>CM060957.1:165686780-167134280 GCA_030765055.1 Mantis religiosa
TTATATAAACAGTATTAGTATAAGTATTATATAACAAGTATTAGTATAAGTAATTTTTAAGTAAAACAGTATTAGTATAAGTATTATATAACAGTATTAGTATAAGTATTATATAACAGTATTAGTATAAGTATTATATAACAGTATTAGTATAAGTATTATATAACAGTATTAGTATAAGTATTATATAACAGTATAAGTATAAGTATTATATAACAGTATTAGTATAAGTATTATATAACAGTATTAGTATAAGTATTATATAACAGTATTAGTATAAGTATTATATAACAGTATTAGTATAAGTATTATATAACAGTATTAGTATAAGTATTATATGTAACAGTATTAGTATAAGTATTATATAACAGTATTAGTATAGTTATATAACAGTATAAGTATAAGTATTATATAACAGTATTAGTATAAGTATTATATAACAGTATTAGTATAGTATTATATGTTACAGTATTAGTATAAGTATTATATAACAGTATTAGTATAAGTATTATATAACAGTATTAGTATAAGTATTATATAACAGTATTAGTATAAGTATTATATAACAGTATTAGTATAAGTATTATATAACAGTATTAGTATAACGTATTATATGTTACAGTATTAGTATAAGTATTATATAACAGTATTAGTATAAGTATTATATAACAGTATTAGTATTAGTATTATATGTTACAGTATTAGTATAAGTATTATATAACAGTATTAGTATAAGTATTATATAACAGTATTAGTATAAGTATTATATAACAGTATTAGTATAAGTATTATATAACAGTATTAGTATAAGTATTATATAAACAGTATTAGTATAAGTATTATATAACAGTATTAGTATAAGTATTATATAACAGTATTAGTATAAGTATTATATAACAGTATAGTATAAGTATTATAAACAGTATCAGTATAAGTATTATAAACAGTATTAGTATAAGTATTATATAACAGTATTAGTATAAGTATTATATAACAGTATTAGTATAAGTATTATATGTTACAGTATTAGTATAAGTATTATATAACAGTATTAGTATAAGTATTATATGTTACAGTATTAGTATAAGTATTATATAACAGTATTAGTATAAGTATTATATAACAGTATTAGTATAAGTATTATATAACAGTATTAGTATAAAGTAATTTATATAACAGTATTAGTATAAGTATTATATAACAGTATTAGTATAAGTATTATATAACAGTATTAGTATAAGTATTATATAACAGTATTAGTATAAGTATTATATAACAGTATTAGTATAAGTATTATATAACAGTATAAGTATAAGTATTATATAACAGTATTAGTATAAGTATTATATGTAACAGTATTATGTATAAGTATTATATAACAGTATTAGTATAAGTATTATATAACAGTATTAGTATAAGTATTATATGTTACAGTATTAGTATAAGTATTATATAACAGTATTAGTATAAGTATTATATAACAGTATTAGTATAAGTATTATATTACAGTATTAGTATAAGTATTATATAACAGTATTAGTATAAGTATTATATAACAGTATTAGTATAAGTATTATATAACAGTATTAGTATAAGTATTATATAACAGTATTCAGTATAAGTATTATATGTAACAGTATTAGTATAAGTATTATATAACAGTATTAGTATAAGTATTATATAACAGTATTAGTATAAGTATTATATAACAGTATTAGTATAAGTATTATATAACAGTATTAGTATAAGTATTATATAACAGTATTAGTATAAGTATTATATGTTACAGTATTAGTATAAGTATTATATTACAGTATTAGTATAAGTATTATATAACAGTATTAGTATAAGTATTATATAACAGTATTAGTATAAGTATTATATAACAGTATTAGTATAAGTATTATATAACAGTATTAGTATAAGTATTATATAACAGTATTAGTATAAGTATTATATAACAGTATTAGTATAAGTATTATATAACAGTATTAGTATAAGTATTATATAACAGTATTAAGTATAAGTATTATATAACAGTATTAGTATAAGTATATGTACAGTATTAGTATAGTATTATATAACAGTATTAGTATAAGTATTATATAACAGTATTAGTATAAGTATTATATGTTACAGTATTAGTATAAGTATTATATAACAGTATTAGTATAAGTATTATATGTACAGTATTAGTATAAGTATTATATTTACAGTATTAGTATAAGTATTATATAACAGTATTAGTATAAGTATTTATATTTACAGTATTAGTATAAGTATTATATTACAGTATAGTATAAGTATTATAATGTTTACAGTATTAGTATAAGTATTATATAACAGTATTAGTATAAGTATTATATAACAGTATTAGTATAAGTATTATATAACAGTATTAGTATAAGTATTATATAACAGTATTAGTATAAGTATTATATAACAGTATTAGTATAAGTATTATATAACAGTATTAGTATAAGTATTATATAACAGTATTAGTATAAGTATTATATAACAGTATTAGTATAAGTATTATATAACAGTATTAGTATAAGTATTATATAACAGTATTAGTATAAGTATTATATAACAGTATTAGTATAAGTATTATATAACAGTATTAGTATAAGTATTATATAACAGTATTAGTATAAGTATTATATAACAGTATTAGTATAAGTATTATATTACAGTATTAGTATAAGTATTATATATCAGTATTAGTATAAGTATTATATAACAGTATTAGTATAAGTATTATATAACAGTATTAGTATAAGTATTATATGTTACAGTATTAGTATAAGTATTATATAACAGTATTAGTATTAGTATTATATAACAGTATTAGTATAAGTATTATATGTTACAGTATTAGTATAAGTATTATATTACAGTATTAGTATAAGTATTATATAACAGTATTAGTATAAGTATTATATAACAGTATTAGTATAAGTATTATATAACAGTATTAGTATAAGTATTATATACAGTATTAGTATAAGTATTATATGTTACAGTATTAGTATAAGTATTATATAAACAGTATTAGTATAAGTATTATATAACAGGTATTAGTATAAGTATTATATAACAGTATTAGTATAAGTATTATATAACAGTATTAGTATAAGTATTATATAACAGTATTAGTATAAGTATTATATAACAGTATTAGTATAAGTATTATATAACAGTATTAGTATAAGTATCTATTATAACAGTATTAGTATAAGTATTATATAACAGTATTAGTATATAGTATTATATAACAGTATTAGTATAAGTATTATATGTTACAGTATTAGTATAAGTATTATATAACAGTATTAGTATAAGTATTATATAACAGTATTAGTATAAGTATTATATGTAACAGTATTAGTATAAGTATTATATAACAGTATCAGTATAAGTATTATATGTTACAGTATTAGTATAAGTATTATATAACAGTATTAGTATAAGTATTATATAACAGTATTAGTATAAGTATTATATGTTACAGTATATTAGTATAAGTATTATATAACAGTATAGTATAAGTATTATATGTTACAGTATTAGTATAAGTATTATATAACAGTATTAGTATAAGTATTATATAACAGTATTAGTATAAGTATTATATAACAGTATTAGTATAAGTATTATAGTACAGTATCAGTATAAGTATTATAGTAACAGTATTAGTATAAGTATTATATAACAGTATTAGTATAAGTATTATATAACAGTATTAGTATAAGTATTATATAACAGTATTAGTATAAGTATTATATAACAGTATTAGTATAAGTATTATATAACAGTATTAGTATAAGTATTATATGTTACAGTATTAGTATAAGTATTATATAACAGTATTAGTATAAGTATTATATAACAGTATTAGTATAAGTATTATATGTTACAGTATTAGTATAAGTATTATATAACAGTATTAGTATAAGTATTATATTTACAGTATTAGTATAAGTATTATATAACAGTATTAGTATAAGTATTATATTAACAGTATTAGTATAAGTATTATATGTTACAGTATTAGTATAAGTATTATATAACAGTATTAGTATAAGTATTATATAACAGTATTAGTATAAGTATTATAGTAACAGTATTAGTATAAGTATTATATAACAGTATTAGTATAAGTATTATATAACAGTATTAGTATAAGTATTATATGTTACAGTATTCAGTATAAGTATTATATAACAGTATTAGTATAAGTATTATATAACAGTATTAGTATAAGTATTATATGTTACAGTATTAGTATAAGTATTATATAACAGTATTAGTATAAGTATTTATATAGTTACAGTATTAGTTATAAGTATTATATAACAGTATTAGTATAAGTATTATATGTTACAGTATTAGTATAAGTATATATACAGTATTTAAGTATTATATGTTACAGTATTAGTATAAGTATTATATAACAGTATTAGTATAAGTATTATATAACAGTATTCAGTATAAGTATTATATGTTACAGTATTAGTATAAGTATTATATAACAGTATTAGTATAAGTATTATATGTTACAGTATTAGTATAAGTATTATATAACAGTATTAGTATAAGTATTATATGTAACAGTATTAGTATAAGTATTATATGTTACAGTATTAGTATAAGTATTATATAACAGTATTAGTATAAGTATTATATAAACAGTATTAGTATAAGTATTATATTTACAGTATTAGTATAAGTATTATATAACAGTATTAGTATAAGTATTATATGTTACAGTATTAGTATAAGTATTATATAACAGTATTCAGTATAAGTATTATATAACAGTATCAGTATAAGTATTATATGTTACAGTATTAGTATAAGTATTATATAACAGTATTAGTATAAGTAGTATTATAGTTACAGTATTAGTATAAGTATTATATAACAGTATTTAGTATAAGTATTATATAACAGTATCAGTATAAGTATTATATGTTTACAGTATTAGTATAAGTATTATATAACAGTATTAGTATAAGTATTATATGTTACAGTATTAGTATAAAGTATTATATAACAGTATTAGTATAAGTATTATATAACAGTATTAGTATAAGTATTATATAACAGTATCAGTATAAGTATTATATGTTACAGTATTAGTATAAGTATTATATAACAGTATTAGTATAAGTATTATATAACAGTATTAGTATAAGTATTATATAACAGTATTAGTATAAGTATTATATAACAGTATTAGTATAAGTATTATATGTTACAGTATCAGTATAAGTATTATATAACAGTATTAGTATAAGTATTATATGTTACAGTATTAGTATAAGTATTATATAACAGTATCAGTATAAGTATTATATGTTACAGTATCAGTATAAGTATTATATGTTACAGTATTAGTATAAGTATTATATAACAGTATTAGTATAAGTATTATATAACAGTATTAGTATAAGTATTATATGTTACAGTATCAGTATAAGTATTATATAACAGTATTAGTATAAAGTATTATATAACAGTATTAGTATAAGTATTATATAACAGTATTAGTATAAGTATTATATAACAGTATCAGTATTAAGTATTATATAACAGTATCAGTATAAGTATTATATGTTACAGTATCAGTATAAGTATTATAGTTACAGTATTCAGTATAAGTATTATATAACAGTATTAGTATAAGTATTATATAACAGTATTAGTATAAGTATTATAAACAGTATCAGTATAAGTATTATATGTTACAGTATTAGTATAAGTATTATATAACAGTATTAGTATAAGTATTATATAACAGTATTAGTATAAGTATTATATAACAGTATTAGTATAAGTATTATATAACAGTATTAGTATAAGTATTATAGTAACAGTATTAGTATAAGTATTATATGTTACAGTATTAGTATAAGTATTATATAACAGTATTAGTATAAGTATTATATAACAGTATTAGTAATAGTATAAGTATTATATAACAGTATCAGTATAAGTATTATATGTTACAGTATTAGTATAAGTATTATATAACAGTATTAGTATAAGTATTATATAACAGTATTAGTATAAGTATTATATAACAGTATTAGTATAAGTATTATAGTTACAGTATGTACAGTATTAGTATAAGTATTATATAACAGTATTAGTATAAGTATTATATAACAGTATTAGTATAAGTATTATATAACAGTATTAGTATAAGTATTATATAACAGTATTAGTATAAGTATTATATGTACAGTATTAGTATAAGTATTATATAACAGTATTAGTATAAAGTATTATATGTTACAGTATCAGTATAAGTATTATATAACAGTATTAGTATAAGTATTATATAACAGTATTAGTATAAGTATTATATGTTACAGTATTAGTATAAGTATTATATAACAGTATTAGTATAAGTATTATATAACAGTATTAGTATAAGTATTATATGTTACAGTATTAGTATAAGTATTATATAACAGTATTAGTATAAGTATTATATAACAGTATTAGTATAAGTATTATATAACAGTATTAGTATAAGTATTATATGTTACAGTATTAGTATAAGTATTATATAACAGTATTAGTATAAGTATTATATAACAGTATTAGTATAGTATTATATGTTACAGTATTAGTATAAGTATTATATAACAGTATTAGTATAAGTATTATATAACAGTATTAGTATAAGTATTATATAACAGTATTAGTGTAAGTATTATATAACAGTATTAGTATAAGTATTATATAACAGTATTAGTATAAGTATTATATAACAGTATTAGTATAAGTATTATTTGTTACAGTATTAGTATACAGTATTATATAACAGTATTAGTATAAGTATTATATAACAGTATTAGTTAAGTTTATATAACAGTATTAGTATAAGTATTATATAACAGTATTAGTATAAGTATTATATAACAGTATTAGTATAAGTATTATATGTTACAGTATTAGTATAAGTATTATATAACAGTATTAGTATAAGTATTATATAACAGTATTAGTATAAGTATTATATAACAGTATTAGTATAAGTATTATATGTTACAGTATTAGTATAAGTATTATATGTTACAGTATTAGTATAAGTATTATATAACAGTATTAGTATAAGTATTATATAACAGTATTAGTATAAGTATTATATAACAGTATTAGTATAAGGTATTATATAACAGTATTAGTAAAGTATTATATAACAGTATTAGTATAAGTATTATATGTTACAGTATTAGTATAAGTATTATATAACAGTATTAGTATAAGTATTATATAACAGTATTAGTATAAGTATTATATGTTACAGTATTAGTATAAGTATTATATAACAGTATTAGTATAAGTATTATATAACAGTATTAGTATAAGTATTATATAACAGTATTAGTATAAGTATTATATAACAGTATCTAGTATAAGTATTATATAACAGTATTAGTATAAGTATTATATAACAGTATTAGTATAAGTATTATATTAACAGTATTAGTATAAGTATTATATAACAGTATTAGTATAAGTATTATATACAGTATTAGTATAAGTATTATATAACAGTATTAGTATAAGTATTATATAACAGTATAGTATAAGTATTATATAACAGTATTAGTATAAGTATTATATAACAGTATTAGTATAAGTATTATATAACAGTATTAGTATAAGTATTTAACAGGTAAGTATAGTATTATATAACAGTATTAGTATAAGTATTATATAACAGTATTAGTATAAGTATTATATGAACAGTATTAGTATAAGTATTATATAACAGTATTAGTATAAGTATTATATAACAGTATTAGTATAAGTATTATATAACAGTATTAGTATAAGTATTATATAACAGTATTAGTATAAGTATTATATAACAGTATTAGTATAAGTATTATATGTTACAGTATCAGTAAGTATTATATAACAGTATTAGTATAAGTATTATATAACAGTATTAGTAGTTAAGTATTAGTAGTATTATATAACAGTATTAGTATAAGTATTATATACAGTATTAGTATAGTTATATAACAGTATTAGTATAAGTATTATATAACAGTATTAGTATAAGTATTATATAACAGTATTAGTATAAGTATTATATAACAGTATCAGTATAAGTATTATATAACAGTATTAGTATAAGTATTATATAACAGTATTAGTATAAGTATTATATAACAGTATTAGTATAAGTATTATATAACAGTATTAGTATAAGTATTATATAACAGTATTAGTATAAGTATTATATGTTACAGTATTAGTATAAGTATTATATAACAGTATTAGTATAAGTATTATATGTTACAGTATTAGTATAAGTATTATATAACAGTATTAGTATAAGTATTATATGTTACAGTATCAGTATAAGTATTATATAACAGTATCAGTATAAGTATTATATAACAGTATTAGTATAAGTATTATATAACAGTATTAGTATAAGTATTATATAACAGTATTAGTATAAGTATTATATAACAGTATCAGTATAAGTATTATATAACAGTATTAGTATAAGTATTATATAACAGTATTAGTATAAGTATTATATGTTACAGTATCAGTATAAGTATTATATAACAGTATTAGTATAAGTATTATATAACAGTATTAGTATAAGTATTATATGTTACAGTATTAGTATAAGTATTATATAACAGTATTAGTATAAGTATTATATAACAGTATTAGTATTATATAACAGTATTAGTATAAGTATTATATAACAGTATTAGTATAAGTATTATATAACAGTATTAGTATAAGTATTATATGTTACAGTATTAGTATAAGTATTATATGTTACAGTATTAGTATAAGTATTATATAACAGTATCAGTATAAGTATTATATAACAGTATTAGTATAAGTATTATATGTTACAGTATTAGTATAAGTATTATATAACAGTATTAGTATAAGTATTATATAACAGTATTAGTATAAGTATTATATAACAGTATTAGTATTATATAACAGTATTAGTATAAGTATTATATAACAGTATTAGTATAAGTATTATATAACAGTATTAGTATAAGTATTATATGTTACAGTATTAGTATAAGTATTATATGTTACAGTATTAGTATAAGTATTATATAACAGTATTAGTATAAGTATTATATAACAGTATTAGTATAAGTATTATATGTTACAGTATTAGTATAAGTATTATATGTTACAGTATTAGTATAAGTATTATATAACAGTATTAGTATAAGTATTATATAACAGTATTAGTATAAGTATTATATGTTACAGTATCAGTATAAGTATTATATAACAGTATTAGTATAAGTATTATATAACAGTATTAGTATAAGTATTATATAACAGTATTAGTATTATATAACAGTATTAGTATAAGTATTATATAACAGTATTAGTATTATATAACAGTATTAGTATAAGTATTATATAACAGTATTAGTATAAGTATTATATAACAGTATTAGTATAAGTATTATATAACAGTATTAGTATAAGTATTATATAACAGTATTAGTATAAGTATTATATAACAGTATTAGTATAAGTATTATATAACAGTATCAGTATAAGTATTATATAACAGTATTAGTATAAGTATTATATGTTACAGTATCAGTATAAGTATTATATAACAGTATTAGTATAAGTATTATATAACAGTATTAGTATAAGTATTATATGTTACAGTATCAGTATAAGTATTATATAACAGTATTAGTATAAGTATTATATAACAGTATTAGTATAAGTATTATATGTTACAGTATCAGTATAAGTATTATATAACAGTATTAGTATAAGTATTATATAACAGTATTAGTATAAGTATTATATAACAGTATTAGTATAAGTATTATATGTTACAGTATCAGTATAAGTATTATATAACAGTATCAGTATAAGTATTATATAACAGTATCAGTATAAGTATTATATGTTACAGTATCAGTATAAGTATTATATAACAGTATCAGTATAAGTATTATATAACAGTATTAGTATAAGTATTATATAACAGTATTAGTATAAGTATTATATAACAGTATTAGTATAAGTATTATATAACAGTATTAGTATAAGTATTATATAACAGTATTAGTATAAGTATTATATAACAGTATTAGTATAAGTATTATATAACAGTATCAGTATAAGTATTATATAACAGTATTAGTATAAGTATTATATAACAGTATCAGTATAAGTATTATATAACAGTATCAGTATAAGTATTATATGTTACAGTATTAGTATAAGTATTATATAACAGTATCAGTATAAGTATTATATAACAGTATCAGTATAAGTATTATATAACAGTATTAGTATAAGTATTATAGAACAGTATCAGTATAAGTATTATATAACAGTATCAGTATAAGTATTATATAACAGTATTAGTATAAGTATTATATAACAGTATTAGTATAAGTATTATATAACAGTATTAGTATAAGTATTATATAACTATTAGTATAAGTATTATATAACAGTATTAGTATAAGTATTATTTAACTGTGACTGGCAAGTTGAAAAGAGATTGAAAATGGAGGCGAATGTCTTTCAAACTAGTCGCTTATAAATATAAATAAGTAAGTGACGACTTTTAATAAACCAACTACAAATAGTTTCTGAAATTAATTTTAACGTCACTGTCACTAAATTTCTCCAAACATATATAGATTCTGTTATTTCATCTTTGAGGCATTTAAGTTCACAGATCGCATTTTGAATTTCAATGATGTTGGTGTTGACATCTTAGGATTTATCAAACTTGAAGTTGTAAACCTCCTGTAGCAGTAAACATTTTTGTTCACCAGTTCATTTCTTGTACATACTCAGTGTAGTGTCATACATTTCTTTACAGTTGTACATGACATAAGATGTACTTTTACACTGTTTTCTACTCTTTTGAGTATTACATTTTCGGCTATTACATCTTTAGTTTTCGATTTTCCGGGCTTTCGTTATCACATTGAACATCTGCCAGTTGCTCTGCGCCATTTGCCACACTCATAAGTTTCTTTGCTGTGAAGAGGATTTTGATCTCAAATTCCCATATAGCAAATGTACTTGAGTCTGTAAGTTCTTGCACACATGCTGCTTCTTCATTTTCAATTTTTGTTAGTGCCATCTTGAATCAGACTATGATTTTACCTTTTAAGGGCAAGGTACTGGGCCTATAACCTGTTGTTTCTTGCCTCTAAAGTAGAAAGTATTGCAAAAAGTTTTTTAAACAGTATATCACAGATTTTATTTCCTTGATGGTTATTTTTAACCTTATAATGACATTTTCTTAAATTGGTGCCATAAAGTAACGAACAACTAAACATTTTATCATTAGCTACATTACAATATTCAACATCCTGGACATGTCTTTGAACTTCCTAAGTCTGATTTAACTTTCTAATAAGTTGAGTGTACAATAAAACAATTCTGTTGTGCAGTGTGCTTTCAACAAATATTGATGCACCCAAAGAAGTTGATGTTTCCATTTATGCATCTTTTGTAGTATTCTCTTGTTTCTCCTCAGGTTAGTTCGAGAAACTACTCCATACACAATTACTCTTAATACACATTATGTATTTTGACTTTGTTGGTTATGGTAACTTTTCTTATGTATCTCTGAACTGATGTATGTTACAAATTTTAAAAATGACACTACATCTCCCATTTCAATTGCAAACATTGCATTGTGTTAAACCAAGTGCTTTATCTTCCACAAAAGTCAGGACTGTCTCAAAATATTCAGGACATATTGATCCACAGAGAAACCACTAGAAACTAAAATGTTCATATTTAACGCTGGATTTGGTCTAAATTAGTGTAGGTTTACAAGAGATTGGTGTTGCTATTTGATCCAGCATATTAAACATGGAGAGGTCCATCCCCAGACATATATACAGTCACTGTCTTTGTGTAATAATGTGTCACTTAACCATAGATAGAGCAAGCCATGTGAGATCAAGGGAGGGATAAGTAATGCCCAGCACTTTACTTTGAACATGTGGTTCTACTTTAAATTTTGATACCAGAATTATGATTTGTTAGTTAAGAAAGAAATTACATATGAAAAAATACGTTGTCTACTATATATATTTGGGCTAATTATTTTATTCATGTTAAATATTGACACATTCAGTTAATTATTGTTGGTTGGTATATAATGTTAAGCAGCTGGCAATGAAGCCGTTCGCTCTCTTGTATTACAGTATTGTGATGTTATGTTGGTATGTAGACCAAAGAAATTAATGCTCGCCCTGGTAGCGTAGATGGTAGCATGTCTGCCTCATTTTCAAGAGGACTCAAGTTCGATTCTCAGTTAGGGTAAGTTATCTGAATGAGGATTTTCTTGGGTTTTCCCTAATCCTGAAAGACGAACTTCAGGTAACTAAACTCTAGTGAGCCTGGGTTTATTTGTCCGATATAACTTAACACTGCAGGACATAAAAAAGGAAATAAAAAATCAATAGATAATTGCCCGTTAAATAATAAGCAAATAGCTATTCATCATGCCCATCTTCATTCACATTCACCCATCTCAGTCAGACATTCTTAGCATTTCTGTGTCTTTTGTTTGTTTCTTTGTTCACATCTCAGGTGTCAACCTGAGCAGTACATGGACATTCAACATGTCACACATTTATGGCACATGCAGAATAATTAATAATATACCTACCACAACTTGGACTCTGAAAGCTTATTGGTTTTTGTTACTTTATGTATTAAGAACTAAAATTTATGAGTCATCATCATTTCAAGTATTAATCTCAGAACATGTATTACTGTATGTCAATCATTAAGCTACTGTTGTATATAAGGTGACCTACATATTGAATATTTACATGTTGAATACAGCATTAATCAATATTTATATATTATATGGGGAGGGGATAACAATGCTTCAAAAAGATAACATCTCCAATTTTTAAAAATCTGGTATATATCAAATAACTTTAGATTTTGACCAGGTTTACATTGTAAGAACCAAACATAACTTAGAAACCAGAATACATTTGTGAACTGATAAAACGGATGCTGGATATCATTGCTTTGAAATAATGGTTTGGAAAAACATATTTCATTTAAAAAATAGAAACTGAATAATGTATTTTGAAATACTGCCATTCAATTCAGTCTTTAAGTTTCTTTCATTTTCAGAGGTTGTGAATACATATAGAAGTATTACTACATCGAACAACCGTAACTCTGACAACAAAGGAACAGACTGACAATACAAAGTTTGTGTAACTAGTCTCAATTGAATTCTGTCAAATGTTCATCATTTTCTTAAAAGATAAATAAAATTAGTTACTTATAATTACATTTTATGTAATTGTGTGTTTAATGTTGCTAGCTTCTATTATTTACATTTCAAACTATTTCCTGCACATGGAAGAACAGTTAGCTAAATACAAACTAACTCTTAATAGTTCCCAACATAGCAGGTTGTATTAGGAATATTTAATATTTGAGATTGCTTTGATCTTTCCTGACGACACTTTAAGCAGATTAGGAGATTTATTGCTGCAGCATCTCATTGAACTAGGTCGACTGATAATAGTATTGGCATAAAGAGACAAGTATCTGTAGTTGGAGTTGGATATGTCTTTGAATGACTAAGTCTGTTTCAAATTTCCAAGAAGTCGTTTGTACAATAGTAATTTAAAGCTGTAATTTGTAATTTATTTCTCATCTTTCCCTTTATGTCAGCAAATGGAAATACAAAATCAAGATTAAAATTATAAAAGCCATACTGAAAAATGCCATATACTCCTAAATCCTGAAAATCCTATCATGTTGCCCACCATTGAATAATAATTCGTTCCCAATACACCTAACCCTAGGTTTTTGTGTATTGGAGGCCCTTTACTCCTTTTTACAGATTTTGCCATTTCACCTATCCCACTCTACATTTTTCTCTTAATTATTCTCAGCCATCTCTCTTTACCTTTCCCTAAATAATTCCCTATATTTCTCCTGTTCTTTTCCCCTTTTACTGACAAAATTTTTTCTAATTACTACTTCACCCCCCAAATTATCTGGTTTACATAGCCAAGCCTGCTCTCTCCATATTGTGACTTTGTGGGTTCGTAAAATTAAAAGTCCATTTTTGCTGAAATTCTAAATGTTCTTTATTTCCTTAGAAATACACTGTTCAATGCTCATGTAACAGCATTAAATCACATATACAATACAATCTTCCAAGGTCGATGAGAATAACAAACAGCGTTCAGTGTACATCAGCTCTCGTTGCAACAACACTCTCGGCTGTTCTCTGCTTACCTCTCGCAACTCACTCTTTTTATAACTGTCCAATGGCGTGTAGTAATTCTTGACCAGTTTCTCTCTTGTATATCCTCAATGTAGTTTCATACATTTCTTTAGCAGTTTCACATGACATAAGATGTACTTTTACACTATTTTCTACTGTTCTGACATTTACATTCTTGGCTATTGCAACCTTAGTTTTCCATTTTGCTTGGCTTTCATTATCACCTCCAGCAGCTGAAAGTTGCTCTGTGCCATTTACCACACTCACCACACTCATAAGTTTCTTTGCTGTAAACAGGATTTTGATCTCAAATTCCCAGATAGCAAATGTACTTCAGTCTTTAAGTTTTGCACACATGCACCTTCTTCATTTTAAATTTTTGTAGTGTAATCTTGGAGCGCATTGTGGTTTTGTGTTTTAGATTTAGCTCTTTAGCTTTTACTCTTTGAGAGCAAGATACTGCCCCATAACCTGTTGTTGTTTCTTGCTACTAAAGGAGAAAATGTTGCAAAAACTTATTAAACTGTATAACACAAATTTTATGGATAACTTATGGATAACCTTCATGGATAACTTAAACCATGTACTGACATTTTCTTAGCTTATTGCTATCGAATAATAAACAACTAAAATTTTATCATTAGCTACATTACAATTTTCAACATTCTGGACATGTCTTTGAAATTCCGCAGTCTGATTCAACTTTCCAATAAGTCGTTTGTACAATAAGTGAATACTGTGGTGCAGTGTGCTTTGAAGAATTATTGATGGATTCAAGAAAGTTGATGTTTACAGTTAACATATTTTATATTATTTGTTTTCTTCACAGATTAGTTCCAGAAATGAAGAAGGTCTGAATTGACAGCAGTTTGAATTGGATAAGAAAATAGAAATGAAAGAGGAGGATCATCTGACAGATGACATAGCCTCACAGAATGAGATAGTTCTTTCACAAGCTTGTTTCAATGAACACAAGTATTGATATGGTACTTGTTGACACTGACTGTGATATGACAGTCAAATTGGAAGTTAAATCAGAGACTTCTTGTATAAAACATCTTGTAAGCAGATTATGACTGAAAGTGCTACATACAGCAACAACTGCAAGATGCACAGGGAAACAAAAATAGCACAAGAGACTATGTTTTCAGATTTTGGTTCACAGAATGAGGGCGACTTTCTTCTAGAAGACCTGTAATGGTGGATCAGAAATACAACAATGATCATGAAATGTATAACAAAATATAAATTAAGTAAGAATCTTGGTCTCTGGAAACAAAAACTTCATCAGTCTGTGATAATATTAAGGTAAGTTGCATAAAAACTACAGTTAGTCTGAGGAATGTTTTGTAATAAACATCCCAATATATTTTGTGATATTGTAGGATAATACAATCTACTCACTTAAATGAAGTATAAGTTTAATGGTAAATGAAGTCAAGGATTTGTAAGCGAAAGGCAACCCAGTGATAAACCTTTAATCTGTAGGGATATTTAACTTAAAACCAGTCTATTGTATTTCTTAAAAATATTACAATCAGACAGTAAAATGTTTTGATAAAACAGAACTAAGTTCACTTTTCAAATGCCAAGCAACGTATTTATTTACAAATTGAAGGAAAGGTGAATTCTGGTGTCAGTTTAGTAAGCCAGATGAATTCTAAACCTTGTTTATTGAATGCTAGTGTGACTGTAGCTAAACATAATACATGGTACATTTGAAACTAGGTAAGGGAAACAAAGTGACATTGTTTGGAAACTTAGCACACACTCACACACACTGTAATGAGAGTAAGGTTTTTACATGCACTTCAGTTTTAAATATTTGTAGCACCCAGAAAAAAGTTAACTTAGAAACATGGTAACAGAACCTTATTTATATGTAATTTGCTCCTATACACATTAAATATCAATGGTATCCAGCTGAACTTTATGTAAATAAATAAGCATCTGACATATGCTGTGGTGTATTATTTTATGTTTTTAAGTTTTAAAAATTGATTTAGAATATTTAGGAAAAGATAACTTTGTATGGAAATGAAAGCATAAAACGAGGGTGTTCACGAGATGATGCAATTTGAGTGAAATATTATGTCATATTGGCATTATTGGTAGCTGCAAGAATGTGATTATGGAATGTGGTGATGTGGACCAGTAGGATATAATTTACTTGGTTGCTATAGCAACGTAGAATAATGGAGCAGATTATCTGCAGCAGAACTCCATAGGGGAAATATGTGTATTTGAATCTCTACGAGCATGTGCAGAAACAATTTTGTGTGTGTGCATTTAAGAGAAGAATAACTAATCTATAAGACGATCACTGTTTGTTAAAGGACAGCATTTCATATCATTTAAAATTGCATCAAAGTTTGGTAAATTTTCAGAAGAATTAAATATTCAACTTTGAAAAAAGAGCTATCTTTTCATTCCCCAAAAAATGATTATTCCTCTACTCCACGACCATGCCCACAGATAAGATATCTAGCTCCAGGTATGCTGCTGAGGAACCTACAGGATTACACTACAAGATATTCACTGTGTTGAGAAACAAATCATCACAGCATTCATCCCATACGATGTGCAGCATTCCCATTGCAAATGATCACCACAAAGCATGACTTCTAGAACGTCATCTTCAAGTTACCGTTTTGCTAACAAATTTCGTTGCAATGCTATTTGAAAAGAAGTGGAAAATATACTTTCTTTATCACTGTTAATAAAGACATATGCTCGCTGGATGGCTCTCCGTACAATATTAGAAATCACACTATTAAACACATCAACTAAAATATCATATGAAGAGAGTGTGCATTACCATTTCTCTCAAGTATATGCAAAGAGAATAATATATTATTTTAAAATACATCTTGTCATTGGTAATGTGGAGATACTAAGATTCATCAGCCATATCTTCTGTTCTCTCTGACAAAGTAGTTATCACAAATAATTTCGGCATGTTTTCTCAAACAGAGAGGAACATTCCATTTTTAACAACCTTGCTGTGCTTTTTTCCTTTACTGCAGAATTAAAATAGTTTCCTTTTCAATGATTCTGGTGCATTCGGTAACTCATATACTTTTGGTTGTTCAAGTCTATATATCTTTAGAAGCTCTTTCAGATCACTGGGTAGCTCTGTTGTCGTTGCTTTTCTCTGTAGAGGGTGCGACAGAAAAGCTAAGGACAGCACTTTCAAGAATTCTTGTCTTGTGGAATATTTATTTTAGTTCACCACAAGGATAACCTAGAATACCTCAATATTCAACATATGGTTAAAAATTACCACGTAGCACACAATGCAAGTATTATATCAACTCCATATTTAACATCATTGTAATGCATGATTATTTCAGGCTTTTTCTTGCCACCTTTGACAGTAGGTCCGACGGAACATTCTGACCTGTGATCAAAACTGCTGTTTTACCATTTTGGAACATATCAATCATTTGCAAAATGGTGGCAGCTATAATCAAGGAATGTGTACCCTCCAGCAAGATGCTTCCTTCAAAACTATTAGCTATCAGAAACCAGAAAGAAGTTCATGGGGACAAACAAGTGACAGAATGAGTAACATGAACTACGAGTTGCAAAAGAAATACAAGTCATAAAGTACTGCCATAGTGATTTGTCAATAGCAACAGTAACGTTCCTTTCAACCAAAATGCCGTATCTTATTAATATCAAACCCAGGATAAGGAATGTCTAGAGAGAAATATTCTCATTGCTTCAATGGAACATCTGTATATGATAGGAGAAAAAGAACACAAGATAAAGCTACACCTGAAAATTATCGTGATCTTACAATACATCCCACTGAAGTGATGAACTCTTTCTTCTACCCAATGTGAGAGGTGTTTCAGGCAATGTAGCAGGGCAAATTTAGACACCTGTAGTTTTCTCGCCTTTCTGAACGATCGTGAAAAATACTATGGAGGATCTATCAAGGGCGTGGTAAGGAAACTACCTGTGTGATTATTTTTTTCTCCACTTACAAGTTTTTTATGAAGACCAGTTTCTGTGAACCTCTTCCTATCGTCAGTTCTGTGGTTGACACACCTGTGTGAGTTTGATGTCAAAATAACGAAAGCTTGAAGTACCACTAATGTAAGCGCCTTAAAGAGCTGATGAAAGGTGTGCCCACATCCACTAATTTGAACTAGTAATGTTCAAGGAAATCCATTTCAATTATTTGTCAGATTATTTGATGAGCTATTGACAGATGTACGTAATTGTTGACTATGTAATTCTAACCACTATATACTTACAAATTAATATATTTAGTAAACATAAATTAAATAATAATTCTACTACTACTAATGATGATGATAAATCCTATCATACAAAATACTGAGACCCAAACCACCTGCTTCCCGTTCAATAAGGACGCAGCTGCAGTTCATACCTCCATAAATAAAATTATGAGTTTTGAAATTTGACAACCATATCTTTTATCACATTATTCGTGCTGTTACTTTCATGAATTAACAATGCGTTTTCAAAAGTGACAACCGACTAAAGCACTTCTCTAACTTTACATTGGTGTGACATCTTACCTTAATGAACTAAATTATGTCTTTTCAAACTTGACAACTGAGTGAAGCTCTTATCACAAATGCTACATTTGTAGGCCTTCGTACCTTCGTGAATTAAATTATGTGTTTTCAAATGTGACAACTGCGTAAAGCTCTTATTACAAACTTTACAATGGTGTGCCTTCTCACCTTCATGAATTAAATTATGTCTTTTCAAAGTTGACAACTGAGTAAACCTCTTACCGCAAACGTTACATTGGTGCTGCTTCTCATCTTCATGAATTAAATTATGTGTTTTCAATTGTGACAAGTAGATAAAACTCTTATCACAAACTTTACATTTGTGTGGCTTCTTACCTTCATGAATAAAATTATGTGTTTTCAAAGCTGACAACTGCATAAAGCTCTTATTACAAACTTTACACTTGTGTATCTTCTTACCTTCATGAATTAGATTATGTATTTTCAAATGTGACAACTGTGTAAAGCTCTTATCACAAACATTACACTTGTGTGGCTTCTGACCCTCATGAATTAGATTATGTATTTTCAAAGCTGACAACTGCGTAAAGCTCTTGTCACAAACTTGACATTGGTGTGCCTTATTACCTTCATGAATTAAATTATGTCTTTTCAAACTTGACAAGAGAGTAAAGCCCTTATCACAAACGTTACACTTGTGTCGCTTCACACCTTCATGAATTGAATTATGTGTTTTCAAATGTGACAAGCGAGTAAAGCTCCTATCACAAACTTTACATTTGTGTGGCTTCTTACCTTCATGTTTTAAATTATGCGTTCTCAAATGTGACAACTGCGTAAAGCTCTTATCACAAACTTTAGAATGGTGTTCCTTCTTACCTTCATGAATTAAATTATGTCTTTTCAAAGTGGACAGGCGATTAAATCTCTTATCACAAACGTTACATTGGTGTCGCTTCTCACCTTCATGAATTAAATTATGTGTTTTCAATTGTGACAAGTAGGTGAAACACTTATCACAAACTTGACATTTGTGCGGCTTCTTACCTTCATGTATAAAATTATGTGTTCTCAAAGTTGAAAAATGCGTAAAACTCTTATCACAAACGTTACATTTGTGTGGCTTCTTACCTTCATGAATTAGATTATGTATTTTCAAGTTTGACAACTGTGCAAAGCTCTTATCACAAACATTACATTTGTGTGGCTTCTTGCCTTCATGAACTGAATTATGTCTTTTCAAATGTGTCATGCAAGTAAAGGTCTTAGCACAAACGTTGCATTGGTGTCGCTTCTCACCCTCATGAATTAAATTATGCCTTTTCAAATGTGACAAGCAAGTAAAGCTCTTATCACAAACGTTACATTTGTGTGGCTTTTTACCTTCATGAATTAAATTATGTGTTTTCAGATTTGACAACTGCGTAAAGTTCTTATCACAAACGTTACATTTGTGTAACTTCTTACCTTCATGAATTAAGTTGTGTGTTTTCAAATTCGACAACTGCGTAAAGCTCTTATCACAAACGTTACATTTGTGTGACTTCTTACCTCCATGAATTAAACTATGTCTTTTCAAATACGTTATGCAAGTAAAGCTCTTATCACAAACTTTACATTGGTATTGTGTCTTACCCGCATGATTGAGATGTTTTTTCAAATTCGATATATATCTAAAGCTTTTCGCACACGTGCTAGACTGTTGTGCTGCTTTGCTTATATCAGTGGAACTACTCTGTTTTAAGTATAAGTCCTTTGCACTAAAGACATCACATTCTTGATAATCATAGTCAAGACGATCGATTGCAATACAGAAGCCTGTGTCTCTTGTTGGAACATCGGCAGAAAACAACGGAGACTTGCCAATGGGAGCGACAGGAACTATTTCTTGACATAATCTGAAATGTTGCGGAACTTAGTATCATATTTAAAATTTGTGACATAATGCTCAGCAACAAGTGGGAAGGAGCTATAAATGATGAATCTAGTACAATTATTTTAAATTAATCCCGAAATGTACAGCCCAGTACTATAGCATTTGTTCTGTCCTAGATTGAGGTGACGAAAGAGCAAGTAAACAACTCCAATATCAGTAAATGCCCACAGCAAAGTGATCGCCTATACCATACAAAGATTTGGTTATTCTATTACAGCAATGTTACTTCAAGTGTCACGAAACACTGCACTCATTTGTCTATTTGTAACCTATCAATAGTGAGTGAAGGAAGCTTTGAATAGTGGTTTACCTCAACAAGCAGAACTGAGAGGTTCTCATATTACATTATTGTTGCTTTGAGGACGAAATAAAGATATGAATGGAGTGCATATGGACAACCTGATACTGAGGAATTCAATTTCATAGCCAGGTATTGAACCCAGATCTCTCAGTCTCTGTCAGTTGCTCAAACCAGTCAGCTATGACATGAATGCCAATATGATAATAATTCCCCAGCTGACTCGCATTATCCCGATAAACCACTAGGAAATTCTCATATACACATCAGATAACTCCTTAAAGGCGACTTACAACATGTAAGAACCTAAGTCTAGGTTTTATAGACAACCACTGTTATTTTTCAGTCTGACTCAACCTATCCACAATTTGATCTACACACGGCTGGTGTGACAGAAAAATTTAATTATATTTAGATCTAATAGTAGATAGCATCCACTCTGCCATCTAATGTAATTTCCCATCTGCCTCCCCTTCCTGCCCCAGCATTTTTTCATTGTCAATCTTCCTTTTCTTATCTACTTCTTTTTAGCTTTCCAAAACAAGTTTCACATATTTTTATTTCCTCTTACAAGTCTTAAAGCTATTATGTTGCTTAAAATCTTCTGTTTCTTCTCTCATAGCGCTAGTTCTCTACTCTCGTCAAGTAGTGAACCGTACTTTCTGTTTCTCTAATTAATTCACATATTCCTATTCTGGTTCTAAATTACATTGATCCCACTCTTATCCATGACATTCCTTCAGCCTCCTGTCTACTGCATAGTTTTACTTATGTTTCTTTCCCTATTCGCTTTCAGATAACAATCGAAATAAAATTTTGATGTATTTCAATTTTCTAGCCTTCACCATATCTGTCTTTCTATATCCTCCAATGTGGTTGTAATTATTTTCTAGTTTCTATACATCCTGAATTCATATTTCACCCACAGCTCTTTTTGCTACTGACCACTGTTTCTCACTCTTTTTGTCAATTTATACACACCATTAGGAGTTTGTCTTATTTTGCTCAAGCATTTATACAAAACCTTCAAGATTCTTTCAAATATTATACCTTTTGCTCTCGTTTTTCCTAATTCACTAAGGAGATGATCTCTTTACTGTTACCTTTGACATTATACAGTAGAGATAAGCATACACCAATGTAGACTTTAAATTACAAACCTATACAGAAAATGGATTTAGCATCTTTGTAGGTAACTGTGCAAATGTTTAATAAAGGAAAGATGAATTTGAGAAATAAGATTAAACTGACGCTTATATAGAAATTGAAGCTAGTTACAGTGGAGTAATAAATATTACACAAATAAAAATATTTGTTAATGAATAGAAAGAAGAAAGACTAAGAAAGAAGTATTAACATCAACTTCTTAAGATAAGTGGAGATTCATTAACAAATATTTCTATCTGTGCAATATTAAACTGATGCTCTATAGCCTCAACAAGTTACTTTTATCTTTCTTGTACTATCAATTACTAAATGCTTAGTCCCATATGAAAACAGAAAGTTTTTACTACATATCTTGTAGTAGGTAAAAGCAGGTTATAAAATGCTGAAACAATAGTAACATTTTCAAAATTGGTTGAACTTGAGCTGAAATTTAAATTCAATATCATCCAAATAAAATGAAAAAAAAAATGGATCCTATAAGCAAATTGCACATTGTTAAAATCATAGAGTTCACCTGAATTGGTTAGTGGAGAAAGGAACTACGTCATTTTTCTAACCTTTTGGGAAACACAAAATATGTTTAGATTTAAACTTATGTTCAGAAGGTTATGTTTGAAGAATTAAGGTATTCTTTATTGCAGTCCAGTAAATATATATAAATGCACCCACTTAATTCTAAGTATAGCAAAAGGTGATTTTGAAAAAGATTGACATTGTTCCTTTCTGTACTCGATGGTAAGTTTAGCAGTTTTATCTGGTTCTTTACTTAGAAATAATGCATTTTATTACAATATTCAATTAAAGCAGAAACAATCACAAAGTGGTTCAAAAAAGCGAGGTTTTTGTAGTTGATGAAAGGGATGCTCTTGCACTCACTAAAGCTAAGGGAAATGCTGAGAATGTGCTGACTTAATTAAAATGTGGAACTTTTCATATAGTCTGAAGTACTGTATTAGAAATGATTAACTCCTGCAAACACATGCTAACCCATAAACCAGTTCTCCAAGGTTCTTAAAACTGTTTTAAAGTGCAAAAATATTACATAGACAAAAACAAATGTGACCACAAATTTCAAACATACTTTCCTCCAAGTAGCAAAAACAGCAAGTGACATATAAAGCAATCAAAGATAGCAATAACAACACAAGAACTGCATAATGTAAGTTACAACACATGTTCTTATATGACGTTAGTGCTAGTATGATATTGTAGTACATTATGGCACAAAATACCTGCAAATAATACAACATTTAAGGCACAGCAGTTAAAGTACTTAGTTTTTTATATAGATAATTACAAATATAATCTGTAGTATTTTGTGGACAGAAACATGGTCTATATGGGAATTTGTTTTGTCCCATATGAATTTCCTTAGAGCAAGTTCTATAGTGTATCTACCTACAAGAGCTCGATGACATATGTACTAAAACTAAAATGCCAGAGTAAACATAAGGCTTATAATTGAAAAGGGTCAATTCTTACCTTGAAGATTTTATTGGAGGAAGGACAGCATCCTGCAACAGAGTAATTAAAATGTGCAGCTTTCACACAGATATCTATACAGTATTAAATGTCCTGCTAAAATAGTTACAAGATATGTAAAGACAATATTTGATATTTTATCTTGCAATTATGTCTAAGAAAACCAAGAAGTGGAGAAAGTATTTGATTTGTTCAGAGAATACAAAACTGGAAACAGAAATGTTTATAAATCAGAATATATTATTAAAGTGGACAACCACTTAAAATTTTAAGTCAGGAACATATGAAGGAAAAAAAGGCTATCAAATTAGATTCATTTATTCCAATAACACATTTGGATTCTTCACTACAATTCATACCTAGGAAAATGCTAATAAAGGAACCTAATACAACCAAATTACCATGAGCAACTTTCAAATTCAAAACCTCCCTACCCCCATACTATAGAAGTGGCAGGTTAATCACTACACACTACATCATTCAAGAAGATCCATTAATAAAAGTCTAGAGGATTAAGTTCATTGAACCTCCAGGCTTGATCCATTTTGGAAAGATTTATAAAAACTGGTATATATAGAAACAAAAGTGCTTGTTGCACAAACCATATTGCACAGCAAACTGCTAAGGGCAGTATCTACCTCAAGTACATCAAGATGATTTCTCCACTTGGTGCTCGGGTTAGCATGTATGCTACAAGCAGTGAAAAGCAGCTTTATAATGCCATGCAGTTATTACTAGTCCCCCCAAGAAAAAACGTATTTGGCTGTGAGCATGACGATGGAAGACAGCCTGACGTCAGTTCTGTACCCTATGCAGGTAGTCAGGGTACAAGGTACTGTCATGATGAATATGATACACTTACATGTAGTTCAAGGGCCACGTATAACTGGCTCACTGTCCACATAAACCTCTATTTCAGGTCAAATCAGGAAGGTGGTACTGAGCATCTTTAACACACATAATGTGTCAAATATACAGTACAAGAGTTGGTGACATGATATATTGTTTGAATTTATAGGCTATTTCCAAAATAAGTCTAAAGAATGAATGTGACAATATAAACAGAAACCTGACATAGATCTTAACTCTGGTCCAACGCTATACAAAAATTAATTTCCTTAAGACAAAGCCCAAAGTTCACCTAAGTAAAATAACATGTCATATACACAAATGTATTTCACATAGACCTGGTTTCAGCACCTGAAACAACGTAACACTTGATATCTATGATCAGATGACACTTCAACACTTACTGGTATCCAAACACATCACTCGTCACTTCCTGGTTTACTGACCAGTGTCTCAGTCATGTTTACTTTCTGGTAAGCTCATATCACCTGACCTAGGCTCCATTGGCCAACATATATGTCCTTGAATCTGCAGCTAAATGTGTAGTGTTTAACGCCCGCTTTTACTACATACGGTACTGCAGGCGATGACACTGATGATATATGAGATGAGTATGGAGCACTGGTGGAATGAGATGGCGGGGGAAACCGGACATCGCGGAGAAAACCTGCCCCAGCGCCGTGTTGTCCACCACTAATCTCACTTTGCGTTAGACTGGGATCGAACCCAGGCCGCCTTGGTAAATCTGCAGGTACAATAGCAACACTTCTACACTGGAGAACTCTACAGTGAAGGCTTTTTTGTGGATAGTGACAAAAAGACAGAGGACAAACTTCCAACTCTATACTCTCAGTGTGGTTGGCATTAATCCGTAAGTTCCTTTTCTCTCCAATTAAGGAGGAAAAGTGCACCGTTCTAGTTGTTGGCAGTAAGTACTCATTTTTGCTGAAGATGTCCAAAAGACTTAAGGGCTTAGAGTTAGGTGATAACTCATCACTTAAATCAGGGAGTACAGGCCAAAAATCTACATTGTTTGATTACATCATCAGCATTTACCTAAAACAAAAAATGACTGAGCCATGCGTTACCTATAACACATTCTAGGAACAAATGTCATATTTATATAACTAAACAGCTGAAAATTATAGAGCTGAATATCACAAAGTATAACAAGCTAATGTCATAATCATATCTAGTTTCAAGTAGCTTTAAGGTTAAAAATAAGGAATATATACATAAACATGTTCTACTTGCAGAAGAAGAATGATAAGTATGTGTAAGTGGTTCGTTTCCTAACAATGTCCAACACTTACTTTACCTTACAAAATGTAATAGGTGCCATTTACTCCGTTTTGTTACAATCACATTAACATTCAAGAAGACAAGGCTATTACCTTCTGACTAAATAAACAGGCATCAAAACAAACCTTCTTACACTTTGTAAATAAATACAAAGCGAATCGGAAAAAATTTGTAGTTGGTTTATTGACACTTCATCACTTACATTTTTATATTATCGAGGGACTATTTGCAGAATACATTGCCTTGATTTTGAACCTCGCTCCAACTAGTATCTGTTGTCTGCTCTCCTTTCTCTTGCATGGAGAGATACAAATACAAAACTATTTGTTACAGTTAGTAAAAAACACAGCTGTAAACTCTAATCCTCTTACATTTAACAAACTGCCTTACTAAACTAGGCACAATATTTTTGAGAGTGCAAAGTAGCAGATTCTGAGTTAACCTTCCCACAAGGATATGGGATTAAAGGTTTATGGCTGGGTCGACTGTTTTCTTTGAATCAGTGACTTCAGTTTACTCTTTATTTAAGCACAAATGTTGTAATGTTCTGCAATTGCACAGAATATATTAGTGACATTATTACAAAACATTGCGCAGTCTAACTCAGCAGGTTTCTACATAACTTACCTTAGTATTATTACCAATTGATGAAGTTTCTGTTTCCAGCCACCAAGGTTCTTCTTTAATTTCTATTTTATTGTTAATTTCATGATCACTGTTGTATTTCTTATCAATCATTACAGGATCCTCTAGAAGAAATTCTACCTCACCATGCTCAACTTTATTGCATTTATCTATCTCGCAGTTGCTGCTCCATATAGCAGGTTCACTCTTAATCTGTTTTTCAAGATCTTTGACAAAAGGAGTCTCTGATTTAACTTCTGTCTTGACTGTCATTTCACAATCCATATCCAGAAGTACAGTATCAGTACTTGTCTTTATAGAAACAACCTTCTGAAAGAACTCGCTCTCATTCTGTGAGTCTATGTCTACTGTGAGGGGATTCTCCTCCTTGAGTTGAAGTTCCTTATCCATTTCAAATCCCTTTCGAATCAGATGCAAATCTTATTTGTAGAAACAAATCTGTAAAGAGAGAAATATATTACATATACCAAACATTTAATATAAAAAATATGCATACATTTTACCATACCTTTCTTTGAATCCATCAATAGTTGTTGAAACTACACTAAACACTAGTGTTCTCTTATTGGAAAAACAACTTCTTGGAAAGCCTCAAGTACATTGTCTCCACAACAGGCAAAAATAGATAACAGACGGCGGATAATGTTTCACGGCAATAAAGAGCCGGCAAAAGCCGATAAACATAGCCCTTGAGATAAGTGACTTGCCGGCCCGGATAAGATTTCATGTTTGGAAGGTTCTAGTGATATCCTGATTGACAGAGAAAAAGTTGTTTCCTCTTTGTACAAGAAGCTTCTCGAATTTATGAATGAGATATATAAGCGATTGTGATATGCCACCAGGGAGTTGTAAAATGAGAGTGAGTCATGAGAGGTAAGCAGAGTTTGAGTTTGAGGTGTTTTAGGGCCCGTCGACAACAAGGTCATTTGGGCCCTAAGTCAACACTTAAATCTAAAAGCTACACAAAGTTAAAAAGTAAGATAAAATATAAACAGTCAACTATTAAAAACACATTAAAACTCGTCCCAGTACTAAAAATTTAAAATCTCTAAAAAAATAGATATAAAACACAAGTCATACATGTTTATTAAAACCGATTTTAAAAATAAACCGCAGTGCCTTATCCACGGCCACTGGGTCGTCACCTAAAATACTGAGCAAGTTAGCTCCCAAGCCCAAAGACTGGCGAACGCGAGCGTACTGTGGGCAATCGAGTAAAATATGCCGCACAGTGAGGCGTACGGCACACGGAGCACACACAGGGGCAGGTCCCCCTCTTAATAGATGGCCATGCGTTGCACGTGTGTGCCCAATTCTCAGCCGGGTGAGTATCACCTCGGCTCGCCGGTTATCCCTGCAGGAAGTTAGCCAGGGTTGTACGCTCTCTTTAATTGCCCGGAGTTGTGTGCCTTCCAAAGCTGTCCAGGAGTGCTGCCAAGCAGAGAGGAGTTGGCGACGAAAAAAAAAAACGTTGCACATCCTGGTATGGCACAGTAGTTGTGAAACTCCGGGGCAAACGGCAAGCTGACTTTGCAGCCGCGTCCGCCTCCTCGTTTCCGGAAATCCCCACATGGCCTGGGGTCCAAGTAAAAACAAAATTGTACCCGCGCCTGAGCATTTGCGAGATCTGGGCCTTATTTTTAAAACGAGGGTGTGAGCGGCAGTGTGCTGTTGCAAGGCCTGAAGCGCACTTAGGCAGTCAGTGCAGACGATAAAAGAGCCAGGAGCTAACTTGCAAATAAAAAGGAGCAACTAGAAAATGGCATACAGCTCTGCTGAGAAGACCGAAGTGGAGTCCAGAAGTCGAAATTTATGAGCCTCACCGATAATGAAGAATGCGCAACCCGTAGCGTTACCTAACTGGGAACCGTCTGTAAAGACCGGAACATAGTTAGGGTAACGGCCCAGTAATTCGGCAAAAAGTTGTTGGAACACCGAATGTGGAGTAGCGAGTCTAGAGTTGTTTGAAAGAGCGAGATCGAACCGCGCACGATCGAGCTGCCATGCAGGATAAGGGCAGATGGACGACCTCTCCACGCGAGGCATTCGGAGGCCATGGGAATGTAGTAGATCCCGAAATCTTATTCCCACGGGGCGTGTCCGAGAACCAGGGCGCATATAACAGTGGACTAAATCTGGACACAGAACTGGTTTGAAACAAGGATGATTGTGATAACTTGCCAACTTCGACACGTATGAGCACAGTAACAGCGAGCGACGAATATGGAGTGGAGGTTCGCCTGAGTCTGCATACAGGCAGTCTACTCGACTGGTGCGGAAAGCTCCTGTGGCAAGGCGGATGCCAGTGTGATGCACGGTGTCTAAAAGGCGAAGTTTAGAGGCGGTCGCTGCGCCATAAATAAAACTGCCATAATCCAGCTTGGACCGAACCAGAGAGCGGTACAGCCTCAACATTACCGTGCGATCGCCCCCCCCCAAGATGCTCCAGATAATACCTTCAGCACCCGAAGAGAACGATCGCAAGAGGCTCGAAGGTGACGAATGTGGTGCTCCCAATTGAGTTGTCGGTCCAAGTAGAGGCCCAAGAACTTCAGGTACGAGACAAATGGCAGGGGTGTGCCGTTCAAATAAAGATCAGGAGGCGGGTGAATACCTCGTAGGCGGTGAAAGTGGATACACTGCGTCTTCGCAGCTGAAAAACGGAAGCCGGTTTGAAGCGCCCAAGCTGTTAGCAGGGTAATGGTCAGCTGCAGTTGGCGCTCAATGTGATCTATGTTGGCAGACCTATAATAGATTGCGAAGTCGTCAACATAGAGGGATGATGGAATTCCACTTCGAACGGCACTAGTGATGCCGTTAATCGCTACGGCAAAAAGGGTGACGCTCAAAATTGACCCTTGAGGTACGCCGTTCTCCTGTATCCGCTCCCGTGATATCGTGTTTCCTATGCGAACCCGAAAACGGCGAAGTTTTAAAAAGTTGCATAGGAATTCGGGTAGATGACCACGCATACCGTAACTATGAAGGTTCCGGAGTATGCCGTACCGCCAAGTGGTGTCATAGGCCTTCTCCAGGCCGAGGAACACGTCCACGGCGTGCTGTTTCAGTAGAAAGGCATCGGAAATATACCCCTCAAGGCGTGTTAGATTGTCGACACTTGAGCGATGGCGACGAAAACCGCATTGCAAGTTGGACAGATGGTTATGTTTTTCTAGCCACCAATTTAACCGAGCGTTTATCATTCACTCGAAGGTCTTACAGAGGACACTCGTCAGGCAAATGGGGCGGTAGCTAGATGGAAGTGTGCGGTCCTTTCCGGGTCGAGGGATGGGGATGACAATACCCTCTCGCCAGGAGGAAGGGAAAACCCGCTCATGCCAAATGCGGTTATAGATGTTTAATAGGAAACATAGCGCCTCAGATGGAAGATGTAGTAGCATCTGTCGGTGTACGTCATCGGGACCTGGAGAAGAATCCTTTGCTAACGCTAGAGAATGGGCGTGCTCGGCAGTGGTAAAAGGTTGGTTGTACGGCTCGGTGCAGTCACTATTAAAATTTAGTTGTACCCGTTCCGCCTTTTCCTTAATAGGCAGGAAGAGAGCGTCATAGCGGGCAGTTTGGCTAGTAGCAGCAAATATTGTAGCTAGGGCTTCAGCTATGTCCTGCTCGGTGGTGCACATGGAACCGTTGATGGCAAAGCCGGGAATTACCATCCGGCGATACTTGCCATACATCCGCCGAACAGCTGACCATACTTGTTGGGTAGAGCTGCGGTGGGAAAGCGAAGACACAAATGCTTCCCGAGATTTACGCTTTGCGTTGCGCAGTATAAAGCGTGCCCTAGCGCAAGAACGTTTGAAGGCGACGAAGTTCCCTTCCGTCGGGTGCCGCTGAAAAATGCGCAAAGCACGTTTGCATGCTTTGACAGCCAAACTACATTCCTCGGACCACCATGGTACAGGGATATGACTTGGTGTAGGTGAACCTCGAGGAATGCTTGATTCTGCTGCGAGCAGGATCGGGCAAGTAAAATATTCGACCATTTCATAGATGGTGTCGAAACTATCGTCGATGAGGTGTATGACGGATTGGAATTTTCCCCAGTTAGCTTTGGAAATAATCCAGCGAGGATGTCGAGAAGGTACACATTGGCGGCCAGAAAAATGAATGTTAATGGGGTAATGATCACTGCCAAAGAGGTCGGAAAGTACTGACCACTCAAGTAGTGGTACTAATGACGGACTGCAGAAAGAAAGGTCTAGTACGGAATGTGTACCATAAGCGGATGATAGGAATGTCGGGTCACCAGTATTTAGCAGAAGCAGGTCAGACTTATCGAAGACGTCTACGAGGAGGCATCCACGGGCGTCATCAGTGTCTGATCCCCAGAGCGTGTGCTTGGCATTCAAATCTCCCACAAGGAGTAGTGGTGAGGGGAGCTGAGCCAATAAAGCTTGAAGATCACGCTCTGGAACTATACTGGGCGGCGGCAGGTACATGTTGCAGATGGTAAAACTTATGCTCTCCAGCTGTATCCGAACGGCCACAGCTTGCAATGGTGTGGTGCGAGGAACGATGGCGGCTGAGATGTTAGGCGCCACTAAGGTAGCAACGCCACCGCTCGCACGCATACCTGGAAGAGTCCTTTCTAAATGCAGAGAAAGAGTGAAGGTGTAACGAGTGATTGGGATGTAAGTGGGTTTCCTGGAGACAAATAATTGATGGTGACCGTTGAGAAACTAAATGTTGTAGGTCTTGAGCACGAGCTCGAAAACCATTGACATTCCACTGGATTATTTCCATGAAGAGTTTTTAATGGGCCGTTTAACCTTTTTTTTGACCTTGGCTGACTTGGGCCCTACGATTCGAAAATCGTTAGCCTTCTGAGACTCCGCTGATGATCGGGAGTCAGAACTCCTACGGCTCGTAGAACGAGACCGGGATCTAATAGAAGGCGAGCGACTTCGCGATCTATGTTGTGGTCGGGATCGGTTTTTCGCATTTACTACGGGATGGTTGTTACCCGCTGATGGCTTGGTGGCTGGAGTCTGTACGGCTGAAGCGGAGGCTGTGCTGGTGGATAGACAGTCTGTGACGTGGGTTTAACGGCTAGAAAGTCAGTCTGCGTGGATGCGTGGGCGACAGGGACGTGTTGAACAGCAACAGTGGTATTAGGAGTACGGCGAGCTGCTGATGCATATCCAGTAGTAGTGGTAGCAGGCTTTAGTTGTTCAAAGCGCCGTCGTGCCTCTGGAAAAGTCAGGCGTTCTTTGACACGGAGCTCCTGAATGCTCTTTTCGTCCATGAATCTAGGGCACTGTCGCGAACTGGAGGGGTGACTGTTCGACTGCAGTTTGGATCGTCGTGCTTCGGTAGGCCACATTGCTCACAAAGAGCAGGATTAGTACATGTGACCTTAGTATGTCCGAACCGCTGACATTGGAAACAGCGCATGGGGTTCGGGACATACTGGCGGACGCTAGCGCATTCATAGCCGCAATAGATGTACTCGGGTAGCTTCGTCCCGGCGAAGGTAAGAAAAACCGTACGTAGTGGGTACTCCTTGCCATCCTGTTTTCGTATTAGCCGGTACGCCTGACAAACAAGTTGATCAGAGAGGCAACTTACAATTTCTTCGTTTGCAAGACCGTCTAAGCTGGAGGTGGTGACTACTCCTCTGCAGGTGTTAAGGGTTTTGTGTGGGGCTACCCGGATAGGGTAGGAGCCCAACAAATTTGCCTTTTGCAGTTTTCGAGACTGGTCTCCACTTGTGCTCTCCAATAGTAGGGTGCCGTCTCGGAGGCGCGTCGCATTAACAGGGCCACTGATCTTATCTAACTCACGCTTTATGTAAAAAGGGCTGATATCCTTAAACGTTTTGCCATCACATGCCAAGGTCATTACTATATACGGGTCGATGAAAGAGGTTTGCCGCGGATGCATTTTGAATAGGACCCCCATCCGGAACCGTCGGCGTCAGCCTGCCATCCGGGGGTTAAAGAAAGAAAGACACCGAATCTTCACGGTCTGTGCAGTCATAGGGACCCCACCCATGACCGATCTCATTTGTACCTCAGAAAAGCTACCCTTCAATATCCACTGCTTGTCCGTATGGGTAAACCGTTCACCACGCACACCCCAGCTTTATGCCCCTACCACAGGAATAACCGCCTGTGGCTCCCCACTTTAGGCCGCGCTGCGCATAAAGGGCACACGCGGATTCAGGGGACTTGTGGTTGATTACACCGGGGTTCCGTCAGCGGTAACACGTCCGGTCCGTGATACTAACCCAACGGCAACACGGCCGTCGGGAGATTAACACAGACCGGGCCCTCAAGGAGCTACGTGGGTGTACTTGACGGTGTGGACGGGCTCCGCACCTAAGGCTACACATAGGGGCAGTGCGAAGGGTCCGCTCAACCTTCACTTTTGAGACCTCCGGAGAGCACACATGTCGGAAGCCGCGCTGAAAATCGTGGGACAGAACCACGGAGATAGGAGAGATCCCTGCTGGTGAGACAGGAGTTATATACCTAAGACCTTACGTGCTAATAAGAATAATAAAGAACTAGAAGAGAAAGAATGTGATGCTTACTGACAAGCAGTAGCTACACGTGGCAGAGTTGATGGAGATGAAGGGGATGAATTGAGGGTGAATGGCTAGGGACCCCGGGATCGCCAATCCCGTACCTACCGTAGTAGGTCCCTGGGGAAAAATACCAGAGCCTCTTCTGCCAGTTTTCAGGGTTACTGATGGGCCTTCTCGGCAGCCGTAGCGGTCGTGGGGTACACCAAGTCCCCACCGTACATCACCCCATCAGTCAGTCCCCTACTTCCTGTTGCCCACCCCTCGGGACGAGGACCGCAGAGGTTGGATTTTGAGGGGCAGAGGTAAGCAGAGAACAGCTAAGAGTGTTAATGTAACAAGTGCTGTAAACTGTGGAAGTTGAGTAAGCTGTTTGTTATTGTCATCGACCTTGGTGTGGTAGATAGTGATATGTGATGTAATTCTGCTGCTACGCACTGTTTCTGCACAAATCAAGAATATTTAGAATATCGGCAATTTGGATTCTTAATTATACAAAACCACAAAGTCACAACTGGTGTCAGGAAGCGGGATATTAACACCATGGATGCTGCATTAGAAAAGATTCTACAGAAAACTTAAGAAATGAAGGCAGCAAACGACGCCCTCGCCGCGAAGACGGAAACAGCGAACAACAACCTGGCAGCGGAACTGAAAGAAAATAAGACGGCGAATGACAACCTCGCTGCGAAAACAGAAGCGGCAAATAACAATCTGGCCGCAGAGCTGAAACAAATGAAGACGGTTAACGACATCACCGAGAAGACGGAAGAAGTGAAGGCCGAATTAACAACGAAGCGAAGACGGAAGCTGCAAATAGCAATTTGGCCGCGTCAATGAATGCGAAGATGACAGAATTGACCACGGAAATGAAAGCGGCGGATGAGGCACTCGCCGCAAGGTTTGAAGAGCAGTTGGTCGGCGTAAAGGAGGACGTTACAGAGCTGGGCAAGCGTGTCGAAGACCTGGCAAGCCGCGTTAAGTAGCTGGAGGGAAAGGCCGACAGCAACGCAAAGTCCCTCAATGCCATGGTGGAGGACGTCGTCGGCAGGACGCACGTCAAGCCTCCTACATACGACGGCGCGACAACTTCTGAAGTCTTCCGCCGCCAGTTCGACGCAGTGGCCAAGCACAACAAATGGTCACCAGAGAAAGAGGCCACACAGTTGATAGCCAGCCTCCAAGGACGGGCCGCAGAAGTCCTGAACGCGGTCCAGACAGCGGCGGTGACCAAGGAAATCTGGGAGACCCTGGAGAATCGCTTTGGAAACCACCGCTTACCCGCAACGTACCGCAGCCAGCTAAAGGCAAGGTCACAGCAGCCAGAGCAGACGCTGCAGGCATTCGCCCTGGCAATTGAGCAGCTGAACAGCAAAGCTCTAGTCCACCTCCCACCAGAGTTCGTATCCAGAAAGGCTGCCTACACATTCGTTGACGGGGTACGAGACGCGGAGATTCGTCAGTGCCTAATGCTCGGCGATTACAAAACCAACCACGAGGCGCTAACGGCAGCATTAAGGATGGAGGCGGCAAAAGTGACAGCTATCCCGACGTCGAGAACGAGGAGTGTCCGCTACACCGGGGACAGAAGACGAGCCGAGGGATGCCGGTGAAGACCTAGTGGCCTGTGTTGGGGATGTAGACAGCCGGGACACCTGGAGAGAACTGCCCACACAAGAAAAAGCAGCTGGAAAACGAGTAAAGGCCGTCGTGGAAAAGGCCACGACGGCGCCATCACCACCATCCCCTCGAGTAACACTGCACGCCATCAGCCGGCGTATGGATGACAGCCTCATCACAGACGGTTGGGTGAAAGGGAGGTCGTGCCGCGTGCAGGTAGACACCGGGGCAGCCGTGACCATCGTCAGACCTGACATGGCCAAGAGTTTGCCGACGAGGAAGTCGACCGACCATACCAGCTTTTGACGACATCGGGTGACACCTTGCCTGTGGAGGAGCCCCTGCTGAAGTTGACCTTGGGAAGGAGTACGGTGCGTTAGTGAGTGTGTCGCGAAGCTGGCTGAGGAGGTGATACTAGGATTGGATGCCCTCAGGAGCCACGACGCGACGGTTGACGTCGGCAGGAAGTTCCTGCGGCTCAATAGAATACTCCGGCAACCCGAGGAGCGCCTTAGAATCTGCAGGGTCATCTTGAAGGAGGCTGTGGTGGTCCCCGCGAGAAGCGAGGTGGTGGTGACGGCACGAGTGGAAGGCTAGCGAACCAAGAACATGATACTGGACCAGATGACGCTATGCATGGCCTCTGTGTAGCCAGGACATTATTGCCGTGCCGAGAGGAGGTGCCAGTGAGACAGCTCAACCTGGCAGACAACGATCACGACGTCCAGGCCGAAACGGAGCTGGGGACGTGCGAGCCTGTGGTCAACGTAACCGCAATCGACAAGACACCGGAGCCGGTGCAAACGCAACACCTGGGGCCCCGGCTAGAAGGCTTACTGCGGAGGGGGCCGACCACCTGACCGCAGAACAGCTGGAGGAAGTTCGACAACTGCTGAGGCGATACCAGCGCGTCTTTAGCCAAGAAAACAGTGACAAACGGACAAACTGCTTCACCGCAACGACACCGGAGACGCCCGGCCTATTCGACAACCACCTAGACGCATTCCACTGGCAAAACAAGCGGCGGTACTGGATATGGTAGATGATATGAAGTCCATGGGAGTAACTGAAGAGTCTGACAGCCCTTGGTGTTCCCCTGTAGTTCTGGTAACAAAGAAGAACGGCGAGCTACGCTTCTGCGTGGACTCCAAGAAGTTGAACGCTGTCTCCAGGAAGAAATGCTTCCCCTTGTCCCGGATTGAAGACACTCTGGACACGCTAGGTCGTGCACAGTGAATCTCAACCCTGGAGCTGAAGTCGGGTTACTGGCAGGTGGGTCTAGCTCCGAGGGACAAAGCAAAGACTGTATTCTCGACAGGCCAAGGGCTTTGGCAGTTCACAGTTATGTCCTTTGGTCTCTGCAACGCACAAGCTACCTTGCAACGCCTCATGGAGTCAGTGATGAGAGGACTGACTTATGACGCCTGCCTGCTATACCTGAACGATATCACCTCGTCGGCAAAACTTTCGAAGGCCATCTCGAGAATCTGAATAAGGTGCTACAGAGACTGCAGGTGACCAATTTGAAGCTAAATGCAAAGAAGTGCCAGCACTTCCGCAAGGAAGTGAACTACTTGGGCCAAATAGTCTCACCAACCGGAATGGCGACAGACCCGGAGAAGACACAGGGCGTGAGAGATTGGCCTCGCCCAAAGGATTGCGCAGTTTCATGGGGCTGTGCAGTTATTACCGCCAATTCATACAGGGGTTCTCTAACATCGCCAAACTCCTCAACCGCCTGACGGAGGAACACCGACCTTAAGTGTGGACAGATGACGCTGAAGGCACTATCCCGCACCTGAAGAAGACTCTCTGCAGTGCTCCTATACTGTAATTTCCACAACCAGGCAGCACCTTCCTTGTGGACACCGACGCCAGCGACCATTGCATTGGAGGCGTCCTATCGCAAGTTCAGGATGGCCACGAGAAGGTTATAGCCTACTACAACAAGACGCTATCCAAGACAGAGAAGAACTACTGCGTCACCCGGCGAGAATTACTGGCGGTAGTAAAGGCCATGGAGCACTTCCACAAGTACTTGTACGTTGACCCAATCCACCTAAGTACTGGCCATTCCACCCTCACCTGGCTATTGAGCTTTAAGGACCTGGAAGGCCAGACAGCACGTTGGTTCCAGAAGCTGCAGGAGTTCGACTTCACCTCTGAACATCGTAGAGGGAAGAGCCACGGTAACGCAAACACCATGTCCCGAGAGTCCCGAAGACCCTGCCCAGAGGAGTGCGGGCAATGCCCAAGCGTGGAAGAGAAGGAGCGTGCAGCAGCTGTCAGAGTGGTCGCGGCAGTGCCTGCGGATGGCTAGGATAGCGCAGGCCTGAGGAGGGAGCAGCTGGTGGACGCCGACTTGGGGCCACTCTTGAGGGAAGTGGAGGCAAGTACAAGACCAATCTGGGAGGACATCGCACCGAGGAGCGCCACCTACAAATCGTACTGGGCCCAATGGGACTCACTGAAGGCAAGATAGGGCGGCTGTTCCGGGTATGGGAATCACCCGATGGAGCAGAGTTAGCAGTTGATACTTCCCCAAAGTAACGTCCCGGAAGTCTTGGAGAAAGTGCACGCCAGTACTTCAGGAGGACACCTGGGAGCAAAACGGACGATCAACAAACTTAGGGAGCGCTACTACTGGCTGAGGCTCCAAGCAGATGCTGAGAGTTGGTACCGTCAAACTCACGTGTGCCCGGCGAGTCGCGGCCCCCAGACTAGGAGCCAGGGTCGTATGCAGCAGTACAACGTCGGAGCGCCATTCAAAAGGATCGCCGTCGACATAGCTGGACCATTCCCAGTGTCCGAGCGAGGCAACAAGTACCTGATGGTGGTCGTGGACTACTTCACCAAGTGGCCAGAGGTGTTTGCCATCCCGAACCAAGCGGCAAAAGCAATATCAGACTGCCTTATGGAGCCAATGTTCTGCCGATATTGGATGCCGTTAGAGCTCTACAGCGACCAGGACACCAATTTTGAATCCAACCTGATGGAGGCACTAGAACGACTTCGGGTGAACAAGACCCGCACCACACCCATACATCCACAGTCGGACGGCATGGTGAAGAGATACATCCAGGCCAGAGAAGAGCACCTGGAGAAGGTCGTGGCCAGCCATCAGCGAGACTGGGACGTCAAGGTGCCACTGTTCTTGCCGGCCCACGACTCGTCAACACACGACACCACTGGGATGACGCCAGCCAGCTAAATATTCGGCCGAGAGTTACGCCTCCCTTGTGACCTGGCCTTTGGGAGCCCTCCGGCCGCAAAACAGCCAGCAACTGAGATTGTGGAGAACCTGGTGGACCATCTCCACAACATACATGAGATGGCTCGTCAGATCATCCAGAAGGCGAGCGACCGCATGAATACCCGATACGACGGGCAAGCCGAAAGCCAAGGGTTCCAGCAAAGTGACCTGGTCTGGGTGTATCGCCCTACTCCCACCAAGGGACGCTGCCTTAAACTTCAACAGACGTGGCAAGAACCGTACCGGGTGGTGAAGAGGATTAACGACGTGGTCAACCACAACCAGAAGTTGCCCTGAGGGAAGATGTTGGTTGTACAGCTGGATCGTCTGGCCCGCTACAATAGTGCCGTTCGGTACGACCAGCCTTGAGGAGGGAGCAGTGTCGCGACGACGGGAATAAATAGATATCGGACGGCGGATAATGTTTCACGGCAATAAAGAGCCGGAAAAAGCAGATAAACATAGCGCTTGAGATAACTGACTTGCCGGCCCGGATAAGGTTTCACGTTTGGAAGGTTCTAGTGATATCTTGGTTGACAGAGAAAAAGTTGTTTCTTCTTTGTACGAGAAACCTCTCAAATTTATGAATGAGACATATAAACGATTGTGACACGCCACCAGGAAGTTGCAAAACGAGAGTGAGTCGTGAAAGGTAAGCAGAGAACAGCTGAGAGTGTTGATGTTACAAGAGTGTTGTAAACTATGGAATTTCAGTAAGCTGTTTGTTATTGCCATCGACCTTGGTGTGGTAGATAGTGATATGTGACGTAATTCTGCTGCTACGCTATGTGTTTCTACGCAAATAAAGAACATTTAGAGTTTCGAAAATGGGACTTTTAATTCTACGCACCAACTGAGTCACAATATCAATGTTAGGTCCAGAACTCAAACTACAGATACTTGTCTCTTTATGATAATGCTATTATGGCTTTAGCTAGTGCCCGCCTCCGTAGCGTTGTGGTAGAATGTCTGCCTCATGTTCAAGAGGTCCCAAGTTCGAATCTCGGTCAGGGTGAGTTACTTGAATAAGGTTTCTTCCGGGGTTTTCCTTTATCCTGAAAGTCAAATGTCCGGTAAGTCTAAGCCCTAAGGACCCTGGACTCATTCTAGCACCATTTCACCAATTCCATTCATTGTGCAATATGACTTAACATTGGAGGCAATAAATTACAAAAAAAAAAAAAAAAAAACTTCAGCTAGTTTACTGAGGAAATGTACCAATGTTAAACCTGCTAGTGTATGTAAAATGTTTTGGATAAATATCAAAGCACTGTCAGATATTAGATATACCTAAAACAAACTGCAATGTTGGGAATTATCACAGTTTGGACTTTGTAAATTGTTGTTCCACAAAACTCATGAAAAATAATTTGACAGATTAAGCTTAACAAAGATTAATTATAAAGCATCTGCAGCATTACAAGTCATCTTTGAGACATGACATCTCTGTATGTGATATTGCCTTTAAGAGTAATTGCAATATTTAAATTGAACAAGAACCTTAATACTTGCATGGCCATGGCACTTCAAGTAATAGACCATCCATTGAGAACAACAAAGTACATAATTTTGTAGATATTATTCAAGTGTGATAGAACTTTCCAATTTAGTCCTAGAAATGGTTAACTCTTTAAAGCATGGTGGTTTCAGGTGGCAACATTAGGCTTTATTCACCTTGAATAATGTTTTAGTGTGGTTCTTTTGTTATTAGTATATTCTACCAGCCTTTTACAAAAGTTTAAGACCTTTGAATTGTAAATATTATATTATTTTCACAATTATACTGTAGTATTTTTTAGTATAAAAAGGCAAAATCCAAACAACTGCAGTCAAATGATACCCTGCCAAAATTGAGGCATGTGATCAGACCAATTATTTTACTTGTGCCCTCCCCATCCTTAACTACAGGGACATTTGACTGAATTTGCTGAGATTCAAACTCACGTTTAACTTTGAATGGGTGGCCAGTCCAAACGTATTGCTTTAATGATCATGGCTATTCGAATCAATTGTGTAGAGGTACCGCAGAAAGAGATATGAGAACCGGTTTAGCTAGTACAGCAAGACTGGGGCATGAGTAGCAAAATAATTTGTGCAGCAAAGGGCTAATCATAAAATAATTTTGCAAGTCAGAGCAGCAGCGACAGCAGTGCAAGTATTTATTCAGCACTTAAAAGATAGCACTTTTATGGTTTCATCAACAAAAATATAAAAATTCCTAACTAAAAGTGTGCAACATACCTATACAACTATTACCCTGGTTAGAAACTATAAATTAACTACAGTAACTAACATATTTTACATAATGCACTTTACAAAGTGCCCTTTTCTTGGCTAGGTTAGTCCTGCAGTGTTGAATATGTAAATCATCTCTCTGCCTTGTACAATAGCCACGTCTCTGTGAATTTTCGGAAAGTTTATATTTTTGTGATCAAATACAATATATTCCTCCTAGCATGTACATACAGGCCACAAGCATAATCTTTAAGGTTTTAAACAACTCTCTACACGACGTTCTATTGGTCTTAACCATCATTATTCTTATTGCTCCCTTCTGCATTTTAAGAAAAGAATAAACATGTGGCTGTAATGGGCATCATTGATGTTCATTATAATTCCAGTAAGTGGAGAATTGATTGTGAATATCTAATAGTGAGTAGTACCTATAAAGAGAGTGACAATGATCGTTGTGTGAAAGGAGGAAGCAGTCTGCATCACCAATACAAACACATTACTGTACCCAAGTTGTTCATCTTGGAAGAAAAACAACCTTTCATGTCACAAAAAAGTTCTGTGCAAACTTCAACGTTTTGCCACTTCTTAAGAAGGATGTGAAATTAGGAGAAACTTATCAAGCCTTATACATAAGTAATATCCAGACCCATGAGCTTCAGGAGAAGGGACCAGATGAGAAAACATGTACCAAATAGTCAAAAAAGTATATCAGTGCAAGAGAAATCTACTGCAGCTTCTGCCAATCATCTCTGAACATACTCAAAGTTCTATGAAAAACTGACAGCCAGCATTGATGTGTACAACATTTTTGCTTCTGTTGATGTAATGAAAGTATTAAACAATAAATATAATGCATAAATAATATATTAGAAATCTTTGCAAAACTAAATATAAATTCCTTACACTCCAACAATAGGTTAGGTGCGCCTGGAAGAATTACTATAGTAGAATAGTTCTTATTTCTGTCCAACTGTTTTGCTACTTCATTTATGCAACAAGATGTTTGCAGTAAAAATTACAAAACTAGCTGTATTCTTCTGTCTGAGTTTTAACTGAAGACTAAAAGGCTGTAATGATGAACAACCAAATAGTTCTTAGTCATTCTCCATAGTCTAGTGGTAAAATGCTAGCTTCTGGTTCAAACCCGGTGGACAGTGCAAGAATCCTTAGCATGGCTTACTTTGGAAGGAAAGTAAAGCTGCTGGTCCATTGTTGTACATTTATGGCATGTAAAGGAACCTCAAGCCTCACAGAGAGGCCCCTAAGCAAAATTAAATGGGAAATAACCAATAATGTTAATGTGTATTAATGACGCTGCTACCAGTTTAAAATTATTTGAAAGAATATTGGAATATTATTTGTTTAAATTAAGTTATGAAAAGGAAATTCTAAATTTAACTAAATAAACAAAATTATTTTTTGGTTGCTAAACATGTTGTGGCGCATAAAAAAGTGTTAAATTACCATAGTAACAGTAATGTCAATAAACTTTATTTTGCAAGAAGAGAGCTCTTTCTGTGCCAGAACGCAACAGAGGAAGGATGTGGAAGAATAGCATACAAGTTTTACAATGTGAAAATTAACAAAAACTATATCTCATTCAATATTGTATAAACAATACTGTATATAAAGTCATTTATCAACCTAGATACTAGGCATATTGTAAATAATTGTACAAAATTAAAAGACTGGATAATCTTTAAAAGAAGCTAAATTACTTTGCAATTATTTCGAAAATTACTTCCTAGAAACCACTCTGAAGTATATTACTTCCATGCATCAACTGTAGTAGCTACGGGCAACATTGTAGGAAATTATTTCATTCCAAAACATCAAATCCGTAAGATTCAGATCCATATGTTGTCGCAACCAGGGGCTTTAACTTCATTCCACCAGGAGAGGAAGAAAAACCATCCCATAGCTATTTGAATTTCACTACAAATTCACTACAACATGGAGACTTAGAATATGATGGAAGTCTGAAGAGGAACGAAATAAAGAAGAGGAAAGACATTGAGAGTGAAGAGAAGATGATGGGTGAAGGTAGTGGGAATCATGATAGAAGAAAGAGGATGATTACAAGTAAGAACTTTCCCTTAATAAGAAAGATTTATGCTATTTAGGTAGATTGATGGAAATAATTTCTTCCACACTAGCCGTGTGTAGGCTCAGGTTTGAATGAGTAGAGCCAAATTGAAAAATTCAATGCCATAGCCAGGATTTGAACCATGGATCTCCCGCTCTCCATTCGGCTGCTTTAAACCACTGAGCTACTATGGCCAACATGCAGATATGACATTAAATTCTCCAACTGACTCATCTGTATGACAGCTCCTTGTGGTCTTCCGGGAAACATACGAGTCAGTTGGAATGTCATGTCAGCATGTTGGCCATAGCAGCTCAGTGCGTTAGAGCAACCACATAGAGAGCAGGAGATCTGTGGTTCAAATCCCGGCTCTGGCATTGAGTACTTTAATCTGGCTCTACTCATTCCAGATTTACCTTATTGAAAAATAAAAACATTCTTAATACATTGTGAGTAGTATGGAAATAATTGATAAAAGTGAAGATGATATCGGTAAAGCTAGTGAGATAATGATTAGCACAGACAATAGATTAAGTATACACAGAGTATAACTAATTTCAATGCAAAGTTAACACAGCCATTAGTGTCTACAAATAGTTCAATACAAAATGTACCACACGTAATTGAAAATGGTGCAAATAATATGACACAAGAATTACAATCAAGCGAGAAAGAATGTAGGAGTGATAGGAAAATATTAATACAAAGTGTATGCCCGCCTCGGTAGCGTCATGGCAGCATGTCTGCCTCACGTTCAAGAGGCCCCGAGTTCGAATCTTGGTCAGAGTGACTTACCTGGATAAGGTGTTTTTCCAGGGATTTCGTTCATCCTGAAAGATGAATGGCGGATAACACTAAGCTCTATGGATACTGGGCTCATTTGAGCATCATTTCACCAATTCCAATCATCGTAAATCACAAAAAAGTGTATGTCAGAATAAAAGTGAGAGTAAGGTTGAAATCTCACAAATGAATAAGGATTCATAGAATGGTAAGAAAGTGATCATAAGATAGTATCAGAGACAAATAAGGTAGGAGAAACTCAAAATGTAATTGGGTATATGAAACAGATGTACAAACCAAACAATGAATGTAATAATGTTGATGGTTATCAGAAAGTGTATCTTGTAGATTCAAATCATCCATCTGTTGATGTGAATTTTAACATGTATACCCAGAATGTGTCCTGAAAAGTAAATACGAATGATCAAGAACACACTGGTCACCAGAACACCACATAAGATGAAATAATTGTTCTTAATTTCGGACAAAGAAATGATCACAACACAAACTTAACCTCAAAACAGCATCATGATAACGAAACATACAAAAAACAGATTGATTTAAAGACTGAGTTCACGACACAATGTCAATAACAATAAAAACATTGTAATTATTTTATTTAAAGAATTCAGGGGAGAGGCACAAAATTGAAAAAGAATAAATAAAATATAACAGCAGGTGTGTTTACAGAAACATAATCTCACAAAATCAAGTTGGAAGAGAAAAACAGGTTAGCCAACAGAACGAAAAGATTATGCAAACAGCTCAAAGCTCACCAAAATACATAAGTAATAATGTAGCGAATAACACATTTTCATAACGGACAACTTGGAAAATTAAATAATGTAAGTGAATCACACACAAGGAAACTTTCTTGTAGATAATATATGTTAGATTGGTTAAAAATCAATCTCTTATTTTTGTTTTGCTCATTACTGTATAGTGTTTACTTCATTGTTAATTATTGTTGATAGTTTAAGAAAGTGAAGCATTATCACAGGGGTAATCCTCAAAATATATCAAAAGAAATTGTTGATCTGATATATAATTTTCCATATATTGTGACTTTTGCATTCATAAAATTAAGTCTATGTTACAACCACCAAAAATTGCTCTTTATTTCCATAGAAACACATTTTGCCAACCTCACAATCACTGAATTAGATCACATACACAACATAACTTGCAAGGTCAATGAAAACAATGCAGCTCACACACGTGTGTCCATGCACACGAGTTCCACTAACAACTGACTGTGGCAGGCGGCAGCCACCCATTTTTTAGATTACTCACTATCCTGAATGTTCTCAATCAAGATGGCGCTAGAAGAAAGGCGTACTCTCACGAAAGCTGTCTCCTTCCCCCACCGTTTTGGCCAGCTTTTATCTCTGCACTGCACTGCCGTATCTTTGAACTCTTTGCCTCTTTTAATTTCTAGCAAATAAGCTATTATTAAACCGTGATTCAAAAAGCTTCATTGCTTTTAAAATAAACCACTATTTGGAACTGGATTCAAGAAATGTATATAATAAACATACTTAAAGAACTTGGTAAAAGAGTTCTTGGGCTCCAAATGAATATATGAGCTCATTAGGAGAAAAATAAAAGTCGTGCAACCAAAGCTTAGCTTGGTTTGCACTGCATCAGAAATTTAAAACATTTACTTAACCAAAATGCCTTAAGAACAGTATAACAGCCTACTTTCACTTGCTATTGCGATTAGCAATTATCTTATATGTCAATCCAGTGCAGAAGCAAATGTTTATAATACCAATTTGACCCATATCAATTATTTCTGGTATTGGGCCACATTATTTCTGTAGTCACTTATTTGAAACACAACAGTGCTTACCCTTCCTGGTGAATACATATCTTACTTTTTTTAACATCCTTCAATGTTAAGTAACATTGGACGATAAATGAAATGTTTAAAATGACACTTAATGAGCCCAGGGTTCATAGAGCTTAGTGTTACCTGAGATTCAACGGATGTGGGGAAAGCCCGTAAAAAGCTTATACAGATAACTCCACCTCACCAAGATTTGAAGTGAGGACTCCATGAAAGTGAGACAGATATGCTACCATCTATGATACAGAGGGAGGCACATGAAGCTGTCTTACAGATAATTATAATAACTTCACAATAAAACTTGCTGTGCATGAACACAGAATTAGGAATGGAAGCAAACTGTACTGATCAGCAAACAGCTTAGAACTGTTCTGGAAAGGATGTTACCCTTCTGAAATTAAAATTTAAAATAACCTTCTATGCTGCTGATACTTAGGTAACTGTAAAGTTTTCAAGAAAGTTCTAAGGTCATTCTTAAATATATATTTACTTTATATGCAATATGGAGGAATCCTTTAATATCCCTTTCAGCATTTAAATTTGCAACACATACAGCATATTGAATGTAACTATAACTTGATACCTTACATTATTACTACCCTACTGGAATTCATGTCCAGAAGTTAATGCTTCAAATGTTGGCAATTCACAAATTTTCAATGTAAAGTAAGATTTAAAGAAAATCAAAATTATAGGTACCCACCCATGTACTTGCGGTGGTGGATATATTACTACTCATAATGCATGTACAATAAATGTATGACATGTTAAATGTCCCTGAACTTAGTCTTGTCTAACTTGAACAAACACCTCAAAGTGCTATTGACACCAGTAATGGAAGATAACATGTCATTTTACACATTACATACATGTAGCCCGCGAGTTAAAACAGAAGAAATTATACAAAGCAGAGACAAAATAAGGTGAAATAAAAGTTAAAAACATTACCTAAAATATCTTGCTACTTGTTTATGGAGTAGATATCGCTTCGGAATCCTGCAAATCATTCACCTGCCTTATGAAAGGTTAACTTTGATAGAGAAATTACGCCGTGAATACGTTAAATCATGTCATATATAGGATATTGTACTAACTTGAACAAACACCTCAAAGTGCTATTGACACCAGTAATGGAAGATAACATGTCATTTTACACATTACATACATGTAGCCCGCGAGTTAAAACAGAAGAAATTATACAAAGCAGAGACAAAATAAGGTGAAATAAAAGTTAAAAACATTACCTAAAATATCTTGCTACTTGTTTATGGAGTAGATATCGCTTCGGAATCCTGCAAATCATTCACCTGCCTTATGAAAGGTTAACTTTCATAGAGAAATTACGCCGTGAATACGTTAAATCATGTCATATATAGGATATTGTACTTGAGAAACCTCTTTGGAATACAAACCAAGAAACCTATTCCCAATATGCTAAAGGTAGAATTACACTATAAATGTGTAACGTGTACAATAATACCAGAACTTTGCTCATGCTTGGTATACCACGAAAGAACGAACTAGCAAATGCTATCATACCTGTGAAAATACAGGAACCGATATCCGCTAATTCTTGCACTGCTATTTCTACAAGTAGAAAATTATTTAATGGTAAATGCTTGATCTTTGTTTGGAATTCAAGTCCGCCGAACATTTCGTACTATATATTTTGTATGGTGATTTACTAGGCCGTGAATTGGTTTAATTGACCTCCCTACCCGGACGGGGAAAAAGAAAAATTGCCTCGCCAGACCAGGACTACCTCTGGACCTCTAGTTGTTATAAAGCATGGTAAATTGGTTTGGTAAGCCAATTTAAAAACGGGAAAAGAACCTGGAGCGAGAACAAAATGATATGTTGTAAATATTGGCATAGTTTATGGAATATTGATTAATAAGAGCTGCCATTCAAATGTTTAATATTTTTGATTGAGTGGTCTGGCTTCAGTTGTTTCTTTAGCTAAATCTTTGTTTCCAAGGTTGCATAAAGCTTAGCTAGTAGACAACGTATGGTTCTTCATCCAGTCCGCATTGTTTTTCTAGTGAGATTACCTTGATCGTCGATGTTTGATTAAACATCACTACGATGTATTCACCACCTAGGGCCATTTAGTTTACCTCCATGGATGCCAGATGTATCAATAGGCTTCTAGTTACGCAGAATTTCTTGTTTTCTCAGGTCAGATATAAAAGTACCTACTTCTCTTTTTGTTTTGTTGGAATTCATGTTTCTATTTGGCTATCTAAGTACATTATCCTACATATTGCATGGTCTACCGTATTTACGGCGTTAGTCTGCTGTTGGACTACAGGTTTCTCGATCGCTAACCTTTGTTCCATACACATTTACTCAGGTAATAATCTTTTGAATACACATTATTTTGAGATTGCTGATAACGACATCTTTGCTTTCCTACTTATGGACTGATGCATGTTCCAAATTTTCCCTTTCAAGTGTTAGTGCATTGTGTTGAAATGCTTTAAAGCATTTAGCAAAAGCACAGTAATGACTGATTTCTTTGTTTCCAATGTTAATTTGATCAATATTACTTACTTTGAATACCTTTATTACTTTTGCAGTTTCAGTTTTTATTAAAGTCTACACTATTTTCATTATACTTGGAATTCACCATTTCTTAGTGAATGCCGTCCTTTTCCTCCATCAATCACTCCTTTAAATATTTTACATTATTTTCTATAGTGTGCTTTAATGTTAGATTCAATACGTATGTGATAGGGAAGGAACAAATTCATTTGTTTCGCACATAACTTTTTTGCTACTGAAGTAATGCAAGGTTTCACCTTCAACACCTGTGATACATTTGTTTTCTTGGACAAAATAACTTCATATTTTATCAGTACTTTTTGTAATAGTTTTGAGTCTTGGCATAGACTCCACTTTTTTCATTTTTAACATTACTTAAAACGTATTGAATGCTAAACATTAACTATTCCCATAATGTTACTGTTTCTGTTTTCAGTTTAATTCCTTACTATAGTAGGCACTTACAATACCTTGCCATCATGATCTGACATATTATTTACGATAACAGTTATTGTACAATTTGAAATTTTTCTGAGTTTTGGAAACTGTTATCTCTAGTTGTATGTTTCTTACAAATTCTTGTCAGAGACTAAACTGCGTATTCCAAGTTAAATGTATGTAACAAGGAGATGAAGTTAGTGTGAATTACACTGATATTAATTGTGTTAACCTTAAAATCTCTGTAAGTAATTGGTTTAGCATTCTCAGTTTGAGTACGTGTGTGATATAGTTCTTTCTAATCTCTAAATAAGTGCTTGGGAGTGTTCTGTGGAAGCTCTTTATACTGCTAAGTATATATCAGTCCCTACCAAAGTCTACTTTTCTGAACTGCATTCAAATTAATTTTGTCACAGAATGATGCAACATTTATACTTGTCAACTTCTTTTCACAAATAACACTTCTACTCACTTCTCTACAACTTCATCTACCTCTACAAAACCTGGAACATAGTGTGAACCTACAGTTACTCATGTTTTTCGGCTCTGCTTCCGTTATATAGTTTTGTGTTATGTAAATTACCCAGAAGTCATAACTTAAATCTTGAATATGTTTACTCAGCTCTTCCATTTTATTGTTTAACCCTCTTATGTTTTGATGATGTAAGCACAATGTATCTTTTGATACTGAAGGGAAAGCATCAGTTTTTAAATATGATATAAACTCTATCTTTGTGTGCCTTCCTTTACCTGGTTTGTACAATGTGAGATCCGTTACTCATATTGACAGACACGACGTTATGTCAGTAAAGACTGAGAATGATTATTTACACTTAAAATACTCTAGTCTTGGAACAGATTGGTGTGGTGTTTTTAAAGTATTCTCCATTGAGTTGAATGCACTTTGCCCAATGATTCTACCAGTCCTTGAACACATACTGGAAGCCATCCTTGGCCTTCCTCACGACAGCCTCCAAAGTAGCAAAACACTTCCCCCTGAGTTCCTTTTACAGACAAGTAAAGAACTGTAATGATGGCATTGAGTTATGCATCTCAACCAGACATTGCATTTCCATAAACACTTCCACCTCCATCAATTCTGTTCCGGAGTCAATAATCTTGACATTCATCTTACACATACATGTCTCATATTTAAGTGATTATGCAGAATTGGTAAAAAACTGCTATGGAAACTCTGTAACATGTCTACAAGACTGTCAGTTGTTATTTGCTGGTCTTCACAATAATGCCAGCTGTGTTATGTTTGCTGGAGTACCTGACTCACTTTACTTTGTTATTGAAACATGGCCTTCCCTAAATATCTAGGACCATTGAAGTACCGTGGAGTGTGGCAGAACATTATCACCATATGCCTCCTGCTACATTCTCTAAACTTCCATGTCGGATTTCTGCAAACAAAAGCAAAGCTTTAGTTCAGTGTATTGCTCTTTATGTGCCATCTCCATTTTCTCAATAGGCTGCTGGCGAACTGACCTAATTCCATTGTGTAAGGACTATGATACAATTAAGCACAAAATTAGTATAATTTTGAGTTGAACTAATACTCAGTGCTCCACTTATTGCTAGTATTTACCGAGAACATGTTTCGTTAGGATTTTCCTAACATCATCAGCTGTTGTCGACTAATGGACGTCGGTTCGATGAACTCCTCAGAGGAGATAGGTGTGTCTCTGTCGGTATCTTGATGAACTTGAAATTTGGGTTTTCTTTAAAGGTGGTGTCGAAATTAAACAATTTTCTTTCATATTTCTTTATGAAGAGTTTTTTTCCACGTGGTTAATGCAGCTGGACCTTGGACACATTTTAATATGTGAATTTCTCATTCAATATCATGATTCTCCTTCCAAAAATGGTACGCTACCGCCGATTTATCTATATCTTAGTTCCTGATGTTCCTAAAATGCTTCCTTTTCGTTTTTCCAATGTAAAAGTAGTTGCAGCCACAGACAAAATATCAGGTGTGTACTGGATAAATTGCAAGGGCTGTGACAACTTTTACATTGGAAAAACCAAAAGCATCATGCTAAATTGTTTCTACAGTTCTGCCATTGTTGTGTGCAACAACAAAGAGTTGCTCTCAGTTGAGAGTTGCTCTCAGTCTTAATTGACTCGCCCTCACGTGACTCTCTCATGATCATTGCATTTCAGTTCCTCTACATGCAGACATGGAAGTGCTCTCTTGTCTCAGAAGTGTAGCATGTGTACATTCTTATTGTTATGTAAAATCAACTGTATTTCAGTTTATTACTACTGAGTCAGGTTTAGACACTGAGACACTTGCTTGTTCTTAAGGAGAACATGTTATATAAATGACATGATATCAGTGTGGCTAGCATTACATACTGATTTGTAAAAAATAAACTAAGTCAATAATTCTGACTCAAACACTGGTTGTGCTGCATGTTTTTCAACATCTAAACTCTGCTCCATACACAATTACGATAATATTAACGCGTTTTATCACACACACACACACACACACACACACACACACACACACACACACATATATATATAACTTAAATTAAAACATTGAGATTGTTTATAATTTATATTTGGACAACTATTTTATTTAGCTGGAAAATTGCCAAATTAAATGAATTATTATAAATAAATGCATAATCAAATAACTATTTATCATGTACATCTTCATTCAGATTTATGCATCTCAGTCACACATTCATAGCATTTGTATGTCCTTTGTTTCTTTGGTCATATCTCAGGTGCCAGCCTGAGCAAAGTACATGGATATTCAACATGTGTTATATTTGTGGCACATGCAGCATAACTCATAATACACCTACCACTACTAGTAATCTGGTACTTTATTGCTCTCTGTTATATAATGTATTAAAATTTATGAACCACCAACATTTCTAGCATTAATCTCAGAACATGCATTACTGTAGGTCAATATAATGTAAATCATCAAAATTCCTGATATCTGACCTAAGTATTGTTAATGGAGCATTAATGAATATTTCAATGTTATATGGGAAGTGAGTATGTAAGAATTACTTTAGATCCTTGTTAAAAGTTCAATGTTGTTTGGGATTACTTAATTTTTTCAAGTAGAATAGAAGATCACTATAAACTTTTATTGCACAGTAGTAACATTTTTGGAACAGCTTTGTACTATTTGTTGGTCTAGGCACACTGCCTGCACTTCTTATACTTTAAGTCATGCAGAACACGAAAATACCTAAGCAGAGGGTATATGTACAGTATGCACCAAAATATACAGTACTGGAAATTATCTTTCTTTTTTATTTTTTATTTACGTCCTCAAACGTTAAGTCATATTGGGTGGAAATTATGTTACTCTTATTGTCATTACCTTATGTATCGAGATGATAGTGTAAATGTTCAAAATGTGCCCCATTGTACTGTAGGCAGTGTTCATAACGATCATGAGATTTTTCAACATCTTCCAGAACACAGTTTGCTGCAGAGTCCCAAAGAATGAGACAATCTTCTTACGTAATGCAGACACAGTTTGGGGTGGATCTGGAAAATTGAGAACTTTCTCCTTTAACATTCTCCAGACGTAAGCCTCAGGTGGTGTGAGGGCAGGGGAATATGATGGGTAGGGGAACTGAGCCCTTGGGAAGTTACTCGTCCTGGAAAGGTTTCGTGCAGCATAGCCGTAGACTGTTGAGTGATATGTGGCAGGCCAATCCGTCTTGTTGGAACCACTGTCTTATGTATCTGTATGTTCCTGGCACAACAAAACTTCATAGATCCCGAATAAATGGCACAATCATGATGTTCCTATGTTATTGACCTACCAGACCTTCCCTTGTGTTGACACAATACACTACCCGTACGGCAAAATTTTTTTAACAACAGATAGCATAACTGTGTTGCTAGGTGTTGGCTTATTGAAGTGTTCATGATAATGTTCCACCACTAACTAAACTTGCTTACCATGATAACCATTTCTATATGAGTGAAAATGATACTCCACTATAAACACTTTTTCTCTGTTGTGAGATCCATTCTCACTTCCTGTCACAGAACACAATGTTCTTTACACAGCTATACATCATGGCAATGTAACAACATGCAGACCCTCAGGTGTGCACATGCGCACTGAGCAAAAATGAATACTGTATATTTTGGTGCATACTGTATTTTCCAGTAAGAGTAATAATTGAGTTTTAAAATTTTTTGCAGTCTTTACTGTTATTATCTTCTGGCTTTTCATAATCTAAAATAATGTTAATTTCTATCCTGATATTATGTTGTAATTCGTCTAAAATGTGTAGATAAATTTTTAGTACTTTGTGTCTTCTTACCCCATAAATAAGTGGCATAAATATAGATCAACCGAGCTTTAAACCTTTATTAATAATTCTTTAAAAATTTCCTGCAATAAATTAATCACCCATCAGCTGTATGCATTATGACAGAGCTCTGCTGCAAATATTCTGACTGTTATTTTATATCTGTCAGCTGTTGAAACTTTGTGCCAGTATATTATTTCTGTATCTTACTGCATATGGGGTATGCTGATAAAAATAGTTCATATTATTCTACATTCATTTATTGCGGAGCATAACGCAATATTATCAACATACAAGAGACACTCATGCCCATTTCCTTTATATGTAGTATATCAGTTGTGTTGTGATGCAACATGACCTTGGAAATGAAACCATTCTTCATCACTACAGTATTAATTATGGATCATTTGTTCTAACATGAACATCTGTCAGATCTTTTTGACCACATTTACCTGACTACTGATCTGTTAATAATAATTCCTAGACAACAATAACCTTGTATGGTTTTAGTTTTAAAAGTTTGTTGGTTTCTATGCTGAAATTTTTAAAGTGTCAGTTTCTTGTGCAAGGCACCTTTGACATCATTAATCTTTTGCTAATTGTTTGTAGATTTTTCTGCCTATGCACACAAGTGATTTTGTTTCTTTTGCTATAAAGAGTGATCCTGAATTCATTTACAAGCAAATTTAGAGATTGGCTACAATTGCTGTATATGTGCATATATTTTGTAAATCATGGATCAATAGGCTAGTAGACATCATTTGTTTCTGTCTCCTTGTACACTGATGAACCTTCAGACTTACAAAAATTTCTTGTATCACAGATTGGAGGTTACTCCATTCTTTCCCTTAAACCTGGATAAACATACAAGGGTACATCTTCAGGTTCACACCAAATAATATTGCTTTTCTTGCAAACTTCTTTTTCGTGACACACTAAACATTTTCAAAGTAGTCGCAAATTTTTTGGTTGTGGGTGATATAGTTTTAGTTAAGTGTTTTCTCTCAAGTATGAGGCTGCTGTAGTAGTGGTGGATTGCTTTCCTCCAGTATGAAGAGGCCTCTGAATTTTATAGTACTCAATTATTGATAGCTATACAAGCTATTGATATGGGTAACTCCAGATAGGTCATTATCTTGCATGAATTTAGAGCTCTGCAGATCACTAAACAATTGTGTATGGTTACATCAGCTGGTATAAAAATACTGATATTACCATTTCACTGTATTTTTAAAGAGGAATATTTAGTAATAACTGATCCACACCACCATATTTGACCTGTCATTTTCCTAAACAATGAAGTAGCTAACATGCCATCTTTAGACCAATAACACATCTAATATAGTCTTACAAAACATAACACATGCACACTGTCCACTTCTGAATTCTCCTCTTAACCCTTAACTACCTTTAGAGGTCAACACTTCTTTCAGCCTACTCATTATACATTTGTTTCCTTAATAATGACAGACACTAAGTAAGCAATAAGAAATTTTTTTGTGAAAATGTCAGTTGTTTGGATGTCAGAAGTTAGCTGTACACCATAAAATATGTTTATTTGTCTATATGTCTATTTGTGTTAGAGTTATTTTGATCACTTCACAAAGTTGATTCTTTGCTGACCCCCGAAGGAAGCGGGTCATTTTCCTCCTCACTGCTACGTATATCCTCAATACCTCTCTTTTAATCACCTTCAATATCAAATAATGTAAAACAGCAAAAGGTCTTCCAGATTTTCTAAAATGATATCAGAAATTTGTATACAGATGATACGCAAGCTAGTTTATTTGCTACATTGCTAGAATAAGACATGGTTAATACTGAAATTTAACAATTTCAAATGTGTCATTCATTTAGCTCTTGATAGCTATAAGAAATCACTCAGCACATCCAGAGAGTATAAATAACTAAAATACTGAGCGAGAACAGCTGTACAAGGCTATCAGAAACTTTAGTTGTGAAATACTGTAATAGAAAGTACAGAGATGCTGACAGAGATGTTTGTTTCTTTCCAGCGTGTGACACAACATGTACAATGATTATTACTTGGTATAATATAAAGCAAAAGCTAAAACCTTGAACCAGAGAATTGAAACCTTGAACCAGAGAGAATAGTATAACACTATTAATGGACCAACCAGAATCACACCAAACACATCTTCTGCTATTGATCATGTGATAACCAATTTAGAATGTGGTAAATATGCTGTAACGGTAGAGGAATTCTGTATATCAGATCACTGTGCGCAGATTTTGGATATATTAAACAATGATAAAATTCTTGAACAATATAAGTATAAAACTATACGACAGACAACAATAAATCATTTAAATCTGATGTATGAAAGCTTAATGCAAGAAAATTGGGAAATAGTTTATAAAACACAAGACAGTAATTTAAAATGGGAACACTTCTTTAAAATATTAACAAGACACTTTAATAAGCACTGCCCCATTAAAAAAATTAAGGTCACAAATAAGGGACATCAACATATAAAAATACCAGTGCAATTAAAAGAATTAAGAAAAAAAATGAAAGATTACTATACCTTATTTAAGTATACAAACTTAGAGCTATTTAAATGTAAATACAAAAATCTAAAAAAACAATATTCATTAGCTCTAAATAGCTTAAAGAGACAGCAATATGGTAACAAAATAATAGAATCAAATAATAAAGCTAAGACAATTTGGGGGATAGTAAAAGGAAATGATACAAGCAAAAATAAGCAAGAAAACATAAAAATAGTTGAAAACGGTCAAACTATAAACGAGCCACACGCAATATGTCAGTATTTTAATAAATATTTTATTCACACAACAAGGGGAGAACAGTACATGATAGACAACATTCCTTACGAAATGCCAGAATGTGCAAACACTATATATCTGGAGGAAACTACAGCAAATGAAGTTGAAAAAATAATAAATAAATTAAAAAGTAAGGTGTCAGCAGGTTGGGATGGAATATCACCTAAAATATTAAAGCACTGTAAAAATGCATTGATCACTATTCTAGTACACCTTATAAATGCTTCGTTAAATAGTGAAAGTTTTCCAAATTCTTTAAAAACCAGTATAGTTAGACCAATTTTTAAAAAAGGGGATAAAACACAAATAGTTAATTATAGGCCAATAACTCTAATTTCTGTTTTCGCAAAAGTATTTGAAACCATATTAAGCTCCAGACTGATAGGTTTCCTAAATAAATATAATTTGCTTAGCTCTTCTCAGCATGGCTTTAGACACAATTTATCCACTACCACTGCAATAGCTGAACTTTATCATGAAATACTGGAAGGACTCGATAAGGATAATAAAGCTGTGGGAGTTTTCTTGGATTTATCCAAGGCTTTCGATAGTGTAGTTCATGACAAATTACTGAATAAGATACAAAAATATGGCATTAGAGGAAAATTTTTAAATGTCATTGAATCTTATCTGTCAAATCGTAAACAATGCACAGAAATATATTATCAAGAGCAATGCATGACAAAAGTTACAAGGTCTAACTACGAATTAGTAAGGATTGGTGTGCCTCAAGGATCTGTACTCGGGCCACTCCTGTTTTTATTATATGTAAATGATCTTCCTAAATCCTCAGAATACAAAATAATATCATACGCAGATGACACATCAGTTATTTTTACAAATAAAAATATAAACGGTTTGGAGAATTTAATAACTAAAAAAACACAGGATATATATGATTACTTACAAACTAATAACTTAAAGGTAAATATACAAAAGACTAATATGATCAGGTTCCAGCATCAAAACAACAGGTCTAGTCAAAAACTAAATGTAAAAATACATGATGAAACCATTGAACAAATAGAGAAAATAAAATTTTTAGGAGTAATTATAGATGAAAACATGTCTTTCAAACATCACATTGATCATGTAAGTAATAAAATTAGTTCTTATTTATATCTTTTAAGACGCCTAAAAGAGTTCCTAGATATAGAGCATTTAAAGTCAGTTTATTATGGATTAATTTACACACATTTACAATATGGGATTGAAATCTGGGGTAGCACATGTAAGGTAAACATTAACAGGTTATTAATAATACAAAAAAAGTGTATAAGATGTATTTATAATCTAAACAACAGAGAATCCTGTAGACAAACCTTTATAGAAGCCAATATATTAACTGTTATATCGTTATTTGTATATAAAGTAATCATGTTTGTAGTAAGTAAATCACACTCTGTATATATTAAAGACAGTCATATGTATAATACTAGATTGCTAAATAATTACTATAGAGATAATATTAGTAAACGAGCCACAGAAAAGGATCCCCTTACTATGGGCAGAATACTTTATAACAGGTTACCAAGTGATATTAAAGCTCTAAGAGGCAATAAATTTCAAAAAAGACTAAAAATGTACCTAATACAGAAGTGCCTATATAGTATTGATGAAATGTAAATATTTTATGATTCTTGACGATGCTTGAAACTTGTATGAGTCTATAAGCAAATAAATTGAAATTGAAATTGAAATTTATGTAGCTACATATACATATATTCGCTCATACACATAAAATGGCTCAAATATTAGATGCGTTCGACACAAAGAATGTCTTTTGCTACAGTAAATCAAAGTAGTGAAATTTCAATGAGTTATTAATATAGTCTTTACTTTATTTATACTGTAGATGTATCCTGCTTTTAATGTGCTTTAGACAGTTAATGTGCAGTAAGCCAGTTATTGTTTTCAAATGCTAGGCTTTGGCAATGAAGCCATTAGCTCCAATATTTCTGTGTAGTGGGTTCGGCAGGTAGGGCTTCACAGGTTAAAAGATGTTCTTCAGTCATTTCCTCTTCTTTGTTGCACAGAGGACAATTTGGACTAGTATAAATTCCTATTCTGTGTAACTGTTTGGCCAAATAATCATGTTCCATAAGTAAAATAAAATTTGCTACTGTCACTTTACGTGGGATTTCTGGAATAATTTCTGGATTTTTAATTAAAATGTTCCATGTTTTATCTTTGGCTTTGTTAGATATTGATTGGTTTTGTTTGTTTTTATATTTCTTTTGATTAATCTTTTTATGGACGTAAAGGGTAAGTTTTTACTTTTGTTCTGAATTAAATTTGCACCTTATTTGGTAAGAAAATCAGCTGATTCATTTCCAGCAATTCCACAATGTGCAGGTATCCACTGTAATATAATTCTTTTCTGTAGTTTTTGAAGTTGTTGGATCATTTTGTGACATTCTTTAATTTGGATTGACCTCATTTTATATGAACTTATTGCACACAATGCTGCTTTAGAATCAGAAAGTATGACAGCATTTTTTAATTTATCTATGCTGTATAGAAGATGTTGGAATGAATTATGAATAGCCGTTACTTCTGCATCAAAATTTGTTGTGTGGTATCCTGCTGGCTGACAGAATGAGAACAGTGCACATTTAATTCCTGCTCCTGATTTGTTGTCCAAGTTAGATCCATCTGTGTGGATATGTAACCATTCTTCAGGTGGGTATCTATTGTTCACAGTTTCTAATGCTAGTGCTTTCAGTACAGGTTTGGAAGTTTCAGATTTTGTAACTATTTGTTCTGAATCTAATTGAATATTAATTGGTTCAAAAGTCAATAGGTTTTCTTTGAGAAAAATGTTTTCTTTAGAATTAGGAAGATTGAGATCTGTTTTTGATTCCATTACTTTGTGTAGGAAACTTGTTTGTGTTTTCAACTTGATTGGTTGTAGTAATCTTTTCTCCCATTTTGTTGTTTTTAACCACATTTTTTCATGTAGTATTTAGTGCCTGCTCCTCTAAAGTTAGATGTATTGGATAGTTCCGAGTTAAGGCTTGCATTGCCGTGATTGGAGTTGATTTTGCTGCACCAGTTATTATTCGCAGGGTCTGATGTTGGCACACTTCTAGGTGATTTATGTTAGAACTGTTTGTTGTAATTATTACCTCTACATTATAAAGAAGTATTGGCTTGATGAATGTTTTGTATGTGGTGTTCAGTGTCTCCCGATTACTGCCCCACTTGACTCCAGCTAATCTTTTCAAAATTGAAAATTTTGTTGTTGATTTGTTTATTACTGCCTCAATATGATGTCTCCAAGATAATTTTGAATAAAAAATTGTTCGTAAATATTTTTTTTCATATGTTTGTTTCAGGTTTGTTTTCTTGAACTGCACATTTAGTTTAGGGATTTTTTTTAAACTTAATATTTGGAATGTTGTTTTATCAGTATTTATTTTCATCAAATTGTTGTCAGTTCACTTTTCCAATAGTATCAGAGCCTTTTCCATTGAAGTTTTGGATTTCTCTATTTGTGGGTAAGATGTCCACATGATCATGTCATCTACAAAAAGTGTTGTCTTTATTTCTGTGTTTCATACAGTTGCGGGAAGATCATTGATATAGATGTTGAACAAGGTTGTACTCAGTACTGCACCTTGTGGTAGGCCCATTTTTATTTGTCGGAATGTGGATGTACTGCCATTGTATTTTGTAGCACAGAAACGTTGAGAGAGAAACTGAGTGATCCAATTTAACATATTATCTTGAATGCCTAGTTTTGAAAGTTTCTGAAGAAGTTTATGCGTCCATACTGATTCGTATGTCTTCTCAAAAACGCAATAATATCTGATATAATAATATCAATATAATATTGTATTTAAAGTGCAAAAATCTGGAAGAACTAAGAGTGACAATTACCATTCTTTTTATATACATACTTGAATGAAATGATATCCAAGGTATCTAAATTTTTGGGTCAGACTCTAGGAGCTGATTAGCTGTGAGAGTTGGCTCATAACTTCTGGCCTAACAGATAAACAAACAACATATTTCTCAACATAATCTCGAGAAGGTCAAATATATTTGTCATATCGGTGTCGTAATTGAATTAAACAATCTCTAGTGCGATTTGTCACGTCCTCAAAATAGCTGCTTACCACATCAGTGACCTCCTCTTTGCTCTGAAATCTTTCTTCTCCAAGAAATATTTTGACGATTTGGTAGTCTCTGGTGCTGCTTCTGGCGAATAGAGTGGATGATGGGCAGTAGGCAGCTTTATAATGGCATGCAGTAGTTACTACCCCTACTCCCCAAACAAATGTATTTGGTTGTGATCATGACGATGGAAAACAACCTGACGTCATTTCTGTACCCTACGCAGGTGGTCAGGGTAGAGGGTACTGTCATGATGAATATGACACAATGACATGCAGTTCAAGGGCCACATATAACTGGCCCACTGTCCACATAAACCTCTAGATCAGGTCAAATCAGGTAGGCAGTACTAAAAGTATAAACTTGAAAGAAGCGTAGGGACAGTGAAGCACAAACTAGTACAAAATTGAATCGAGAATATATTCACACATTGCTTCACTCACACTGTTTATTCACAGGACATGTTTCAAGAGCTCTTGCTCCTATCCTCAGCTGATACTCGACTAGTGCAAGTTGTAGTGCCATTTTCAACAGTTTAATCTTTCGGATGATCAACTTTCCACTAAACAGAGAAGATTATCAAGAAGAATACCTACACATAAAAAAGTAGCTATATCCAACGGTTTCAACCCAAATTTAATAGACAAAACTGTTAACAGACTCAACAAAGCTAAGAAAATAAAAGAAACCACCACCCTAGAACCTACAGGAGAAAAAGAGAAAAAACTTTTTAAAAAATTCACCTTCCACCCATCAGCCTATAACAAATTCCAAAAAATCTTCTCAAAACACAACATAACTCTTCCACCTCAAAACAGGTTTAATATCAGAAATTTGTTAAAAGGCCCTCCCAAAAAATTCAATCACTACCAAAGAAAAACCAGGAATCTATGAGATCAAATGTGAAACTTGCCCTAAAATTTATATACGAAAAACAAAAAGAAATATTAACATCAGAACTAAAGAACATATGAGAAACATTAAAAATGGTGAAACAGAAAAATCAGCAGTGGCTTTTCATTTTTTGAATACTAGACATGACATCAATTTGGAAACATCTCTAATAAAATACGTTAATCACCCCATAGACCTTTCCGTATGGGAAAAAATCTTCATTAACAAAAATCGTCATAGAGTCATGAATTTTGAAACTCCACCACCGAACATCTTTGACAAGTACATCATGCCATCTATTGACAATGCGGAGAAAGAAAAAACCACTACAACTTGCACTAATCGAGTATCAGCTGAGGATAGGAGCAAGAGCTCTTGAAACATGTCCTGTGAATAAACAGTGTGAGTGAAGCAATGTGTCAATATATTCTCGATTCAATTTTGTACTAGGCAGTACTAAGTCTCTTAAACATACAGAATGCGTCAAATATACAGTACAAGAGTTGCTGGTATGATATATAGTGTGAATTTATTGGCTATTGCCAATATATGTCAAAAGAATGAATGTGGCAATATAACACAAACCTGACATAGATCTTAACTCTGGTCCAACACTATACAAGAATTAATTTTCTTTAAGACAAAGCCCAAAGTTACCTAAGTAAAATAACATGTAATATATACAAATGTTGTTGACATGCTTCAGCGCCTGAAACAGCGTAACACTTGATACCTATGATCAGATGACACTTCAACACTTACTGCTATCCAAACACATAACTCTTCACTTCCTGGTTTACTGACCAGTGCCTCAGTCATGTTTACTTTCTGGCCAGCTCATATCACCTGACCTAAGCTCCATGGCTGGCCAACATACATCTCTTTGAATCTGCAGCTACAATAGCAATACTTCTATACTGGAGAACTCTACAGTGAAGGCTTTTTGGTGGATAGTGACCAAAAGACAGAGGACAAACTCTCAAGTCTATACTCTCAGTGTGGTTGGCATGAATCTATAAGTTCATTTTCTCTCCAATTAGGGAGGAAAATTGCACCATTCTAGTTCTTGACAGCCAGTACTCACTTCTTTTGATGTCCAAAAGACCTAAGGCATAAAATCAGGAGATAACTCATCACTTAAATCAAGGAGTACAGGCCCAAAATCTGCATTGTTTGATTGTATCATTTGCATTTACCTCAAATACAAAACGACCAAGCCATGTAATACCTATAACACATTCTAGCAACAAATGGCATATATTTATAAAAATAAGGAATAAGAATGATAAGTATGTGTAAGTGGTTGGTTTCCTAACAATGTCCAACACTTACTTTACCTTACAAAATGTAATAGGTGACATTTACTCGGTTTAGTTACAATCACATTAGCATTCAAGAAAACAAGGTTGCTATCTTTTGGCTCAATAAACAAGCATAAAAACAAACCTTTTTCCACTTTGTAAAAAAATACAAAACTAATCAGAAAAAAATTGTAGTTAGTTTATTCACACTTCATCACTTATGTTTTTGTATTATCAAGGGGCTAATTTCAGAATCCATTACCTTGATTTTGAACCTCTCTCCAACTAGTATCTGTTTTTGTCTGCTCTCCTGTCTCCGGCGTGGAGAGATACAAACACAAAACTATTTCTTACAGTTAGTTACACAGTTACAGTTACACAGCTGTAAACTCTAATCCAGTTATTTTTAACAAACTGCCTTACTAAACTAGGCACAATATTTTTGAGGTTAAAATGAAGCTGGTTCTGAGTTAAAGTGCCCATCAGGTTATGGGATTAAAGGTTTATGGCTGGCTCAACTGCTGTCTTTGAATCAGTGACTTCAATTTACTCTTTATTTAAGCACAAAAGATTGTAATATTCCTGCAATAGTACAGAATATATTGGCAAAACTATCACAAAACATTCCTCAGTCTAACTCAGCATATTTCTACAGAACTTACCTTAGTAGTATTATGAACTAATGAAGTTTCTGTTTCCAGCCACCAAGGTTCTTCTTTAATTTCAATTTTGTTATCAATTTCATGCTCACTGTTGTATTTCTTATTAATCATTACAGGTTCCTCTAGAAGAAATTTTCCCTTATTCTGTAAACCAATATCTGAAAATAGTCGTGTTCAATTTTTGATTTCCCATTTATGTTGTAGCTATTGCTCCATGTAGCAGTTTCGCTCTTAATCTGCCTTACACAATGTTCGATAAAAGGAGTCTCTGACTTAATTTCTGTTTTGACTGTTATCTCACAATCAGGAACATCATGAATAATTGTGTTTGTTGTGACAACGTTCTGAAAGAGCTCCCTCTCATTCTGTGAGCCTATGTCATCTTCAAGAGGATTCTCTTCTTTGATTTTTATTTTCTTATCCATTTCAAATAGCTGTCGAATTGGATGTTGGAGCTATTTCCAGAAATAAATCTGCAAAGAAAAATCATATTTGATATACTAAAAAATATAAGTAAATTTAGGCATCAGCTTCTTAGAATCTATCAATAATTTATCATATAAACAACTTCTTGAGAAGTTGAACCAGACTTAGCAAACTCAAAGACATGTGAAGATCTCAAACTACAGACAGTTGTATAACATATAACTAAAACAAACTGTTATGTGACAGTTACTAATATCATAGTTTGTATTCTGTTACTGTTGTTCTAAGGTTTGCTGTGAAATTTAAATTAATGAAGATATTTTAGTACTGCATGCCATACCAGTTCTAGTAATAAAACATCCACTGAGGGAAAAAAACCATATAGTTTGGTAAACAGTTTGGTAAACTTTTTAATTTAACATTACAAGGACTAAGAATACAAGCAAAGATGGAAAACATTTTCCTTCAGTGTTACGTTACATCAGGAAGTTTGTCAGAGAACTGGGAGAAAATTTCTTGAATCACATTGTGATTTGTGATGAAACATGCTGCATCATTACACAAAGCAAGCAAGCATGGTGTGACAGCGAGGATACTAAGCAAGTCCGGTGGAGATCAGAACATGCCCATCTGCTGGAAAGGTGCTAGCATTCGTATTCTGGGACTCTGCGGGTGTTTTGCTGGTGGACTTTCTTCATGAATGAAAGACAATCAATGCTGCTTATCACTGTTGCATTTTGTATTCAGCAAAAGCTGCATATTGAAAGAAGTGATGCTGATAACCAATCCGAAACACCAGTCTTATCCATGACAATATGAGGCCATATACTGCCTAGGAGGATAGCGGTTTGATGATGATGCAAGTGTAGAAGTCTTCATGCGTGAGTGGCTCTGCATGTGTCGTTCTTCTTTCTATAAGTATGGCATCAAGAACTTGCCAATCCAATGGAGAAAAAAGGCAGGACACTATGTATAAAAGTAATCTGTATATGAGCATTTTTGTTTGTTCATGCAATAACTTTTAAAAAATAATTCCCGTTTGTATTTGATCCACTCTTATACTAAGTTGAGATTCAGTTAATGATATTTCTGACAAACGTTGGCTGACTGAATGACTATGTAAAGTGCACGAAACTCACATTATCACTGGAATTTTTGTCCAAAACTCTGACCTACAATCAGTTTTACTATTTTTTTTTGTTTGTGATTTACGTTTTCCAACGTTAAGTCATATCGGACAATGAATGGAATCAATGAAATGATGCTCAAATGAGTCTGGGGTCCATGGAGCATAGAGTTACCCGACATTCGTCTTACAGGATGAGGGAAAACCCTGGAAGAACCTTATCTAGGTAACTCACCCTGACCAATATTTGAACTTGGGGCCTCTTGAATGTGAGGCAGACATGCTACCACCACGCTACCAAGGCAGGCAGTTTTACAATTTGCAAATACACAGAATAAGCACATTAATAAAATGTTCAATTATAATTCACTAACCTGTACTGATGGAACTTCTACACATTCACTACTGACAGACCAATACCCAATACTAACGACACAACTGCTCCAGCCAACTGATTCTTAGCAACTCTGATACTCGCTGGTACAATTATAACTAGCAACTCAACTGAACCTGACTTAACACTGCGTTTACAACCTCCCATTCAAAAATTAAATGCTCTACAAACTAAAATTACTCGAGCCAAAGTAAAATCATCTAGATCTTAGGAAATCAAATGGTTTTTCTTCTCTCCATGACAACTATTAAGATAGTGGGGATGTAAACATTCTAACAATGTCTCTGCTCAGAAGTTGAAATGTAAATGATCCTGAGAGACTTGAACTTTTAATTGGGTGTGCCAGATCTGACCTTTTAAGGAAGGCCTATGCTGTTCAGCTTTCATAAATAGAATCTCATATATAAATACAGAAAACCTTTGCCTCATTATGAAAAAATGCATTTTGCTTATGTTAGAAAAACATAAGGTCACAAAGAAAAGTAGAGGAGCCTTGCATACATATTCACAATTTAAATTATGTTATCTCAATAGTGTACATAATAAAGTACCAAATGACATATAAAGAGCTAAAAATGTACATTTCTATAGCTACAAATTATGCAAAAGTAGACAAAAAGTAGATTAGTGCTAAAATACAACATAATGGCTTATGTCTGTACCAAGACTCCAAGTAAATGTGAAATTTGATGAATTTCTAAAATAGATACTATTATATTACTATCATCATTAAATACAGCGAGTTTACGCAGTTTATCTCCGATCATTTTCTAAAGTAATAGCAAATTTTTGCTATGAAAAATAAGGACGGCTCAGAGACGTTCCAAGAAGAATTAGGCAGCAAACAGAAATGGCACGTTCATCTTTCGTTGATAAGAGAGCACATTGCTACATGTGGGGGTCACACAGAGAGGAGAGTGACGTAGCAATTGCTTGGCAGTAATTATCTCAGCGATGTGCACATCATCTTTGAGAGTTAATTTTAATTTGAGAAGCACTTGCAGTGGACATACCCATCATTAGTAGAGTTCTATCGCAGCAACACCCCATTATGGCATAAATAACCATTGAAAGAGTTCAGGAATTGGGAGCAATCAAATTCAGAAACTATTTGTAGTTGGTTTATTAATACTTGTCACTTACTTGTTTATATTTATGAGAGACTAGTTTCAAAGACATTCGCCTCCATTTGCAATCTCTTTCCAACTAACTAGCTATCAATCTGTTACCACACCCAGCATACAGCGTTGATCTCACATCAGATCATCATCTTTCTTTATCCATGGATCATTTGAAGTAATGCAAGTGTATGTCATGAATTCTTCACCTCAAAAACCAGAGACTGGTACCATTATGGAATAATAAAGCTCGCTGAATGATGACCCAGGACCACAGAATATAATGATCTACACTTTGAAAATTAGTTAATTGCTTCTCAGAACACATTTCAAATAATTGTTATTCTTAAACAAACGACATTGCTAATGAAACAGTATTTATACGTTGTCCATAAAAATGGTAGATGTTTTACAAGTGGTCTCTGATCTTATATTTGTGATACATAATAGAATTCGAGAACCAATAAAGAGACCTTTTAACAAAATTGTTTTTTTTCAGACCTAATATAGAATGAGATGATAGAAACATTAATAAAAGTAAATTAAAGTCAGAGAATCTGTAATGAAAGTCATTTTAATTTGTCACATCTTTCCAGGGAATATGCAGAACAATTTCTTGAGAAATATCTGAGTCTTAGAATATATGTAAGTAAGTAAGTAAGTAAGTAAGTTTTATTCACCGTAAGAACATACAATATTCATGGCTTCGTCAAATTTGTGCCCGTAGGAATAATACAATTCTTTTGAGCAATAACATTATGAATACAATAGTAATTAATAATGCACTAGTAATTAAACAATACAATAGTAGTTAAATAATACAATAGTAATTGACAGAATAATAATACAATAGTAATTAAGAATAATGCAACTTAGGTCACACAATTTTTAATGTATTACACTTCCAAAAACTAGACTGTAATAGACATAACTTTTACCAAAAAAAAAAAAAACAATATTTACTTTATTATTCAATTCTACTTCTCAAAAACTCATCTATTGTCTGTGGCATTATTTTTATTAGGATATTTTTTACAGCTTTTCTGAAATTTTTATTATTTAGATTTTTTATCTTAGCTGGGAGTTTATTATATAGAATGATTCCTTTGTGAGAGATGAAATCTAGACTCAGACTGAGACGATGATGATTTAGATGAATTATGAATCTGTGTTCCATAAAATGAACATTGCATCCTTAAAATATAAAACAGACAAATGTATGATCTATAAGAAGCTTTAGTTGAAAATGAAATAAACAGGTCTGAAGGAAATTTAAGGAACATACCATACTCTTTGAACTGCTTCTTAATGTCTGCTGTCAACAGTTTAATTTGAATATACAAGAGACACCTTTGGACAGATAATTTAAGAGTACATAACTCCAAAACATGGAAAGGACAGTTTTATGAGGCATGGTCCCAGTAGCTAGAGAAGCCAATGAAATAGCTTCTTGCATGTTGAAGTATGTGATGGGACTTTGTTAACAGAATAAAGGAACCTTAGAAGTCAGGGCTGGCAGAGCACTGTTTCGATAACAACCATAGAGCCAACTTTGGGGAGACAACCATCTTGGCATTATGCAACAGTTACTGGGAGCGGAGAATTAAGCAGGCTTTGGCCATTTCCCCTGAAAGGAGCACGCTTAACCGTGATGTTGGGTTTCAGTTCAGCTCCTCTTGCGAAACGGCCTTAAAAATAGAAATCCATCGGTTTAGGAAGCAAACATAATCTATTAATTAATTGATCCAATTAATTTTCTATACTCATGTCATCTCCTGATCTGACACTTAATTTATTGAAAACAGTCTTTTGTTCAGTAGTGCAAATTTTGATAGTGTTCTAACCTTGTCTATATCCAGTGTTTTATTTGTGGTTATAACAATTAATAAATATCCTGATGAAGGGAGTGGTGCACACTCCCGAAACGTTGATTTCTAATCGTCTTTTCTCCTGGGTTGCTGCCCAGAGAAGAAATTGAGCAAGATACAGTTATATACTGAAGCCAACGAAATGTTTCTTGCATGTTTAATTATGTGATGGTATATAAAGGGAGTCGATTAATGACACTAAACAACACTTACAACAACACTTCTAAGAAAGGAAATGTAATGGAATTTTCACAAAATATACTTATATACTGAAGAAGATTGCAGTATCCGTACAACTACATTACTGGGTTCAACTTGCTCAAGCTAAGGAAGAAAACATTTCATTACTCAGAAGTGATGTAACGAAGGTATTTATGAAGATATTCAATGTACAAAGGGTGTTAGAATCTCTGAAGTTAAATACTTTTACAATAAATATTATATGAATTATATTGAGTTGTAACTTTTTTCTGCTTCACTGTTGTTAGCTTCTGTTTTTACATATTAAACATTGTTGCTTATACTATGTGTGACTAATGTCATGTAACATTAAAGATTGCAATGTTCAGGGATATCTACAGTAAATATGTTAACTGTATAGCCCTCTACACATTATAAATCATATGCTGTAAAACATATATTCTGTTACAAAACACAATTGGCATTATTTCTTAAAAGCACTTATTTTAGTGTTAAATGAAAATATGTCTGTCCAGTTTTTATGTCTGTCTCACTGCCATTATTCTTTGTTGAAAAGAACATAGATCTAAAATTACTGTTTGACATGGAGTGTCTGTCACCATATTAGTTAGACAGTCAACCTATACAAAAGGCAGTAGTGTGTTTCACTATTCAAAAATATCATACTTCCTGTCAAAACATCTCAGTTTGAGATAAAGAAGTTCATTATTTGTTCTTAGAACTGCTTGGTTAAATTCCATAAATCAACGTAACATGTTATAATTTACCATTGGTTAGATAAACTGGAATTAAGGTTAACAGCTTTTTAGTCTCATCATTTGGAAATCAAATGCTTTAATTCATATAAGAGATTATAGCAGCAATTTAATATAAATTATCTGGTGTTTATTTATTACAGGAACTTTTTAGTCAATGCAATTGGCTCAAATTTAAGTATGAGGCATATTATTTTCCTTGCTCTACAAATTATCTTCATGTCCCTCAGTTCTGACAATTGCCGGTCTGTATTTATGTGTTACTCAGGTAAGAACAGGACAAGGAAACCATGCAGTTTTCTTATTACTACAGTTAATCTGAGAAACCGTTCAGGTTAGTATACAGGAGCTCACTGTCACTTTAGCATCTTGTTAGGCTGCAGGTAATATATCACTACCAAGATAAATACTTACATGGAACTTTAATTTCTCACCTTATAAAACTGTCTAACTTAAAAGCCAAACTAAATTAACAGTAAATTTGTAAAAAACTAATGTATGATTATTGATGTACTCTAGTAAATAACTTGTCCCATTTTATTTCTCTGTAACCATGACATGTCCAAAAACATGTATATGCTTTAAAAGATGAATAAAGAATGAATGAATGAAACAGTTGCGCTTAGTTTCTATTATGTAAACATGTAAACTTAAAATCCTATACATTATAGTGCATGTGTCAACCGCTTAAGCAATGGATATTTAAACACTTCACGGGGCAGAAACTGATGCCCAATAAACAGAAAAAGACATTTAAATTGTTAAATGCTGTAAAATTGCTTCATAAATACACATTCGTATATTTCATTTTTATTAAGTTATTTAGACGAAACAAAAACTGGCTTAAGGCCCATTAAAAGCAGTATACATCTACAGTATCCATAAAGTAGAGACTATATTAATAAATCATTGAAACTTCACTACTTTGATTTACTGTAGCAAAATACATTTTTTGTGTCGAACGCATCTATTTGAGCCATTTTGTGTTGTATGCATATGAGCAAATGTATGTACGTATAGCTACATAAATGACTTCTCTGGTTCAAGGTTTTAGCTTTTGGTTTATACTATACCAAGTAATAATCATTGTATCTGTTGTGTCACATGCTAGAAAGAAACAAACATCTCTGTCAGCATCTCTGTACTTCTTATTACAGTATTTCACAACCAAAGTTTCTGATAGTGGTGATTTCAATGGTGTTTCACCAAAATGGGGATACAAAGACTACAATGTCTGTGGCAAAACTATTGAAGATTTATTAAATTCTAACACCTTAGACCTACACTATAATGGCCAGTGCACTAATCCACACCTATTATTAGTATCTTTAGATTTAAAAGATAAGACAACTCGTGAACTCATTAAAGCCTTAGGATCTGATCATAGAGCAGTTATTGCATCCACAATACTTCATGACAAACAAAATATTAGCAGGCCAAAGTTGAAATACTCTTGGAATTTTAGAAAAACAAATTGGACAAAATTTACTGAGGAAACTGAACAAAACATTCACTCCGCTCAGCACGAAGCATCTGTAGATAAACTCAATAAAACAATAACAAATATAATCCTTGAAGCAGCAAAAGAAATGGATCCCAAGAGCAAAAACTAAAAATTACAAAACCTTTTGGAATACAGAACTATCAAAATTAAAAGAAGAAAGGGACTTAGCAAGGAAAAAAGCAGAATTGTCCAATAACCCAACAGATACACAGGAATGACGAAGAAAGGCAGCAAAATGTAAAGAAGAAATACATAAACACTTACTTCAAATTACTCTATTTCTTAAGCCTTTAATAACAGTATACGTAACAGTATAAGCAAAACCATATTTAAATCAGACAATGTGTGTAAAACTAGCTGGCAAATAATAAATAATTTACGTAAAACTCATGCTACTGCAGAAAGCATAACCATTCATTTTGAAAATAAAACAATAAAAAAACCTACACAGGTAGCTGAGACATTCAACAACTATTTTACCTCCGTTGGAAGTAAATTAAAACTCAATCACACCAAAACCAATTTCAATACCTCTCTGGGACTAGCAAGCAACTGCAAATCCACACGCAGCATATATCTACATCCAACTGACAAATATGAGGTATCAAACATTATTAAAAATTTAAAAAACCGTAATAGTATGGGAAATGATGGCATACCCATCTCTTTGATAAAAGCATGTAGAATGGCAATAGCTGACCCAATTGCTAATATTATAAACCCCTGTTTATAAGTTAGAATTTTCCCAGATATCCTAAATATAGCTAAAGTGATACTTATTTTTAAAAAAGGAAAGAATGATGCCATAAATAACTACCGACCCATATCTACCTTACCAGCACTATCAACAATTTTTAAACGTGTTCTTTTCAATAGAATTATGAATTATCTCTTAAAATTTGACCTTTTACCCACACATCAGATCTGTTTTGTGAGAAATAGCTCCACTACAAAGTGTCTCAAGTTGCATTGAAGAAATAATAAGCAATATAGATGCTGGTTACTACGCGGCTAGCATATTATTAGATCTCACTAAAGCTTTTCACTGTGTTGATAGTAACATACTAATGAATAAATTATATGATCTTGGCATACGGCGCCTTGCGCTTAAAATGATTAAATCATATATGACAAATCGAAAACAGTTTGTAATCCTGAAAACAGAAAATGGTGAATTTAGGTCAAAAACACAAACTTTAAGCCATGGAGTTCCACAAGGTTCCATTTTAGGACCTCTCTTGTTTATTCTATACATGCACAATATTGACCAGCTTATACCCCATAATGCAAAATTATTCCAGTATGCAGATGATTCCACAGTAACAGTTTGTCACAGAAATATTACTACTCTACAGAATACCTTAAATGAAACCACTGATAAACTGTTGCATTATTTTTATAATCTGAACATGTTTGTGAATCCCAATAAAAGGGAATTAATTACATTTGGAGCTAAAAGAACAGATCTTCTAGTCCATTTAGACATTGACAATGAGCCAGTAAAAATAGTCAAGAATACTAAATTATTAGGTGTTTTACTAGACAGTACTTTAAACTTCTCTGAACATAATTTATTCATTCTGAAATATCTAACAAAATATATAACTACGCCCACAGCTAAAATTATCTATTACTCTTTAATCTACTTGTACCTCTCATATGGGACCGAAGTATGGGGTAACACAACTAAGGTAAATTTTAACAAAATCTTTGTATTGCAGAAACCAGCCGCCAGACAGCTTGGGAATCTAAAACATAAATCTTGTCACCCAGTATTTATAAAATTGAAACTTCTAACCCTTCCTAGCTTATACATATACCACACAATAATGCACCTTCGGAAATTTAACCTACACCTCGAAACCAACTGATAGACACAACCACAACACTAGACATAAAGACTTAGCAACTCCTACCCATTGACTGCACTTTTATGAGAAGACACCTACTTTAATGTGCATAAAATTTTATAACATACTACCAATCACTATCAAGAATTGTAAAGATAATTGTAAATTAATGATGAAATGTTTCCTAACTGACAAAGCCTATTATAGTATGGATGAGTTTATTAATACTAGTTAGAACTTTATTTCATCATTACTATTATCAGTATTATTATTATTATTATTATTATTAGTGAGTACGGATTTATTAATGCAAGTTAGTATTCTATTTATATCACACAACCTGTATAGCTGTGTTCTTAAACTGTATAAATTCATATGACGTGGTTTTTTGTGACTTTAACACTATACTGAACTGAACTGAAAATAAATAAATAAATAAATAAGTAAATAAATAAATAAAGTTATACAGCTCTCAGCATATACTTTCCTCTGAAGCAAAAAGAAAACAAAGGCAGATTAAAAAAGATCTCAAAAAATTTCAAAGGTGCCCAGAACATACAAACGATATATTCAGCAAAGAATTCACCATAAGGGTATTAAATCATGCCATCCATGAGTTGAAAGATAAAAGGTGTCCTGGATCAGATAAAATACATGCTGAATTTCTGAAACACCTAGGACCAAAGGGAAGAAAGGTACTACTGGAATTATTTAATATTTCAAGGACCTCTACTGTACCTACAGAGAGGAAAAAAGCAATAATTATTCCTATTCTAAAAAAGACAAAGCACCCGACAAAATAAAAATTGCAGACCAATTTCCTTAAAAAGTGTCATTGCAAAAACAGCAGAACATATGATTTCAGCAAGGCTAAATTGCTTCTTAGAAAGTAATAACTTACTAACAGCTGCTCAAACAGGATTCAGGCAAAACTTATCTACTAAAGAAAATACAATTCAACTATCCCAAGATGTCAAAGAATCTTTCAACAAAAATCAAGATACGCTGTCAGTTTTCATTGATTTTGAAAAAGCGTACGATTCAGTATGGAGGCATAAACTTCTTGAGAAATTTTCAAAACTTGGCATTCAAGATAACATGTTAAATTAGATCACTCAGTTTCGCTCAACGTCTCTGTGCTACAAAATACAATGCCAGTACATCCAAATTTCGACAAATAAAAATGGGCCTACCACAAGGTGCAGTGCTGAGTACAACCTTGTAAAACATCTACAGCAATGATCTTCGCGGGGCTGTATCAAAAACAGATATAAAAACAGAACTATTTGCAGACATCATGTGGACATCTTCCCCACCAATAGAGTAATCCAAAACTTCAATGGAAAAGGCTCTGATACTATTGGAAAAGTGAACTGACAACAATTTGATGAAAATAAATACTGGTAAAAGAACTTTCCAAATATTTAGCTTAAAGAATTCCTAAACTAAATCTGCAGTTCAAGAAAACAAACCTGAAAAAACATATGAAACAAAATATTTAGGAACAATTTTTGATTCAAAATTACCTTGGAGACATATTGAAGCAGTAATAAACAAAACAACAACAAAAATTTCACTTTTGAAAAGATTAGCTGGAGTCAAGTGGGGTAGAAATTGGGAGACACTGAACACCACATACAAAACATTCATCAAGCTAATAATCCTTTATAATGCAGAGGTAATAGTTACAGCAAACAGTTCTAACATAAATCACCTAGAAGTATGGCAAAATCAGGCCCTGCGACTAATAACCGCTGCAACAAACTCAACTCCAATCATGGCAATGCAAGCCTTAACTTGGAACTATCCAATACATCTAACTTTAGAGGAGCAGGCACTAATACAGCATGAAAAACTGTTGTAGTTAAAAACAACAAAATGGGAGAAAGATTACTACAGCCAATGAAGTTGAAAAGACAAACAAGTTTCCTACACAAAGTTATGGAATTAAAAACATATCTGAATCTTCCTAATTCTAAAGAAAACATTTGAATCAAAGAACACTCACTGACTCTTAAAACAATTAATATTCAATTAGATTTAGAGCAAATAGTTACAAAATCTGAAACCTCCAAACCTGTACTGAAAGCACTAGCATTAGAAACTGTGAACAATAGATACCCACCTGAAGAATGGTTACGTATCTACACAAATGGATCTAACTTTGACAACTCACGAGCAGGAATTAAGTGTGCATACAACAAATTTTGATGCAGAAGTTACGAATATTCATATTTCGCTCCAACACACTATACAGAATAGAGAAATTAAAAAATGCTGTCATACTCTCTGACTCTAAAGCAGCATTATGTGCAATAGGTTCATTTAAAATGATGTCAATCCAAATTAAAGAATGTCGCAACATGATCCAACAACTTCAAAAACTACAGAAAAGAATTATATTTGAGTGGATACCTGCACATTGTGGAATTGCTGGAAATGAATCAGCTTATTTTCTTGCCAAAAAGGTGCAAATTTAATTCAGAACAAAAGTAAAAACTTACCCTTTACATCCATAAAAAGATTAATCACAAACAAATATAAAAACGAAACCAATCAATATCCAACAAAGTCAAAAAATGGAACATTTTAATTAAATATCCAGAAATTATTCGAATACCCACGTAAAGCTGCAGTAGCAAATTTTAGATTACTTACGGAACATGACAATTTTGCCAAAAACTTAAACAGAATACGAATTTATACAAGTCCAAATTGTCCTCTGAGTAACAAAGAAGGGGAAATGACTGAAGAACATCCTTCCGGGATGCCCTACCTGCCAGAACCACTACACAGAAATATTGGGGAGCAAGAAAGCTAATGGCTTCATTGCCAAAGCCTAGCATTTGAAAACACATATGCTTCATTTCTTACAGCGTAGCTCATATTACAATCCTTACATTGGTAAGATCCTCTTACACTCATGAATTAAATTATTTATTTTTAAATACCACTGAGTGATGCACTTATTAAAGTTAGAAATGATGCAGTTTCTTAACCTCATGAAACAAATTATGTTTTCAAACTTGCCAAATAAGTGAAGCTCTTATTACAAGCATTATATTGGTATGCCTTCTTGCCATCATGAACTAAACTGTGGTTTCCAAATGTGACAAATGAGTGAAGCTCTTATTACAAGCTTTATATTAGTATTGCCTACAACGATCATGAATGAAATTGTGTTTTCAAAGATGAAAACCGAGTGAAGTTCTTATAACAAACTTTACATTGGTAGGCCTTCTTACCCACATGAATTAAATTATGTCTCTTCAAATGCGACAACTGAGTGAAGCTCTTCTTACAAACTTTACATTGGTATGGTATCTTACCCTCGTGATTTAAATTATGTCTATTGAAATTTGCCAACCAAGTGAAGCTCATATTACAGGCTTTACATTGGTATACTTCTTACCATCATGAATTAAATTATGTCTCTTCAAACTCACCAGCTGAGTGAAGCTCTTATCACATGCTGTACATTGGTATGGCTCCTTACCATCATGAATTAAACTGTGTTTTCAAATGTGACAACGTAATGAAGCCCTTATTACAAACTTTACATTGGTATACTTAGCCTCATGAATTAAATTATGTCTCTTCAAACTTTCCAACCAAATGAAGCTCTTGTTACTATCTTTACATTAGGTTAACTTCTTACCATCATGAATTAAACAATGTGTTTTCAAATGTGATAACTGAGTGAAGCTCTTATTACAAGTTTTACACTGGTATGGCTTCTTGCCATCATGAATTAAACTGTTTTTTTTTTCAAATGTGACAACTGAGTGAAGCTCTTATTACAAGCTTTACATTGGTATGGCTTACAACCATCATGAATGAAATTATGTGTTTTCAAAGATGAAAACCGAGTGAAGCTGTTATCACAAACTTTACATTGGTATTCCTTCTTACCTACATGAATTAAATTATGTCTCTTAAAATTTGCCAACTGAGTGAAGCTCTTTTTAAAAACTTTACATTGGTATGGTTTCTTACCCTCGTGATTTAAATTATGTCTATTGAAATTTGCCAACCAAGTGAAGCTAATATTACAGGCTTTACATTGGTATTCCTTCTTACCAACATGACTTAAATTATGTCTCTTCAAACTCGCAAGCTGAGTGAAGCTCTTATCACATGCTGTACATTGGTATGGCTTCTTACCATCATGAATAAAACTGTGTGTTTTCAAAGGTGACATCGTAATGAAGCTCTTATAACAAATTTCACATTGGTATAACTTACCCTCATGAATTAAATTATGTCTCTTCAAACTTTCCACCCAAATGAAGCTCTTATTACAATCTTTACACTGGTGTGGCTTCTTCCCATCATTAATTAAACTGTCTCTTCAAACTTGCCAACTGAGTGAAGCTCTTATAACAAACTTTACATTGGTAGGATTTCTTAACCTCATGAATTACATTATGTACTTTCAAATTCCCAGACAGAGTGAAGCTCATCTTACAAACTTTACATTGGTATGGTTTCATATCACCATGAGTTAAATAATGAGCTTTCAAATGTGACAGATTAGTGAAGCTCTTATTACAAACTTCACATTGGTGTGTCTTCTTACCATCATGGACTAAATTATGTATTTTCAAATGTAAAAATCGATTAAAGCTCTTGGTACAAGTTTTCCACTGGGGTGGTTTCTTACCATCAGGAATGAGAGTATGTGCTTCCGAAGAGGAGAGACATATACTGCTCTTTTCACAAATGTTACGTAGTTTTTTTTGTTTTTGACATATGCCTCAAACTCCTGTGCTTCAACTATAATGGCTGTATATGCCTGCGAGCCTCATCACCATATTTGTCATATTGATTTGAGTCAACATGTTCCTTAGCAGTTAGATCACATGTAACATCACATTTTTTACATTCCTCTTCAACATGATCGATTCCACTAGAGTCTGTTGATGCGAGTTCAGCGGAGACCAATGATGATTTGTTAACAACACCCACAGATCTTTCAGGGTACAATCTGAAATGTTGGAGTTAGCACCATTTAGAATAAGAAGGTAACAAAATTTCAAAACAGTATCTTAGAACATGCTCAAAATCTATGACAACTCTAATTAAATAGATTTAGGCGAAGTAACCATGACATTCATAATAACAATTAACTTTGCTAATGCAAAATATTGTTAAATAATAAAATCTTTCAAATGAGCAATATGATAATAAATTTTGTTTCTAGCAATATAAGCAGTGCTTTTTAAATGTACTGCCCATTACATCAACATCAATGTACAGACAATTACATTATTACAGTTTCCTATAAAGGCAACTATTCAATATATTTTATAAGCTATTCCTGTCCATGACCTTTGGCAAATAGAAATATACATAAGAAAGTGATTATTAACAAGACAAAAACAACATTAATTGGAAGTAACATTTTAGATAGGTAATTAAATTCAATTTCCATATGCAGCACAAGATAAAGATTAACAGAAACAAAAAATGACTAGGAAGGACATGAAGGTGCTAATAAAGAAGAGCTATCAAATAATTGTCTTTGCTAATTCTCATTTTATACAGCTCTGGCTGGCAGAATCCTTCAAAGCTATAATACTCAACAGCCACAATCACATTTAAAAGCTAAATATCAATACACCAATTTAGAAGAATTCAGAACTGTAAATATCACTAGTAAAGGGCAAGGACATCCCAAACTTAAACCACTGCAAGGCAGTATTTAAAACCGAAGTTGGAGAGAGGTTGAAAACGGAACTGATGGCTTCCGAAACTAGTCCATCGATAATATAAAATGTAAGTGATGAAGAGTGAATAAACCGACTACATATAGTATTTATAATTTAAAACCCATCCAAATTTGTAAGAAAAACTGAAAAATCTTATGTCACTAATGACATATTTACCAATGTTTCGAAAGGGATACTTACAAACCTGACTGAAACAAAGGAAGCATATGGCACAGAGGTGACGGAAACTGGTTATACTGTTTGAAGTGTTATATTAACTAACATTCTAAGTTATGTTACATGTTGATGTTCACAATTTATAAACCTTCTCTTCTTTTAGTACGAGATAGGCCAAAGCCCAATGTTATGCCATCCAGCAATATCATTTTTATTTATACTATGTAACATTTTTCACATAATTAGCAAACATGAATGTTAAGATATTGGAAAAATAATGAGTCTCCTTAGCTACTGGAGAAGGCCATGTCATCTTGTTCATCAGGCCATGGAAGCCTGCATATTCATTGGAGAAATAAACTACCTTTGTGGAAACGTAGTGTCAGACTCAAAAATTCAATGCAAATCCGGGATTTGAACCACGGATCTTCTGGTTGCCGTCCAGCCGCACTACAATTGTGCTACTATGGGCAACGTGCCGATATGACATTAAACTCTCCAACTGACTCGTATTTTCCCAGTAAACCACTTAGGAGTTCTCATAAACACATGAGACAACTACCTTAATGGCGACTTACTACATGTAAGTACTTTAAGGCACGGTTTTTTATAGTTAACCACTATTAGGTTAATTAATGGAAATTAATTAAACTACCTTTGTTTGATATCCAGAAAAGCTTATATGTATTTATGGATCTATTCAACCTTTTCAAACGCTTTCCTCAAAAATTTATATTTTGTAGTTTTCATTTATATCTCTCCCACCCCTTCATATGTATGATGCCTGCCTCTGTAGCGTAGATGGTAGCATGTCTGCTTCTCGCTCAAGAGCTCCTGAGTTCGAATCTCGATCAGGGTGAGTTACCTGGATAAGGTTTCTCCAGCATTTTCCCTTATCCTAAAAGACGAATGTCGGGTAACTTCAAGCTCCATGGACCCTGGGCTCATTTGAGCATCATTCCATCCTTTCCATTCATCGTCTGATTTGAGTTAACGTTGGAGGACGTAAATTACAAAAAAAGTGATAGAATATACATTATCTATTGAATTTTGTGGAATCTGGAAACTAGTCTAACTTGAAAATTTGTTTTGGCCCCATAAGATTCCAATTAGAGCAAGTTTTATTATATGTCACCTTGCAATAATTCAAGGGCACATGAGACGTGTACTAAAGTATAAGTATGACAGGGAACATAAAAACAAAAGTAAATGTAACACAAAATAGGTTTGTAATTGAAAAGAGTTGTCTTACCTTGAAGATTTTACTGGAGGAAGGTCCTCATCCTGTAACAGAATAATTCAAATGTACAGTGCTATGTAATTATCCAAATAACATTAAATGTCCTATGTAACATGGTTAAAGAATATGCTGAAATTCAATATCTTATGTAATGAGTTAAAGGAAACCAAATAGTGGAGAAAGTATGTAAATGTTTGGTTAGGACAGTTAACTGGTCAAAGAAAGGAAAGGCTAACATATCTGGTTCATCTACACCAATAACATATTTGGACATGACATACATTATGTTACTGGTAAATTCCTCACTACAATTTTTACCAAGATCAATGATGATAAAAGAGTAATCCAAACGGCTTTCTGGATTCAGGTCTTCTCAAAAACATAATACAGTTAAACATGGATATTATATTAAATTTATTGGGAGTCGATTAATGACACTAAACAACACTTACTTTTAAATTTTCCCGGAACTGGTTTCAGAGGCCTTCCCTCCATCTTCAGCCAGACATCGACTGGTTCCCATTGGTGTAGCTGGCAATATTTTGTCATCAGTTTCCTCTGGTGGCAGTTCGAGGAACTTGCTAAACATATCTTTCTGGGGGATGTCGAAATTGAATACTTTGTTCCTATTTTTTGAAATGAAGATTTGTTCCCATGCGGACAGTTCTTGTTTTCCTGTTGTATGTTTTAGTAATTTTGGTTCTGGATTTACGTTGTGGTTTTTTCCCCCAAAACGCTGATTTTCCTAATTGTTTGTATTTTATGTTCCTAAAGAGTTCCTTCGCTCTTGTTTCTAAATTTCTTTCGGTTCTTCCAATATAAATTTGACTACAGTCACAGCATTCAATTTAATATATACCAGATGTTTTTGTTAGATGGAATGACATCTTTGATGTTTGGGCAAATTAGGTTTTTTAGGAGTAATGGTTCACTGGTGCTAGTTGAATGTTTTGTTTTTTGAAGACTTTTTTGAATTTATCAAAGGCCCATGGATGGTAAGTGAATTTTTGGAAGATTATTTTAGTTTCTGTAGCTGAGAGGGATGTGGTTTCCTTTAGTGGTTTCTTCTTTTTTGCTAAGTTCACTTTTTTGTCTACTAGTGATTTGGGAAAGTCATTTTTCTACGCTATTTCAATAATTTTGTTGTATTCTATTTTGTATTCTTCTGCTGTGAGAGGGATGTTGACCAGTCTGTATGCTAAACAATTAAAGATTGCCTGTTTGTGAGATCTTGGATTGTAGCCATTAGCTTTTATGTAGTTGTCTGTCAATAAATTTAATTTATACAACACTGTTTTCAACACTTCCATGAAAGGATTTATGGATATTGTCCTTAAAATGCAGGGAATGGCAAAATCCTAGTGAAGTGCCAATGTGCATTCTTTTTACATACTTGTATATAATGATATCTAGGATGTATATAAATTGTTAGGTCACACATAGGAGCTGATACCTACAATGCCATGTACATATGTCACACAATGCATTCTTGTGAGTTATGAACTTTAGTGATAATGGGAATATACTGGTAACAGTGCACCACAGGAGATGTCGAAGATGTCCACATTGACTCAACATGACTAAATCAATTCTGTGATTCCTAGACCATGCTATAGCGCATTACACTATGCTTCTTCAGGTTAGTCTTTCCTTATTCTAATTTTCTATTGAACATTCTCTTAAGTTCCTCATTTTGGACGAACTGAATGGTACAATGATGCTCAAATGAGCCCATGGTCCCAGAGCTTCTGGTTACACGAAATTCAATCAGAATAAGGGAAAAACTGAAAAAAACCTAATCCAGCTAACTTATCTTGACTGATTTCAAACTCAGATCCTCTTGAATGGGAGGAGTCGTGTTACCCACATACTACAGAAGTGGCACACTCCACCATTCAAGTGGATCCATAATAAAGTCTAATGGGTTAAGGACATTGAACCTCCAAGCTTGATACATCTATCTAAAGATTTCCAAAGACTATTACACAAACCATATTGCATAGCAAATTGCTAAGCGCAGTATGTACCTTAAGTTCATTTCTGCATTTAGTGGTTGGGTTAGCATGTATGCGCCAAGCAGTGATAACATCACACACTGATGTGCTGTCCTTGTACACAGCTTTATAATGCAATGCAGTATTGTTGATCTGTTTGTTGAAAAACAAAACTTCTGCTCAACAGTAAACACAAATACCAATAATCATAGATGGAGTCAACATGAAAAATTCAATGCCATGACCAGGATTTGAACCAAAGATCTCCTGCTTTCCGTCCATTCGCTCTAACCTACTGAGCTACCATGGCCAACTAGACAACTAGGGGCTCTCACATTCGAGACACACTGTGGCAACTTACAATCGTAAGTACTTGAGTCCCAAGCTTCATCATTTAACTTTTATTATTTTAGTTAGTTGATGGAAATTAATAATTTCTTCATACTTGACGTCTATAGGCTAAGGTTTTTGAGAGATTTGAGTCAGCTTGAAGAATTCAATGCCATGACCAGAAATTGAACCACAGATTTCCTGGTTTCCGTCCATCCACTCTAACTGAAATCAGGAAAAAAATCAATAATCTTGCTGAAGAAGCTTAAAGGGAAATAATCTTTTGATCAACATACTCAGGGGTGAACAGACTCATTTTTAGTCCATCAATTTAATCTTTTCAAGATTTAAGTTAGATTTGAGATTAGTAGTGGTTAAAGGATTCATATTGTATTGTGAAGTATCATTTTATAAAAAATAGTGGAAAATTAATGTAGATTACATTTGGAAACATTGAAGTTGTGGAAAAGTAAACTGAAATATACATCACAAAGTTTAACTTTTACAAATTTTATTTATTTCATTAGTAACCACCCTTGAAAAGAAGGAATTTTATGACTCATATGTAACCAGATACAATAGAAGAATTAAGAAATAGTTGTGGAATAGTGGACAATATCCTGGAAAGCTGATCGAAAGACGACGCACGAACGGCAAAGGAGGTGAGAGACCATTTCGAGATATGGCTTCCTACCTTTGGAAACACGTCTACAACGAAGAAATACTGTTCCAGTATGGGTTTTAAGGTTTATAGCTGGGTCACCTCTTATCTTCAAATCCTGGACTTCATTTATTTTAAGTATAGTAGTCTGTAATATTCTGCAATAGCACAGAATATATTTGGATTATTAGCAAACATTACTCAGTTAATCTAGAGCAGGTTTCTGCATAACTTAATGTTATCATGGAATGATGAAGTTTCTCTTTCCAACCACAAAGGCTCTTCTTTAATTTCTATTTTGTTATGCATATCTTGATCACTCTTGTATATCTTGTCCATTATTACAGGATCCTCTAGAAGAAATTCTCCCACATTCTGTGAACCATCTGAAAAAAGAGTCTGTTCAATTTCTGTTTTCCTCTCTAACTCCCAATTGTAGCTGCTGGTAGCAGGTTCACTCTTAATCTGCTTGAAAAGATCTTTAATAAAAGGAGTCTCTGACTTAATTGCTGTTTTGACTGTCATGTCACAATCAGTATCCAGAAGTACAGCATCAGTACTTGTCTTGACTGAAACAACCTTCTGAAAAAACTCTCTCTGATTCTGTGAGGCTATGTCGCCTGTGAGGGGATCCTCTTCTTTGATTTTTATTTTGTTATCCATTTCAAATATCTGTCTTATCAGATGTAGATCTTATTTTCACAAACAAATCTGTGAACAAAGATATATATAAATGGATAAATTTAACCATCACCTTCTTTAAATCCATTCATAATTGTTCAAACCACACTACACATCACAGTTCTCCTATCATAATAACAAATTCCTAGAAAGTTGAGCCACAAACTCAAAAGACATGTCCAGAAATCAAGTTACGGATACTTGTATGTTTATGCCAATGTGATTAACACTCCAACTAGTTTACTTAGATACTGCACCAACATTAAACCTCCTAATCCGATTAGATAGTGTCAACATGAAAAATTCAATGCCATGGCCAGAATTTCAATCACGGATCTCCTGGTTTCCATCCAGTCACTCTTAGCCATTGAGCTACAATGGCGAACTTGCCATCACAACATTAAATTCTCCATTTGACTCTCGCATTCCAGATATCCCATTTGTGGCGAGTTACTATTGTAAGTACTTCAGTCCCAGGCTACATCATTTAACTCTTATTATTTAAGTTAATTGATGACAGTCAAACATTACATTAATGGCATGATGGCACATTGGCCATGGTAGCTCAATGTGTAAAAGTGACTGAACAGAAACCAGTAGAAGCATGGCTGAAATTCTGGCTGTGGCATTGAATTTTTCTGATTGACTCTATGTTCCTGTAGGGGAGGGGATCCGTCCCCTTCAGGTACCGTGGTGCGGGTGATGCGGACTCCTAGCACTCATAGTACCTCTGACGTTACTCATATATATACTCTATTCAAAACCTTAGCCTACATATGGCTAGTGTAAAGAAATAATTAATTTCCATCAATTAACTGACAGTTTTTCAATCTGTTGTTTTGGATATACCTAATATCTGAGATTCCTTTGAACTTTAAGCATGTCAGCAACTATTATGGTTTGTTTGCATTTTGTTAAATGTTGTTCCAGAATACTCATATCTAGGTAATACTTTTCAAGATTAAATGTAACAAAGATTATAAGGCATATGGTATTAGAAGCCATATGAGTTGGAGCTAGAGTGGGCTCACATAGTTGAACTGTCCTATCATACTGTGACTTTGTGGGTTCGTGAAATGAAAAGTCCAATTGCACCACTCAAAAATGTTCTTTATTTCCACCGACTTACAGTTAAACACTTGCCAATTACACAAATTACGTAATGCACACAATTACGATTCACCAGTTCGTCCGTTACAATTTCACTTGCTCTCGTAATTACGTACAATCCTCTGATGCACTCAGTCTTCTCGTCGTACAGTAGCACGTCAAGCACTGACTGACTGACTGTCCTCACTCATTGCACCCCTTTTTATAAGGAAATCACTGTTTTCTAGACGTCTCTGGCTTCAGTGAATCACCGCGAAGGTTCCAGATGGCAGGGGAAGAGGGGAGAGGCGGCTAGTGACAAGCGACAATCATCCCCTCAGTTAGTGACTGAGATTAATGGAAGGGTGCGGCCCAGAAAACTTCACGTCCAACCCTCCTGCTTGCCCGTTCTATAGGGTGTTCCTAAGTTCGGGCGACACTGCTCCCTCCTCAAAGCTGGTCGTCCCGAACAGCACCATCGTAGTGTGCCAGGCGATCCAGGTGTACCACCAATATCTTCCCTCGGGGAACCGTCTGGATGCGGTAGACCACTTCGTTAATCCTCTTCACCAGCCGGTACGGTCCTTGCCCTGGCTGCTGGAGCTTCGGGCAGCGTCCCTTCGTCCGGGTAGGACGGTATAACCAGACCAGGTCACCTTGCTGGGACCCTTGGCTGTTGGCTTGCCTGTCATACCTGGTCTTCATGCGGTCGCGCGCCTTCTGGATGTTCTGGCGAGCAATCTCGTGCATGCCGTGGAGATGGTCCACCAAGTTCTCCACATACTCGGTCGCTGGCTGTTTCGCATCCGGAGGGCTTCCAAAAGCCAGGTCACAAGGGAGGCGTAACTCTCGGCCGAACATTAAGCTGGCTGGCGTCATCCCAGTTGTGTCGTGTGTAGACGAGCAGTAGGGCAGCAAGAACATTGGCACCTTGACGTCCCAGTCTCGCTGATGGCTGGCCACGACCTTCCTCAGGTGTTCCTCTAAGGTCTTGATGTATCTTTCGACCATGCCATCCGACTGGGGATGTAGAGGAGACGTGCGGGTCTTGTTCACCCCAAGCCTTTGTAGTGCCTCTTTCATTCGGTTGGACTAAAAGTTGGTAACCTGGTCACTGTGTAGCTCTAACGGCACCCCAAATCGACAGAACACTTGCTCCACGAGGTAGTCTGTGATTGTCTTTGCCTCTTGATTTGGGATGGCATACACCTCCGGCCACTTGGTGAAGTAGTCCACGACCACCATTTGGCACTTGTTGCGTCGGTCGGAAACTGGGAACGGTCCAGCAATGTCAACGGCGAGCCGTTCAAATGGCACTCCGACGTTGTACTGCTGCATGCGACCCCGGCTCCTAGTCTGGGGGCCGCGACTCACCGCGCACACCTGACACTGACGACACCATCCCTCAGCATCTGCTCGGAGCCTCAGCCAGTAGTAGCGCTGCCGTAGTTTGTCAATCGTTCGGTTCACTCCCAGGTGTCCTCCTGAAGTACCGGCGTGCACTTCTTCCAAGACTTCCGGTACCTTACTCCGGGGAAGTACCAACTGTTCTCTGCGCGTCTTCCCATTGGGTGATTCCCATACCCGGAACAGCACGCCCTCTCTGGTCTTCAACGAGTCCCATTGGGCCCAGTATGACTTGTAGGTGGCGCTCCTCGGTGCAATGTCCTCCCGGGGTGGTCTCGTCCCTGCCTCCACTTCCCTTAAAGGTGGCCCCAAGTCTGCGTCCGCCAGCTGCCCCCTCCTCAGACCTGCGCTATCCCAGCCATCCGCAGGCACTGCCTTGACTACTCGGACTGCTGCGGCACGCTCCTTCTCCTCCACTCTTGTACACTGGCCGCACTCTTCTGGACAGGGTCTTCGGGACATGGCGTCAGCGTTACCGTGGCTCTTCCCTCTACGATGTTCCGAGGTGAAGTCGTACTCCTGCAGCCTCTGGACCCAACGTGCTGTCTGGCCTTCGGGGCGCGCCGTCACCATCACCTCGCTCCTCGCGGGGACAACCACCTCTTCGTTCAAGATGACTCTACTGATTCCAAGGCGCTCTTCGGGTTGACGGAGTATAACCTCCTTTCCATTGAGCCGCAGGACCTTCCTGCCGACATCGAAAGTCACCTCGTGGCTCCCGAGGGCATCCAGTCCCAGAGTCACCTCCTCAGCCACCTTCGCGACGAACACCCAGAGACGCACGGCACTGCGTCCCAAGGTCAGCTCCAGCAGGGCCTCCTTCTCCTCAGGCAAGGTGTCACCCGATGCCGTAACAAGCTCGTATGGTCGGCTCGGCTTCCTCGTCGGCAAACCCTTCGCTACGTCAGGTCTGATGATGGTCACGGCTGCCCAAGTGTCCACCAGCACGCGGCACGGCTCTCCTCTTACCCAGCTATCCGCGATGGGGCTGTCATCCATACGCCGGCTGACGGCGCGCAGTGTCACTCGAGGGGATGGTGGTGATGGCGCCGACGTGCCCCTCTCCACGACGGCCCTTACTCGTTTTCCGGCTGCTCTTCCTGGTGTGGGCAGTCTCTCTGCAGGTGTCCGGGCTGTCCACACCCCCAACACAGGCCATTAGGTGTTCGCCGGCGTCCCTCAGCTGGTCTTCTGTCTCCGGCGTAGCGGACACTCTTTGTTCTCGACGTCGGGATAGCTGTTACTTTGGCCGCCTCCATCATTAATGCCGCTGTCAGCGCCTCGTGGATGGTTTTATAATCGCCGAGCATTAGGCGCTGACGAATCTCCGTGTCCCGTACCCCGACGACAAAGTTGTAGGCGGCTTCCCGGGATACGAACTCCAGTGGCAGGTCAACCAAGGCCTTGCTCGCCAGCTGCTCAATCGCTATGGCGAACTCCTGCAGCGTCTCCGCCGGCTGCTGTGACCTTGCCTTTAGCTGGCTGCGGTATGCTGCGGCTAAGCGGTGGTTCCCGAAGCGATTCTTCAGGGCCTCCCAGATGTCCTTGGCGCCGCCGTTGTCTGCACCGCGTTTAGGACTTCCGCGGCCCGTCCCTGGAGGCTGGCTATTAACTGTGTGGTCTCCTCCTCCGGTGACCATCTGTTGTGCTTGGCCACTGTCGAACTGGCGGCGGAATACCTCAAATGTTGACGCGCCGTCATATTTCGGAGGTTTGACGCGCACCGATGTTGTGTCGCGTCCCGGTGCGTCGGCCTTTAAATCCTTCAGTCTCCTGCCGACGACGTCCTCCACCATGGCGTTCAGGGACCTGACGCTGCTTTCGGCCTTTCCCTCCAGGTTGTTTACGGAGGTCTTCGACGTCTTCAACCATGGCGTTCAGGGACTTGGCGATATTGTCGGCCTTTTCCTCTAGGTCATTGAAGCGGTTCGCCAGGTCCTCGACGCGCTCGTCCACTTGGCCCATCCGCTTGCCCAGCTCCGTCACGTCATCCCTCACGCCGGCAAACTGTTCCTCAAATTTGGCGGTGAGGACCTCGTTCGCCTCCTTCATTTCCGTGGCCAGACTGTCGTTCACTGCCCTCATTTCTGTGGCCAATTCGGTCTTTATTTCTTCCATCTTCTCGGCGATGTCGTTGGCCGTCTTCATTTATTTCAGCTCTGCGGCCAGGTTGTTATTTGCCGCTTCTGTTTTTGTTGTTAACTCGTTCATCTTCGCGGCCAAGTTGTTATTTGCCGCTTCCGTCTTCTCTGTTATTTCGGCCTTCATTTCCACCATCTTCTGCAAAAAAATTTCCAATGCCGCCTCCATGGTTGTAATGTTCGGTGATGTTATCGTCCCGCTTCCTGACACCAGTGTGCCTTTGTGGGTTCGTGAAATGAAAACTCCAATTGCACCACTCAAAAATGATCTATATTTCCACCGACTTACAGTTGAACACTTGCCAATTACACAGAATTACGTAATGCACACAATTACGATTCACCAGTTCGTCTGTTACAATTTCACTTGCTGTCGTAATTACGTATAATCCTCCGATACACTCACACAGTCTTCTCGTCGTACACTAGCACGTCAAGTACTGACTGACTGTCCTCACTCATTGCTCCCCTTTTTATTGGGAAATCACTGTTTTCTAGACGTCTCTGGCTTCAGTGAATCACCGCGAAGGTTCCAGATGGCAGGGGAAGAGGGGAGAGGCGGCTAGCGACAAGCGACAATCATCCCCTCAGCTAGTGACTGAGATTAATGGGAGGGTGCGGCCCAGAATACTTCACGTCCAACCCTCCTGCTTGCCCGTTCTATAGGGTGTTCCGACGTTCGGGTGACAATACGCATGCAGCATTGCCTAGTTCAGAATGCACAGCACAAGTGTGAGCAAAAAGATATCTCTTCTCGAGTTATTGCACCTGCCTCCCCTGTTTATGGTTAGGTAAGCTTCCACTTCCAATTTAGCCGTGTCTTATTCCTTTTCTCTATGTGGTATTCATCAAGGCATTATCAATTATCGTTAGGAACTGCATATATTTAGTTCATAAATTAACTGACCACGGCTCAGTGCAGTCCAGGAGGGTATCATGTTCTTTGAAGCTCAGTTGAAGAACTGTCCATAACGCAAATTTGACTGTAAGGTGCTTAGTGTAAGTGTGACACTAAGCACAAAATTCACATGTTTGCATTATGTTTTTTGAGTTGTTAACAATGTCGTTTTCAAAGCCTGGTACTAGTGGTGATACTAAGGGCAAAATACGGCACTCCAAGGCCACAAATAATACTTTTAAAGTGTACAGTTAAGACTTAATAAAGATTTGAAAGTAATGAGTCAGTAATTCAAACACAAACATCACTTAAATTATCCTTACTTGGACATGTTTTGGAGAGTGGTTTGTTCCCATTGTCAGCAGTAATCCGACTTTTAAAAGCAGTTATTTCTGGTCTTACCTTCATGTCCGCCACTTTTTTGTTTGAAATTCCACGTGGTGAACCAGACCGAAAAACCTAATTTTGATTGACTTTTTGGCCAGATTAATATTATTTGAAGGAAAGGGTTAGAAACGGTGATGTATTTAACATTTGAAAGCAACGAGTCGGTAATTCAAACATAAACATCACATAAATTATCCTTACTTGGACATGTTTCGCAGAGTAGTTTGTCCCCATCGTGAGTCGGATAACTGCTGATGATGGGCACAAACCGTTCTCTGAAACATGTCTAAGTAAGGATAATTTAAGTGATGATTGTGTTTGAATTACCGACTCATTACTTTCAAATGTTAAATAAATCACTGTTTCTAACCTTTTGCTTTAAATACTAAACTTAATAAAGAGTTTATACAAAAGAAGACTGAACAATTTAAATATAAAAAACCTTAATGATATTTCTACCATTAAAAAAATAGAAGATGATTATAATTTTAAAAAATTTACTTACCATCCTTAGTTTAATAAACAATTTCAAAAAGTTTTTGAAGAGTTTGGTATAACTTTTGTTCCTCAAAACAAATATAGTATTAATAACTACTGATTACATAGAAAATGAAGCTGACTACAGTGAAGCAATAAATATTACTGTTACTAAGGCTTCACTTATCTTAAGAAATTGGTGTTAATACTTTTTTTAATGGAGATCGATTTCACAAACAGATCGTTTGTATCTTCAGTCCACAAACTCCGTTGATAAGTGAAGCCTTAGTAACAAATATTTATATTTGTGTAATAGTATTGAAAATTTAGTACATTTCTCCATAAAAGATGAAATTCCTAATAATAAAAAATCTGGTATATATCAATTTGATTGTTTAGATTGTAATCGGGTTTACATTGGTAGGATGAAACGTAGTTTTGAAACCAGAACAAAAGAAATTTTTCGTAACATTAAGCATAAACAAACTGACAAATCACCCATAGCAGTTCAATTGTGGTCATTTTACCATAATATAAATCTTGAAGTTAAATTATTAAAGTAATTAAATGTCCAGATAAACATAATGGTTTGGGAAAATATATTTAGTTTAAAAAATAAACATTGCATGATGATTTCAGGAACTATTTTTAGTTGATTTATTAATTGCATAATGAATTTTGAAATAACAGCAATTGATTCTGTTCTTAAGTTTGTTTCGTTTTCAAATTTTGGTAATACTGAAAAAGTGTAATAACATAACTTCCTTAAGGACGAATGTGTTCTCTCCTGTGGTTTACTCTAACTGACAACGCAAACAAGTATTTGTGAAATCTATTTCAACTTCAACTGATAAGAAAAATAAACATCATTTCTCTTAAGATAAGTGAAGCTTTCTGTTACAAATAGTTTTACTTGTATAAACATGTTAGTACTGAATGTTACACTTTATAATAATAATTATACCTTGCTGCGTAAGTTTACATTCTGACAATTGTCCGACGACAAATATTACCTTCCCCACTGACTCCCCTACCTTCCACTCTGTGATACAACAGATAATAACATGGTAGCCACCGTGAGCAGGCATTGGTTCAGCTCCTTTGTCTTCTAAAACTGTATGCTGTATAGCTATAAGGTATCTGCAGCATTACAAGTCAACATTGGGACATGATATCTCTATTTTCGACATTGTCCTTAAGTTGTACTGCAATATTTAAATCAATCAAGAAGTTTAATACTTGTATAGCAATATCTGTTCTAGTAACAGAACATCCCAGAGAGGTATGAACCCCATGGTTTAGAGAACATCACTTTTCAAGTATGACACAACTTTGATATTTAGCCCAACAAATGGCTACATATTGATCATTGCCAATATTGAGTTTACAGAATATTGTTAGCCATACAAACAGTATATATGACATTTACATGACTTTCTGTACTCTTCCAGTAACTATAACCAGAAATGCTTATCTACTATATAAATATTTGTAGAAATGGTTGTTTTCATGCCAGTGCACTGAAATATGGGAATAAGCAGGTTTTAAGTAATATTCAAAACTTCCTGGTCACTATGTGATACCTTTGATTAGATTAGATTAGATTGATTTGCGTTCAGTAGGTTCACTTGTAGCCAGAAAAGGCTGTGAATATTGAACATGTCTAGAGGTATAAAGTTTAATAGCACATATATGTACAAAAGTTAACATAAGACACATATTATAGTACACAGGCAATATGAACAACAATGGAAAACAAAGCAGGGATAATTATATATGTGATACAAAATGAAACACTTTTTAAACCAGCTTTCACTTGGTTTATGCCAGTACTTCTCAACCTTTTTGCAATGGATACCATTCTTGTTATTTATTAAATACATATAGATTAAAAATAAACTTTCAGCTTGCATAAAATATTTATAAGTAATGATTTGTCATTGGAATAGTTAAATACTACTTATAGAGCTACAGAAGCATTATCAGGATAATTTGTCATTCAGATAATCTTGTACAGAATAAAAAGATTTTGAGCAAAGGTACTCTCTAACAGCTTTTTTATAAGCACCGAAATTATCAACTTTTTTTTTAAGAACATTAGGAAGTGCGCCAAATATTTTGATAGTTTCATAAAACACACCTTTCTGAAAGCAAGAAAGTTTAGCACTGGGATAATGGATATTATACTTTTGTCTAGTGTTTATTTTGTGAATTACATTATTTGTTGCATATAAAGAATTTTAGGATCAAGAATATATACATACAAGGAAGCATTAATATCTTCAGTCTTGTAAAAAGATCTTTACAGGAGCATCTGGTGTGGGTGTTAGTAATGATTCTTATAACCCTCTTTTGCATAAGACATATTTTTTTACTTTCTACTGAGTTGCCCAAAATAATATTCCATATTCTATAATAGAGTTAAAGTATGCATAATATACTAATTTAAGTGTGTCAATAGAACTCACATTAACCAGCTCTCGGATAGCATAACAGGCAGAGCTAAGTTTAGGTAAGATATAATTTATGTGAGCTTTCCAATCTAAACATCTGTCCACTTGAAGGCCCAGAAATTTTATGCTGTCAATTTCTTCTAATAACATATCATTAATCCCAATTTCTGTTTCAGTATGTGATGTACGACAGGTTATAAATTTGACCACTTTTGTTTTGTCTAGATTCACAGATAATTTGTTTGCTTTAAACCAGCATGACATACAGTTCAAAACATAATTCATTTTAATTATACACTCGTTTAAATTTGTACTGGTCACCAGGACACTAGTGTCATCAGCAAAAAGAACTGTACTTGCAATGTCCTTTATATAAAGTGAGAGGTCATTTATATAGGTAAGAAATAATAAAGGCCCTAACATGGAACCTTGGGGTACTCCATGAGCTACTATTTTCCAGCTCGAAGTTTGTTTTTCATAACCAATATCACTGACAGCTACTTCAACACTCTGTTTTCTTTCATTTAGATATGATACAAACCATCTTAAATGTTCATTTTTTAGCCCATAGAATTCCAGTTTTGCTATAAGAATGTCATGATTGACACAATCAAAAGCCTTTGCTAGATCACAAAAAATTCCACCTACATGTCTTTTATCATTTAAGGCAGTCAACACTTCATGCGTAAGCTTGTAAGTTGCATTATTAGTCAATATTCCCTTTCTTTATCCAAACTGATCACTAACAAGTATGTTGTTACATTCAAGGTGTTTATACAGTCTGGTGAACATTTCTTTTTCAAGAACTTTTGAAAATATTGGCAAGAGAGATATTGGTCTATAATTTGAAACATTAATGCGTTCGCCTTTTTTGAAAACAGGTTTAACAACTGAGTATTTCATTCTGTCAGGGAAAATACCTGTCTTTAGAGACTCATTACATAAATAACTAAGGGGAATGCTAGTTTGTGAGGAGCAAGATTTTAGGATTTTTGTAGTTATTTCATCATAACCAGAAGAATTCTTCATTTTGAAAGAGTCAATAATTTTATTTATTTCGGAAGGTGTAGTTAAACTGATTTTAAATGTAGGTACAGAGTTTGTGAAACTTGATCTTAGAAATTCTAGTGCTGCATCTTTACTTCCATAATTAATATTTAATTTTTTTGTTACATCCAAAAAGAATTTGTTAAACAATTCTGCAACTACATGAGGTTTGGCAATTTCATGATTGTCAACATTGAGTGTTATTGGGCAATTTTCTGATGAGTGTTTACGTGTCACATTTTTTATTATATTCCAAGTGGTTTTTATTTTATTGTCTGAGTTTTGAATTAGTTTATTATAATGCAATGCTTTAGCTGCTATTATTACCTTCTTTAGAAGTTTACAATATTTTTTGTAGTAGTTTTTTAAATAAAAATTCTTACTGATTCTAACTTGCTGATATAGTTCTCTTTTGTGCCTGCATGAGGTTTTAATTCCTAAAGTGAGCCAGGAATTGTCTTTTTTAAAGTAAAATGTTTTTTTATACTTGGATGGGAAGCAAAATTCAAACTGAGCTTTAAAGCATTGAAGAAAGCTATTATATTTGTTGTCTATTCAGTTTGGTTCTTTAGTTTTGATATTTAGAGACATACATGCATCTCTGTATTCCATAAGAAACTTGCTAGCATCTGATTACTGAGGTAACATGGCTTGTTTAATAAGGGAGTTAAGTTGGCGGTCCATGATGATGATTGTTTATATATAAGGTTGCTCAACTGCTCAGTCATCAGCACTCTTGCTAAAACTAAATCACAGCAATAGACAGAGAAAAATTACTGAAAATTAAAAAATTAAAACAAAATGACAAAATAAATAAACCCAAATGGGCAAAAAACCAATAAAATACTATAATTAACAATGAAACACCAGAAGGTATCAAAAATGCCAGTTCCAAAATTAACTAGGCACTAAAAACGAACTAGCTGCCCAGTGGCGATTGAATCAACTTGTTCCTTTTCTTAGGGGCTCGCTTAGCATTTTCAGCAGGTTTATCCGGCCTTTTTCTCACTGTCGTTTTGGCAGTGACAAAGATGGGCAAAGATGAGAGCCGCTGATCTGATTCCTCAGATGATGTTCTCAGAGAAGATGGTCGTAGACTTTTACACTTCTTTTATTTGGTATTAGACTTCTTATTCCCCCTGAGGAAGTCAGTTCTTTCATATGAGGCCTTGAACTTTCTGGGCAATCTATTATATATTCCTGATTCACATATTCTTGAAGTAGATGCTTTCTGCAGTACTTTGGCTGGAAGGTTCTTCATATGACTGGACTTAGTAGGTGTCGTCACTTGTTCATGCTGGTGTCTGTTGCTTTGGCTGTGATCTTGGTGTAACTGTTCTTTCGGATATTACTGCCTTGTTTATGTTGCTAGTTTGTGCCGGCTAAGTGCCGGCTTAGCTGCAACTGCATTGTAAGTAACGGTCCTACGGCCAGAAGGCTGACGAATATGCAAGTGTTTCCGGGCTTCCAAGAAAGACACTCTCTCTCTCTCACCTGGAACTCTTGGATTGCCTTTTGCTCCATAAAATGTGGGCATTCTCTGGAGTTCGATGCATGATTGCCACTGCAGTTAACACACGTTGCAGGTGAAGTACATGCATCATGTTTGACTTCCGCACAGTCAACGCAAGTAGCAACTCCATTACATGAATCACATATGTGGCCAAAGCGCTGGCATTTATAACATCTCAATGGATTGGGCATATAGTGCCTCACTTCCATAGCTTTATACCCTGCCTTAATCCTCTTCGGGAGCTCTACCTGATTAAAGGTAAGAAACAGGGTACGAATGGGCACTACTTCATCTCATTCTTTGCGGTGAACTTGATATACATTTGTCAAACCTTGACCCGCCAAGTTTTCCTGAATCTCCTAATTGGACATACCATCCAATGCGCTGGTGTTTACAACACCACGCGAGGAGTTTGGAGTCCTATGCAATTTAATGCCCACTGGATAGCTTGCAAGCATATTGGCTTTCAAAAGTTTTGCAGCCTGCATCGGTAAAACTGCTTCCACCAGGAGCGTGCCATTGTGAGATCAAATACATGATTTTACTGGACCACCAATATTATGTAAACGCTTCTGAATAATAAACGGGCTTATGGTAGTAAATTTTCGACCTTCTTCAGGTCTAAAAATAACCAAATTTGCAGATCACAAGACTCAGCTATTTACTTTCCACTTTTCTTAACAATTTGGTTGAATTTATCAGTTTGCATAGCGACAATATCCTCCACCATTGCAAACATCTCTCATGGCGTGCTCACATCCTGGGCTTGGGACCCAGAGATCACCAACCTCATACCAACCGAAGTAGGCCCCTGGGTGGGGCGAGGGGGGTCGGTGGTCCAGTACCATAGAATTTTGGCACATAAAATAGCCTAAGATCTAATAAAGAGGTCCCTTAGCAGAATTACACAATTTATCACTCAATACAGAATGAAATCTCGAGAACAACAGCAGCTAAAGGGTGTGCATAAATGAAACTGAACTTCAATGTCCTCCACACTTACTTATGAGTCATTATATGAGAACAGAGTTCACTCAGTCCATATTTCCTTTGCCACATCTTTCTAGAAAATATACCTACAGCCAAATTTCTTGACAAACATGTGAGTCTTTGGATACATGAATCTGTCTTCTGTATTCATTCAAAAATGGAATCATGTCCAGCCTGTTTTTAGTTATGTCTCAAAGCCGTTAGTTTAGTTATTCTCTGCTTAAAGGAACTTAGACTGAATTAACAATTATGAATTATGAATCCCATGTCTGGAATAAAATATAAACAGAAACAGGAACTATTACTCCAAGCTGTATAACTGATGCATTCATCATCGGAAACCAACAAGTCATTAACTACTGTTATACCTAATACCCTTATTGTAGCAAAAAGCCAAACAAACAGAATTAACCGAACTGAATTGCACTTAAAAATCTGTCAAAATATATCCGAAAATTAACTGTAAATTTGAAACTGACTATACAACTTCCAGAGAGTACAAATAGATTACTACCTCATTAAAAATAATAATCTGTTAAGTTTGGGATTACATAACTTGCAAATATATTTTACAACATATCTTAGCATGGCAGAAAGACTCTTAGCTATATATGATTCTGTTTTGTCTGGGATGTCAAAAGAAGAAAAAAAAACAGGGTCTGTTGAACCTCTGTGCTGACATCCAATAGTAAACTAATGCACTACCAACAGTTTTGTATAAAATAATGGAGAAATCAGCATTCAACTGGGTTATAGTACACACATGGTTAAGCAATATACTCCCATCATCCCACTTTCATTCTAGATTAAAAAACATACAATTATGTGTTTCAAATGGGAAGAGTTCTTGCCTTTAGCAAATCAGATGCGTTAGAGACTTCAGCACTGCCACCTCATTATCCCCACTCTTTTTATAATTTCCTCTCCCTCACACACTTACACGTCTTCTTGACGCTAGACATAAGGAAACATAAACTGAATTTTCCAAAGTTTCATAACTCAGTTGTTGAAATCATAATCACAACATGGATATTCTATATTATGCATGTAATTACATATATTACGTACATGGTTTAAATATTTAGTTCAAAATTAATCACATCTTATGAATTACTTATTTTTCTAATCCAACAAATATGTCAGGGGTGCATCCGTATAGCTGTGAATGTTACTTACATTAAGGGATAATAATTTGTCATTGTCATTGTTTTAATCGTCTGAGTACTGCAAATTTATGAAGATAGGTTACAAAATCTCGTTACATGATATTTCTGTCCAAAAGTTGTCTTCTTGTAGTTTATCTGATTTCTCACGCAGTTTTCCCAGTCTTGTTGTGTTCCTTATCCCTTGCTTCCTGAATAAGCTGTTCAACGTCAGGCAGCTTAAAAATATTATTTCTGTTTGCAACGTAATTTAAGCTCACATTAACTAAACTACATTGTTCTGGCAGTAGTAAGGAGGAAGGTACATCCTGTCTCATTGATCCAGCAGATACACATTTTCAAGGGTTTTAAATGGAAGAATAACTGAATAATACTGCTTTGAACTCTCCAGAGTAAATCGAGATTACAAATCATTCATTAACAAAGATATGTGACCAGACATGTTCTGCGAGACCAACAGAAGGTGTATTGCTTCCTCTCATCGAATTGAACAAACATCTTGGCTTATTCAAAGTACATATTTCTTTTATCACATCATGTGAAATGTCTACATTTCAATTCTGAGTAATTTCAAATATATGTACATACGTATGAGAGACATCCAGAAAGAAAGTTCTGTTTGGTAATAAAATTAAACTGTGTACAGATATAGAAATATTATTTATTGCATAAAATGCTACAACTCTTAAACTACTTTCCCACATAACTGCCGAAATTTGCAGGCATTTGTCATAGCGAGGAACAAGTTTTTGTATACCTTCTTCATAGAAGTTTGCCGCCTGTGTCTTTAACCAGTTGGAAACATTTTCTTTCAGCTCTTGATCACTGTTGAAGTATTGACCGCCAAGGAAAGATTTGAGTGGCACAAACGAATAAAAGTCGCTAGGAGCGAGGTCAGGGCTGTACTAGGGGTGGTCAAGCACTCCAAGCCGAATCCCTGTAGGATGTTTCTCGTCGCATTTTCAGTGTGTGGTCATGCGTTGTCGTGAAGAAACACAACACCTTTTGACATCGCAAATTTGCCAATAAATTTCAATTGGTTTCACTTTCCTAGCATTCAGAAAGCGAATCACAGATATGAGTTCACAAGCGGTGGGATTTTCAATGAACACCGACATTGTAAACATACACAACAAAGCATATGTGGCTGACAATGATCTCACAATGGCGCACGTTTCTGCTCCTTGATACAGAGCATCTACTGCGCATATGTGGAACTGCGATCGCAGCGCTACAGCGGAGATCAATTGAAACAGAACTAAAAATAGAAGCTTTTTACAGTCATATTTATTATACATCAGCTTCACTTACGTACCTATATTGAGGACATGTTCCGCAAACTATTCTTCTCATGAAATATGAAATAGAAGTCACTAAATCTTTTCCTTCAATTTTTAAAATATGGTATAGATACGTAGATGACATTTTTGCCATAGTTCCTGAAAGATATATAGATGAGGCTTTAAATATTCTAAATTCACAGGATAAAGCTATCAAGTTCACAATAGAAATTGAAAACAATGGCTACATCCCCTTTCTAGATCTAAAAATAATGAAAAATAACAATAAATTAAGTTTTGGCATCTATAGAAAGTCAACTCACACGGATAATTATATCAAAAATAAAAGTTTTAACCCTATGTCACACAAATTTGCTGTTTTTAATAGTTTGATTTACAGATTGATAAACATACCTCTAAATGAAGAAGAATTTAATGCGGAATATAAACATATTGTAAACACTGCTTTAATTAACGGCTTTAATAAAGATTTTATCATCAGAAGAATGGAAAAATTTAAATATCAAAAAAATGTTAATGATGTTTCCACTCTTAAAAAAGTAAAAGAGGACTATATTTTCAAAAAATTTACTTATCATCCGTGGGCAAATAAAAAGTTCCAAAAAATTTTCAAAGAAGTGGGTATAATACTAGCACCTCATAATAATTACAGTATAAAGAATTTGCTACAGTTTTCTAAAACAGACAAAATTTCAGACAACAAAAAATCTGGTATTTATCAAGTTAACTGTTTAGAATGCGATAAGATCTATATTGGTAGAACCAAGCGTAATTTAGAAACCAGAGCGAAAGAACATTTTAGAAATATTAAATATAAACAGACCGAGAAATCGGCAGTAGCTGATCATTTTTGGTCATATAATCATGAAGTAAATCCAGAAGTTAAATTATTGAAACAATTGAAGGAACCGATAGATTTAATGGTTTGGGAGAAGATATTTATTTTGAAAAATAAGGATCGCGTAATGAATTTTGATATCCCTCCTATAGACATCATCAATAAGTTTGTGTTGTCCCCGATAGATGGCAGTTAGATAAGGAGCTATCCTTCAAACTCCGGTAGTGGTCAAGGTCAGTCCGTCAGTTAGTGGGTGAGTGTCAAGCTGAATGGCTGAGGATAAAGCAGATGTTTGCTTTGAAACCGGTCCCCAAGAGTTAAATAAGATAAGTGAAGTTGTGTTACTAGTGTTTAGTTATTATTTATAACCTAGTTTACTTCACTGTCAGCAGCTTCAGTTTTTTACATCCCTAAACTAAATCTGAAGTTCAAGAAAACAAACCTGAAACAAAATATTTAGGAACAATCTTTGATTCAAAATTATCTTGGAGACATCAAATTAAAGCAGTAGTAAAAAAAATCAAGAAAAAAATTTCAATTTTGAAAAGATTAGCTGGAGTCAAGTGGGGCAGTAATCGGGAGACACTGAACACCACATACAAAACATTCATCAAGCCAATAATTCTTTGTAATGCAGAGGTAATAATCACAGCAAACAGTTCTAACATAAATCACCTAGAAGTATGCCAAAATCAGGCCCTGCGACTAATAACCAGTGCAGCAAAATCAACTTCAATCACGGCAATGCAAGCCTTAACTCGGAACTATCCAATACATCTAACTTTAGAGGAGCAGGCACTAATACAACATGAAAAAATGTTACGGTTAAAAACAACACAATGGGAGAAAAGATTACTACAACTAATCAAGATGAAAACACAAACAAGTTTCCTACACAAAGTTATGGAATTAAAAACAGATCTGAATCTTCCTAATTCTAAAGTAAGCATCTTAATCAAAGAAAACCCGCTGACTTTTGAACCAATTAACATTCAATTAGGTTTAGAACATATAATTACAAAATCTGAAACTTCCAAACCTGTACTAAAAGCACTAGCATTAGAAACTGTGAGCAATAGATACTCACTTGAAGAGTGGTTACATATCTACACAGATGGATCTAACTTGGACAACAACTCAGGAGCTAGAGTTAAGTGTGCACTGTTCTCATTCTATCAACCAGCAGCATATCACACAACAAATTTTGATGCAGAAGTAACGGCTATTCATATTTCACTTCAACACCCTCTATACAGAATAGATAAATTAAAAAATGCTGTCATACTTTCTGATTCTAAAGCAGCACTATGTGCAATAAGTTCATATAAAATGAGGTCAATCCAAATTAAAGAATGTCACAAAATGATCCAACAACTTCAAAAACTACAGAAAAGAATTATATTACAGTGGATACCTGCACATTGTGGAATTGCTGGAAATGAGTCAGCTGATTTTCGTGACAAAAAAGGTGCAAATTTAATTCAGTATAAAAGTAAAACCTTAACCTTTACATGCATAAAAAGATTAATCAAAGGCAACTATATGAACAAACAAAACCAATCAATATCTAACAAAGGTAAAGATAAAAAATGGAACATTTTAATTAAAAATCCAGAAATTATTCCAGAAATCCCATGAAAAGCTGCAGTAGCAAATTTTAGATTACTTACGGAACATGATTATTTGGCCAAACACTTACACACAACAGGAATTTATACAAGTCCAAATTGTCCTCTGTGCAACAACGAAGCGGAAATGACTGAAGAACATATTTTAACCTGCGAAGCTCTACATGCTGGACCCACTACACAGAAATATTGGAGAGCAAGAGAGCTAATGGCTTCATTGCCAAAGCCTAGCAACACATTAACAGAATCAAAAACTGAGACACAGTTCAGGAAATTCACATATCATCCCAGAATGCATCATAAATTCAATAAGATATTCAAGAAGTACATCACCCTAGCCCCAATAAATAAATTCAGTTTATAAAACAGTACCTGAAAACAGGAAATCAGGTATATACAAAATCAACTGTTCTGAATGCAATAAGTTGTACATAGGAAAAACTAAAAGAAGTTTACAAATTAGATTACAGGAACATATGAGATGTGTGAAATACAAACAAATAGAAAAATCAGCAATAGCCCACCATTTCTGGTCTACCAATCATGAAATTGTACCAAATATAAAACAATTCAAGCCAGCCAGTAACACAGCCGAACTCGATGTTTGGAAAAAGTTGCTAATTATAAAAAACAAACAGTATACCTTAAATTTCGAATTGCATCCTGAAAACTCTCTTTGGAAGTTCATCTCACAGTCAACAGATGCCACCACAGACAACCAGCTCACTTGAGGAAACGACGGATCCAACCAGTCGGATAACTGCTAACGATGGGGACAAACCGTTCTCCGAAACATGTCCAAGTAAGAATATTTTGAGTGATGTTTGTGTTTGAATTACCACCTCATTACTTTCAAATGTTAAATACATCACTGATTCTAACCTTTTGCTTCAAATAATAGTATATTTTATGTTTTTCACTTTATTTTGTTAAATGGAAATTATATTCTTGGGTGATTCTATGCACAGCAAGCAACTGTTTTTATTACAAAAAGGGCCAACATGTTATTTTCTGTAGGCCCTTCTTTAATGTTTATCATTAGTGGTGTATACATATGTTCTCTGTTAGCTATCTTACTGCTCTGTAGGACCACAGCAAGGGGAAAGCAAGCAAACAGCACTGACTGGCAAAGAGCTTACGTTTCAAAAGGTATTACTCTTTTGCAATAAAGATTTATAGTAACCTTCCATTCTACCTGAAACAATTCAGTAATCCTAAACAATATATAATTGTTAAGACTGATTTCACTTCCTTTACTAAAATGTGATGTTCATTAATGTCTTATTCAGCAAGTAAATTTCAAATACTTGGCTCCTACTGCAAGAAATGGTAATTTATATTACAGTGTCACCAACTGCATTGTTGTGGAGCCGCCACAAAGCCAGAGCTGGGCACATGGACAGGAAAGAAAGAGACAGAGTGTGGTGTGTGGGCAGAAGAGAGAGAGAGACAGAGAGTGGTGCGTGGGTAGGGGAGATGGACGCTTGCCAAGAGGAAGCGAGAGACTGAGAGAGGTTCTGGAATATTCCGTCTTTCTCTTGCCACCGTGATTGACCTCGGGAAGCCTACAGCATTCTAAAACAATGAATGGGATATATATATAGCAGCAAAGTGTCAGAAGGAGTTGTTGTGTTGCAGTTGTGTAATGATTATTGCAACTGTACCGCAATGATCTCTTTTGTTTGTTTTAACTGTCAATATCACATCTTGTTTTTGCTGCTGCAGGTTGTACGAAGTTTCTGTTTACTGCAATAAAGAGAGTTTTCAAGTTCTGCAAACCAGAGTTTTCATTCTACCAACTGACGAAATCACAATAATGACACTCAGTAATACAGTATGCACGCGATAAGAAGGGCGATCGGGTTCCAAGTCCCTATTCTGTAATTTTCGTTTAACTCTGTAAACATAGATCACAACTATGAAATCAGAAATGCACTATACACTGACATCTAGTGGCTAATATGCTAAGCTTTATCATGTGTGCCATACTTCGTTTTGTTCAACTTTGAGGTTAATCCAGTGCTCAAGAAAAGATGCATGTACTGTACATGTTCTGACATTAGTAACATCCTACATGGTCTAGGGATAATGCACTAGCCGCTGGTATGAGTACACACCGATGGAAGATAATGGACTTTATCAGGTGTAAAAATTCTTGGCATGGCTACCTTTAGAAGGGAAGTAAAGTCATTGGTCCATATTTGTACATTTACAGTATGATAATGATGCACCTGAGCAAGATGAAGGAGTCTTTCATGTCCAATATAGAATGGGATGCTGAGACAAAGATAAAGAGCCTCCATAAATAATCAATTTCAATTTTTCATTTCTGGGGTGAATGTTTGAAATGTTGTTGGTGCAGGAAAGTTTACTGATAATACATAATGTAAGATACAAAATCAATAAAGGTACCAGACTACTAAATAGTTAAAGGCATATGAATGCTGGGCAATGCTCAAGTGGAGGGCTGTTGCCAAGCATAGTACGTGCACCTGCAGAGGTTCTGTACATAAGAGCAGTTTTACCCGCCAGCTAAGGTTTTTGGCATTCTTCCCGTAGTTAAACAACACATTGAATATTACTAACACAGTAAGATCTTCCTTGATACACATCACAGCAGTGAAACAGAAAGTATGGTTTCCAATTCAGTAACTCGCTTTCCAACTTCATGGATCTTTCGCAGAGATTGAAACACTGGCATGCTCCCTTTTGCTAAGGATGAAGCTGCTTCACTACAAATCCGTGATACTGTGTGTACACTACATACATCACAAGCTTACAGAGTTAATTGCTGAGGTTTTGAAAAATGTACCGTTGCCCTATATCCTGGATTGGAGAGATTTCATAAAAACTTGTTCTTATTAAATAGAATGAATCACTGCACATTTGTTGATCAAAAAATCATCTGTCCCAGCTTTGAGGGATATGTTCATGCGATTGGATCACAAACACCAGAAAACAGATATGTGTATAATAATATAGATTAATATAAACAATATTTCAGCTCGAGTTCAACACAGGGCTAAACGATGCCATTCACTTTAACAAAACGAAACCTCTACTCTGAAAACAAATTAAAAATTAACTCTGTTTAAAGCTGCGTGTCTTATATTTTAATAGTAGGTGCATTACATATTTATGCTTGAGATAAATATAATGAGGAATGAATGTTGTTTTTCAGGCTTATCTGTGTTGAATGGATGAATGTTAGGTGTAACCATAACCATGTCAAGGTAAAAAGAGCATCACTTGTGTTATAAGTATCGTAGAGACAGGATTTTTGTACGTTTATGATCAGAAAATAGAATTCTTTCTTATTATAAGATTGGCATCTGTCATTTTTCAAACATTTATCCAGCATGATTAATATAATATCCTAAGTTCAGGCACGTGAGATGCATATGCATATGCAGTTGGCAACACTGCTAGGCGGGGCAAGCTTAGGATTGGCTGGAGTCTGCAGTACGGCCTGCCTCCATATGCATTTAACTTTAGCAAAGATTATAGTATTTTTGTGCAAGTGCCATAAATGTATGATGTGTTGAATGGAAAATTTAAGAAAAATACTTATACTAATTTCCGTGTTTAGATATATAAAACTATAGATGTCTTTAATTGACTTTGCTCACCTCTAGTGTGAATTACTAGATAGATGAAATCTCCATTTTGACCTAAGCTCAGCATTTGCTATACGAAATGCATGAATTAATTTGAATGTTAGATTTCCTCATTATTTGTGCAATGTCTCCCACAGAGTAGATGCTAGTATCTGTAGTTCTGAAACACTCAAACATCTACGCATCTAACCAAAAACAATCTTCAATCAGATTGATACCATTTTATAAAACTATGGATGTAACTCAAACAGGCACCATGTTAGGTTGGAAACTGCAGCTACATTTCAGATCTACAACAATGCCAGGTGCAATATATGTTATAAAAACATCAAGAGACATTCAACAAAATGAACTTCACCTTCAATACAGCAATGTCTGTATATTCATATCTTTGAGCAGTAATCATATATTGTTATATTACTTTACTGCAATGACGTCATAATGGGAAATCTGGTAAAATGTATTAATTGTGTAGAGCTTCAGAGTATAAGAAGGAACAAATGAAACAGAAGAAAGAATTCCCGTTCTATATATTTACAATTTACAATATACTGAGAGTTTAAGATTGTCATCCATCCATCTGTTGGTCACTGCTGGCAGGCTTTAGTAAGCCAGAATGATTTTGCTGTGTACCCAATAGGATTTTATTGCAGGTAGGAAAATTTTTGGATGGGGTTTTGTAGGGTGACTTTATTTTGTTTTAGGTTGATAGTGGTGAGGAGGGTGCTTATTGCCCTTCCAAGCTATTGTGGTATAACACAGTACCCATTACACCTTGATGTAAATAGAAATAAAGTATTCTGATTGGTTTATGTTAGAGACCAACGCCTCTCTAATTGGTAATATTGTGGAGCTCAGCTTTTGCTGCTGTTTGAGGGTTCTCCAGTGTTATCTCGGGTGCCCACATGCCATGTGGAGTACTCGATAACGCCTGAAGCAGCATTCTGTGGGATTACATTAGCCTAGAGACCTAACGAGGGCGCCTGCCTCGGTAGCGTGGTGGTAGGTGTCTGGCTCACGTTCAAGAGGTCCCGAGTTCTAATCTCGGTCACGGTGAGTTACTTGGATAAGGTTATTTCCAGGATTTTCCCTTATCCAGAAAGACGAATGTTGAGTAACCCTAAGCTCCATGGACCTAGGACTCATTTGAGCGTCATTTCACCTATTCCATTCATCGTCCGATATGACTTAACGTTGGAGGACGTAAAATTACAAACAAAAACAACCTAACGAGGTCACTTTGATGTGATAAGCGGTTGTGTAATTTCTTGGACCGGCGTCTAATTTCATCCTCCACATAAGCTAGAGAAGAGGCATCATGAAATAGTTATGTAGAAAACGAAGCTAGTTACAGTGAAGCAATAAGCAATATACAAATATAACTATTTGTAACAAAAAATTTCACTTATCTTAAGAAAAATGATGTCAATTTTTCTTATTATTTGAATTAGTTGAAGTTGAAATCGGTATCACAAACCCTTGTTGTACCAATATTTATAGGAAGTCTACTGATATCAATAATTACATAAAAACTAAAAGTTTTAACCCTTTCCCACATAAATTTACTGTTTTTAATAGTCTGATTTATAGATTAATAAACATGCCCCAGAATAAAGAGAAATTCAATAAAGAATATAAACATATTATTAATACTGCTTGAATTAATGGTTGTAATAACGACTTTATATAAAAGATGATTGAAAAGTGTATCTATCAAAAAACTGTTAATGATATTTCTACCCTTAAAAAAATAAAAGACGATTATAATTTTAAAAAATGTACTTACCATCCTTGATTTAATAAACAATTTCAAAAAGTTTTTAAACAGTTAGGTATAAAAAATATAGTATTAAAAATTTACTACAATTCTCTAAAAAAGATAAAATTCCTAATAATAAAAAATCTGATAGTTATCAATTTGTTTGTTTACATTGTGATCGGGTTTACATTGGTAGGATGAAATGCAATTTGGAAACCAGAACAAAAGAACATTTTCATAACAATTAGTATAAACAAACTGATAAACTGGCCGTAGCAGATCATTTTTGGTCATTTAACCATAATACAAATTCTGAAGTTAAATTATTAAAACAATTAAATCTTTGAATAGATTTAATGGTTTGGGAAAAGATACTGATTTTAAAAAATAAACATTGTATAATGAATTTTGAAATAAAGGCAGTTGATACTGTTCTTTAGTTTTTCGTTTTCAGATTTTGGTAATATTGAAAAAATATAATAACATAGTAACTTCCTTAAGGACGAATGTGTTTTCTCCTGTGGTTTTCTCTGACAACACGAACTAGGGTTCGTGAAATCAATTTCAACTTCAACTAATTCAATATGAAAAATTGACATCATTTTTCTTAAGATAAGTGAAGTTTTTTGTTACAAATAGTTATATTTGTATAATAGCAGCCAACAGAGTAGATGGAACAGAGTCCCCTATTCTGCGCCATTCGGAGGTAACGTAGGCAGCTGTCTGCATCCATGCTCCAGCTCTCACAGGCATACAGCATTTGAGGAATGATGAAGGCACGGAAGAGATGTTGCTCTAGATGAACAGGCATTCCAGAGTTCAGCATGGGATACAATGGGGTAAGTGCCCCACACCCTCACAGAAAAACTCCAAATGTGATCGCGAAAAGTTAGACCCATATCCAGTCTAACTCCTAGATAAGTGATGGAATTCTCCCATTCAATTCTGCAACCTCTAAAGGTGAATGTGGACCGTTGTTGGGATGTGGTGTTTGTGAATAGAATTAGTGGCTCTTGTTTGGGTTAACAGATATTTGCCAGCATGTACACCACTCTTGGATGAGGCGGAGGTGTCTCTGAATAAGGTTGAAGGCTCTGCTGAGTAGGTGTTTAAGTGTGGAAAAGTAGAACGTCATCCGCAAACTGGGCCATTATGACATCCAGCAGGTTTTGGAAGTCTGCCATATAGATGCTGAATAACATTGGTGAACGCACAGAGCCTTCTGGGACTCTGCCTCTTATAGGCCTAAGTGTTGATGTTTCCCCTCGAATGTGACTTTGGAAGTGCAGTGTTTTAGATAACTGTGTATGATCCTGTATAATTGTGTTGGGAGTCCCAGTTAGATTAGCATATGGAGTAAACCTGCATGCCAGGTCATAGAGAACGCGTTCTCCACATCCAAAGCGTATTTAGCATCAGCTACCTATGTCCCAGCCTCATTGCTGCAAGCAGAAGCCTAACAATTACATACAACCACAGATGAAGTTCTGAAAGTCTGTGTTCTGAAAGCCTGAGTTAGTTAGTTACTTATTTTGAAGTTAAAGACTTGCTGAAACCTGAAATAGGTAAATTTTCCACATACATCAGTCCATAGTACATAAAACACGATACATTTAAAATATATTAATATTACCTGAGTAATTGAGTAAAGGTTACCAGCTGAGAAACTTGTAACTTAACCAACAAACTAATGCTGAGAAGACAGTAAACATTGCAATTTGTAGGATACTGCACTTGCGCAATTTTGAATAACAAATCAGAAACATGAACTCTAGCAAACTTAAAATAAAAGTATTGTTATAAAAAGAAACTTGTTCTAAAAAGATTTATGGAAGCCGTTCAGGACAATGAGGCTAACACAATCTATTTGTTCCACTCACTTAGTAAACATGCTGTTGGATAGCATAACAATATGGCAGGCATGACGTCGTTTATGAAACATTGCCAACATCCAAAGTACGCTTTCGCGAAATATACCAACATTACGTAAGCAGACTGTAACAGTGGATCTGTCCACTCTAGTCTTCATAGCTTCACGATAATGATAGAAAATAGGTTGTTATTAATATGATTATTCTTAAAAATCCTTTCATGGAAGTGTTGAAAACAGTGTTGTTGTATAAATTAAATTAATTGGGAGTCGATTAATAACACAAAACAACACTCACTTTTAAACTTTCCCGGAACATGTTTCTGAGGCCTTCCCTCTATCTTCAGAAACATGTTCCGGGAAGTTTAAAAGTGAGTGTTGTTTTGTGTTATTAATCGACTCCCAATTAATTTAATGATTATTCTTGTTATTATCATTATACATTGCCAGTTTCCTTATGCATTACAGTTTCACCAGTATAATAAGAGTAATACTGATGATAAGCTTACTACACAGTATTCCTATTACAGTATCGCTAGTTTATCTTCATGTCAAACCTGTATCCCTGCATCAGAAACCCACTCAGCTGAATCGCACTGCGAGACAGATAACATAACCTCCTGGAATGCGCAGGTGCTTTAGGCGGTACCGCTGCACATTTCTCCTTCCCAATCCGGTGGAGGGTTTTTTAGTGGAGTAGTACCCTTGAGGTGGTGCCCACATACCCCACTGTGCTCTCCAAAACAGTGGAAATCCATAAATGGATTTTTCCTCCACTCGAAAAAAAAATTTAAAAAAACGGAAAACGTGTTGGTAACGTTTCTCTGTATTCGGTATAAATAAATGAAAGAAGGATGATGATGACGATAAGCTTACTACGCAGTATTCCCATTACGTATCGTTAGTTTATAATAAGAAATAGAAAACGTGTTGGCAACGTTTCTCTGTATTCGCGTTATCAGACTCCGCGTGTTTCCGTGACGTCATTCCTTACCAACATAACTCTACGCCGTCAGAGTGTACCTTTAGCAATTTGTGAAGTCCGTTCAGGACAATGATAACACAATAAATTTGCTTTGTTCGTTGGTCCCGTCACTGAACTTGTCATACACAAAACAGCCTCACCAAATCAACAGATATCATTTTACCCATCACCATACATCAAAACATAAATTTATATTGCAATTATAAATACTATCACCTTATTTGTTTATCCATTCATGTGTTTACTGTTAATCTGTAATATAAAATTGTATTGACGAAGCCGATATTTCTGTAATTGGAAATCTTATGGTGAATAAATTTGATTTGATTTTAGCACCAGCATACAAATGACATCAGTAATTACTCTAACCTGAAGTACAACTTTGGAGCCAGAACACTCAGCCAAAATTACTAAAACTTTGAGTAGCAGATCTCATTGATCCATATTCCCTTACAGTGCTGTTATTTTCCACATGACTATTTTCTTCTTTTCGTGTGTTAAAATCCGCTTGCTAAATCAATTTACCGTGATTTACACAGGCTTAATTAAAACAACTGCCAATTTGATCATATCACGGCCTTGTAAACGAAATAGTGGCCAAGGAGAAACTATACATATCAATAGAGTTGTGTTTACTTGAATTATATCCCAAGATTAAGCATTTAGCATGATTCAAGTTTCTACTTTCAGAAAGAGAAGTGCATGAGTTAACAGATATAGGTTCTAGTATTTTCACAGGTATGATATTTGTTGTTTGATTTTTTGTGGGTACCAACATGAGCAAAAGTCGTACAAATCTTAAGTTTATGGTGTAATAATACTTTTATCAATTGGAAATTACCTTCTTACGTGCTATTCAAACGGCTTTCATAGCTGCAATATGCTATAGCGAATGGTTTCGTGTCTTCAAAACTTTTTTTTTTTAATGAAAGTTAATTTATAAATTAGAGGAGTGCGTAGGTTGCAGAATTCCGAAGTGATAACATTTGCACCAGAAACAATTTTAAGATAATTTCATTAATGTTACTAACTTTTATTTCAGCTTATATTGATCCTGCTTGGTACTTTTTATTGACCAGATGAGTGTGATAAATGTGTAAAATGGTGTGATATGGTTACCTTCAATTTCTAATGTTAACAATGTCCACTGTAATTGTTTGTCAGGACCTACACAGAAAAAAACCTGAGAAACATTGAATGTGTCTTACATTTATGTTACATGTATTAGTAATATAGCCACCACCAGATGTATACTGGCAGCTATAACTTTGTTTTTGTTTTAACCTTACTTTATGTATCAACATTGAGTATTTGTGAACATGCACTTAGTATTAACTCAGAACATGCATAACAGTTGGTCAGTATTAATATAAAAAATCACAAAGTCACAGTGGCATGTACAGTTGGAAATGTATATACCCTATGTATTACAAATTTAAATGCTGAAAGGAATGTTAAAGTTTTCATCCATATTTTATGGGGAGTAAGTATTTAAGAATGACTTTAAAAGTTTCATGAAAACTTCAGGATTCTCTAGTAGTTTTATGCATAGTACGCGCATGTTTCCTTGAGTGCTAGGTTTACGGTGTGGTGCGGGCAGACACAGAACATATACTTATTAGCAGGGCTAGGATTTATATGTAAATGCATATTTCTTAATTTCACTGATAGACTCATTTTTTTAACTGATGTCCATTGATCATGTTGTCCTCTATTCAAATTAAACAAATTTATTATACATATTTTTCCATATTTTTGACAGTACATATTTATATGTAAAATTAATATTTGTCCACATTTAGTGATCCTAATGCAATATTTGTACATATATTACTCTTAAGAGAAAAACTATACATCATTTTTGTTTTTTTTGGCAAAAATGTGGTAATAAGGATAATATATATATAAGAACGCTCAACTACGGCGGTCATCAGCACCCTTTAAAAAACTAGTCATGGCAAAAGCCAAATATAAAATTTTCTAAAAACTATACAAGTGTAGCAAAACCTATTAAAAATACACGTACATAAGAAACATCAATCAAAACCTACTAAAAATTTTGTTCACTAAGTCCTAAACTCTAAACTAGACAAGAATCTAAAAACCTTCTCCACGGGTCTCCACGTCTGGCCTACACATGGGAGGGCCTGTTGACCGTCTCCCTCAACCATGAAGAGGAGCCCACACGAGGGAGACTGTTGGCTCGGGACCCCGGGTGCGCCAAACCCGTACCTCCCGAAGTAGGCCCCTGGGGGTGTAATAAGGATAAGCTTACATTTACAATAGGGTACAAGGTATATATAATTAGGCACTTTTTCTGCTACCGTTATATATAATGATTTGTGGAAGTCCCTGCATTTTCCAGCTTTAAGTGCTCCCAGTTTAAGTCCAATTGTACTCACTAATTACCTCCGCTGGTATGAGGGCAAGGAGACATCAGTGGCGTTGTTACTCTGGATGCATTGTATGTTAACGTACTAAACGCTTTTTAGAATTTGAAAATTTGTTGGACTTTTCTTTATCAGGAGTATCTATAAAATCCATTTTCTAGTGATTTATATTGTTCCTGAGGAAGATCAAGAACCAAATTTGGAGAATGGGACAGAGGAAGTATTATCATCTGCCACTGGTTTTTCTAGCCTAGAAAGAGATGGCAAGTATTTCTTTCTCTTTCCAAACGTTGGTGTCACATGTAGCTGTAAATATTTTCTTCAAATTCAGAATCAGCCCACCCTTTCAGTCAGTGTTTATTTGTTAAACTGGTCTAGTTCTAAAATGCCTAAAGAACCAAGATCTACAAATGCGAAGTTAAAAAATTGTTACCGAGTTCAAAGATGAAGGATTTTCAACAGATGGAAAAGTCCTTTCTTGGAAGTGTTGAAAACAGTGTTGTTATGATAAATTAACTTTAAAGAGAGCCGATTAATGACACTAAACAGTAAGTGGTGTTTAGTGTCATTAATCGACTCTCTTTAAAGTTAATTTAACATGGAAAAGTGTTATTCTGCAATACATGTCAGACTAATGTGAACTCAAAACAGCGATTTTTAATTAATCAATATATTTCTACCACAAAACACCAATCTGGCAAGAAAAGGTACACCGGATTTCATCAAACTTTTATGACGCAACCCACAAGTAAACATGCTGCATTCAACACTGATCTCTGCCGTGGCCTCATCGGATCTCATATACCTCTTTGGAAAGTCAACAGTCCATCATTGCGACAGTTTCTAGAGAAATATACTACTCACAACATTCCATATCAGTCAACGTTACGTAAAAATTATTGTGAAGTGGTGTATCAAGAAACTCTGGAGAAGATACGAACGGAGATAGGTGAAAATTCCATCTGGGTGTCAGTAGATAAAACTACAGACGTAGAAGGATGATGTATCGGCAATGTTGTGATTGGTTCCATGAACAGTGAGACCTCTTCCAAACCTATATTTTGTCGTGTGAAGTAATGGAAAAATGCAATAACAGAACAGTTGCAAATTTATTTAACAATACAATGGGTGTGTGTTTGGAGGAATTTATTAACAGTGACGTCAAAATTAATATAAAAATTATTTGTGGTTGGTTTATTGACACTCGTCACTTACTTTTTCATATATTTATGAGAGACTAGTTTCAAAGGCCCTGGCCTCCATTTTCAATCTCTTCCCAACTGGCATCTGTTGTTATCTGCTCTCTCTGGTGGTGGAACTATGAACTTTTTTGTCAAATTATCTACTGGCGGGATTTCAAAGTTCATTACGCGATCCTTATTTTTCCAGATGAATATGTTCTCCCATGTTGTCAATCTATTTTGGTTTATCACTCCTTTTAATAATTTTGGATTTGGATCAATGTCATGGTTTTCATTCCAAAAATGAAATGCTACTGCTGACTTGTCTTCTTGTTTCAATCTGATGTTTCTAAAGTGTTCTTTGACTCTTGTTTTTAAATTTCTTTTTGTTTGACCTATGTACCATTTTTCACAATTCTTACAATTTATTTGGTATATTCCAGATTTGTTACATGAAGGAATTTCATCTTTTGTTTTTGAATTTAGTAATTTTAAAATTGAGTATCTATTAGTAGGTGCCAAGATGATATTTTGTTCCTAGAATATCTTTTTAAATTTATTAAATGTTTTTGGATGATATGTGAATGAACTGAATATGCTGTTGCTTTCTTTTTCTTTAATAAATGTGGTTGCTTCCTTAATGGTTTTCTTTAGTTTAGATTTTCTAATTTTCTTCAACACCAAACTTTTGTTGTATCCGTTTTCTTCTGCTATGTGTATTATTGCTTTTTGTTCCTTGAAATATTCTTCTTTTTCCATGGGTATGTTGACTAGTCTGTGTGTAAGGCTGTTTATTATTGCATGTTTATATGTAATTGGGTTGTGGCTATTATTTTTTATATAATTTTCTGAATGTGTTGGCTTCCTGTAAATTCCAAATTTTATTTTTGTATCATTCCTGATGATATTTAGATCCAAGAAAGGTAGTTGTCCATTGATTTCCTTTTCTATTGTGAATTTGATAGTCCTTTCTTGCAGATTGAGTAATTTTAATGCATCATCTAAATGTTTACTTGGTACAATTGCAAAGATGTCGTCAACATATCTATACCAAACCTTGAAGATCAATGGGAAGGACTTTTTAATTTGTGTTTCAAATGCACTGATAAATAAGTTAGCCAAAAAAGGTGAAAGTGGATTGCCCATTGATAATCCTGATTTCTGCTTGTAGTGTTTTCCATTAAAGCTAAAGAAGTTTTGTTCAATGCATATTTTTGTTAGAGAAATATATTCTCCTGCTTCTATTGCTTCCATATCAATTGTAGCTAGCCATTTTTTTAACACAGTCTGCAATTTTTCTGTTGGTATGCTTGGAAATAAAGATGTGACATCTAAATATCATCAGGAATGATACAAAAATAAAATTTGGAATTTACAGGAAGCCAACACATTCAGAAAATTATATAAAAAATAATAGCCACAACCCAATTACACATAAACATGCAATAATAAACAGCCTTACACACAGACTAGTCAACATACCCATGGAAAAAGAAGAATATTTCAAGGAACAAAAAGCAATAATACACATAGCAGAAGAAAACGGATACAACAAAAGTTTGGTGTTGAAGAAAATTAGAAAATCTAAACTAAAGAAAACCATTAAGGAAGCAACCACATTTATTAAAGAAAAAGAAAGCAACAGCATATTCAGTTCATTCACATATCATCCAAAAACATTTAATAAATTTAAAAAGATATTCAAGGAACAAAATATCATCTTGGCACCTACTAATAGATACTCAATTTTAAAATTACTAAATTCAAAAACAAAAGATGAAATTCCTTCAGGTAGCAAATCTGGAATATACCAAATAAATTGTAAGAATTGTGAAAAATGCTACATAGGTCAAACAAAAAGAAATTTAAAAACCAGAGTCAAAGAACACTTTAGAAACATCAGATTGAAACAAGAAGACAAGTCAGCAGTAGCATTTCATTTTTGGAATGAAAACCATGACATTGATCCAAATCCAAAATTATTAAAAGGAGTGATAAACCAAAATAGATTGACAACATGGGAGAACATATTCATCTGGAAAAATAAGGATCGTGTAATGAACTTTGAAATCCCGCCAGTAGATAATTTGACAAAAAAGTTCATAGTTCCACCACCAGAGAGAGCAGATAACAGCAGATGCCAGTTGGGAAGAGATTGAAAATGGAGGCCAGGGCCTTTGAAACTAGTCTCTCATAAATATTTGAAAAAGTAAGTGACGAGTGTCAATAAACCAACCACAAATAATTTTTATATTAATTTTGACGTCACTGTTAATAAATTCCTCCAAACACACATCAAGAATAGGCAAACAAGTCTTGAGGAATAACAAAATGGAGTTAAAGTGTGGAACAAGGAACAAGGATACCACCAACAAGGTAGGATTTGGACATTTTTCATTTGAAATCAAACAGGATATAAAACTTTTCGGAAAATTACAGGAAAAAAGAAGAAAAATTGCAGCGGACATAAGATTCATAAATTTATGTATCAAGAAAAAAGTAGTACCTAATTTCGTAAGAAAAGTAGTAAAATTTGATAAAAATAGTAGACAACAAAAAGCAGCAGAGAGAAAAGTATTAATTGTAGAAAAGAATAAACACTATAGAAATAAAAACACGCTAGAAATAAAATTGTCCAATTTGCATCAAAAACTTACCAAACAATTAGGAAGTATATTTTGGTAAAATTTTGAAAACAATTTATTATCATATCTTAATAGAAAAATGAAGACAAAAACAGCAAAGTTAAAGAATAAATTAAAAAATTTATGCCAGAAAGCAGGCACTTTTAAAAAGATAAATCAAAAAGACAAACATAACCTAAAAGATCATCTAAACAATGTGGTAAACCTATCAAACCAAAATTTTACAAAAACAGAACTGAATATGCTGAATCTAGGTTTAAAGACATGTGTAGATTATTCCAACCAAATTGAAGATTTCATTGCTGACATCCAAATTGCTACACAAACACTTAATGAAGAAAGTAAAAACACAGTAAAAAAACAAATGCTCCAAAATAGTAGAAGAGATTAAAAATGAAAAGAAAAAGAATTTTAGTAACCAAATCATAAAGGCTCTTAAAAAGAAACCGGTTATTTATACTAAAGCAGACAAGGGAAATAAACTAGTAATTCTGGAAAAAGAAGAATACACAAAGAGGATGGAAGATTTGTTAGAAGACAGTAATTACCAAAAAGTAGAAACTAATCCATTAAAGTACTGCATTGAAACCACAAATGAAACTCTAAAAGAGAGCAAAATAATCAACAAAAAAGAATTGTACAAAATTAAAGTAGATAATCCAACATTATCAAGAGTATATGGGCTGCCAAAAATTCATAAAACAGGGAAAGGCATGAGACCTATTACTAGTAGCATAAATGCCCCCACATATAATTTGGCCAAATGGTTACTAAGTAAATTTAATAGTTTTCCAAAATTTGAAAGTGCAAATTTAAGAAACTCTTTAGATTTAGTAGAAAAAATCAAAGATATAAATTTGGACAAAAATGACAGACTGGTTTCATTTGATGTCACATCTTTATTTCCAAGCATACCAACAAAAAAATTGCAGACTGTGTTAAAAAAATGGCTAGCTACAATTGATATGGAAGCAATAGAAGCAGGAGAATATATTTCTCTAACAAAAATATGCATTGTACAAAACTTCTTTAGCTTTAATGGAAAACACTACAAGCAGAAATCAGGATTATCAATGGGCAATCCACTTTCACCTTTTTTGGCTAACTTATTTATGAGTGCATTTGAAACACAAATTAAAAAGTCCTTCCCATTGATCTTCAAGGTTTGGTATAGATATGTTGACGACATCTTTGCAATTGTACCAAGTAAACATTTAGATGATGCATTAAAATTACTCAATCTGCAAGAAAGGACTATCAAATTCACAATAGAAAAGGAAATCAATGGGCAACTACCTTTCTTGGATCTAAATATCATCAGGAATGATACAAAAATAGCATTTGGAATTTACAGGAAGCCAACACATTCAGAAAATTATATAAAAAATAATAGCCACAACCCAATTACACATAAACATGCAATAATAAACAGCCTTACACACAGACTAGTCAACATACCCATGGAAAAAGAAGAATATTTCAAGGAACAAAAAGCAATAATACACATAGCAGAAGAAAACGGATACAACAAAAGTTTGGTGTTGAAGAAAATTAGAAAATCTAAACTAAAGAAAACCATTAAGGAAGCAACCACATTTATTAAAGATAAAGAAAGCAACAGCATATTCAGTTCATTCACATATCATCCAAAAACATTTAATAAATTTAAAAAGATATTCAAGGAACAAAATATCACCTTGGCACCTACTAATAGATACTCAATTTTAAAATTACTAAATTCAAAAACAAAAGATGAAATTCCTTCAGGTAACAAATCTGGAATATACCAAATAAATTGTAAGAATTGTGAAAAATGCTACATAGGTCAAACAAAAAGAAATTTAAAAACCAGAGTCAAAGAACACTTTAGAAACATCAGATTGAAACAAGAAGACAAGTCAGCAGTAGCATTTCATTTTTGGAATGAAAACCATGACATTGATCCAAATCCAAAATTATTAAAAGGAGTGATAAACCAAAATAGATTGACAACATGGGAGAACATATTCATCTGGAAAAATAAGGATCGCGTAATGAACTTTGAAATCCCGCCAGTAGATAATTTGACAAAAAAGTTCATAGTTCCACCACCAGAGAGAGCAGATAACAACAGATGCCAGTTGGGAAGAGATTGAAAATGGAGGCCAGGGCCTTTGAAACTAGTCTCTCATAAATATATGAAAAAGTAAGTGACGAGTGTCAATAAACCAACCACAAATAATTTTTATATTAATACAATGGGTGTTCTGTGGCCTGGTGGTATTAAACATGACCGAGTTTTGCTACTTTTGACTGATGCAGCTTCCAGCATGATTAAAGCAGCAGAAGCTTTAAGGGTTTTGTTTCCGAAAATGATCCAGTTAACCTGTCCAGCGCAAGCCTTACATCGTATTGCAGAAACAATCGAGGTAAATTTTCCAAAAGTGAACCAATTAATTTCTTATGGAAAGAAAGTGTTCCTGAAAGCCCCCAGCAGAATTCAACTCTTGAAGGAAATGTATCCCGACATATCTATGCCACCGCAACCAGTACTAACCAGATGGGGTAAATGGTTGTATGCTGTGGAGTATTACTTGAAGAACTGTGAAGCCATCAAGAGTGTGGTGGATTCTTTTAATTCCGAAAGTGCTGCCTCTATTAATGTCCTGAAATCCTTGTTGAGTGACGACATTGTGAAAAATGATTTGTGTTACATTCAATCAAATTTTTGTAATATAACAAAAACAATTCAGAAACTACAAAATAATAACCTCACATTACCTGAAAATATTTATATTCTGAAAACAGTGATTCATGAACACAAATGTGCATGTGGACATTTAGCAGATCTTGTCAAGTGTGAAGTGGACGTGTTTTTAAAAAATCCAGGCTTTGAGGAAATGTGCAAAATAAGTGCAAACTTAAGTGGTTCGTCGAATATAAAACTAGAATCAGATATATCTCCTGCGGACATACTGAATTTTAAACATGCTCCAATCACTTAATGTGCAGTAGAACGAAGCTTCAGCCAATATAAATCACTTTTGCAATACAGCAGGAGAAGCTTCAAGTTTGAAAATTTAAAACAATATTTTGTGGCATATTGTTTTTCTAGCAGAAATAAGGAATAAATACAAGTGAAAGGATAAAAAAAATTGAATAATTTAATTTCTGAATCCAGTATTTGTAATGTATTTTTATATGTTCTGTTTTACCAAATATGTGTGCATTATATATATGTACGTAATTTGACATTTTTAGCACATCATGTACATATTTGGAAATTTTTTAGTACATATATATGCACATATTTTGACATTTTTTACTACATATATAGGTACATATTTTGACACTTGTTGGTACATATAAAACCTAGCCCTGCTTATTAGAAGTGAACCTCCCATGTTAATCGTTGGCAACAGGAGGTGATCGCAGCGTCCCTATTTTCGGGTGGCAGACTAAATTATGAAAAATCATGTGCCCAAATATTTTACGTCGCCGGAATACTATAGCTGTATTTTTTATAGCTGCTTATCTGTCAATTGGTGATTATGTTCCAATACCGCATTGCTACAGATGACGCACAAAGAAATTACGTGAGCTTTGAGAGTTGTGACTGCAGTTTCAAAGTTTGCATTTTCTAAAAGCTCATATAATTATCTTATATGATCTGTAGCAATCCAGTATTAGAACATATAATCAGCAGAGTCTTGCAGTGAATTTTGTGCATGGCACCTGTACTTTATTTTCTACTTCAATTACCTAAAAATTTTGTATGAACTTTCAAGGAATTAACAATACAATGTGGTATATGACAGGACAATTGAATAACATTGTTTTGACATTTACTGCTTCCTTTTATTATTCTGGCTCACAAGCATAACAAGTTAAAATGACATTTACTTAAATAACATGAGTAATTCAACTAAATTATAAAGAATCTGTAGCACAGCACTAGTTAAACACTGTAGTTATAACTCAAAACACTTAAAAGTGATGAAACATGGCTAATTCATTTAATTACAAAGAAACTTTAGCAAAGGTGTAATATTACATACATTTGTAAATCATTTAAATGATATGAATAACACGAGTAACCTTTATCATTTGCAACAAAGACCCTAAAATAAAACTGCAGCTGTTGCACACAGTGATATTAATAACAGAAGTGATAAACTTGAATAATTTACAAATAAGCTTTTACATAACATTCTATAATAATACTGTAGGGATTGCTGAAAGGTTTAAAGTGATGAATAACATGACTTAATAATGATGAATAACACATTGTATTTAAATCTAAAATCATTATGTATTTAAACATCTGGAACATAATATAAAAACAACTATCACTTAATTTTTCAACAAAAACAAATACAAAAAAGGACTAAACTTATACAGATCTACCTAGGACTGTAGAAAAACAAACAAAAACTCCACTCTATGCTGATGATATTGTAATATGCACCTCCAAACTGAAAAATCAAAGCCAACAATTAATTAGTATAGCTCAACAGTCACTATTGCCATTAGAAAATTGGGCATCTGAAAATTTAATGAAAATAAATATACAAAAGACAAATTACCAACTATTTACATTAAGAAAGAAACCGTTACCCATTACTCTGAAATTAGAAGGTTAATTATTAACTCAAACACACAAAGCAAAATATTTAGGAATAACCCTGGATAGAAAATGAACATGGAAGAAACATATAGAGAATATATGTACAAAGATAAAAACAAGGTTACCGTTATTAAAACGATTAGCAGGGAAAAAGTGGGGTTGCAACATGCAGACTTTAAAACACCTATCAAATGTACATAAAACCTATACTTCAATATTGTGAAGAAATTCTAATAACTACGAATGTAGAAAAACTTAATAAATTACAGAACCAAATCCTCCGCCTCATGACAGGAGCCGTTAAAACAACACCAATTAGTGCCATGCAAATTTTAACAAATAATCCAAACATAACATTTGAAATTGAGAAAGCAGGAATCACACAATATGCAAAACTTTTAAGACCACCCTATAATAACTGGGTCCAAAGAAAACCACAAGTATGTTTGAAATCTCAGCAAAGCTTTTTAAGCATAGTACAAGAAATCAGCTAGAGATTACAACATCCACACACAAATGAAACTATGCAGATGAGAAACAACTCTCTAGAATTTTTAGACATTGAATATAACCTCCATTTGACAGAAGCTGTCACAAAATCTGAAACCACCACCTCTATTGTCTCAATTGTCACTGGAAACAATAAACTTAAGATATCCTGCTCTTGAATGGACGCATATTTTTACAGATGGTTCCAGCCTACCAAATGAGGCTGGCACTGGTGCTGGTGTGGTATGCCCACTTTTCTCCTTTTATCGTAGACTAAACAAAAATTTAACAAACTTTGATGGCGAAATTTTAGCAATCCTGCTAAGTTTACAAAATCTTTTATATCACATCCAACAATTTACAAAGGTTGTAATACTGTCTTGACTCCAAAGCAGCCATTCTTGCTATAACACGAGATACAACTCCTAAAAGTATCAAAATTATTGAATGCCACAAAATAATAAAACATCTATCATATTTACATAAAAAAAGTTGTACTCCAGTGGATTCCGGCCCATTGTGGAGTGATAGGAAATGAAACAGCTGATTTTCTGGCCAAAAAGGGTAGCAAAATTGTTTCAAACCCAACTACTATTCCAGTACCCTTTCACTCTGTCAAAAGAATTATTTCAAATAAATTTATCAAACAACTTAAGGAAGAATACACCATAAAAACATCTGGAAAGAAATGGGAAAATCTATAAACTTATAACATTACTTCATTACAAAGAAAATCTGCAGTGGCAATATTCAGATTACTAACAGTACATGACTGCCTAAATAAACACCTACACAGATTTGGCATAACAGATTCACCTAAATACCCTTTCTGCTATCTAAATGAGGATATGGATAAAAATCACCTCATCCACTGTCCAGCTTTGATAGAAGAGACCAACCTTCCCGCTAAATATTGGAGTGCAAGAGAGCGAATGATTTTATAATCAAGTGCTCAACATTAGATACCAACTTATATAGATATGAATATTTTCATCCTTTTTCATGGCCTGTGGTAGCCGTCCTTTTTTCACAAATGCTATTTTTATTATTTTTAATGTATTTATAAATTAGAAATGTGACACGTCTTAATTATATCTATGCCCGTTTCATATTTTGCACATAGTCTTATGCTATCTGGCACTTTGAAATTTGAGATAAAACGTTCTTCCAGAGAACAATTATGGCCAAAATTATCCAGATATTCATATAACTGATTGTGGAGGTTTTGTAAAAGTAGCATCAGATTCTCACTGCCATATGCTAACTTGGAGGTTAAGTTATCAAGTGACGGAACTTGATTGAAATCTCCAATGAAGTTCAATATTGGGACATTCACTTCTGGATTTTTGTATCCGAAAATAAAATCAAAGTAATGTAATGCCAATAGCTTTTATTTTTCCTTGAATTGTTGTCACAGAAATCCATTGAATAACGTATTATAACACGTTAAAGTACAACAGCTTTCACAGCAGACCTCCAATAATAATGACAATTTTAAACACAAATATGATTATTCTCATTTTTCTGTACCTGGAGTAAGTAGCCAAGATCACACAATGATTTATCAAATGCTCTAGCTTCCATAGGAACATACAACAATTCTTCTTCCACACTGAAATTTTCAAGATGGTCAAACCACAGAATATCAAACCACTACAAATTTAAAAGTTGTAGCATAACTTGAATCAGTCAATCGCCTTCGTGATCCAGTAAGTCAGCACTTCTATTTTCAGGTGGCGAACTAAAATCTCTTGTTGCCATTTCTCCTAGCTCGGCTTCACCCTTGTGCGGGCAGCAGGCAAGAAGCAAGAGCTAACGTTCTTTGTTCCTGCAGAGTGGTCAACCTTGAAAATTATAGTTCAGCAAAATAGCATGTAAGATAAGCAAAGATATCACAAGTAACGTTCCTTCCTCTGAAAACGTTCCTTAGTTTTGCTCTCGCCAGCTCAATTGCATTCAGATCACAGTTATATAGCAGTAGATGAAAAATAATGTGTCTGCTTTTGAGAGCCATAACATCCATAAATGTTCACACAACTATAAATCATTTTCAAGTAAATGCTGATGTACATTAGTACCACACTTGTAACAAGGATAATCTGGCTATTCAAACACACCAAACAAGCCTTTGTGAAGGAAGCTATAACTACATAGTGATAATGTTATATAATATACTTCCAAATTCATTTAAATAAGCTGCATCATTAAAACACTTTAAGATTAAGGTTAAGAAATTTTTGCATGCACACTGTTTTCATATGTTTAATGAATTTTTAGAACTATAACCATGTAAATGAGCACTGAGAGCATAGTACATTCACAAACCTGTAATATTTATAGTATGACATTTCTTGTAGTAAATTAGTCTATGCAAATATCACATGAAACCATAGAAAAATTTAATACTGTGTATATTGTATGTAATCAGTTTGACTTTATGTATGTACTGTATTTATACATTTTGACGTGTCTCGTAACATGTATATGTTGCCAAGGACGAACTAAATTTCTAATTCTAACATACCATTGTTGTAAAGTGGTTAGCTAATTAACCTCAAAATTGATCAAAACGAAATATGGCGGACATGATAAAGCTTAGCGTATTAGTCACTAGATGTCAGTGTATAGTGCATTTCAAATTTCAAATGTCATCTATGTTTACGAAGTTAAATGAAAATTACAGAATGAGTACTTGGAACCCGATCGCTTTTCTTATCGCCTGCATGCTGTATTACTGAAGGTCATTATTGTGATTGCGTGGGTTGGTAGAATCAAAACTCTGGTTTGCCGAACTTTAAAACTCTCTCTATTGCAGTAAACAGAAGCTTTGTACAACCTGCAGCAGCAAAAACAAGATGTGACATTGACAGTTAATTGTTATCAAATTTGTCTCGCTGCTCCGCTGCACATAACCAAACAAAAGAGATCATGGCGGTACAGTCGCAATAATCATCACACAACTGCAACACAACTCAACACAACAACTCCTTCTGACAGTTTGCTGCTATAAATATCTCCCATTCATTGTTTTAGATTCTGTAGACTTCCCGAGATCCATCATGGTGGCAAGAGGAAGACGGAATATTCCAGAACCTCTCTCTGTCTCTAGCTGCCTCTTGGCAAGTGTCCAATTCTCCTACCCATGCACCACTCTCTGTCTCTTCCTCTTCTGCCCACACACCACCCTCCGTCTGTTTCTTTCCTGCCCATGTGCCCAGCTCTGGCTTTGCGGCAGCTCCACAACAATGCAGTCGGTGACACTGTAATGTAAATGACCACTTCTTGCAGTAGGAGCTAAGTATTTGAAATTTACTTGCCGAATAAGACATTAATGAACATCACATTTTAGTAAGGGAAGTGAAATCAGTCTTAACAATTTTATATTGTTTAGGATTACTGAATTGTTTCAGGTAGAATGGAAGGTTACTATAAATATTTATTGCAAAAAAGTAATACTTTTTGCAATGTAAGCTCTTTGCCAGTCAGTGCACAGAGCAGTAAGATAGCTAACAGAGAACATATGTATACACCACTAATGATAAACATTAAAGAAGGGCCTATAGAAAATAACATGTTGGCCCTTTTTGTAATAAAAACAGTTGCTTCCTGTATATTGGATCACCCAAGAATATAATTTCCATTTAACAAAAGAAAGTGAAAAACATAAAATATACTATTATTTGAAGCAAAAGGTTAGAATCAGTGATGTATTTAACATTTGAAAGTAATGAGTTGATAATTCAAACACAAACATCACTCAAAATATCCTTACTTGGACATCCTTCGGACAACGATTTGTCCCCATAGTCAGCATTTATCCGACTGGTTGGATCCGTCATTTCCTGAAGTGAGCTGGTTGTCTGTGGTGACATCTGTTGACTGTGAGATGAATTTCCAAGGAGAGTTTCCAGGTGGCAATTTGAAATTTAAAGTATACTGTTTCATTTTTATAATGAGCAACTTTTCCCAAACATCAAGTTCGGCTGCATTGCTGGATGGCTTTAATTGTTTTATATTTGGTACAGTTTCATGATTGGTAGACCAGAAATGGTGGGCTATTGCTGATTTTTCTATTTGTTTGTATTTCACGCATCTCATATGATCTCGTAATCTAATTTGTAAACTGCTTTTGGTTTTTCATATGTAGAACTTATTGCAGTCTGAACAGTGTATTTTGTATATTCTTAATTTTCTGTTTTCAGGTACTGGGTCCTTCAGCTTGTTGAATAATATATTTTTTAAACTGAATTTATTTATTGGGGCTAGGGTGATGTACTTCTTGAATATCTTGTTGAATTTATGATGCACTCTGGGTGATATGTGAATTTCCTGAACTGTCTCGGTTTTTCATTCTGTTAATTTTGTGGTGTCCAGTATGTGTTTCTGTGTCTTGAATGTGCAAATTTTCATTTCCATTAATTGTTTACTGTATCCATTAATTGCAGCTATGTTAATCATGTGGTTATATCCTTGTATTCATTCTGTTTCAATGGGATGTTGACTAGTCTATGTATTAAGCTGTTCAAAACTGCATGTTTGTGGGGTGTAGGGTTGTAGCGCTCATTCTTAATGTAATTATCTGTTTGTGTTGGCGTCCTGTAGATGCCAAAAGATAAGTTATTTAGTTCATGGGTTATCTTTACTTCTAAGAAAGGTAGGTACCCATCTTTCTCTATCTCTGTTCTGAACTTTATTGCTCTATTCTGTATGTTCAATAGTTTTAAGGAATCTTGTATGAATTAAATTAATTGGGAGTTGATTAATGACACAAAACAACACTTATTTTTAAATTTTCCCGGAACTAGTTTCTGAGGCCTTCCCTCTATCTTCAGCCGGACATCGACTGGTTCTCATTGGTGTAGCTGGCAATATTTTGTCATCGGTCTCCTCTGGTGGCAGTTCGAGGTACTTGCTGAACAAATCTTTCTGGGGGATGTCGAAATTGAATACTTTGTTCCTATTTTTTTAAATAAAGATTTGTTCCCCTGTGGACAGTTGTTCTTTTCCTGTTTTATGTTTTAGTAATTTTGGTTCTGGATTTATGTTGTGGTTTTTTTCCCAAAAATGCTGGCAACTGCTGATTTTTCTAATTGTTTGTATTTTATGTTCCTAAAGTGTTCCTTTGCTCTTGTTTCTAAATTTCTTTTGGTTTTCCCAATATAAATTTGACTACAGTCACAGCATTCAATTTGATATATACCAGATTTTTTGTTAGATGGAATGACATCTTTGGTGTTTGAGCAAATTAGGTTTTTTTAAGGAGTAATGGTTCACTGGAGCTAGTTGAATGTTTTGTTTTTTGAAGACTTTTTAATTTATCAAAGGCCCATGGATGGTAAGTGAATTTTTTGAAGATCATTTTAGTTTCTGTAGCTGAGAGGGTTGTGTTTTCCTTTAGTAGTTTCTTCTTATTTGCTAAGTTCACTTTTTTGTCTACTACTGATTTGGGAAATTCATTTTTCTGTGCTATTTCAATAATTTTGTTGTATTCTATTTTGTATTCTTCTGCTGTGAGAGGGATGTTGACCAGTCTGTGTGCTAAACTATTAAAGATTGCCTGTTTGTGGGATCTTGGATTGTAGCCATTAGCTTTTATGTAGTTGTCTGTCTGTGTTGGTTTTCTGTAAATGCCAAAGTTTATTCTATTTTTATTTCTGATTATTTTTAGATCTAAAAATGGTAAATACTCGTCTTTTTCAACTTCTACAGTGAACTAGTTCCGGGAAAATTTAAAAGTAAGTGTTGTTTTGTGTCATTAATCGACTCCCAATTAATTTAATTTATACAACAATACTGTTTTCAACACTTCCATGAAAGGATTTATTTAATCTTGTATGAATTTGTGTGGAACAATGGGAAAAATATCATCAACATATATATATATATATATATATATATATATATATATATATATATATATATATATACCAGCATTTGAAGATGTATGGGAAAGATGATGTAATATGTACAAAAGTGAATCGAGAATATATTGACATGGATGTAATATGTGTTTCATAGTAGCTCATAAAGCTCATAAAGAGGTGTGCTAGGAAAGGTGAAAATGTATTGCCCGTTGTTAGGTCTGAGGTCTATTGATAGAATTTACCGTTAAATGTAAAGAAATTTTCGTGTATGCATAAATGAGTAAGTTTTATGAGATCTTCTATTTCTTCTACTGAAATGTTAGACTGTATGAGCCAGTTCTTGAGGAGTAACATGAGTTCATCTTTGAGTTTGATTTATGAGTCACTATGTTTACACTCAAACTTCACTTACTTATTGTTGTATAATTGAAACGTTTTCAAGATCATTTGATCTCATCCTCAGCTGTTTGGTGACTACATGAACATTACTCTTCTCCTACTACTGCGGTGCTCCGATCCCTCTGCCATCTGATGTTAGGGGCACTAAGTTTTAATATTTCATTTAATGCCGGGATTTCAAAATTTATAACTTTATTTATAACAATATTAGCCATAACATTAATCTGTTAAAATCTTTAAGTACACCCATAGAATTGGATATTTGGAAAAAAGTATTCATAACCATAAACCGTGATAAAGTTATAAATTTTGAAATCCCGTCATTAAATGAAGTATTATAACTTAGTGCCCCTAACACCAGATGGCAGAGGGATCGGAGCACCATAGTAGTGGAAGAAGAGGAATGTTCACTTAGTCACCAAACAGCTGAGAATGAGATCAAATGATCTTGAAAACTTTTCAGTTATACAACAAGTAAGTGAAGTTTGAATGTAAATATAGTGACTCATAAATCAAACTCAAAAATGAAGAATACTTCACTGTTAATAAGGCTTCTACTTTTAATGTTTATGAGTTCATCTGTTGGAATACTGGGAAAAAGCAAGGTGACATCAAATGATACTAGTTTGTCTTGTGTGTCTAAGTGGAAATTTGAGATCTTGTCTACTAATTCTAATGAATTTCTAATGGCTAAGCTGTGGAACTGTGGCAGTGATGAAAATAGATGTAATACAAAAATCAGCAATAGTCCACCATTTCTGGTCTACCAGTCATGAAATTGTACCAAATATAAAACTATTAAGCCAACCAGTAATGCAGCCGTACTCGATGTTTGGAAAAAGTTGCTAATTTTAAAATACAGACAGTATACTTTAAATTTCGAATTGCCTCCTGAAAACTCTGTTTGGAAGTTCTTCTCACAGTCAACAGATGCCACCACAGACAGCCAGCTAACTTCAGGAAATCATGGATACAGCCAGTCGGATAACTGCTGACAATGGGGACAAATCATTCTCCGAAACATGTCCAAGTAAGGATATTTTGAGTGATGTTTGTGTTTCAATTCCTGACTCATTTCTTTCAAATAAAATATACTGTTCTTAATACTTTTTGGTTAAGCAGATTTGTTATATTTCTTGATGCTTAGCAATAGGAGCTAAGCTTTCATTGTGTTACTTTTATTTTTTTTCTGCAACTGGGATATGCTTCTTTTTAGAAACCAAGACAATAGCATGAGACCCATCATCAATGGCATCAATTCACCTACGTACCACATTGCAAAGTGGTTAATAAGAAAATTAAAATCATATGACAAATTTCAAAGTTTGGGAATAAAGAACTCCTTAGAATTGATAAATCACCTACAGAAGTGCAGCATCCCTGAAAATCACATACTAGTTTCTTTTGACGTTAAAGCACCTTTTACAAGCATTCCAGTTGAAAAAATACCTACACCTCAAAATATGGCTAACGCAGACTACAGCGGACCCCAGAGAAATAGATGGCATTATCAATCTCACAGATTTATGCATAAGGAATAATTACTTCATGTTTAACCAAAAATTCTACAGACAATCAAAAGCATTAGCTATGGGGAGCCCACTTTCGCCTATTTTAGCAGACCTATACATGAGCTATTTTGAAACACACATAGTAAAGGCCTTCCCACAGATTTATAAATTTTGGCGGAGATATGTTGATGATGTTTTTGCTATCATTCCGGAAAAACTTAGAGAAGATTCTCTAAAATGACTAAACCTGCAAGATAATCACATCCAGTTTACAATGGAAGTAGAAAGAGACAACACCCTACCCTCTTTGGACCTCAAGATAACTAGAAATCGTCATGGTGTAGATTTTGGAATATACAGGAAGCCCACACATATAATTAAATAAAGAAAAATGAATACAACCCAGTTTCACATCAACTAGCTGCCTTTAGAAGTCTAATTCACAATGAGTAAGGAGGAATTTTTGAAAGAACAACAACACATAAAAGACATAGAGGTATTAAATGGATTCAACCCAGCCATCATAAGGAACATGATGAAGAGAAAGGAAAAACTTAAGATAATATCAAAAAATACCACTCTCACACCACTTAAAAACACAAATTGGCAATATAGAAAATTCACCTACCATCCATGGGCGTTTAGAAAATTTGAACAAATCTTCAAAAGACTAAACTTAAAACTAGCACCCCAAAACAAATGCAGTCTGAGGAACCTGTTAAATAAACCACTAAAAAATTCAATCCCCAACAATTTGAAATCAGGAATTTATCAGATTAATTGTGAAACCTGTGAAAAAAGCTACATAGGAAAAACTAAGAGAAACTTGTTAACCAGGTTAAAAGAACACCAGAGGAACATTAAGTTGAAACAAAGAGAAAAATCTGCAGTGTCACACCATTTTTGGACAGAAAACCACAACATTGGCCACAACATTAAACTGTTAAAATCTTTAACTACACCAATAGAACTGGATATTTGGGAAAAAATATTCATAAACGAAAACTGTGATAAAGTTATAAATTTTGAAATCCCGTCATTAAATGAAGTATTAAACCTTAGTGCCCCAAACACCAGATGGCAGAGTGATCAGAGCTCCATAGTAGTGAAAGAAGAGGATTGTTCATTTCGTCACCAAATAGCTGTAGATGAGATCGAATGATCTTGAAAACGTTTCCATTATACAACAACAAGTAAGTGAAGTTTGAGTGTAAACAAAGTGACTCATAAATCAAACTCAAATATGATGAATACTTCACTGCTAATAATGCTTCTGCTTTTAATATATATGAATTTTGTGCTTAGTGTCACAGTTACACAAAGCACCTTACTGTCAAATTTTCATTATGAACTTCAAAGAACGTGCTACCCTCCTGGACTGCAAAGAGCCCTGATCAGTTAATTTATGAACTAAATATGTGCAGTTCCTAACGATACTTGATAATGTCATATTGAGTACCACGCAATGAAAAGGAGTAAGACATGGCTAAATTGGAGGTTGAAGCTTACCTAACCATAAACAGGGGAGGCAGGTGCAATAACTCCAGAAGAGATATCTTGTTGCTCACACTTGTGATGTGCATTCTGAACTAGGCAATGCTGCAGGCATATGATAGGACAGTTGAACTATGTGAGCCCCCTCTAGCGCCAACTCATATGCCTTCTAATACCATACACCTTATAATCTTTGTTACATTTAATCTTTGAAAGTATTACCTGCATATGAGTATTCTGGAACAACATTTAACAAAATGTAAACAAACCATAGTAGTTGCTACCATGCTTAAAGTTCAAAGGAAACTCAGATATTAGGTATATCCAAAACAATCAGATTAGAAGAATTTGAGTTAATTGATGGAAATAAATTATTTCTTCACACTAGCCATATATAGGCTAAGGTTTTGAATAGATTGAGTACGTATATATATATATATATATAAAAGCTCGAGGGTATCCATCAGGGCAATCCACACAGAGTGAAGATTGACCTCCCCTCTCATGACCAGGGAGTTACCATGCTGTCCCATAGGGGCGACAGGCGCCTCCGTGGGGCTTTCCATAGGGCAACACCTAGAGACTAACTGCCCCCCCCCACCCATTTGGTCCTATGGACCCAAGACGGAATGGAAGTGGATACGCCACTTATGTACCCCAAGCCCTAAGGGGAACCCTACGGATGAACTCCCGTAGGGCAGCCTGGTGATCTAGCACACCTTCGACTAGCTATGCAGGCTAGTACCCGGCAATATATGCCTTCCCTCAACCCCTTCTAAGGACGAACCTGATCTCCCACGGGTATCGGAAACCACTGCTTCCCGAGTCCAACCCAATCCGAAAGTTCGGCCCGAGGTTCCTCTTGTAACGTCAGAGGTACTACGAGTGCTTGGGGTCTGCAGTGCCCGCACCACGGCAGCTGAAGGGGATGGATCCCCTTCCCTATGGAAAGATAGAGCCAATCAGAAAAATTCAATGCCACAGCCAATATTTTAGCCATGCCTCTACTGGTTTCCGTTCAGTCTCTCTTACCCATTGAGCTACGATGGCCAATTTGTTGTCATGCCATTAAATTGTCTAATTGACTCATATAATTTTCCGTAATGATTGATTTCCATCAATTAACTTAAATAATAAGAGTTAAATGATGTAGCCTGGGACTGGAAGTACTTACAATAGTAACTCAACAAACGGGATATCTCGAATGCGAGAGCCTCTAGTGGTTTACCAGGAAAATATATGAGTCAAATGGAGAACTTAATGTCGTGATGGCAAGTTCGCCATTGTAGCCCAATTGGTAAGAGTGACTGGATGGAAACCAGGAGATCTGTGGTTCAAATCCCCTCCATGGCATTGAATTCTTCAAGTTGACACTATCTAATCAGATTAGGAGATTTAATGTTGGTGTAATATCTAAGTAAACTAGTTGGAGTGATAATAACATTGGCATAAACAGACAAGTATCTGTAACTTGAGTTCTGTACCTGTGTTTTGAGTTTGTGGCTCAACTTTCTATGAATTTGTTTTTATGATAAGAGAAATATGATCTGTAGCTTGGTTTGAACAATTATTGATGGATTCACAGAAGGTGATGGTTAAATTAACCATTTATATATTTCTTTGTTCACAGAGTTGTTTGTAAAAATATGATCTACATCTGATAAGAGAGATATTTGAAATGGATAACAATATAAAAATCAAAGAAGAGGATCTCCTCACAGATGACATAGACTCACAGAATCAGAGAGAGTTCTTTCAGAAGGTTGTTTTTGTCAAGACATATACTGATACTGTACTTCTGGATACTGATTGTGACATGACAGTCAAAACAGAAATTAAATCAGAGACTATCAAAGATCTTTCCAAGCAGATTAAGAGTGAACCTGCTACCAGCAGCTACAACTGGGAGTTAGACAGGAAAACAGAAATCGAACAGACTCTGTTTTCAGATGGTTCACAGAATGTGGGAGAATTTCTTCTAGAGGATCCTGCAATAATGGACAAGATATACAAGAGTGATCAAGATATACATAACAAAATAGAAATTAAAGAAGAGCCTTTGTGGTTGGAAAAAGAAACTTCATCATTTCATGATAACATTGAGGTAAGTTATGTAGAAACCTACTCTAGTTTGACTGAGGAATGTTTGGTAAGAATCCAAATATATTCTGTGCTATTGCAGAATATTACAGACTACTATACTTAAAATAAATGAAGTTCAGGATTTGAAGCCAAGAGGTGACCCAGCTATAAACCTTAAGACCCATACTGGAACAGGATTTCTTCGTTGTAGAGGTGTTTCCAAAGGTGGGAAGCCATATCTCGAAATGATCTCTCACCTCTTTTGCTGTTCGAAGGTCGTCTTTCTGTCAGCTGTCCAGGAAATTGTCAACTATTCCACAACTATTTGTTAATTCTTCTATGGTGTCTGCTTAAATATGAGTCATAAAATCTCTTCTTTTCAAGGGTGGTTACGAGTGAAAAAATAAAATTTGAATAACTTAAACTTTGTAATATATATTTAAATTTATTTCCCACAGCTTCCATGTTTCCAAATGTAATCTAAATTAATTTTCCACCAATTTTAATAAAATGATACTTCGCAGTACAATATGAATCCTTTAACCACTACTAATCTCAAATATAACTTAAATCTTGAAAAGATTTAATAAATGGACTAAAAAAAATGTCTGCTCACTCCTGAGTATGTTGATCAAAAGATTATTTCCCTTCAAGCTTCTTCAGTAAGATTATTGATTTTTTCCCTGGTTTCAGCTAGAGCGGCTGGATGGAAACCAGAAATCTGTGGTTCAATTTCTGGCCATGGCATTGAATTTTTCATGTTGACTCAATCTCTCAAAAACCTTAATCTAATTACGTCTAGTATGAAGAAATTATTAATTTCCATCAACTGACTAAAATAATAAGAAATAAATGATGAAGACTGGCACTCAAGTACTTACGATAGTAACTCGCCACAAACAGTGTATCTGGAATGCGAGGGCCCCTAGTGGTCTACCGGGGAAATATACGAGTCAAATGGAGAATTTAATGTCATGAGGGCAAGTTGGCCATGGTAGCTCAGTAGGTTAGAGCGACTGGAGGGAAAGCAGGAGATCTTTGGTTCAAATCCTGGTCATGGCATTGAATTTTTCATGTTGACTCAATCTATGATTATTGGTATTTGTGTTTACTGTTGAGCAGAAGTTTTGTTTTTCAACAAACAGATCAACAATACTGCATTGCATTATAAAGCTGTGTACATAGACACCACATCGGGTGTGTGATGTTATCACTGCTTGGCGCATACATGCTAACCCAACCACTAAATGCAGAAATGAACTTAATGTACTTAAGGTACATACTGCCCTTAGCAATTTGCTATGCAATATGGTTTGTGTAATAGTCTTTGGAAATGTTTAGATTGATGGATCAAGCTTGGAGGTTCAGTGTTCTTAACCCATTAGACTTTGTTATGGATCAATTTGAATGGTGGAGTGTGCCACTTCTGTAGTATGTGCTTAACATGTCTGCCTCACATTCAAGAGGATCTGAGTTGGAAAGTTAGTCAAGATAAGCTAGGTGGATTAGGTTCTTTTTTCAGGTTTTCCCTAATTCTGATTGAATTTCGGGTGACCAGAAGTTCTGCGACCTTGGGCTCATTTGAGCATCAGTTCTTTGTCCGAAATGAGGAACTTAAGAGAATGTTCAATAGAAAATCAGAATAAGGAAAGAGAGTAATCTGAATTAGCATAGTGTAATGCTCTATGGCATGGTCTAGGAATCACAGAATTGATTTAGTCATGTTGGGTCAATGTGGACTTTTCAGCATCTCCTGTGGTGCACTGTAACCAGTATATTCCTATTATCACTTAAGTTCATAACTTGCAAGAATGCATTGTGTGACATATTGTGTCTTTGTGGGTTCGTGAAGTAAAAAAGTCCAATTACACCACTCAAAAATATTCTTTATTTCCACCTTGTTACAATGTCACAATTACATAGAATTTCGTAATTCATCTGTCCACGTACACTGGGCGTTCCTTACACACTCTCACCACGACTCACTCAACTCAACTCAACTAACGGTCGCCTCTCCTATATTGATCGGCAGCCCGAAGTTTCTCGAGAATTCCTTTTTATGGAGGGGGAAAACATTCTCGATGCTTCGCCCTCCTTCGGGCGGCAGGAGGGGGCGGAAACGAAGACTCAGCTATCCCCGGTGTCTCCCCTCCCACCACTGTCTCGCCTGCATTTATTGATCGGCACCGTAGAGTTTGCCACTTGGGTAACACTGCTCCCTCCTCAAGGCTGGTCATCCCGAACAGCACCATCGTAGCAGGCCAGGCGATCTAGGTGTACCACCATCTTTCCTCGGGGCACCTTCTGGATGAGGTAGACCACGTCGTTAATCCTCTTCACCACATGGTACGGTCCTTGCCATGGCTGCTGAAGCTTCGGGCAGCGTCCCTTGGTCAGGGTAGGGCGGTACAACCAGACCAGCTCACCTTGCTGGAACCCTTGGCTGTTGGCTTGCCTGTCGTATCGGGTTTTCATGCGGTACTTTTTGAAGTTTTTACATTTAAAGAAATTTTTAAGTCATTGGGTTAATTTTTAAATTATAAGGGGTTTTTAAATTAAAATGCTTTTTAAAGTCAAAACTAATATTTCTTTATTCCTAGCCTTCTGGATGTTCTGGCGAGCCATCTCGTGCATATCGTGGAGGTGGTCCACCAGGTTCTCCACATGCTCGGTCGCTGGCTGTTTCACCTCCGGAGGGCTTCCAAATGCTAGGTCAAAAGGGAGGCGTAACGATCGGCCGAACATTAAGCTGGCTAGCGTCATCCCCGTGGAGTCGTGTGTTGAGCGGTAGGCCAGCAAGCACAGTGGCACCTTGACGTCCCAGTCTCGCTGATGGCTGGCCACGACCTTCCTCAAGTGTCCCTCTAAGGTCTTGATGTACCTTTCGACCACGGCATCCGACTGGGGATGTAGAGGTGTTGTGCGGGTCTTGTTAACCCCAAGTCTCTCTAGTGCTTCCTTCATCAGGTTGGACTCAAAATTGGTGCCTTGGTTACTGTGCAGCTCTAACGGTACCCCAAATCGGCAGAACACTTGTTCCACGAAGCAGTCTGTGATTGTCCTTGCCTCTTGACTCGGGATGGAATACACCTCCGGCCACTTAGTGAAGTAGTCCACGACCAACATCAGGTACTTGTTGCCTAGGTCGGATATTGGGAACGGTACAGCAATATCAACGGCGATCATTTCGAATGGCGCACCGACGTTGTACTGTTGCATGCGACCAGGGCTCCTAGTCTGGGGGCCGCGACTCGCCGCGCACACGTGACACTGACAGCACCATCTCTCAGCGTCTGCTCGGAGCCTCAGCCAGTAGGTGTCCTCCAAGTACCGGCGGCACTTCTTCCAAAACTTCCGGGACCTTACTCCGGGGAATTACCAACTGTTGTCTCTGCGTCTCCCCTTCGGCTGATTTCCATACCCGGAACAGCACGCCCTCTCTGGTCTTCAACGAGTTCCCTTGGGCCCAGGAAGACTTGTAGGTGGCGCTCCTGGGTGCGATGTCCGCCCAGGTTGGTCTCGTCCCTGCCTCCACTTCCCTCAAGAGTGGCCGCAAGTCTGCGTGCGCCAGCTGCTCCCTCCTCAGGCCTGCGCTATCCCAGCCATCCGCAGGCACTGCCGTGACTACTCGAAAAGCTGCGGCACGCTCCTCCTCCACTCTTGTGCATTGGCCGCACTCTTCTGGACAGGGTCTTTGGGACATGGCGTCCGCGTTACCGTGGCTCTTCCCTCTGCGATGTTCCGAGGTGAAGTCGTACTCCTGCAGCCTCTAGACCCAACGTGCTGTCTAGCCTTCCAGGTTCTTAAAGGTCAATAGCCGGGTTAGGGCGGAATGGTCAGTCCTCAGGTGGAATGGCTGACCGTACAGGTACTTGTGGAAGTGCTCCAAGGTCTTTACTACCGCCAATAATTCTCGCCGAGTGACACAGTAGTTCTTCTCTGCCTTGGATAGCGTCTTGCTGTAGTAGGCTATCACCCGCTCATGGCCGTCCTGCATCTGCGATATGAAGCCCTCAATGCGATGGTCGCTGGCGTCGGTGTCCACAATGAAAGCGCCACCTGGTTGTGGAAATCCCAAAATTGGAGCGCTGCACAGGGTCTTCGTCAGGTGCGGGAAAGCGTTTTCGTCGTCCGCCATCCACACATAAGGCCGGTGTTCCTCTGTCAGGCGGGTGAGGCGTTTGGCGATGTTAGAGAACCCCTTTCTGAAGCGTCGGTAATAACTGCACAGCCCCAGGAAACTGTGCAACTATTTCTTATCCTTTGGGTGAGGCCAACCTTTCACAGCCTGTGTCTTGTCCGGGTCTGTGGCCACTCCGGTTGCTGAGACTATGTGGCCCAAGTAGTTCACTTCCTTCCGGAAGAGCTGGCACTTCTTCCCGTTGAGCTTCAGGTTGGTCGGCTGCAATCTCTGTAGCACCTTACTCAGATTCTCGAGGTGATCTTCAAAAGTCTTCCCGACGATGATGATGTCCAGGTATAGCAGGCAGGCATCGTAAGTCAGCCCTCTCATCACTGACTCCATGAGGCGTTGGAAGGTAGCTGGTGCGTTACAGAGGCCAAAGGGCATAACTGTGAACTGCCAGAGCCCTTGGCCTGTCGAGAATGTGGTCTCCTTGTCTCTCGGATCTAGAGCTACCGGCCAGTAGCCCGACTTCAGGTCCAGGGTCGAGAACCACTGTGCACCATCTACCGTTTCCAGGGTGTCGTCAATCCGGGGTAAGGGGCGGCAGTCCTTCCGGGTGACAGCGTTCAGCGCTCTGTAGTCCATGCAGAAGTGAAGCTCGCCGTTCTTCTTCGTCTTCAAGACTACAGGGGAACACCAAGGGCTGTCAGAATCTTCAATCACCCCCCTGGATCTCATGTCCTCCAGCATGTCTCGGACCGCCCCTTGCTTCGCCAGCGGAACGCGTCTAAGTGGTTGCCGAATAGGCCGGGCGTCCCCGGTGTCGAAGCGGTGAAGCACTTTGTCCGTGCGGCCATAGTCCCTGTCGCCTTGGCTCCCCATAGGGGAAGGGATCCGTCCCTTTCAGCTGCCAAAGTGCGGGCGCTGCGGACCCTTAGCACTCGTGGTACCTCTGACGTTACTAGAGGAACCTCGGGCCGAACAGCCGAGCCCCTCCTTCGGGTGTTGTTCGGATTGGGATGGTCTCGAGGGGGCAGTGTGTTCCCGATACCCGTGGGAGATTGGGTACGTCTTCGGACGGGGTTGAGGGAAGCCATTAAGTTTCCGCGTACTAGCCTGCTTAGCTAGTAGAAGGTGTGCTAGATCACCAGGCGGCCCCACCGAGGTCATATCGGTAGTCTTCACTTTGAGTGTTGACGCGCGTAAGTGGCGTATCCACTTCCGTCCCGTGTTGTGTCCTTAGGATCAGATGGGGGGCTTGTTAGTCTCTAGATCTTGCCCTATGGAAAGCCCCACGGAGGACGCCGAGCGCCCTTTGGAACAGCTCGGAAACTCCCTGGTCAAAGGAGGCCCGGCTCCAGTTCCTACCGGTTCAGGACTAATGGGAGTAGAACCTCTGGGTTCAACATGTCGGTTTGGCTGAAGACGCGCTGGTATCGCCTCGGCAGTTGTCGAACCTTCTCCAGTTCTGCGGTCAGGTGGTCGGCCGCCCTCTCCGGTAAGCCTTCTAACCGGGGCCCCAGGTGTTGCGTCGGCACCGGCTCCTGTGTCTTGTCGATTGCTGTTACGCTTACCACGGGCTCGCATGTTCTCAACTCCGTCCCGGCCTGGACGTCGTGATCGGTGACCGTTGGATTTAGCAGTCTCACTGGTACTTCCTCTCGGCACGATAGCATTGCCCTGGCTACACACAGTCCGTGTACAGGCGTCTTTGGGTCCATCATCATGTTCCTGGTTCTCTGGCCTTCCAGTCGGGCCGTCACCATCACCTCGCTCCTCGCAGGGACAACCACGTTTTCGTTCAAGATAACTCTGCAGATTCCAAGGCGCTCTTCGGGTTGACGCAGCATAACCTCTTCTCCGTTGAGCCGCAGGGCCTTCCTGCCGACGTCGACCGTCGCCTCATGGCTCCTGAGGACATCCAGTACCAGAATCACCTCCTCAGCCACCTTCGCCATGAACACCCACAGACGCACGGCACTCTGTCCCAAGGTCAGCTTCAGCAGAGCCTCCTCCACAGGCAAGGTATCGCCCGATGCTATGGTCGACTCGGCTTCCTGGAGGGAAAACCCTTGGCTATGTCGGGTCTGATGATGGTCACGGCTGCCCCTGTGTCCAACAGCACGCGGCACGGCTTCCCTCTTACACAACCGTCCGCGATAAGGCTGTTATCCATCCGCCGGCTGGCGGTGCGCAGTGTCACTCGAGGAGAGGGTGCGAACAGCGCCGGCGTGCTCCTCGCCACGCCGGGCCTTACTCGTTCTTCGGACTGCTCTTTCTGGTGTCGGCAGTCTCTCTAGGTGTCCCGGCTATCCACACCCCCAACACTTCGCCGGCTTCCCTCAGCTGGCCTTCCGTCTCCTCGTTCTCGACGTTGGGGTAGCCGTTACCTTGGCCGCCTCCATCCTCAATGCTGCCGTTAAGGCCTCGTTAATGGTTTTGTAGTTGCCGAGCATTAGGCGCTGTATCTCGGCGTATCGTACACCGTCAACGAAGTTGTAGGCGGCTTCCTGGGATACGAACTCCGGTGGGAGGTCGACTAGGGCCTTGCTAGCTCGTTGTTCAACTGCCAGGGCGAATTGCTGTAGCTATTACCCTGGGTGCTGTGACCTTGCCTTTAGCTGGTTGCGGTCCGCTGCGGCTAAGCGGTGGTTTCCAAAACGATTCTCCAGGGCCTCCCAGATGTCCTTGGGCGCCGCCGTTGTCTGTACCGCGTTCAGGACTTCCGCGGGAGGTCCCTGGAGGCTGGCTATTAACTGTGTGGTCTCCTCCTCTGGTGATCATTTGTTGCGCTTGGCCACTGCGTCGAAAGACTTCGAAATTTGACGCGCTGTTATATTTCGGAGGTTTGACGCGCGCCGATGTTGTGTCGCGTACCGGCGCGTCGGCCTTCAATCCATTCAACCTCCTGCCGACGACGTCCTCCACCATGGCGTTCAGGGACTTGACGCTGCTGTCGGCCTTTCCTTCCAGCTCATTAACACGGTTTGCCAGGTCTGCGACACGCTTGTCCACTTGGCCGATCCGCTTGCGTAGCCCCGTGACGTCCTTCATTCCGGCCAATTGTTCCTCAAATTTGGCGGCGAGGGCCTCGTTCGCAACCTTTATTTCTTCCATCTTCTCCATGAGGTTATCGTTAGCCGTTTTCATTTCTTCCAGCTTTGCGGCCAGGTTGTTATTTACCGCCTCCGTCTTTGCTGTTAGTTCCGCGGCCAGGTTGTTATTTGCCGCTTCTGTTTTCGCAGCGAGGTTGTCATTTGCTGCTTTCATTTCCGAGGTCAGTTCTACCTTCATTTCCATTATATTCTCCAAAATCTTTTCTATAGCTGTAATGTTCGGTGATGTCATCCTGCTTCGTGACACTAGTTGTAACTTTGTGGGTTCGTGAAATTAAAAGTCCAATTACACAAACTCAAAATGTACTTTATTTCCACCGAATTACAGTTGAAACACTTGCCAATTGCACAGAATTACGTAGCGCAAACAATTACAATTCAACAGTTCGTCTGTTACAGGTCCACTCCGCACTCGCAATTACGCACAACTCCTCCGATGTCTTCCGGTCCGTTCTCTCACTGGGCGCTCCTCACAGCGGCTCGCCAAGAACTGGACTGACTCGCCAACTACAGGCCTTATATAGGGAAGATCGCCGTTTCTGGAGTGTTCGCGGTGCGCACAATTATCCCGAGTATTCGAGATGTCTGGTGAGAGGGGAAAGAGACGGTAGAGTGCTCGCGCTGCTCTCCTAATTATCCCTTCAGTTAGTGACATAAGACAAATGGGTAGGCTTGGCCTGAATGCTTCCCGCCTGGACCCACTGCGTTCCGGTTCTATAAGGAGTTCCGGCGTTCGGGTGACAGTATTATGGTTTCCAGAAAACCTGTATCCTTAAAGCTGCTTGGATTACTCTTTTATCATCATTGATCTTGGTATAAATTGTACTGAGGAATTTACCACTTACATAATGTATGTCATGTCCAAATATGTTATTGGTGTAGATGAACCGAATGTGTTAGCCTTTCTTTTCTTTGACCATCTTTGGCCAGTTCACTGTCCTAAGCAAACATTTCCACATTTCCTCCACTACTTGGTTTCCTTTAACTCATTACATCAGATATTGAATTCCAGAATAACTTTTAACAATGTAAGTTAGGACGTTCAATGCTATTTGGATAATTATGTAGAACTGTACATTTGAATTATTCTGTTACAGGATGGGGACCTTCCTCCAGTAAAATCTTCAAGGTAAGTCTTGCCTCTTTTCAATTACAAACCTTTTTCTTTTGTGTTACATATACTTTTGTTTTTATATACCTGTTATATTTATACTTCAGTACATGTCTCATTGTACTCTTGAACTGATGCACATTGACCTATAGTAAAACTTGCTCTAAATGGAATCTTATGGGGCCAAAACAAATGCTCAAGTTAGACAAGTTTCCAGATTCCACAAAATTCTATAGATAATGTATATTTTATCAATTACCATGCATCATACATATGAAGGGGTGGGAGAGTTATAATTGAAAACCACAAAATATAAATTTTTCAGGAGAGCATTTTAAAAGCTTGAATAAATCCACTAACACATAAATACATAAATACATATGAAACAAAGGTAGTTTATTTCTCCAATGAATATGTTGGTTTCCATGGTTTGATGACCATGGCCTTCTCCAGTAGCTAATGATATATATAAGGGCGCTCAACTACGGCGGTCATCAGCATTCTTTAAAAAAGTAGTCATGGAAAAAGCCAGATATAGAACTTTCTAAAAACTATACAAGTGTAACAAAACATATTAAAAATACATGTACATAAAAAACATCAATCAAAACCTATTAAAAATTTCGTTCACTAAATCCTAAACTCTAAACTAGACAAGAATCTAAAAACCTTCTCCACGGGTCTCCAAGCACGGTCTACACGTGGGTGGGCCTGTTGACCGTCTCCCTCAACCACGAAGAGGAGCCCACACGAGGGAGACTGTTCGCTCGGGACCCCGGGTGCGCCAAACCCGTACCTACCGAAGTAGGCCCCTGGGGGTTCCAGTAGCTAAGGATACTCATTGTCTTTCAATTATCTTAACATGCACGTTTGCTAGTTTTGTGAAAAATGTTACACAATATAAATAAAAAATAATATTGCTGGATGACAATATTGGGCTTTGGCCTATCTTGTACTAAAAGAAGAGAAGGTTTATAAATTGTAAACATCAACATGTAACATAACTTAGAATGTTAATTAATGTAACACTTCAAACAGTATAACCAATATCTGTCACCCCTGTGCCATTTTCTTCCTTTGTTTTAGTCAGATTTTGTAAGTATCCCTTCGAAACTGTATATATGGCATTAATGACATAACATTTTCAGTTTTTCTTACAAATTCGGATGGGTATTAAGTCTTAAAACCTGTATGTGGTCGGTTAATTCACTCTTCGTCACTTACATTTTATACTATTGATGGACTAGTTTCGGAAGCCATCAGTTCTGTTTTCAACCTCTCTCCAACTTGAGTTTTAAATATTTCTTTGACAATTGGTTATGGATTAAGCTTGTGATGTGCTTGCCCTTTACTAGTGATATTTACAGTTCTGAATTCTTCTAAATTGGTGTATTGATATATCACTTTTAAATATGATTGTGGCTGTTGAGTATTATAGTTTTGAAGGATTCCCCCAGCCAGAGCTGTATAAAATGGGAATTAGCAAAGACAATTATTTGTGATAGCCCTTATTTATTAGCACCTTCATGTCCTTACTAATCATATTTTGTTGCTGTTAATCTATACCTTATGCTGCTAATGGAAACTGAATTGAATAGCATACTCTAAAATGGTCCGTCCAATTTTTTTTTTGGCTTGTTAATAATCGCTTTCTTACGTATATTTCTATTTTCCAAAGGTCATAGACAGGAACAGCTTACAAAATATACTGAATAGTTGCCTTTATAGGAAACTCTAATGATGTAATTGTCTGTACATTGATGTTGACGTAATTGGCAGTTCTATTAATAAGCACTGCTTATATTGCTAGAAACAAAATTTATTACCATGTTGCTCATTTGAACAATAGTGTGCATTAGCAAAGTTAATTGTTATAATGAATGTCATGGCTACTTCTCCTAAATCTATTTAAGTAGAGGTGTCATTGTTCCTGAGCATGTCGTGACAGGTAACGTTTTGAAATTTTGTTACCTTATTCTAAATGATGCTAACTCCTACATTTCAGATTGTACCCTGAAAGATCTGCGGGTGTAATTAACAAATCACCATTGCTCTCAGCTGAACTCCCATCAAGAGACACAAGCTTCTCTAGTGCAATCGATCGTGTTGAAGATGAATGTAAAAAATGTGATGTTACATATGATCTCCTAACTGCTAAGGAACATGTTGACTCAAATCAATACGACAAATATAGTAATGAGGCTCGCAGACATATACAGCCTTTATACTTGAAACACAGGAGTTTGAGGCATATGACAGAAACAGAAAAACTGGGTAACATTTGTGAAAAGAACAGTATATGTCTCTCCTCTTCGGAAGCACATACTCTCATTCCTGATGGTAAGAAACCATTCCAGTGGAAAACTTGTACCAAGAGTTTTAATCGGTCTTTACATTTGAAAAGACATAATTTAGTACATGATGGTAAGAAGTCATACCAATGTGAAGTTTGTAATAAGAGCTTCACTAAGCTTTCACATTTGAAAGCACATCATTTAACTCATGGTGATATGAAACCATACCAATGTAAAGTTTGTAAGAAGAGCTTCACTCTGTCTGGAAATTTGAAAGTACATAATTTAATTCATGAGGGTAAGAAACCCTACCAATGTAAAGTTTGTAATAAGAGCTTCACTCGGTTGGGAAGTTTGAAGAGACATAATTTAATTCATGATGGTCAGAAGCCATTCCAATGTAAAGTTTGTAATAAGAGCTTCACTCAGTTGTCATCTTTGAAAACACATAATTTCATTCATGATGATCAGAAGCCATACCAATGTAAGGTTTGTGATAAAGGCTTCATTCAGTTGTCTAATTTGAAAACACATACTCTAATTCATGATGGTAAGAAGCCATACCAATGTAAAGCTTGTAATATGAGCTTCGCTTGGTTGGAAAGCTTGAAGAGACATAATTTAATTCATGAGGGTAAGAAACCCCACAAATGTAACGTTTGTAATAAGAACTTCACTCAGTTGTCACATTTGAAAACACATACTTTAATACATGAGGGTAAGAAGACATACCAATGCAAAGCTTGTAATAAGAGCTTCTCTCAGTTGGGAAGTTTGAAGAGACATAATTTAATTCATGAGGTTGAGAAGTCATACCAATGTCAAGTTTGTAATAAGAGCTTCACTCAGTTGTTATCTTTGAAAACACATAATTTGATTCATGATGATCAGAAGCCGTACCAATGTCAAGCTTGTAATAAGAGCTTCACACAGTTGGCAAGTTTGAAGAGACATAATTTAATTCATGAGGGTAAGAAACCGTACCATTGTCAGGTTTGTAATAAGAGCTTCACTCAGTTGTCATCTTTGAAAACACATAATTTCATGCATGATGGTCAGAAGCCATACCAGTGTAAAGCTTGTACTAAGAGCTTCACTCGCTTGGCAAGTTTGAAGGAACATTATGTAAGTCATGAGGGTAAGAAGGCATACCATTGTAATGTTTGTAATAAGAACTTCACTCAGTTGTCATCTTTGAAAACACATAATTTCATTCATGATGGTCAGAGGCCATACCAATGTAAAGTTTGTAATAAGAGCTTCACTCGGTTGGCAAGTTTGAAGAAACATAATTTGGTTCATGAGGATAAGAAAGTGGACCAGTGCTTAGTTTAATAAGAGCATCACTCAGTTGTATTTAAATAAAATAGTTTAATTCATGGGAGTGAGAATTTCATACCAATGTAAGGATTGTAATATGAGTTACACTGTAACCAATGTAAAGTTTGTAATAAGAGCTTCACTCGGTTGGCAAGTTTGAAGAAACATAATTTGGTTCATGAGGATAAGAAAGTGCACCAGTGCTTAGTTTAATAAGAGCATCACTCAGTTGTACTTAAATAAAATAATTTAATTCATGGGAGTGAGAATTTCATACTAATGTAAGGATTGTAAGATGAGTTACACTGTAAGAAATGAAACATGTGTACTAAATGCTTCACCCATGTGTCTGCATTGAAAAGTTATAATTTACTTCATGAGTGTAAAAATACATAGTAAGTGAAACACGTGATAGAATTTCAGGCAGCTGGAAAATTTCCAAACCTACAATTTGGTTTATGTGGGTAAGAAGTAATATACCTAATGCGATTCAAGGAAGCAGTTGTAAAATTTTAAAGAGTTAGTTACTGTTAACTTATTTAATTTTGTGTAAAATTAGCTATGTAATTGAGCTATTTCTAGTCAGTTTCAAAATATTTGTCTTACCAGTATACCGTCGGCAATGTCATTTGACTAAATTGGTTTCTCCAGCATCTATATCTCAGAACATTTCATCCTAAAATATTATACCGAGATTTATTTAAAATGTGCGTTTTGAGATCTACTTAATCAAAGGGCATGTGTTAGACAAATGGCTCTTTGTCCTATGAATAGAAAAACTCAAAAACAAAGTTGGTTAAATATCAAACCTAGTTTATAAGGTCAGCATCACCCAAGAATGTGGCACAGAAGCATACATGAACATCCCTATGGTCTATTTCCACATTTCATTTTCTGAAACTTGTGATTTTCTCAAAATGAGGTGAATGATATTAATTAGAATACAATATATGTAAGATATTTTCCATAACAAAGAAATATATATTTTAATTTTCTGGATATCCAAAGATATTTTCTTAATTTATGAATCACTGTAAGCTGCAAGAGATATACTAAACTATCCTATCAAAAAGTGCATGACTAATGCTCACATTTTCATGAACGTCTTTCTTGTTTGCTCCCGGTTCTTGGTTTATCAGAATTTCACTTACAATCAAGGATTTATGATGCGCCTCATGTATCCCATCCTCATTCTGATGGTGCGTCCTGATGTAACAGATGAGACCCTGGTGTCCCAGTTACAGTGGTGTAACAGGCTCATAAAAATGTAGACAACGCCTTTTCCACACATACTGTATATATACTGCTTGGCATGGCAGTGGAAACATCCTTTATCTGGTAAATGAAGGGAAGGCTGGTTATGTCCCAATGACTTGTTAAACCTGAAACGAAGGTTTCGCATATCAACCAAAGGCGCATTCCATATACAATATAAGGGTTAAGGTGAGACAGAATGCTGTATCTAGTTAAAATATACAACTTGATGACCCGTTTTTGTGGAACTACTAACAGCACAAACATGAACACGGTATAACACATTATGTGGTCCTTAGAGAAGCTACTCATTTCCAATGAAGGTTTTATTTACAGTTTGAAGCAATATATACTCTCTTTCATTATTCTTTCTTGATTATTAGCCTGCAAATTTTTACAGGCTATTTGCACAAATGTTTTATATTTGAAACACTTTGTAGAGGGGATTTGGAAAGTTATTCTGAAAAACAAACTCCTTCGCAGGCTCCTAGATGAAACAGTTTTCTGGACATTTCTGCACCTGACATAATGATTAATATTTTAAAATAATTGCTAAATATGTTACATTTGTATTAAGAATAAGTAGGGAAATTTGTCCTGTAGCTTCACTATGAAATTAAAGTCACCGTTTGACAGTAATTTATTACAATATTTATGTTCAAGTTCTCGGGAGACAAGACAGGTGATAGGACGATGAGAAATTGACGTTTCAGGAGCTTACATCTCTCCAAGCTTCAAGATATTTTTAAAAATGTTATAACCACAAAATGTGTAACTGGATATCACACAAGTAGTAACAATATCCATATAAGTTCTGCTTATAATCAGCACTTTATTATATATGTTGACTTGGGAATGTGTTCCTAACAAGCAATAGATTTTCTATACGAAGTTCTTTCTTCTTTTTAACTTTTGCCTTCCATTTCGTTCACATCACCTGTCATGCCCAAGTGCTTGGTTTCATTTACGTATGGAATTACTTTTTTATTTACAAATCTTAGTGCCTTATTTAATTTTCTGTTTGAGAAAATTATATGAGTTAATTTTGTCTCGTTAAGTTTAATGGGCCGGCTTTTAATCCAGTCGTAAGTTAAGTAGTTGCTTATTCATCAGTTTCCCACACAGCCATCATGAGACAGGGTGGGTACAGCTATTTCCTGATTTTGTGGTATATCATTTGTATACAAAGCAGCGTACAATATTGGTCATAGGATACTTTGACATAAATCTATCGCTGTTTTAAAAGTGTATGACGTAACCTCGAAGACCGTAGGCAAATGGTTGATAATATGTGGTTTCCTGAGCAAAGAGATTCCGGGATGAGTGATCAGTTCAGCGTCAGAAGTGAAAGTAAGGGAGATGAGATATTGGATCAAGTGATGGAACGCTGGAGGTGAAAATGGGAGAATCCGGAGAAAACGCGCTACAGCGCCACGTTGTCCACCACAAATCTTACTTTGCGGTTACCGGGGATGGAATCCGGGCCGCCTTGAGAGAGGTGTGCCATCTAACCATCAGCCATGGAGCTGCCTGTGTAAATTACAGTTTAAAAAATAACAAGTGCCTCAAATGAGTGTCCGCAGTCAACTCCAATGCCTTTGGGTGTGGTTAAGTTGGCAGTGGTGGTATGGAGACCTCCCGAGTGGTATAGTGAGAAACTTTCTTTCGTTGATTTGGAGTAATGTGTGATTTTACGTGAACAAAGTATGTTAACCTTATTAGTTGAGTGTGTATTCTTTGATGCTGAAAACTTAAAGTATCGTGTGAAAAGAAAGTTTCATGAAATTTTGCCACATGCGGAATGTCTTCCACTCGATACTGTAAGAGATTTACTTACTATGGGTCTTTACATTGTGCTCCAAAAAGCGGTAGAACACCCTGCTACCACACGTTGTTTACATCAACGATGTCCGATCAGTGTTTAAATGCCAAGCTCAAACATGGCGACATCATCATTGGCACATCCCTTTGTGGGTCTTTGCCTTCTGAAGGAGTTTTCCCCATTCTGTCCAGTTAAGTTCGTGATGCCAATAGTCCTTACATCCTCTCTCAACCCTTCCCACCTTAACTTTAATGTTTCAACTCGCTTACCCAATTATGAGGATTGCATTGATACGGTTCCCTAACACGATTTACAGTTCGGTTGCTGGGTCCCGAATGTCCTTGTGGAGGAGCGATGAACATTCATCACGAAATTTCCCATACCAATGCCTGATACTGTACAACAGTTACCATGAACTGTTACTCACTTATTTTTTTAAACTTTAAAATGATTGATAGACTTATGAATAACCCTCTATATCGTATTCATTTTGAGCCAAGAATTGTCCCAAAGGTTTCGGTGGAATTGTCTACGAAATACTCGTTACGAAGTAATTGTTTTCATTCAATTGGATTTTAATTTTTAAATAGCCAATGATTTACACAATGACTCCTGAAATAAGACAACATTATTGTCACAATAATAGATTTTACTTAAAGATGTTAAGTTCTGAATATGAAACTTTGGTTATAAAAATATTCGTTTCATTCCAGATTCCTTCTTCATATTGTGACCTTGTGGGTTCGTAGAATTAAAAGGCCAAGTAGCAGAAATTAAAAATGTCCTTTATTTTCTTAGAAATTCTCTTATAGCTTACAGCAGATTTACGTTACGTACACCATCAGTCTACCAAGGACGATGGCAATAACAGTGGCAACAGATACATCATTAGCTCTCGTTACAGTAACACTTCCAGCTGTTTCTCGCTTCACAACACTGTTTCACAACTGACTCACTTTGCGAGCCGTCACTTGCTTTAATACCTAATTCTAGATTCGACATATTTCCGGAACAATAAAGAAACCAAATAATCAAGATATCACCAGAAATTTCCATTTATTTCAGTTAGTATGTTTCGGTAAGTCTTTTACCTCAAGCGCTATGTTATCTGCTTATGCAAGCTCGTTATCTGAAACTTTATCCGCCGACAGTTTTCATATTTGTGCCGAAACTTTTATGCCTGTTGCCGTGATAATATCCTTGTTTCGTTGTTATTCATATTTTGTTGAATTTTTAAATAGTTTGTTATTGTGTCCTTTATCTTTTACTTTCTTGCGTACTTTTATTCAATACTTACAAGACCTTGCCCCTCAAAATCCAACCTCTGCGGTCCTCGTCCCGCGGGGTGGGCAACAGGAAGTAGGGGACTGACTGATGGGGTGATGTACGGTGGGGACTTGGTGTACCCCACGACCGCTACGGCTGCCGAGAAGGCCCATCAGTAACCCTGAAAACTGGCAGAAGAGGCTCTGGTATTTTTCCCCAGGGACCTACTACGGTAGGTACGGGATTGGCGATCCCGGGGTCCCTAGCCACTCACCCTCAATTCATCCCCTTCATCTCCATCAACTGTGCCACGTTAAGCTACTGCTTGTCAGTAAGCATCACATTCTTCCTCTTCTAGTTTTTATTATTATTATTAGCACGTCAGGTATTAGGTTTATAACTCCTGTCTCACCAGCAGGGATCTCTCCTATCTCCGTGGTTCTGTCCCACGGTTTTCAGCGCGGCTTCCGACATGTGTGCTCTCCGGAGGTCTCAAAAGTGAAGGTTGAGCGGACCCTTCGCACTGCCCCTATGTGTAGCCTTAGGTGCGGAGCCCGTCCACACCGTCAAGTACACCAACGTAGCTCCTTGAGGGCCCGGTCTGTGTTAATCTCAGGACGGCCGTGTGCCGCTGGGCTAGTATCACGGACCGGACGTGTTACCGCAGACGGAACCCCGGTGTAATCAACCACAAGTCCCCTGAATCCGCGTGTGCCTATTATACGCAGCGCGGCCTAAAGTGGGGAGCCACAGGCGGTTATTCCTGTGGTAGGGGAATAAAGCCGGGGTGTGCGTGGTGAACGGTTTACCCATACGGACAAGCAGTGGATTTTGAAGGGTAGCTTTTCTGAGGTACAAATGAGATCGGTCATGGGTGGGGTCCCCATGACGGCACGGACCGTGAAGATTCGGTGTCTTTCTTTCTTTAACCCCCGGATGGCAGGCTGATGCCGACGGTTCCGGATGGGGGTCCTATTCAAAATGCATCCGCGCAAAACCTCTTTCATCGACCCGTATATAGTGATGACCTTGGCATGTGATGGCAAAACGTTTAAGGATATCAGCCCTTTTTACATAAAGCGTGAATTAGATAAGATCAGTGGCCCTGTTAAGAATGCGACGCGCCTCCGAGACGGCACCCCACTATTGGAGAGCACAAATGCAGACCAATCTCGAAAACTGCAAAAGGCGACTTTGTTGGGCTCCTACCCTATCCGGGTAGCCCCACACAAAACACTCAACACCAGCAGAGGAGTAGTCACCACCTCTAGCTTAGATGGTCTTGGGAATGAAGAGATAGTAAGTTGCCTCTCTGATCAACTTGTTTGTCAGGCGTACCGCGTTACCCGAAAACAAGATGGAAAGGAATACCCCTTAGGTACAGTCTTTCTTACTTTTGCTGAAACTAAGTTACCTGAATTTATCTATTGCGGCTATGAACGTGCTAGCGTCCGCCAGTATGTCCCGAACCCCATGCGCTGTTTCCAATGTCAGCGCTTCGGACATACTAAGGTCACGTGTACCAATCCTGCTCTTTGTGAGCAATGTGGCCTGGCGAAACACGAAGACCCAAACTGCACTCGACCACCTTGTTGCGTGAACTGTGGCGGTAGTCATCCTTCCAGCTCGCGACAGTGCCCTAGATTCATGGACGAAAAAAGTATTCAGGAGCTACGTGTAAAAGAACGCCTGACTTTTCCAGAGGCACGACAGCGCTTTGAACAACTAAAGCCTGCTACCACTACTACTGGATATGCATCAGCAGCTCGCCGTACTCCTAATACCACTGTTGCTGTTCAACACGTCCCTGTCGCCCACGCATCCACGCAGACTGACTTTCTAGCCGTTAAGCCCACGTCTCAGGCTGTTTGTTTATCCACCAGCACAGATTCCGCTTCAACCGTACAGACTCCAGCCACCAAGCCATCAGCGGGTAACAACCATCCCGCGGTAAATGCGAAAAACCGATCCCGACCACAACATAGATCGCGAAGTCGCTCGCCTTCTATTAGATCCCGGTCTCGTTCTACGAGCCGTAGGGGAGTGTGTGGGGTTTTAGGGCCCGTCGACAGCAAGGTCATTTGGGCCCGAAGTCAATAATAAAACCTAAAACCTACACAAATTTAGCTAAAAACGGACAATAAAATAAAACACTCAACCATCAAAAGCACATAAAACCATCTAAAAACTGATAATTTGAAATCTCTAAAATTAATAAATATAAAATACAAGTTAGACTTGTTTATTAAAACCTATTTCTAAAACAAACCGCAGTGCCTTATCCACGGCCACTGGGTCATCCCCTAAAATACTGAACAAGTTAGCTCCCAAGCCCAAAGACTGGAGAACGCTGGCGTACTGAGGGCAATCGATTAATATGTGCCGCACAGTGAGGCGTACTGAACACGGAGCACACACAGGGGCCGGTTCCCCTCTTAACAGGTGGCCAAGAGTCAATCGTGTGTGCCCAATTCTCAGCCGGGTGAGTATCACCTCGGCCCGCCGGTTATCCCTGCAGGCAGTTGGCCAGGGTTGTACGCTCTCCTTTATAGCCCAGAGTTGTGTGCCTTTTAAAGCTGTCCAGGATTGCTGCCAAGCAGATAGGAGCTGGCGACGGAAAAAACGTTGCACATCCTGGTATGGCACCGTAGTTGTTAAACTCCGGGGCAAACGGCAAGCGGACTTTGCAGCCGCGTCCGCCTCCTCGTTTGCGGAAATCCCCACATGGCCTGGGGTCCAAGTAAAAACAAAATTGGACCCGCGCCTGAGCATTTGCGAGATCTGGGCCTGTATTTTTAAAACGAGGGTGTGAGAGGCAGTGTGCTGCTGCAAGGCCTGAAGAGCACTCAGAGAATCAGTGCAGACAGTAAAAGAGCCAGGAGCTAACTTGCATATAAAAAGGAGCAAATAGAAAATGGCATACAGTTCTGCGGAAAAAACTGAAGTGGAGTCCAGAAGGCGAAATTTATGAGCCTCACCGTTAATGAAGAATGCGCAACCCGTAGCGCTACCTAACTGGGAACCGTCCGTAAAGACCAGAACATAGTTAGGGTAACGGCCCAATAGTTCGGCAAAAAGTTGTAGGCACACCGAATGTGGAGTAGCGAGTCTAGAGTTGCTTGAAAGAGCGAGATCGAACACCGCACGATCGAGCTGCCATGCAGGATAAGGGCAGATGGACGACCTCTCCACGCGAGGCATTCGGAGGCCATGGGAATGTAGGAGGTCCCGAAATCTTATTCCCATGGGGCGTGTCCGAGAACCAGGGCGCATATAACGGTGGACTAAATCTGGACACAGAACTGGTTTAAAACAACGATGATTGGGATAACTTGCCAACTTCGAGACGTACGAGCAGAGTAACAGCGAGCGACGAATATGGAGTGGAGGTTCGCCTGAGTCTGCAAACAGGCACTCGACTCGACTGGTGCGGAAAGCTCCTGTGGCAAGGCGGATGCCAGTATGATGCACGGTGTCTAAAAGGCGAAGTTTAGAGGCGGTCGCTGCGCCATAAATAAAACTGCCATAGTCCAGCTTGGACCGAACAAGAGAGCGGTACAGCATCAACATTACCGTGCGATCGCCCCCCCCCCAAGATGCTCCAGATAATACCTTCAGCACCCGAAGAGAACGATCGCAAGAGGCTCGAAGGTGACGAATGTGGTGCTCCCAATTGAGTTGTCGGCCCAAGTAGAGGCCCAAGAACTTCAGGTGTGAGACAAATGGTAGGGGTGTACCGTTCAAATGAAGATCAGGAGGCGGGTGAATACCTCGTATACGGTGAAAGTGGATACACTGCGTCTTCGCAGCTGAAAAACGGAAGCCGGTTTGAAGCGCCCAAGCTGCTAGCTGGATAATGGTCAGCTGCAGTTGGCGCTCAATGTGATCTATGTTGGCAGACCTATAATAGACTGCGAAGTCGTCAACATAGAGGGATGATGAAATTCCACTTCTAACGGCACTAGTGATGCTGTTAATCGCTACGGCAAAAAGGGTGACGCTCAAAATCGACCCTTGAGGTACACCGTTCTCCTGTATCCGTTCCTGGGATATCGTTTTACCTATGCGCACACGAAAACGGCGAAGTTTTAAAAAATTACATAAAAACACGGGTAGATGACCACGCATGCCGTAACCATGTAGGTTACGGAGTATGCCGTACCGCCAAGTGGTGTCATAGGCCTTCTCCAGGTCGAGGAACACGCCCACGGTATGTTGGTTCAGTAGAAAGGCATCGGAAATATATCCCTCAAGGCGTGTTAGATTATCGACACTTGAGCGATGGCGACGAAAACCGCATTGTAAGTTGGGCAGGTGGTTATGTTTTTCTAGCCACCAATTTAACCGAGCGTTTATCATTCGCTCCAACGGCTTACAGATGACACTCGTCAGGCAAATGGGGCGGTAGCTAGATGGAAGTGTGCGGTCCTTTCCGGGTCGAGGGATGAGGATGACAATATCCTCTCGCCAGGAGGAAGGGAAAACCCGCTCATGCCAAATGCGGTTATATATGTTTAAAAGTAAACATCGCGCCTCAGATGGAAGATGTAGCAGCATCTGTCGGTTGACGTCATCGGGACCTGGAGAAGAATCCTTTGCTAACGCCAGAGAATGGGCCAGCTCGGCTGCTGTAAAAGGTTGGTTGTACGGCTCGGTGCAGTCACTATTAAAATTCAGTGGTACCCGCTCCGTCTTTTCCTTAATAGGCAAGAAGAGAGCGTCATAGCGGGCAGTTTGGCTAGTAGCAGCAAATGAGGTAGCTAGGGCTTCAGCTATGTCCTGCTCGGTGATGCATATGGAACAGTTGATGGCAAGGCCGGGAATTACCGTCCGGCGATGCTTGACATACATCCGCCGAACAGCTGACCATACTTGTTGGGTAGAGCTGCGCCGGGAAAGCGAAGACACATAGGCTTCCCAAGATTTACGCTTTGCGTTGCGCAGTATAAAGCGTGCCCTAGCGCGAGAACGTTTGAAGGCGACGAAGTTCCCTTCCGTCGGGTGCCGCTGAAAAACGCGCAAAGCACGTTTGCGTGCTTTGATTGCCAAACTGCATTCCTCAGACCACCACGGTAAAGGAATACGACGTGGTGTAGCTGATCCTCGAGGGATGCTGGATTCTGCTATGAGCAGGATCGAGCAAGTAAAATATTTGACCATTTCGTCGATGGTGTCGAACCATCGTCGGTGAGGTGTATGAGGATTTGGAATTTTCCCCAGTTAGCTTTGGAAGTAATCCAGCGAGGATGTCGAGAAGGTACACAATGGCGGCCAGAAAAATGAATGTTAATGGGGTAATGATCACTGCCAAAGAGGTCGGAAAGTACTGACCACTCAAGTAGTGGTACTAATGACGGAGTGCAGAAAGAAAGGTCTAGTACGGAATGTGTACCATATGCGGATGATAGGAATGTCGGGTCACCAGTATTTAGCAGAAGCAGCTCAGACTTATCGAAGACGTCTACGAGGAGGCATCCACGGGCGTCATCAGTGTCTGATCCCCAGAGCGTGTGCTTGGCATTCAAATCTCCCACAAGGAGTAGTGGTGAGGGGAGCTGAGCCAATAGAGCTAGAAGATCCCGCTCTAGAACTATACTGAGCGGCGGCAGGTACATGTTACAGATGGTAAAACTGATCCTCTCCAGCTGTATCCGAATGGCCACAGCTTGCAATGGTGTGGTGAGAGGAACGTTGGCGGCGGAGATGTTAGGCGCCACTAAGGTAGCAACGCCACCGCTTGCACGCATACCTGCAAGAGAATCGCTTCTGAATGCCGAAAAAGAGTGAAGGTGTAACGAGTGATTGGGATGTAAGTGGGTTTCCTATAGACAAATAATTGATGGTGACCGTTGAGAAACTAAATGTTGTAGGTCTTGAGCACGAGCTCGAAAACCATTGACATTCCACTGGATTATTTCCATTTAGAGTAATTTAATGGGCTGTCTTGACTTTTTTCTTGACCTTGGCTGATTTGGGCCCTACGATTCGGAAATCGTTAGCCTCCTGTGACTCCACTGATGTTCGGGAGTCAGAACTCCTACGGCTCGTGGAACGAGACCGGGATCTAATAGAGGGCGAGCGACTTCGCGATCTTTGTGTTGGCCGGCATCGGTTTTTCACATTTACCACGGGATTGTTGTTATTCGCTGATGGCTTGGTGGATGGAGTCTGTACGGCTGAAACGGAGGTAGTGCAGGTGGATATACAAGCAGTCTGAGACGTGGGTTTAACGGCTAGAAATTCAGTCTGCGTGAATGCGTGGGCGACAGGGACGTGTTGAACAGCTACAGTGGTATTAGGAGTACGGCGAGTTGCTAATGCATATCCAGTAGTAGTGTTAGGAGGCTTCAGTTGTTCGAAGCGCCACCGTGCCTCTGGAAAAGTCAGACGTTCCTTTACACGTAGCTCCTGAATACCTTTTTCGTCCATGAATCTAGGGCACTGTCGCGAACTGGAGGAATGACTACCACCACAGTTCACGCAACAAGGTGTTCGAGTGCAGTTTGGGTCTTCGTGTTTCGCTAGGCCACATTGCTCACAAAGAGCAGGATTGGTACATGTGACCTTAGTATGTCCGAACCGCTGACATTGGAAACAGCGCATGGGGTTCGGGACGTACTGGCGGACGCTAGCACGTTCATAGCCGCAATATATATATATATATATATATATTCAGGTAACTTCATCCCAGCAAAAGTTAGAAATACCGTACGTAATGGGAACTCCTTGCCATCTTGCTTCCGTGTTAGCAGGGACGCCTGACAAACAAGTTGGTCAGAGAGGCAACTTACTATTTCTTCATTTGCTAGACCATCTAAGCTGGAGGTGGTGACTACTCCTCTACACGTATTCAGCGTTTTGTGTGGGGCTATCCGGATAGGGTAGGAGCCCAACAAAGACGCTTTTTGCAGCTTTTTAGACTGGTTTGAAGTTGAGGTCTCTAACAGTAAGCTACCGTCTCGGAGACGCGTAGCGTTTTTTGACAGGGCCACTGATCTTATCTATTTCACGCTTTATATAAAATGGGCTAATATCCTTAAACGTTTTGCCATCACATGCCAAGGTCATCAATAAATAAGGGTCAATGAAGGAGGTTTTGCGCGGAGACATGATGATATAGACCCCCATCCGGAACCGTCGGCGCCACCCTCCATCCGGGGGTTAAAGAAAGAAAGACACCGAATCTTCACGGTCTGTGCCATCATGGGGACCCCACCCATGACCGATCTCATTTGTACCTCAGAAAAGCTACCATTCAAAATCCACTGCTTGTCCGTATGGGTAAACCGTTCACCACGCACACCCCTGCATTATGCCCCTACCACAGGAATAACCGCCTGTGGCTCCCCACTTTAGGCCGCGCTGCGTATAATAGGCACACGCGGATTCAGGGGACTTGTGGTTGATTACACCGGGGTTCCGTCAGCGGTAACACGTCCGGTCAGTGATACTAACCCAACGGCAACACGGCCGTCGGGAGATTAACACAGACCAGGCCCTCAAGGAGCTACGTGGGTGTACTTGACGGTGTGGACGGGCTCCGCACCTAAGGCTACACATAGGGGCAGTGCGAAGGGTCCGCTCAACCTTCACTTTTGAGACCTCCGGAGAGCACACATGTCGGAAGCCGCGCTGAAAACCGTGGGACAGAACCACGGAGATAGGAGAGATCCCTGCTGGTGAGACAGGAGTTATAAACCTAATACATACGTGCTCATAATAATAATAAAAACTAGAAGAGGAAGAATGTGATGCTTACTGACAAGCAGTGGCTCAACGTGGCACAGTTGATGGAGATGAAGGGGGTGAATTGAGGGTGAGTTGCTAGGGACCCCGGGATCGCCAATCCCGTACCTACCGTAGTAGGTCCCTGGGGAAAATACCAGAGCCTCTTCTGCAAGTTTTCGGGGTTACTGATGGGCCTTCTCGGCAGCCGTAGCGGTCCTTGGGTACACCAAGTCCCCACCGTACATCACCCCATCAGTCAGTCCCCTACTTCCTGTTGCCCACCCCTCGGGACGAGGACCGCAGAGGTTGGATTTTGAGGGACCGAGCCGTAGGAGTTCTGACTCCCGAACATCAGCGGAGTCACAGGAGGCTAACGATTTTCGAATCGATGAGCCAAAGTCAGCCAAGGTCAAGAAAAAAGTTAAAACGGCCGGTTAAAAACTCTTAATGGAAATAATCCAGTGGAATGTCAATGGTTTTCGAGCACGTGCTCAAGACCTACAACATTTAGTTTCTCAATGGTCACCATCAATTATTTGTCTCCAGGAAACCCACTTACATCCCAATCACTCGTTACACCTTCACTCTTTCTCTGCATTTAGAAGCGACTCCCTTGCAGGTATGCATGCAAGCGGTGGCGTTGCTACCTTAGTGGCGCCTAACATCTCAGCCGCCAACGTTCCTCTCACCACACCATTGCAAACTGTGGCCGTTCGGATACAGCTGGAGAGCATCAGTTTTACCATCTGTAACATGTACCTGCCGCCGCTCAGTATAGTTCCAGAGCGTGATCTTCTAGCTCTATTGGCTCAGCTCCCCTCACCACTACTCCTTGTGGGAGATTTGAATGCCAAGCACACGCTCTGGGGATCAGACACTGATGACGCCCGTGGATGCCTCCTCGTAGACGTCTTCGATAAGTCTGAGCTGCTTCTGCTAAATACTGGTGACCCGACATTCCTATCTTCCGCTTATGGTACACATTCCGTGCTAGACATTTCTTTCTGCAGTCCGTCATTAGTACCATTACTTGAGTGGTCAGTACTTTCCGACCTCTTTGGCAGTGATCATTACCCCAATAACATTCATTTTTCTGGCCGCCAATGTGTACCTTTTCGACATCCTCGCTGGATTATTTCCAAAGCTAACTGGGGAAAATTCCAATCCCTGATACACCTCATCGACGATGGTTTCGACACCGTCGATGAAATGGTCGAATATTTTACTTGCTCGATCCTGCTCGCAGCAGAATCCAGCACTCCTCGAGGTTCACCTACACCACGTCATATCCCTGTACCGTGGTGGTCTGAGGAATGCAGTTTGGCTGTCAAAGCACGCAAACCTTTTTTGCGCATTTTTCAGCGGCACCCGACGGAAGGGAACTTCGTCGCCTTCAAACGTTCTCGCGCTAGGACACGCTTTATACTGCGCAACGCAAAGCGTAAATCTTGGGAAGCCTACGTGTCTTCGCTCTCCCGGCGCAGCTCTACCCAACAAGTATGGTCAGCTGTTCGGCGGATGTATGGCAAGTATCGCCGGACGGTAATTCCCGGCCTTGCCATCAACGGTTCCTTGTGCACCACCGAGCAGAACATAGCTAAAGCCCTAGCTACCACATTTGCGGCCACGAGCCAAACTGCCCGCTATGACGCTCTCTTCCTGCCTATTAAGGAAAAGGTGGAGCGGGTACCACTTAATTTTAACAGTGACTGACCCGAGCCGTACAACCAACCTTTTACCGCAGCCGAGCTCGCCCATTCTCTGGCGTTAGCAAAGGATTCTTCTCCAGGTCCCGATGACGTACACCGACAGATGCTGCTACATCTTCCATCTGACGCGCTATGTTTCCTCTTAAACATATATAACCGCATTTGGCATGAGCGGGTTTTCCCTTCCTCCTGGCGAGAGAATATTGTCATCCCCATCCCCCGACCCGGAAAGGACCGCACGCTACCATCTAGCTACCGCCCCATTTGCCTGACGAGTGTCATCTGTTAGACCTTCGAGCGAATGATAAACGCTCGGTTAAATTGGTGGCTAGAAAAATATAACCATCTGTCCAACTTGCAATGCGGTTTTCGTCGCCATCGCTCAAGTGTCGATAATCTAACACGCCTTGAGGCGTATATTTCCGACGCGTTTCTACTGAAACAGCACGCCGTGGGCGTGTTCCTCGACCTGGAGAAGGCTTATGACACCACCTGGCGATACGGCATACTACGTTACCTACATGCTTACGGTATGCGTGGTCATCTACCCGAATTCCTATGCAACTTTTTGAAACTTCGCCGTTTTCGGGTTCGCATAGGAAACACGATATCACGGGAGCGGATACAGGAGAACGGCGTACCTCAAGGGTCAATTTTGAGCGTCACCCTTTTTGCCGTAGCGATTAACGGCATCACTAGTGCCGTTCGAAGTGGAATTCCATCATCCCTCTATGTTGACGACTTCGCAGTTTATTATAGGTCTGCCAATATAGATCACATTGAGCGCCAACTGCAGCTGACCATTACCCAGCTAGAAGCTTGGGCGCTTCAAACCGGCTTCAGTTTTTCAGCTGCAAAGACGCAGTGTATCCACCTTCACCGCCTACGAGGTATTCACTCGCCTCCTGATCTTCATTTGAACGGCACACCCCTGCCATTTGTTTGGCACCTGAAGTTCTTGGGCCTCTACCTGGACCGACAACTCAATTGGGAGCACCACATTCGTCACCTTCGAGCCTCTTGCGATCGTTCTCTTCGGGTGCTGAAGGTATTATCTGGAGTATCTTGGGGGGGGGGGCGATCGCACGGTAATGTTGAGGCTGTACCGCTCTCTGGTTCAGTCCAAGCTGGACTATGGCAGTTTTATTTATGGCGCAGCGACCACCTCTAAACTTCGCCTTTTAGACACCGTGCATCATACTGGCATCCGCCTTGCCACAGGAGCTTTCCGCACCAGTCGAGTCGAGTGCCTGTATGCAGACTCAGGCGAACCTCCACTCCATATTCGTCGCTCGCTGTTACTCTGCTCATATGTTTCGAAGTTGGCAAGTTATCCCAATCATCCTTGTTTTAAACCAGTTCTGTGTCCAGATTTAGTCCACCGTTATATGCGCCCTGGTTCTCGGACTCGCCCCGTGGGAATAAGATGTCGGGATCTACTATATTCGCATGGCCTCCGAATGCCTCGCGTGGAGAGGTCATCCATCTGCCCCTATCCTGCATGGCAGCTCAATCGTGCGCGTTTCGATCTCGCTCTTTGAAACAACTCTAGACTCGCTACTCCACTTTCGGTGTTCCAACAACTTTTTGCCGAACTACTGAGCCGTTACCCTAACTATGTTCCGGCCTTTACAGACGGTTCTCAGTTAGGTAGCACTACGGGTTGCGCGTACTTTACTAACGGCGAGGCTCATAAATTTCGCCTTCTGGACTCCACTTCAGTTTTCTCCGCAGAGCTGTATGCCATCTTCTATTTGCTCCTTTTTATATGCAGGTTAGCTCCTGGCTCGTTTATTGTCTACACTGGCTCTCTAAGTGCTCTTCAGGCCTTGCAACAGCACACTGCCGCTCACACCATTGTTTTAAAATTACAATCCCAGATATCGCAAATGCTAAGTCGTGGTTACAATTTTGTTTTTACTTGGACCCCAGGCCATGTGGGGATATCCGGGAACGAGGAGGCGGACGCGGCTGCTAAGTCAGCTTGCCGTTTACCCCGGAGTTTAACAACTAGGGTGCCATACCAGGATGTGCAACGTTTTTTCCGTCGCCAACTACTATCTGCTTGGCAGCAATCCTGGACAGCTTTAGAAGGCACACAACTCCGGGCGATAAAGGAGAGCGTACAACCCTGGCCAACTTCCTGCAGGGATAACCGGCGGGCCGAGGTGATACTCACCCGGCTGAGAATTGGGCACACACGTGCAACTCATGGCCATCTCTTGAGAGGGGAACCGGCCCCTGTGTGTGCTCCGTGTGCAGTACGCCTCACTGTGCGGCATGTACTTCTGGATTGCCCGCAGTACACCCGCATTCGCCAGTCTTTGGGCCTAAGGACTAACTTGCTCGATGTTTTAGGGGACGACCCAGTGGCCGTGGATAAGACACTGCGGTTTGTGGCGGAAATTAGTTTTAATAAACGAGTCTGACTTTGATTTTATATTTATTAATTTTAGAGCTTTTAACTATTAGTATTGGGATGAGTTTTTATGTACTTTTAATCGTTGAGTGTTTTAATTTATTTTAGCTTTTTATCTAAATTTTTGGTAGCTTTTAGGTTTTAGTGTTGACTTTGGGCCCAAATGACCTTGTTGTCGATGGGCCCTAAAACACCACACACTCACTCACTTACAAGACGTTAACGGGAATAAAATTATTAAATTATAAGCTTATTTCATCCACCTCGCGATTATCATAGGTAATGTCATGAGTAATTTTAAAACTATCGATTAATTCACAAGCGACGACGTTGCGAGGAAGTGTAGGTATGGAGGTTCAAAAGCACGAGTTGCATTTGTTGAGACTCACGAGTAAAAGAAATTGTTAAACGCAATAAAACAAGTTATTTCATTCCCTAAATCACAGACCCACATTAGCACATGAATGAAACTTAACCTCACAAGTCAGAGCATACAAGATTAATAGGTGTTACATAACCTCTTCATGAGATCGTTATACCTAACAGTAAAGGAACATGTGATAAATGCTGAGCAATACTTGTCCTTGGTGCACAGTTCCCGATTTAGAGATAAGCGATTGGTTGTTATTTGACGAAACATAACATTTGACTGATCTATTAAAGGATAGTAAGATATGTGTGAAATAGGCATGTAAATATAGACTTAAGAGGCTGCAACATATTAAATAATATTGGCAAAGGTCTTTCACTGGAGTGAAGAAATGTAAGTACACTAATCATGAATAATATCAATAATGTCATTAATGAATAATAGAGTATGTTGTGATTTAAAGTTCTATTCTGGAATTTTTAAAACCACAAAGTTACATACAATGAACATTCTAGGCGTACACCTAGAATCATTATAATATCAAATGTTAAGAATAATAATATCCAGTTTATCTTATGCAGCATCTATGTTACTGGTACGGATTTCCAGGAAATGCCAATATTATACACAAATATGTCCAAGAGCAAATAATAGTCACCTCTCTCATTTGTTGCTGGTGCATATTCATCAACTAGGAAAAGGAAAAGCAGAAATTTAAGTATCCAGACAAAAAATCTTGGGTGATTGTAACTTTGCTTAGGCCGTAATGGGGGCCTTATGGTTACCGGTAGTGTACGCATGCCATGCGGGGTAGCCGGTCTTGCTTTAAGCTACGCTAACGCGGTACATAGTCCCCAAGGGATCTGACTAGCGCTCAGATGTTGAGGTAAACTCGCGTAAAATTTGGAGGCCTGGCACCTAATTTCATCCTCCACATTAAGGAGGGATGAAGCCTCCTGAAGTAATCTCTCGGGGAACCTTCTGCAAACAGAATAAATAATCCGAAGACATTTATTCTGTGCACGATGGAGTAGTATCGGATTTGTGCCTGCGGCCATGCCCCAGACTTCACACGCGTAGAGCATGACAGGGAGTACCAGATCCAATGTGAGGCGCAATTTTAGAGATAAAGACATCACAGATCGCTACAAAGGGTATAGCAATGCCGAGGCACCGCACAACCGATGCGATAGCTCCCAGATGTGCTACCGAAAAGTTAGGCCCTTATCGAGCTTTACTCCCAAGTATTTCATTCAATTCTCCCACCGAATGCTTTGCCCAAAATAGATAAATGTGGGGAAATTGGCGGGAAAGCGGCGCATGGTGAACAGGATCGCTTGGTTTTTCTCCTGCTTAACCCTTATATTGTGCAGGGAGCATGCCTTCGTTGATCTAGGGAACAATTGGATCAGGCTTGGCAATTTATTAGGACATAACCAGCCTTTCCTTCACTTGCCACATAAAGGGAGTTGCTACTGCCATGACAGCTCAGCACAAGTCAATATGTAAATGGCATTTTCTCGACCATTATACCACTCGGGAAGAAGAGTGTCATCTCTTTCATCACGACGCACCACCGTCGGGAAGGTGATGGCATCTATATGGGAGAGACCACAAGAGGCGCGTCAATAAATCCTTGTATTCCGATTGTACCTGAAATTCTCATCAATAATGATCCAGTTTCTGAATACTGGGAGGAAATTTACAGTTATCAAAGAGCAATTATAAAATTCTGAGCATTAACTTTATCTCTTCCACTTTGCCAGTCACTCGGGATGAAGAGAATTTCAGAGATATCCAGAAAATTCAGATATATATTTCATTTTTATTGAAAACATCTCACACATATGGTACTTTAGTTAAAAAAAGTTAGAGCTACGAATAGCTATTTATGAACAGTTCAACAGTTTCAAAAGCTGTTCCATGTACAACTAGTGTGATGTGGCAATTTTCTAAGAAACCTTCGTGCTCAATTCTTGGAAGATGCACACTCTATATACCAGGTTTCATATTAACCAAATTTGTTTCTTAATTTGCTATTGAGAAGACAAACAGGCATTTCCCTAACACAGATCTCAAAACGTACATTTGAAATATCAATCACGGTATAATATTTTAGGATGAAATACTCTAACTGCAATTTACGTGATGCAGAGAGTAAAATGGGTAGAAAGCGAGAATTGCGATCTATAAAGTACACGTTTTATTCAGAAGACACTGTCGATGGTGTACTTAAACAAGGAATATTTTGAAATTTGCTAAAATTAGGTGCAGCATTATTTGATATAACACACATTAGTTGCCTTCAAATATTTGTTTGAATATTAAATTATACAAAAGTAAATCAGTTAACAGTGCTTCACAAAACAGGCTTGGTTAAAATTGTCACTTCACTCAGGCAGTTACTTCAGTGATTAGTGTGTTATTCTAGAAGAAACCGTACTGTTAGAAACTGCCATTTCCTTACTCAGTTTGCTATTCTACGATTATAATGCTTCTTGTTTTAAATTTACATTTCGGTGATGGTACCTACCTAGTTTCAGAACATTAACGGTAACAATTTTGCTTCCAAGCAAAACAGGGTGTAGGACTATGCCATATATGCCAAAAAAGCCTGACAAATATGGACTGAAATTCTGGATTGCTGCTGACGTAGCATCAAGATATGTCTGAAATGCCGTCCCTTACGTGGGTAAAGATGGCAGACGATCTGAAATACCAACTTTGGGAGAAGGCTTTGTTATGTGCCTCATGCATCCATTTATAAATCAAGGAAAAGATGTAACAACAGAAAACTTCTTTCCATTTCTTCAACTTGCCAAAACGCTCCAATCAAAGAAAACGTTATTGGTAGGAAAAATAAACAAATCTCAGCGTGAGAAACCTCAGGAGCTAAAGAAACCCAGTGGCAAATTATATTCCAGCACCACTTTGCGACAGGTTGGCAACAGAAACTGCACCCTAAAAGTTTACCTGGCAAAGAAAAATAAGAACATAATTGTACTTAGTATTTTCTATACAGAAGTAGCAGTGAGCAAAGAAACAAAGGAAAAATCAGATACAGTTGCTTTTTACAATACTAGCAAATTTGGGGTAGATATCATAGACTAAATGACTGGTAAATATACTACTAAAGAAGCATGCATATGGCCAATGCATGTTTTCTGCAACATTTTAGACATTTGATAGATAGAGTCAACATGAAAAGTTCTATGCCATGGCAAATTTGAACCATGGATCTCCGTCCAGTCGCTCTTACCCATTGAGATGCCATGACCAAATTGCCGTCATGACACTAAATTCTCCAATTAACTCGTATATTTCCCGGATAAACCACTAGGGGCTCTCGCATTCGAGATACACCGTTTGTAGTGAGCTACCATTCGTAAATACTTGTGTCCCAGGCTTCATCATTTAATTCTTATTATTTTATTTTATTGATGGAAATTAACTGTTTTTTCACACTATCTGTACAAAGGCTAAGGTTTATTTTATAGATAAATACGGCTGGTGTGGAGAAATGATTACTTTCCATCAATTAACTAAAATATATAATTATTTGATCAATCCACGTGTAGTGTATAGAATGCTGCAATGTATCAATGGAGCAAATCATACAAAAAATATCAATATGTCATTTGATGCATTATTATACAGTAAAACTTGATGAAAGCGAAATATGTATATTTCGAAAATCAGTCTAAAGCATACAAATATAAGACAAACAAAGCTAGGGATGACAACTCAAGAACCACATAATACAATAATTATAGTTCATGTTCTTTTTTCATATTAATGTTATTATTACAGTACTTTATTGGACAAAATACCTGCAAATATGTGGACCTTAACAGTACAGCGATTGAAGTATATAATTATGGGTATAATCGCAAATACATATAAATGTATGAAGCATGGTAATTTATAAAATATATATCTGTTGCAATTTGTTTAATCTGGAAATCTTTCTAACCTGGAAAGTTGCTTTGGACCTATGTGATTCCATTTAGAGAAAATTTCACTGTATACACATTTGTATCAGTTCATGAGCTCAATTACACATATGCTAAAGCACATATGTAACAGTTATATACGAGGGCTGTTCAATAAAGAATGATCACAATTCTTTTGACAACCTACCTTTACTTATCCTCATAATTTTGATGGTCCTTCTCAAAAGTCTCCCCTGAATAAGATGCACTTGTCCCAGCGTTTCTTTCAGTCTAAAAAAATATGCTGGAAAGCATTTTGTTGAGAGATCCTTCAAAATCGCCTCTGCGGCCTTCACCACAGTTTCTGATGCTGGATAATGCCTCCAAAGAAGACATTTATTTAAGTTATGGAATAGAAAAAAGTCACAGCGGTCTATATCCGGAATATAGGGAGGGCGAGGCATGCACTTCACGTTGATTTTTGGAAGTTATTCAGCAACCAAATTGGCAATATGCGGCCGTCCATATCGTGGTACAGCATCCAGCCTGCTCCACGGAAATGTGGTCTTTTGCACCTTTTATAGACTTGCAATGTTTTCAGGACATCCCTATGGTATATTCCAGTTACTGATATGTGTACAGGTACAACATGCTGATAAACCATCCCATGAATATCAAAGAATGAGATGACCTTAACTTTCCCTGCGGGAACAGCAACTTTTGCTTTTTGGGGGGTTGATGATGTAGGAGATTTCCACACTGAGCTTTGCAGTTTGCTCTCAGGATTAAAATGATGTAGCCAAGTTTCATCAGCAGGACTACGTTTGAAAGAAACTCCGGATCTTCCTCTAATATCAATTTTAACTGCGTGCAGACCTGCATGCGAATGTCCTTTTGTTCGGGAATCAACAGTCTTGGAACTCATCGCGCACAAACACGTCTCATGTGTAATGTTTCTGTCACCAATGTATGGGTGGTAACCAATGAAATGTTCAGTATTTCAGAAAGTGATCTTAGGGTAATTCGTTGATCCTCTTTCACAATGGCACCAGCAGTATTGATCTTCTCTTCCGTAAGAGCAGTAACTGGAGCACATGGTCCACCTTCCTTTGAAATTGAATTTCTCCCCTCTTTAAACATTTTTAACCACCTTCAAGCTGTGCTTTAGAGGAGATAAGACTCTCCATAGGCCTCCTGTAACATTGTATAGGCCTCAACTGAAGATTTGTTGAGACCAAAGCAGAATTTCAAAGCCGCATATGTTCCTCGTGTGTTCCCTCCATTGCAGCAGTAGACAAGTTAGTTACTAACACTCCCCACATGGCAACCTTGGCCTTCGGGGTAACCTCACCCCACCAAGTGATGACCGGACCCATTTCTCAGGTGGAGGCACCCAGAGGGCGGTGTCCATTACCTCCGATGATAGGGTGATAGTGAAGATGGCGGTGAGGTGAGAGGACCTACAGTTTTTACCGTGGACTCCGAACCACGTTGGGCATAGGGGATACTTCACGTGTGCTAGACAGAGGTGAAGGCGTGGATAGGGCCAACTTAAAATCGCCAACCCCAGAGCCGGGAATCGAACTCGGGATCCTTAGAACGCGAGCCGCGAACGAAACCACCGCGCTACCCCGGCGCCCGCAGGAGTAGACAATACTGAACACATCTGAACTTGTCCAGTTCTCTCAGGCGAGAACCAGCAGTACCAACAATGAAACTACTACGGCATGTTTGTTTCACATTAAGCTAGTAAAATATAATAAGGTTGAATTTTAGTGCGAAAAATTATGACCATAAAAATTAAGATCACTTTTTACTGAACAGCCCTTGTAGAAACAACAATAAAAATAAAACAAAACTAGAAATCAAGAAGTTTTGAAAATGGTCAAGTCTTACTGTAGGAAGGTGGCAGAATAATTTTAACCGAACAATTCAAATATACAGTTTCACATAATTATCTTAAGTTTTAAAGTCCTACGTAACATTGTTAGAAGAAATACTGGAATTAATGTTTTATCATGTACTAAGGTACAAGGAAACCAAGTAGTGGAGGTTTTAACTGTATGGTTTAGAGGACAAAGAACTGACTAAAGAAATGTTTCATAAATCAAAATCTATGATTAAAATAAACAAGTATCTGGGACAATTAAGACAGATATGTAGGACAAGACAACAGGAGGGAAGTGAAGGCTAACATTTTGAGTTCATCTACGAGGGTCGTTTGATAAGTTTGGTAAATTTCCATGAAGGGATTGAAATTTTCCTTGCATCTTTTCTGTGGTAATTGTGCAAAAAATTGAATGTGCTACAATATACATTTCATTGTTGACAGCCATGCAGACTGGACAGTGCGAAGCTGTGATTGAAAATGAAAAAAACAGACTTTCGTGCTGTTGTTAAACATTTTCATTTGAAGGGCTGAACTGCCGCGCAAGTCCAAACTGAGCTGGATGAAGTTCATGCACACTGTGCACCAGCATTGAAGACCATTTACTTTGGACCAATGAATTTAAATGTAGTAGAAGCACCGAAGATGAATCGATCTGGTCACCAAATTGAGGTCACCACACAAAACACCATTAAAAATCCAGGATCTGCTTATGCAAGATTGCCAAATCGGAATTCATGGGATTGCTAAGGCTTTAGGTATCTGAAATGAGTGAGTGCACTATATCCTACATGAAAAAGTTGTGTGCAAGATGGGTGCCGTGATTGCTCACAGTCGATAAACAGCACATCCAGAAGAATACTTCTACCGAGTGTCTTGCAATGTTTAATTGCAATCTGCAAGACTTCGTGAGTCGATTTGTGACCGTAGATGAAACTTGGATCCATCAGTACACACCAGAATTAAAACATCGTACCAAACAATGGACAAAGGCTGGTGAAATTACACCAAAGATGGCAAGCTTGCGAGGTGACGGCAGCTGTTTTTGGGATTCTCAAGGAATAATCCATGATGTATTTGTTTTAATACCTGATAAATATTTTATATTGTACAGGATCAGCTACAGGAATACGCTATCATAGAGTTAATATTCCTTGAGAAAAAGGCCACACTTTACATCTTGGTTAAGGACAGGAGCCATATTTCACCAAAGGAGTGCATACTTTGTGGAAAGAAAATAAGTTTAGAACATTATGTAGTGGAATGTAGATAAATTGAAAACTGGAGTAAATTATTATGGGATAAGAACTGGGAATATAAAGGGGCTTACATAGTGACAATAAAAATGCTTACGTGGAAAAGAGAAAAGATTAAGGGAGGGGGGAAATTTGCTGACAAAGTCAAAGAGAAATGGTTGAGAAGGGCAAGGAAATAAGAGGTAGAGAAATGGAAGACACAATCAGAATTAGGTCCAGGTCGTATAAGGGCTAGGATAGAGGTTAACGGCCAGAGAGCCAACACCACTATCAGCCTGTAATATAAGCAGCTGACAAATTTGTACCTAGATTACAACTGTAAAACTTATAATTGAGGTTGTAAGATATTGAACTATAAATAATTATTATTATTAGATTAAGTGCAAGAGAATTCTAATTGAATTGCACAGACCTGGCTTCAATAAGAGAAACATATTCTCACTTGATAACTGATGCAGTTTACCGTTATCTAGACACGTCACTCTTTAGTTGCTGGTTTAGTGACCAGAGCGTCAGTCCTGTTTGCATTCTGGCCAGCACATACCTCCTGACCTAAGTACCAGGGCCAAACAAGATACATAATTCTTGAATCTGTAGGTGCAACAGAACCACCTATTTGCCTGACAAATCTAAAACGAATGTTTTTTGGTAGGTTTTACTAAACTGGCAATGACTAAACTACCAATTCTCCAGCTTCAGTGCAGCTGGTTTAGAGATGCCCAAAGTAATTAGCTATAGACTAAAACAGTTAGGAGGGGAAGATTTCACTGGAACATTCGCAAAATTATTTGCGCTGAATGTGCTATACATTGCTGTTCTTCTATTTCCTTTTTATTCAGATCTCCAGTTTCTTTAAATACTGATCCATCAAAATCATATTCAGTAGGTTTAAATTTAATGCCCTTAAAACTCTTCGGAGCTCTGTATTTCCCTATCACAATTGGAAGATGAGGATCGGTGTACACTAGAAGTAAAGGCAAGTGTTACACAAATTTTATCTTTCTTCCCCCGGTGGCATAAGTCATTACTTCAATCTAACGTCACACACACATTCTCACTGTCATTCATACTTACAAACTCTATGGAAGATGAGGAATTATCTTGGAAGGAGAAAAATCCCCAGGAATCAAACTTGGGACCCCTAGCATGGCAGGCAGGTGCTCTACCGACTGAGCTAAGGGGTCAGCCATCTGAATTTTGTTTTGTGTCAATTAAGTGTCCATTCTCATATGAATTTTACCTTTTGATCTAGCATATAAAATCTCCTTTTCCTTTCTCCATTGCTGATGAAAACCAAATGACAATTTAAAAACAACACCTCTGTTCCGTAGTAAACATAAAAAACTTACTGTTTACTGCTACTATGACGCAGCCCCAGTCACCTAAGGACACTAACACCACATATAACCTGATAACAGAAAGACAGTGACACAATCGGATCAATATAAATAAATGATTTACAAATATAAATAAATGACGTATAACAGAACAGAAATATGCCATAATGTTCCCATATACTCTGGAGACCCCCGTAGTGACAAGGCCACTCTACGAAGGTCAGCAAACTCCCTTTGTAACCACTGTAAACAAACATCCCTGCTCTATTGTTCGTTTTGCCATCAAGGAAAATTTGGCGTCTCGCATTTGGTAGCCTACCCATTGCCAAAATCCCATGCGTGCCTCTGAGAACAGGCTGTAAGGTTTCGAGCGATCCGAGAACTCATGTCTTAGAATAAATTTTTGCACGCGGACCGTTAGAGAAAGCCTCTCTGATGCCAGGCCCGAAACTGGAAATCCTCAACACTGATATCAAGTGCGGATACTTAAAAGCCAATAGAAAATTGATGTTTGCTTACGTGATTTTGCAAACTCCGAGAAATATCTCGAGTAGGGGTAATATAAGGGGATGGCGGAAACTAGATTTTGCTAGTAAGGACACTTCGATCCTGAGTGCTGCGTGAGACGGACGCGTATTCGGCGCCGCCTAAGAACTATACACCCGCGCTATGTACAGAGACCTAGACCAATGTTTAATAATCTCTCCAGTGAGAATTAGAACAACGAGTAGCGTATTGTGAGGACGACAAGTATACCCAATCCGCCTACGCAGTGCTACTGCCTCCGTGCTTCGCATCGTAATATAGACAGTGACGCTTGACTCATCAACCATACCGACGACGACTTTACATTGGCGAGCGTAGGAGCCCAAGGACTACAATAAACTTCTATCGACTAGATTCGATGTGTCATTAATCTGCTACCTCTCAGGACACACCCACTCCTGAAGTCCAGATGAGAGTCCTCATGCGGGAGCTACATGTCACCTCGAACCGACTACAATCTCCATTTCCTTGAACTCCTCACGCCACCGATTCCTAATTGTGAGGTGTCGAGCACAAGTGAGAGCTCGACGTGGTCCACAACGGGCCGGACCGCCTTATAAGGTGGCGTCCAACGCTTTTCTTTAACGAAGTCCTGATAGCACTGCAGAAATCAACTACTTCAACTTAATATTTCGACGAAGCCCAGACGACACACGCCAGAAGTCAGCACCAGGAGTTCCGCCGACGCAACAGAAAGGCCACAGCATCCCCCACATCAGCGCAGACGTCGACAGCACCAGGAAGCATCTTCGAGAAACAACGGAGGTCCCAGAGAAAAACCCATTATCCATCCCCCAGTGAATAATCAGTGAAAGTGACAAACCCCTACCCACGAACAACACGACGCCGGATATGGACCTCAGCCACCTGTAAGTGTGACCAGTTGATGTGTAGAATAATTTAGGAAATTTGTATGCATGAGTAGTGAGATACTGTCAGTAGGTGTAAGATTAGGGAACTAAATCCAAGTTTAAGGAACAAAAAATAAAAAAAATATTGAAACGGTAATAAAAAGTTAAATTTTTAGAATAACTAACAATAAACATATTAAAATAATATCACTTAAATATAATTCAGTTAACAAAGGCACGAGGATAGTTGAATGATTCTAAGAAATCGAAAAGTAGTTGACATGAATAACGACATGGCTGAAAATAATACACAAGTAATGAATGAACCCGAAACCATGAAACTGAATGCAGAGCTTGCTAGGGGAGATGAGATTAGGCAGACGGAACGTTCTCACACCACGAGTCTGGACCTTACTATGCAGCAAATACTAGACAAAATGAGCATAATAGATAACAAAATTAGTGCACAGGGTAATGAACTTATTGCAGAGGGTAATGAATTTTGGGGATTAGACAGCAAGAATAGTGCACAAGGTAAGGTACTTAGGGGATTAGACAGCAATATTAGTGCACAGGGTAACCACCATACTGCACAGGGGGAGGAATTATGTAATAAACTGACCGCCAAAGTTTGCGAGTTGAGCAAACTTAGAAAACAACTCAAAGACCAAGAAAAGTCATTTTCTGAGAAACATTGAGATTTAAGCTACCAAATGGAACAACAGATGGGCAATATGTTGAGTGAGATTAGCAGAATGCAGAATAAATATTGGAAGAGACCAGTGTGGTTCGAAACTAGCTGAGGGCCACCCAGGAAGATATATGACTCAGAACAGAATGTAATGAAACTTGCAGTATTAGAGACACATTGAATGCTGTAATAGATGATAAGCTAGAACAGATCACAGTTGAGACGAGAACTACTTGTATATAGTTCGAGCAAAAAGGTAAATCAATAGAGGTCGCAATTAACTCCCAATTGGGGAATGTAAGCACTTTTATCGGGGAAAATCAGGATTTGAACTCAAACGAAATTATTAAAATCAGGGGCGAACTCACACAGATAGTTGCCGATCAATTTGATAAATTGAAAGAGAAAGCCGAAGCGATTGTGTTTACTGAGATGATGGAAGCGTCAAGACAGGCAGCAAGTCAATCACAATGTCCTGCACCTACGCTACTCCTGATCTCAGGTAGTAGATTAAGTGTTAAGGAAAGGACAACTGATGGTGTAATTGACCCATTGTTATCCTCAAACTATAGTTACTGCCTTCGTTATGTCTCAGAATCAAAACCGGCCACAGCGATTCCCATGCAACTTTTAACAGAACATCCGGTTCCATGCTTTGATAGCGCACTTGATAAAGCTAAGCAGTACATTAATGACTTAGAGGCTTATATGAGACGGAGAGGGATCCCTGAGGCATATAAAATGGTGATAGTGCAAAGAGGATTAAAGGGTCACGCACTGAATTGGTTTAGACTGACAGTAGGACAGCTTGCGCCATATGACCACTTCAGGGCCGCGTTCATTCAAAAATATTGGTGAGGTGTGGCACAGTACAAAGTTAGAAGCCTAATTAACAACGGAAGATACTTTAGTGGAGGTCGAGAGATTATGACTGATTATTTTTTAAGACTTGGACAGTTGAGTCGTCTTCTGGAACCTCCAATGGCTCCAGAGGAACTAATATCTTCGATGACGCGACATTACCCCGATATGAGGTTTAGTCGTAGCTAAACCTCAAACCCTATGAGAAACAATAAAGTTACTTACAGCGTTGCAGGGACACGAGATTCAAACGGATAGGCCAGGATGGGACAGAAGTAATAGCCATCAGACACTGCAGTACTTTCATGACGGGATACGGGCACACCCCCCCCAAACGGATATAACCATAACAGCCATAACGAAACCAGGAATTAGCGAACTTACGACCGACCTCCCAGAGGGAAATTGCGTCATGAGAGCAACAGTAATGGAGCGCGACAAAACTACCCCTTACGATATATGTCTTTTGCTAGGCGAGGAGAGACTAATATAAAAATCGCGGCAATAGTGCCACGGAAGATGATGCCAGACGGAACTGCAGACCCCGGAGTCGTGAAGGCACGTACCAGGGAGTTACAACCAACAATTCACGCCTGACAGGAAGCCCAAAACGCACGATGACAATGTCCATCCCTCAGATCCTGACAGCTACGAGTCACACAACGACTAACGACCAAACACCAGCAGAAATGACTCTGGATAGGAACCCCAGGATTCCGGAAAACTATACACAGGATGTATGGTGTCCCTGCATTCGTCCTTTACCGAGACACTTCAGTGCCCACAAACCATAGGGGATTCATCTGCAAAGTATGTGCATGAGCAAGTGCAAGAAAGACCTATTGTGTGACATAATGCCATTAGTACCAATACTGGTATAAAACATGGCAGCATTGCATTTGGCGAAATAACAGTGGCAACCCAGGGAATTGTGGAGGCGCCACGAATTGAAGGTGTAATTGCTGGAATGACCTTCCACATGATAATCGATTCTGGATCCTCAGTTACTGACTGTAGTGAAAGTTTGTATGAGCAACTGACTAACCTTAAAATAAAGCTTCAGGCGCTAACAGTTAAAAATGCAGTATGTAGCGGAGCTATTGGGAGAACTAAGCAGAGGATTAATCAACAGGTATTACTATACATTAAAATAAGAGAATTTGAATTGCAATATGTCTGTTTTGTAGTAAAGGGACTTACCACTGACATCATTGGAAGCGACCTGTTGAACGCCCTATCTTCAACCATTGACTATCACAAATTACAAATCACATTTAACATAGCCGGAACAAATGCTATTATTCCTTTTGTCCTAGTATCTCAGGAAAATCATGTTCACTTGACCGAGGAAGAAAACGAATTACAGAGCAAGGAATTTTTGGTGGAGACTAAAGGTATGGACGACGGATATGAATTAACTAATACAAGAATGCGATATTTACGTCACGTGGAAGGACACGGTGGCCCAAAAAAGGAACAGCTGATGGAAATATGTCTGTAGCCGCGAGTATGGTAAACAAAAAACCGTCTAGGAAATAAACATTCCATTCACTGCCCAGGTAGAAGCACGTGTTGGGGAAGTGATCCAACTTTCTGAGAAACAAAGACAAAGGTTTTTGACATACTAACCGAACACCAAGATGTTTTCAGTGACAGAACAGGCAGATGCAAGGTATTTAAATACTCCTTTGAAATTGCTAATATACCCATAATGCACCACAAATGCCGATCCATTCCGCCGGAAATCAGGGACGTCGTATCGCGGAAAATTGATGAAATATTGCGAGACGATATAATTGAAATTTGCGACACACCATATGTACAGCCATAATGCACAGTAAAGAAGAAAGATGGTACAGTTAGGGTTACGTTTGACGCCAGAAATCTCAATCAGTATGTGACACCGGATAATTTTCGATCCCTGAATATAGAAGAAATTATAATCAGTATCGGGATACAAAAATGGTTTGCGTCATTAGACCTCAAAAACTCATACTTGCAGATTGAAGTGCATCCAAGATTAAGGAAATATCTAGGTTTTATACACAAAGGAAAAGTGTATTCGTTCAAAAGATGCCCTTTTGGTTTAAATGTCTCTGGTAGTGGATTCTTAAGGGCGATGCATCGTATATTTGGGACCAACACCGAGAAGTATATCTCTCAGTATATCGATGATGTGTTAATTCGTGATTTAGACACCGATCAACACCTGAACCACTTGGAACTTACGTTAAGTAGAATTAAGGAATGAGGTTTGACACTTAACTGGAAGAAATGTAAAGTTTTTGCAGAATCTGTAAAATTCATAGGATACATCATCTCAAGAGAAACAATGGCACCCGATAAAGAACGCGTAGAGTCAATATTGGGAATACCTCGGCCGAAGAATGTTAAGCAAGTAAAGGAATTTTTAGGTGTACCGGGATACCAGAGCTGATTTCTATTGAATTACGCTAAGGAAACCGCACCATTGAGAGCACTCCTTGTGAAAAATATAAAGTGGAAGTGGTCCTACGTAGAGGAGGCAGCATTTGAAAGACTGAAGAGTTTTTTCGCAAACGCCATGTTGTTGACGCGCCCCAGGGACGAGCTACCGTTCATGATGCACACCGACGCTTCTATGCTAGCGTTTGGTCGTGTTCTATCACAGGAATATCCTAAGGGAGAATTACATGTAATTGCGACTGCTTCTAGATCACTTAACGCAGCTGAAAGAATCGCTTGTGTCACGGAGCAAGAAATAAGAGGCATATTTTTCGGGATACAAAAGTTTAAGCATTATATCTATAATAAGCAAGTGATTATATATACCGACCATGTAAGTTTGGCTTTCATCAAAAACTGTAAAATGACGAGCTGCAAGATGTCTAGATATATATACGAAATAATGGCATACCGTGTGGACATAAGACATATTCCAGGAAGCTGCAATATCTTCAGTGGCCTACTATTTAGGACCAACACAAGGGAAGCCTTCCCGAGACAGTGGGTAATACGCAGCGCGAAGTGAAGATAATAAAATTAGACCTAAAATTGAACCACAGCGTAGCTGCGAAATTGATACAATTGGGAGAGCATCAACGCAAGGACCGAAAATTGGCACAAATTTGGACCAAAATACCTCCCATCGGGCCAGAGAACAAAGGCAAGCTAGGAATGATAGGAGACATTGTATATAAATTGGACGGTAGGAATACGCCAGCGTGGAAATGTTACGTACCGGCAACACTAGAAAATTTGAATATTGAAGCGTACCACATCGCCTTAATTCACGCAGGAGTCGAACGAACGTGCTTAACAGCTTCGGAACACTTATACATACCAAAATTAGGAAGGAAGGCGAGAGCAATTATATCAACATGTGAGACATGTCAGAAAGCCAAGCGGCTACATTATAAGTTCGATAGACCACCTTTGGCCATAACGAGGGACGCCGCAAAAAATTAGTCACAATAGATCAACATGGTCCCCTGCCAATAGGAAGAACTGGATTGAAGTATATTATCGTCATGATAGACGTAATGTCAAAATTTGTAACACTCTACACTTTAAAAAGATTGACAAGTGCGAACTGTGCCAATAAAATAATTAAAGATTACATTCCAAGATACGGGAAAATGGACGCCATATTGGCCGAAAACGCTTCAGTTCACCGCGGGAAGACATTTTTCAAAGCTCTGCGGCAAGCTGATGTAAAAGTCTACTATATAAGCTCTTACCATCCGCAGAGTAATCCAACGGAACGCGTCATGAGGGATTTAAACATAAATCTGAGAGTACTATGGCATATGAAAGACACTAAATGGCCAGAATACCTACCGTATATCCAATGGGTCCTAAACAATGCCATTAATAACAATCACGGATGTACACCTGTACAGCTTATGACCGGCCAACCGCCTGAACCAATTATAAACGGAGTTCCAAATTCTCTTCCTGTTAACCAAGAGACGGAGGCAGAAATTATAATGAAGGCCATTCTGGGGCGAAATAAAAGATTAAACAAAAGAAAGGTAAAGGTTACTTGATACCTGCGTACGTGGCAACCCACAGCGGGAGATAAAGTGTTGGTAAGAAACTACAGCAAATCGTCTTTACTTAAAAGATAATACAAGAGATTAAATCTGTTGTCGAAGTGGCCCGTCGTAATTTGCAAATGTGTAGGCAATAGGACATATAGACTGCGCAACATTAGGACTGGAGGGAACTGAGGCAATTTTAATCTCAGTTCAATACGGCCCTACAAATAGACTGTGAAACCTGCATTACATTGACGAACGGACTGTTTGACATTATGATGAGCCGATGTAAGGTATGACCAAATGTTACAAAATAATTGCATTGTGACATGGATATATACAAGCCAGAATACAGTAGTGTCATATTGTAAGGGTTAAGTAAACATGCGGATTGCACATTTGTGTTTGGGTTTACAAATGAGCGTCATTTTTATTAAAGCCCTTATGACCGTTACGTAACGACAGTGGGGACTAGAATAGTAAAGGTATAAACATTGTAAAAGAGGGAAGAAAACAAACATTGAACACTAAAAGTTATATAATAATAACACATAGCACATGATAGGTATAATAAAAGAGGAAAGTTTGTAACAACGGTAGTAAAGAAACAGACATTGAGCAATGGAAAACTGTATAGTAAATAACATATGATGGGTATGAAAACTAGTTATAGAAATACAGTGAACATTGGAAAAAGTATAGTGAAATACACCCGAATGTATGAAAATGGGTTGTAACAAAAGTGGAAAACACTCAACGAACATTGGAAAACCTATTTTGTGAAAAGGGACACGAACAAAACCGTTGCGAACCCATATGTGTAAAGTTACAATGCTGCGGACTTATAGGTCCATATTATACTTGTGTGTGTGCATGATACATAATGTAAAGGAAATGTGATAGTAAATGACGAAATATGTACCTGTAAATGTAAATTTCAGCTGCTCGACACCAACACGACAACACACGATACAGATAATGACGAATCGATTATTTCATGACGGGATATAGCAGAATTTTTTGGACAGCGCCGTCATATACTTAAGCCCTGCCTAAAAATTCTCTTAAGGGCATATGAAGCAGCCCTTGTCCCCTAAGAACACTGACACGACATATAACCTGATAACAGAAAGACATTAACACAAACGGTGAATATAACTTGATGATAGATTTACAAATATAAATAGATGACGTATTACAGAACAGAAATATGCCATAATGCTGGCATATACCCTGGAGACTCCCGTAGTTACACGGCCACTCTACAAAAGTCAGCAAACTCCCTTTGTAACCACTGTAAACAAACATCCCTAGACCACTATTCGTTTTGCCGTCAAGGGAAATTTGGCGTCTAGCAGTCGGAAACCTACCAATTGTCAAAATCCCATACGTGCCTCTGACAACAGGCTGTAAGGTTTCGAAAAATCCAAGAACTCGTGTCTTAGAATACATTTTTGCACGCGGACCGTTAGAGAAAGCGTCTCTGATGCCAGGCCCTAAACTGGAAATTCCCAACACTGATATCAAGTGGGGATACTTAAAAGCCAATAGAAAATTGATGTTTGCTCATGTGAGTTTGCAAACTCCGAGAAATATCTAGAGTAGGGGTAATATAAAGGAATAGTGGAAACTATATTTTGCTAGTAAGGACACTGATCCTGAGTGCTGCGTGAGACGGAAGCGTATTCGGCGCCGCCTAAGAACTATACGTCCGCGCTGTGTACAGAGACCTAGAGCAATGTTTAACAATCACTCCAGTGAGAATTAGAACAACGAGTAGCGTATTGTGAGGACGACAAGTATACCCAATCCGCCTACGCAGTGCTACTGCCTCCGTGCTTCGCATCGCAATATAGACAGTGACGCTTGACTCATCAACCATACCGACGACGACTTTACGGTGGCGAGCGTAGGAGCCCAAGGACTACAATAAACTTCTATCGACTAGATTCGATGTGTCATTAATCTATTACCTGTCAGGATGCACCCACTCCTGAAGTCCAGATGAGAGTCCTCATGCGGGAGCTACATGTCACCTCGAACCGATTACAATCTCCCTATCCTTGACCTCCTCATGCCACCGATTCCTAATTGTGAGGTGTCAAGCACAAGGGAGAGCTGGACGTGGTCCACAACAAGCCGGACCACCTCACGGTATGATGTCAGATCCGTCAGGTCTAACCGCTAAATATGCTCCCAAATATAAGGCAGGTTAGCGTGTGATGTCACCACGCTCATTTCTGCTGCCCAAGAGAAAGGAAAGTTTGATGTGTTGGGGTTCTGATAGCGCAGGAAAAACAGGAAACATATCGGGTATTAATTTGTACAACTTACATCTTGGGTGTTGTAATATTAATGCTGACTGCCTTATTTACACAATTTATAAACAATTATAATTAATGCTGACAGCCTTAGTTTCACAACTTATAAACAATTATAATTTGGCTCTCTGCTGTCAGAAAATATATAAAACTTCAACTCGTAGCTTACCTGAAGGTCAGGCATGTTATAAAGTAAATAAAATAAAAAATAAAGTAATATTCTCTGCAAATTACAGGAGATCAACTCAGTACAAAATTACGTGGATATTTGCCGGCACTTTCGGTTTCGTTCATCTTTAACTAGTTTATCAATGTCAGAGCGTATTTTCTGGGAAATTTGTAATAGAATGTTGTATGTTAGATTGTGAACCGACAAAGTACATTGGGATTTGGACTTAGCTAATTTCATAACGGACAAAAAAAATTGTTCCCGCTCATATGTCGAATAAAATATACACATTGTCCGTGCAGCAAGTGAATACAACCTCGGAAATCTGGTTTGGGGGACATTCTTGTAAAAATCAGCCAAGTTTTTGGGTGTATATATGTTGTTCAATAAATCGTCACATTGAAAATTTAGCAATTCCAATATGTACATGTAGCTACATTGTTGTCACTGAGTGTGCTACACCTGCCTGAATCCTCATATTCTGTACTCACAGCACCATTTCTATAGGAAACTTGGTACTACACGGCTCTTGCCTGACGTTACATGCACTGCAGGCTTCGCTCCCGACTGAAATGCATCACAACTGTCGAAGCTGTCTTCCTCTGGGCTAAGGTTTTGAATAGTCAACCTAAAACATTCAATGCCATGGCCAGGATTTGAACCACGGATCTCCTCGTAACTGTGCAGTTGCTCTTACACATTGAGCGACCAGGCCAATGCGAGGACGGCACGTTGGCCACTGTAGCTCAATGGCTACTAGCGACTGGACGGTAACCAGGACATCCGTGGTTTAAATGCTGTCAATGACATTGCATTTTTCAGGTTTACTCTATTTGTTCTATTACCGTGTTTCTAAATTACGCTTTTTCTGTAGGTTATAAATATTTAAGTAAAACTACAAATTATTTGAACTGGGATAGTATGAAAAACTACTTCCATTAAAATATGCACGTATGTGACACTGCATCTGTGTGTCAGTATGTGTGTGTGTGTGCGTGTGCATGTGTGCTCCGTTTCCCAGCAATATGAAACACTTTCTTCCCCACACGGAATTGTATGGTACCATGTACAGTACGCGCAAGATAAGCTCAGCTCTGGAATTACAGTAGGGTGCAGGCAGCGGGGAATAAGCGAGAGCTAATGCTCTTTTGTGTCTGCAGTGTGGTCAACTTTCTAAAACTCATTTCAGCGAAATAGTGTGTAAGATAAGCGAAGATATCACAAGTAACGTTGCATCCTCTGAAAAATTCCTTAGTTATGCCCACGCCAGCTCAATTGCATTCAGATCGCAGTTATACGGAGGTAGACAAATAATAATGAGTCCCAATTTGAGAGCCATAACATCCATAAATGTTTATACAAATATAAATCATTTTCAAGTAAATGCTGATGTACATTGCCATCACACTCGTAACAAGGATAAACTGGCAATTGAGAGCACCAAACGAGCCTTTATGAAGGAAGCTTTAACGGCAAAGGGATAATGTTATATAATAAACTTCCAAATTCATTTAAACAAGCTGCATAATTAAAACACATTAAGAATAAGGTTAAGAAATTTTTGCATGCACACTGTTTTTATACGGTTAATGAATATTTAGAACTATAATCATTTAAATGAGCACTGGGAGCATAGTACATTCACAAACCTGTAATATTTATATTATGACATTTCTTGTGGTAAGTTAGTCTATGCAAATATCACATGGAACCAGAGAAAAGCTGCTTACTGTGTATATTGTATGTAATGTATTTGACTTTATGTATATACTATATTTATACATTTTTACGTGCCTCATAACATGTATATGTTGCCAAGGACGAACTAAAATTCTAATTCTAACATAAGATTGTCGTAAACTGGTTAGCTAATTTACCTCTAAATTGATCGAAATGAAATATGGCGATCATGATAAAGCTTAGCGTATTAGCCACTAGATATCAGTGTAAGGCGCATTTCAAATTTCAAAGTTGTCACCCATGTTTACGGAGTTAAACGAAGCTTATCGACTGAGAACCTGGAACCCGATCACTCTTCTTATCACGCGCATATAGTGGAAGGTTTAGTTTCAATCATATTAGCACTCAGGAGACAAAGGTTAGAATTCTTTGGTTCAGTAATCTGGTGCAGTAGACTGACATATTCTACAACAGCACAGAATACATTGTGACGACTTTTACAAATCATTCCTCAGACTAACTGCAGTAGCTTTCTATACAACTTACCTTAATATTATCACAGACTGATGAATTTTCTGTTTCCATTGTCCAAGGTTCTTCTTTAAATTATTTTACGTTATACATTTGATGATCACTCTTGTATTTATTATCCAACGTAAGAGGCTCTTCCATAAGATATTTGCCCTCATTCTTTGAACCACAGTCTGCAAACAGTTTGATGAGCTATTTCTGTTTTCCTATGCTCCTCCCAGTTATTGCTGCACTTAGCAGTTTCGGTCCTAATCTGCTTTACAGGATGTTTGATTGAAGAAGTCTGATTTATGTTATTTTTTGACTGTCATTTCACAATCAGTATCCATAAATACAGTATCAGTACTTGTCTTCATAGACACAACCTCGTGATGGAACTCTCTCTCTCAATGAATGAGGCTATGTTATCTGCCAGAGGCATCTCTTCTTTGATTTCAATTGTCTTATCCATTTCCAACAGCTGTCAAATCGAATATTGCTCTTAAGTTATGATACAGTTCTGTGGAGGAAAAAAATTCTGTAAAATATGCATAAGCATATCATCAGCTTCTTTAAAGCCATCAATAATTGTTGAAAATGCACTACACACCAGTATTGTCATAGTACAAACAACTTCTTAGAAAGCCGAATAAGACTTAGAACATTCAAAGACAAGTCCAAAATTCAAACTACAGATACTTGTGTGTCTATGCCAATGCTATTATTACTCCAGCTAGCTAAGTACGAGGCATGTCCGTAAAATAAGGCCTCCAATTTTATTTAATATAGAAAAAATGTTTATCGTCAATGAATGTTAAACTGATGGAAAGGCGGAACTTACAGCTATTTTTAACGTAAACACTATTGCGATCGATGCACTTTTGCATGCGCTGTGGCTGCTTTCGTATACCCTTGTGATAGCACTCTCCGCCAAGTTACGCAGGTAGCGCTCAACCTCGTTTTTCAAATCATCGTCGGTATGGAAATGTGTTCCACCCAGATGTGACTTCAACTCAGGAGACAGATGATAATCACTAGGTGGTAAGTCTGGACTGTAGAAGGGATTGGTGAGGATGTCCTATCCGAACTGGACCAGGAGATCGGCCGTTGCATTTGCAGTATGCGATAATGCAAATGTTCGGTGAAAAACTTGTCTATGGTAGTCTTACTAACTTCAGGGATAAGTTCGCACAGCTCGCGAACTGTCACACTCCGATCTTTAAGCATTTCTTGCTCCACTTTTGCAATTTTTTCGGCAGAAACCGAAGGTCAACCTGAACGCTGTTCGTCATTGACCTTTGTACGTCCGTCTTTGAACTCTATGACTAACCTTCGCACATTTTTGACGTCCATACACTGTGGCCCATAGACTTTGCATAATTGACGATGAATATCAGTGGGAGTAGTGACCTTGTCACTGAAAAAACGGATCACTGCACGCAACTTGCACTTGGCAGCGGAAGTGATAGGAATATCCATTCCCAACGGCTGCCCAGGCTGCAACGGGTTCGTTGTGGTGGGGATTTGAAGGGGCGAAAGCAAGCCACACGCCAGTGTTGCCAGATCTCACGTAATAGCGTTGCTCACGGCTCCAGCGCCTTGGATACCTTATTTTACGGACACGCCACGTACCACACTAACATTAAACCTCCTTATCAGTTTAAAATGTCAATTATATTGTGACTTTGTAGGTTCATAGAATTAAAAGTCCGAGTTGAGAAATTAAAAATCTCCTTTATTCCCGTCAAAATAAACTGTTTAATTCTCACGTAACAACATTACATCGCATAACAACACAATATTCCAAGGTTGATGAAAATAACTAACACTTCAGAGCTGAATCTCATTTGCACACACCTCTTGTTACACAACAACTGTCTTGCTGGCGGATCACAATCCCTTTTATATCTCCATTCATAACTCGAGAACCTTCTAGAGCAAGCAAAAAAAACAGCCATTCTCCGTCAATCGAGACATCTCTATGAACTTCCAGACATGAAACCCTATCTGTGTTGGCAAGTACTTTATCTGAGGTAACATTGTTTGCCCGCGTTGTGATCACTCGCCGTGTTATCGTTAACTGCTTATGCAAGCTCGTGAAACATTATCCGCGGTATATTATCTATTTGTTCCAAAACGTTTATGCCCAGAGCCACGACACTGCTCCCTCCTCAAGGCTGGTCGTCCCGAACAGCACTATCGCAGCGGGCCAGGCGATCCAGGTGTACCACCAACATCTTCCCACGGGGCACCTTCTGGATGCGGTAGACCACGTCGTTAATCCTCTTTACCAACCGGTACGGTCCTTGACATTGTTGCTGGAGCTTCGGGCAACGTCCCTTGGTCCGAGTAAGGCGGTACAACCAGACTAGTTTACCCTACTGGAACATTGGCTGTTGGCTTGCCTGTCGTATCGAGTCTTCATGCGGTCGCTCGCCTTCTGGATGTTCTGACGAGCCATCTCATGCATGTCGTGGAGATGGCCCTCCAGGTTCTCCACACACTTGGCTGCTGGCTGTTTTGCGGCCGGGGGCTTCCAAAAGCCAGATCACTGGGTAGGCGTAACTCTTGGCCGAACATTAAACTGGCTGGCGCCATCCCCGTGGTGTTGTGTGTTCACGAGCGGTAGGCCAGTAGGAGCAGTGGCACCTTTATGTCCCAGTCTCGCTGATGGTTGGCCATGACCTTCCTCAGGTGTTTTTCTAAGGTCTTTACGTATCCTTCCACCATGCCGTCCGACTGGGGATGTAGGGGTGTGGTGCGGGTCTTGTTCACCCCAAGTCTTGTTAGTGCCTCCTTCATCAGGTTGGAATCAAAATTGGTGCCCTGGTCGCTGTGGAGCTCTGACGGCACTTAAAATTGGCAGAACACTTGCTCCACAATGCAGTTCGTGATTGCCTTCCCCTCCTGGTTCGGAATGTCAAACATCTCGGGCCACTAGGTGAAGTAATTCATGACCACCATCAGGTACTTGTTGCCTCGGTCGGACACGGGAAATGGTCCAGCTATGGTGACGGCGATCTTTTCAAATGGGGCTCCGACGTTATACTGCTGCATGCGACCCCGAATCCCAGCCTGGGGGCCGAAACTCGCCGCGCACACGACATTGACGGCACGATCTCTCAGCATCTGCTCGGAGCCTCAGCCAGTAGTAGCGCTGTCAGAGTTTGTCGATCTTTCGGTTTGCTCCCAGGTGTCTTCCTGAAGTACCGGCGTGCACTTCCTCCAAGACTTCCGGGACCTCACTCCGGGGAAGTACCAACTGTTCTCTCTGCGTCTTCCCATCAGATGATTCCGTTTCCCGGAACAACACGCCCTCTTGTCTTCAACGGTTCCAATTGGGCCCAGTACGACATGTAGGTAGCGCTCCTCGGTGCGATGTCCTCCCAAGTTGGTCTTGTCCTTGCCTCCACTTCTCTCAAGAGTGGCCCCAAGTCTGCGTCCGCCAGCTGCTCCCTCCTCAGGCCTGCGGTATCCCAGCCATCCGCAGGCACTGCCGTTACTATTCGGACTGCTTCCGCAGGCTCCTTCTCTTCCACTCTTGTACATTGGCTGCACTCCTATGGGCAGGGTCTTCGGGACATAACGTCTGCATTACCATGGCTCTTCCCTCTACGATGTTCAGAGGTGAAGTGGTATTCCTGCAACCTCTGTACCCAGCGTGTAGTCTGCCCTTCCAGGTTTCTAAAGCTCAGTTGCCAAGTTAGGGAAGAGTAGTCAGTTCTCAGGTGGAATGGCTTACTACACAGTTACTTGTGGAAGTGCTCCAATGTCTTTACTACAGCCAGTAATTCTCGCCTATTGACGCAGTAGTTCTTCTCTGCCTTGGATAGCGTCTTGCTGTAGTAGGCTATCACCCGCTCGTGGCCGTCCTTAACTTGCGATAGGACGCCTCCAGTGCAATGGTCGCTGGCGTGGGTGTTTACAATGAAAGCGCCACCTGGTTGTGGAAATCACAAAATAGGAGCACTGCACAGTGTCTTCTTCAGGTGCTGGAAAGCGTGTTCAGCGTCATCGGTCCACGCATAGGGTCGCTGTTCCTCTGTCAGTAGGGTAAGGGGTTTGGCGATGTTGGAGAACCCTTTATGAAACGGCGGTAATAACTACACAGCCCCAAGAAACTGCGCAACTCTCGCTTATCCTTTGGCCAAGGCCAATCTCTCACAGCCTGGGTTTTCTCCGGGTCTGTAGCCACTCTGGTTGGTGAGATTATGTGGTTCAAGTAGTTAACTTCTTTGCGGAAGAGCTGGCACTTCTTCGCGTTCAGCTTCAAGTTGGTTGCCTGCAGACTCTGGAACAATTTGCTTAGGCTATCGATATGGTCCTCGAACGTCTTGCCGACGATGATGTCGTTCCAGTATGGTAGGCATGCGTCATATGTCAATCCTCTCATTACTGATTCCATGAGGTGTTGAAATGTGGCGGGTGCATTGCAGAGGCCAAAGGGCATAACTGTGAACTACCAAAGCCTTTGGCCTGTCGAGAATGCAGTGTTTTCCTTGTCTCTCGGCTCTAGAGCCACCTGACAGTAACCCAACTTCAGGTCCAGGGTCAAGAACCACTGTGCACCAGCTAGCGTGTCCAGTGTGTCGTCAATCCGGGGTAAGGGGAAACAGTCCTTCCGGGTGACGGACTTCTACATCCTGTAATCCACGCAGAAGCGTAGTCGCCGTCCTTCTTAGTCACCCGAAATAGAGGTGAACACCAAGGGCTCTCAGACTCTTCAATCACTCCCCTGGATTTCATGTCATCTACCATATCCCGTACTGCTGCTTTTCTCGCCAGAGGAACGCGTCTAGGTGGTTGTCGAATAGGCCGGGCGTCTCCGGTGTCGATACGGTGCAGGACTTTATCTGTGCGGCCGTAGTCCCTGTCGCCTTGGCTCATTTCTTGCTCCGGCTACCGAGCGGGACGGACGTCTTTGGGAGCAGCAGCCAGGAACGAGGTTAGTGAGTAGTGCTGAGAGAGATTTTGGGATTAGTTCGAGGAAGTAGTGTCAAGAAATAGTTTTAAACTTTTAAAAATATTTAAAAAATGAGGTTCCACAAGTTTCTGGTGGAAAATTTTGAAAATTTGGCCAAAAACGGCAATTTCATTTGAGCCGGTATTAGGGTATTAGGATATCCGAAGAGGTGGCAGTATTTGGAGAATAGTAGTAAGGTTCCCACTGATAATTTGAAAAGTAGTATAAATTTGCGGATTTCGGTCCTATTTTTTATATTTGTACTTAATTATTTGAAATTGTGGTGAAGATTTGTTATTTATTGGATAAAGTAAAGTGGCGCAAGCCAATACGTCTCCGAGCGATCATGTTGGCAAAGAAAATGAAAGTCATGTTTTTACACCATCAAGAAGTCTAAGGAGGTCTCCTGTTCTTGAAAGAAAAAGCTATAAATCGCAAGAAATGATGAAGAGCGATAAAGAAAAATCTGGATCATGTTTTAAAACTCATGTTTCTGATATAAGTACTATAATAGCTTCTGAAAAGATAACAATGGATAAGAAGAAAGCCATTTTTGTTTTATTAGATAATTTTTAGAAGGAATTTGATTCTCTGAAATTGGAAAAGGAGAAAGCTATTACAGCAGCTAAATTGTATAAGGATTTATACGAAAAATATTCGTCTGGGAAGTAAGCGGCCTTGTCCTATGCTCATGTTGTTGCTCAATCTATGCCATCGACCAAAACTATCGAATTTCAGAAAACAATGAGTATGAAGAAACATACTGTTTTTGTATCTTCAACCACGAACAAAGATACCAAGGATATACAGAAAACTATAACTACGAAATTGAACCCCGCACAAGAAAAGATTAAAATTCGCATGCCACGGCCTGCGGGAAGGAATACCGTTATTACTGAGACCGAGACAGAGGAAGATACAAGGAAGATAATTGAAAATTTTAATTTGAAAGGACAGGATAACAAGATAGAGCCGCCCAGAAAACGGAACCCGTTAATGATTATGTATGATGTTTTTTTCAACCACCAAGGAAAAGGATTTAAAATACGAGGTTTATAAGCAAAATTTTGAAGATGTGTTAAATAAGAAAGATTTTGAAGATGCTTTTAATTTTAAATTTAAAACAGGAAAAAGAGATAGAGCAACGGTACATCACGTTGTAGAGGTTTCGTCCCAAATTAGGAAGCTTTTGATACAGAAATGACGAATATATATTGGTTTTCAGTCTGTGAATATCAAGGATTTTATATTTGTAACGAAGTATGCAAAATGTCAAGATTTTGGACATGTTGCCAAATTTTTCACTAGATAACAGGTCTGTGGCCATTGTGCCGAATCAGATCATGATAGAAAGGATTGTTCAAAGAATAAACAAACTGCAATTTGTATTCCATGTGGTTTAAGAAAGAAACAGTGAGGAGCAAGGAACGAATGTCCTATTTATTAACTATTCTGGGAGAGGACAATTATTGGAACTAATTACGACTAATGGATCAAGTATTTAACATGAATGCTAAAAAGAAGCCTAAGAGGAATACTCCCAGTAGAATTAGAAGAAATTTAAAACGGGTTATTGAGCATAAACTCAAGTTATCGCAACTAAATATAAGTAATATAGATGAAAGGCAGTCCAAACGGACAATCCTTTTGTTAAAAGTTATGACAAAATGGATATTGTGGATTTGTGGGTTCGTGAAATAAAAAGTCGAGGTTACAAACACAAAAAATTGCACTTTATTTTGGTAGCAATACACTGTTCACAATTACAATTTACTGTACATAATTAGTCGATTTTCCAACATCAATCTACACGTACGCTCGACGCTACTTACACAACGCACGCCATAACAACACTACTTTCAATTGACTGTCGCTTCCGGTATCGATCGGCCCCGAAGTTTCTCGATTCTCCTTTTATGGTGGGGGAAAACATTCTCGAAGCTTCGTGCAACTTCGAGCGGTAGGAGGAGGGGTAAACGAAGACCCAGCCACCCCTCCTGTCTCCCCTCTCTCCACCGGCCATCATTTATGGATCGGCATCGCGATTCTGCCGTTTGGGAAACATTGCTCCCTCCTCAAGGCTGGTCGTCCCGAACAGCGCCATCGTAGCGTGCCAGGCGATCCAGGTGTACCACCAACATCCTTCCTCGGGGCACCTTCTGGATGCGGTAGACCACGTCGTTAATCCTCTTCACCACACGGTACGGTCGTTGCCATGGCTGCTGAAGCTTCGGGCAGCGTCCCTTGGTCCGGGTAGGGCGGTACAACCAGATCAGGTCACCTTGCTGGAACCCTTGGCTGTTGGCTTGCCTGTCGTATCGGGTTTTCATGCGGTCGCTCGCTTTTTGGATGTTCTGGCGAGCCGTCTCGTGAATGTCGTGGAGGTGGTCTACCAGGTGCTTCACATTCTCGGTCGCTGGCTGTTTCACCCCCGTAGGGCTACCAAAAGCCAGGTCACAGGGGAGGCGTAACTCTCGGCCGAACATTAAGCTGACTGGCGTGATCCCCGTGGTGTCGTGTGTTGACGAGTGGTAGGCCAGCAAGAACAGTAGCACCTTGACGTCCCAGTCTCGGTGATGGCTGGCCACGACGTTCCTCAAGTGTTCCTCTAAGGTGTTGATGTACCTCTCGACCATGCCATCCGACTTGGTATGTAGAGGTGTTGTGCGGGTCTTGTTAACCCCAAGCCTTTGTAGTGCCTCCTTCATCAGGTTGGACTCAAAATTTGTGCTTTGGTCACTGTGCAGCTCTAATGGTACCCCAAATGGGCAAAACACTTGCTCCATGAGGCAGTCTGTGATTGTCCTTGCCTCTTGGTTGGGAATGGCATACACCTCCGGCCACTTAGTGAAGTAGTCCACGACCACCATTAGGTACTTGTTGCCTCGGTCGGATATTGGGAAAGGTCCAGCAATGTCAACGCCGATCCGTTCGAATGGCGCTCCGACGTTGTACTGTTGCATGCGAACCCGGCTCCTAGTCTGGGGGCCGCGACTCGCCAGGCACGCATGACACTGACGGCACCATCTCTCAGCGTCTGCTCGGAGCCTCAGCCAGTAGTGGCGCTGCCGTAGTTTGTCAATCGTCCGGTTCACTCCCAGGTGTGCTCCTGAAGTACCGGCGTGCAGTTCTTCCAAGACTTCCGGGAACTTACTCAGGGGAAGTACCAACTGCTCTCTCTGCGTCTTCCCATTGGGTAATTCCCATACCCGGAACAGGACACCCTCTGTGGTCTTCAACGAGTCCCACTGGGCCCAGTAAGACTTGTAGGTGGCGCTCCTCGTTGCGACGTCCGCCCAGGTTGTTCTCATCCCTGCCTCCACTTCCCTCAAGAGTGGCCCCAAGTCTGCGTCCGCCAGCTGGTCCCTCCTCAGGCCTGCGCTATCCCAGCCATCCGCAGGCACTGCCTTGACTACTCGAACTCCTGCGTACGCTCCTTCTCCTCCACTCTTGTGCATTGGCCACACTCTTCTGGACAGGGTCTTCGGGACATAGCGTCCGCGTTACCGGGGCTCTTCCCTCTGCAATGTTCCTAGGTGAAGTCGTACTCCTGCAGCCTCTGAACCAAACCTGCAGTCTGACCTTCCGGTCGCGCCGTCACCAGCACCTCGCTCCTCGCGGGGACAACCACGTCTTCGTTCAAGATGACCCTACCGATTCCAAGGAACTCTTTGGTTTGACGGAGTATAATCTCTTGTCCTTTGAGCCATAGGACCTTCCTGCCGACGTAGTTCGTGGCCTCGTGGCTCCTGAGGGCATCCAGTCCCAGAATCACCTCTTCAGCCACCTTCGCGACGAACGTCCATAGACGCACGGCACTCCGTCGAAAGGTCAGATCCAGCAGGGCCTCCTCCACAGGCATGGTGTAGCCCGATGCCGTCACAAGCTCGTATGGTCGGCTCGGCTTCCTCGTCGGCAAACCCTTCGCCATGTCAGGTCTGATGATGTTCACGGCCGTCCAGGTGTCCACCAGCACGCGGTACGGCTTTCCTCTTACCCAGCCGTCCGCGATGAGGTTGTCATCCATCCGACGGCTGACGGCACGGATTCACACGCGAGGGGATGGTGGTAATGGCGCCAACGTGCCCCTCTCCACGCCGGGCCTTACTCGTTCTTCCGGCCGCTCTTCCTGGTGTGGGCAGTCTCTCTGCAGGTGCCCGGGCTGTCCACACCCCCAACACAGGCCACTAGGTGTTCGCCGGCGTCCCTCGGCTGGTCTTCTGTCTCCAGCGTAGCGGACACTCCTCGTTCTCGACGACGGGATAGCTGTTACCTTGGCCGCCTCCATCCTTAATGCCGCTGTCAGCGCCTCGTGGATTGTTTTATAATCGCCGAGCATTAGGCGCTGACGAATCTCCGTGTTCCGTACCCTGTCAACGAAGGTGTAGGCAGCTTCACGGGATACGAACTCCAGTGGCAGGTCAACCAAGGCCTTGTTAAAAAGCTACTCAATCGCTATGGCGAACTAGTGCAGCGTCTCCCCCGGCTGCTGTGACCTTGCCTTCAGTTGGCTGCGGTACGCCGCGGCTAAGCGGTGGTTCCCGAAACGATTCTCCAGGGCCTCCCAGATGTACTTGGGCGCCGCCGTTGTCTGCACCGCTTTTCGTACTTCCGCGGCGCGTCCCTGGAGGCTGGCTATTAGCTGTGTGGCCTCCTCCTCCGGTGACCTTCTGTTGTGCTTGGCCACTGTGTCGAACTGGCGGCGGAAGACGTCAAATTTTGACGTGCCGTCATATTTCGGCGGTTTGACGCGCGCAGATTTTGTATCGCGTCCCGGCGCGTCGGCCTTCAAATCCTTCAGTTTCCCCCCGACGACGTCCTCTACTATGGCGTTCAGGGACTTGAGGATGCTGTCGGCCTTTCCCTCCAGGTCGTCAACGTGGCTCGCCAGGTCCTCGACGCGCTCTTCCACTTGACCCATCCGCTTGCCCAGCTCCGTCACGTTATCCCTCACGCCGGCCAACTGTTCTTCAAACTTCACGGCAGGGGCCTCATTTGCCGCTTTCATCTCCGTGGCCAGGCTGTCGTTCGCTGCCCTCATTTCTGTGGTCAGTTCGGCCATCTTTGCGGTCATTGTTGTGGCCAAGTTGTTGTTTGCCGCCTCCATCTTCTCGGTGATGTTATTTGCCGCCTCTGTTTTTGTTGTTAACTCGTTCATCTTCGCTAAAAGCATTTCCAATGCCGATTCCATGGCCGTAAGGTTCGGTGATGTTATCGTCCCACTTCCTGACACCAGTTTTGACTTTGTGGGTTCGTGAAATAAAACGTCGAGGTTACAAACACAAAAAATTGCAGTTTATTTTCGTAGCAATACACTGTTCACAATTACAATTTAATATACACAATTAGTTGATTTCCAATATCAATCTACACGTACGCTCGACGCTACTTAAACAACGCACGCCATAGCAACACTACTCTCAACTGACTGTCGCTTCCGGTATCGATCGGCTTCGAAGTTTCTCGATTCTCCTTTTATGGAGGGGGAAAACATTCTCGAAGCTTCGTGCAACTTCGAGCGGTAGGAGGAGGGGTAAACGAAGACCCAACCACCCGTCCTGTCTCCCCTCTCTCCACCGGTCATTATTTATTGATCGGCCGTTTGGGTAACAATATCAATACATCTTCCGACCATCAAGACAATTCTCGTGATCTTCTATGAGAGCCACAGTTACCACCTAAATGTAAAACAAATAAAAGATTGTGTGATGTAAAGATAGACAAAGCGATATCAAAAACTGTGTCCTTTTTAGATGAAGTTATTCCAAAACTAAAATTAATCTTTAATAAATGTGACGTATTAGCATCGGAATTAAATAATCCCATAAATGTACCTGTTGATTACGAAGCTATTATGGATATAGAAGAAAACGAACATGACGTTGGTATAAAATCAGACACATCATCAGAATTCCCCATAAATTTTTATAATGGCACTGAAAATGCAATGCAACTTAGTAGATTGGAGGAAACAAAAATATTATTAGCAGCATTACGACATGTGATAAGGAAACTACACGAGAAAGGGGAATCAATTGTTATTCCGTTACCTGATGCCATTGACAGAATGGAGTTAAGGGTTCATAATATCACATCAGATCCGGAGGAATTATAAAATCTGTTATATACAGGCTTCAGTAGAAAGAATGAAGTCTTTGATCTTGAAGAAATTTATAGCTGTTTTGTTAAATGCTATGGTAAAATAATAATAGATCACAGTCAGCTATGGCCATATTGCTATCCTCACATTGGACGTGAAGGGTCCACTTATTCCAAAATTATTCAATCCAAGACTCCTAAATCCATCACTCCTATTATCGCGAAAGTATCAAATCCATGTACCAGCACTCCATTCAAAAGTAAACAATTCTCCCTTAAAACAAATTCCTCTAAGTCACAACCCTCTAAGAATGGTACCAATGTTTTCAAAACCCTTGTTAAAGGCGCTACCTATGAATCCCATAGTAAAAAAGCTCTACATCCAGAACATTTAGTACCAAAAAGCAAAGTAAATCTTTGAAAACATCAGCACAGTCTCAAAGTTCGAATAGTCTGCATCAAAGTTCATCCTCCAGCAGATTAGTGGGACAAAATATAACAAATATGATTAAGGAATATTATCAATCAGCAGAAGGGCAGTATGCAGCACATAGTAAATATGATAAATTTAAATAGATCTATTCATTGCCATGAATCCTGATTGTTATAATTATTGTAAAAATTTAAGAATTGCTCAAAGTAATGCCCAAAGAAGCAAATTGGTGATGGCAGAGGTAAGAAATTTGATTAAGGAATTATATCTTGATACTATTGGCATTCAAGAACCCTATACAACAAATGGAACATTAGTTTATTTGGCTGCAATGGCTAGGGTAATAACTGGAGATATTAAACCCATGGCTGCAATTGTTATTGTTGATTCCAATCTTCAAGTTGTGAACATTACACAATTTTCCGATTCGCATAACAACTGTGTGGAAATCTCACATGAGAATGGTAATTTTATTTTAGCTAATTACTATTTTCAATGGAGTGAAGAAATAGAGCCATATATAGAGTCAGGAGTATACAAAATTATTTTCGGCATCATGAAATAATTCATACTATGGATTCTAATGCGAAGTCATTATGGTGGTATAATGAATATAGGGATGCAAGGGGTGAGAAGATGGAAGATGTTATTTCAGAACTAAATTTGCATGTAGTAAATCAAGGTAATAATCCACCAACATTTAAAAATCGTCAAGGGGCTTCATCTAACATCGATTTGACACTCTGCAGTAGTAAAAGTTTAAAAACTATTTATGAATGGAAAGTAGGACAGGATATGACTTCCAGCGATCATAGAATGATCTATTTTACTATACCATAAGTACTAACTCACAATTTGCCTGTCAAGATAAAAGTGGAAAAAGAAATTTTTCCTACGCTAATTGGAACCAAGTGAAGATTTTCAATTCTTCAAACAGATGTTTTGGTGTTTTTTAATTAAATAATCTAATTTAAAATATTGATTATATTACTAAGCAATCAGTACCTCATTCAAGAGTAAAGAAGTTTTCAGACAATATTTGGAATTATGCCTAGGAAACTTCAAGGAGAAAAATGAAGAAATTTAGAAAAATTTATCTAAGATCCGTGATTGAATCAGATAGACAAGCAAACCTAAACCGCTATAGAAATGCCAAATTTAAATTTAAACAATTATTGCTAGACACTAGACAAAAATCCTGGATCACAATTGTGGAAACCCATTTAGATAATAACACTTGGGGAATTTCTTTTAAAATCATTATGGACAAGATTAAGAAACCTGAAATTTTGAGTACTTTAGAAAAACATGATGGTAGTATGACCTCAAATTGGGAGGAAACCACAAAATTACTCTTGGATACTCTATTGCCCGATGACGATATATCCTCGGATAATTTCCAAAATACATTATGTCGACTTAATATGAAATTTGATTATAATAACTTCAATTTAACATATCCTTTTGATATATCAGAAATAAAAGTAATCTTCAAAAAGTTAGAGAAGAAGAAGTCCTGTAGTCCGGACAATATACCGAATGAAGACTTAATGACCCTCCATGATACGTTAATACCACAAATTACCAGTATTTTTAACGACTGTCTGTGGAGAGGTTATTTTCTAGATTGTTGGAAAGAGGCTAGGGTTATTATCCTCAAGAAAGGTTCTGATAAAGATCCGATGAAACCAAAGTCATATAGACCAATCTGCATTTAAAACTCAATGGGCAAGATTTTTGAACATCTAATTAATAAGAGGATAATAGAATATAGGACTATAATAGGAATGAATATGCAGTATGGCTTTAGTAAAGGAAGATCTATCGAGGACGCTATCATTGATATCATGGACTCCGTGACTTGCTGTAAAAATAAGTATATAATTGGATTACCAGTTGATATTTCAGAAGCCTTTGACCATCTATGGCGGCCTTTCTGCTTTGAAAGGCTAAGAAAGCTTAATGATCCATATCCCCTACATAGATTACTCTTGAGTTATTGTGACAACAGGAAAGTATATATTCAAGGCATCATCCAGAAGATCTGTAAAAGTATCAGTAAAGGTTGTCCACAAGGATCTGTTCTGGGTCCCACGTTTTGGGACATTGTGATGGAAACCTTCTTAGAGAATTTTGAAATTGATGAAAATGTAGTTAATATAATAGTATATGCGGACGATGTAATTTTTCTGATAGCAGGCGACTCAAGATTACAACTAGAAACTAAGGCAAATTTTATATCATCCAAATTAGCCAATTGGTGTAATGAGACTAAACTGCAAATTGCACCCCAAAAGTCATCATACATTTTATTTAAAGGAAAATTAAAACGAGATACGAGTATTAAGTATAATAATGTAAAAATTAAACGTTGTAGAGAAATAAAATACCTAGGTGTTATGCTGGATGAAAAATTAAAATTCATAAATCATGTAGAGTGTGTTAGAATGAAGGCTGAAAAAGTTATGAATAAATTAGCCACAATTGACAATATAAAATATCCTTAAATAACATTATAACCTATCGTTATACTAGTTTTGGAACAATTGTTACATATGCCGCAGCAACCTGTGCTCAAAGATTGTATAATTTAAATATTAGAAACAAATTAAGAAGTACACAGAGGAAGATCCTGCTTCGCCATATGGGTGCTGTTTGAACGACATCTACAGTAGCACTCCTTGTAACGACAGGAATATGGCCCATCGATCTTCTAATTAGATTGAGAGGTGCAATGTTCTGGTTCAAGAAAAATAACTTTGTTAAAGTAAATAGTTTAGTTGGGAAAGGTGTGTTATAACAGTCAAGATATCAAGAAACATCTGCTGAATGATTGGCAGAATGAATGGGACAGTATAAATGAAGGTAGAAGAACTCATGAATACTTTCCATTTATAATCGAACGCTTGAAATTGAAACATTTAAAACCCACAAAAGGTCTAATTCATTTTTTGACTGGCCATTGACCTTATGGTACATATTGGTATAAAGTGAAGAAATTAAATAGTTCCATTTGTAATATATGTAGTAAAGTAGATAATCCAGAACATGTTTTATTTGAATGCGTTAAGTATGACCATCTAATTACTGAAGAACGAAATAAATTAAGAGGATTTAATTTATGGAACACAATAAGAATCCCAGAATTATGTGATACCTTGGCCAGATTAGCAAATACCATCAGTGAATTAGCTTGGAAATCAATTCTACCCAAATGTATATCTGTTCAAGAAATTCAACCATCAATCGAGTTAAGAAGATCTGAAAGACGTATTAATCCATGTAATGAGGAAAACATTGTTCTTTAACAAGATGTGGATATTAATGACTAGCAAAATATAAACAGTAGAAGAAGAGGATATTGTGTTTCCTTGGTCGACGAGATTGGGGCAACAGGAGAACTAGAGCCGTAGCAGAATCCGGAGGGGATGCAGAGAGGACGAGGGTGGCGCAATTCCCCTTCCATGTCTACCAGTTCTGAGGAGGACACATAGAGCTCCCGCCAGCGAACCAGGTACCCGTTCAAGGCTGTTGGTGCAACTGATCGAGTAATGTCCAACAATCTGTACAACGAGGAGGTGATCACAGGAATGAAAGTGTTTTAGTGTTCAGTGTAATATAGTATCCTGTAAATTTTTTAGGGGAGGGATTGCCCTCCCCTCAAATTAGATATAATTTTGAGTAGTGTCAATAGTATATCTTTTTGGGGGAGCGGCTTTACCCCTCCCCGTGGTGTTTAAAGTGAATGATGAAGTTTATTTGTGGTTTAGTTTAGGGAAGGATTTTCCTTCCCCGGTGTAAGATGATGAGAGAAGTGTTGTAAGTGATAATGTGGCGTAGTTATGGATGAGTAAAGTTTTTTTGGATGGTTGTTTTGTAGTGAAGGGTATTGATGAATTAAGTTATGGATTATTATTATGGATAATTTGAATGGAAGATGAAGGAGGATTTGAATGAATTATTTTAAGAAGTGGATATTTGGAAAAATGGATATAAGGAGTTGATTTGATAAATTATTGAGTTGTTATTTAATTTAAATTTTGTGTAAATTGAGGACAGTTAAATTTTGAGAAAGTGTGTTTTGGGAAATTATAGAATAGGAATTTTATATATATAATTATGTTGAAGATTTAGGAGATTTAATAGTTGAAATGTGTTTTAGTATAATGTTAATTTGATATTTTTGTGTTAATAAGGTCAATAAATTAAATTATAAATAAATTAAATTGAATTGTTTGGTTTGGTTGTTGAAGGTTATTGTAATGGTTCAATTTTGAAATATATGAAGGTTATTGAATGTATAATTATTGTTTGTTTAATATTTTTGAATTGTATTGTAATTTTTGAAGGTTGTTATTATAGATGAATTATATTTTTTTAATTTTTAAGATTTGAAATTTATATTTTGATTTGATATAAAGTAGATTTGAGAAAAAAGTATTTATTGGTGTAGAATTAAAAATAATAATTGAATTTGTTTGTTTATATAAACTGATATTATGTATTTTAATTTGTTTAAAGAATTTGGAGTAAATAATTTGCAAATTTTGTGATTTTTGTAATGTAAATTTTATGAATTGTTCTTATATAAGTTTTTGATTAAATGTTTTGTAAGCTTTTAACAAGATTTTTATCAGTTGAAAAGGTAAATTAAGTTTTAAATGTCCTGGTTACCAGTACATTAAGTACCGGTTTCCGGTATTGTAGTCTTATTTTGTAATTGTAGCTGGTTGCCAGTTATTTGTATACTGGATTCCAGTAAATTTATATTAGTTAAATCGTAAATTTTTAAATTAGTAGCTTTTGTATTTGTTTTAAATTTTTTTTATTTTTTTTATTTTATTATCTGAAAAATGATTGTTTAAATTGTATTTTTGTATTTATGTGGTAGTTAATAAATTAGAATTTGGAAATCATGTTCCGGTATCAGAAATTAGGTACCGGGATTAGATTTTGAGATGTTATTTATTTATTTTATTTATTTATATTTATCACCTTGGCTGAAGACGTGCTGATACCGTCTGAGCAGTTGTCGAACTTTCTCCAGCTGTTCTGCGGCCAGGTGGTCGGCCGCCCTCTCCAGTAAGCCTTCTAGCCGGCGCTCCAGGTGTTGCGTCGGCACCGGCTCCTGTGTCTTGTGGTTTGCAGTTAGGCTTACCACGGGCTCGTACGTTCCCAACTCCGTGCTGGCCTGGACGTCGTGATCGGTGTCTGTAGGGTTTAGCAGTCTCACAAGCACCTCCTCTCGGGACGGCAGCAATGCCCTGGCTACACACAGTCCGTGTACAGGAGTCTTCTGGTCCAGCATCATGTTCCTGGATCTCTGCCCTTCTAGTCGCGCCGTCACCACCACCTCGCTCCTCGCGGGGACAACCACGTCTTCGTCCAAGATGACCCTGCACATTCCAAGCCGCTCTTCGGGTTGACGGAGTATAACCTGTTCTCCGTTGAGCCGCAGGACCTTCCTGCCGACGTCGCCCGTCGCCACGTGGCTCCTGAGGGCATCCAGTCCCTGAATCAAACCCTCAGCCACCTACGCGACGAACACCCACAGACGCATGGCACTCCGTTCCAAGGTCAGATTCAGCAGATCCTTCTCTTCCACAGGCAAGGTTTCGCCTGATGCCATCATCAGCTGGTATTGGCGGCTCGGCTTCCTCCGCGGCAAACCCTTGGCTGTGTCAGGTCTGATGACGGTCACGGCTGCCCCCGTGTCCACCAACACGGGGCACGGCTTACCTCTCACCCGACCGTGCGCGATGAGGCTGTCCTCCATCCGCCGGCTGACGGCGCGCAGTGTCATTCGAGGAGATGGTGTGAACGTCACCGACGTGCTCCTCGCCACGCCAGGCCTTACTCGTTCTTCCGGCTGCTCTTCCTGGTGTGGGCAGTCTCTCTCTTCAGGTGTCCCGGCTGTCCACCTCCCCAACATAGGCCACTAGGTCTTCGCCGGCGTCCTTCGGCTGGCCTTGTATCTCCGGTGTAGCGTACGCTCCTCGTTCTTGATCTCGGGATAGCTGTCACCTTGGCTGCCTCCATCCTTAATGCTGCCGTTAGCGCCTCGTGGATGGTTTTGTAAACGCCAAGCATTAGGCGCTGACGAAGCACCGTGTCTCGTACCCCGTCAAGGAATGTATAGGTAGCTTCCCTGGATACGAACTCTGGTGGCAGGTCGACTAGGGCCTTGCTAGCCAGTTGCTAAACTGCCAGGGCGAATCCCTGAAGCGTCTGCCCTGGCTGCTGTGACCTTGCCTTTAGCTGGCTGCGGTGCGCTGCGGCTAAGCGTTGGTTTCCAAAACGATTTTCCAGGGCCTCCCAGATGTCCTTGGGCGCCGACGTTATCTGTGCTGTGTTCAGGACTTTCGCGGCCAGTCCCTGTAGGCTGGATATTAACTGCGTGGCCTCTTCCTCTGGTGACCATTTGTTGTGCTTGGCCACTGTGTCGAACTGGCGGCGGAAGAACTCAAACGTTAACGCGCCGTCATATTTCGGAGGTTTGACGCGCGCCGATGTTGTGTCGCGTCCCGGTTCGCCAGCCTTCGAACCTTTCAACCTTCTGCCGGCGACGTCCTCCACCATGGCGTTCAGGGACTTGACTTTCATCGGCTTTCATTTCCATCATCTTCTCCAGAATCTCTTCCAATGCCGTGTCCGTGGTGGTAATATCCCGCTTTCTGACACCAGTTGTGACCTTGGTGGTTCGTGAAATTACAAGTTCAATTGCACAAACTCAAAATGTTCTTTAGTTCCACCGAATTACAGTTGGAACAGATGGCCGATTACACAGAATTACGTAGCGCACACAATTACAATTCGCCAGTTCGTCTATCTCAGATCCACTCTACACTCACAATTACGTACAACTCCTCTCATATACGCACACAGTCTTGCAGTCCGTTCATTCACTCGGCGCTCCTCACGGCTGCTCACCAAGAACTCAACTAAACTATCCTCTTCATCCCTTATATAGGCAGATCACTGTGCCTGGAAGCTTCGCGGCTCAGTGAATCGTCCTGAAGGTTCCAGACGTCAATGGGGGAGGGGAAACAGATGGCTAGTGACGTTTTTCAACCATCCCCTCGTAGCGCTACAAGATAAATGGGTAGGCGTGGGCTAAATACTTCCGGTCGCCCACCCTGCTGCTAGCTGGCCGTGCCTTACGATAATTAGGTGACAATATTCTGTGGGACGCTATTTTACTACCAGGAAAATGAAGTTATACCAGTTGGCATGAAGTTATACCTCTTCCAAGCTCTGGTAATCCCGGTTATGCTTTACGCCTGCGAGATCTGGGGCAAGGCCGCAGACAGCTGGCTAGCATGGCTCCAACGTGCACAGAATAGAGGACTTAGGTCTATATATTCTGTGAAATGAAATGTGTAGTGTTTAACGCCCGCTTTTACTACATACGGCATCGCAGGCGATTGCACTGATGATACATGAGATGAAGATGGAGCACCGGTGGAAATGAGATGGCAGGGGAAACCAGAGATCCCGGAGAAAACCCGCCCCAAAGCCGTGTTGTCCACCACAAATCTCATTTTGCGGTCGCCTGGGATCGAAACCGGCCCACCTTGGTGAGAGACAAGCGGTCTAACCACTGAGCCACGGCGCGGCCTATATATTCTGTGGGATGTTATTTTCCTACCAGGTTGCTTCACGAGGCCTCGAGTCTTCCATACGTGGAGGATGAAATTAGGCGCCGGGCTTCAAAATTATATCCCAGTTTACCCAATCACAGAAGCGCCCTTTTTAGGTCCTTGGGAGATTATGACCCCACTAGAAGACGTTTTAGGCAGCACCGGTTACCCGCATGACTTGCGGGCATCCCAGATAACCCAGGAGCTAATCCGAACAGCAGCTAAAGCTGAGCTCCACATAATTCTTCCAAGCTGCTTGGCATCAAAATTATTCCCCAAAGTAAAACTCAAATAAGACACCAAGATGCAAGGGTTTGCATCCTGTCCTTCAACCCCTAGGTACACATCTGTATCCTTATAACAAACATAAATCTAAAAACCCACACCTCACCTTACAGCATCCCGAATTCAATACCTTACCTGCGGTAAAACCCTTAACGTGTGGGCACGCAGCGAAAACCTTCTGGCTGAATACAGCCAGTCAGCACCTCATGGCATGACACGGCAAACTTCCGCTAATGCCGATTGGTCAATCGTATGCCACAGCTTGGACTGGTGGCAACTGGGCAGCCTTCCTACACAGCGGCGAGCAGCGCTAAAAGCAGCGAGCATCGTGCGATATTGCAAATAGGACCACCGGCTGATTCTTGGCCGCTCTTTTTCCACAACCAATAGCGGGAAAAGCAGTGGGCAGTGTAACCCCTTCTAGCTTCCCGTTCGGCCGTGAGAATGCATGCCGTTAATAGCAGAAGCAACAAGGGAACTTGCACCCCTTGTTAACTGTGCCCCTCGGACACCAGAGTGTGAGCCGACGACTTGAGCCTCACTTCTTACTACTCTCCTACTATATCTGTCTTTTCGGTCTCAGGACAATATACAAACAGACCACGAGACAGCAAGACCACAGCCAAGGATCAGAAACTGCGGTCAAAATGACTCACTCAGGCGCCTACCCTAGGGAGGTCCGTTCCGCTGTGGACAGCCGGAGGGCAACTGCGCAGACTTTGACGGCAACAACCCTCAACTAATATGGCTGCATTATAAGTTGGTGATTGATAGTTGAAGGAGACGGGATAACACCGTTGCCACTTTACCGTTCCTCTCCACGTGCTAGGCAATGAAGATGGCGTGTAGAGGGGAGAAGGAAGTTCTTCTGCGGTAATGCACACGCACATATTCCTAGAAATTTGCGTACTGCAGTGTTAATCATAAGATTGCCGTAAGACGGTTTACACGTTTAAGTGAGCAGTTACCTAATTACAGCATACGAAATCTTCGGAATGAACAAAAAATAAATGGTTAGCTACAGTTAATATTTAGAGAAACAAAAGTGCCATACCGGCACAGAATTATGAATTCTATTCCAACGGGAATATGCCTCTTATTTCAGAGTCGCTGCTGGCATTGGTACGGCTTTTCGGATCGTCGTTGTCGCCGCCGTTGTCGTCGCCCTCAGAGCTACTGCAATCTCCCACGCAAATTATGAGTTCTTCCACTTTCTTCCAAAACGCCTTCATTTTCCCATGATGCCACTATAACCTTTTTGTGTGTCAAACAGCATCTTCCCAAGTTTTAGCACTTAGTTTTGCTATTGCTTCTTCTATTAGTTTTGTAACCGACGTCATAGTGAAATCTGAATTGTTGCGCGCTACATATCCCTTTATTTGGGCCCAAATCAACTCTACTGAAATAAAATGGCAATGGTAGGGAGGAAGTCTAATAATTTTGTGGCCTTTTTCTGCAGCAATTTCATTAACTATATATTTTGGGAACTGCGGTTTGCTTTTACCTGTTCAAGCAATTCATACTTTTTTTAAATGGTTTTGAACACGCACATATAATTTCCCTTACTTGTCCTTTAATTCGGATTCCGTACCCAAAAACATTTTTTGTGGTCTTCACAGATAATTTCTTTCTGTCTGTTTCTGTAGCACAAGTGTTTGTGGCAGCCATTAGTAACGATAATTAGCTAAATATTAAAGTTACACAGAAACACTGTAGTTGATCACTGAAACACACAAATTATGTTTACACAAAGTGAAACATTCAGTACTTGAAGCAGTACACTCTTAGTTTGGCAGTTATGACTGGGAGAAATACCCTAAGTACCGTAAGGGTTATTTATGTTAGAACTGGACCGGACAACGGCAGGTAAGTATGATTGGTCATTAAACTGAAAAGTTTGGTCATTAACCCAAAAAACCTCATAAGATATTCCTTGAAACTAAATCCACACCTGTTCCCTTCCAACAACGCATACCATCTCATACTAAACGGCAACGAACGACGACGGTATTGTGATACCGCTGATTCATAAACGAAACAACAATATTAGCAGTGTCTGCTTATTGCAAACCTCAACATGCCGATAGACTAGCGTAATGGATAAAGCACGTGGTGTAGTGCGATAAAGTTCGCAACGTAGGATAAGCGTGCCGGGTTACTATGGCAGCAGTTTACTTTTGATTGGTGGATTCTTGGTTGCTATGCGACTGCAATGACGTGTAAGTGACGTGTTTATCCCCTCTCCTTGTTTTCGCAGCTGAGTAGCACGTCGAGGCAAAACGCCAATCACCAACTTACGATGCGGCAATTATAACACTCATCCTCTCCCTACGGGAAATGCTAGCAACGCAGAAAGCCTAAAGAGGAAGGCTGCGGGCCCTCAAAGACCCATAACACCAACGCCACCAGCTTTCATGGACCCTTCTTCAGATACAGCTCTGCCTGAGTCAGAAGAAGACTGCGAACTTGACGACTTCACCGTCGTTAAGGGGCGGAAGATATCAAATTCCGATTCCAAAAATACGGGACAGCCACATCAGCCTGCACTTGGGGAAAAGCAACCCCTACCCAAAAGGGGGCCCAAGACGTCGCCAATAATAGCGGACATCTTCAAAAATCACGTGGCAATGATGCGTAAACTGGCATCCAAGATGAAGGACTTCGAGGTAAAGAGGAAACCTCGAAAAGTACATATAAAAATCTTCAGCCTTTCAGATTTCGAGGCTTCTAAAGAAGTGCTAAGGGGACTGTTGATCCCCTTCTATTCCTACTCTGCTCAGCGTCCTAACGTTGAAAGGAGGCTCGTAAGGGGTCTTGACTCCGAGTGCCCACCCGAAGACGTAAAGGCCGCACTGCTAGAGGGGCATGGAATCAAAGTAAATTTCGTAGCACAACTCAAAAAATCCATAACAACGGAAGAGGGGCATATGATAGTTTCCATGTCTCTCTTCTGAGTCAATGTGGACAAGGTCGCTGGTGAGTAGGTGCAACCTATTGACTCCGTCCGGGTGCTCTTCCATACGGTCGTTAGGGTCGAGAGAATCTACGGCCAAGGTGGACCTGTCCAGTTGCACAGATGCACGGGGTTACACCACTTCAGCGCGGCGTGCGAGCGAAAGCAAGCATGCCTGTGTTGCTCTGGGCCTGATCTTCTGAGGGACTGCGATAAAGCTCCAGAAGAGCGAAGGTGCAACAACTGCCAGCAAGACCATGTAAGCGTCTACAAGGGCTGCGTGGTGAGGCAGAGAATTATAGGAAGCCACCGCAAAAGAGATGTTGGAAAGGCAACTGTCCAACCTGGGTCTCTTTTGCGGCAGCTCTAACTAGGGCAGAAGAAACCTCGGAGCGGGCAGTGCAAACAGAAAGCGCCCCAATTATGAAATAAACGCAGGCTGCTACTGAAACTACATTTACGAATGCTACAGAGGCCAGTCAGCCAAAGCCACGAAGGCCAAAAAGAACCAAAAAGAAGAATAAGGCAGCAAAACCAATGTTGCACCACAGCGGCAGCATTAACAGCAGAAGCAGGCAACAAAACCAACTGTTGCACCACAGGAGCAGCAGCAAGCCCCGCCCACGGAGACGGAGCCTGCTCTTTCGCAAGCCAATCCAGCGTCTGCTGAAGTTACGGTACTTCTCCCTCCGCTGCTTAATGCGGGGACAGCTATATCGGAGCGAGACGTTGACGAATTCAGAGAGCTATCTCTGTGGTTTGGCAATCTCCTCCACAGGAGAGTGCCGGCGAGTGACGAATGACCTGAGGTACAACTCCCTGGAATTACATGCTATCTTCCTCAAAACACTCGAGGAATAGCAGAGCAGACCAGCAGAAGAATCGAGTCGTCCAGGTTTACCTGGACGGAATGGTTTCGCCCAGCACCTAGCCGCTTTCTGCGGCTTTATCTGGGTAGTGTAGAAGTTTTCTGTGTTTTGTCTCAAGCGTTTATGTCGGTGCATAGGTTTCTCTGATCTGTTGGGTTAAGCCGCTCAGGCTGCGCCTGGGGTATGTATTCCCAAGGCTGTCTTCACCCGAACTCCCCGCTTGAAGAAGGTCGGAGTGAAGACAGCACGAACAGAGGGGATAGGACACTGTGTGGGGGAATTATCCAGACCCAATTCTGGCTCTGGTGTTTACGGTGGGATGGAGAGAACCCCTTCTGGTTAATAGCCCATGGCGTCCTTGGGGAGTTTGTACCTCCTCCTCCTGCAAGGAGCTCTGTGGTCATACCGACCCTGAGTGTTGACCAGCTGGTTGGAATGGGTAGACAGTTTTTGATGGAGGGTTCAAGATCTCTCTCTCTTACCATATCCTCTATGTAAGGGATTTGGGAGTATACATGTAGGATGTGAGTAGGGAATCTGCACCCATTACCGTAGATCATCCTTGAGGAATATTTCCCTTGTACTGAACTGTAATGGCCCCCAGACTAATGGCCCCAGATTCCAGAATTCTGGAATGCGAACGGTATCTTGACGTGCTAGTTTGTACAGTCCTACGGGATTGACATGCTAATGGTTTGTGAAATACACCTTCAGGCTGGTACTGCTTTCTCGTTGTTAAATTTCGTCACCCACTGGTCCGACGGAATCAGCCAACAGGGGATCCGGCAAGAATCCGGTCCTACCTTGAAACTAGCGATCCATCAGTATTCTCTTAGTCATCTCGAAAATATTCGAATGACTGCTCCTAGCCCGCCTGACACCTCTTTTTGAGGAAAGGCAACTCCTTTCGGATCATCAGTTCGGTATTCGGCAGTGGCACTCCACGATTTTGCAGCTGCTGCGAATGGTTGAGAGGGTAACCCTGGGTTTCCAGGTTACCAGCTTAACAGTGTCATACCAATAGCCGCGGGAGTCCCGGAGAAGTGTTCTGTCACCGTTGCTCTTCAAGGCCTACCTGTCTGACTTCCCTACAGAACCACCAACAGTTACGTGCCAGTATGCGGACGATGTTCTCTTATAGCACGTAAGGAAAACGTCAAGTTCTGCTTCCCATCACTACAACGCCAGCTCCGTGCGATCGGCCGCTGTAGTGAAGTGGATGATGGCTATTAGTCCAGGGAAGGGCTCGGCTCTTCTACTGGCTAAGGTACGACTCTGGCGACCAACGGGATCACTGAGGTTGCGGCAGAGACCAATTCCATGGACTGACTCAGCCAAATACCTGGGTGTCCTGTTAGATCGCGGGCTAAACGTCACTCCCCATGTCAGGGCCAAGGCTGGACTTGGACATGCTGCACTCAGACATTTATTCCCTATATTTAATTAAAAATGTCCACACACCTTAAACTGCGCCTCTATCGGGCGATTATTCCACCCATGACTTTGTACGGGTGCAAGATCTGACCACCGTCCGCAGATGATCTACGATACTGAGCGCAGATTCCTATCTCATATCCTATATGAATATTAACAAAAGCCCTACATAGTGGATATGATAAGAGAGAGATTTCGAACACTTTACAACAATATTTCTGCCCATCCCAACAAGCTGGTAAGCTCTCGGGGTCGGTACGACCACAGAGCTCCTCACAGGAGACAGACTCCCGAAAGACGCCATGGGCTATTGGTCTATGAGTATTTCCCTCCAACTTTCCACAAACCTCATGTCCAAAAATGGATCTGGAATATCTTCCCCTCACACAGTTTTCTACCCCCTCTGATCGTGCATGGCCGCGTCGTGGCTCAGTGGTTAGACCGCTTGGCTCTCACGAAGGCGGCCCGGGTTCGATCCCAGGTGACCGCAAAGTGAGATTTGTGGTGGACAACACGGCGCTGGAGCGGGTTTTCTCCGGGACTTCCGGCTTCCCCCGCCATCTCATTCCACCGGTGCTCCATCTTCATCTCATGTATCGTTAGTGTCACCGCCTGCGGTGCCGTATGTAGTAAAAGCGGGCGTTAAACACTACACATTTCTGATCGTGCTGCCTGCACTCTGACTCCTTCAAGCGGGGAGACCAGGTGAAGGCAGCCTTGGGAACACATACCGTAGGCGGCAGCCTGAGTGACTTAAACCCAACAGATAGGAGAAACCTAGGCCAAGACACAAACGCTTGAGACAAACAACAATCTTCTTTACCGCAGAGATAAAGTGGCACTAAGCGGCTAGATGCCTTGACGAAAACACCCCCACTCAAGTTAACCTGAGTGACCTGAATCTTCTGCTAGTCGGCTCCTGGTCCGCTGGTCAATCAAAACACAAACGTCTTCAGGGCACTACCACTTCTATCTTCTCAGATGAAGACATGTCTGAGCAGGAAGTATACTCTAAATGCTTCCATGGAACATTTGTATCAGCTGTGAAAAAAGAACTGAAGAAGATAACACTTCAAATGGATGCTAGTTTTACTATGATGACTGTCACTTGTCTGATGTGATGCTGCCTCTCTGTTACCCAAAGTGACTGCACTTACAAGCCATGGACCAGGAAAAACATCATAAACGTGTATCTTTTTCACTTGTTCAACGGAGACCATGTTAATGGCGCGGTATGCAATCAATTTATGTGGCTTTGCTTTCAGAAAAACAGAATCATGGAAAAAGTGCGGCCAGACATACATGCAAAGTTGAGGCTAGTAACGACCGGAAGCGATGGGTCAATTAATTTGGAATAACAAAACACAGACATTTTCTGCATTGAAATGTACCATAAGATTTCACAATGTGAAGGTGTTGGTAAATGTTTGAATAGCGAAAACGGTGAGATGAATCAAGCCCTAAGTGATGAAATAAATAAAAGCATGCAGTGAAATGCTAAAGAGTATGGCATAAGACGACGGCTCACACTGCTACTGCTGATATATAACTTAATGCAACAGTCAGATACATGAAGTGGCAGTGTGAAGAGAAGCCGCGGACGAAGATCTCATCAATGGATAAAATTTGTTAGTTGAATTCAGCAAATAAATCTAAGGATGTTTTAGGAAAAACGGAGAAGTATGCGATAAATATGAGAGAGAAAGATGTCACGTGGGAAAAGATTGGAAATGAGTTTCATTCCAATGCAAAAATGAGAACAAAAGGTACGAAGCGACTTCTCCAGTATTACGTAAACTTAAAACGAACTGCGAAGAAAGAAGCGACGAGTAACTTGAAGGTTTCAAGATGAGACATGCACAGTGCATTATCCACAGAATTCAGTGAAATATAAAATCGCAAAATTATTAATACTTGAAGCAAAGGCGAGGTCACCATATTCCTTTGGCTGTATATCCCAACCTCTCTCGAACTTCCGCAGTAAGCTTCATAGAAAATTGCTTCCAATGTCTACACGTCTGTAGAAGATCTTGTTCTGATAGCTTCGAAAATTAACTTCTCCTCAAAGCCGTACTGTTTTATGAATGCCATTTAGGTGGTCTACATATAGCAAATAGACACAAAGAGCTCCGTTCACACCCGCCATCTTGATTAATTACAATTCTTATTGACTTAACAACAGAAATACGCCTTTTTGGTTTAACAAGAGATTTAACATTAGTGTTAGTCTAACTTTTGTTTGTGAAGTGCAGTGTTTGCTATAGCTATTACTAAACTTGTGATCGATCAGTTATGCCACAACTATTTGGTTACTAGGGCTAGAAATGCAGTAACTATCAATATCATACTCCGGAGGGACAAATATTTTCAGTGCTTCTATGGAACATTTGTATTAGCTGGGAGAAAAAGCGCAACATAACCCTCTACTGCAATCTATATTGACGATATTATTCATCTTGCTGAAGTGCTGAGTTGTTCTAGCTAATGTGACTGCTATTTATGACTAAGGAACAATGGAAAAATTACAAACATGTACTTTTCTCGCCATCCTGAACGAATGTAAAAATTACTCTATGGAGGATAACTTGTGTGAGTTCGCTTTGAAAATAACGAAAGCCTGGAACACAATAACGTAACCACATTAAACAGCTGGTGAAAGGTGTGGCTACTTATGCTCATTTGAAACAAGTAAGGTTAGAAAGCGATTCAACCGAATTGTTTATTGCCAGACATCTAGATGAAATAATTTGGCCGATTTACATAATTGTTGACTATGATATTCCACCTACTATAACATACAAATTAACATATTTATTAAACATGGACTAAACAATAATTCCAGTAATAATAATGATAAACACAATAAAAATGCTGAGACGAAAACTAACCAAAAGCACCTCTTTTCCGTTGAATAAGAACTGCTTCCTTGAAACAAGACAAGCTGTGCTCTGGTAACATACTATATTCATTTCCATTTCATACCCTCAACAATCAAATTATGGCGTTGGAAACTTCCCAATAAGTATTTATCACAATATTGTGTGCTGGTACCCACATGAATTAAACAATGCGTTTTCAAAAGTGTCAAACGAGTAAACCTCTATCACAAACTTAACATTGGTGTTTATTCTTTCCGACATGAACTACATCATGTGGTTTTAAAGTTGAAAACTGAGAAAAGCTCCTATTACAAAATTATCATTGGAGTAACGTATTCCTTTCATGAACTAATTTGTGTTTTTTCAAATTTGACAAATCATTAAAGCTCTTATCGCAAGCTTTACATTTGTGTGGCTTCAGACTTTCATGAATTATATTATGTCTTTTCAAATTTGACAACTGCCTAAAGCTCTTATCACAAAGTTTACATTGGTGTGGCTCTTACCTTCATGGATGAAATTATGTGTTTTCAAAGTGGAAAACTCAGTAAAGCTCTTACCACAGACTTTACATTTGTGGGGCTTCTTACCTTCATGAATTAAATTATGTGTTTTCAAATTTGACAACTGCCTAAAGCTCTTATCACAAACTTCACATTGGTGTGCCCTCTTACCTTCATGAATTAAATTATGTGTCTTCAAAGTCCTCAACTCAGTAAAGCGCTTATCACAAACCGTACATTTGTGAGCCCTCTTACCTTCATGAACTAAAGTATGTCTTTTCAAACTTGACAACTGAGTAAAGCTCTTATCACAAACTTCACATTGGGGTGCCGTCTTACCTTCATGAATTAAATTATGTCTTTTCAAATGCGACAACTGCCTAAAGCTCTTATCACAAACTTTACATGTGTGTGGCTTCATACCTTCATGAATTAAATGATGTGTATTCAAATATGCCAAGTGAATAAAACTTTTATCACAAACTTTACACTTGTGTGGCTTCTTACCTTCATGAACTAAATTATGTGTATTCAAATGAGACAACTTAGTATAGCTCTTATCACAAACTCTACATTGATGTTTTTTCTTACCCCCATGATGTGCACTATGTTTCTTCTAACTTGATAGAGAACTAAAGCATTTGCCACACGTGCTACACTGTTGTGTTCGATTGCTCATATTATTTAATCTACTGTGTTTTAAGTAGTAAGGTTGAATATTCGTGTCTAACCCATCTTTTCAATGACCATATTGATCGGAGTGTACGTATTCCGTGTCTGTTAGAACATCGTATGTAACATCAAATTTTTGATAGTCATATTCAAGACGATTGATGCCATTAAAGAACCTTGCGTCTCTTGTTGCGACTTCAGCAGAGAACAATGGTGACTTGTCTGGAGTAGCGACAGGAACTGTTTCTGGGTATAATCTGAAATGTTTCGGAACTTAATATCATTTAGTGCAATAATGGGATGATAAAATCTGAAGACAGAATCAGTCACTACATGCACAGACATTGGTGACAATCTTACTTAAGTCAATGCAGGTATGACAACTATGCTGTTTATTATAACTAATTATTTTTATTAATCCACAATATCTGCAAATAAATAATAAGGCCTTTCCAATGAAATAGCGTTTTGTGTTTGTGGCAATACAAGCAAAGCTTGTTATATGAACTGACAATTACATGAACATCACTGTTTACTATAAAGGCTACTATTCAAATATTTTGTAATTAATTTCTGTGTCTATGAACATGGCACTAAAAGTATTCGTATAAAAGCAATCACCATCCAAAAAGACATTTAAATTCAATGGATCATTTCACATGACGGAATTCAAAACTGATTCCATATCCACCCAGATACAAATGAGCAGCAACCAAATATGACTCAAAAGTACAGGAAGGTGCTAATGAATAGACAAAGAATGAGAAATAATTGTCATCAAAATGCACTTTTCAAACTGTGTGCTTGATGAAATTTACATTCCATATTTAATTCCTGTAGGGCTGCATTCTAAGAGGTAACAATAACTAATTTTGCTCAATTGGAATGAAGATCTTAAAAGCTCCTGGATTAAATGCAAATAAGAATTACGTAATTTGTGTGAAAATGTATTAAAATATATAATATACGTCGTATCAAAGATACATTTTAAAATTATTAAAAGAAGTAAATTTTTTGTTCAATAACTTACAATCACTTCCACTGTTTTTACAAATGCTTGTCACTTTTCGGCTCACAAAAGGTGCTTGGGTAATTATCAATTTTATATTGCTCTTGCTGGCGAATAGTAAACAACTATGATATTAAACGGACAAATAACTACTAACAACTACTTAAGGATGGCTTTTGATACCCCTGTTATACCCTGCGGTCATGAAGGAAATGTTCCGTCAAAGGAATGGAACCATGTCCAAAATCGAACGGTGTGCAACACATCAACGCGGAAAACCAATCAATCGCATACTACACAAATATAACAAAAATACATCGCTTAGCTTTATAGAAACTGATAAAAATATATTTAGAGATAAGTGAAGTTTTTTTATTACAAATAATTATATTTGCGCAGTATTTCTTGTTTCACCATCACTAGCTTTGTTGTTACGTAATAATTCGCATACCTTCAGTTTCATTACGTCTGCTAGTAGCTCTACTTGGATGTACCATATTACTTCCCTTGTGGCAAACAACGAAAATGGTGGAGCAACGTGATTCACTCCTAATACCTTTAAGTTAGGTATTCGCTAAGTTAGGTATTCGCTCGCTTTGTAGATATGGGGTTCTCATATATCATTGTTCCGTCCACATTTTAACACGGCGTAATTTCTGGACACAACTAACTTATTTATCCACCTCTCCACGCATACAAGCATCCCTGCGCTGTATGGAAGTTGAAGAAACGTCCGTAAATCTGGGAAAGGTGATGCCGGCAAGCAAGCAAGTTGAGTACCAGACATAGTGAGACTCCTGACTTCAACAGGTTCTCGCCGACCCTAACTTTTCTGCCGGCTTGATCACTTGGCCGTTGACATTTCTTCATGTGTTCTAGCTAACCTCTTCCCCAACACGTTCTCGCAGACACTTACTCCTTTTCTCCTGGCTTCTTCACCTGATCCTTGACAGTTCACCACGCGTTCTGGCCGAAATTTATTCCTTTCCTCCCGGCTTCTTCACTTGGTCGTTGACACTTCTTCACGAGTTGTAGGTAGCCTCTTCCTCAACAGGTTCTCGCCGACACTTACTTCTTTTCTCCTGCCTTGTTTACTTGGTCGCTGACAGTACATCACGTGTTGTAGGCAGCCTCTTCCTCAAAAGGTTCTCGCCGACATTTACTTCTTTTCTGCAGCCTTGTTTACTTGGTCGTTGACAGTACATCACGTGTTGTAGGTAGCCTCTTCCTCAAAAGGTTCTCGCCGACATTTACTTCCTTTCTCCTGCCTTGTTTATTTGGTCGTTGACAGTTCCTCACGAGGTATAGGTAGCCTCTTCCTCAACTGTCAACGACCAAGTAAACAAGGCGGGAGAAAAGTAGTAAGTGTCGGCGATAACATGTTGCGAAAGAGGCTACCTACAACACGTGAGTAACTGTCAACGACCTAGTAAGCAAGGCGGAAGAAAAGAAGTAAGTGTCGGCGAGAACCTGTTGAGGAAGAGGCTACCTATACCTCGTGAGGAACTGTCAACGACCAAATAAACAAGGCAGGAGAAAGGAAGTAAATGTCGGCGAGAACCTTTTGAGGAAGAGGCTACCTACAACACGTGATGTACTGTCAACGACCAAGTAAACAAGGCTGCAGAAAAGAAGTAAATGTCGGCGAGAACCTTTTGAGGAAGAGGCTGCCTGCAACACGTGATGTACTGTCAGCGACCAAGTAAACAAGGCAGTTGACAGTTCCTCACGTGTTGCAGGTAGCCTCTTTCCCAACACGTTCTCGCCGACACTTCTTTTCTCCTGCCTTGTTCACTATGTCGTTGACAGTTCCTCACGTGTTGCAGGTAGCATCTTTCCCAACATGTTCTCGCCGACACTTACTACTTTTCTCCTGCCTTGTTGACTTGGTCGTTGATAGTTCCTCACGTGTTGTAGGTAGCCTCTTCCTCAACAGGTTCTCACCGACACTTCTTTTCTCCTGCCATGTTTAATTGGTCGTTGACAGTTCCTCACGTGTTGTAGGTAGCCTCTTCCTCAAGACGTTCGCACCGACACTTAATTCTTTTCTCCTGCCTTGTTTACTAGGTCGTTGAGAGTTCTGCACGTGTTATAGGTAGCTTCTTCACCAACTCGTTCTCGACCACAAAATCGATCTGTTCCTTTGTTAGCAACGTCTCAAACACTAATTTTCACTTTTTGACAAATACACGAAAACCGGCATTTCTTTCCGTAGCACGGTCTATTGTGTGTCTTTGTTACAACAGAAACTCGCTTCGATTCTCAACGCTCACAAATCCCAGTGTTTGCAGACTGAGACTATTTGTCGATTCTCAGACAGCTAACTTTTCACATTTACGCTGCTGAGGTTCACGGTTTCATTCGAACGCTACAACTGAACTTATTCACAACTCCGATACTCACTTGTCAAATCGCCACAGAAGAGCTTCTGAAAACAGAGATCTTCACAATCGGAGGAATGGAGAAATAGATTCTTGAACATCTGCTGTAATGGAAGGGTATGGAGCACATCAGCAATAAGCATCGCACTTCCGGTCTCAGCGTGGTGATAGCTTTTCTGCCTCACGTTCAAGAGGTCACGAGTTCGAATCTCGGTTAGGGTGTTACCTGGATAAGGTTTTTCCGGTTTTTTCTGTTATTAGCTATATCAGTTGTCTTTGAGAATAGCAGGAAGGAAAATAAAAAGATACACATGACCATATAGCGGGCGAAGGAAGCTTTGAGTAGTGCTTTCCCTGAAGAAGCTGAACTGAGAGATTCTCATATTACATTCTTGTTACTCTAAGGAACAAATAAAGATATGAAAGGAGAAAATTTGGTCAGAGTGAGTCAGTCTGAGGAATTGAATGACATAGCCGTGATTTGAACATTGATTTTCAGTGTTCAAATTTCAGGATTCTTTCTAATATTATACCTTTTACACCGATTTTACCTAATTCCACTAAGGACCTGATATCTTGACTATTACTTACTTCTGACACTCTTTACAGCACAACAGTTGAAGAACATAGTTCTGTATATAAATAATTACAAATATAATCTGTTTTATTTTGTAGACCGAAACATTTTCAATATGTAAATTTGTTTTGTCCTATATGATTTTGCTTAGATCAACTTCTACAGTAAATCTACTTGTATTAGTTCAAGATCTCCATAACACATGTACTAAAACATAAATGCTAAACATAAGGCGTATAATTGAAAAGCGTTAAGTCTTACCTTGAAGATTTTATTGGAGAAAGGACCACATCCTGGAACAGAATAATTCAAATGTACAGCTTACACACAATTATCTTCTCAGTGTTAAATGTACTGCTAAAATATTTACAACATATGTAGAGACAATATTTGATATTTTATCCTGCAATAATGGATAAGAAACCAAAGAAGTGGTGAGAGTATTTGTTTGGTTTAGAGAACAGAGAACTGGAAACAGAAATGTTAAATAAATCAGAATATTTGACTTACAAATATTAAGACAGGAACATAGAAAGGATAAAAAGGTTAACATATTAGATTTATTTATACCAATAACACATTTGGTCATGACATCAGTGTTGTAGCTGATAGATTCCTCACTACAACTTGTACCTAGGCTAATGATAATAAAGCAGTAAATGCAAATTGCTTTCAGGATACAGCTCTTCGCAAAAACGCAATCGTATCTGAAGATAGTTATACATAGATACTGTATTGTATTTAAAATACAAAAAACTGGTAAAACTCTTAAAAGTGCCAATTGCCATTCTTTTTATATACATACTTGTACGAAATATCTAAGATATATATAAATTTTTGGGTCAGACTCCAGGAACTGATAGCTATAAAGGTCAGCGCATAAGTTCTGGCCTCACAAACAAACAGAAAATGTATGTATATTTTTCTTTATTTCTCAACATAATCTCCAGAAAATCAAAAACAGTTGACATATTGGTGTTGTAATTGAACTAAAGAGTCTCTAATGCGATTTATCACATCCTCAGAATAGCTGTTTACCACATCAGTGACCACCTCATGGCTGTGAAATCTGTCCTCCAAGAAATTTTTTGAGATTTCGGAAAAGCTGGTAGTCTCTGGTTTTGGTGAATAGAGTGGATGATAAGGCAATTTGAAATTTAATTGGCATATTTTTCCCTTGTAATGACTGAAAGTAGGGCTGGAGCAATGTCATGAAGAAACAATATGTTTTCTTTGCCAAATGATGTCCTTTTCTGTTTACCTCGTCATTCAACTTTGCACTAAGCTTGTGTAGTAGTCACTATATTTTTAAACTTTTCCAAATAATTAATAAAAATAATTCCTTGTGCATCCCAGAAAACACTCACCATAAACTTGTTAGCTGACAAAATTGGCTTTGCCTTTTCTGGAGTTGGTACAACTGCCACAATTCACTATTTTGACTATGATTTACTCTCTGGAGTGTAGTTCTGGAGTGTAGTTCTGTATTAAAGTTTCATCCATGGTAATAAGCCATCTCAAAAATTCACTAGCATTTTTATGGTTGAGCTCCAAATTCTTAACAGAATTACTTTTTCTTTTCAACCTTTGATAGGTGTCAACAAACGTGGCACCCATCTTGCACAGATCTTGTGAAAGTTCAAAACATTACTTAAAATATTACCTGCACGTTATTTTGATATGTTTACAGCCTCTGCTATGTCAAACAACTTTAATCTGTGGTCTTCCAGTACCGGAAAGTGAATTTTTTCAGTGATCTCTGGAGTTGTGACTTCCACAGAAGATCAAGAGCAAGGCACATCATTAGTGCTCATATGTCCCATTTTAAATTCTGCAAACATCTTTTATTCATTGTGTATGAAGGGGCAGAGTCTTTCAATGTACTATTCTTTTCCTCGATTTCTTTAGGTACTAGGTCTTTCAAATGGAAGTATTTAATCACTGCTTCTTTCTCCAATTCCTCCATTTTTGTGAAACCTCTACACTTTTCTGGTTTAAAATGCTGTCATTCAAAACCTAAACAAACCAATGACCTGTAATTATGGACACGAGCTAGTCTAAAGTCAGACTATATGATGTTATACATATATAATTATTTATAACAAAAACTTCACTTATCTTTAAAGAAATTAATGGAAACTTCAAGAAATTATAAGATCACAATTTTGTAAACCTTTATGTGTGTTTGGAGGAATTTAGTAACAGTGACGTCAAAATTAATATAAAAATTATTTGTGGTTGGTTTATTGACACTCGTCACTTACTTTTTCATATATTTATGAGAGACTAGTTTCAAAGGCGCTGGCCTCCATTTTCAATCTCAAGTTGGAAAGAGATTGAAAATGGAGGCCAGGGCCTTTGAAACTAGTCTCTCATAAATATATGAAAAAGTAAGTGACGAGTGTCAATAAACCAACCACAAATAATTTTTATATTGTAAACCTTTATTTACATTATTATTCACTTTTAATTTCGTTGTAGTTAACTAAACCAGATTGAAAGAACATTTTCTAAATATTAGGTATAAGCATACTGATAAATCAGCCATAACAGATCAGTTTTGATCATTTAACCATGAAATAAATTAAGAAGGTAAATTATTAAGTCAGTGAAATGGTTCGATGGATCTAATGGTTTGGGAAAAAATATTTATTTTAAAAAGTAGCGCGTAATGAATTTTGAGGTATCGCCAATCAATACGTTCTCTAAATTTGTTTCATTTTCAGAGTTTAGTGCTACTGGGAGGTGAAATCTAGTGACTGTGATGTTAACAACGAAATTTAAAGTGTTTGATAATATAAACAATGGTTTATGAAATTGCGATCGTATAATTTCTTGAATTTTCCATCATTTCTTTAAAAATAGGTGAAGTTTATGTTATAAATAATTATATTTGTGTAGTGTTTGTCGCTTCACTGTTTTTAGTTTAATTTATTTCAGAATTATATGATGCTATCAGTCAAGCTGGCCGAGTAGCACCATCTCTATATTTAGGCAGAGGACCTAACAGCTGACTCTTGTACAATGGTATAAACACGTCATAGAGCTAACGGTCACTCTAAATTCATTCAGGATAAGGGAAAACCTTATAAAGGAACCTAATAGAGCTAACTTAACATGAGCAACTTTCAAAATCAGAACCTCGCTACCCCCATACTACAGAAGTGACAGGTAATTCACTACACAGTACACCATTGAAGTAGATCCATAAATAAAAGTTGAAATGGTTAAGGTCACTGAACCTTCACGCTTGATCCATTTTGTAAAGATTTCTAAATATTTGCATATATACAATCTGAAGTGCTGGTTGCAAAAACCATATTGTACAACAAACTGCTAAGGGCAGTATCTACCTCCAGTACATCAAGATGATTTCTCCACTTGGTGGTGGGGTTAGCATGTAAGTGAAAAGCAGCTTTATGCCATGCAGTTGTTACTACCCTCCCCCCTCCCCAAACAAATGTATTTGGTTGTGATCATGAGGATGGAAAACAGCCTCACGTTATTTCTGTACTCTATGCAGGTAATTAAGGTACAAGGTACTGTCATGATGAATATGATACCCTTATATGAAGTTCAAGGGCCACATGTAACTGACCAGCTATCCACATAAACCTCTAGATCTGGTTTTTATATAGTCTTTATATAATTTATATTTATTTTCTTTATCTACTTTAGACTTTTGTTGGATCCTGCATCTGTTACAGTTTTCAGTCTTGTGTATCTTATCTTTGTATCTTGAACTGACGTGTCCTATAACATATGTATTGTGTTCCAATGGATGAAAATAAATACAATACAAATCAGGTAGGCAGTACTGAGTCTCTTTCACATACAGAATGTGTCAAATATACAGTACAAGAGTTGCTGGTGTGATATATTGTTTGAATTTATAGGCTATTGCCAAAATAATTCTAAGGAATGAATATGGCAATGTAACACAAACCTGACATACATCTTAACTCTGCTCCAACACTATACAAGAATTAATTTTCCTTAAGACAAAGCCCAAAGCTTACCTAAGTAAAATAACAAGTAATATACACAAATGTTGTTCACATAGACTTGGCTTCAGCGCCTGAAACAACTTAACACTTGATAACTATGATCAAATGACTCTTTAACACTTACTGCTATCCAAACATAACTCTTCATTTCCTGGTTTACTGACCAGTGCCTCAGTCATGTTTACTTTCTGGCCAGCTCATATCACCTGACCTAAGCTTCATGGCTGGCCAACATACATCTCCTTGAATCTGCAGCTACAATAGCAACACTTCTACACAGGAGAACTCTACAGTGAAGGCTTTTTGTGGATAGTGACAAAAAGACAGAGGACAAACTCCCATCTCTACTCTCTCAGTGTGGTTGGCATTAATCCATAAGTTCATTTTCTCTCCAATTAGGGAGGAAAAATGCACCATTTTAGTTGTTGGCAGCCAGTACTCACTTCAATAACACATTCTAGCAACAAATGTCATATTTATATAACTCAACAGCTGAAAACTATAGAACTGAATATCACAAAGTAGAACAAGCTAATGTCATAATCATATCTAGTTTCAAGAAGCTTTAAGACTAAAAATAAGGAATACATACATAAACATGTTCTCCTTGCAGAAGAAGAATGATAAGTATGTGTAAGTGGTTCGTTTCCTAACAATGTCCAACACTTACTTTACCTTACAAAATGTCATAGGTGCCATTTACTCGGTTTAGTTACAATCACATTAGCATTCAAGAAAACAAAGTTACTATCTTTTGGCTCAATAAACAATCTTCAAAACAAACCTTTTTGCACTTGGTAAATAAATACGAAAATATTCAGAAAAAATTTTGTAGTTGGATTATTGACACTTCATCACTTATGTTAGGCTGCGGCGTGGCTCAGTGTTTAGACCGCTTGGCTCTCACCAAGGCGGCCCGGGTTCGATCCCAGGTGACCGCAAAGTGAAATTTGTCGTGGACAACACGGCGCTGGGGCGGGTTTTCTCCGGGATCTCCGGTTTCCCCCGCCATCTCATTCCAACGGTGCTCCATCCTCATCTCATGTATCATCAGTATCATCGCCTGCGGTGCCGTATGTAGTAAAAGCGGGCGTTAAACACTACACACATCACTTATGTTTCTATATTATCGAGATACTAGTTTCAGAATGCATTGCGTTCATTTTGAACCTCTGTCCAACTAGTATCTGTTGTCTGCTCTCCTCTCTCTGGCATGGACAGATACAAACATAAAACTATTTCTTACAGTTAGTACAAAACACAGCTGTAAACTCTAATCCTGGTATATTTAACAAACTGCATTACTACACTAGGCACAATATTTTTGAGAATACAAAGAATCTGGTTCTGAGTTAAACTGCTCACCGGGATATGGGTTTAAAGTTATATGTCTGGGTCAACTGTTGTCTTTGAATTAGTGACTTCAGTTTACTCTTTATTTAAGGACAAAACATTGTAATATTCTGCAATAGTACAGAATATATTGACAAGATTATTACAAAACATTGCTCAGTCTAACTCAACAGGTTTCTGCATAACTTACCTTAGTATTATTACCAATTGATGAAGTTTCTGTTTTCAGCCACCAAGGTTCTTCTTTAATTTCTATTTTGTTATCAATTTCATGATCACTGTTGTATTTCTTATCAATCATTACATGATGCTCTAGAAGAAATTCTCCCTCATCCTGCTCAACTTCATTACTTTTATCCATCTCGCAGTTGTTGCTCCCTATATCAGTTTCGTTCTTAATCTGTTTTACAAGTTCTTTGATAAAAGGAGTCTCTGATTTAATTTCTGTTTTGACTGTCATGTCACAACCAGTATCCAGAAGTACAATATCAGTACTTGTCTTTATAGAAACAACCTTCTGAAAGAACTCTCTCTCATTCTGTGAGGTTATGTCATCTATGAGATCCTCTTCTTTGATTTCTATTTTCTTATCCATTTCAAATCGCTTTTGAATCAGATGGAGATTTTGTATTTAGAAACAAATCTGTAACAAGAGAAATATATTATATATACTAAAAAATATGCATAAATTTTACCAATACTTTCTTTGAGTTCATCAATAATTGTTCAAATGACACTACACACCAGTGTTCTGTTATTGGACAAACAAATACTTGGAAAGTCTTAAGTATATCAAGGTTATATCCAGAATTCAAATGACAGATATTAGTCTTTTTATGTTAATGCTACTATAACTTCAGCTAGCTTACTGAGGAAATGTAACAATGTTAAACCTGCTGGTGTATTTTAAATGGTTTGGATAAAGATCAAATCAAGATCAGATATTAGATATACCTAAAACAAACTGCAAAGTGGGGAACCATCACATTTTTTATGTTGTAAGCTGTTACACAATACTCATGAAAAATAATTTGAAGTGTACACTTAAAAAAGATTAACTATAAAATATTTGCAGCATTACATGTCACCTTTGTAGCATGATATTTCTCTACTTGATATTGCCTTTACTGCAATATTTAAATTAAACAACTGTAATATTATTCGAAGCATAAGGTTAGAAACAGTGATATATTTAACATTTGAAAGCAATGAGTCGGTAATTCAAAAACAAACATCACTTAAATTATCCTTACTTGGACATGTTTCGGAGAACGTTTTGTCCCCATCGTCAGCTGTTATCCGACTGGTTGGATCCGTAGTTTCTTGAAGTGAGCTGATTTCTGTGGCGGCATCTGTTTTCTGTGAGAGGAACTTCCAAAGAGAGCTTTCAGGCGGCAACTCGAAACTTAAAGTATACTGTTTGTTTTTTATAATTAGTAACTTTTCCCAAACATCGAGTTCGGCTGCATTACCTGGCTGATTTTAATAGTTTTATATTTGGTACAATTTCATGATTGGTAGACCAGAAATGGTGGGCTATAGCTGATTTTCCTATTTGTTTGTATTTCACACATTTCATATGTTCCTGTAACCTAATATGTAAACTTCTTTTGGTTTTTCCTATGTAGAACTTATTGCAATCGGAGCAGTTGATTTTATATATACCTGATTTCTTGTTTTCAGGTACTGGGTATTTAAGGTTGATGCATAATAAGTTTTTTAAATTGAATTTATTTATTGGGGCTAGGGTGATGTTGTACTTCTTGAATATCTTCTTGAATTTATGATGCATTCTGGGATATATGTGAATTTCCTGAACTGTGACTTGGTTTTTGATTCTGTTAATTTTGTGGTATCCAATATGTGTTTCTGTTTCTTGTAATTTCCAAATTTTCTTATCTATTAATTGTTTACTATATCCATTAATTGTAGCTATGTTAATCATGTGGTTATATTCTTTGTTGTATTCATTCTTTTTCAATGGGATGTTGACTAGTCTATATGCTAAGCTGTCCAAAACTGCAAATTTGTGGGGTGTAGGGTTGTAGCTATCATTCTCTGTTGTGTTGGCTTCCTGTAGATGCTAAAAGATATGTTGTTTAATTCATGGATTATCTTCAGACCTAAGAAAGGTACGTAGCCATCTTTGTTTCTATCTCTATTGTGAACTTTATTGCTCTATTCTGTATGTTCAATAGTTTTAAGGAATCTTGTATGAATTTGTGAGGAACAATGGCAAAAGTGTCATCAACATATCCATACCAATATGAAGATGTATGGGAAGGATGATGTAATATGTGTTTCAAAGTAGCTCATAAAGAGGTTGGCTAGGAAGGTGCAAGTGGATTGCCCATTGTTAGGCCCGAGGTCTTTTGATAGAATTTACCGTTGAATGTAAAGAAATTTTGATGTGTGCGTAAATGAGTAAGTTTTGTGAGATCATCAATTTCTTCTGCTGAAATGTTAGTCTGTATGAGTCATTTCTTGAGGAGTAACATGAGTTCAACTAGTACAAAAGTGAATCGAGAAGATATTGACACGTTGCTTCACTTACACTGTTTATTCACAGGACATGTTTCAAGAGCTCTTGCTCCTATCATCAGCTGATACTCGACTAGTGCAAGTTGTAGTGGTTTCTTCTTTCTCCGTTCTGTCAATAGATGGCGTGATGTACTTGTCAAAGATGTCCGGTGGTGGAGTTTCAAAATTCATGACTCTATGATGATTTTTGTTGATGAAGATTTTTTCCCATACGGAAAGGTCTATGGGGTGATTAACATATTTTATTAGAGATGTTTCCAAGTTGATGTCATGTCTAGTATTCAAAAAATGAAAAGCCACTGCTGATTTTTCTGTTTCATCATTTTTAATGTTTCATAGATGTTCTTTAGTTCTGATGTTAATATTTCTTTTTGTTTTTCCTATATAAATTTCAGGGCAAGTTTCACAATTGATCTCATAGATTCCTGGTTTTTCTTTGGTAGTGATTGACATTTTGGGAGGGCCTTTTAACAAATTTCTGATATTAAACCTATTTTGAAGTGCAAGAGTTATGTTGTGTTTTGAGAAGATTTTTTGGAATTTGTTATAGGCTGATGGGTGGAAGGTGAATTTTTTAAAAAGTTTTTTCTCTTTTTCTCCTGTAGGTTCTAGGGTGGTGGTTTCTTTTATTTTCTTAGCTTTGTTGAGTCTGTTAACTGTTTTGTCTACTAAATTTGGGTTGAAACCGCTGGATATAGCTACATTTTTTATGTGTAGGTATTCTTCTTGATAATCTTCTCTGTTTAGTGGAAAGTTGATCATCCAAAAGATTAAACTGTTGAAAATGGCATGTTGGTGTTTTTTGGGTTGAAACTGTTATTCTTGATGTAATTATCTGTGTGTGTCGGTTTCCTGTAAATACCAAAGGTGAGTTTGTTGTTCATTTTTTTGATCTTGATGTCCAGAAAGGGAAGCACACCATCATCTTCTGTTTCCAATGTAAATTTTATAGCTGGATTTTGTATATTCAAAAGTTTAAGTCTATCTTGTATGAGTTTTTTAGGTACTATTGCAAAAATGTCGTCAACATAGCGATACCACACTTTGAAATAATTTGGAAAAGTTTTTCTGATATGTGTCCTGTGAATAAACAGTGTAAGTGAAGCAATGTGTCAATATCTTCTTGATTCACTTTTGTACTAATTTGTGCTTCACTGTCCCTACGCTTCTTCCAAGTTTATACTTTGATGAGTTCAACTGTTGGAATACTGGGAAAAAGAGAGATGACATCAAATGATACTAGTTTGTCTTCTGTGTCCAAATGCAATTTTGAGATCCTGTCTACTAATTCTAATGAATTTTTTATGGTTAGGCTGTGGAACTGTGGCAGTGATGCAAATGTATGTGCTAGATGTTTGGCTAACTTAGAGGTAGGTGCGTCTATGTTGTTAATTATTATGGGCCTCATTTTATCTCCTGGTTTATGAATTTGCGGCAACACATTAAGTCTCGGTAATATTGGGTGGTCTGGTTTGACTTTAGATTTCTGTATATCAGATAATATCTGAACTTCTTTTAAGGTCCTCTCGAATTCTTCCATACAGAGTTTTAGTGGATCACTTTCCAATTTTATGAATTCATTGCTTTGTAACATGTTTTCTACTCTAGAGATGTAATATGATCTATTTAGGATAACTATTTGGTTGCCTTTGTCCGCTTTAGTGTATATTATCGGTTTTGATTTGAGGGCCTTGAATACTTGTTTGGAAGGGATATTATTTCTAACGTCTTTCTGTATTTCCAAAATGGCTGTTTCATATTGTTTACGTACAGCAATTTTTTCTTGTTATTTTAGGTTACAGGAAGCTATTTCTACACCTGCTATTAAATCATCAGTGTTATTGGAGTAACCTACACATGCTTTTAGGCCTTTATTAAGAAACAAAAGTTGTCATTCATTAAATGTTTCCAAAGACAGATTTGTTACCTGAGAAGTGTTAGATATTTCCGGTAATTTTAGGTTTTGTGTGTGCATTTGTTTCTTAAGTTTTGTAATTTCCGTTTTTGTCGGAAAGTTTTTGTTTTCATTTTATTATTAAGGATTTCTAGGAAATTGTTTTCAAATTGTACCAGAGGATGCATCCAAGATTTTTCGTTAGTTTTAGATTTAGAGCGTATGCTTCTAAGTCAAGTGATTCCAATTTAGCATAGTGTTTATGCTTTTCCAGCTGAATTACTTTTTTGTCGGCTGCAAGTTGAGCTTTACTATAGTTTTTGAATTTTACTATCCCTCCCGCGAATTTTGGTATGACTTTATGGTATAAACATAGATCTAGAAACCTTATGTCTGCACATGTGTTTCTTCTTTTTAGTTCCAATTTCAGGTCCATTTCTGGTCTACCAATCATGAAATTGTACCAAAATATAAAACTATTAAAATCAGCCAGTAATGCAGTCGACCTCGATGTTTGGGAAAAGTTGCTGATTATAAAAAGAAACAGTATACTTTAAATTTCAAATTGCCGCCTGAAAACTCTCTTTGGAAGTTCATCTCACAGACAACAGATGCCGCCACAGACAACCAGCTCACTTCAAGAAACCACGGATCCAAACAGTCGGATAACTACTGACGATGGGGACCAAACGTTCTCCCAAACATGTCCAAGTAAGCATAATTTAAGTGAAGTTTGATTTTGAATTACCGACTCAATACTTTCAAACAACTATAATACTTGTGGAAACGTAGTCAGAATGAAAAATTCAATGCCATAGCCGGGATTTGAACCACATATCTTCTGGTTTCCACCCAGCCGCTCTACCATTGAACTACTATGACCAACGTGCCGATATGACATTAAATTCTCCAACTGACTCATATTTTCCTGGTAAGCCACTTAGAAGTTCTCAGAAACACATGAGAGAACTACCTTAATGGCGACTTACTACATGCAAGTACTTTAAGGCCCGGGCTTTATAGTTAACCACTATTATTGTGAATTTAATGTCATATCGGCACGTTGGCCATAGTAGCTCAATGGTAGAGCGGCTGGATGGAAACCAGAAGATCCGTGGTTCAAATCCCGGCTATGGCATTGAATTTTTCATCTTGACTCTACATTTCCACAATTTAGCCTACACACGGCCAGTGTAAAGAACAATCAATTTACAATAATTGACCTAATAAAGGTTAACTATAAAGCCCGGGCCTTCAAGTACTTACATGTAGTAAGTCGCCATTAAGGTAGTTCTCTCGTGTGTTTATGAGAACTCCTGAGTGGTTTACCTGGAAAATACGAGTCAGTTGGAGAATTTAATGTCATATCGGCACGTTGGCCATAGTAGCTCAATGGTAGAGTGGCTGGACGGAAACCAGAAAATCCGTGGTTCAAATCCCGGCTATGGCATCGAATATTTCATTCTGACTCTACATTTCCACAATTTAGCCTACAGATGGCCAGTGTAAAGAACAATTAATTTCCAATAACTGTAAGACTTGCATGGTCATGGTACTTCAAGTAATAGAACATTCACTGAGAGCAACAAACTCCATAATTTTGTAGATAATATTGAAGTGTGATACAACTTTCCCTTTAATCCTAGAAATGGTTAACTCTTTAAAGCATGGTGTTGCAGGTGGTAGCATTAGGCTTTACTCACCTTGAATAATGTTTTAGAGCGTTTCTTTTGTTATTAAATATTCTACTGCCTTTTTCAATTATACACACAAAATTTTAAGACCTTTGAATTGTAAACATTATATTATTTTTACAATTACAGTGTAGTACTTTTTATTACAAAAGGCAAAACCCAAGAATCTGCAGTCTAATGATACCCTGTCACATCGAGGCATGTGATCAGACTGATTATTTTACTTGGACCCTCATCGTCCTTTATCACCAGCACATTTGACTGCAGTTGCCGAGATTAAAACTCACAATGTTTAGGTTTGAATGGATGGCCAGTCTGCACTTATCGCTTTAATGATCATGGCTATTTCAATCGATTGTGTTGAGGCACCACAGAAAGTGATCTGAGAACCGGTTTAGCTACTACAGCAAGACCGAGGCATAAGTATCAAAATAACTCGTACAGCAAAGGGTTAATCATTACATATCTTTTGCAAGTAAGAGCAGCAGTGGAGGTATTTATTCAGCGCTTAAACAAATAGCATTTTTATGGCTTCGACAACAAAAAAATAAAAATTACAAGAATGCATTAAAAATGTTATTCCTAACTAAAAGTGTACAACATACCTGTACAATTGTTTTCCTGGTTAGAGATTATAAATTAATTACATTAACTATCATATTTGACATAATGCACTTTACAAATTGCATTTTTCTTGTTTAGGTTAGTTCTGCAATGTTAAATATGTAAATCATCTCTCTGACTTGTACAATAGTCTTGTCTCTGTGAATTTTTAGAAGGTTTATATTTATGTGATCAAATGTAATATATTACTTCTAGCATATATGCAGAGGCCACAAACATAATCTTTAAGGTTTCAAACAATTGCATAGTTGACGTTCTATTGGCCTTACCCATCATTATTCTTATTGCTCGCTTCTGCATTTCAAATACCACAACATTATTCCACACCGAATATGACTGTGGAGTTGAGCAAAATATGCATTTCTGAGAACCTGTGTGCTGGTAACCATTCTTAATATATTTAACATATAGCATCCCTAACTGAGTTCTTTTGTTAACATATTGTCGCGAGCGCATTATTGCTAAGAGTTGTATTGTGTATGTGACGTATCCCTGCATCTGTAATAGTTGACAAAGTGTCGAAATTTAACTGTATTGGAACACCACAGCGAAGAGAAATAATTATTAAATTATACATGAGTCATATTTATTACACATTAGCTTGTGTACATTAAAAAAAAGTGTATTAGTGTTATGGCGAATTGATGTAAATGATTAAATTAATTAAAATTTTAATTTTAAAAGAAAGTAAAATTTTATTTTGGAAATAATAATTTCTTGTACACGAGCCGTGTGTAGACTAAGGTTTGAATGAATAGAGCTAGAATGAAAAATTCAATGCCATAGCCGGGATTTGAACCACGATCTCTCGCTCCCCGTGCAGTTGCGGTTGGACTTTTGATTTCAACACGGATTTGACTTTTGACACCAACACTATGTCCCTGAACGACATGGTAGAGGACATAGTCAGCAGAAGGATGACAGTTTAAAGGCCGATGCGTCGGGACGCGACACATCTGCGCGCGTGAAACCGACAGCACGTACGACGGCAAGTCCACGTTCGAAGCCTTCCGCCGCCAATTCGACACAGTGGCCAAACACAACAAGTATACACCAGAGGAGGAGGCCGCACAGCTCATAGCCAGCCTCCACGGACGGGCCGCTGAAGTCCTGAACGCGGTGCAGACAGTGGCGGCGCCCAAGGACATGAGGGAGGCCCTGGAGAACCGCCTCAGGAACACCGCTTGGCCGCAGCCTACCGCAGCCAACTGAAGTAAAAAACGCAGCAGCCAGGGGAGACGCTGCAGGAGTGCGCCCTGGCAATTAAACAGCTGGCCAACAAAGCCTTCGTCGACCTCGCACCTGAATTCATATCCCGGGAAGCCGCCTATACCTTCGCTGACGGGGTACGAGACTTCGAGATACGTCAGCACCTAATGCTTGGCGATTACAAAACCATCCACGAGGCGCTAACGGCAGCATTGAGGATGGAGGCGGCCAAGGTGACGGCTACTTCGGCGTCGAGAACAACAAGTATCCTTTACACTGCAGACCGATGACCAGCCGAGGGACGCCGGTGAAGACCAAGTGGCGTGTCTTCGGGGTGTGGGCAGCCGGGACACCTGAAGAGAGACTGCCGACACCAGGAACAGCAGCCGGAAGAACGAGTAAGGTCCGGCGTGGCAAGGAGCACGTCGGTGCCGTCCACATCTCTTCGCGTGACACGGCGTACCGTCAGCCGACGGATTGACGACAGCCTCATCGCGGACAGCTGCGTGAGAGGGAAGCCGTGCTGCGTGCTCGTAGACACCGGGGCAGCCGAGACCGTCATCAGACCAGACGTAGCCAGGGGTATGCCGTCGAGGAAACCGAGCCGACCATATCAGATGGTGACGGCATTGGGCGCCATGAGGCGACGGTCGACGTCGGCAGGAAGGTCCTGCGGCTCAATGGAGAAGAAGTCATATTCCGGCAACCCGAAGAACGCCTGAGAATCTGCAGGGTCGTCCTGAGATAAGACGTGGTTGTCCCCGCGAGAAGCGAGGTGGTGGTGAGGGCGCGACTGGAAGGCCAGCAGACGAAGAACTTGATGCTGGACCAGAAGACGCCTGTGCACGGACTTTGTGTAGCCAGAACGTTGTTGCCGTGCCGAGAGGAGCTGCCAGTGAGACTGCTAAACCCAACAGACACCGATCACGACGTCGAGGCCGGGACGGAGTTGGGGACATGCGATCCCGTGGGCAGCGTAACACCAATCGATCAGACCCATAAGCAGATGCAAACGCAACACCTGAGGACCCGGCTGGAAGGCTTAGTGGAGAGATACATCTGAGAAAGGTCGTGGACAGCCAGCAGTGAGACTGGGACGTCAAGGTGCCACTGTTCTTGCTGGCCTACCGCTCATCAACACACACCACTGGGATGACGCCAGCCAGCCTAATTTCGGCCGAGAGTTACGCCTCCCTTGTGACCTGGAATTTGGGAGCCCCCGGAAACGAAACAGCCAGCAACCGAGTATGTGGAAAATCTGGTGGATCGTCTCCACGACATACATGAAATGGCTCGTCAGAACATCCAGAAGGTGAGCGACCGCAGGAAGACCCGATACGACAGGCAAGAAAACAGCAAGGTGACCCGGTCTGGTTGTACCGCCCTAACCGGACCAAGGGACGCTGCCCGAAACTACCGCATCCAGGTGCCTCGGGGAAAGCTGGTGGTGGTACACCTGGATCGTCTGGCCCGCTACGATGGCGGTGTTCGAGACGACGAGCTTTGAGGAGGGAGCAGTGTCGAGAGTCCATTGTAGATCAAGTCGGCGCGGGCGGCAGTGCAGTGAGTAGATAAAAGCACGCCGAAACGGTTGGGGAAGGAGACGAATTTCCCGAGAGTTCGTCTTTGTTATAGTGCGGTCTTGATTGGGAAAATTCCGGAATGTGAGCAATCTATAAAAGGGCAGTCCGCCCGTAACAGTGACTCAGTCGGTAATTCAACTAGCGTGCGTGAAAAGCTGTGTTGTGGTAGTTGACCTTGCAACTTGTATTGTGTATGTGATCCTAAATCTGTAAAAAGCAATATTTAGTGTTTGTAGCCTGGACTTTTAATTTCACGAACCCACAAAGTCACGATATAACACATTATCCACTTATTTCTCATTTACTATTGCCCAAATGTCATCCAAATATATATGCCAATGTTGGTAAGTTAGTGGGAATGCCTTTGTGATATGGGTTTCCCAAATGCTCATGAAGAGGTCTGCCAGAAATGGGGACAATGGGTTGCCCATAGACAGTCCTGATTTTTCTTTGTACAATTTGTCATTGAATGTAAAATAGGACTGTTTAATGAAGACGTTTGTTAAGTAGAGGTATACCTGTATAATATTCTGAACTAATTGTAGGGACTGCAGACATATTTGCATGTAATCTACGAGTTTGTCTCTTGACACACTTGGGAACAAAGAGATAGACAACATTTGGTTGGTAGGACAAAATTATAGGTCTTTAGTTTTATTAATGAATTCCAACAAATTTTTAATAATGTGGCCTTCAAATTTTGGTAGCTTCTTAAATTTTTGTTTAGCCATTTGTATAGTTTGTAGCAGGATGTGTTTATGTTGCTAATGATTGGGTGCATCTTATTTCCTGTTTTATGAAATTTTGATAATCCATACATGATAGCTGCTGTAGGATTGTCAGGTTTCAAAGTTAAGTTTACTTCTTTTGTAATATAATTTATCCTTGATTGTTTTGTTTAACCATTTTACACATTTATATAAAGGATCAGACTTTATTTCCTAGTATTCATCACTTGCCAATAAATCTGTCATTCTAGAAATGTAATCTTGTTTGTCCACGATGACTGTCTGTTTGCCTTGTCTGTTTTTGCATAAACAAGTATTATACAATCACAAAGATATTAATACTTAAAGCAAAGGCATATTCCTTTCTATGCATGTTGTAACCTCTCTTGCATTTCCACAATAACCTTCACAGCAACTTGTTTCAGCAGTCTATACCTCTATAGTCTATAGAAAATCCCATTCTGATACCTCCTTAAAAATCATTTTAGGCCATACTCTAATATGAAAGCCATTTAGACAATCTTAAATATAGCAAATCGACATCAAAAGCTGCATTCACGCCCTCCATCTTGCCCATTTACAATTGTTAAGGACTTAACAACAGAAATATACCTTTTTAGTTTAACAAGAGCTAACACGATTGCTAAGCTATGACATGTTGCTGAAATGCAATTTTTGTTATAACTATTGTTAAACTTGTGTTATGTCTAAACATCTATTGGTGAAATCACGCGTAAGTGTACTGTATTGGCTTTATGATATGCACTGGCTTTCATGACATCAACCACATCACACACATACCTAGAGCATGAATCAGGTATTAGACTCGTCTTTCTTCTCCAGAGAAGTTTGCTTACTGTGATGGTTCCACAATAAAAAGAAAATTGGAGGACAGGGGGTCAACAATTGAAAACAGCGAGCCAAATATGGGAGAAAAGAAGAAAAGGAAGTACAACTGTGGGGGCACTGTGTTTTAGAGAATAATGCAGAAACCTACTCAATATTTCTGTTGTGCATTAAGAAAAATACAACACATGGAAAAAAAAACTTATAATTTGTTTTTGATATCGAAAAACAACCAGAGTGTTGAGTATGCCAAGACTCTACTCAAGGAGAAAGTTCAGCCTGCAAAAATGAAAGTTGGAATTTCTGCGCTAAAAACGCTAAAAAACGGACAGTTACTTCTGGAATCAGAAAGCCAAGGTGAACTAGAAAAAGTTTGTGAAGCAGTAACTGAAACATGCGGGTTAGAACTCGAAAGTTATTTGCCGAAACTAAGGAATCCCAGAATTATTATATTTAATGTTCCAGAGGATATTGCTATAGACAATGCAACAGAAGCCATAATTAATCAGAACTCAGATCTGAAATTGAGCGAAAGTGACATAATTCCTAAATTCGTGATTGCAGATAGAAGGAAGAACAAGAGTTTGGTAATAGAAGTCACGTCACACGTTCGTAGGCGCATTTCGGGCAGGAAACTTAAATTAGGCTGGCACATATGTAATAGTGACGACTACCTGTCAGTTACATGTTACCATAATTGCTGTAAATACCACCATAGAGCCCAGGAATGCACAGGGGAACAAGTATGTCAACATTGCTCTGGAAATCATAGAACAAATGCCAAGCACCTAAAGAAAACCACCAATGCATCAATTGCATAAATTATAACAAATACAATGGATCAATGCCTATAAGTGAGAACCATTCATCGCTTGATAAAAGCTGCCCATGCTATAAAACTGCCCTGAAGAAGAATATGGAAAAAATTGACTATTAACATGGATGTCAGACGGACAGAGGAAAGAATTATCTGCGAAGTGTACAGGTTAATTTGCAACATAAAAGAATAGCAATGCATAATATTATATATAATATGAACAACACTAACAATGAAATTGCCTTTATACAAGAACCTTACACCATACACAGTAATGTAGCGTGAGTGCCTAAATCTCTAAGAACCTACGACAGTAGTAAGGGAAGGAAAAGGTCAGCACTACTTATAAATAACAAAGACATAGACGCCATTCTTATTACACAGCTCTCTGATGCAGACACTGTCGTCGTGGTAATAACATACAAAAGAATGAAGTTTTACGCAGCTTGTTTATATTTCGATTCTACACAAGATACTGAAGTAAATTTGAGGACAATAGAACGAATTACAAACTATATAAAGGGGAGTGGTTTACTCATAGCAACGCACACTGATGCCAGAAGTAAAACGTGGTATGAAGTAACAACAAATCACAGGGGGACAGCAATGGAAGATTTTCTATCAATGTCCAACTTAAACATAGTGAATACTAGAACGGAGCATTTGGAACCAGAAGAGGCAGCAGTTATATCACCCTAACTATTGTGAACAGTAAGTTGTTAAGGCATGTCAGTGAGTGGACCTATGGCTCTGTAGAAAATTGCTCTGATTCACAAGATTTTAACCTTCAAACTTACAAAGCAGATTTAAGACATCCACAATTGGCATCGATCACATGAGAGCAAAGGACATAATAAGGAATGAAGATTTCAAGAAATTACACAATATTTTCCTTTCCACGGTGATATCCAAATTCAATTGCCACTATAATGAAGAGAACTTGAAGAAATTAGATCAGGAAATAAGCAGGACAGTAGCAAGTAAAATTGACGCAGAGCAAATGGCAAATCTTGCCTTTACAAGTACCACAACAGCTAGTAATGCAGCCTTCAAAGTTTTGACAGGTACAGGCGATAAAAGGGAAGATGGTATCTTGGTGGACAGATGAACCAACTAGATTAAGAAAATGGGCAAATGCACTGTGGAGAAGATACCAAAGAACTGTCACCGGCAAAAATTTACAAGAGAGGACAGAAAAATACCTGGATGGGAAAAGGAAGTATGAAAGGAAAATGAGAGATGCAAAACTGAAGTCATGGAAAGCCTTTTGCACAATGTGATGATATCAATCCTTGGGGTTTAGTATACAAATTAGCTTTTGGCAAACTCTGAACTGGTGTGAGATTGACTACACTACAAAAAGACGATGGAACATTTACCACAGATATTGAAAAGCATGTTAGAACACTTTGTACCCGAAGACAATCAAGATAGTGACAATGAATTGCACAAACAATTCAGGAAAGAAATTGAAGAACCCATCAATACTAATGACGATAAACCTTTCACAACTGCAGAAATCACCATTAATATGCAAAAATTCAATCCACAGCAATCTCCTGGGAAGGACTGCTTATCTAGCAACATAATTACAAGAGCTTTCCAAAATCTCCCTGTATTCTCCACGCAAGTATACAACGCATGTTTAAAGAAGGGATGCTTTCCAGTGAGTGAGTGTATGCTGTTTTAGGGCCCGTCGACAGCAAGGTCATTTGGGCCTGACGGGGGATGCTTTCCAAAAGATTGGAAGCAGTCCGTGTCATTCCAATAATTAAACCCAAAAAAGAAGACTGCCAAGATGCATCAAAATACAGACCAGCAAGCCTATTAAATATCGGAGGTAAAGTACTAGAAAAACTGATGATCGACAGAATACTACACCCTAGATACAGCAATAATTTGTTACACAATAACCAGTTTGGATTTACCCCCCAAAGGGGAGCAGTTGACGCTGCAATGGAAGTTAGATCTTTCATCAGTAAATGCTTGAAGTCAAAACAAATTGTAGTAGTCACTAGTCTTGATGTCAAAGGTGCATTTGATGCAGCTTGGTGGCCTAGCATACTCAAGAATCTAAGACAGTTTAGATGTCCTAAGAATTTATATAATTTAGCAGTGAATTACTTCAGGAACAGAAGAGCAGTATTTTCAGTTAACAACTGTATAGCAGAAAGAGAAGTATAGAATGTCTGCCCTCAAAGATCATGCTGTGGTCCAGGTTTCTGGAACATAATGTATAATTCGATGCTGAATTTAGAATATGATCAACGGACAAGAGTGATCACCTTCACAGACGACCTGGTAGTAACGACAAGAGGAGCATACAAATCAGAAGCAGAGAACGTTGCAAATCACGATCTTAGAAAAATCCAAAAATGGGCTGATGAAAACAAAATTCAATTTAACCAAAAGAAATCCAAGGTTCTATTTATCACAAGAAGAAATGCAGACAGAGATGTCAACATATTTTTGAATCATCATAAACTTAACCAAACCGAAGAAATAAAATACCTTGGAATATATTTAGATAGCACACTTAACTTCAATGCGCACATTGAACATACTGCAGATAAAACAACCTCATTGGTTCATATGTTAGCAAGAAGAGCAAAGCTACAATGGGGGCTAGGTCACAAAGCACTTAAGACAATCTATGAAGGAGCTATAGTCCCTGTCTTGACATACGGAGCTCCTGTGTGGATAGATGCGATACAGAATAAAAATATTGCAAAATATAGAAGAATTCAAAGATTAATTAACATAAAAATGACAAAAGCATATAGAACTCTCTCATATGATGCATCATGCATACTAGCTGGATTATGTCCCATAGAAATAACTATAGAGGAAAAATTCTCAATATATCTGGCAACAAAAAGTCACATAGCAGATTCGACAAACCATTAGAAGGAAAACACTGGCAACATCCTGCCGAAGTGGCAACGATTGAGGAGGTGAACAATGATACCATATCTAGAATGGAAGCATACACAGATGGAAGTAAAACGGGGGAGAAGTTGGCGCAGCAGCAATTATATTTCAAAACGGAATTATGACACACCAGTTAAAATTTAATAAGCATGGCCATTGCACTAACAATCAAGCCAAACAACTTGCTATTTTCGAAGTAGCAGGGGGATTAGAAGAAATTTATTATACCAGTTCAATAGATAGAAACAGAACCATTGCAATATACATTGACAGCAAAATTACTATAGATCTACTGAGAAACAACTGGAAAAGAAATCGAGTAATAGCATCTATCAAAGACAAACTTCTTGCACTAAACCATTTAAATTAGATCATCCACTTTGGCTGGGTTAAAGGCCACTGCACAATAAAAGAGAATGAATCAGCAGATAGGCTTGCAAAACGTGCTGCTATCGAAGATAGTGAAATAGTGTACGACAAAATACCAAAAGACGTAATAGTAACGAGAGCAAAGGAATATGGACTCAACAGGTGGCAAAAAGTCTGGACGAACACAACGAAAGGTGCAGTGACTAAAGCGTTTTTCCCAATAGTGAAAAACAGATTGTGTCAAAAGATTCCAATATATCCAGAACTCACTACAATGTTAACTGGCCATGGAAAATTAAATGCATACTTATAACAATTTAGAATAATGAATAACCCATTCTGTCCTTGCGAAGAACAGACTATTAACTATATAATATTTAATTGCAGAAGACTTGATAAACAAAGACTAGAGTTGGCAAACAGTGTAAGAAGCAATAGAGGGAAATGGCCTACCACCAATGAGAAGATTGCAAATAATCACCTGAAGTCGTTCATAAAATTTGCAACTTCTATAAAAATCACGGACATGGACTAAAGTTTCTGGAGTGTAATAATGACAAATTGTGAACTCTATACAATCAACTTACTCTGGTTTCATTATAATCTTACAATTAACTAAACCATAAAGCACCATTTCTACAAATATGACAAGTATTTAGAGTGAAATAATTACAAATTGTGAACTCCAAAAAATCAGCTAGAAGAATAGACTCAATTTAATGTACATAGTGTCTAGAACAGAGAATAAGCCAATGTAAAATCGTTGTAATGTTTACAATTACTAATTCAAAATAGGATATGTAACTATAAAGCATGTAGTATTACCATGTAATGGAGCATGCTGTTGATATCAATAAAGCAAAAAAACATCATCATCATTATTATCATTATTATTATTAATGTGAAATGTTATATAATTATGTAATATTGTATGTCTTTTTTTAACATGCAATATAAATTTAACTGACGTTTCTAACAAACATGTATTGTGTTATAAAAGGATGAAAATAAATAAAAATAAATAAATAAACATTGGTTCAATTTTAAGAACAGAGAAGCCTATCCTCCTGCTGATATACAGACACTAACTCAAACTAAATTTGCAGTTACAGGACCCAGTAAGATGTTGAAGGTTATTGAAGTGTTGAGAATACCATTACAGAAAACAGGAAATCTTGATAAACCTTCTCAAAGATGATGGTTAGAAGAGCTCTGGTAAGTAACATTATGGCAAATCACCACCACTTAATCTGAGTAGCATGCTGTGCCTACTTTTACTCCATGTTGGGAAATGGAATTATCTTCAGCGTTAATTCAGCACACAGCTGACAAATTTTCATATTACCAGAAGTGTTGTAGGTCTTATTTGTGGTGTTGGGTTCATCATTCCTGGAGGCCTATATTTAAAACACGGACAACTCTTACTCCTGCTGATGAGTACAGACATTCTCTATTAAGCTAACCTATTGATAATTATAATAACTTGACAACAGCGCGTCCTGTACAGGACCAAAGAATGATGAATTAAGGCAATCTGTATAAGACCAGCACACAACTTTAAATTATTCTAAATATTACAATTCTGAAATAAAAATTTATATTAACTGTCATACCAGTTTATCCTAAATTCTTCACTAAAGTTATTTAAGTTAAATAATGGAAATTAATCATTTATTCTCACTAGTATATATAGGCTAAGGGATTAGATAGTCAACTTGAAAAATTCAATGCCATGGCCAGGATTTGAACCATGGATCTCCATGGCTAGAGAGAAAAATGATTATTTCTCATCAATTAGCTTAAATAATATGAGCCTAACGATGAAGCCTGGGACTAAAGTACTTACTACAGTAAGTTGCCACAAACGGTGTATCTCAAATATGAGAGCCCATAGTGGTTTACCAGGAAAATATATCAGTCAATTGGAGAATTTAATGTTGGCCATTATAGCTCAATGGGTAAGAACGACTGGACGGACAACAGGAGATCCATGGTTTAAATCCCAGCTGTGGCATTGAGTATTTCAGGTTGACTCTATTATCACCAAAGTTTTAAAATTATTCGAAATACTCACCCTGCACACGATCTGGAGAAATTCTTTAATATTCCTTTTAGCAATTAAATTTGTAATACACAAGTCAGATTGCATGCAACCATGATTTTATGTTTCACCTTATTATTGACTTACTGTAATGTATGTTCTGAGTTAATACGCAACATTTTGGAGGGTAACAAGTGTTCAGTGTTATTACATAAATTAAGATTAAAACAAAAACAACAAAGTTATAGGTACCAGTGTACTTGTGGTGATATATTACTGATGCATGTAAAATAAATGTAAGGCATGTTTAGTGTCTCTCACCTTTGCTCTCAGTGGGATCTGACAAATAATCAAACAAAACAGTGGACACTGTTGACATTAGAAATGGAAAATACCAATGACATGACATTTTACACATTTATTACACTTAAAGTAATGTGGCGTTAATGTTGCCTCTGATGCTAGCTGATTAATGTATTTTCAAATTTCATATTAATTTTTGTTCAAAGAATAATGGAAAGTCCAAGCGATTTCACTTTCAGATTTCAATTGTGTTAATTTGTGACAGATCCCCTGAGGCCAGTCATATAGCATCCTGCAGTTCTAAATAGCTCGTTATTTTGCCAATGGCGCTCACCAGAAAACTCAGAGCTTACAGATTTGTGTGGGAAGAGACTTCTGTTACTTCTTTATAGTACGATAGTTATGACTGCAGTGAATAGGCCAAACTTGAGTTTCAGTGTTAATTCTTCATGTATAACAATAACATTGTAAATCAATTAATGTTAGAAGTACAATAAGAAGAATGGCATCATAATTTGTGTGTAAAAGTGACTGTGATTGTGTGATCTAAGGTCTTTTAAATTCGTCCTTGAGTTTGCATTTTTTGGTGAAAATGTCATATAATTTCAACAGTAAGAACTACTTTGGCACTTACACCTTTAAAAACTAAATCACACGGACATTTTTAGACATTTTAGTATCTGTTGGTATAACGAGTTTCCTTGGCTGAGTGGTTGTGACAAATTATTGAAACTATTTTGTTGGCCATGTCTGGTTTTGTCTAATGAAACAAATACATGGACAATAGATGGCATCAGCAATATGAATATCTTGAGAATTTATTATGAAAATTCATAAACTAATATTCCTTCCATTGTAATGTTAGTTAAGTTTGGAAAAACAAGAATTGACATTTCTTTGAGTGACACATTTAAGAACTCAGTTGAAAAGAATGGTAAAGATGTAAAAATAAATATGTAATGGGCGATTGATAAGTATTGTTTGTTATTTAGCTGAGCAAGAACTCCCATTTAGGGTTGTAACGAGTCTGGAAATTCGGATAACAAAGATAACTATGTAGAATTCTTACACCTAATTGTTCAAACAAATGATAAGTTAGAGGAACACTTTCGGACTAAATTGTGCTTTCAGGAACGTCATAGGTGATTGAAAATGACATTATTGAGTGAATTTCTGTTGTTTTAATTAATGAAATAAATAATGAAGTGAGTGAGACAAGTTTTGTATCAGTCAACATAGTCAAAACCACTGATGTATCAAATAAATCTCAACTACCAACTGTTCTTCGTTTCGTCACACCAGAGGGACAAGTTGAAGAAATATTTGTACGGTTTTATGACGTCAGTAATGACTGCACAGCAGCTAGTTTCTCCAATGTAATATTAACGTGCAAACCCTTGGAATTCACGACTGCTACTACTCAGATTAAGTCTGAAGCAACCAGCAACATTTAACAATCATCCACACCATACTACACTCATCTAGTGTAAATCTGGCAAAACAAAGAATGGAGCCGGAAAATGAAAGCTAGTAAGATTAACAAATTACCTTAGGTGTAAATGTTATTACTTTTGAATCCCCCAATCCACGCACCCGCCTTAAAACAGATGAACTTTCAAAGAAGAATTACACTGTGTAATCCTCATATATAGGATCTTGCAGCTGCAAATCCCCTTTGGATAGCAAATAAGAAGCTAAATTCTAATATGATGAAACTACTATTTCCCCATAAATGTGTAACATGTACAATATTCCTGAGCTTTGCTCACAGTTGTTATCCAACGAATGAACAAACAAATATCATATCTTCCAATATACAAGAAGCTATATCTGTTAATCCTCCCACTGCTGATTCTGCTAGTAGAACCTTATTTTATGATAAGGTTGGCTCACAACTCAAGTAAGTACAACTCTTCGGGCTAGGCATCTTCACCATAGGTCGCTGACTATGTGATTTACAAGGCCGTGAAATGATCAAACTGACAGCGTGATTACATATTGCTGTAAATCAAGAAGAAAATACGTATAAATCTTGGCTGTGTGGTCTGTATCCAAAGTTCTGGTTCAGGTTAGAATAACTACTTATTGTCTTATGTAACTGTCCTTAATGGGTTTAAAAAGTCTTGTTAGAACAAATTTCTTCAGATCATAATTTTAGCATTGGCATGTTTCAGTGAATGTCGGGAATGTAAACTTACAACACGTTAGTCAAATCCCGGCTATGGCATTCTATTTTTTAGCCTGACTCATCCTGTCCAGAATTAGGCCTACACACGACTGGTGTGAAATAACAATTTAATTTCTATTAGTGTAAACATTGTTTTTGTCTTTACTTACTACTCCAACATTGCAGTTAGCATTGTTAGCACATAAACCTACAAATTTAACTTCAGTAATCAAGCCGGCAGTTGCTTTAATTTAGTCTGTGTACATCAGGGTAAACTGCTTTCGCAATGATAATTTAACACAACAAAGTAAGCTACACTCAGTAAAGAAGAAGAAAGTAGATCTGTGGAAAATATAAATAGTGTGAGGTAATACGCATCAATAAGTACGGCCATTCACATTTGTAATAATTTTGGCCGAGTGATCTGGCTGCCAAGTTCTACTTGAGGTTAGAGTAATTACTGATGTTATATGTTTGGTGGTGTGATAAAATAGGCTTGTTTTGATGTATGGTGGTAGTAGTTATAATAATTTATGTTGATTAGTTGAAGTTGTTTTGTGTATGAAGTGAAAAATTGAGAGAAACAAACTGATTGTGTTAGCCTCATTGTCCTGAACGAGTTTCACAAATCTTGTTAGAACAAGTTTCTACTGACATGCCCAGCTTTCAGTGAATGTGGAAGAATAAACTCCCATTATTTTAAATTAAATTTTTCTTTCCAATGTAGCGTAAAGCATTGTGACGTATTTAACTCTGTCCGCATTGCCGTCTCTGGTAGAGTTGTAATGGTCAAGGCCACATGGGTTACGTCCATAAAGGTCAGGTAGAACAGCTACTCTCGTATTTAACAAGTTTTTAGTGGATGTGCGAAAGTTAACAAATGTAGAATATCTTGTTTTCCCAGACGTGGTATAACAGTACTTGGTAAAGGTGTACTTTAACGGCGTAGCAATATGGCGGGCGTGAATTCATGGTTCGAGCGTTGCCAACATACAAAGCACGATATCATGGAAAATACTTACACTACGTAAGTAAACTGGCAATGCAGTAATAGCTATTAATAGGGATATTGAGGTGAGGAAACTGTCAGTGGATCATTGCTTACCCACTCTAGTCTCGACAGTTACGCGATAACAATGATAGAAAATTGGTAGTGATTATTATCCTTGTTTTTGGGATTTGCAGTTTATTATAAGTTATTATTTAAAAGCTAAAAGGAATTGTAGCACAAAGGTTTCAGAATGGTAAATTTCTTTCCTAGTTAAACGTTTTCCTGTATTCAGGAATTATGCTTACTATGCAGTATTTCTGTTACAGTATCACAAGTTTATAGTAAGTAATGGAAAATGTGTTAGAAACTTTTCTTGGTATTTGTATATTTCAGAGCAACAACTTGTTTCCGTGACGTTATTCCCTACCAACATAACTGTATGCCGTTAAAGTCAACCGTTACCCAATACTTTTCTTTGATTTCCCTGCAATTCATGTTCTTATTTTGTCATTCTAAACCCTGCATGTCCAATTTTCTACATATAGCATGGTTTACCTACTTCATGGCTTCAGTTTGCCGGTTTCTCAACTGCTAAAGGTTTCCACATACACAGTTACTCATGTAATATTAATATCTTTGAAATACATATTATTTTAACTTTGTTGGTAACAGTGTCTTGTCTTATGTATAGTAGGCACAAGATAAGTTGAGCACTGGTTTTACGTTGTGGTGCAGGCAGAGGGGAAGAAGTGAGAGCTAACGCTCTTTTGTTTCTCCAGTATGGTCAACCTTGAAAGACACAATTCAGCAAAAGAGTGTGTAAGGTAAGTGAAGATCTTACAAGTAACATTGCATTCTCTGAAAACATTACTTAGTTTTGCTCACGCCAGCTCATTTGCATTCAGATCACAGTAATACAGAGGTAGACAATAATGTGTCCCTTTTCGACAGCCATAACATCCACAAATTTCCATACAAAAATAAATCATTTTCAAGTAAATGCTGATATACATTACCGCCACACTCGTCACAAGGGTAAACTGGCAGTTCAAGCGAGCCTTTATGAAGGAAGCTTTAACTACAAAGTGATAATGTTATACAATAAACTTCCTATAGAATAAAAAGAAGTATTTCAGAAAGTGGAGTGCCATTGTTACTAAAATTAGGTAAGTGAGTCCACCTTGTATATACTTTTCACCACTTACAAGTTTTTTATGAAGACTAGTTTCTGGGGACTTCTCCCCTATCGTCAGCTCTGTGGTAGACTGATGATGCATCCGGTGTCTGCATCTGGCTTGGTGTTGTGCTGCCATCTAACGTCCTGGTAAGTTTGATGACGTCATCTACCGCGGGAATTTCAAAATTCATCAAGAGGTCCTGTTTTTTCGTAATAAGTATGTTTTCCCAAATCTGTAGTTCCAGAGGTTTCTTTTCCTGTATGATCAGTTCTATTTCTTGTTTTATGTTGTGTTTCTCAGACCAAAAGTGATGTGCTACGGCCGACTTGTCCATTTGTTTGAATTTAATATTTCTGAAGTGTTCTTTCATTCTTGTTCCTAGATTCCCGTTGGTCTTATCTTGTCACAATCCCGGTAACTCATTTGGTAAATGCCTGATAATTGAGTTTTCGGTGTGCTATTTTTTAGAAGGTGGTTTAGTAAGTTGCGGATGTTGTGTTTGTTTTGAGGAGCTAATTTTATGTTGAAGCTCTTAAATATCTTTTCAAATTTTTTGAAGTATTTTGGATGAAATGTAAATTTGCCATATCTGGTGTTTGGGTTTTCTAGTTTTTTTTAACGTAGTAATGTCCTTTAAGTATTTGTTTCGTTTGTGTCTATAGATCAGTTTTTTGATGAAATTTGTGTTATAGTTGTTCAGTTCGGCAACCTGGTGTATGTGAGCGTACTCCTGTTCATATTCTGTTTTTGTTAGCAGAATGTTGATTAATCTGTGAACTAAACTATGGAATACTGCATATTGATGTTGTACTGGATTGAATGGGTTGCATTTAATGTAATTGTCAACATGTGTTGCTTTTCGGTATATTCCAAATTGTAATCCTGTTGGTGTTCTAATGATTTTCAAATCTCGAAAAGGTAGCCATTCATCCTGCTCTACTTCAATGGTGAAAACTATGGATTTTGCTTGTAGGTTTAGCAACTTTATTGCATCCTCGGTTAGTCTTCTAGGGACTATCGCAAACACATCGTCGACATATCTATGCCAACATTTGAAAATATGTGGAAAGGCTTTAGTAATGTGTGTTTCCAAATTACTCATGAACAGATTAGCTAGTAATGGTGAAAGAGGGTTACCCATGGCCAAGCCTGCTGTTTGTTGGAAGATCTTGCTGGAGAACGTGAAGCTGTTTTGTTCAATACATAGGGTGGTTATTTTTATGTATTCCTCTATTGTAGCATAATTGTAAACAACCCTAATTTGCCAAAATTATACTGCCTACCTAAGATTCACAAGACAGACAACAGCATGCGACCCATTATTAACAATATAGATGCCCCGACTTACAAACTGGCAAAATGGTTGTTCGGAAGGATTTGACAAGTTTGAAAAGTTTGAATCTCTAAGCATAAACAATTCATTCGATTTAGTAAAGAAAATTGAAAACACAGTTATAAAAACTGAAGAGGTGATGGTGTCCTTTGATATCAGATCTCTATTCACAAGCATACCAGGAGATAAAATTCCAAAATTGATGAAAGGCTGGTTATCCAAAAGCAACGTTGCAGATGTTAAAATAGAGGAATACATCCAATTAACCACCCTATGTATTGAACAAAACAGTTTCACGTTCTCCAGCAAGATCTTCCAACAAACAGCAGGCTTGGCCATCGGTAACCCTCTTTCACCATTACTAGCTAATCTGTTCATGAGTAATTTGGAAACACACATTACTAAAGCCTTTCCACATATTTTCAAATGTTGGCATAGATATGTCGACGATGTGTTTGCGATAGTCCCTAGAAGACTAACCGAGGATGCAATAAAGTTGCTAAACCTACAAGCAAAATCCATAGTTTTCACCATTGAAGTAGAGCAGGATGAATGGCTACCTTTTCTAGATTTGAAAATCATTAGAACACCAACAGGATTACAATTTGGAATATACCGAAAAGCAACACATGTTGACAATTACATTAAATGCCACCCATTCAACCCAGTACAACATCAATACGCAGTATTCCATAGTTTAGTTCACAGATTAATCAACATTGTGCTAACAAAAACAGAATATGAACAGGAGTACGCTCACATACACCAGGTTGCCGAACTGAACAACTATAACACAAATTTCATCAAAAAACTGATCTATCGACACAAACGAAACAAATACTTAAAGGACATTACTACGTTAAAAAAAACTAGAAAACCCAAACACCAGATATGGCAAATTTACATTTCATCCAAAATACTTCAAAAAATTTGAAAAGATATTTAAGAGCTTCAACATAAAATTAGCCCCTCATAACAAACACAACATCCGCAAATTACTAAACCACCCTCTAAAAAATAGCACACCGAAAACTCAATTATCAGGCATTTACCAAATGAGTTGCCAGGATTGTGACAAGATATACATTGGTAAGACCAAAAGGAATCTAGGAACAAGAATGAAAGAACACTTCAGAAATATTAAATTCAAACAAATGGACAAGTCGGCCGTAGCACATCACTTTTGGTCTGAGAATCACAACATAAAACAAGAAATAGAACTGATCAAACAGGCAAAGAAACCTCTGGAACTACAGATTTGGGAAAACATATTTATTACGAAAAAACAGGACCTCTTGATGAATTTTGAAATTCCCGCGGTAGATGATGTCATCAAACTTACCAGGACGTTAGATGGCAGCACAACACCAAGCCAGATGCAGACACCGGATGCATCATCAGTCTACCACAGAGCTGACGATAGGGGAGAAGTCCCCAGAAACTAGTCTTCATAAAAAACTTGTAAGTGGAGAAAAGTATATACAAGGTTGACTCACTTGCCTAATTTTAGTAACAATGGCACTCCAATAAACTTCCTACTTCATTTAAACAAGCTGTATCATTAAAACACTTTAAGAATAAGGTGAAGAAATTTTTGCATGCACACTGTTTTTATACAGTTAATGAATTTTTAGAACTATAACCATGTAAATGAGCACTGGGAGCATAGTACATTCACAAACCTGTAATATTTATATTATGACATTTCTTGTAGTAAATATGAAACCATAGAGAAACTGTTTACTTTGTATATTTTATGTAATCAACTTGACTTTATAAACTGTATTTATACATTTTGATGTGTCTCATAACATGAATATGTTGCCAAGGACGAACTAAAAATCTAATTCTAGCATACGATTGTTGTAAACTGGTTAGCTAATTAACCTCGAAATTGATCAAAACGAAATATGATGGACATGATAAAGCTTAGCGTATTAGCCACTAGATGTCAGCGTATAGCGCATTTCAAATTTCAAAGTTGTCATCTATATGTACAGAGTTAAACGGAACTTACCGAATGTGGACTTGGAATACAATCATTCTTCTTATCACGTGCATATAATACTTACAAACTGATAAATATGGTAAATTTTCCCATTTTAATTGCCAACAAAGTATTATGTTTAGCTAAGTGCTTTAACCTCAAAATAAGTAAATGACTAACCCAGACTTTCATAACATCGTGATCCACAGTGAACCACTAGGAACTGAAATTTGTATATTTAATGGTTGGATTAGGTTTAAATTGCTAAATTGTGTGACATTGATGAAGCTGTAAAAAACACTAAAAAAATTACAGCCAGCCTTCAGGAAAGCTCACGTCTATATATTGTAAATACAATGAGAATGTTAAGCTAAACAGACATGTCATGCAATATCCAATTAAGGCTGCTTTATTTTTAAATAGACAAGAACTGGCATTTCGTGGACATAATGAAAGTGAGGACTATTCACATAAAGATATCTTTAAGCAACTTTTGGATTCATCCCATTGAATTTCAAAACCACTATTACAGCATAATAAACAGTTTTGCAGAGCATTCAAAAGCAATACACAACACAAACTGAAATTGCAAAGTGCATATTTGATTATATAAGAGGCTCTATTAATGAGCCCAGGTTCCTTCCCAGCCACGGCACAGTCATAACCTTGTTCAACATCTACATCAATGATCTTCCCGCGGCTGTATCAAACACAGATATAAAGGCAGCTCTTTTTGCAGATGGCATGATCATGTGGACATCTTCCCCACAAATAGAGAAATCCAAAACTTCAATGGAAAAGGTTCTGATACTATTGGGAAAGTGGATTGACAACAAGTTGATGAAAATGAATACTTATAAAACAACATTCCAAATATTTGGCTTATAAAATAAAATCCCTAAACTAAATCTGCAGTTCAAAAAAACAAACCTCAAACAAACATATGAAACAAAATATTAAGGAACAATTTTTGATTCAAAATTATCTTGGAGACATCATATTGAAGCAATAGTAAACAAATCAACAAAAAGGTTTTCAATTTTGAAAAGAATAGCTGGAGTCAAGTGGGGCAGTAGTCGGGAGACACTGAACACCACATACAAAACATTCATCAAGCCAATACTTCTTTATAATGCAGAGGTTATAATTACAGCCAACAGTTCTAACATAAATCACCTAGAAGTATGCCAAAATCAGGCCCTGCGACTAATAACCGGTGCAGCAAAATCAACTCCAATCACAGCAATGCAAGCCTTAACTCGGAACTATCCAATACATCTAACTTTAGAGGAGCAGGCACTGATACATGAAAAAATGTTGCGGTGAAAAACAAAAAAAATGGGAGAAAAGACTACTACAACCAATCAAGTTGAAAAAGTTTCCTACTCAAAGTTATGGAATTAAAAACATATCCGAATCTCCCTTATTCTAAAGAAATCATTTTAATCAAAGAAAGCCCACTGACTTTTGAACCAATTAATATTTAATTAGATTTAGAAGACATAGTTACAAAATCTGAAACCTCCAAACCTGTATTAAAAGCACTAGCATTAGAAACTGTGAACAATAGATACCCACCTGAAGAATGGTTACATATCTACACAGATGGATCTAACTTGGACAAAAACTAAGGAGCAGGAATTAAGTGTGCACTGTTCTCATTCTATCAACCAGCAGGATACCATACAACAAATTTTTATAGAGAAGTAATGGCTATTCATATTTCACTTCAACACCTTCTATACAGGATAGACAAATTCAAAAATGCTGTCATACTTTCTGATTCTAAAGCAGCATTATGTGCAATAAGTTCAAATAAAATGAGGTCAATTCAAATTAAAGAATGTCTGAAAATGATCCAACAACTTCAAAAACTACAGAAAAGAATTATATTACAGTGGATACCTGCACATTGCGGAACTGCTGGAAATGAATCAGGTGATTTTCTTGCCAAAAAAGGTGAAAATTTAATTCAGAACAAAAGTAAAAACTTACCCTTTACATCCACAAGAAGATTAATCAAAAGGAAATATAAAAACAAACAAAACCAATCAATATCTAACAAAGCCAAAGATAAAAACTGGAACATTTTAATTAAAAATCAAGAAATTATTCCAGAGATCCCACGCAAAGCTGCGTAGCAAATTTTGAATTACTTACGGAACATGATGATTTGGCCAAACACTTACACAGATTAGGAATTTATACTAATGTAAATTGTCCTCTGTGCAAAGAAGAAGAGGAAGTGACTGAAGATCTTTTAACCTGTAAAGCCCTGCCTGCCAGACCCACTACACAGAAATATTGGAGAGCATGAGAGCTAATGGCTTCATTGTCAAAGCCTAGCATTTGAAAACAACAACAATTTAAAATTTCTAAAGTTTGCTGACAGTTCAAAATTTCAACAATGCTCCAAAATATTCCCTTTCAAAGCTTCAATAATATGAAGTTCTGATACCCAAAACAGCTTTTGGAAAAACTAAGGAAGGAACTTAAATTAATTTAACAAGAAATGGTGTAAATACTCAAGCATCATTGAAGTCTTTAATAGATAATACGGATGACTCATTTAGTGATGGATACAAACTGTTTAGCCTTGTTCTTAGAATACCGTCCACTAGTTGTTCTGCAGAACGAAGTCTTTCATGCATAAAGAGAATAAAAAATTACATCATAAACAGCTTGGGCAATAGCAGATTAACATGGTTGGCTACTATTTCTATTCACTAGGAAATACTGGGCCTTCTACGAAGACATTATAGTTGCTTTCATGGGAACGAAAAACAGAAAAATTGACTTGATATATAAGCAGTAAGGTGAGTCTTATCTAGTAAGTGAAGCAGTGAGCAGTAGCACCTTTTTTTTGTTTTTATTGCAGTATTGTAAATTTTGTTTTCTGTTTTCCCTCCCACTCGAAGTTTATCAGCCGCTTAATATCGTCTCTATTACGATTTCATACACGATCATTAGCCTACTTTAAATTTTTCGCATTGATCATATGACAGTAACAAAGATTTTGCAAATTTAGCTTAGCCGATTTTCTGAGTCACCTAATCAGTTCTTCCAGAGCTGCGCCTAGCTATCCAGCTGCATGGATTGAAGTTGAATGTTAGATTTGTGCAATGCCTCTATAGAGAAGGTGCCACTATCCACACTACTGAAACATTCAAACATCTACATATCCAATAAAAAACATCCTTCAATCAGATCAATAACATTTCATAAAGCTTTGCGACGTAACCCAAACAGGCAACAATTTTGGGTTGGAAATTGCACCTAGATTTTAGATCTGCAACAATGCCAAGTGCTATAGTTATAACAATATATCTTATAAAAACATCAAGAGACATTCAACAAAATGAACTTTTTTATATTCAAATCAGCAATGGTTGTATTGTTGTCATTTCTTTGAGCATTATGTCATGAGATATTATATCACTTTACTGTAATGTCATAATGAGAAACCTGGTCAAGTATATTAACTGTGTAGGGCTTCACAGTGTAGGATGAACCGGCAACCAAAAAGAAAAAGAAGAAAGAATTTCTGCTCTGTATATTTATAATTGGCAATATATTGAGACTTTAAGAATGTCACATTTAGCATCAGCTGTCTCTGTCACAGCCTTGCTGTTCACTTACAGAAAACCACAGATGAAGTTGTCTCAACTCTCTCCATTTAAACAAGAACCATTGTAATGTATATGTTTGGGTATGGACCTCTCTATGTATAATACGCTAAACACAAAACTTAGACTTGAGGCTCTCACAAACTCATAGTAATTTAAGTCCAATCCAGGAATAAATATACAAATTTCAGTTTCCAATGATTTACTGCGGATCACTATGTTCTAGGTAATTTACTTTATTTACTCAAGCACTTAGCTAAACAGAACGCTTTGTTAGCAATTGAAATTGGAAAATTTGTAACATATATCAGTCCGTAAGTACATCAGACAAGATACTGTTACCAACAATGTTAAAATAATATGCATTTAAAAGATATTAATATTACCTGAGTAACTGTGTATGCGGTAACCATTAGCAGTTGAGAAACCTGTAACACAACCAACAAATAATGTCATGAAGACAGTAAACTATGCTGTATGTAGAATATATGACATGCAGTTTTGAAAAACAAATTAAGAACATGGATTGCAGGGAAATTAAATAAACATACAGGGTAAAGATGCACTTTAATGGCGTACAGTTTTGTTGGTAAGGAATAACATCACAGAAACAAGTTGTTGCTCTGAAATATACGAATACAGGGAAATGTTTCCTATGGATTTTCTATTTCTTATTATAAACTAGCAATACTGTAAACAGGAATACTGCTTAGCAAGCTTAATAACTGAATACAGAGAAACGTTCAACTACGAAAGAATTTTGCCACTCTGTTACCTTTGCTACAATTCCTTTTAATTTAAAAGGTTAGTAATAATAATGATAATAATGATAATGATAATAAACTACCAATTGTGAACATTATTGTTAATTGTCAACTACAACTATCATTGTTACCGTGAAGCTGTTGAGAATAGAGTGGTAAGCAATAACCCACTGGAACAGTTACCTATTATGTGTTTCAAATAGGAAGAGTTCTGGAGTCCAGCTAATCAGATGCTGTAGCACACTCTGCGTTGCCAGATTGTTACGCCACTCTTTGTATATTTCACTCTCTGTCTCTCTCGCACACTCATACAACATGCAGGTCCACTTGGCACAGACATAAGGGTAACCAAATTAATCTTTCCAAACTTTTACAATGATGCATTTTCCAAAATCAAAATTGGAAAAAGCGTTTTCGCAAATTATGTATATTTTTAAATACAATAACTATACAATTTCTTTCTTGGTAGTGTTGAAGACAGTGTTGTTATGATAAATTAAATTTAAAGGGAGTCGATTAATGACACTAAACAATACTTACTTTTAAATTTTTCTGGAACATGTTTCAGAGACTTTGCCTCTGTCTTCAGCCGGCCATCGACTGAGGATAGAGACAAAGTCTCTGAAACATGTTACAGAAAGATTTAAAAGTGTTGTTTAGTGTCATTAATCAACTCCCTTTAAATTTAATTTAAACTATAACTATAGTTTATGAAGTCCCTGTTTTTCTAATCCAATGGAATTGCCAGTGGCTCATCCATATCGCTCTCAATGTCATTTACGTCAAGAGACAATTCGTCATTGTGACTGTCTCCTTTGTCTCAGTCTTATAAATTTATGATTGTAGGTTTCAAAATCTCGTCCCGTGCTATTTCTTTCTTAAAATCGTCTTCTTGAAGGTTTTCTGCATGCCTTACACAGTTTTCCCAGTCCTGTTGCGTTACTTTGTCAATTTCTTCGTGAACAAGTCGTTTAACATCCGTCAGTTTTAACGTATTATTTCTGCCTCTGCCACCCTCCTTTTTACTTGAGCCCACACCAACTCAATTGGATTATATTGGCAGTGGTAAGGTGGGAGGCGTATTACCTGGTGTCCCATTTCAATTGCAAGTTGATACATCTGATGCACTTCCTCCTTGTTTTTAAACGGAAGTACTCTTTGCAATAACTCATTTTTAGTTTCTGTTTCCGAAAATTAAACCCCCTTTTTTGTAACCATCCAACAATTTCGTCCTTCCTGCTGACCGAATTTGGCATTTTATGTGCAATAACTTTATGATACGGTGCATTATCCATTATAATAATGCTTCCCTGTTCTAAATAATTTAAGAATCTGTTGTGAAACCATTCTTTAAATGTATCAACTATAATCTCTTCGTGATAGTCAGAGGTACTTTTGGACAGAAAAATCCATTTGCTTTCTGGCAGGAACCCTGTCTTAGCACATCCAGCATGACAAATGATAGCCGACACCTTTTCCAACAGGTACCTTTAGGCGCCCCTTTTATGAGGAGTCTTGCCAGATTGAGTGTGGTTTTTATTTACCCATGTCTCTTGTAAGTAAAAGATAGGCCTTACATCACCAGGATGTATAATTGAAAATTCATCTTGGTCATAAAACTGGAACACCGTTCCATGTACAACGTCCTTGTCAAAATCACTTAAATTTCTAACCCTCTTCGGAGGACCAACATGTTTCCTAGGCGACACAAACACCTGGGCACCTCTGGGATCAAAGTTTCTTGCCTCTCCACAAATGCGGGACACACTTGCTGTACCTATTCTACACGCTTCAGCAGTAAGCTGTTGAGCATTTTTGAAATCGAGCTGATTTATATATTTGTCATTGCCCAATTTTTTAAGAACATGTACATCTTAAAAATAATACTTTGAGCCTGACTTCGCAATACCTGCATTTTTGACTCGCCACTAAATTCACCGCAAGAAGCCATTGCACTATTTAACTCTTACTCTACTGTTGTGCAAAGAGCAACTGAATGATATTGATCTGAACTCTCCAGAGTAAATAAACACTTCTTATCCAGCATTCATTCATAAACATAAGCATAGAGCATTTCAAAGGCTAACAGGGAAGGATGTTTCTTGTTCAAATTTAACCTGAAGGACTCTGATTAGTTGTTCACCTAGTAGCGCTCAAGGACGAACACCTTCCCATTTAAAACATTATAAGCTCGGTTTCGTTACGCATTACAGTGTTGCTAGTTTGCCTACATAGTGTTGGTATTTTCCGCGAAAGCATGCTTTGGAAGTTGGCAACGCTCGAGCCATGAAGTCATGTCCACCATATTGCTACGCCATTAAAGTACACCTTTACCAAGTTCTGTTATATCACGTCTGGGAAAACAAGATATTCTACATTTAACTTTCGCACATCCACTAAAAACTTCTTAAATATGAGAGTAGCTGTTTTACCTGACCTTCATGGACGTTATCCTTGTAACCCTGACCATTACAACTCTGCAAGAGACGGCAATGCGAACACAGTTAAATACGGCACAATGCTTTACGCTACATTGGGAAGACCAATTTAATTTAAAGAACTAAGAGTTTAGTCTACCAACATTCAATGAAACATGCACATGTCAATATTACTATTAGAAGATTCTTGCTGTAACAAGATTTGTTAAACTCGTTCAGGACAATGAGTGTAACACAATCAGTTTGTTTTGTTCATTTGATCATGTCACTAAGCAGAGCTCTAGGACTTTGAACACAAAACAACCTCACCAAATCAACATAAATCATTTTAACTACCACTACCATACATCAAAACATCACTTTTTTATTACTACCACCAAACATATAACATCAGTAATTATTTTAACCTGAAGTACAACTCTGGTTCCAGACCACTCAGCCAAAATTATTAAAACTTTGAATGGTCATTCTTATTGATCCGTATTCCCTCAGAGTCCTGATATTTTCAACTTAACTCTTTGCTACTTCTTTTCTCAGTGTAGCTTACTTTCTTATTTTAGAGTTCGCTTGCAAAACCGACATACCATTATTTACACAGACTACATTAAAACAACTGCCAACTTGATTATATCATGGCCTAGTAGACACCATAGAGAAATGATGCCTAAGGAGTTACTTTACTTATGTCCCAAGATTAAATGTTCACCATAGATCAAGTTTCTACTTTCAGAAATAGCAGTGCGTGAATTAACAGATATAAGTTCTTGTATTTTCACAGGTAAGACATTTGTTTGTTTGATGTGTACTTATAATGAACAAAGCTAATACAAATCACAGTTTTATAGTGAAATAGTACTTTTATGTGTTATTCTGAAGGCATTCGCAGCTATAATATCATACATATTTTTGCAATTAGGGTTGTAAGGAGATGGGGGTGTTACTTTCAACCCTAAATAACAACGGGGATTGTAGCTCTGAAATAAGGAGTTGTGAAGCGACATGGAATTTGTTAGGAATGGTACTCAAGAGTCAACCCAGACTCAGCTTTAAGATGAAAGGCCCCTGTGAGATCTTGAGAAGATCTGGGGTAGTAAACTAAGTTAATACATGATTTGATATGATATATCTTAGGGAATGTGTTGACGAAGTCCTGAGGGAGTGGACCTGCAGCAAGTCCAGCGACACACTCACACTAAACGCCCCAACCAAAAGGCGCTCACATTCGCTGCCTTTAATAATCGAAATACCCATCTTCAAAAAATGGCTGCTACCTGTTTAATCAGCGGCCTTGGTCAATCCAGCTCACTCCTGCCGATTGGGCTCTCTGCCTTACCCAATTGTCTTAATTTGTGTATTCCAGAATCACACTAGCCGTGGTCATGCGACTTCGTTTGCCGGAAAAGCCGATTTAGCAGTCCAAAGTACTTATCCTGTCTGAAATATACCAGTCATTCCACACGTGTAAGAGCTGAAAAGTTAAATCTGGATAATGTCAAATAATTCTTAAATATCTCTCGGCTTATACACGTAACAATATGCCATGGTTTTGGGTGTTCAAAGCGTAATTTTTGTTATCAAAGTTAACCTTATAAATAATTATTTGTATAATTAATAATAATTAATAATTATTATAAATAATTATTTGTAAGATACCTTAAAAGAGAATATGTTTATTAACCAGTAAGGGTTATAATTTTTTGGGCTTCAAATAAGGACATACCCCAATAATGGAGCGCTATGCCACACAAAATTTATGACCCTTTTTTTGTAATATGAACACTTGTCTGCTGTGTACTGAGTTACTCCTAAAGATAATTCTACATCATAACATATTAATTATATTGTCATTGTGTTAACTTTAAAATCTCTGTAAGTAATTGGTTTAACATTCTCCTATTAAGTAGATATAAATCTTTGTAATTTGTTTATAAATGCTCGGGAGTGTCCTGTGGTTGCTCTAAGTTATACATCAGTTCATACCAAACTCTACTTTTCTGAACTACATTCAAATTGTGTTTTTCATAAAACATGCAACATTTATACTGTTGAACTCCATTGCACTACTAACAAATATAGTACTTCCCCATTACGTAATCTAGTTCTACAAAACCTGAAACATAATATATACCTATGGTTACTCACATTTTTAGCTCTGCTTGTGTTATCTGTGCTCTGTTAGCAAATTATCAACATATTACAATTTTAATTTTGTTTATGCATACTTACCTACTCCATTTTATTGGAAATAGTGATGATTTCGAAGGTGGCTAGGATGCACTGTTTCACTTCCTGATGTAGTTGCAGGCAATATGAACTACCTTTAGGAACCTTCGTAACTTGCCATACTGTGGTTTGAGGAACTTGCTACATCTCATAGTTGATTTATTAGGATTACAGAGATAAACGCTCCAAATATGATTCACATCCGCTTCTGACACAGAAGGACACGCACTGCTTTTCTCTTTGTCAAAACGAGTATCCAGAAATTGTGTGTACCATCTGCGAATATGGTTGTCGGAAGGAGGCTCCTTCCCGTATTTTGCCTGAAAATGGCACTGGACATTTGTGACGAATTGGTGTTGATGATATTCAAAACTATAAAATGTGTTCTCCTTACCGCTAACCCCCAATTTGTTAAACACTGCTATTACTGCCATCTGGTGGTAACATAAGTTCTACAGTTGATGTATAGCAGAACTTGGAAAGTTTGTCTAACCATTACTACAACAATAAAAATGGTATATATTGCACATTCTCAAAAAAAAAGAAGATGAAGAAAATCACGAAACCCTGAGAATTATTTTCACTGACCCTCTATTTCATTTAAGAAACATTTGTATTTAAACCTCCATTTCAATGTCAGATAAAATGTTGTGGCTTTCAGATTTCTATACAAGTTCCAGCAAATTCAAAAGACTGGTAACATTTACAGATCAGATACACATTTTTAAATGGAGAATACATAAAAGAATAATTTACACTTACAAATTATTGTGCTGGACACATAGGCAACCGAGCATACCTGCCAGGTGGAAAAATACAAATATTTACATATACATAATTTTTTTTGAAAAGTCATAAGTGTAACACCTGAGAAAGAAAATTAGAGGACAGGAAATGGTAATGAGTTAATGCGGATTGTTTTAAGGTATCCCACGTTGAATGAAGTCCATAGTTCTATAGAAATAACTGTTCCACCACTATGAGTTATGTCATACAGTTTTGGGAGACACTTCACAACACATGGTCACTGCAGGTTTAAAATTACTGCTTTAAGTTTGTCTAACATGGACCTAGCTGTCACAAGTATTGTAAATTTTTAGGTTGTGGCTTTCAAAGAAAGAAGGAAAAAAATTGTCTTTGTTTCTGCTTCAGCTTGATAGTCACACTTAGTGTTTTAAAGCAGTGAAGCGGATGAAGAACGTGTTCAAGTGTACTGTGCTCCTTGGCATTGCTTAGAAAAGCCTGTACTGAAGAACCGGTGAAAAGTTTGAAAGTGGAGTTTATAGGTTTTTAGAATAGACCACTTAGCTTACACTCGCCTACCTCAGCTGGGTCTGAGTTCTTGCAGGTGAGTCAATGAGAACACGAAAGAGTGACTTATAAGTTATTTTACTTAAGCCACTGAAAAAGTTTGCTGGGTAGAGTTGCTTTGTCTTTTACCCAGGGTTTCACAGCGATAGCCATGAGTCCATGAATTTGAGGCTGACCTCTGGAAAGATTGGGTGCCTTTCCAGACGGGGTAGTCTTGGGCACCACTCCTAATGTGATACTTGGTCATCTGGGGTGCCCCTGCTTCTCCCAGGAAAGAGTAACTGCTAGGGTCTCTGCCCTCTGTGGTGTCTCCTCTGCTTTCTCCTTATGATGGTGGTGTTTCCTGATGCTTCAACGTGTTTGTTCATCCATAACATAACATAAAAGCAAAGGATCCAGAGTTAGGATTGATGCACAAGAATATTTTTATGGGGTTCAGGATGAATTAAAGTTCATGGAGATATAAGGAAATGGAAGGGCTTTTCAGTATCACATTACAAAATGAATATTTCTTATATCTAGTTACAAATGATGGTTATATATAGTTAACATAAATGCAACATATATGAAATTATGTGGAACCATTAATTAGTTTTAGGGGAAGAAGAAAAAAAATTGTTGGTTAAAATTTATAGAGTAAGCAAAAATGAAGTTTCATGCTTGACTTATGGCTGAATGACATAAACAAATAAATTATGGAAACTGCATAGATGTTCCATTTAAATATGGTAGTTCACACAGTAGTGATAAACTTGGAAAAAATTATAAGTATTATCCATAAAAGCATCATACAATTAAATTAAACATTATCATCAACAATATTTACTACAATTTAGCATGTTTGATAATCAGTAGTACACGATATGAATTATAGAACATTGTTTACAAAAATTATGTCCAATGACTTAACATAATAGCACCTATATACTGGATTAGACATACGCGTAACAAATGTCTACTGCTGTCATAAAATCAGTCAAATATCGGAGTTAACCATGGCTTTCTATGTTGTTAGAATTGATCTTGTTAGTGCAACTGGAGTAACTGTTTCTAGATTTACATAACATACTTTCATAATACATAGTAATTAATGTCACATTGATACAATCAAGTATCTCAGTCTATAAGGATATCCTATGACTTTATCTTTTTATATAAATATAGCAGAAGTAACTCTGACATTTGCTGGTTTAGCATCAATTGTTTAAACAAGAGGTATAATGTTTTTTTTCTTTTTTTCTCAAAAAAAGTGTGACCAAAGATATTGATAAACAATATCAATCCTTTAATTAACTTTAAAGAGAGTCGATTAAAGACAGTAAACAACACTTTTAAATTTTTCCAGAACATGTTTCAGAGTCTTTGCCTCTATCTTCAGCCGGCCATCGACTGGTTCTCATTGGTGCAGTTGATGATATTTTGTCACAGGTCTCCTCTGGTGGCGGTTCAAGGAACTTGCTGAACAAATCTTTCTGGGGATGTCGAAATTGAATACTTTGTTCCTATTTTTTGAAATGAAGATTTGTTCCCATGTGGATAGTTCTTGTTTTCCTGATGTATGTTTTAGTAGTTTTGGTTCTGGATTTATATTGTGGTTTTTTCCCAAAAATGTGTGGCAACTGCTGATTTTTTCTAATTCTTTATATTTTATGTTTCCAAAGTGTTCCTTTGCTCTTGTTTCTAAATTTCTTTTGGTTTTTCCAATATAAATTTGATTAACAAAAAATCTGGTATATATCAAATTGAATGCAAGAACTGTAGTCAAATTTATATTGGAAAAACGAAAAGAAATTTAGAAACAAGAGCAAAGGAACACTTTAGAAACATAAAATATAAACAATTAGAATAATATGAAATATAATTCCTAAGCACAAATAAAGTAATAGGACTCATAGCTGATTAATAATTACTAAAATGTATTACTTCTGGCGTGTTTTTTGTATTTCTCGGAAAGGAGGGAATAAGAAAAGGGCTGAATGTGTGCCTCGTCATACTGGCAAATGTTCCACAGGAGAATTGGTACAGTTACTAAGGGCCGGAGTATCTGTTTGCCAAAAGGTTGCGATGCCCAGAACATCATAGGAATTTGGAGCCGTCTGTGTAGTCTGGGGAGAATGATAACTGCACTATTAAAGAAAGGACATTTTCCACTGGGCTTTTAAACACGTTATTTAAAGGTAAAAGCTTATAGTAACGGGAAGTAATGAGTATAACTGAATAATCATTCGTAAGAGTGATAATTTAGAAAGAAATTAGTTGTTTATAATAACGGGTGAAGGAAGGGGCTTTTTACTGAAAATAGTAGCAAAGAAATATTAATACGCGTTAGAAATAATAGCTATTCAGAAACTATGACTTATATAAGGTTGTATTGCTGGAATATTAATAATGTGTTAGATATAAATCAGGAGACTTATTTGTGAAGGAAGTTTGTGCTTTAGTGTGAACATGTCTAAAGTTTCATATTTCACACTGTAATTGCAACATCAGTATTTTAGTTTATTGCTGGCCTATGAAAGTCGGCAGCGTGCCACCTCATGAGCACCACATGCTAGCGTGTAAAGATGTGTAACTATTAGATTTGTGGGTCAGTTCTAGGCATTTATAATTTTGGAAGAGAAAAATGCAGTAAAGTAATAGTGTGTTACATCGTTTTCCATTGTATAATGGGTGAATCTCTTCTTAATACGTCGCATGCTATTGATAGCTGTTTATTGAACTTAATGTGTATTATTGTGTATGTATAGAACGAAATAACGTGCTAGCTGGTCCAAATCAGGTCAGTGAAATACCACCCATTGTAATTATAGATTTAGAAAGAAAATTTATAATCAAGACAAGAAAAGTGATCTTGAGTGAGATTACGCACATCGAGTGTTGTAAATGGAGTTAGATGTGAGGGTGAACAGGTCGCTCGGAGGAACGTCGAGGAGGTAACACCTTCCACCAAGATGGGCAAGAAAAATACCGCCGCCAGGAAGAAGGTCAACCGGCTAGAGAAGCCACCACCGCCGCAACCCACACCTGCCAGCTCAAGGACACCGTCTCCCCTGTCACTGCCGCTGCCGGCAGACGAGAGGAAAACCACCAGCGACGTCGCGCCAAAGGATCTCGGGCCTTCTCGGCCAGCCGCACCAACCTCCCCTGCATCACAGCAGCAGGATGAGCCTGCACCTCCTACCGCCGCAGTCAATTCGCCGCAGCCATCATGCGAAGAAGCGCCGACAGCACCTCCTCCCGCCGGCTTAGCGCAACAATTGCAGGACCTTCCGACACCGCGCTCCGCAGTTATCCGCGGGGCACCGCGGGACCTGCCCACTCGTTACATCCACGCCGCTGCACTACAACTTTATCCGTCCACGCAGCGAACCAACCGCATAACCACCCACCGAGGACCGTCTAATCTCATCAGGCTGCAGTTCGCCGACACCGCGGACTACGAGACGGCCTTGAGGAAGGGCCTGCCCTTATTAGGACAGTGCTTACGAATCGAGGCCAGCAGGACAGAGCGACCTGCTCCATGTCGGCGTTGCTGCAGCTTCGGACACACGGCAACCATATGCACCGCGCCGCCACGCTGCCATTACTGCGGTGCTCGATCTCTCCAGAGATTGCCGCCAGCACGATCTACGCCACCGCCGCCGCTTCTGCGCCACCTGTGGTGGTTACGGCCACTATACTGGTCAGCTGCAGTGCCCCAGCTTCCCGCGGGCTTACGGCAGCGCCGTGCGGAAACACCACGCAGCAACAGCTACAGGACCGACACCCTCAACAAGCTTCACCACAGCCGTCGCCACTCCTACCCAGGAGCTGGTACAAGCAATTCGAACCGAGCTGCAACGTCTCAACGATCGCCTGGACAAGATTGAGGACAAATTCACCGCCGCCACCAACACCAATCCCATGCGTGAGGACCTCCAGGATCTCCACTCGGAGATACTTAACCTGGGGCCTCGCCTTGGGAACCTGGAAGAGATCATTACCACTACCCACGGCTCCATGTCTACAACACAGCTCTCATCAGCAAACCACACCAGCTCTCATCACCTCCACAGTCGCCCAACAGATCGCGACGCTTCAAGGACAGATCCAGGAGCTCACCCAACTTACCTCCACGAACAGAACTCTGCTACAAAGGTTAGCTGGTGACATCAGCATTAACCTCACGCCGCCACATGTAGCTCCCAACAGGCACGCCGTTGAGGAACACCGCAGACAGCGTGGGGCTTTCACCCCAAAGAACCCATCACCACACCGCCAGCATCGCAGAGCTGCCCGCAACGCACGAGCGACGACGCCACCACTGCAACAATATTTACATTACCCTTCGCGGATACGAGGCCTATCTAAATAAGACTTACCTACATCTTGGCAAATCACCACCACAGCACCAAACAAACAGCACCCAATACTTAGCAACGTCACCTTCATCTCCAGGTCGTAGCCAGGGCCCTTCTGGGTCATGACTGACTACCTGGCCAACACCGCGGCTATGCCGCCACACCGAACATTCACCCACAATCCTCCGATTGCGTAACGCGGTACCTGACACCATAATCACACACAACGTCCCAAACAAGCTAGTACCACATTAAATAAATATACAGTGCCACCGCAGAACAACATCCCGCCCAAGCCCAATCCTTCTCCCCACCTAAATACCTACACACCTTGTTAATGCTTTCCTGTTACCTTTATTCCTGTTTTCCCAAAAAAAAGTGAACAAACATTTTTCTTTGTGTTTTGAGTGTGGGGGTGCGTTAGTTATAAATTTGTAGACGGTATAATGCGTTCCCAAGGTTTGGAATTACTTAACATGAGTGGTTGAGGTAAACATTCATATGTGTAACTATGAAAAGAATTGATTCAGTCTCGCGTGAACGTAACGCAGAATTTAAATTTTGTGTAAAGCCATTCATTAAGTGTGAATTATAGGTACTAAATATTAATTCAGGATACATTTTTAATAAGTTTATGTATTCTTTGTCTTTTTTTATTTTTTTTCTGAAGTATTATAGGCTTTTTCGAGAAATTATATTGATCATAGTATCAGCCCTTAGTTATTAATTCTATAGATCTTTTCCTTCCCCCCCCCCCCCCCATTTTTTATGAAAACGTACCACTGTGTTGATTTCATAGCCCTTGGTCGTTAGGGAAAAGGCAAAACAAAATTTAACATCTCAGAGGAGGGAAGAGAGAGACTGACAGTTTTTGAAATTTGATTGATTTTGTGGTCTGTTATGAATTCTAGGAATTCAGATTAATTGTAGTATCATTTTATTGAGTGAGAATTTATACAAATTATACTAAAAATAGTTGAAAACTATATTGGATTTGTTGTGGTTTTATTTCTTATCTGTGTAAGCATAAACAATTTCCAATAAAGTGAAGCAATTAGAATAACGAGGTTTCACATAAATATTAATCATGGATAAAACTTAGAGAGGGGAAATAAAATTAATGCGATCATTAACAAATGCATGACTTACTTTAATATATCTAATCTCAGGAAAAACTACTCTGACCAACATACTGTACAGTAGACAGACATTACACATACACAATAGTCAACAAAAGGAAGCACATCCTTGTGCTAAAATCTCACTATGCATTGGTAATATGTCTTCATCGTTAATATCTCAGCATCTCAATATCTCTTAACCAACATAACCGATATGCCAACGTCCATAACCAACACTTTGCAGCTAATCTGTCTTATAGAAGGCAAAGTGAAAATTCGCTATACTAGGGGGAATCTCGCGATATTTAACCCTTATCCTAGTATCACTTTACTAACATCAGGCTTTACTGCTGTTGTCAGTTCACATTCTCTCTTAAATCACACAAATACACATGTTTCCTGACAATCCTTGCCTCCGCAATCATTACAAAAAATTATGACATTTAAACACACATGACGCACACTTAGTGGCATAGGACAGTAGTCATACAGTTGATAATGATCACTCTATGACAGTAATGTCTTACGGGGGTGCAAATGGAAACAAGATGCCCGAACATATCATCTTGAAACAAAATTTCCAGAAATATGTTTTAGTGAAACCAGAAGCAATACTTCACTGTCAATGTAATTGATAATTTATATCTATGTTGCGAAATTATAAAAAAATTCAAACACTATTCAAAGTGGCTCTATCATTTGTACTGATTTGGATTTATCTCAATCATTATTCAAATTAAATATCACCTTTAAAATACTGTAAACAAATAACAGATAGCTTACCCATGATATAAAAACAGTCTGATTATTATCATACGACTCAGTGGTTCTTCACAGAGGGTTTACATCGTATGGTGCAATCTTGTGCAACCCAAGAATGATCTTAATTTTTCTGTGGATTTAACAGAACACTTATGAGTTGGCAGGTCAATACCACTACTTACTCTGATCACTGAGTCATCCAACCTGTCTCAACTTGTTAATTCCTGCTAAAGCCTTGAGCTTACCATGAAATGAAATATGAACCTGCATTAATTAAAATATTTCCCAAATCTTATTCAGACTTTATACGCAACAATATTTTGTAGTATATATGTTTCTTTCTTCACAGATTTGTTTCTGAAAATAAGATCTACATCTGATTCGACATCTATTTGAAATGGATGAGAAAATAGGAATCAAAGAAGAGGATCCACTCACAGATGACATAACCTCACGGAATGAGAGAGAGTTCTTTCAGAAGGTTGTTTCTATGAAGACAAGTACTGATACTGTACTTCTGGATACTGATTGTGACATGGCAGTTAAAACAGAAATTAAATCAGAGACTTCTTTTAGCAAAGAACTTGTAAAAGAGATTAAGACTGAAACAGCGATATGGAGCAACAACTGCGAGATGGATAAATCCAATGAAGCTGAACAGTATGAGGGAGAATTTCTTCCCGAGAATCCTGAAATGATGGATAAGAAATACAACAGTGATCATGAAATGTATAACAAAATAGAAATTAAAGAAGAAACTTGGTGGCTGGAAACAGAAACATCATCAGTTTGTGATAATACTAAGGTAAGTTATCTAGAAGTCTATTGGATATTTGACACATTCTACATATGAAACAGGCCCAGTAAGCTGAAAGTGACCTACCCTAAACAAGTGGACAATGGGCTACTCATAAGTGACCCATGTAATCGAAGTGTCACATTTATCGTGACAATACATTGTAAAATACCAGCTCTTAAGGGTATAGAAATTACGTCAGGCTATTTTCCACCCACGTGATGATCATAAAATTGATTTTTTACTTGGATCATGAACAAGAGTGCTTTACATTATAAAGTTACATACATGGACACCACATTAGTGTAAGATATTGTCATTGTTTGGTCCATACATGCTAACTTAACAACTAAATGGGCAAATGACATAATGTACCCGTGGTTTTGCAGCAATGCATTTCACTTTATATATAAGCCAATGTTTGCAAATCTTTCCAAGATGGATTGAACATGGAGCTACAGTGACCTTAACCGTTATGTATACACTTGAATGCAGTGCTATGTCGGGAGTAATCTGTCACCTCACATTCAAGTGGCTGCGAGTTTGAATGTCCATCAGGGTCAGTTACTTGAATTATGCAAAATAAGGCTCGAAGCTTTCCTGTTGAAAATTTTTTTCAAGTTTTTCTCGGGAAACAAGCCAGATGAAAAGACAATGGAAGTCAACGTTTCGGGTGCATACAACCCTCCCATCAGGATATTTATTAAATTAACCACAAATGGATCACTGGATATAACAAAAATATAAAGACAAAACACTATCAATTTTGGCATTACTAAACATAAGACTGTTTTCAGTGAATTAAATGTTAGGTGCGGAGATGACATGAGTATAGAAGATTAATTGGGTCAAAGAAACCTAACTACTTATGTTGATTATCAAGCTGTATAGATCTTTGTTCCCTAACTACTGAAATTGATTATCAAGCTGTATAGATCATTGATGCTTAGGTCGACAGATTTCCAATTTTAAGCCTGATATCCCAGAGGAGCTTATTGAAATCCAGCATCACGAATAAGTGTGGTTCTATCAGAGCAAATGGCAAAACCTCCTTAACTCTCCACCCCCAGTAAGTGTTGCAAAATGATTATGCACTTTGCCAGGATTTTCTCTTATCCTGGAAGATGAATTTACACTTAAGTTCTATGGACCCCAAGCACTTTTAGCATCATTTTCCCATTTCATTTAGCATTTTTACGAGCTGTGTTGGAGATGTTCAATAAAAAATAGGAACAAAGAAAAAAGTGTGACCTGGAACAGTATAGCTTAATGCAGCATGATCTAGAAATCACAGAACAGATTGATTGGTCTCAGTTTAATCATAATGGACATCTGTGATGCATTGTTAGCAGTGTATTCCTTTTGTCACTTTAGTATATAACTCAGCAACAGTGCATTGTGTGAGGTATGATCATAGCATTGTGGGTGTCAGTTCCTGCAATGTAACCCAACAATTTAAAATACCTCCTGGATATTATTCTGTACAAGTATGTAAAAAGAATGGAGTGAGGCAGTTTTAAACTTAAACTTAAATTAGGCTCTAGGCTCAAAAACTCAATGCAAGGTTACGCCAAGATAAAAAATTCCTTGTTAGGTCTCTGGGGACTATGACCTCACTACACACCACTTCAGGCTTCACTGAGTACCCCATATGGCATGTAGGCACCCAAAACAACAAAGGAGCAAATCCTGACAGCAGCTAAAGCTGAGCTCCAGTAATCCCCAATCAGAGAGTGTTGACCTTTAGGTCTACCTATCAGAATGAAGAAACTTATTTACAGCAAGGTGTAATGGGTATTCTGTTCTACAAAAATAGCTTAGAGGAGTAACTCACACCCTCTTATGTTCTTCCCATTTAAACCAAAACGACAGCAATACCCTACAACTGCCTATACATGAATTTTTGTAGCTGCAGTTAGACCCTATTAAAGGTGTGCATGAACCAATACTTTTCAGCCTTACTAAACCCTGCCAGCAGAGATTGACGAACGAATGAACGATTCTTCTAATTCCCTGCATTATAAATATTGTGACTCTATGGGTTTGTGAAATGAAAAGTCCAATTGCACCACTCAAAAATGTTCTTTATTTCCACCGACTTACAGTTGAACACTTGCCAATTGCACAGAATTATGTAATGCACACAATTACGATTCACCAGTTCGTCCGTTACAGTTCCACTTGCACTCGTAATTACGTAAACTCCTCCGACGCACGTATGTACTCCGTCCCCTCACTGGGCGCTCCTCACATCTCGCCAAGAAAAACTGACCTCACTCATTGTAGCCCTTTTTATAGGAATATCACTGTTTTCTAGAAGTCTTTGGTTTCAGCGAATCACCGCGAAAATTCCAGAGGACAGGGGAAGGGGAAAGAGGCGGCCAGCGACAAGGGACACTCCCCTAATCAACCCCTCAGTTAGTGACTGAGACTCATGGGAGGGTGTGGCTTGGCTGCCTCTGGCCCCTTACTCAACTGTCGCTGGCTGTGCTTTCCGCTAATTGGGTGACACTGCTCCCTCCTCAAAGCTGGTCGTCCCGAACAGCACCATCGTAGCAGGCTAGATGATCCAGGTGTACCACCAACATCTTCCCTCGGAGTACCTTCTGGATGCGGTACACCACATCGTTAATCCTCTTCACCACCCGGTACGGTCCTTGCCATGGCTGCTGGAGCTTCGGGCAGCGTCCCTTGGTCCGGGTAGGCCGGTACAACCAGACAAGGTCACCTTGCTGGAACCCTTGGCTGTTGGCTTGCCTGTCATACCTGGTCTTCATGTGGTCGCTCGCCTTCTGGATGTTCTGGCGAGCCATCTCGTGCATGTCGTGGAGATGGTCCACCAAGTTCTCCACATACTCTGTCGCTGGCTGTTTCCCTTCCGGAGGGCTTCCAAAAGCCAGGTCACAAGGGAGGCGTAACTTTCAGCCGAACATTAAGCTGGCTGGCGTCATCCCAGTTGTGTCGTGTGTAGACGAGCGGTAGGCCAGCAAGAACAGTGGTACCTTGACGTCCCAGTCTCGCTGATGGCTGGCCACGACATTCCTCAGGTGTTCCTCTAAGGTCTTGATGTATCTTTCGTCCATGCCCTCCGACTGGGGATGTAGAGGCGTCGTGCGGGTCTTGTTCACCCTAAGCCTTTGTAGTGCCTCCTTCATTAAGTTGGACTCAAAATTGGTACCCTGGTCACTTTGTAGCTCTAACGGCACCCCAAATCCACAGAACACTTGCTCCACGAGGCAGTCTGTGATTGTCTTAGCATCATGGTTTGGGATGGCATACACCTCCGGCCACTTGGTGAAGTAATCCACGACCACCATTAGGTACTTGTTGCCTCGGTCGGAAACTGGGAACGGTCCAGCAATGTCAACTGCGATCCGTTCGAATGGCGCTCCGACGTTGTACTGCTGCATTCGACCCCGGCTCCTAGTCGGGGCCACGATTCGCCGCGCACACGTGACACTGACGGCACCATCTCTCAGCATCTGCTCGGAGTCTCAGCCAGTAGTAGCGCTGCCGTAGTTTGTCAATCGTTCGGTTCGCTCCCAGGTGTCCTCCCTAGGTACCGGCGTGCGCTTCCTCCAAGACTTCCGGGACCTTACTGCGGGGAAGTACCAACTGTTCTCTCTGCGTCTTCCCATCGGGTGACTCCCATACCCGGAACAGCACGCCATCTCTGGTCTTCAACGAGTACCATTGGGCCCAGTACGACTTGTGGATGGCGCTCCTCGGTGCGATGTCCTCCCAGGTTGGTCTCGTTCCTGCCTCCACTTCCCTCAAGAGTAGTCCCAAGTCTGCGTCCGCCAGCTGCTCCCTCCTCAGGCCTGTGCTATCCCAGCCGTCCGCAGGCACTGCCACAACTACCCGGACTGCTGCGGCACGCTCCTTCTCTTCCACTCTTGTGCACTGGCCGCACTCTTCTGGACAGGGTCTGCGGGACATGGCGTCTGCGTTACCGTGGCTCTTCCCTCTACGATGTTCCGAGGTGAAGTCGTACTCCTGTAGCCTCTGGACCCAACGTGCTCTCTGGCCTTCCAGGTTCTGAAAGCTCAATAGCCAGGTTAGGGCGGAATGGTTAGTCCTCAGGTGAAATGGCTGACCGTACAGGTACTTGTGGAAGTGCTCCAAGGTCTTTAATACAGCCAGTAGCTCTCGTCGGGTGACGCAGTAGTTCTTCCCTGCCTTGGATAGCGTCTTGCTGTAGTAGGCTATCACCCGCTCAAGGCCGTCCTGGATCTGCGATTTGGAAACCTCCAATGCAATGGTCGCTAGCGTCGGTGTCCACAATGAAGGCGCCGCCCGGTTGTGGGAAACCCAAAATTGGAGCACTGCACAGGGTCTCCTTTATGTGCTGGAAAGCGTTTTCGGCGTCCTCTGTCCACACATAAGGCCGGTGTTCCTCTGACAGGCGGGTGAGGGGTTTTGCGATGTTGGAGAACCCCTTTATGAAGCGGCGGCAATAACTGCAAAGCCCCAGGAAACTGCGCAAATCTTTCTTATCCTTTGGGCCAGGCCAATCTCTCACAGCCTGTGTCTTCTCCGGGTCTGTGGCCACTCCGGCTGCTGAGACTATGTGGCCCAGGTAGTTCACTTCCTTGCGGAAGAGCTGGCACTTCGCGTTCAGCTTCAAGTTGGTCGCCTGCAATCTCTGTAGCACCTTACTCAGATTCTCGAGGTGATCTTCATACGTCTTCCCGACGACGATGATGTCCAGGTATAGCAGGCAGGCATCGTAAGTCAGCCCTCTCATCACTGACTACATGAGGCGTTGGAAGGTAGCTGGTGCGTTGCAGAGGCCAAAGGGCATAACCGTGAAGTGCCAGAGCCCTTGACCTGTCGAGAATGCTGTCTTCCCCTTGTCTCTTGGGCCTAGAGCTACCTGCCATTAGCCCGACTTGAGGTCCAGGTTCGACAACCACTGTGTGCCAGCTAGCGTGTCCAGGGTGTCGTCAATCCGGGGTAAGGGAAAACAGTCCTTCCGGGTGACAGCGTTCAACTTTCTGTAGTCTACGCAGAAGCGCAGCTCGCCGTCCTTCTTTGTCACCAAGACTACTGGGGAACACAAAGGGCTGTCAGACTCTCCAAATCACTCCCCTGGATCTCATGTCCTCCAGTAGGTCAAGCACCGGCGCTAACTTCGCCAGCGGAACGCGTCTATGTGGTTGCTGAATAGGCCGGGCGTCCCCGGTGTCGATGCGGTGAAGCACTTTGTCCGTGCGGTCGTAGTCACTATCACCTTGGCTGAATTCGCGCTGGTATCGCCTTAGCACTTGTCGAACTTTCTCCAGCTGCTCTGAGGTCAGGCGGTCGGCCGCCCTCTCCAGTAAGCCTTCTAGCCGGGGCCCCAAGTGTTGCGTCGGCACCGGCTCCTGCGTCTTGTCGATTGCTGTTACGCTTACCACGGGCTCGCACGTTCCCAACTCTGTCCCGGCCTGAATGTCGTGATCGGTGTCCGTTGTATTTAGCAGTCTCACTGGCACCTCCTCTCGGCACGGCAGCAATTCCCTGGCTACACATAGTCCGTGCACAGGCGTGTTCTGGTCCAGCATCGTGTTCATGGTTCTCTGGCCTTCTAGTCGCGCCGTCACCACCACCTCGCTCCTCGCGGGGACATCCACGTCTTCGCTCAAGACGACCCTGCAAATTCCAAGGCGCTCTTCTGGTTGACGGAGTATAACCTCTTCTCCGTTGAGCCGCAGGACCTTCTTGCCGACGTCGGCCGTCGCCTCATGGCTCCTGAGGGCATCCAATCCCAGTATCACCTCCTCAGCCACTTTCGCGACGAACACTCACAGGCGTACGATGCTCCTTCCCAAGATCAGCTTCAGCAGGACCTCCTTCTCCACAGCCAAGTTGTCGCCCGATGCCGTGACGAGCTGGTATGGTCGGTTCGGCTTCCTTGTCGGCAAACCTTTCGCCACGTCAGGTCTGCCCGCTGTTCACCAGCACGCGGCACGGCTTTCCTCTTACCCAACCGTCCGCGATGAGGCTGTCATCCATACGCCGGCTGACGGCGCGCAGTGTCACTCATGGAGATGGTGGTGATGGCGCCGACGTGCCCCTCTCCACGACGGCCCTTACTCGTTTTCCGGCTGCTCCTGGTGTGGGCAGTCTCTCGGCAGGTGTCCGGTCTGTCCACACCCCCAACCCAGGCCACTAGGTGTTCGCCGGCGTCCCTCGGCTGGTCTTCTGTCTCCGCTGTAGCGGACACTCCTCGTTCTCGACGTCGGGATAGCTGTTAACTTGGCCGCCTCCATCCTTAATGCTGCCGTTAGCGCCTCGTGGATTGTTTTATAATCGCCTAACATTAGGCGCTGACGAATCTGCGTGTCCCGTACCCCGTCAAAGAAGGTGTAGGCAGCTTCCCGCGACACGAACTCTGTTGGCAGGTCGACTAGGGCTATGCCTGCCAGTTGTTCAACTGCCAGGGCGAACTTCTGCAGCGTCTCCTCTGGCTGCTGTGACCTTGCCTTTAGCTGGCTGCGGTACGCTGCGGCTAAGCGGTGGTTTCCGAAACGATTCTCCAGGGCCTCCCAGATGTCCTTGGGCGCCGCCGTTGTCTGCACCGCGTTCAGGACTTCCGCGGCTCGTCCCTGGAGGCTGGCTATTAACTGTGTGGCCTGCTCCTCTGGTGACCATTTGTTGTGCTTGGCCACTACTTCAAATTGGCGGCGGAAGACCTCAAACGTTGACGCGCCGTCATATTTCGGAGGTTTGACGCGCGCCGATGTTGTGTCGCGTCCCGGTGCGTCAGCCTTCAAATCCTTCAACCTCCTGCCGACAACGTCCTCCACCATGGAGCTCAGGGACTTGACGCTGCTGTCGGCGTTTCCTTCCAGGTTGTTAACGTGGTTAGCAAGGTCTTCGACGTCTTCCGCCATGGCGTTCAGAGACTTGGCGTTACTGTCGGCCTTTTCCTCTAGGTCATTGAAGCGGTTCGCCAGGTCCTCGACACGCTCGTCCACTTGGCCCATCCGCTTGCCCAGCTCCGTCACGTGATCCCTCACGCCGGCCAACTGTTCTTCAAATTTGGTGGCGAGAGCTTCGTTCGCCACCTTCATTTCCGCGGTCAGTTCGGCCATCTTTGCGGTCATTGTCGTGGCCAAGTTGTTTGCCGTTTCCGTCTTCGCTGTTAATTCGGTCTTCATTTCTTCCGTCTTCGCTGTTATTTTGGCCTTCATTTCTTACATCTTGTCGGTGATGTTGTCGTTGGCCGTCTTCATTTACTTCAACTCTGCGGCCAGGTTGTCATTTGCCGCCTCCAACTTCTTTTCCATTTTCTCGGTGGTGTTGTCGTTTGCCGTCTTCATTTCCGAGGTCATTTCGGCCTTCATTTCCATCATCTTCTGCAAAATCTTTTCCAATGCCGCGTCCATGGTTGTAATGTTCGGTGAAGTTGTCGTCCCACTTCCTGACACCAGTGTGACTTTGTGGGTTCGTGAAATGGAAAGTCCAATTGCACCACTCAGAAATGTTCTTTATTTCCACCTACTTGCAGTTGAACACTTGCCAATTATACAGAATTACGTAATGCACACAATTATGATTCACAGTTCGTCCGTTACAGTTCTACTTGCACTCGTAATTTAATAAACTCCTCCGACGCACGTATGCAGGCCGTCCCCTCACTGGGCGCTTCTCACAGCTCGCCAAGAAAAACTGACCTCACTCATTGCAGCCCTTTTTATAGGAATATCACTGTTTTCTAGAAGTCTCTGGTTTCAGTGAATCACCGTGAAAATTCCAGAGGACAGGGGAAAGGGAAAGAGGCGGCCAGCGACAAGTGAGACTCACCTAATCAACCCCTCAGATAGTGACAGAGACTAATGGGAGGGTGTGGCTTGGCTGCCTCTGGCCCCTTACTCAGCTGTTGGTTGTGCTTTCCGCTAATTGGGTGACAATATAACGTAATCATCATGTTTAAGTTTTCCATTGTGTATCGACTATGATACAATGAAGCACAAAATGTATATCTTTTGAGTCGAACTAGTTCTCAATGTTCCACTTATTCCTAGTATTTACCCAGAACACATTTCGTTAGGATATTCCTAACCTCATTTATTCACCTCATTTGGTGAACCCAAATATTAAGTTCATCAAGATACCTACAGATGCACCTATCAGCTCCAAGGAGTTGAGCGAACCGTCGTCCATTAGTCGACAACAGCTAATGATAGGAAGATCATAACGAAATGTGTTCTAAGTAAATACCAGGAATAAATGCAGCATTGAATATTAGTTTGACTCAAAATATATAAATGTTTGAGTATGTTCATGTGCAATTGTTTTGTTGAGTAGATCATTAATGTTGATGCAATTTGTATTGAGTAGTCCACCAGTTACACCTTTTATGTTCAGTACTAATATGTTATTCATGCAATTCCTAATCCTGTTTTCTCATAAGTTTCTGTATTAAGTTTTCTTAATGCTTGACCATTTAAATAATATATTGTGGTCTATTAAACATTTCGTTTGCTACTTCTGAGTTTTCTAAATCACTTAAATACTTTCTCTCTGTCTTGGTTTCTTACACCTCTTTACATGATAAAATATGAAATGCTTGTTTCCACATATGTTTTAGCTATGTTACATAGGACATTTAACGTTAGATAATTCTGTGAAAGTATACATTTGAGTTATTCTGTTACAGGATGTCGACCTTCCTGCAGTAAAATCTTCAAGGTAAGATTTCACACTTTTCTGTTACAAGCATTCTACCTTTTGTATTTTCTTTACTTTTTTTCATATATAACTCTCATATTTATGTTTTATCACATGTCTCATTGAACTCTTGAACTGATACAAATGCATATACAGTAAAACCTGTTCTAAGTGTAATCATATGGGACCAACACAAATTTCTAAATTAGGCAATTTTCCTAACTATACAAAATGCAATAGATGATGTATAGTTTTTCAATTACCATGTATCATAAATATGTATGTGTATGTAATTATGCGCATATGTAGATGTATACTTTAATTGCTGTCGCATAGATTTTGTTGTTTAGTTTGCTGATATTTTGTGCCACAGACTAATACAATATTACTAATAACACTAACACAAAATCATAATTATGTTTGATTTATGAGCCAGTATGTTTACACTCAAACTTCACTTGTATAATTGAAACGTTTTCCAGATCATTTTATCTCATCCTCAGCTGTTTGGTGACTAAATGAACCTTCCTCTTCTTCCACTACTATGGAGCTCCGATCACTCTGCGATCTGGTGTTAGGAGCACTAAGTTTTAATACTTCATGTAATGCATTAGGATGACATCATTGTAATGCTCCTTCTATCTGTGCATTTTACAATATACACATTACCGTCGTAGTGAACAAGCATGTCTGAAGATCCACTACCTTCTTTGTCTAATTCTTCATCACTCTTCAGTCCTGCTTCCTTTAGTAATCTGTTCTTCTCTATTCTGTCAGCTAATCTAAATCCTCTCCTGAGATGCTCATTCATTAGCCTTTTACTTTAAATTGCTGACTGTAATAAATAGTCTTCTGGAGTGAGACCTTCCGTAATCTGAACCACTGGAGCTTCGCCCAAACCAAAACTTTGTGAACTAATATTCAGGCATATTGACTTCCCCTGATTCAATTTAAAATCTAACACAATACAATTTGAAATTGCTAAAACAAAAACCTTTAGACTGACTGGATTAGGTTTGCTAGGAAAATACTGCTTCATGCTGCAAAGTTCATAAAATGAAACTTTCATTTTATCTACGGCAAATGTAGGAAAGTTTAGTGATCGGAGTAAGCATACCTAATCAGAATCTCTCACTTTAGCCTTCATCTATGTTATTGGGAATAGGATTGTTATCTACTGTGGTACTGGTATTTCCATTTTCTGAATCCCCATCTCCATTAGAAAAAACACCTTCAGAATCATCCATATTGGCAAGTACTTTTAAGTGATATTTCTCAGCTAATGAAACCATTTGTTAAATGCAGATATATGAAAATAATGTTTTTGGTGGTCAGAATTGTTTCTTTTAAATTTTACCAATTGGATTGTATTAACTGAGTCCCAAAGTAAAGAATGCTGGACTTCATGGAACACAAGGTTGGGACAGGAATTCTATTCATAGGTAATAGTGATTCTATTCATAGTGATACATTTTTCTCAGTTGCCTGATATTTGCAAGGATTCAGAACTTGGTAAATCCATCTTTTGTTTTTATGTATATTATAACGTTGTTTGAAGGTTAGGTTAGTTGTGTGTTAAAATCTTTTACAAAACTATAGCAACATTATTTCATGTGGTGTATCATACATTGTGTATTTGTGTTTGTGGAAGCATTTCGTGTACGTATACATTTTGACCTAGACTGAGAAACTGTTTGTTAGGGCATGTTTTGTGTGTTTCTGTGATATTTAATATCAATATCTGGACTCACAAATTCACTACATTCACTTACTACATCACCAGAATTCTGATGATTGTTTAAGTCACCTGGTAAGTGACAGTCATTTATATTTCTAATTCTAGACATTTCTTTCACATTGTTTACTTTACTAGCCTGTAATGGAATTACAACTTGTGTCAATTTTCCTAAGTTATCCTTCTCTTTTCAAAATTTTCTTTCACCTCTTTAATTTGCAAAAGTACTTCTTCTTTCACTTTACTTATCTCTTCAAAGTTGTAACTTTGTTTCCTCTTGGTGTGTCTTACTTTCAGCATGTTGTAATTGCATTTCACAACAAATTACATTGATTCTTTCTTCTACTTTATCTCCTAATTCTTCTCTTTGTTTTTGTGTTATTTCTGCCTGTTGTATCCTAAAAGTTTCTAACTCTTAGTTTAACTACATTCTTATTTTTTGTTTCACAATGTTCTGTCTTAGCCTAGTTTCCTGGATTATTTCTCTTAATTCCATAATTTCCTGTCTATTTTCATTCTTATTCTGTTCTATTGTTTGCAATAACCTTTCCATATTATCTTTACATTCTTTCCTTCCCTCTCTAATTTCTTGTGCAATCTCACCTTTCAATTCCTGTTTTAACTTTTGTTACAAACTAACCTCTAACTTCAAACTAACCTCACACTTTGTGTCAATTTATCTCCTAATTCTTCTCGCAATTCATTTATAATTTGTTCAAGATGTTGTTTTAATTCTGATTGTACATCACTCAACTCTGATTTTACATCACTCAACTCTGATTTTACATCACTCAACTTTGATTTTACATCTCCTATTTTAGCATATAAATTACTCAACATTTTTGTTGTCCATTCTAAAATTAACTCGTTATCCTTACTTAATCCTACATCTTCCCTACTCATTCCTACACAATCACTAGCTTCTCCTTCCACTATTATTTCTTTTCTACTTGCCATTTTTTTAACTATTTTCTCATTTCTTAGCAACTTAAATCTACTACTACTATTTTTTTTTAATTTCACACACTTTGAACCAGTTTTAATTTTCTTCTTTCTCCTTTCCTTTTATATTCCCACGTAGCTGTACGAGGTTTTAATCTCCACTCTTCTTTATCCTATTCGGCCCCACGTTGGGTGCCATTTGGGACAGGAATTCTATTCGTAGTTAATTTCTCTCCATCCTAATCAGCCACTCATTCGGGCCCAATTTGGTACGGGATTTCTATGTTGGAGACTGGATGCACGTTGATGTTTCGAAGATCCAAGTCGAGAGGCCAGATATAACAGGGTTAATTCGTTGTATTTTGAGTTGTTTCTTGATGATGGTGTTTGATTAAATAAGAGTCATCAGACATCTGTTTTTCAGGCGTGGTTCGGAATAAAGTTTCAGAGAAATCAAATTTTGTAACTATTTAATTGTATTATTTGGATTACATTTTACTTGACCTTCCTTTCCCAGTCACTTGCAGGTTACTTCCAACATATCAATAAATTGTTACTTTGTTATATTTAAACAGTTACAACTATTACATAAAATTTCTTGATTCTGCACCACTATTCATCACATTCACGATTACAAGACATCTTTACCAAGATTACTGATTTTTCCTAAGTATCGTTACTCGTATCTTAATTTTGTGATTGGCCGATTTAATGCCACATCACAACATTACATCATACAATTGTTACTACAGCCAATCACAAAATTATATATATTTTTACTTATTTAAGTTACTAAATATATTTACATAATTTTTTTTATAAATGTATAAACTTTTCACACCTTTCTAAATATAACTTGAAACTACTGTTACAAGGTAAAGATTGTCGAACAGTTCAAATATTTGAGATATAAGTTTTCTTTTAATATCAATGATATAAAAAGTATATTATTCAAACAGAAACCCACTGATGTAAAGTTTTAATTTACACTTGAAGGTAGCATATGCCCCGCTGCAGTGTGTTGTCAGTAACAAGTGGTTCACATAATCCAGTTAGGAGTGAAATGCAATACCTAACTTGAGATATGGTACCTGGGTATAAGCAACCCCTATTGAATGAGAAGAGACCCATTGCTCTTATCTGCCATCTGCTGAACAATTTATACAAGTTACAGTATATGATACCGTACCGTGGGGCTCAGGATGATATAGTAATGGACCATGAATCTAGTTAACTAGAGCGGTCACTTGATTTTGTGCATGCACTTATATTCTGTTTTCAGATTTTTCCAAGACACAGTTGATGGTGCTATTATTAGCCAGTCCCAATTGCTCTCTGCTGAACTTCAAGCAGGAGACACAAGCTCATATGATGGAAAGGATCATTTCAAATTTAAATATCAAAAAAGTGATGTTACAGAAATCATAAATGCAAAGGGAAATGTTCACTCTGAAAAATATGGGAAATACAGTGATGAAAGTGATATGCGCACACAGTCTTTATATTTGAAACCAAAAAGTTTGTGTAATGTTGGTAAAAGGCCACAGGAGTGTAGTGTTTGTGGGAAAACCTGTAATCATCTGTCAAATTTGAAAGTACATCTTCTCAGTCATGAGAGCAAGAAATCATACCATTGTAAAGTATGTGATAAGAGCTTTACTCAGTTGTCAGATTTGAGAAAACATCACCCAATTCATGAAGGTAAGAAGCCACACCAATGAAAGTTTGTGATAAGAGCTTTACTTAGTTGTCAAATTTGGCAACACACCACTTAAATCATGAAGGTAAGCAGCCACACCTATGTAAAGTTTGTGATAAGAGCTTTACTCAGTTGTCAAGTTTAAGAATACATAATTTAATTCATGAAGGAAAGAAACCACACCAATGTAAAATTTGTGATAAGAGCTTTACTCAGTTGTCAACTTTGAGAACACACCACTTAATTCATGAAAATAAGAAGGCACACCAATGTAAAGTTTGTGATAAGGGGTTTACTCATTTGTCAAGTTTGAAAAAAACATCAGTTGACTCATGAAGGTAAGAAGTTACACCAATGTAAAGTTTGTGATAAGAGCTTTACTCAGTTGTCAAATTTGGCAACACACCACTTAATTCATGAAGGTAAGAAGCCACACCTATGTAAAGTTTGTGATAAGAGCTTTACTCAGTTGTCAACTTTGAAAACACACCACTTAATTCATGAAAATAAGAAGGCACATCAATGTAAAGTTTGTGATAAGAGGTTTACTCAGTTGTCAAATTTGAAAACACACCACTTAATTCATGCGGGTAAGAAGCCACACCAATGTCAAGTTTGTGATAAGGGCTTTACTCATTTGTCAAGTTTGAAGAAGCATCAGTTCATTCATGAAGGTAAGAAGTCACACAAATGTAAAGTTTGTGATAAGAGCTATACTCATTTGTCAGATCTTAGAAGACATAATTTAGTTCATGAAGGTAAGAAGCCAGACCACAGTTTGGGATAAGAGCTTAGCTCATTTGTCAAATTTGAGAAGACAGTTTAGTTCATGAAGGTAAGATGTGTCACCAGATTTTGGGGTAAGAGGTTTCCGCAGTTGTCAGGTTTGCAAACCCACAAATTGAGTTATGATGCCTATAAGCGAAAGTCAATTGTGAGTCAGCAGAAGAACTGCGCTTGACACGTTTTACGAAAGAATTTCTAAGATTGTTTTGGTTTCAGGTGGAGTTGCGTCACTGATGTGAAGAGAGCTTGTATGTTTCATATTGGTTTCCCAAGTATAAATGTAGCTAGGGTACAGTATGTGATTCAGGATCAATATGTTGGGTAAGGGCAAGATCTAGGATGTAGGTTACTTTGAAATTGTATCCTCAATCCATAAGAATGATATAAATCAAACCACCCAAAATGAAAGAATATTAGTTGTGCTAATACTGTTTCTAGCGTTTTATTTTATTTGTCCACCTTTTTATTTATATTTTGAGAATAAGTAGGTGACATCATCATAATGTAAATTTAAAACTAGAAACATTGCAACCGTGGAACAGCTAATTGAAGATGAGGAAGAGCCAGGTCCTAACCGTGATTCCTTTTAATTAACTGTATCAGAAATATTGTTCAAAGCCTGAGTTAAGTTATAATTGTAAACAACCTTGTTTATGCAGGACTGTTAAGTGATTTTTAGTTTGTATAATTTAGCATTAAAATAAGTATTTAAGGATAACGACTTTATATGTTCTGCACAATAAAATTTCAGATATTTTTAGCCAGTTTTAAAATGTACTCTGTTTAGGAATACCACCGCCATTGTCATCTGACTAAAATGTTTTATAGCTGGCAGTTCACGCTGCTATAACCGTTGCGTTTGGACAGACTGGTGTGTAAGAACAATTTCATTTCTATTAGACCTAATAATTGTGGGGCTATAAAGTCGGGACTTAAGGTACTTAAATGAGAAGTGCTTAATGGCCGACTTTATTACATGTAACACCGCATGTGGTGACACTGATGATACAGGAGATCAAGATGGAGCACCGGTGGAATGAGGCTCCACAAATCTCACTTTTGCGGTCTCCTTGAGTGAAACTCGGCCTCTAAGGCAAGCGGGATAATGCCAGTCCGATGAAGAATTAATGTCATACTGGCACGTTAGCCATGGTAGCTCAATGGTCATAGCAACCAGAAGGAGACCAGGTGATCCGTGTTCAAATCTCGGCTATGAAGCTTGTCCGGAAAGTTTAGTGGTCGTTCGGTCACCTAATTGTCCTAAGGAACGGCCAGCTAGAAGCAGGGTGTACGACCGGAGTCATTCAGAACACGCCTACCCATTTATCTTGTAGCTGTATGAGGGATGGTTGGAAAAACTTCACTAGCCATCCCTTTTCCCTCCCCTATTGACGTCTGGAACCTTCAGGATGTTTCACTGAGCGATCTGCGTATATAAGGAATGAAGTGGACAGTTCAGGAGTTCTTGGCGAGCAGCCGGAAGAGCGCCGTGGTAGTGAACGGACTGGAAGACTGTGTACGTGCATCGGAGGAGTTGTACATAATTGCGAGTGCAGAGTGGATCTGTGACAGACGAACTGGTGAATTGTAATTGTGTGCATTATGTAATTCTATGTAATAGGCAAGTGTTTCAGCTGTAATTCGGTGGAAATAAAGAACATTTTTGAGTTTGTGCAGTTGGACTTTTAATTTCACGAACCCACAAAGTCACATTATACTCAACGGCGACACGTATTATTACACAACCGCTTCATGTTTCACATTGTTGCATCCATGAATTTGTCAGCACTAGCAAAGTGACATTCATGAGTCGTCATCCTACGCCCTTTTTCAGCACGCTTTTATTTATTTCATCCGTTAAAACTTGGTCTGTCTCACTGTTTCCGTCTTTCAAAATCTTACCAAAAACTTAAGTTACAAGTTTATTGAACATGACAATGAACTCAAATAAGTGGATTGATTCCCGTGCGTTTAATAGAACCTCTGTAGAGTAATTATCACATTCATGCAGCAAAGTGACAAAGGTACATGTCTATAATGATGTACCTGGTTCATGAGCTCAAAGAGCGTTGTCACATTGGGTAGAAAAGGGAGCTCATCAGTTCAGAAGGAGAACTGGTAGCCTTGTCAAGATAGCTTTTTGTAGCAGTTTTATCTTCCGTATATTCTGACAGCTGATACAATTGTCCCTTGGAACTACAGAGAATATTTCTCGGTCCAGACGAGCCTTCCTCTGAGTGTAGTATTGAGTAGGTAATGCAATCTGCTACTGTGTTGTGATTGACCAATGACGAGCTTTAGAAACACGCAGTTTATGGCGTATTCTCTCTTGTTTATCCCCAAGGGTTTTTCTGTCGTTCCTGGCAAGTAACAATTTTAAATGTGAAACAGATCAATTACATCAAGATTATACAATCCATCATCAGTTAAATCATACATTTAAATTAGCTTTCCTAACCTTTTTAAAATCTATTCTACATCCTTTTGTTCTGCTGACAAACTTATTTGGTGTCTCACAGATACCACATTTCTATAACTAACTTTACTTTACAGAAAGTAAAACTTTGAAACCAATTTTTTCGTTAAATGAACATTGTTCTTCCTTTGTTATTATACTATGACTGTAATTTCTGTACTGCATTTTGATATCTATTCGTAGTTGCGTCATTTAAATTATTTTTCATTGCCTTGCACTGTTGTAATTTGCTCCGCATGTAAGTTACAAGAGGCGATCAAATATTAACAGGCCACTGTTTACTGCACACGCATAGTGCGGTATGGGTTCGAGGTTTTTACAGCACATGCAGTGAGGTCACTGAAAGGGGACAGTGGCCCTAGGAACTCGTTTGGCTCTGACCCTCAGTTACTGCGGAGATGTCTGAGAGAGGTATATCCAGCTTTTGCGCAACAAATTTCTTTTCAGTGAAAATGTCGGTGCAGCGTAAATTGGCCGTCGTTTACTCCCACAGTTTGGGGAAAGAACCCTTTCCTGGTCCAGAAATAAACACTGGTGCTATGAGTTTCATGAAGGCCGTGAACGTGTTGAAAACGTGGCCCGCCCTCGCCATCCATACACCAGCATGAATCCAGAGAACTTCCAAGCTGTTCGAGACATCATTGAAGGGGATTGCCACATCACAGTGCTTCAGATTTTTTGACATAGTCTAATACACTATGGGAGTATCCATTCAATCATTTGAAGGGAGCTGAAGTTGAGAATAGTATCAGCTCGTTGGGTTCCGCGGTATCTCACGGCAGACCAGAAAGCAGTGTGACTTCAAATGTGTCGCATGCGTCTCATGGACTACGAAGAGGAAGGTGATGCTCTACTGGACAGAATCATCACTTTGATGAGACATGGGTGCATCATTACACACCCATATCAAAGAGAGGCAGTCTGGACTGTCAGAGGAGTGGAGAGCATCTGTTGTTGAAAGCCAGGTCACGACAGTCAGCAAGGAAAGTTTTGGCCGGAGCCTTCTGGGGGCTCGAAAGATGTCTTCACTGATTTACTCGAACAACTAGGACTACGACGACGGAAAATTAATGCCGCCTACTACTGTGAACGTCTCAGTCTAGTTTGAGTTGCTTTCCGGTCAAAGCACTGAAATATCCCAATCAGAAATTTGTTGATTGTGCAGGATAATGCCAGACCATATACGGCAGCAGACACAGCAAAAATTTGCCGAAACGCACTAGACTACAGCCCAGACCTCTCAACATGTGACTTCTTCATGTTTAGTCCACTCAATGAAGCTCTTGGGAAACATCGTTTCACAACAAATGAGGAGGTGTCTGACGCTTATCCTTTTCTCATTTCTATAACTAACCTTATGTTGTAGAAAATAAGACATTGAAACCAAGTTTTTTGTTAAATGCAGTGGTTCTTCCTTTGTTCTCACGCTATGACGAATTTCTGCACTCAACTTTGATATCTATTTATAGTTGCGTATTTTCTTTTTTTCATCCCTGCATTGTTGCAATTTGCTCCGCATTTGGGTTACATATTGTCCATAGCGTGTCATTTTTATTTATTGGCATACACAACTTATTGTCTGGCGTTATAATCAACAACAATTGCTTTTTGCCAAAACTTCGTTTAAGATATCCAGGCCATACAGAGAGAATATAATGACTCTTCCTTAAAACCAACATGCCGGTTTCGATTAAAATCATTTGTTAGCAGGATATTGGAATATACCGTCTTCTCTTAAATCTTTTGTGAGAAAAAATCTATTATGAGCTCAGTAATATGGATACAGCAATCTGAGATATACGAATCTTCATTGGTAGAGATCGTGTCGGTGCAACATATTAAAAGTGTGTAAATGCATCAAGCTGAGAATATGTTTGTCATTAAATGAGTTTAGTGATAATTGTTTAAGAGAGGCAGCGGTAGAGCGCAGTTGTATATCAACATGGTCGTAGGTGGTGGTCTGCCTGGTCATGGATTCGTACTTGTTACCACGCAGCCAGGTGGCGCAACGGGTCGATAATTTATATGTTTGCGTTATTGTAGGTAGTTCTCTATAAAGAATATATTATCAACTTGTGACCTTACAGTTCCTTTGGGTAGCGGCATGCCGTTATAGACTGTTACAATTTTACCTCTTATCACTACGGAAGCTCGTAGCCGAAGAGAAAAAGAGTCTGAACAGCTTAAGTACCAAAGACAGTCGCGGGAATGGGGGCTGACGTTACAACGACCATCAATATCTAAACAGTTACAATTACGAGTCACTTATGTTAGAATGTTCATTTCCGATTATTTGGCAGTTCCAACAGTACACTTTTCAGTTTAATGTCAAACAAAACAAGCCACAAACAAATTGCTTGCATCCCCTTTAATTAAAAACAAATTTCTATGGCTTTTTCAGAAGACTTGTTTCTACATACAGAAGCCAGAAATATATTTAAGAAATATAGAATCTAGTGTTTTTCAGGAATAATGATGTAGCAATTAGGTTTTATTAGCTTTATTTTTTATATGACGCACAAAGAAAGGTAATTACTATAACATATTGCTAAGTCATTTGCGTAGCTTTGTGGAAAGATTTCTTTGGAAGCCTGAGTCAGCAGAGGGGAGGAAACTGGTTCTGGCTTGCTCAAGTCGAGCGGCAGTTGTTGAGTTGGGCGAGATGGCGAAGGAGCCTGTTGCTTTATCTACCGATGTCTGCAGTGAACCATGTAAAGGTATTCCTGAGTGTTATTTGTTAATAAAATGAGAGTTGTATTCAGCATCTTTCTATATTTCTGATGTAGACTTCAGAACTACCCTCTCGTGTGAAATGATGCATGCCAATCGAGTACGCGTCCCTCTGTGTCACACCCATGTGATTTTACGTTTGAAGTAATTAAATTAGACAAGCGCATTTAATAGTACTGTTATTTTATTTCCTTAGTCAGCTTTCCCAAAGACTTATCTTTCAGATGGCGTTGTGTTCCTCCTTTGCGAGTAGATTTTGCTATGAAAGTGAATCACAAAACTGTGGCTGGGTTACAGGACTCTGTAGTGGTAATGACTAATTCCAAATCAAATATTAAAAAAATATTAATATTGACGACGGCAGAAGCTACGAAAACGGACTAGTGTCGGAACATGGAAAGTTCAAGGTATTTCTCATAAATATAAGGACATAAATTATGAATTGGAAAAAATGAATCAGGACTTAATAATTTAAACGGAAACTAAAATGACGGAATATGGAATAGAGAGGATATGGCAGTACGAGAACTGTTCGAAAAACAACGACTTTTACATTTTCGCGGACTACGAATATTCGATTTTCGATTGTTTTGTGGTGTTATGTTGGTACTTATGTCCCTCAGTTACGTTGACAATGTCGGTCCTTTTGAATGTTCAGTTAATTGTTGACAGTTACTTTGGTTGTACGTGTTTTGGCTCGTCTTCGATTTTGGCTACTCCAAAAATTTAACAAAGAATTATTATCAAACGTTGTGTGAAAGAATAAACAAAATTAACTGCGTGGATGCATTCCGAATATTGACTGCGGCATATATTGAAGCTACCTTGGACCAAAGCAACGTTTATCGGTTGTACTAAAGGTTCTCAGAGGGTCGAGAAGAAGTGAGCAGACGCCCGAGCTCGTCAACAACAGACGCAAACATTGAAGTGAAGGAAATAGTATTGGCCGATGTCAAATCACCGTTAGAGAAGTTGTTGAGAACATAAATATATGGATTGGCTCGTGCCATTCGATTTTGAACAATAATTTGATCATGAGACGGGTCTCTGCAACATTTGTACAAAAGCTCCTCACTTACGTTCAAAATCAACATCGCATTAACGTTGCTAAGGAGTTGTTGAGCTCTGTCCGCTACAGAGGTTCATAATTGGTGACGAATCATGTGTTTATGGTTATGACGTGGCAGTTAAAGCTCAATCAGCCCAATAGATGCAGCCACACGAGCCAAGACCAGAAAAAAGCGCGCCAAGCTTGGTTGAATGTGAAGGATTTGCTTACAGTCTTCTTAGATTTGAGGGAGGTGATGCGTCATGAGTTCTTGTCACAGGATAGAACGTCACTAAGGAATATTACCTTCCTCTTATGCGGAATATCGCGAATCAATCTGCCAGAACTGCCCAGATTTGTGGAAGAACAAATATTGAGTTTTGTATCATGATAACTTCCCGGCTCACACATCCTTAATTGTGAATTGCGAATGTTTTGCCAAAAACAACAGAATTATGATGCCGCAGTCACCGTACTCGCCAGACCCAGCGTTCTGTGACTTTTTTTGTTTCCAAGTCTGAAGAGGCCCGTGAAATGACGACGCTCTGCCACGATTGAGGGGATAAAGAAATCATCTAATGAGGAGATGAACAGGATCACAAAAAATGTTTTTAAAGTGGTATGAGGATTGGAAAAAACATTGGCACAAATGTATATCTAGTGGGGATTAATTTAAAGGGGACAAATTAGATATTCGTGAATAAATAAACTTTTGCAAAAAAGCCACAAAATTCGCAATATTTATAACGCATCTCGTATAAACACTTCTATAGCGGAGTGCCAAAGTACAAACGTGCTTCAAGGGCCTATCAATATTGATAAAGAATAGATTTAGATAACTGTTCAGAAACTGAGAACCAATAAATGAAAATGTAATTAAAATTAACATAGATATTTTGGAATGAAAATAACAGTATTAATCGTCTATGGAACAAGTACAGGTAAAACTTTAATTATATAGATCGAATAATCGTCATCAACAAGTACAATTAAATCGTCTAGAGGTGATAACGGTTAAAATTAACACTTTTAGTACAGAAATCACACAAGTAGAAATATACAAACCACCCGCAAACATTGGCACAGATGACGTTCGAAAAATCATGCAGTTAGACCAAATAGCGGCGGCGGATTATAACTCTAAGCATTATATATGTCACAGCACTAACCCCAACCCTCAAGGGACGAAACTTTTTAATTATATAAACTCTATCAATTAACTCAGTTGCTGGCCAGAAGAACTCACTCACATTCCGCAAGTTAACAATCACGGGTTAGACTTATTTATTGTCAAAAATATTCCCTTCAACATCGAATATACTGTATTTCATGACGTCAATTCGGACCATCAACCGGTGCTGCCCTACAATTTAAATACCCTGAACTATTATAGTTAACTGGGAAGACTTACAAAGCATAGTAGAACTATACCTACAGGCAATGGAAATAAACAGCCGAACAACTTAAAGCGATACATAAACTAGAACCAGAACAAAGTAGGGACCACTGTTAAGTGTAAACCGACGGTAAATGCCCAATATCCCACGGACATCGAAAACTTATACCAATAATGACATCGCTTAGGACGAAAATAGCAAACAGCGAAACACCCAACTCCCCAGGAGGACAATTTAAACGTCACAGCAACAGTTTCAGCAATAACTAGGTAATATATAACAAAGGAATGGAACCAAAACGTTGAATGACTAAATCCGAACTTACATTTTGTTTGGCAAGTAGCAACATACCTCCACTCATAAATGACAACATGATCGCTGAAACATCTCGGTCAAAAGCATAGATGTTATTACAAAAATTAGAAAACACTCAAGCTACACCCCACAGAGGAACCAGTAAGTCATGTAGAGATGCGAAAAACAAATGCAGGTGAAATTACTTGGATTATTAACCATCTGGGAAACAGAAAGGCCCGATAACATATCCAGCATAGTCCTAAAACGTCTTCCATTTGGAGCACTGAGGTTCCTAGCGAAAGTACACAACTTCATATTAGATATCGTCAGATTACTGCCTCAGTGGGAGGAAGCAAAAATAGTAATGGTTCCACAGCCACACAATAACCTCGCTACAGTTACTAACTACACGTCCATTAGCTTATTAAACGCTCTAGGAAATTTACTGGAAAAGATTTCCTAAACAGGATAAACTACTACATTACAAAACAAATATATTATCCCAGAACTCCGCAGCTTGTGCACCTATCAGAGCAATTCTCTAAATCTCTAATGCAAATCTCTTTTGTATATCGAATGCGCCTTCGATAAAATGTGGCAAGTAGACCTCATTAACAAACTGAAGTCATACATATACCTGAAGCGATAGATAATTGTCCTAATCAAAGACTACTTCAGCGCACGTTAGTTCCGAGTAATGGTGGAGGAATGGTCCTCTCGCAGGTCCATTAGGACCGCAGTCTCACAAGGAAGTTTGCTCGAACCGGCACTACTCAAACTTTACATTATTGTGACTTTGTGGGTTCGTGAAATAATAAAACGAGGTTACGAAACACAGAAACTCCACTTTATTTTCCACTTTATTTATACATTCGTCACCATTACAGTTTGCTAGCTAACCTTAAACTGTTTATTTTTTCTCACTCTACCCTCAACTGTCTCTCACTTCCGGTAACGATCGGCCATCATTTTTCATCGGCTTCGCGAGCCTACCACCAGGGTGACACAGCTCCCTCCTCAAGGCTGGTCGTCCCGAGCAGCGCCTTCGTAGCGGACCAGGTGATCCAGGTGTACCACCAACATCTTTCCTCGGGGCACCTTCTGGATGCGGTAGACCACGTCATTAATCCTCCTCATTACACGGTACGGTCCTTGCCATGGCTGCTGAAGCTTCGGGCAGCGTCCCTTGGTCCGGGTCGGGCGGTATAAATAGACCAGGTCACCTTGCTGGAAACCTTGGCTGTTGGCTTGCCTGTCGTATCGGGTTTTCATGTGGTCGCTCGCCTTCTGGATGTTCTGAAGAGCCATCTCATGCAATTCGTGGAGGTGGTCCACCAGGTTCTCTACATCCCTCAAGAGTGGCCCCAAGTCTGCGTCCGCCAGCTGCTCCCTCCTCAAGCCTGCGCTATCCCAGCCATCCGCAGGCACTGCCGTGACTACTCGAGCTGCTGTGGCACGGTCCTTCTCCACCACTCTTGTGCATTGGCCGCACTCTTCTGGACAGGGTCTTCGGGACATGGCGTCCGCGTTACCGTGACTCTTCCCTCTGCGATGTTCCGAGGTGAAGTCGTACTCCTGCTGCCTCTGGACCCCACCTGCTGTCTGGCCTTCCGGTCGCGCCGTCACTATCACTTCGCTCCTCGCGGGGACAACCACGTCTTCGCTCAAGCCGATCCTGCCAATTCCAAGGCGCTCTTCTGGTTGACGGAGTATAACCTCTTCTCCGTTGAGCCTCAGGACCTTCCTGCCGACGTCGACCGTCGCCTCGTGGCTCCTGAGGGCATCCAGTCCCAGAATCACCTCCTCAGCCACCTTCGCGACGAACACCAACAGACGCACGGCACTCCGTCCCAAGTGCCGATTCCGTCACAAGCTCGTATGGTCGGTTCGGCTTCCCCGTCGGCAAACCCTTCGCCACCTCAGGTCTGATGATGGTCACGGCCGCCCCGGTGTCCACCAACACGCGGCACGGCTTTCCTCTTACCCAACCGTCCGCGATGAGGTTGCCATCCATCCGCTGGCTGACGGCGCGCAGCGTCACTCGAGGGGATGGTGGTAATGGCGCCGACGTACCTCTCTCCACGCCAGGCCTTACTCCTTTTCCGGCTGCTCTTCCTGGTGTGGGCAGCCTCTCCGCAGGTGTCCGGGCTGTCCACACCCCCAACACAGGCCACTAGGTGTTCGCCGGCGTCCCTCAGCTGGTCTTCTGTCTCCGGCGTAGCGGACGCTCCTCGTTCTCGACGTCGGGATAGATGCTACCTTGGCCACCTCCATCCTTAATGCCGCTGTCAGCGCCTCGAGGATGTTTTCATAATCGCCGAGCATTAGGCGCTGACGAATCTCCGTGTCCCGTACCCCGTCGACAAAGTTGTAGGCGGCTTCCCAGGATACGAAACCCAGTGGCAGGTCAACCAAGGCCTTGCTAGCTAGCTGCTCAATCGCAGTGGCTAACTCCTGCAGCGTCTCCCCCGGCTGCTGTGACCTTGCCTTTAGTTGGCTGCGGTACGCTGCGGCTAAGCGGTGGTTCCCGAAACGATTCTCCAGGGCCTCCCAGATGTACTTGGGCGCCGCCGTCGTCTGCACCGCGTTTAGGACTTCCGCGGCCCGTCCCTGGAGGCTGGCTATTAACTGTGTGGCCTCCTCCGGTGACCATCTGTTGTGCTTGGCCACTGTGTCGAACTGGCGGCGGAAGACCTCGAATGTTGACGCGCCGTCATATTTCGGAGGTTTGACGCGCGCCGATGTTGTGTCGCGTCCCGGTGCGTCAGCCTTCAAATCCTTCAGTCTCCTGCCGACGACGTTCTCCACTATGGCGTTTAGGGACTTGACGCTGCTGTCGGCCTTTCCCTCCAGGTTGTTTACGCGGTTCGCGAGGTCTTCGACGTCTTCAACCATGGCGTTCAGGTACTTGGCGTTATTGTCGGCCTTTTCCTCTAGGTCATTGAAGCGGTTCGCCAAGTCCTCGACGCGCTCGTCCACTTGGCCCATCCGCTTGCCCAGCTCCGTCACGTCATCCTGCACGCCGGCCAACTGTTCCTCAAATTTGGCGGCGAGGACCTCGTTCGCCTCCTTCATTTCCGTGGCCAGACTGTCGTTCGCTGCTTTCATTTCTGTGGTCAATTCGGTCTTTATTTCTTTCAACTCTGCGGCCAGGTTGTTATTTGCCGCTTCTGTTTTTGTTGTTAACTCGTTCATCTTTGCGGCCAAGTTGTTATTTGCCGCTTCCGACTTCGCTGTTAATTCGTCCATCTTCTGCAAAAGCATTTCCAATACCGATTCCATGGCCATAATCTTCGGTGATGTTGTAGTCCCGCTTCCTGACACCCTTTGTGACTTTGTGGGTTCGTGAAATAATAAAACGAGGTTACGAAACACAAAAACTACACTTTATTTTCCCAGCAAATACATTCGTCACCATTACAGTTTGCTAGCTAACCTTAAACTGTTTATTTTTTCTCACTCTACCCTCAACTGTCTCTCACTTCCGGTAACGATCGGCCATCATTTTTCATCGGCTTCGCGAGCCTTCCACCAGGGTGACATTATTGATAATTGAGTGACATAAACCGATAAGTACATCCACACCGATGACGCAGCACTAGTGGCACAGTCCACTAAACCTCACGTACTTCATTTGTGACTGTAGGACGCGCGAAACGAATTAGAACCCTGTTTCAAGAAGTGGCAAATTAAACTCCAACAGATACCAATCAATAAATTTCATGCACAGACTACAACATAGGTATCCTAGGCATGCGCAGACGCCACTCTCATACAGTGACGAAAGAATTGAACGGGAAGACCAATTCATCTACTTAGATGTCACAACGGATCAAGGTCTCTCATGGGAAAAGCACATAAATGTCATCAGGGCAAAAGTAAGTGGTGGAAAAATCAGACTTTCCGCGTTGATTAACGTAAATAACCAACTAAACCTCAACATGGACTGACAATTTACAAAACGCTGAGTAGACCAATTGTGACGTTTGTAGCCCCCTCTGTGTACCGGCTGCTAAAACGCACATAAACAGACTACAGACGCTACAAAACAGAATTATAAGAACAATCACAAAGCTGCCACAGCTTCATGTAAAACTAAATCTGGACACTATCGAAGACATCATTAAGTTGGCTAGCTTCGATCTGTACGAAAAAGAGGGAAAAACCCAAACTCCCTCATACGAAATCTGGGTACACACAACACCCAATATGACACGCATAACAGACCGCTATCCCTTTCCGACAGAACACTTGGCCTGAGGGAAGCTTGGCTCTGGGTTTACCCTATATACCTTACAATTGGCCCTTGAAGTCCTTGCTGTCAAGAAGGACGCTCCTGGGGTATGACGGTCCCTTCAAAATTAATTAGGGCAAGTCACACGGACAAACAGCACATAGTGACATTATGTGTAAATACTAATTAATCTATGTAGATCAGCACGCCAGGACAAATAATGAGAATATACTGACAACCTTAACTAAAGTACTATCGCGAGCGCATTGCTGATTTGAGGCGGGGTGGGCAATGTAGTCAAAGAGATGGGTAGGGCAGTGCGGAGATAAAAGCTCACCGAAACGGTGGGAGGAAGGAGACGGAGTTCTTGAGAGTTATCTTTGTTCTAGCCGTCTTGCCAAGAACGTTCCAGAATATGAGTAATCTATGACAAGGAAACCTGCCCGCCACATTGAGTCAATCGGTAATTGGACGCGTTTGCGTGTACAGCTGTCATAGTAAACTTTGCGGTCGATGACCTTGCAAGTTGTATTGTGTATGCGACGTAATTATGGACTGCTGGTGTACGAAGTGTGTTTCGACGTAAATGAAAAGCAATTTTTAGTGTTTGTAACCTGGACTTTTAATTTCACGAATCCATAAAGTCACAGTTAGTGTCAGGAGTGCGACGTGGCACCATGGAGGCTGCATTGGAAAGATTCTACAGAAAATGGAAAAACTGAAGACGGCTAACGACAACCTCATCGCCAAAAAGGAAGATATTGAAGCTGGCTCACGACACCCTAGCAACGAGGACGGAAGCGGAAAATATCAAGCTGGCCGTAAAGTTGGAGATCAGAAATAAAAACCAGACCACCGATTTGAAAAAATAGACAGCGAATAACACCCTCGCTGCGAAGTTGGAGACGACAAATTACAATCTATCTGAAATGAAGGCTGCAAACGAAGACCTCGCTTCCCAATTTGAGAAGCAGTTGGGCGGCGTAAAGGAGGACGGTACGGAATTGGACGAGCGCGTCGAAGACCTGACGAGCGGCGTTAACACCCTCGAGGGTAAGTTTGACACAAACACTAAGGCTCTGAACGCCTTGGTGGAGCACATCGTAGGCAGAAGTATGAAAGTTTTGTAAGTGGACGAGCCGTGACGCCACAGATCTACGCGCGTCAAACCACCGAAGTTTAACGGTATGTCTAAGTTCGAACTCCTTCGCCACCAATTCGAAACCGTGTCCAAGCACAAGTGGTCACCAGAAGAAGAGGACGCCCAGCTAAAGGCCAGCCTCCAGGGACAGGTCTCAGAGGTCCAGAATGCGGTCCAGAGAGCGGCGGTGCCCAAGGACATCTGGAATGCCCCGGAGAACCGCTTCGGGAACCACCGCTTGGCCGCAACCTAACGCAGCCAACAGACGTCAAGGACGCAGCAGTCAGGGGAGACGCTGCAGGAGTTCACCCTGGCAAAAGAACAGCTGGCCAGAAAAGCTTTGGTCGACCTTCCACCGGAATTCATGTCCCGGGAAGCCGCATACACGTTCGTTGACGGGGTATGAGACGTCGCGATACGTCAGCGCATAACGGCAGAATTGAGGATGGAGGCGGCTTCTGCAGTGTCAAGAATGAGTGGCATCCGCTACACTGGAGACGGAAGACCAGCCGAGGGACGTCGACAAACCAAATGGCGTGTGTTGGGGGTGTGGACACCCGGGACACCTGCAGAGAGACTGCGCACACTAGGAAGAGCAGCCGGAAAACAGCTAAAGACCGTCGTGGCGACAGGCACATCGGCATCATCACCACCATCCCCCTGAGCGACACTGCGCGTTGTCGGCCAGCGTATGGATGACAGCCTCATCGTGGGTTGGTGGGTGTGGAAAGCCGTGCCACGTGCTCGTAGACACCGGGGTAGCCGTGGCCATCATCAGCATTGACGTGGCAAATGTTTGCCGTTGAGGAAACCGAACCGACCATACCAGCTTGTGACGGCATCGGACGACACCTTGCCCGTGGATATGAGGCCCTGCTGCAATTGACCTTGGGACGGAGTCTGTGCGTTGGTGGGGTTTCGTCGCGGAGGTAGCTGAGGAGGTGACACTGGGACTGGATACCCTCAGAAGCCACGAGGCGACGGTCGACGTAGGCAGCAAGGTCCTGCGTCTATTAGGAGAAGAGGTGATACTCCGGCAACCCGAAGAAGGTCTTGGAATTTGCATGGTCCTCCTGAGGGAGACGTGGTTGTCCCCGCGACAAGCGAGGTGGTAGTGTCGGCGCAACTGGAAGTCCAGCGTACGAAGAAGTTTATGCTGGAACAAAGATGCCTGTGCACGGACTCTGTGTAGCCAGGACATTGTTGCCGTGGCGAGAGGAGGTGCCGGTGAGGCTGCTAAACCCAACAGAGCCGATCACAACGTCCAGGACGGGACAGAGTTTGGGACGTGCGAGCCCGTGTTCAGCGTAACAGCAATTGATAAGATCCAGGAGCCGGTGCCGACGCAACAGCTAGGCCCCGGCAGAGGACTTATTGGAGAGTGCGGCCGACTACCGCAGAAACGCTTGAGATGGTTCGACAGCTGCTGAGACGATACCAGGGCGTCTTCGGCCTATTCGGCAACCGCATAGACGCGTCCCGCATGCAAAACAATCGGTGGTACGGGACATGTTGGGGGACATGAGATCCAGGGGAGTGATTGAAGAGTCTGAGAGCCCCTGGTGTTCTCCTGTAGTCCTGGTGACGAAGAAGAACGGCGAGCTAGACTTGTGCTTGGACTATAGGAAATTGAACACTGTCACCAGGAAGAACTGCTTCCCCTTACCCCGGATTGACGACACCCTGGACTCGCTTGCTGTTGCGCAGCGGTTCTCAACCCTGGACCTGAAGTCGGGCTACTGGTAGGTAGCTCGGGAACCGAGAGATATGGAGAAACCCGTATTCTCGACAGACCAAGGACTTTGATGGTTCACAGATATGCCCTATGCCAGCGTAACGTACCAGCCACCTTCCAACGCCTCATGGAATCGGTAATGCCAGGATTGACTTATGACACCTGCCTGCTGTACATGGACATCATCATCGTCGGGAATACATTCGAATACCATCTCGAGGTCCCCAGCAAGGTTCTAGAGAGACTGATGGTGACTAACCTAAAGCTAAACGCAAAGAAGTGCCAGATCTTCTGCAAGGAAAGCAACTATTTGGGCTACAGACCCGGAGACGGTCACGGACGTCTTGAAGGAAGTGAACGCCGGTACTTCAGGAGGACACCTGGGAGCAAACCAAACGATTGACAAACTCCGGCAGCGCTACCATTTGCTGAGGCTCCAAGATGTTGCGAGATGGTACCGTAAATGTCATTTGTGCGCGGACAGTCGCGGTCTCCACACTGAGCCCGGGTCGCCTGCAGCAGTACAAGGTCGGAGCGCCATTTGAAAGGATCGCCGGCCGGCAACATAGCTGAGCCATTCCCAGTGTCCCACCGAGGCAAGAGGTATCTGATGGTGGTATGGACTACTTCACCAAGTGGCCGGAGGTATTTGCCATCCTGACCAATGAGGCGAAGACAATCACAGACTGCCTCGTGGAGCAAGTGTTTCGCAGATTTGGAGTGCCGTTAGAGCTCCACAGTGACCAGGGTACCAATTTTGAAGCCCACCTAATGAAGGATGCACTAGAAAGACTTGGGAGGCATTGTCGTAATGTACACCAAGACCCTAGGGGAGCATCTAAGAAAGGTAGTGGCCAGCCATCAGCGGGACTGGGACGTCAAGGCAACACTGTTCTTGCTGGCCTACCGATCGTCGACACACGACACCACTGGGATGTCAGCTACCTTAATGTTCGGCCGAGGGTTACGCCTCCCTTGTGATCTGGCTTTTGGAAGCCCCCGGACTCAAACAGCCAGCAACCGAGTATATGGAGAACCTGGTGGACCATGTCAACGACATGCATGAGATGACTCGTCAGAACATCCACATAGCGAGAGACCGCATGAAGACCCGCTACGACAGGCAAGCCAATTGCCAAGGATTCCAGCAAGGTGACCTGGTCTGGTCGTACCGCCCTCGTCGGACCAAGGGACGATGCCCGGAACTTCAGCAGTGAACGGAACGACCGTACTGGTTGGTAAAGCGGATATGAAACGTGGTCTACCGCATGCAGAAGGTACCCCGAGGCGAAGGAGAGAGATTCATCCAGAGGTCACTCCTACTGCCCATCTCCGCTACTATTTTGCCAAACAGAACCAGTTACCCATGTGTGGGCGTGGGTTGGACACCATCTGTCTCTTTTACTGTGTGCTTCCAGCTCGGCGTTTGCTTACGAGTGGTCCGATGGCAATACTAACCCTTCCTTTTTTGTAATTTACGTCCTCCAACGTGAAGTCATATCGGACGATAAATGGAATGGGTGAAATGATGTTCAAATGAGCCCAGGGTTCATAGAGCTTAGGGTTTCCCGATATTCGTCTTTCAGAATAAGGGAAAACTCTGGAAAAACCTTATCCAGGTGACTCACCCTGACCGAGATTCGAACTCGGGACCTCTTCAACGTGAGACAGACACGCTACCACCATGCTACCGAGGTGGGCAACCCCGCCTTGCATGTATATATTCTCAATCTTAAGATTCTGTCTACCCAATCGAACCTTATTTACAACTAATATAGTTAATAGTATAAACACAAGAAAATGTAATGGCCACCATCCCATTGCCAAACTTTCTTACTTCCAGAAAGCTATACATTATGAAAAAGTCAAAGTTTTTGGCGCTCTTCCTAATCATCTTAAATGACAATTTGATAGTTTCTGTGCTTTAAAAGTTCTGAGTAAGCGCAAAATAATATTATTCTCTACAATATTATCTGAATGACAAATTATCCTGGTAATGCTTATGTAGCTCTGTAAGTAGAATCCAAATATTGCAATGACAAATCATTGCTAATTAACTTTTGATAAGAAGTTAAGCTAAGATTAGAAGACACAGTTTCCCCAATACAAGTGACAAACGCTCACTCAAATTATATAGTGAAATAAAAACAACCTGAGAGAGGGAAATATATATAGATATGTGTAGTAAGTTAGGTCGAGAAGATTTTTCTTGGGCGAGAACAGGAGTGAGAAACTTGAAATGCATAGGTGAATGTCCATTGTGTGAAGAGAATGTAGATTTCTATTGTATATTACATTGTAACAGGGACGGCTGATGTCTGTAACTTGGTGGGTCACAAAGCTATCCATGCAATTTAATTTTTTGAAGTAACAAACGGTTCTTTAGGGATACCTCCGACCAGGCTACGGCCGCCCGGCGGGGGTAGAGGTTTGCCTCATATGTTCCGGGTACTAGTCTGCAATGGTACAAGGCGGCCTCACGAGGTTATTCGGAGGTGTTCCCTGTGGCTATCCACTTCCATCCCGTCTTGACGTTGTTGTCAACGGTGGACTATTTAAGTAATCAGGTATTGCCGTATGGAAAGACCCCGGAGTTATTCATCGCTCCCAGGGTCTTCGGACTTTTGGGTAGCTCCTCTGCACTTAAATTAACTGTCACTCTATACTACTTTACATACAAGTTAACGGTAATTAGCACATGCACAATTCAATAAACACTCTACAATATATAACACTCTACTATTTATATAGAAACTCAGACGTGCTCTCCTTTCTGCTGACAAACTTATCAATGAGCAACTCTTGACCTACATGATGAAGTTCCTTTCAATGGAAAGCATGACCAATGCAGAAAGCCTCTCTTCACACAATGTATTACGCAGAAATGTTTTAATTCGCTTTAAGTGTAGAGAAACAGCTTCTGCCTCCCATGTTGTCATGGAAACTGTCAGAATTCCATTAAGAAACTCAACGGTTTCACCAAAAGGGGAACACAAGTTATCGTCTCTGAAAAGCGCCATTAGTGGAACAACCCCAGCTATGTTTTAAAATTCCTCAGTGCTGTAAATTGTGGAATGCTCTGTGATCAGTTTCTTTTCTTCAGCAAATAAATAATTCTCAAGAGCAACTATTACATGATGTGGTGGAAACGATACATTATATTCTGAAAATTTGTCACGCGGAAACGGAGCTGCTGTTCCCCCATGGCCAACAACCTGAACCTTTCTTTCATTTCCGTAATAAATGTATCACATATTTCAATTGCCTCTCTTTTTCTCAGTTTTATAAACCCGGTAGACCATCTCCACGACATGCTGTTTTTTTATTCCGAGAGAAGCATATCTTTGTATGAAATCCATTTCGCATACTAACCACTTTGCTAAATGATATGTAGGTGCATCTATATTGCTGATTGCATATTGCTGATACTCGGTCTAACACTGTTATCTTCTTTATGAAGTTTTGGTAGATAATACAGTTTTGGTAAAACTGGGTTGCTGGGGACTAATTTTGCTTTTGCTTTTCCCGGTATTATTGTACTTTCTTTTATTCTATATAATTGTTTATATATTGTATATATTGTTATATTTTTTAAAGCTGACGACCCAAAGAAAGTATATTTCAAATTTACGTATCACCCTAAGGCATTTAATAAATTCAAAAACATTTTCCGTCAATTTCAGATACAACTAGTACCACACAACAAATATAACATGAGAAACATGCTGAATCACCCGCTAAAAAACACAAGTCCAACCAACAAGCTATCCGGAATTTATAGCGTAAGATGTGAGGATTGCCACGAAATTTATATCCGAAAAACAAAGAGAAACCTAGAAACAAGGATAAAAGAACACATGCGATATATTAAATACAAACAGACAGATAAATCGGCCATAGCCCATCACTTCTAGTCAAAACATTACAGCATTTCCAAAGGCATAAAACTTTTGGTACCGGCAAAAAAGTATTGGGAATTAACAGTTTGGGAAAATATACACATTTTGAGGAACAAACAGAGAGCAATGAACTTCGAAATTCCAATAGTAGATGACGTCATTCAACTCATTGAACAGCGCCAGGAGAGGGAGGCGGTCACCTGAAGAACCAGTAGAACATCAGCTGAGGATGGAGACGCGGTGTCCTTGAAACATGTCCTAATTTAAAAAGTAAGTGGAGCTTAAGAGCTTTTACAGTTCGAGAATTGGTTTAAAAAGTGTTTTTGATTGATGAAGCCCCACTGTTTATAAATACTTATATTTATACTTTTATCATACTTCAATACCTAACCTCCGGATCCTACAGCTTTTAACCTCCTGACCAGCAACCTTTAGCTATGAAGCTTACAACTCTTAACCCTAGAGCCCTCAGATCATACCTCAATACGTAACCTCCAGATCCTACAGCCTTAAATGTATACCTCTTGCAGTGACAAAGGTAGCTCTAACATCGATATGCCTCAAAAAGTTGCACCATACATACAAGTAGTTAGCATGAGACAAAATGGTTGAGCTTAAAAGATATGGGTTAGATAGAGGAGAAAAGAAACATGCTTAGGATAGCTTAAGGCGGTAAGAACAAGACATTTGTAGAAAAGAGAACGGATGTTAATAGCAGAATCAACTAGGTTGAACCCTGATCAAGAAGGTAAAAACAAGGGATATGTTAGGTTAGGTTAAAGTGGTAGAATAGAGGAACTTCAGAAAAGAGAACAATTAGCTTAACAGATGCAACAAAGGAAGCCACTAGCAAAACACAGCTAGGATACAATAAAGAATGATGAAAGAAGGTAGAAATGAAGGAGTATATTAGGTTAGGTCAGGTTATGACATAGTAAAGCATAAATGTAGGACTTGCCTCATGATTAACTGCCATTAATCAGTGGACTAGCAAACTGACCTTCAAAATCATAAGACCATACCTCAGCCTTATGAACCCTACAACTCTTAACCCTAGAGCTCCAGATCATACCTCAGGACCTAGCCTCCTAATCCTACAGTTATTAACCTCCCAGATCAGCAACCTTTACCTGTGAAAACTCTTAACCCTAGAGCCGCAGATCATACCAAAAAAGCTAACCATTAAATCCTACAGCTATTAATCTCCCATACCTGCAGCCCTACCTGTTAAAAACCTGCAACTCTTAACCCCAGAGTCCCAGATTATACCTCAGGACCTGGACTCTAAATCCTACAGCTCTCAACCATCCTCACCAAAAGCCTCAAATGTGAAAACTCTGCAAATCTTAGGCAGATCGTACCTGAGGACCTAACCTCTAAGTCCTATAGCTATTAACCTTCCAGACCAACAGTCTTTACATAAGAAACCCTGCAAATCTTAACCCTAGAGTCTCAGATCATAGCTCAGGACCTAGTCTCCAAATCCTACAGTCATTAACCTTCCGACCAGCAAACATTACCTGAGAAAACTCTTAACCCTAGAGCCTCAGATCATACCAAAGTAGCTGATCATTAAATCCTACAGCTATTAACCACAAATACCTGCAGCCCTACCTGTTAAAAACCTGCAACTTCTAACCCCAGAGTCCCAGATCATACCTCAGGACCTAGCCTCTAAATCCTACCTTTCCCAACCATTCAGACCAACAGCTTCAAATGTGTAAACCCTGCAAATCTTAGGCAGATCATACCTAAAGACACAGCATTATAAGTAACAGCAAATAAAGAGGATTGACTACCTGCCTAAACATTGTCTAATCCCCTAAACATACAGATTGCGCATGGCCGCCATCTTGCTCTTTTGGGTCTGCGCTGGAACACTCCCTATTACCCTACTTGAGGGGTTTGGCGATGTTAGGGGTCCTCTTTATGAAGCGTCGGTAATAATTGCACAGCCCAAGGAAACTGCGCAACTATTTCTTATCCTTTGGGCGAGGCCAATCTCTCACAGCCTGTGTCTTCTCCGGGTCTGTGGCCACTCCGGTCGCTGAGGCTATGTGGCCCAAGTAGTTCACCTCCTTGCGCAAGAGCTGGCACTTCTTCGCGTTCAGCTTCAAGTTGGTTGCCTGCAATCTCTGTAGCACCTTACTCAGATTCTGGAGATGGGCTTCAAAGGCCTTACCGACCATGATGATGGAAGGTAGCTTGTGCGTTGAAGAGGCCAAAGGGCATAACTGTGAAATGCCAGAGCCCTTAGCCTGTCGACAATGTGGTCTTCTCCTTCTCTCTCGGATTTAGAGCTACATGCCAGTATCCCGACTTCAGTTCCACGGTCGAGAACCACTGCGCACCAGCTAGAGTGTCCAGGGCGTCGTCAATCCGCTGTAAGGGGAAGCAGTCCTTCCGGGTGACAGCGTTCAGCTTCCTGTAGTCCACGCAGAAGCATAGCTCGCCCTCTTTCTTCGTCACCAACACTACAGGGGAACACCAAGGGCTGTCAGACTCTTCAAACACCCCCCTGAATCTCATGTCCTCCACCATGTCCCGTAACACCCCTTTCTTCGCCGGCGGAACGCGTGTATGTGGTTGCCGAATAGGCCGGGCGTCCCCAGTGTCGATACGGTGAAGCACTCCTTCCGTGCTGCCGTAGTCACTATCACCTTAGCTAAAGACACGCTGATACCGTCTCAGCAGTTGTCGAACTTTCTCCAGCAGTTCTGCGGGTAGGTGGTCGGCCGCCCTCTCCAGTAAACCTTCTAGCATGGGCCCAAGGTGTTCCGTCGGCACCGGCTCCTGTGTCTTGCCGTTTGCTGTTACGCTCACCACGGGCTCGCACGTTCCCAACTCCGTCCTGGTCTGGCTGTCGTGATCGGTGTCCGTTGGATTAAGCAATCTCACTGGCATCTCCTCTAGGCACGGCAACAATGCCCTGACTACACACAGTCCGTGTACAGGCGTCTTCTGGTCAAGCATCATGTTCCTGGTTCTCCAGCCTTCCAGCCGCACCGTCACCATCACCTCGCGAGTCGCGGGGATAAGCACATCTTCGTTCAAGACGGCCCTGCAGATTCCAAGGCGCTCTCCGGGTTCCCGGAGTATTACCTCTTCTCCGTTGAGCCGCAGGACCTTCCCGCCGACGTCGACAGTCGCCTCGTGACTCCTGAGGGCATCCAGTCCCAGAATCACTTCCTCAGCCACCTTCGCGACGAACAGCCACAGCCGCACGGCACTCCGTCCCAAGGTCAGCTCCAGCAAGGCCTCCTTCTCCACAGGCAAGGTGTCGCCCGATGCCGTGACAAGCTGCCATGGTCGGCTCGGCTTCCTTATCGGAGAACCCTTCGGCACGTCAGGTCTGATGATGGTCACGGCTGCCCCGGTGTCCACCAGCACGCGGCACAGCTTCCCTCCTACCCAACCGTCCGCGATGAGGCTGTCATCCGTACGCCGGCTGACGGCGCGCAGTGTCAATCGAGGGGATGGTGGTGATGGCGCCGACGTGCCCCTCTCCACGACAGCCCTTACTCGTTTTCCGGCTGCTCTTCCTGGTGTGGGCAGTCTCTCTCCAGGTTTGCGGGCTGTCCACATCCCCAACACAGACCACTAGGTCTTCGCCGGCGTCCCTCGGCTGGTCTTCGGTCTCCGGTGTACCGGACACTCCTCGTTCTCCACGTCGGGATAGCTGTTACCTTGACGCCTCCAAGCTTAATGCCGCCGTTAGTGCCTCGTGGATGGTTTTATAATTGCCGAGCATTAGGCCCTGACGAATCTCCGTGTCTCGTACCCCGTGAACCAATGTATAGGCAGCTTCCCGGGATAGGAGCTCTGGTGGGAGGTCGACTAGGGCCTTGCTTGCCAGTTGTTCGACTGCTAGGGCGAACTCCTGCAGCGTATCCCCTGGCTGCTGTGACCTTGCCTTTAGCTGGCTGCGGTACGCTGCGGCTAAGCGGTGGCTTCCAAAAGGATTCTCTAGGGCTTCCCAGATGTCCTTGGGCGCTGCCGTTATCTGTATCGCGTTCAGGACTTCCGCGGCCCGTCCCTGGAGGCTGGCTATTAACTGTGTGGCCTCTTCCTATGTTGAACATTTGTTGTGCTTGGCCACTGCGTCGAATTGGCGGCGGAAGACCTCGAAAGTTTACGCGCCGACGTACTTGGGAGGTTTGACGCGCGCAGATGTGTCGCGTCTCGGCGCGTCGGCCTTCAAAACCTTCAGCCTCCTGCCGACGACGTCCTCCACCATGGCATTCAGGGACTTGTCGCTGCTGTCGGCCCTTCCCTCCAGGTTTTATACGCGGTTCGCAAGGTATCGACGTATTCCACCACGGCGTTCCGGGACTTGGCGTTACTGTACGCCTTTTCCTTTAAATCATTAAGGTGGTCGTCAACTTGACCGATCCGCTTGCCCAGCTTCGCGACGTCATCCCTCACGCCGGCCAACTGTTCCTCAAATTTGGCGGCGAGGACCTCGTTCGCCACCTTCCTTTCCTTGGCCAGATTGTCGTCCGCTGCCCTTATTTCTGTGGTCAATTCGGTCTTTATTTCTTCCATCTTCTCGGCGATGTGTTCGTTGGCCCTCTTCATTTGTTTCAACTCTGCGGCCAGGTCGTTATTTGCCGTTTGTTTTTGCAGCGAGGTTTTCATTTGCCGTCTTTATTTCCTTCAACTCGGCGATAAGTTTGTCGTTGGCCGCCTTCATTTCTTCCATTTTGTGTAAAATCTTTTCCAGTGCCGATTCCATGACCTTTGTCCCACTTCTGACGCCAGTTGTGACTTTGTGGTTTCGTGAACTGAAAAGTCCAATTGTACCACTCAAAAATGTTCTTCATTTCCACCAAATTACAATCGAAACACTCGCCGATTACACAGCATTACGTAATGCAGACAGTTACAATTCACCAGTTCGTCTGTCACAGGTCCAATGGACGCACTTACGTTCCCTCAGTGGGCGCTTTTCATGCTGCTCGCCAAGAACTGAACTGAGTTGAACTCCCGGTCGCTTCGTCCCTTTATTTATAGGTGGCTAAATGTTTCTAGAGAACTTTTTACCATGGAGGGGAGAAATATTCTGGAGGTTTCGCGTTCTTTCAGGTGGCAGGAGGAGGGGGAAACGAAAATTCAGCCACCCCTGTGGTCTCCCCTCCCTCCACTCTATCACGCCTCCGCAGGCAGTACCGCTGCCATACGCCCCCTCTACCGGCGTTCCCCTCGCGTAACCGACCGCAAGTTTGCCGGTTGGGTAACACTATTAACATGGAAAAACGGTATTTTAATGATAATTCCTGATAAAAAATAATTGTAATGGACCCGGGAGAAATCTTGTATTAAACTTACATGGCTTTTCCTGTTCATAAAAATTATTCTTATGTACGCTTGTTCCTTTGTTTACTTAATGTTCAAGATGTGTAAAGGAATACTACAATACATTAGATGTTAAGGAAGTTTAAATAATTTAAGAGCACACCTGCACACAACGTTGACTTTTTTATTGTCTACATCAACTCAGCTCTGCCTGTTATGAGAGCTGGTTAATCTGAGTTCTATTGATACACTTAAATTAGTGTATTGTGTATACTATAATTCTATCATGAAAAATGGAATATTACTCTGGGACAACTCAATAGAAAATGAAAAATTATCCCTTATGCAAAAAAGGTTACAGGAATCATTATTAACAGCAATACCGGACGCTCCTGTAAAGATCTTGTTAGAACATTGAACATATTTTGACTTTGTTTCTTCGTAAAATTAAATGTCCAGGCTGCAGAAATTAAAAAATGCTCTTTATTTCCGTAGAAAGACAGTTGAACAACTGTGATATCAGCAGAATGACGTGACACACTCGAAAACAATCTTCAAGTCCGACTGCCACATATATACACTGAACGATTGCCACTCACTTCTCGCACTGGCCGGTCGAACACGAGCAGCTGTTCACCAGGTTCCTCGAAACCTCACGAAGGCACATGAAAAGTACCGAACAAACTCGATCATTCGTGTTGGCAGACGAAGGAGAGAATTATCCAGAGGTCACTCCGAGTGCTCCTCTCCGCCACAACTTTGCCTAACAGCAACCAGTCACCCATGTGTGGGCGTGGCTTGGACGCTATCTGTCTCTTTCTCTCCGCCGTTCCCTCTCGGCGTCAGCTTAAAAGCGACCTCGTGACAACACTAATCCTTCCCTGCATGTATATATTCTTGATTCTAAAATGTTGTGTGTACAATCGAGCCTCAGAAATAATCTAGTTCATTGAATAAATACAAAAAATGTAATGGACACTATCCCATTGCTTAGCTTTCTTGCTTCCAATAAGCTGCACATAATGAAACCATCGAAGTGTTTGGCGCTTTCCTAATCATCTTAATGGACAATTTAATAGTTTCTATGCTTTTAAAATGCTTCTAGAAAATGACTAAGCCCAAAATATTATTCTCTATTATATTATCTGAATGACACATTATCTTGGTAATTCTGATTATTCCATTGCAATATGTTCAAATGTCCTCCTGGAGATCTGAACGAAGGAGTATTACTCAACACGGATTTGCAGAAGACAAAATATTATTTATGTAATGGATTTCAACTGTTTATTGCAGATATCTCTTTTTGGAAGTACGTAGTGGAATAGCTCCTTCTTAACCCTTATATTGTGAAGGAATACGGCTGTTGATCTATCAGGTTTGGCAGGCCATTAGGACACAACCACCCTTTCCTCCATTTGCTAGATGAAGGACTTTCTTACTCCATAAGTCAATAGTAAACTTATGAATGACGTTTCTTCCATATTTGATGGGCCAGCTATACCACCTCAACTCGGTTACTACAACTTCATGTGTTACATCCAGGCGCACCTCGGGCTGGAAGAGGATCGGATCAGGTTAGGAGTGGCAATAAGAGGCGCATTGATAGATGTTTATTTAATAAATCAACATAAAGCAAGAGTCAGAAACTACCGATAATGCTGATTGATCAATCGAAGCACAAATGTCTTCAGTACACTACCACTTCTATGTTGTTCTCAGAAGAAGGCATGTCTGAACAGAGAAATATTCTCTCGATGCTTCCATGGAACACTTGTATCAGCTGTGGGAAAAGAACTAAAGAAGATTAAACTATAACTGGAAGCTAGTTTAACAATGCTGACTGTCATTTGTCCGTTGTGATGCTCCCTATCTGTTACCCAAAGTGACTGCGCTGTCAGACCATGGACCAGAAAAAACATCATAAACTTTTGTACTTTTGCCACTTGCTCAACGGAGACTATGTCAAAGACGCGGTATGCAATTAATTCTTGTGACTTTGCTTTCAAAACAACAGAATCATGGAAATAGTGTGGCTAGACATTCATGCAAAGTTAAGACCAGTAATGATCGAAAGCGCTGAGTCTTCAATTCGGAATCATCAAAAGCAGAGATTTTCTAGATTGAAATATTCCATAAGATCTCACAATGAGAAGTTGCTGGTACTTGTTTGAATAGCGAAAACTATGAGATGAATCAAGCCCTAAGAGATGAAGTAAATAAAAGCGTCTAAAGAAGGGAGCATATGACGATGACTCACACTGTTAATGGTGATATATTACTGAATGCAACAGTCACATAAGGCGCCTGTGTGAACAGAAGCCAGGAACAAATTTCTCATCAATGGATAGAAAATTTCTAGTTGACTTAAGTAATTAAATATAAGGATGTTGTAGGAAATAAGGGGAAGTATGCGATAAATATGAAGGAGAAAGATATGACGTGGGAAATGTTTGGGAATGACTTTTATTCCAATGCAAGTGTCAGAACCAAAAGTACGAATCAACATTGTCAGTTTTACGTGGATTTAAAATGAAGTGCGAAGTAAGAAGTGACGAGTGACTTGAACGCTCCAAGATGAGACATGCACAAAGTATTGATCCACAGAATTGAGTGAATTACAAAATCGCAGTTATTAGTAATTTAAGAAAAGGAGAGATCGCCATATGTCTTACAAAGCAAGTTCTAACCTCTCTCACACTTACGCAGTAAGCTTCACAGCAAATTCTTTCGACAGTCTACACCTCTGTAGAAAATCTTGTGATAGCTTCTAAAAATTATTTCTCCTCAAAGCCGTACTCTGTTAGGAATGTCATTTGGGAGCTCCAAATATAACAAATTGACATTAAGAGCTGCGTTCACGCCGCCATCTTGACCATTTACAATTCTTAATGACTTAACAGCAGCTATATAACTTGTTAGTTTTACAAGATATACAACATGGGTGTTAATCTAACTACTCGGTTCCTAAGGCCAGAAATGCGGTGCTTCATCAATATCATACTCAGACGGAGGAATGTCTGGAGATATTGACAGTGCTTCTATGGAACATTTGTATTAGCTGCGAAAAAACTCAGCATAAAGCTACACCTGAGAACTATCTTCACGATCTTATTGTTCATCCTGCTGAAGTGTTGAACTCTTTCTTCTAGCTTATGTGACTCGTATTTCCGGCCAAGGAACAGAACAGTTACTCACATATTTTATCCTCGCCTTCCTGAACGAAAAGGAAAGTAACTCAATGGAGGATCTATTAAGTACGTAGAAAGCAAACCAGTTGTGTGAGTTTGCTTTAAAATAACGGAAATTAGGACTACTACCAGGTATGTGACCGCGTTAAAGATCTGGTGAATGGCGTGGCTACTAATGCTAGTTTGGGTCTAGTATTGCTAGAAAACGATTCCACTGAATTATTTGACAGAGTTACATAATAGTTGTCTGTGTAATTACAACTTATAAGTACATACCAACTAATATATTTATTAAACACGAACTACATATAATTCTGTAATAATAATGATAATAAACACCATAAAATGGTGAGATGAAAGCTATCCGAAACATCTTTCCCGTTCAATAAGAACTGGTTCCTTTAAACGAGACAAGTACGACTCTGGTAACACACCCTATTCATCTGCATTTCATACATCAACAAACTATGGCCTTGGAAAACTCACAATGAGAATTTATCACATATTTATGTTCTGTTAGCCTTATTAATTAAACAATGCGTTTTCAAAAGTGACAACCACCTAAAGCCCTTATCACAAACTTAACATTGGTGGCCTTCTTACCTACATGAACTAAATTGTGGTTTTAAAGTGGAAAACTCAGTAAAACTCCTATTACATACTTAACACTGATGGTGCTTCTTACTTTCATGAACTAAAATATGTCTTCCCAAATGTGACAACTGAGTAAAGCTCTTATCACAAACTTCACAGTAGTGTGCGTTCTTACCATCATGAAGTAGTTTATGGGTTTTCAAAGTGGACAAATGAGTAAAGCTCCTATCACAAACTTTACATTTGTGTACTCTCTTACCTTCGTGAATTATATTATGGGTTTTCAAACGTGACAACTGAGTAAAGCTCTTGTCACAAACATTACATTTGTGTGACTTCTTACCTTCATCAACTAGATTATGGGTTTTCAAATGTGACAACTGAGTAAAGCTCTTATCACAAACTTTACATTTGTGTGACTTCTTACCTTCATGAACTAGATTATGCCTTTTCAGATGTGACAACTGAGTAAAGCTCTGGTCACAAACTTACCATTTGTGTGGCTTCTTACCTTCATGAACTAGATTATGGGTTTTCAAATGTGACAACTGAGTAAAGCTCTGGTCACAAACTTTACATTTGTGTGCCTTCTTACCTTCATGAACTAGATTATGGGTTTTCAAACTCCACAAATGAATAAAGCTCTTATCACAAACTTCACATTTGTTTGACTTCTTACCCTCATGAAGTAGATTATGGGTCTTCAAAGTGGACAAATGAGCAAACCTTTTATCACAAACTTTACATTTGTGGGCCCTCTAACCTTCATGAACAAGATTATGGCTTTTCAAATGCGACAACTGAGTAAAGCTCTTGTCACAAACTTTACATTTGTGTAACTTCTTACCTTCATGAACTAGATTATGGTTATTCAAGTGTGACAACTGACTAAAACTCTTGTCACAAACTTTACATTTGTGTGGCTTCTTACGTTCATGAACTAGATTATGGGTTTTTAAATGTGACAACTGAGTAAAACTCTTATCACAAACTTTACATTTGTGGGCCCTCTTACCTTCATGAACTAGATTATGGGTTTTCAAATGTGATGACTGAGTAAAGCTCTTATCACAAACTTTACATTTGTGGGTATTCTTACCGTCATGAACTAGATAATGGGTTTTCAAATGACAAATGGGTAAAGCTCTTATCACAAACTTTACACCTGTGTTCCCTCTTACCTTCATGAACTAGATTATGCCTTTTCAAATGTGACAACTGAGTAAAGCTCTTGTCACAAACCTTACATTTGTGTGTCTACTTACCTTCATGAACTAGATTATGGGTTTTCAAATGTGACAACTGAGTGAAGCTCTTGTCAGAAACTTTACTTTTGTGTGGCTTCTTACCTTCATGAACTAGATTATGGGTTTTCAAGCTACATAAATGAGTAAAGCTCTTATCACAAACTTCACATTTGTGCGACTTCTTACCCTCATGAAGTAGATTATGGGTCTTCAAAGTTGACAAATGAGTAAAGCTTTTATCACAAACTTTACATTTGTGCGCCCTCTTGCTTTCATGAATTAGATTATGGCTTTTCAAATGCGACAACTGAGTAAAGCTCTTGTCACAAACTTTACAATTGTGTGGTCTCTTACCTTCATGAACTAGATTATGGTTATTCAAATGTACCAACTGAGTAAAACTCTTGTCGCAAACTTTACATTTGTGTGGCTTCTTACCTTCATGGATTAGATTATGGCTCTTCAAATTTGACAAGCGAGTAAAGCTCTTGTCACAAATTTTACATTGATGTAGTTTCTTACCATCAAGAAGTAAATTATGTACCTTCAAGTTGTACGACCGAGAAAAGCTCCTATTTCGAACTTTACAATCGTGTGCCTTCTTACCTTCACAATAAAAATTATCTGATTTCATATGTGATAACTTACTAAAGCTGTGATCACAATCTTTACATTGGTGTGATTCCTTAACTCCATTAGTTAAATTATGTTTTTTCAAATTTGATGCAGAGCCAAAGCCTGTCTCACATGTGCTACACTGTTGTGTTGTTTTGCTCATATCACTTACACTACTGTGTTTTAAGTATAAAGGTTCTATATATGTGTCTACGCCATCGCTTGTGTCTCTTGTTTGGACTTCAGCAGAGACCAATGGTGACTTGCCAAGAGTAGTGACAGGAACTGTTTCTGGGTGTAATCTGAAATGTTGCAGAACTTAGTATCGTTTAGTGAATTATAAAATAATAAAACCTGAAGACAGAATCAGTGAGTACATACACAGACATCGGTGACAATCATAGTTAAATCAATTCATTTAAGGTAACTATGCTGTTCATTATAACTAATTATTTCTTTTAATCCACAATATCTTCAAACAAATAATAAAGGTCTTTCCAATGAACATAGTGCTTTGTGTTTGTGGCAATAGAAAAAATATGAACTGACAATTACATCAACATCACTCTTTGCTATAAAGGCAACTATTCAATTTATTTTGTAATTTCTGCGTCTATAAACATGGCACTAAAACTATTTGTAAAAAAGCAAGCATTATACAAAAGAACATTTAAATTCAAAGGATCATTTCAGATGATGGAATTCAATACCGATTCTCTATCCACCACAAGATACAAATAAACAGCAACCAAATATTAGTCAAAAGTACCTGAAGGTGCTAAAGAACAAATAAGCAATCACAAATAATAAAATTGTCATCAACACGTATTTCACAAATTGTGTGCTTCATTAAAATTTACATATCATATTTAATTCCTGTAGAGCTGCTCCTAAGAAGTAACAATAACTAACTTTTCTCATTCCGAATGAACACCTTAGAAGCTCCTCGACAAAATTCAAATAAGTATTGCATAATCTGCACGAAAATATATTAAAATATATAATACACGTTTTATCAAGGGACACTTTAAAGCTAACTTACAATCACTTTCACTGTTTTTACAAATGCTCGTCGCTTTTCGTCTCACATAAAATTGCTCTCGCTGGCGAATTGTACACAACTATGAGACTCAACGGTCAACTACTAAGGATGGCTTTTGATACCCCTGTTATAACCTGCCGGTCATGGAGGAAATCTGCCAAAGGAATGGAACCATGTCGAAGTCAAATCTTTTATATCTACCAAATTCAAACGGTCTGCAACACAGCAACGCGGTAAAACAATCAATCGCATACTACACAAATATAACAAAAACATCAATTACCTTTAAAGAAACTGATGAAAATATATTTACAGATAAGTGAAGTTTTTGTTACAAATAATTATCTTTGTATCATATTCCTTGCTTCACAGTTACTAGCTTTGATTACGTTTTAAATCGCACACTTTAAGCTTCATGACGTCCGGTACTAGCTCTAATTGAATGCTCTATTCTATCTTCATAGCGGCAAACAACGAAAATGGTGGAGTGGTGTGATTCACACTTAATTTCTTTAAGTTTGGTATTCACTCGCTTTTTAGAACTGGGGTTCTCATATATCATTGTTCCCTTCACAATTTTGCTCGACGAAATTTCTGGACACAACTTCATTATTGATCCACCTCTCCACGTATTCAATGAGCGCTGCTCTGTTTGGAAGTTGAAGAAACGCCCGTAAATCTGGGAGGGTGATCCCAGCAAGCAAGTTGAGGACCCGATGATGGCGGAACCTTTTCTGGAGGGCGCACATTGCAAGTATTACATCTTCAGCCACCCTCACGAGCTAGTCACAAGATCTGTCCAAAAAGAAAGTGACGCCTGATGCCGTCTGTACTTTGTTTGATTTCTAGATGGCAAGGCTTTAATAAAGTCGGATCAGAAGACTGTGCCTACTACACCACAGTCTATTGTATCCTGCAGTCCACTCTTCACTTCAAGGAACACAGCGTTACCCAGGAATATGGTGCTAATGAGCCAGCCGGACGTCACGCTGACATTTACTCCTATTTTCCCTTCTTGTTCACTTGCCCGCTGACAGTTTTTCACGTGTTCTAGGTAGCCTCTTCCCCCAGCACGTTCTCGCCGACCCTTACTCCTCTTCTCCTGGCTTGTTCACTTGCCCGCTGACAGTTCATCACGTGTTCCAGGTAGCCTCTTCCCCAACACGTTCTCGCCGACACTTACTCCTCTTCTCCTGGCTTGTTCACTTGCCCGCTGACTGTTCTTCACGTGCTCTAGTTATCCTCTTCCCCGACATGTTCTCGCTAAACATACTCCCTTTCTCCCGGCTTGTTTACTAGGCCGTTACGGGTTCTTCAACTGTTCTAGGTAGCAACTTAACCAAAACGCTCTTGCCGACAACCACTCCTTTTCTCTGGCTTGTTACCTTTCTCATTGACAGTTGTTCACGTCTTCTAAGTGGTCTCCATAAGACGTTCACGCCAACTATTACTCCTGTTGTCCATTTCGCCGTAGAAAATTCCTTACATGTTCCAGGTAGCGGCTTCTCCAACACGTTCTCGCGCACCCTGGCTTGTTCACTTGGCCGTTGATAGTTCTTCACGAGACCTAGGTAGCCGCTTCCCCTGCACGTTCTTGCCGAAGCCTAGTAATTTCTTCCATTCCTAGTAATTTCTGCACATGGCAGTTGACAGTTCTTCATGTGTTCTAGGTACCCGCTTCCCCATGTTCCTCCCAAGGCTTCATCCTTTCCAATCATCCTGTTTACTTGGTAGTGGACAGTTCTTCACGTGTTCTATGTAGGCCCTTCTCCAACACCTTCTAGCCGGAATTTACTCCTTTTATACTGGCTCGTTTACTTGGCCGTTAACAGTTCCTCACCTGTTCTAGGCAGCCGCTTACCCGACACGTTCTCACCAACACCTATTCCCTGTCTCCCAGGTTGTTCATTTTGTCATTGATAGTTCTTCACATGATCTAGGTAACCCATTCCCCTACACGTTCCCAGCAACACTTACACCTTTCCTCTCTGCTTGTTCTCTTGGTCATTGACAGTTCTTCACGTGTTCTAAGTAGGCTCTTCCACAACACATTCAGGCCGACCCTTACTCCTGTTCTCGTGGCTTGTTCACTTGGCATTTGACTGTTTATCACATCTTGTAGGTAGCCTCTTCCCCAACTCGTTCCTGCCGTCACTTACTACTTTCCTCCCGGCTTGTTAACTTGGCCGTTAACAGTTCCTCACCTGTTCTAGGTAGCCGCTTCCCCAACACTTTCCCGCCAGCACCTACTACTTTCCTCCCGGCTTGCTTACATGGCCGTTAACAGTTCATCTGTTCTAGGTAGCCTATTCCCCAACACGTTCTCGCCGACAACCACTCCTCTTGTCCCGGCTTGTTTCCTTTGTTATTGACAGTTCTTCACGTGTTCTAGATAGCCTCTTACCCAACACCTTCACGCAGACCCTTACGTCTAGTCCCATGGTTTGTTCACTCGGCCGTTGACAGTTCTTGACGTGTTCTAGGTAGCCGCTTCCATAACACGTTCTCACCGACTCTTACTCCATTCCTAGCGGCTTGTACACTTGGCCGTTGACATTTCTTCACATGTTCCAGATAGCCGCTTCCCAAACACGTTCTCGCCGACCACTACTCCTTTCCCCCGGCTTGTTCACTTGGCCGTTGACAGTTCTTGCCATGTTCTAGCTAGCCTCCTCCCAAAAGCGTTCTCCCCGACGCTTAATCGTTTCCTATCGGCTGGTTCACCTGTCCGTTGACAGTTCTTCACGTCTTCTAGGTAGCCGCTTCCCGAACACGTTCTCGCCGACACTTACACCTTTTCTCCCGGTATGTTCAGTTGGTCATTGACAGTTCCTCACGTGTTCTAGGTAGCCTCTTCCCCAACACGTTCTCGCCGACCCTTACACCTTTTCTTCTGGCTTGTTCACTTGCTCATTGACAGTTCTTCACATGTTCTAGGTAGCCTCTTCCCCAACACGTTCTCGCCGACACTTACACCTTTTCTTACGGCTTGTTCACTTGGCCACTGACAGTTCTTCACATGATCCAGGTAGCCTCTTCCCACATACGATCTCGCCAACATTTACACCTTTTCTCCTGGCCTCTTCACTTTATCCTTGACAGTTCTTCACGAGTTCTAGGTAGCCGCTTCCCCAGCACGTTACCCCAACGTTTCATACCAGTTGATAATGATGCTCTTATGGGTATGAGAGAAAAAGAATATATCTTTCCAAGATGGCGTTGAGAAGTCTAATATTTCATCCGAGTTTCCAGTAAATTTTATAACTGTATTGAAAACGCAATGCAGTTGAGCAGATTGCAGGAATTTAAAATATTATTAGCAGCATTACGGCATGTCATAAGAAAGTTACATAATAAAGGTGAATCCATAGTTATCCCATTGCCGGACGCCATTGACAGAATGGAACTAAAGGTTCACAATGTTTCCACAGATCCAAAATAACTTCTCAGTATATTAAGTACAGTTTTTGAAAGTACAAATGAAGAGCTAGATTTGAAAGAAATTTGTAGTCAGTTTGTAAAATGTTATGGTAGGATATCAACGGACCCGAGTCAACCATGTCCACATTGTTATGTCCATATTAGACACGACGATGTTGTAAATGCTAAATCAATCACTCCTAAGAATCCTAAATTACATTACTCCTACCATGCCCAAAAATATTAATTCCAGTACCAATATAACGTTAAAAAATAAGGAGTATTCCCTCAAAACTAATTCCTTCAAATCCTCATCCACAAAGCATGACCATAATGTTTTTAAATCTCTAGTACAAGGTACTGCTTTTGAAACAAAGAAGAAATTCTGTTCATCATCTGGAACCATCAGTAAGAAGCAAAATAAGGCTCAATCTTCCAGATCATCAAACCAGTCAAGAAATGCTAACCATCCATGCTTTGGATGGAAAGTTGGGCAAGATATGACCTCTAGTGACCATAGGGTCATTATTTTAATTATAATATAGGCAGCAAGTCACAAACTCAGAAAATCAGTTCCGCCTTTTAGAAATAAGAAATTTTCCGATAACATATGGAATGAAGCATTGGAAACCGCTAGAAGAAAAATGGGAAAATTGAGAAAGATATATAAGAAGGCTACGATTGAAGCTGATAGAGTAGATAAATTGAATCGTTATAGTCATACCAAATTTAAATTTAAAAAGCTTCTATTGGATACAAGAAGTAAAACATGGATCAATTTTGTAGAATTTCTACTGAATAAAGATATTTGGGATATTCCCTATAAAATTACTATGGATAAAATTAAAACAAAAGAAGTTTTTAATGCACTGAAAAGAGACGATGTGAGTATGGCAGCAAATTGTGAAGATATCTCCAAGTTATTGTTGAAAATCCTCTTGCCCGATGATGATGCGACTATGGATAATCTGCATAATAAAATTCTAAGATTGAATATGAAATTTAATTACAATAATTGTAATGTAACATATCCCTTTGATATTTCAGAATTAAAGAATTTTTTTATTAATTAAAGAAGAAGAAATCTTGTGGTCCAGATAATATCCCAAATGAAGTTTTGATTGCTCTTCAGGATACGTGCAGTATTTACATTGATTGTATAAATTGCTTTTGAGTTATTGTGAAAATAGAAGAGTCAATATACAAGGAATCAATCAGTAGATTTAGAAAATGAGTACAAAAGAATGCCCAAAAGGATCAGTTTTAAGACCAACATTCTGTTGCAAATTCGTTTGTACTTTTACGTCCCCCAACGTTAAGTCATAGCGGACGATGAATGGAATGGGTGACATGACACTCAAATGAGCCCAGGGTCCATAGAGCTTACAGTTACCCGACATTCGTCTTTCAGGATAAAGGAAAACCCTGGAAAAAACCTTATCCAGGTAACTCACCCAGACCGAGATTCAAACTTGCGACCTCTCGAACGTGAGGCAGACTAGGACCAACATTCTGGGATATAGTTATGGATACTCTCTTAGAAGTATTTGAAAATGATGATAATGTTTTAAAAATTACCGCATATGCTGATGATGTTATCCTTTTGATTGCTGGAGAGTCAAGAGCACAATTACAAATAAGATAAAATTTCTTAACTGAATTACCTGAATGGTGCACCGATACCAAGTTACACATTGCCCCTCATAAATCAATGCACATGATGGTGAAAGGAACATTAAAACGGAATCCTGCTATTAAATACAATAATGAAACTATCAAACGTTGTAGAGATATAAAAAATTTGGGTATTATTTTAGATGAGAAGTTAAACTTCAACAAACATATAGAGTTTGTCAGAACGAAGGCGAAAGAGTTATGCAGAAATTAGCCCGAATTGTTAGCTCAAAATATAAAATATCTTTAAATAATATCATAACATATCATTGCACTATTTTTGGATCAATAATTACATATGCAGCAGCAGTTTGGGCTCAAAAAGTAAATCATTCAACTTGAAGAAGGAAATTAAGCAGTATGCAACGAAAAATCTTATTAAGTCGTACTGGTGCAGTTTGTACAACGTTGACACTAACACTTCTGATGGTAACAGAAATCTGGCCCATCGATATCTTAACTAGATTAAGGGGAGCTATGTTTTGGATGAAGAAAGGTGATGGTAAAAAAGTGAAAAATTTTATTGGGAAAGTATGTACTAATAAATCGGATATTAAGAAATATTTATTGAGTGAATGGTAAGATGAGTGGATATATGTAAAGGTTGGAAGAAGAAGCCATGATATTTTTCCATCAGTTACTGAACAATTAAGGATCCAGCATGTCAAAGCTACAAAGGGTTTAATACATTTTCTAACAGGACACGGACCTTACGACACTTCCTGGCATAAGACAAATAGCAGTACGTGTATTATATGTCATGTAAGTGATAGTCCGGAGCATGTTCTCTTTGAATGTCCTAAATATACCGAACAAATTTCAGAGGAAAGGAGTGCATTAAGTGGAATTAATATATGGAATATAATTAGATCTCCAGATCTTTATGATATATCATTCAATCTGGCAAACACTGTAAGTGAATAAGCTTGGAAGATTCCACTAAATAAAGCCTTACCTATACAAAATCTTCCAGTTGTTACTGAAGTAAGAAGATCCGAAAGACTCATTACCAACAGGATACAAATAGAAATATTATTACCAACGAAGATATATAAGTTGATAATATGCAAACAATCAAAAGAAGATGAAGCTATTTGGTTTCCATGGGCAGATGCGACTGGGGAGAGTGAAGGAGTATCAGAGAAGCAAGACTAGCTGATGAAGTCTATGGGGATTTTAAACTGAGGCTTGATGAATGGCGCACTCTACACTCCAATCATCCATTAGCTCGGACGAGGAGGCGGAGACTGTGAGCGATCCGGATTCTCAACCAAGGCTTAGCCATGCATGATGGTTTATTCAACATGTACCAGCTCGGACGAGGAGGAGCAAATATAGATGATCCAGGTCCACAACCAGAGTCCAGGAATAGCATCGCGTCATTCATCAGTGTTGAGCAGGGGGAGCAGGAGGAGGAGTTTCCACATACGGCAGTTCAACATAATGTTACCCAATCGGCAAACCTGCGGTCGGCTACGCGAGGGGAAGGCCGGTGGAGGGGGGCGTGTGGCTTCGGTACCGAACACTCGCCGGTCAGCTGCCGCCTGCGGAGGCGTAACAGAGTTGAGGGAGGGGAAACCGCAGGGGTGGCTGAATCTTCGTTTCCGCCTCCTCCTGCCACCTGAAAGAACGCGAAATCTCCGGAATATTTTCCCCTCCATGGTAGAGAATTCTCTAGAAACATTTAACCACCAAAAATAGAGGGACGATGCGACCGAGAGTTCAGTTCTTGGCGAGCAGCCGTGAGGAGCACCCAGTGAGGTAACGGACTGGAAGACTGCGTACGTGCATCGGAGGAGTTGTGCGTGATCGCGAGTGCAGAGTGGACCGGTGACAGACGAACTGGTGAATTGTAATTGTGTGCATTACGTAATTCTGTGTAATCGGCAAGTGCTCCGACTGTAATTCAGTGGAAATAAAGAACATAGTTGAGTTGTGCAATTGGCCTTTTAATTTCACAAACCCACAAAGTGACAATAATGCCTTGCTTCAGTGATTTTTCCATTTTCTATAGTTTTATGGTGAACTGTGTTACGGGGATGGTAAACCCTCCCCTTTAAAGGTGGTTTTTGTACTTTTAAAGGTTTTCATATTTTTGATTTAGTGGGGTGCTTGGCCCCTCCCTTTTTTAGGGGAGTAATTTTTCCTCCCCGTTTTAAATTTAATTTGAAGCAGTGGTGTGTAAGTGATGAAGATTTGGCGATATATTTTTGTTGTGATAAGTGGATTTCAAAAATAGGAAAAGGTGCTTTCTGGTGAAATGTTTAAAAAATATTTGTTTTTCTTTGTTGATTTATGAATTTAAAGGGATGAAGTGTTTGTTTGAGTAGCAGAGATGGTTAATAGTGTTTAAATGATTGTGTTTTTTGTGAAGTGATGTAGGATTGAAGTGAACTTCTGAATTAGGAGATGGATTAATGATTAGGATTGTGGTTTTGTGAAGTTCAAAGGATCGAAGTGCGTGTTTAAAGTGTTAGAGAAGGATTATGATAGTGTTTCAATGATTATAGGATTGAATGTGTATGGTTTGGTGTAGGAGGAGATGGATTTAAGATACGGTTTATAGGATTTAATTGTGGTTTTGTGATCTGTTTTTCTTTTATTAAAGGATTGATGTGGATGTTTGAATTCTTAGAGAATGGTTACTGATTGTTTGAAGGATTAAAGTGGATGTTTGAAGTAGAAGGAAATGGATTTATAATGTTTTAAGGATTTTTGTGGGTTTGTGATGTTTAACGATTTGAGGTGGATATTTGAAGTGTTAGAAAAGTATTATGATATTTATGCGATGGTTTGTAGAATTTAAGTGGGTGTTTGAAGTAAGAGCAGATGGTTTTTAAAGGTTTAAATATTATTATGATTTATACATTATATTTTGAAAGTTTTAAGTAGGTGAAATGGATTTTGTTTTCAGAGTTCATATGTTGTTAGAATGAAATGACCACTCCTCTTCTCGTGGCTTGTTCACTAGGTCATTGAGCGTTCTTCACTGTTCTAAGTAGCCTCTTCATCAACACGATTTCGCCATCATTTACTCCTTTCCTTCCAGCTTGTTTACTTGGCCGTAAACAGTTCTGCAACTGTTCTAGGTAGCCTCTTCGCCAACACGTTCAAGCCGACAACCACTTCTCTTCTACTGGCTTGTTCACTAGGTCACTGACAGTTCTTCACTGCTCTAGGTAGCCTTTTCACCAATACGTTTTCGCCAACACTTACTCCTTTCCTCCCAGCTTGTTTACTTGGCCGTTAAAAGTTCTTCAACTGTTCCGGTAATCGCTTACACAACACGCTCTCGATGACAACCACTCCGCTTCTCCCGGCTTGATCCATTGGACACTGACACATCTTCTCGTCTGCTAAGTGGTCTCCTCCCCAACACCTTCATGGCAACCCTCACTCCTGTCCTCCCGGTTTGTTCACTTCGCCGTTAACAATTCTTCACATGTTCCAGGTAGCCGCTGCTCCAACACGTTCTAGCCGACCCCTACTCCTTTCCTCCCGTCTTGTTTACTTCGTCGTTGACAGTTCTTCATGTGTTCTAGGTAGTCTCTTCCCCAACACGTTCAGGCCGACCCTTACTCCTGTTCTTCTGGCTCGTTCACTTGTCCGTTGACAGGTCTTCACGTCTTCTAAGTAGCCTCTTCCCCAACACGTTATCGCCGACAATTACCCCTTTTCTCTCGGCTTGTTCACATGGTTGATCACAGTTCTTCACGTGTTCTATGTAGCCTCTTCTCCAACACGTTCTCGCCGACAATTACTCCTTTCCTCCCGGCTAGTTCACTTGATCGTTGACAGTTCGTCATGTTTTCTAGGTGGCCGCTTCCCCAACACGTTATCGCCGACAATTACCCCTTTTCTCTCGGCTTGTTCACTTGGTCGTTCACATTTCTTCACGTGTTTTAGGTAGCTGCTTCTCCAACACGTTCTGGCCGACGTAATTCAGGTGTTCCTTCGTTACCAATATATCGAATTTTCTGGATATTCAAGGTGGGAGTAGTTGACCTCAGCCCTAAGTTGCCTTCTCCTCAAGGCTTTCCTTAACTTCGCCTTTCAGGAAGCTAAGGCGTACTCCCAGGTTCCGCGACACGACAGGCTCTAGGCCGAGATATTCATTTTTTATACCAAGCGATACCATGTTCTTCTTGGCAGCAAGATTTTGTCACCTTTGATCCATGCCTTCTCCCAGTTGTATTTAGTTTTCATCTTCTCCATTACCTCTGCGCAGGATTTGATTTAATTTTCCATTTCTGTCGTAATTTGTTTCATTTTAGATTCATTCCTGTCCTCGTTGGTTTTCATTTCCCTCTTACATTTGTCTCCATTTCATCTTCCATTTTTCCCGCGCTGAATTTCATTCGCCATCGCAATTTGTCCATTTCAGTTTTCACTGCAGATATTTCGTTTCTCATTCTCTCCATGCCGGATTTCATTTCGTCCATTGCAGCTAATAAGGTATGAAGCCTTTGCTCCATTGCGGCTCCTTACCCCACTTCTATACACTAGTATGAGTAAAAGGACAGCAAGAGGTTGTACTACTTTAACTCTAGTATCGTTAGCTCAGTGCTAAGTTACACTTTTTTACAAATACAACAAAAAGACGCATTCTTTCCGTAACACAGCCTATTTTGTGTCTCTGTTACAACTCATACTCGTGCTGCTTGTCGCTTCTCAACGCCCACTAAACCCAGTGTTTGTAGACTGACACTACTTGTGGATTCTCAGACAACTAACTCTTTACATTTAAGCTGTTTAGATTCACTGATTCCTTTAAACTACTGAAAACCGAAAAGTTCACAACTGGAGGAATGGAGAAGTAGAAACTTGTAAATCTGCTTTAATTGAAGATTAAGGAACACATCAACAATAAGGCCTGCACTTCCGGTCCCGTATCTCAACTATTAGATGTTCTTGTATGTTAAACTTCCGTTCCTCTCACGGCAAACAACAAAAGTGCTAAAATGGGATTACTCACACTTAATTCCTTTGCTGTAGAAGTTCATTGTCACCGTAAAATACTAAGTTGGGAATTTTAGTGAATTTATTTTGAGTTTTGCTGTCGTCAGCTCTATGAGTTATCTTTGAGAATGGCAGGAAGAAAAATAAAAAGATATTCATACCCAGAGACTGGAGCCGGAAATGTTTGTAAAGAGCATAATCACTGGCTGCATGTTAAAATCTCAAGTTAAGAAGATCCTGACTCTAAAAGCTCTGAAATAGAACAATGTTTTATTAAATCCTGAGGGTTAGCCAGCCACACACATAACGGTTGATGTTCATTGGACTTTTCCGTCTTCTGTTAATTAACCGTCAACTCATAAAAGAATTATTTCTCGAGGTGCTCTCTTTAAGGTCCAGGAGATCCAAACATATATTTCTAGTGAAATATAAATAATGAGTTTTGGGTGAAATAAAACTTTACTTTCACGTAATAAAGGAAGAACATTCAGATTTTGCTTCACGACAACATTAATAACTGCCAACACTGTGTCATTTAAATTGGTAGATAATGTTTTAAAATTAGTGATACATAAAACTCAGAGATAAGTGGAAAGGGGCTACAAATGATGAATCTATCCACAATTATCATTTTAAATAAATCTGCAAGTGTACGGCCCAGTACTGTAACCTTTGTATAGCTCTAGATTGTGGTGAAGAAAGAACAAGTAAACAACTCAATTATCAGTTAATGGCCACAGAAAGTGATCAACTATACTATACAAAGATTTGGTTATTCTATTACAGTAGTGGTACTTGAAGTGTGACAAAACACTGCACTCATTGTCTTTGCTCTTACCTATTAATAGCGAAAGAAGGAAGCTTTGAATACAGGTTTACCTCAACGAGCAGAGCTGACAGGTTCTCATATTACATTCTTGTTCCTTTTAGGAAGAAATAAAAATATGAAAGGAGAGAATTTGGACAGACTGAGACAGACTGAGAAATTCAATGTCATAGGCAAGATTTGAACATAGAACTCCCAGTCTGCGTCAGTTGTTCTATTGAGCTGTGACATTAATGCCAATATGACATTAATAATCCAACTGACTCGAATTATCCTGGTAACCCACTAGGAAATTCTCATATACACTTACGACAACTCCTTAATGGTGACTTACAACACGTAAGAACCTAATTCCAGTCTTCATAGTCAACCACTATTATCTTTCAGTCTTACTCAACCTATCCAGAACTGGGCCTACACACTGCTGGTGTAACGTAAAATTTTAATTAAAATTTAGATCTAATAGTAGCATAGCATCCACTCTGCCATCTAATGTAGTTTCCTATCTGCCTCACCTTGTTGTCCCAGTACTTTTTCATTGTCAATCTTCCTTTTCTTATCTACTTCTTTTTAACTTTCCAAAACATTGCACTGTAGATGATATAAAACTCAGAGACAAGATCAAAGGAGCTACAAATGACAAGTCTATCTACAATTATCCTTAGCCTTGTTTGAATTAATCAGCAGGCGCCCAGTCCTGTGCCACAACATTTGTTCTGCTCTGAATTGTGGTCAAGTAGCAGTAAGTAAATACCTCAATGTATCCGTTAATGTCTACAAGACACAGCACGCTGGTCAACACAGAGAGTTGGTTATTCAATTACAGCAATGTTACTTCAAATGTAACAAAACACTGCATTCAGTTTACTACAATGAATCTAAATTGAGTAAAGGAAGGTTTTAATTTTGTGTTCCTCTCAACATGCATGACTAAAAACTTCCCCTGATACATTTGTGTTTCTTTGAGGATGGAATAAAGATACCAATGTACTGAAGAAATTATAATTGAAATCACAAGCCTACGCAGAAAACTGATTTGGCACCTTTATAGTTATTGGTTCAATACTTTAAAAGCAGAAAGATGAAACTTTCTTCTATTATTTATTACAAAATGTTTAGTCTCATATGAAAAGAGAAAGCTTCCTTTACATATTTTGTAGTAGATGAAAAGAGGTTATATGATGCTGAAAACATAGTAAGCCTTGCAGACATAGGTCATTATTAATTGTAATTGAAATTTTATATCCTCGCCACTATAAAACAAAACAAAATTTAAATCTATAAGTAAAAAAACTCTACAAAGTCCTAATATGACAAAAAGAAATCACATTAGCTCACAATTTAGCAGACCTGGAATTGAAATATGATAAAGCTTGTCTACCACTTAACATGTACTTTAGAAATGCTAATATAAAGCATAATAAAAATAACTTTGAACAAAATTCAAGAAATAATCATGTAAAAATGCACAATATTTGAGCAACTACGAGTGAAGTTAATTTAAATTTATGAAAGCTTTAGTTGGAATTGTTGTAAACTTGATCACATATTCATAAAAAGGCTAAAGTTACTTACAACAAAGCATAAAATATTATGGAATATAATAGATAACTGTGGGGAACCTCCTTATTTGCTTGACAAATTATAAATTCATATATTTAATTACAAATGTATACTTTTATCGTTTTTCAAACAGATAAGTTTGACACAGAAACTATATTTTATTGTAAACTTAGTAACATATTCCTATGAGTAAAGATCAAAATACAATGTAGTATAACTTTAATATAATTTTGAGTTGAACTAGTACTCGGTGCTCCATCCATTGCTAGTGTTTACCTAGAACACGTTTAGTCAGGACCTTCTTAACAATCTCAGCTGTCAACTATTGACTGTTAACTTTTGACAACAAATTTGAAATTGTATAATAAAAAGGAGAAAGCCACAGACAAAAATCAGGTATGTACCAGGTATACTGCAAAGGCTGTGACAACTTTTACATTGGAAAAACTAAAAGGAATTTGAATATTAGGCTTAAAGAACATTTTAGGAACATCAGGAACAAAGAAATAAACAAATTGGCAGTAGCGCACCATTTCAGGAATGATAATCGTGATACTGTCACCCGATCGTTGGAACACCCTATAGAACCAGCTGAGAGCGGGCAAGCAGGGGAAGTCGGCGTTAGCCACGCCCCCTCTCGTTTGTCTTATAGTGGTGACAAGGGGAAGCTGGGAGAAAAAAACATCACTGTGCCGTCTCTTTCTGTTCCACCTGTGTTCTCGAACTTACGTGATATTTCATCTAATCTAGAACATCCTCGATCCCCCAGCTGACCCTATATAAGCAACATGCCGGGCAGTAAGTCAGTCAGTCAGTCAGTCAGTCAGTCAGTCAGAGTTCTTGGCGAGCAGTGTAAGATTGCAGTGCTAGTGTACGACGAGGTATTGTATGTAATTACGAGTGCAAGTGAAACTGCAACGGACGAACTGGTGAATCGTAATTGTGTGCATTACGTAATTCTGTGTAATTGGCAAGTGTTAAACTGTAAGTTGGTGGAAATAAAGAACATTTTTGAGTGGTGTAATTGGACTTTTCATTTCACGAACCCACAAAGTCACAATACAGAGCAAAAAATCTACTTATTAAAAAGTGTCCATCCCCACTGCATTAACCATATGGGCAAAGATGTTCATAAAGAAATATACCAAATCAGCAGTCAACATAAACTGAGGATGTAAGGAAGGTGCCAATGAAACGCTTTCTAGGTAACCACTAGCAATATATGGAGCTTCGAGTACTAGTTCACTCAAAATTATATTAGTAACATATGTGTGTATCTTGACTGTATTTAACAGCTGCTTGTTGTCATTGTCAGCAGTCAGGATGACAGCGAGTAGCTCTTGAAACTGACCAAGACACAAACAATTTAAACTGATCAATTTGATCGTCATTGATCCATAAAAACAAAATGTAGATTTTGGTTTAAAAATATCTTAAATTAAGAGCATTTTAATCCCATTTGTTGAGACGAAATCTTAAGAACACAAAAATAGTATGTTCAAAATAAGACACTGTTAGGAAGAGAGAATATTATATCAACTTGTGAAGCAGAACTATGATAATAAGTTTGATATTTATCAGCTATTGGAGTGCTAAGTGAGCAGGCGTGTGTGAAGGAGCTCCTGATAGCTTAAACAAAGAAGGTTATAAGGGACAATGGGAGTGGATACTTATACATACAGGTGCAGGAACAGAGCATTCAGAGCAGTTAGAGGTGGTAAATCCGGAAACAGAAAAGAAGAGGAACCACAAGATTATGGCAATTATTCTGATTGTGTTAGTAGTTACCAGTAGGCTAGAAGTGAATCCTGTGCCAATGTACACAGGTAACATTTTGGACTAAATACTAAGCAGAAAGAACAAGCTGGAAAAGGGACTAAGTGATCAAGTATATGCTGCAGTAAAATAAATCAAACACGAACTCAAAGAGGAAGTTAAGGACATCAGGAGAGAAACGGAAGGGACAAAAGTAAGGGCAAGTAATTGGAAAGTAATTGGAGTTACAATTTGTAATCTACTGGAGAGGAAGAACGTCGAGGGGTCTGGGCCATACAAGAAGTCTATGATATTCTCGAACGAAAACTGGAAATGAGATTGGGAGGCAGAAGTGCATACGAAGGAAGCGGGAGAAGTGTTTAGCATGGGAAGGAATACAGGCAGGAGAACAAAACTCAGAAGATTCATTAACATGAGCATAGTCTATGAGATATTGAACAGATCAAGGAAACTAAAAGGATAAAATATTTTAGTAAATAAAGATTTATCATTTGAGGAACGGGAACTGAAGAAAAAGCTGATAAAACAGATGAGAGAAGCAATGATGTTTGGGTAAAAAGCATACATTTGAAATTTGATGGCAGGAAAACGACACCTGAGAGGGAAAAGAACATAAGACTGGACGGCAGATGAGAACAGGAAACAACTCAGTCAAGAGTTCCAACAGAGGCATGAGGTGAATCTACACACATGACAGGCAAAGGAAGGGCAAAGTCCAATTTAGTACCAAGGAGCAGAGGACAGGCTGAAAAAGTAGGGGGTTGGAAATAGGCAGCTGAGCAGTACAATACGCAGACAGTTCAATAGCTGTAATGATCAAGAGGGAAGATATGATGACATTTGGGATGTCATGCGAATATGTCATCACCAAAGGAAGTTTTCACACAGAAGAGGGAGGAAAGGGGAGCAACTTGTGCTCTGGCAGAGAAGGGGAAGGAGGCGTGGTGCCAGTGTAGTGCAGCATCCAGTGAGGAGGACTCAAGATACCCTGAGATATACTAAATAAATAAATAAATAAATAAATAAAATCTGAATATTCTACCCCGGCACCTAGACAACTATACCGGGGCATATACCCAATTTTTTTTTTCCATAAAATCCTTACAAATGTTATAATTATACAAATCTCTCAGAAAACTACTCTACAAAAATAAAATGAAATAAAATAACAGAAATAAACACAAAAAAAGCAAAAAACAAAAGAAAACAACTATAAAAATTACAAAATCCTTATTTCCTAAATCTATATCTAAATCTACTAATTCTGTAGTCCACCATGGCCTCTGCCATCACTCTCTCCCTCCGCCGCCCATGCAGTCAACTCCATTGTTAGATTATTCAATAATTCTTCCCGTCTTATCCTATTTTGTATTCTAGAACTCCTTCTTGGATCTTGTACTATTCTTCGCCTATTATCAACTCTTTCTCCTTTGAATATTTTTACCTCCCATGCTTTCTTACTTACAAAGTTAGTCAAAACTTGTAATTTATTTACCAATTATTGATCTCGAATTATGTCATATACGATATATCCTGCTAGCGCATGCCTCTCTTCTTGTTGGTGAATTGCATATCTTCCACATTCAAATACTACATGTTCAGGATTATCTTGTTTGTTACATAATTCACATATATCATTTTCAGTTTTATTGATTTTCTTCCAATAGGTCTTATAAGGTCCGTGTCCAGTTATATAATGTATAAATCCCTTTGTTGGTTGAATAAAATTCAATTTTAGTCTCTCTTTGACGTTCTGAAAAATTTCAAACACTCTTCTACCTTCTAGACTGTCTGTCCATTCTTTTTGCCATTTATCTTTTAAACTATTTTTAATCACCCAAGATTTGTTTGTTCTGACTCCAGTTATATTATAAACTTTTTCTAAGTTTCCTTTTTTCGCCCAAAATGTTGCGCCCTTCAATCTTATTAATAAATCAATCGGCCAAATGGCCGTTGTTACTAGCAATGCCATAGTTGGTGTTGTTTTTACAGCTCCTGTCAGACGTAATAATACTTTTCTTTGCGTTCTTCTCAACAATCTTCTTATTTGTACATCATCCATCCTTTCTGCCCAAACTGCTGCCGCATACGTCATAATTGAAGCAAAAATGGTGTTATGATATATCTGTATGTTACGCAATGGAAGTACAAAATTTAAATTGGTTATTCTTGCTAGCTTTAGCATTATTTTCTCTGTTTTCTGCCTAATATACTCCGTGTGTTTTCTGAAATGAAATTTTTCATCTATCATGATACCCAAATATCTCATCTCTTTTTCCCGTTTAATGTTCTGATTATTTATCTTCACTGTAGGATCCCGCTTTAAATTTCCCTTAAAAAGCACATAATTTGACTTGTTTGGTGCAATTTTTAGTTTTGTTCTGAAACACCAATTTGATAATGTATTTGTAACTTCTCTTGCTTTATTTTCTAGCTCTAGTCTGCTCTGTCCATCCATCATTATGACTATGTCATCAGCATACGCTATTACATCCAAAACCTTATGATCTCTTTCCAGTAGTTCTAATAAATCTTCTGATAAAATATCCCAAAAGAGGGCCCCAAGATAGAACCCTGAGGGCAACCCTTGGTTATCTTCTTCCTAGTTACAAAATTTGATCCACCAATGAATACTTCTCTATTGGAACAATAATCCTTTAATAAATTATAAATAGTACTTGAATATTTCTTGTCTTTTAAAATGCCGAAAGAATACGGCCACCATAAATTATCAAAAGCGCCCGATATGTCCACAAATAATCCAATTACATAATTCTTTTGGCTTTTTGACACTGTTTCTTGAATTTTTAATATTGCATCCTCAGTTGAATATCCCTTTCTGAAACCAAATTGTTTATTATTCATACCCAGCATCAACCTATTTTCCATTATTCTTTTATATATTAACTGTTCAATGATCTTGCCAATAGCATTTAATAAACATACTGGTCTGAAAAATTTTGGTTGCGTTTTGTCCTTATCTGCTCCTTTGCACAAAATTACAACCTTTGCCTCCTTCCACAAGTTTGGAAATCTCCCTCTTGCCAAACAATCATTAAACAAGAAACACAAAAACAAGACAATTTCTTCTCGTAGATTATACAAGACTTCATTTATAATACCATCTGGACCAGGTGCCTTCTTCTTTTTTAACTTCTGCAGAATTAATTTTATTTCTGTAATATCAAAGGGATAAACAGGATTTCCTGTATACTGCAACATCATCTGGTTTCTTTTTTCAACATGAATATCATCATCTTCTTCCTCTTTATCATCTGGCAATAACGTATGTAATAACAATTCCACCGATTCTTTCCCACTTTCTGTCATCTCCCCATTACCCTTATCTAATGTGGTTAAGATTTCTGGCTTCTTAATTTTATCCATAATAATTTTATACGGTTGTCCCCAGACATCTTGTTTTAAATTATTTTCAACGAACTGTTCCCAATGTTGTTTTCTGGTGTCTTCTAATAATTGTTTATACTTTTGTTTGGCCTCCCTATAATTCTTTAAGTTCTCTTCTCTTTCCGTATGTATGTTTGATTTTTGATATATTCTTCTTAATTTCCTTGCTAACGATCTCAGCTTCTGCAATCTATCTGTCCATTTTATTTTATCCTTATTATTAGAAATTGTTATCTTTGGAACGGATTTTGATACTGCTACTTTTATTGCTTGTGTTAAGTTTATTGCATCCAAATCCACTGATATTCCCGTATACTGTAAATTTAAATCCTTAAATACTTGCTTCATCTTATCCCAATTTGCTCTTTTATAATTATAACGTAATTCTATTTCATGTTCTTCTTGAATTACTTCCCTATTCAATATATAATCAAAATAAATCAAATTATGATCACTTGTGGTCTGACCCTGTGTGACCCACCAATTTCTAATCGTCTTCTCCGCTGTTGCTGACGCTAAAGTAATATCTATATTTTCTTCAGCACCTGCTCTATTTTGAAAGGTTGGTGGATTACCATCTTTATTTATTACATATAAATTTAATTCCGAGATATGTTCTTCCAGTTTCTCCCCTCTTTCATCTGGTCTTTTACTGAACCACCAAGTTGATTTTGCATTACAATCACATACATGCATGATTTCTTTATTTCTGAATTTATTATGAATATTTTGTAATTTATATAGAAAGGGTTCAATATCCAAACTATATTGAAAATAATAATTTGCCAATATAAAACTTCCATACTTTGTTATAACTTCAATGCAATTAACATGCGTATCCAGAAATTGCGCTATGTTTACTATTTGCAAATCTTGCTTGAAAATTACTGTTGCTGCCATTGCCTTTTCCTGAGATAAGATTTGTCGGGATCTTAACGGCATATATGGAATTTTGGAATTTACCACATACGGTTCTTGAATACAGATAATATCTAATTTTAATTCTTCTGCAATTTTTCTTATTTCCGCCATAACCAATTTACTTCTTTGCCCATTTATCTGTGCAATTCTTAAGCTTTCCTCCATGAGTTACTTCCTAAATTTAATCCACCAAATACATCTCTTCTTACTTTTGCGAAATTCTCTCTATTTTCATTTACTTCCTTTGCCATATTATGATTGAAACTTCTTATATTGTCCTTAAATTTATTTACTTGGGCTATTTTATATTTATTTTCTTTAGAAGTTATAGATTTATTTGTGTTTACAGCTGATAAACATGTTGCTATAATATTTTCCGATTTATTAGATTTATTTGGAATTTTTTGTGCATTGGTCTTATAAAACGTTGTTTCTGGCTTAAAGCTAGGATTAAAATTGGCAGTTTTTACTACATTATCCTTTACGACATCTTTTTTAACAATCTCTGATCTATTTAACCTGAATGTCTAATTTGTGCATAACAATGTGGCCAGCTTGCTGCTGAATCAAATACAACTCGACCATAACATAGAACAAGATTATTATATAATTCTTCTAGATCTAATACCTCTCCCCTTCTCTCAGAAACAATATTTAACAACAACATTAATTCTTCTAGATCTGTTGGTAGATTTTTTGTTCTTGAATCCATCCTTTCAACTGCATTTGGAACTGGAATTATAATTTTATCACCATTTTCATGAGCTCTTCTTGTAATATATCTTAATGCCGCAATTAGTGTCTTGGGTTCTTCTAATCTACTTAACTTCAACGTTTTTTCAAAATCATTATAAATTTCCTTAATATTAAACTCTTCGGTCTTTTCTTTCGTATCCTTTTGATTTATTAACGACCATTCTCCCTGTTCTCTATCCTTCTCAAACACAAACTCAACTTCTTCAACTTCGTCTACAACTTGAACATTCTCCTTTCTTTCCTCTTCTTCGCCTACTTTTTCATATATTATTTCATCATAATTTATTTCAACATTCCTTCTTGTATTCCTCTTCTTATTCTTCTTTATTGGTAAGTTAATATTTTCTTCACTGTTGACCATAATCAATTCGGGAAACAAATCTTTCTAACATCATATTATAAGTTGAACAATTCCCCTTGCCTCCGCAAATCTTGCCTCTCCTCTTGCAAGGAATACAACATTCTTCTCTTTTCTCACATTCATTCCTCAGATGTCCAATTTCTCCGCATTTTCCACACACTTTATTATTTTCCCTACAGGATTTCTTGACATGACCATAATTATAGCAATTCAAACATTTCGGTAAAGAGATGAAATTCTTTACTGCTTCCGCTTGAAAACCTGCATATATTCTTCCTGATTGAATGAGATTTTTCCACAATATTGGAGAAACTTCGGCCACATGATGAACTATAGCTCTATTTCTCGGACCAGTCTTAAATCTTAAAACAAACTGTTCACTGAACTCTTCTTTCGTCATCTCGTCTATGAAGTTTTGTTCATAAATATTTTCTTGTAACTCCTCATCTGATACACCTTTCAAAACATTATACAAGATAACTTGTGGATTTCTTTTCTTCGGCTCTTCAATCTTCAATTCTTTTTCCAATAACTCTTTACAGTTTATAACTTTCTCAATATCTTCTTTTGTTTCTGTTTCAATTAGTACATTTTTGCCCGCTGGTCTCAAACTACAAATTCTTATTTTATTCTTAACAGGATTCAAATTCTTAGTAACTGTTTCTTGTAGATCTTTAATATTCATGTCATTTTTGGCTGAGATATACTGGAGGGATTAGAGAACCTGGCAGTGACCGAAACATGGTTAAAATAGGACATTATTGAAATATGTATTTGTATAGTATACAACCTGCCATCACATTACAGTTCCGTAATCTGGCATTATATAAGCTTTTAGAGAAGGACATAGAGAGATTAACAGATAGGTATATACACATAGAGGTAATAATAATGGGAGATTTCGGTGTCAGAATAGGGGAAAGTGCTGTAAATTTAATGCATTTATGGGAATCAAATGATGTGTTACAGAAAAGAGAGAGTGTTACATATAGCAGGGACAAAATGGTGGACTGAGGTAGTGAAAAATTTGTGGACTTTTGGGAACAACATTCAGTCGATATTTTAAATGGAAAATACAGAGAAGATGAAGCTGGGGAATATATGTGGCATGAAGTGTATGATACACCTTATACTAACGAAAAGTTCAAAACTTTTCAAAAAATATGTAGGTGTTATTTTGATATAGCTTTCCCACTTGTACAAATAAAAGAATCATTCTCAGGAAAATCAAATTTGTGGATTACTAAAGGAATTATAACATCTTGCGCGCACAAACGAAAATTACATGAAATTCTGCAAACAGTGATTGTCACTCCACAATTCAGTGACTATGTTAAGAAATATAAAGCCACATTGGATAGAATTATAAAACAAGCAAAAAAGATGGCAAACAATAAATTCATCAAAAGTGCGCAGAACAAAATGAAAGCCTCATGGAAAGCAATACACAATGAAATAAAGCCCAAAAAGAATGTAGATAATTTAGTACTGCAGAAGCATTCAAAATTAATAACAAACCCAAAGTTAATAGCAGAGACTTTTAACGATCACTTCATAAATCTTGCTGAAAATATTGTTTCACAAAAGAACTCCAAAATGGGTACTTCATTAAAAACAAATAGAGCAAATATATGTGAAACACCGATGTTCTTGTGCCCTACTGATTTTGAGGAAATTGTTTCCAAATTTAAGTCCAATTACTCTTTAAGTATTGATAACGTTCCTGATTTTTTGCTAAATAAATGTTCTATTCTTATTGTACACCCGTTAGCAGACGTATGTAATAGCTCACTTGAACAAGCAGTGCTTGTTCAACTGCTAAAGTAAAGCCACTATACCAAAAAGGAAATAAAACTGATTTACTAAATTACAGGCCAATTTCACTCCTATCCAGCTTCTCTAAAGTACTGGAAAAGATATTCTATAAAAGACTTATAGCATTTATAGAGATGAATGATTTAATATCTAAAACTCAGCATGGGCATTGTAAACAAAAGTCAACAGTAACTGCACTTTTTGAGTTTGTAAACAGTGTAATAAATACTTTAAATAACAAAGACAAAATACTAGGCACATTTTTCGACCTAACTAAAGCATTCAATGTACTAAACCACAATTTACTATTCCAAAAATTAGAACATATGGGTATTAGAGGGCATGCATTGGAATGGATCAAATCATATCTAAAGAATAGGAAGCAAACTGGCTGCCAACAACTAGAACGTGCATTTTTCCTCCCTAGCTGGAGAGAAAATGAACTTATGGATTAATGCCAACCACACTGAGAGAGTAGAGATGGGAGTTTGTCCTCTGTCTTTTTGTCACTATCCACTCAAAAGCCTTCACTGTAGAGTTCTCCTGTGTAGAAGTGTTGCTATAGTAGCTGCAGATTAAAGGAGATGTATGTTGGCCAGCCATGGAGCTTAGGTCAGGTGATATGAGCTGGCCAGAAAGTAAACATGACTGAGGCACTGGTCAGTAAACTAGGTAGTGAAGAGTGATGTGTTTGGATAGCAGTAAGTGTTAAAGAGTCATTTGATCATAGTTATCAAGTGTTAAGTTGTTTCAGGCACTGAAGCCAAGTTTATGTGAACAACATTTGTGTATATTACATGTTAGTTTACTTAGGTAAACTTTGGGCTTTGTCTTAAGGAAAATTATTTCTTGTATAGTGGTGGACCAGAGTTAAGATGCATGTCAGGTTTGTGTTACGTTGCCACATTCATTCTTTAGACTTATTTTGGCAATAGCGTATAAATTCAAACAATATATCACTCCAGTAACTCTTGTACTGTGTATTTGACACATTCTATTTGAATGGTGTGGCGTGTAGTGAAAAACCTGCCACTTCTGTAATATGGAGTTAGCGAGGTTCTGAATCAAAGTCACTCTTGTTAAGTTAGCTGTTTTAAGTTCCTTTATAATGTTATCCCTTACCCTGAATTAATTTGGAGTGACCGTTAGCTCTATGACATGTTTATACCATTGTATGAGGGTCCACTGTTAGGTCCTCTGCCAAGATACAGAGATGGCACCACTCGGCCAGCTTGACAAATAGCATCATATAATTACCTAAAAATGAAATTAGAAACAGTGAAGCAACAAACGCTACACAAATATAATTATTTATTACAATACTGTATTTCTCTTTATAGAAAGTGATGGAAACTTCAAGAAATAAAATCGCAATTTCATAAATCTTTATTTATATTATCAATTACTTTCAATTTCATGTTTCTCAAGATTAGTCACTAGAGGTCTCTACACACCTGCCGGGCCGCGCCGGTGCTGAGTGGTTAGACCGCTTGGCTCTCACCAAGGCGGCCCGGGTTCGATCCCAGGCGACCGCAAAGTGAGATTTGTGGTGGACAACACGGCGTTGGGGCGGGTTTTCTCCGGGACCTCCGGTTTCCCCCGCCAACTCATTCCACCGGTGCTCCATCTTCATCTCATGTATTATCAGTGTCACCGCCTGTGGTGCCGTATGTAGTAAAAGCGGGCGTTAAACACTACGCATTCATTCATTTTACACACTGCCAGTACTGCTAAACTCTGAAAATGAAACAAATTTAAAGACACAATTGTCGATATTTCAAAATTCATTACATGCTACTTTTTAAAATATATACTTTTTCCCAAACTATTAAGGCTATTGGACTATTTCATTGTTCTAATAACTTAACTTCCTATTTATTTCATGGTTAAATGATCAGAACTTATCTGCTGTGGCTGATTTATCAGTATGTTCATAACTAATATTTAGAAAATGTTCTTTCATTCTGGTTTCGTTGACTACAATGAAATTAAAGGTGATTGATAATTTAAATGAATGTTTACAAAATCTCGATCTTATAAGTACTTGAAATTTGCATAATCCTTAAAGATAAGTGAAGTTTTTGTTAGAAATAATTATTAATTTTAAATAGTAAATTATTAAAAAAATAAATAATAGTTTGCTTAGTTTTTTAATGACAGCCTTTTAATCAGGACAAGTGTAGAGCTTTCACAAAAATGGAGGAATTGGAAAAACAAGCAGTGATTAAATGGGACATACGAGCAATATATAATTATATACTCTGATTTATTTAACATTTCTGTTTCGAGTTCTGTGTTCTCTAAACCAAACAAATACTTTCTACACTTTTTGGTTTTCTAACACATCACTGCATGATAAAATATCAAATATTGTCTCTACATATGCTGTAAATGTTTTAGCAGGACATTTCGCACTGTGTAGATATTTGTATGAAAGCTGTATACATTTGAATTATTCTGTTACAGGATGCGGTCCTTAATACAATAAAATCAAGGTAAGTCTTGACTCTTTTCAATTAGAGGCCTTATGTTTACTCCAGCATTTATGTTTTAGTACGTGTGTCATCGAGCTCTTGAACTAATACAAATAGATATACTGTAGAACTTGCTCTAAGCAAAGCGGTATGGGACTAAACTAATTTACAGATTGAACATGTTTCTGTCTACAAAATACAACACATTATATTTGTAATTATCTGTATATGAAAGTATGTACTTCAACTGCTGTGCTGTAGATGTTCACTTATTTGCAGCTATTCTGTGCCATACAAGCACTAACGCCATATAAGAACATGTTTTGTTACTTACATTGTGCAGTCCTGCATTATTTCTGTGCATTATTTCTGCATTATATCTTTCAGTGATATGAGCAAAGCAACCCAAAAGTCTAGCACGTGTGAGAATGGCTTTAGATCTGTATCGAATTTGGAAAAATATGATCCAAATCATGCGGGTAAGAAACAGTACCAATGTAAAGTTTGTGATAAGAGCTTTACTCACTTGTCACATTTGAAAACACATAATTTAGTTCATAACGGTAAGAAGCCACACAAGTGTAAAGTTTGTGATAAGAGCTTTACCTACTTGTCAGGTTTGAAAACACACAATTTAATTCATGAAGGTAAGAAGCCACACAAATGTAAAGTTTGTGATAAGAGGTTTACTATCTTTTCGAATTTGATAGGACATAATTTAATTCATGAAGGTAAGAAGCCACACCAATGTAAAGTCTGTAATAAGAGCTTTACGCAGTGGTCAACTTTGCAAACACATATTTTAGTTCATGAAGGTAAGAAGCCACTCAAATGTAAAGTTTGTGATAAGAGGTTTACTATCTTGTCGAGTTTGAAAACACATAATTTAATCCACGAAGGTAAGAAGCCACACAAATGTAAATTTTGTGATAAGAGCTTTTCCGACATGTCTACTTTGAGAACACATCATTTAATTCATGAAGGTAAGAAGGTACACAAATGTAAATTTTGTGATAAGAGGTTCGCTATCTTGTCGAATTAGAAAATACATCATTTAATTCATGAAGGTCAGAAGTCGCACAAATGTAAAGTTTGTGAGAAAAGCTTTACGCAGTTGTCAACTTTGAAAGCACATATTTTAGTTCATGAAGGTAAGAAGGCATACAAATGTAAAGTTTGTGAGAAGAGCTTTACTCAGTTGTCAAATTTGAAAACACATAATTTACTTCATGAAGGTAAGAAGGCACACAAATGTAAAGTTTGTGAGAAGAGCTTTACTTAGTTGTCATCTTTGAAAACACATAATTTAGTTCATTAAGGTAAGAAACACACCAATATAAAGTTTGTGAAAAGACCTTTAGTCGGTTGTCAAGTTTGAAAACGCATTGCTCAATTCATGAGTGTAATGACACGAATAATGTGATAAATATTGCTTGTCAGGTTTCCAAACCCATTTATTTGATTTATGATGGTATGAGGCGGAGATGAATAGAGAACGTTACCAGACCGCCACCTGTCTCGTTTAAAGGAAGCAGATATTGAAAGGGAAAGGGCTGGTTCTGCTCTCAGCATTTTGTGTGATGGTATTCATTATCATCTTCATATTTGTATTCGCATTTGTTGGTTCATTTTAATAAACATATTAATATGTATATAGTAGTTGTAATTACATAGTCAACACTTAGGTGAATCTTTGTAATTGTCATATACATGTCTGGCAATAAACATTTTAATTGAATCGGTTTCTAGTCACAGATTAGCATAAGTTGCCACAACTTTCACCAGATCTTAAATGCGGTTACGTTATTCGTTGTATTGCAGACTTTCTTTATGTTGACAGCGAACTCATACAAGTGGTTTGCTTACTATGCACTTAATAGATCCTCCATAATCATTTTCACACTCGTTCAGGAAGGCGAGAGAAGTGCATGAGTTTTTTCTCCCAGCTAACACAAATGTTCCATAGGAGCACTGTGAGAACATTTCTTTCCCCAGACATTCCTTTTTCTCAGTATGATATTGATCAGATACTGCACTTCTGTTGAAAATAACGTTAGTTTTGCTAATGACAAACCACCGTGATCGGTAATCTATGACTCCTATTTGTTTTGCAAGTCGTAGCTCATGCTAGTCATTCAGTCTCTTGTTTGTCCCCGTGAGCTTACTTCTGGTTGCGGGCAGCATATAGTTTTGAAAGTAGCATCTTGTAAACATAGTTTAGTGGAGGCCACAGATTCCCTGGTTATAGCTGCCGCCACCTTGCAAATAATTCATATGTTCCATAAGTCTAAACCAGTAGATTTGACCTAAGGCCTACATGTTTCGTTGGACCAACTGTCAAAGTTGGCGAGTAAAAGCCTGAATTAAAAATGCATTACAGTGATATTAAAATGGAGCTCATATAATACATGCATTGTGCGCTACGTGGAAATTTTAAGCATATGTTGAATATTACAAGTATTCTAGGGTTATCCTTGTGCTAAACAAAAGCAAATGTTGCACAAGACAGGAATACTTGAAAGTGCCGTCCTTAGCTTTACTGTCGCAACAGCATCTACGCAATGATCTGAAAGAACTTTTAAAGATATATAAACTTGAACACCAAAAGCATATAAGTTATCGAATGCACCATATTTATTGAAAAGGAAACGATGTGAATTCTGCAGTAAAGACAAAAAGAAGAGCGAAGCTGAATATGCAATTGGGAAATGCAACGCCCCTCATAGAAAAAATGCCAAAATTATTTCTGATAACTACTTACTTAGGGAGAACAGAAGAAAAGCTGATGAGTCTTAGTATATGAACTTGAGACAAATTATAATATCCGCTCAATTTGTATTATAGTTTAGCTGATGTGTTTAATAAAAGCTGCGTACACAGTGTTTGTCTTTATCAAGAGTGATAAAATTGGTGTAAAAGCTACCCAGTGATTTCAACACTCTCGGAGAAACTCAAATACTCGTACGGAGTTCTGATGCAGAAGAATGCCAATTGCATTGCTAATAATTGTTTTACAATTATATTTATCGGAAGGCATGACCAACCTGAGCTGGGTAGGCGACAGGAGGCATTTAACCACGCCTACCCATTTATCTTGTGGCCTTCACTGAAGTGGATGGTTAGGAATGTCTCAAGAGGCACTGAACCGTCTCTTTTCCCTCCCACTGACGTCTAGAATCATCAGGATGACTCACTGAGCCGCAAAACTTCCAAGCACAGCTATCTTGTATATAAGGGCTGCGGTGGACGAGTCAGTTCAGTTCTTGGCGAGCAGCCGTGAAGAGCGCAGTGCTAGAGAACGGACTGGAAGGCTGCGTACGTGTATGAGAGGAATTGTACGTAATTGTGAGTGTAGTGTGGACCCGGGACAGACGAAATGGTGGATTGTAATTGTGTGCGCTACGTAGTTCTATGTAATCGGCAAGAGTTCCAACTCTAATTTGGTGCATATGAAGAACATTTTGAGTTTGCGCACTTGGACTTTTAATTTCAAGAACCTACAAAGTCAAAAATGGTGTCAGAAGTGGGATGACATGGAGGCTTCATTGGAAAAGATTATGGAGTAAATGGCGGAAATGAAAACAGCAAATGACAACTTCGCTGGAAAAACAGAAGCGGAAAATTACAACCTGACTGTGGAACTGAAGGAAATGAAGACCGAAATGACCACGGAAATTAAAGTGGCACACGAGGTCCTCGCCGCAAAATTTGAAGAGTAGTTGGCCGAAGTAAAGGAGGACGTCACGGAGCTTGGAAAGCGCGTCGAAGACCTGGCGAGACGCGTTAATGACCTAGAAGGAATGGCCGAGAGATGCGTCAAGTCCCTGAATGGCATGGTAGAAGACGTCGTCGGCAGGAGGTTGAAGGACTTGAAGGCCGACGCGGCGGGACGCGACACCACATCGGCGCGCGTCAAACATCCGAAATACAACGGCGCGTCAAATTTCAAGGTCTTCCGCCACCATTTCGACACGGTGGCCAGGCATAACAAGTGGTCACCAGAGGAAGAGGTCACACAGCTAATAGCCAGCTTCCAGGGACGGGCCACGGAAGTCCTAAACGCGGTCCAGACAGCTGCGGCTCCCAAGGATATCTGGGAGGCCTTGGAGAACCGCTTCGGGAACCACTGCCTACCAACAGCCTAACGCAGTCAGCTGAAGACAGGGTTGCTACAGCAAGGGGAAACGCTGCAGGAGCTCTCCCTGGCGACTGAGTAGCTGGCTAGCAAGGCCTTGGTTGAACTTTCGCTGGAGTTTGTATCCCGGGAAGCCGCCTACGCCTTTGTCAACGGAGCTCGAAACACCGAGATATGTCTGTGCCTATTGCTCGGCGACTACACAACCATCCACGAGGCTATGACGAGGGAAACCGTGCCACGGGCTGGTGGACACCGGGGCAGCCGTGACCGTCATCAGACCTGACACAGCCAGAGTTTTGCCGTCGAGGAAGCCGAGCCGACCATACCTGCTGATAACGGCACTGGGCGACAACTTGCCTCTGGATAAGGCGGCTTTGCTGAAGCTGACCTTGGGACGGAGTGCGTGCGTCTGTGGCTGCTCGTCGCGAAGGTGGCTGAGGAGGTGATACTGGCACTGGATGCCCTCAGGAGCCACGAGGTGACGGTCGCTGTCGGCAGGAAAGACCTTCGGCTCAACGGAGAAGAGGTTATACTCCGACAACCCGAATCTGCAGGGTTGTCTTGAACGAAGACGTGGTTGTCCCCGCGGAGAGCGACGTGTAGTGACCGCGCGAGTGGAAGGCCATAGAACCAAGAACATGTTGCTGGACCTGAAGACGCCTGTAAAGTCTGTTTAGTTAACGTGTGTGCAGTTCCCACTCAAAGGGACCGCAAGGCACCTGACCTTGCCGCCCACTAATGACCGTCATAAATCTATCTCCAGACTTCAGAAATGGAAGACTCGTTGAGGGCAAATAGCAACCCTGCATTTCTCGAAGTGACAGTCGCATGTCTACTCCGTGTGGAGTCTCAGTTGCCAAAGTTCCAACTTCCAGTTGATCTGTTTCATTACGTGCAGTAATTCGTTGGGTATCACGATGTGGAGATCGTGGGAGGGAAATGCAGTGGTAAATGCAAATTTAAGTAGTAGATAAATTTCAGTCACGTGAAATAATCAAAGCGAAGATAATAGTGTGAATTACTGTGCCGAGTTATATTACTGGAAAAGCCGCAAAAAACAAAGTGTCAACGGGAACTGTTTCTAAGCAAACTCAAGCGCTTGTTTTGAACACATATAAATATGTGCTTAACAATAATCTTGATAAGGGGTCATGCAATGATGATAAATTGTGGGTATTCACAGGAATACAGTAAGAAATATTGTGACGAAAGGAATACCAAAGACACCGATTAAGATGAAAACAAACGGAAACGTTTCTCTGAAGTAGATAATTTCACATGTGATTTAATTCGTCGAGAAATTTATAGATTCTACACAAAAGGGAGAGCGGCAACCTTAGACGAATTGGTTGCACATTTGCAAGAAATTTGTGATTTTCCTTATGGGCACTGCACTTTGCGCGGCCTCCTAAAGGAGCTGAGTTTCAAAAACTGCACATTGAATAATTTAAGGGTTATTATGGAATCCAGTAGAATTGTGGCTTGGCGATATATATCTTAAAAACTAAGAAAGTTTTGCATTAATGGATATAAGATAATTTATTTAGACGAAATCTCGCACGATACATATGACGTATCGAGAAAGGTGGCAAACTTGCGGAAAGGTCTGGGAGGAGGCGGGCCAGGGTTGTAAAACAATTATAACGGTTCGTCAAAGGCAGCGGCCGACTGCACATAAGTTAAATAAACAGACTTTACACATGATTATGTGTAGCCAGGGCATTGCTGAGGTGCCGAGAGAGCGTGTCAGTGAGACTGCTAAATACAACGGACACCTATCACAACGTCCAGCCGGGACGCATTTTGGGACGTGCGAGCCCGTGGTGAGCGTAACAGCAATCGACAAGACACAGGAGCCAGTGCCGACGAAACACCTGGGACCCCGGCTAGAAGGCTTACGGGATAGGGCGGCCGACCACCTGACCGCAGAACAGCTGGAGAAATTTGGACAACTGCTGAGGCGATACCGGCGCGTCTTCACCCAAAACGAGAGTGACTACGGCCTCACGGACAAAGTGCTTCACCGCATTGACACCGGGGACGCCCGGCCTATTCCGCAACCTCCTAGACACGTTCCGCTGGTGAAGCAAGGGGCGGTACGAGACATGCTGGAGGACATGAGATCCACGTGAGTGATTGAAGAGTCGCACAGCCCTTGGTGTTCCCCTGAAGTCTTGGTGACGAACAAGAACGGAGAGCTGCGCTTCTGCGTAGACTACAGGAAACTGAACGCTGTCACCTGGAAGGACTGTTTCCTCTTACCCGGATTGATGACACCCTGAACAGGCTATCTGGTGCACAGGGGTTCTCGACCCTTGAACTGAAGTCGGGCTACCTACAGGTAGCTCTAGACCCGAGAAACAAAGAGAATACCGCATTCTCGACAGGCCAAGGGCTTGGCAGTTCACAGTTATGCCCTTTGGCCTCTGCAATGCACCAGCTACCTTCCAACGCCTCATGGAGTCAGTGACGAGAGGGCTGACACACGACGCCTGCCTGCTATACCTGGACGACATCATCATGGTCAGTAAGACCTCTGAAGACCATCTCGAGAATCTGGGTAAGGTGCTACAGAGACTGCAGACGACCAACTTGAAGCTGAACGCGAAGAAGTGCCAGCTCTTCCGCAAGGATGTGAACTACTTGGGCCACATATTATTAGCAACCGAAGTGGCCACAGACCCGGACAAAACGCAGGCTGTGTGAGAATGGCCTCGCCCAAAGGATAAGAATGAGTTGCGCAGTTTCCTGGCGCTGTGCAGTAATTACCGACGCTTCATAAACGGGTTCTCCTACATCACCAAGCCCTTCACCCGAGCGTCGGAAAAACATCGACTTTATGTGTGGACGGAGGACGCCGAAGACGCCTTTCAGCGCCTGAAGAAGACACTGAGCAGTGCTCCTATTTTTGGATTTCCACAACCAGGCGGCGCCTTCATTGTAGACTCTGAAGCCAGCGACCACTGTATTGTAGGCGTCCTATCCCAAGTCCAGGACGGCCACGAGCATGTGATCGCCTAATACAGCAAGACGCTATCCAAGGCAGAGAACAACTACTGCGTCACCCGGCGAGAACTACTGGCGGTAGTAAAGACCTTGGAGCACTTCCACAAGTACCTGTACGATCCGCCATTCCACCTGAGGACTGACCATTCCGCCCTAACCTGGCTGTTGAGCTTTAAGATCCTGGAAGGCCAGACATCACATTGTGTCCAGAGGCTGCAGGAGTACGACTTCACCTCGGAACATCGTAGAGAGAAGAGCCACGGTAACGCAAACGTTATGTCCCGAAGATCCTGTCCAGAAGAGTGCGGCCAGTGAACAAGAGTAGAAGAGGAGCGTGCCGCAACAGCCCCAGGAGCCACGATAGTGCGTGCTGACGGCTGGGATAGCGCAGGCCTGAGGAGGGAGCAGCTGGCGGACGCACACTTGGGGCCACTCTTGAGGAACTGGAGGCAGGGACAAGGCTATATCATTATATAGTATTATAATTTTAAGGATCTTAAACATGTGTTCGTCGTAATTCGCAAATTCCAATATCTTCCCTGTTTACTTGTTTGTTATGAATGATCACATAATGGTCACTGACATATTTTGGACCTACAAAAACTTTAACATTAATGATCTGAATTTCTAATGATTGTTTTACAATTATATAATCATTATACTTTCTAAATTAGAGTATCTTTACGTCTCGTAAATTTGTTTACACCTTTATGTTGGTTAAAAGCATTTAAAATTTTCAGTGAATGCTTCTTACATATCCCAATTAATTGTAATATAAAATATTTTCTCCAAATGTTCTCACTTAACATTATCAATTTTCTGAGCTGTTCCGACATTGAACACACCTGACTCTAATATCTCCGTAGAAGTTCTAATTTCACTTAACACATTTACTTAATCATTTAATTGAATCTTCATCATTAAATTTTCATCTTCACTTATTCCACAGACACGCAATACTGTTACTTTCTTTCCAAAAATGTCCATGTTAGTTTTAATTACATTCTAACTGATTGGTTCGTAGTTTTTATTCTTTATCATTATTGACACTTCTCTTGTAGCTCGTTGACACTTCGGCACTCCGCTATAGAAGTGTATATTGTCTTAAGTTGTCTATTCCATTTTCCTCCATTTTAGTTTCTGTTAATTGGTTTTTCCAATTCATACTGTATGTCCTCATATTTCTTAGAAATCCTTGAACATACCATGTTCCCAAAGAAATAGTCCGTTTTTGTACTTTTTGTCGTCTTAAATATTAATAATGTTCCTTTAGGAATTGTCTGTAAGGTATGCGTTACTACTACGCAATCCTATAACTCAGCCAAAACGTCTGCCGAAAGAAACAACCTGAGTTATACGGGAATTTCTGCTGACATCTTGATTGGTAGAGATCATTCGGTTGTTTAATTGTTCTGGAAGTCTGGAAGTCTGGAACTAGCAGATGAGGTATTTAGGGAGCGACGACTCGCCAAAAGGCAGTCGTGAACAGTAGTACACAGATGTAATCAGAACGCTCTTTGTTAGTACCATCGACCTTGGTAGATCGTGTATGTGATGTAATACTGCTAATGTGAGTGAACTGCTACGCAAATAAAGGGGATTTGAAATTCTTAAAATTGGAATTTTAATTTATGGAACCCAAAAAGTCCTTATATTCTCGTTAAATAGCTTAAATAAGTTGAACTAGGTTGTCCGAAACATGACTTTGTTGTTGATTATAACGCCTGAAACCCAGTTACGTATGTCAGTAAATGGAAGTAGCACGTTATGGGCAATATGTTACTGAAATGCGGGGCGAAGTACAACAATGCAAAGTAATAAACAAGAATTAAAGTAACGTAACTATAAGGATATCACAATGCAGTACAGAAATGCCAGTATACAGTCTTATAATAAGGGAAGAACCATTGCCATTTAGCGAAAAGCTTGGTTTCAGTGGTTTTTTCAGCAAGATAAGGTTAAATATTGAAATGCGGTAGCTATGAGACTTCAAACAATGATTTTCAGTAGAAGAAAGAATGCGAAAACGTTAGGAACGTTAGTACGAAAAGATGATTTAACTGCTGATGGTTTGTGTAATCCTAATGTAAATGATCTATTTTGTAAATGACTTCATACAAAGGAGTTACCAGCCAGGAACGTCAAGGAAGCTCTTGGAGACAAACTAGAGAGAGAATACGTAATATTAACTGCGTACTTTAACACAAATGGATGTCAAAGACTACCACTCATCGTGATTGGTCAATCGTAATGCCAACGTTGTTTTTAACATAATGCAGATTGCATTACCTGATAAATATTGTGCTTAGAATGAGGATTTCTGTCAGAGAAATATTCTCTCTGCAGATTCAACAGACATTTGTATCAGCCATAAGAATATATCGACGATAAAGCCATCTCAAAACGCTAGTTGACAAGTCTACCAGTTATTTTTCTAAACTGATGGTCCAGTCCATGGACCAGGTACATCATGATGGACATGTACTTTTGTTACTTTGCTGCACGAATGTGGAAATGACTACGGAGGTTCTACTATAATGCACGAAATCTAAGTTGGCACTTTTTGCACTATCCTTGTCTAGCACGGGCGCTGGGTCTGTTTCCTTGTAATGGTCAATCCATCTTAAAGCGCTATTGTATTTCCTAATGACCTGCTGTAATGTGAATGTAAACACAAGATTATATCACTGGTGTAGCAACCCTTGAAAGTGAAGTATCGGTTGTTAACATGTTGGAAACGTGAAAAATGTTTTAGAAGTTGAAACTTTTGTGATTGTGATAAACATACTGCTTGGAATAGTGCTAGTGTCTGCGATAGTTATTGGAGGCGTGGGAAGAAAGGGAAAAACTATAAGATCAGATACCAACCTCGGTAGCGTAGACGGTAGCGTGTCTGCCTCACGTTCAAGAGGTCTCGAGTTCAAATCTCGGTCTGGATGAGTTTCCTGGATAAGGTTTTTCCGCGGTTTTCCCTTACCCTGAAAGAGGGATGTCGGATAGCTCTAAGCTCCATGGACCCTGGGCTCATTTGAGCATCATTTCAGTCATTCCATTCATCGTCCGATATGACTTAGCGTTGGAGGACGTAAATTACAAAAAGACTATAAGATCAGATGGCACGGAAATTGTGATTAACGTTCTTTCATTTTTACAGACGAATACGAGGTCCTAAAATGCGAAAAGGCAACAATATCTCTGTCGATTATAATTGAAAGAACTGCTGCAGCTACAGGTATTTCATCTTGTACTTTAAAAGAATAAAGAACAAAATGAGGTGAAATCAAGTGTTAATTTTATAGAGATTACTGGTAAATTACTGGTCCGAATGCAAAACCCAACAAAAACAGCAAAAAACAATGTCTGTGCTACCGCAATAAAACAATGTATTCACTCTATCGAAGTGGCCTTCTGCTCAGCTTCGAAGACATAAAGAAAGTTCTTAAACAAAAATAAATGTTCAACTGGAGTTTATGGAGCTTGCGAAACGCACTTTATCACATTAGAATTGAAAAGAACTCACGCGGAGGAGAGCTTCTAATTGAACTGCCAGGCGTTGTTTCAAAAATATTCGCGTTTCTAAGAAAAATGAAAGAAGTAAGGACCTCTGGTGCTCCTATTATTTACTTAGATGAAAGCTGGATAGCATAAATCTTACGAAAAACGAAATGTGGAAAACTAAAGAGGACGATCTTGAGTTTCCCAATAGGGAAAGGATAGAAATTTCTTACACGCGGAGAGTTCGACATGTTTCATTCCCAACGCTCTTCTGAGTTTTAAATCAAAGTCAAGCAAAGACTATCATGAAGGAATGGATAGTGAAACATTTAACAATTGGTTTATTAGTCAGTTGTTACCCAACAATCCCCCCAATACTGATGTAATGGACAACGCCTCTTATCATTCGATTATCGATTCTGAATATTTAAGCCCTTTAAATGGTGATTTAAATATGGCTTCACCATGTCCACGCCCCCTTTTAAATACATACAGAACCTTTGAAATTAAAATTGTCAGAAAATTGTGAGTTGTGGCAGCAGAGCTATGCGGTAAATTTTACGCTTGTTGTTGGTAACTCGGCTGCAGATGTGGCTGCATGTGTATTTGCAGAAAGCTCTCACAATATGGCGAATTGTTTACATTTGAAGTACATGTGGGTCATAGTTGCAGTTTTGTTTACAGTTCAAATTATCGACTTGAGTGTTATTTATTCAAGGTGATTTTAAGCGATTTGGTTGGAGAAAGGCAGTGTTTTGTCGTAAAAACACAAAAAACGGAGACATTGAAAGTGTGTCTAACCTTCCTAGTTCAGTAAATTTTCAGCTGCTCAGAAACTACTCATGTTAAAGGTCTGAAACTTTTTGTACTGTCACAAACCATTATGTTTAATAAAATGAACTCAAAGATATTTTCAGGTAAAATATTTTGAATTTTTAAAAATTTAAAATCTGTGCATTTTAAGGGAAAGAATAATGGTATCAAATTCAACATTTTTTGTCTATATACTTAAATATATAAAAATTCTAACACGGTCATTTTATACATCACTGTGTACTTTATTTCTCCTAAGTCAGTAATTTAATCCGTTAAATCAGTAATGCAATCATGGCTCCGTAACAATAATATTGAGTTTGTTCCGCGTTCCACCAAAGCTGAACTTAACGAATTAAAACCTTTGAGAAAAGAAGGTCTCAAAATTTATGAAAAAGATGGCATAGTGCAAATGCACGGCAACGTTTAATACGACCACCTCGGTATTATTGTGACCTAAATGGTATAGAAGTTATATGAGCACAGATAAAAAGATATCGCGAAAAACAACATATCATATAAGTATGGTGAAGTAAAAGTATTGTTTGATAGTGCAGTAGACAGTGTCCGAGTGTTTAGTTTTGGTGGGAGAAATATGGATTTATAGACAAATTAATGGTAGGTTCTTAATTAATTTAGAAGATGACTCAGATAGTGAACATGTGGATAGCGAACATTTTTAAATTTCTGACATTAAAGAGGAACAGGAACCAAATTTGGAGGACGAAGAAGTATCATCCGCCACCGGTGTGTCAGTCCTGCCTGGCTACCAATAAAAGAAGGGCGGGTTGGAAAAGGCGGGGAGTACATATTTCTTTCTCTTTCTACAAACCATGGGCCAAGTTAAATCTCGTGCATTATAGAGGCAGATGAAACAATATACTTATGTGAATTCACTTTCTGAACAACAGAAGCCCGGAATAAACATATAATGTAGCTAAATTACAAAGCTGGTGAAAGGTGTGGCCATCCATTTATGCACAGTTGGGACCAGTCATGTTAGCAAGCGATGAGCCAATCAATTTGAAATAATTAAATGAAGACATCTACCATAGTAAAATGTTCCATAAACGTATAGGATGAGATGTTGGCAAGTGTTTGAATGACGAAATCTGTAAAATGTGTTTAACCCGCCCCAGCGCCGTGTTGTCCACCACAAATCTCACTTGGGGGTCGTATGGGATCGAACTTGGGCCGCTTTGGTGAGAGCCAAGCGGTCTAACCACTGAGCCACGGCTCGGCCTACGAAATCTGTGAAATAGGTCAAGCTTTAACACATGAAATAAATAAAAGCGTGTCGGAAAGTGCTGAAGAAGAGGTCACAAATGACGGCTGATGAATGAGCACAATGCTAGTGCTGACACATTCCTGAATATAACAACCAGATACATGAGGCGGCTGTGTAATAAAGCGCGTAGCCGTTGAGTACAATCATTACAACTAAACATTCCAGACAAGCTTCATAGTGAAAAGTGCACACAAAGTCTAAGTATTCCGTGAAAATGAATGTATCTTGGAAATAATAAAGAAGAGCTCAAAAAATTCTACAGATGGAGTCAGAATGAAGAGTAAAATGCCATCGCAGGGATTTTAACACGGATCTCCTTTATCTCAGGATATAAATAAAAATGTGGGTGAATAAAATAAAAGGATAGAAGCAGAATAAGCACACCAATATTCTTTTGTTTTGAAAGGTTTTATTTATAGCAAGCTTATGCATTTGTGACAGCATTTCAAATTAACAAACATGCTAGAGCTTGCCCTTACCCAACATACTGGACTTCAATCCGGTATAGTAGTCTAGCTATATTTATACCTGGGAACCCAAGAATATGACACAAACAAGCTCTCTTCACACTACAATGATACAACTTCACCTTAGACAAAAGAAGCCTATAACAGCTTTCCTAAAATGCGTGCTTCTCACACTCAATTGCTTCTTACTTCTTACCCACATAGCTCAATTTATGAGTTTGCAAACCTTACAGCTGAGTAAACCTCTTATCCCAAAGTCGGTGTGGCTTCTTACCATCCTGAACTAAATTATTTTTCTCATAATTGACAACTCAGTAAAGCCCTTAACACAAACTTTATATTAGTGTGCTTCCTTACCTTCATGAACTAAACTATGTCTCTAAATTATAACTTTGCCACAAGGGACAAGAGCAAAGTTATACACATGCACTCCTCTTCCTTTCCCGAACAAATGTGAAAATGACTCTATGGCGGATCTATGAAGTACATAGTAAGCAAAGCACTTGTGTGAGTTCGCTTTCAAAATATCAGACCAAAGAATGCAACTAATAATGTAAACACATTAAAGAACTGGTGAAAGGTGTGGCCATTTATGCTAATTTGGAAGTAATGCTAGAAAGCCTTTCAACTGAATTGTTTATTGTCAGACTTATAGATAACCATCATTTAACAGATTTACATACTTGTTGACTATGTAGTTCCAACTACAACATACATCCAAATTAATACTTTTATTATATATGAACTAACTAATAATTCTACTACTAATGATGATAATAAATACTATCATACAAAACGCTGAGACAAAAACTAATCAAAACCACCTCTCTGCCGTTCAAAAAGAACTAATAATTCTACTACTAATGATGATAATAAATACTATCATACAAAACGCTGAGACAAAAACTAATCAAAACCACCTCTTTGCCGTTCAATAACAACTAATAATTCTACTACTAATGATGATAATAAATACTATCACACAAAACGCTGAGACAAAAACTAATCAAAACCACCTCTTTGCCGTTCAATAAGAACTGCTTTCTTGAAACCGACCAGTAAGTAGTGCTCTAACATTAACTATTCATCTGCACTTCATACCCTCATAAATCAAGTAATGGTTTTGGAAAATTGACAATGAATAGTTATCACATCATTGTGTGCTGTTGTCATCATGATTTAAGTAATGTGTTTTCAAAAGTGACAACCGCCGATAGCTTTCCTGACAAACTTTACATTGATGTAGCTACTTACCCTCTTTAACTAAGATATGTCTTTAAAAGTTGAGAAATGTGCAAACCTCTTATCACAAACTTGAAACAGATGTGGCGTCTTACCATAATAAACTAGATTATGTTTTTCAGATACGACAATTGAGTAAAGCTCTTATCACAAACTATACATTAGTGTGTCTTCTTACCTACCTGAATTAAATTATGTGTTTTCAAATGTGACAGCTGAGTAAACCTCTCATCACAAATTCTAAACTGGTGTGGCCTACCTTCATGAACTAAATTAGGTGTTTTCAAATATGGCAACTGCGTAAAACTCTTGTCACAAACTTTAAATTGTTGTGGATTCTTACATTCATGAATTAAATTGTGTCGTTTCAAATGTGACAACTGAGTAAAGGTCTTATCACAAACTTTGCATTGATGTCAAATCATACTTTAATGGTTTAACTGATGTTTCTTCAAATGTGACAGCTGAGTAAACCTTTTGTCAAACATGTTATATTAGTGTGGCTTCTTACGTTCATGAATTAACTGATGTCCTATCAAATTTGACAAACGAGCCAAGCTCTTATAACTTACTTTACATAGGTGTTAATTCTTACCTTCATGAATTAAGTGATGAGTGTTCAAATTTGACAACTGAGTAAGCTCATATCACATACTTTTTATTGGTGTGACTTCTTACCTTAATGAATTAACTGCTGAGTGTTCAAAGTTGACAACTGAGTAAAGCTCTCATCACTTACTTTACATTGGTGCAGCTTCTTACCTTCATGTTTTAACTGCTGAGTGTCCAAAGTTGACAACTGAGTAAAGCTCTCATCACTTACTTTACATTGGTGTGTCCTCTTACCTTCATGGTTTAACTGCTGAGTGTTCAAAGTTGACAACGGAGTAAAGCTGTTTTTACATACTTAACAATGGTATGGTTTCTCGCTCTCATGAATGAGAAGATGTACTTTCAAATTTGACGGATGAATGAAGGTCCTAGCACAAATGCTACACTGTTGTACTGTTTTACCCACATTACCCAAACTTTTGGGTTTCATATATAAGGTCTGTATGTGCATAACACCCTCATCACTGCTTTTCTAATATTTTTCAGAGTGAACAGCTTCCTTTGCTGTTAGGATTTCTGAAACATAAATATTTTGATATTCAAGTTCAATATGATCCTTTCCATAATATAAGCTTGTGTCACTTGCCTGGATTTCATCACAGAGCAATTGCGATTGGCTAATAACAGCACCATCAACTGAATCTTGAGAAACCCTGAAAACAGAATGTCAGTACATGCACAAAAATAAGTGACAACTATGGATTCATGGTTCCTTACTATATCCCCCTGAGACAGACGGTACGGTATCATGTACTGTAACTTGTATAAATTCTCCAGCAGATGGCAGAGAAGAGCATATATATTAAGAAAAAGAAGACATGCATTGAAGTTGCAAGGCCAAAAATAGGGCAGGAGTATAACTATCTCATGGGCGGGGTCAACTTCTGTGACCGAATGATGTCTTACTGCCCAATGAAAGGCAGAACAAAGAAATGGACTATTCGAGAAATTCTACATTAGTGTGATATGGCTGTTTCAAATGCCTGGTTGCAGTTGAGGAAGGACCAAAATTGGAGGGGAACGGTTTCAAATCAAATACCACACATAAGAAAATACAAACTTATGTCTGGCGGCATTCTATTATACAAGGCAACAGAAGATGTTGGAGAAAGGGGAGATGTTAGTGATGTCCAAGCTATGGTAGCAACGCCAAAGAAAAACAAAGTACCTGTTCCTCTATCCCATGAAAGTTTACGTAAGTCAAAAATTGTCATATGCCTGCAATTGCAGATGTAAATGACTGGCATAAATACTAGAGACCAGGCAGCTCTGACAGAACAAAGGCAATTTGTACTACTTGGAGTATCTTTTTGTGTTTGGTTGCAAATGGGAATTGTTTCAGTGTTTTCCACAAACAATGGAGAGATAAAACATGCTAATTCCATTCCAGTATCGTACTTTATTTTTGTATAACACGCACAAAAAGACGATAGTGTTATACCTGCGTGAAAATGGATGCAAACAAGGTTGGAACAAAGTGTGTGAAATTCAATTGTTGTGGACGCCATTGTTTTTACTTAATTCCCCATAAAAAGGATTATGAACAAAGTGGGTGGAATTCTAGGAATATTAATGAGGTAGTAGTGTAATTGAAGGGGTCATCAATGTACGAATAAATGCTAAAATGATAAGAATAAGATGAAAATGTAGATACTTGAATGCTAGTGTGTAGTGATAAATACAATGTAAAAAACACAAACAGAGAGTAGAACAAATGTATATCTAGAGACAGATGTGACATTAAGAGAACTGGAAACCCAGGAAACTGCAGTTTTGTGGTTTAGTGAGTGAGTGAAATGTTTAAACGTTCGCTTGAGAAGACTACAAGATTTGTATAAAATAAAAAAGTATGAATGAGGAATGTGGTTAAATAATATTCATAAATTATAGCGTGATGAGATTTGTGGTAATAGTTTTAAGCAATGTTGTGTTTGTGTACTATATGTAATGTATTGTATAAGTTAATATGTAATTATCTCCACTCGTTCACTACCGACGACGCATACCACACTATACATACATGCATACACCAACCAGCTCACACAATGATGGGATATTCTGAGAATTTCGAAAGTGACCTTTAATATAAAATCCCAGTTCTAAATTATTAGAAGGGCATATGATACCGTCCCTGTTAGGCATAACATTGGAATAATAAGCGCGAAAGTCATATTAAATGCATAATTAAGGGCGGATAGGTACCACAATTTGAATTAAGCAAAGTTATAACAAATATAGAGGATAATGATTAAATATACAAATGCAGAAATAAACAGGCAATCACAATACATCTATTTTATTATTAGCAGAGATCCCAAGGTGTAAAGAGAGAAAATGACACTTGGATTACACGGGTCACTATGAGTAGTCCATTGTCCACATGTTGTTTAGGGTAGGTCACTTTCAGTAGACAGTAATGAGCCTGTTTCGTATGCAGATGTGTCAAATATCCAGTACAATGGCTGCTAGCATGATATATGCTGTGAATTTATAAGTTATCTCCAAAAGAAGATCTAACAAAGAATGTGGCAATATAACACAGTTAGACATAGACTTTACTCAGGTCCAGCTAATTGCAAGACACGCTATACTAGAAGTAATGTAGCTCAAGACCAAGATCAAAGTTTAGCTTAGTACATAATACATGCATGTTTGTATTCTAACAGATATCACCTGACCTAAGCTCCATGTGCGGTCATCATACACACTACTTGAATCTGTAGATACAATAACAACACTTCCTTACACGAATACTGGAAAGCGAAGGTTTTTTTGTAGGTAGTACTAAATAGGGAACAGCTAAACTTGAAACTCTACATTCTCAATGAAGTTGGCATTAGTCCATAAGCTCACTTTTCCGCTACTTAGGAGGAAAAGAGGATACTCTAGTTGTCATAGCAAGTAGTCGTCGCTCTTTCTGAAGATGTCCAAAGCACTTACAGATAAAACGTCAGGGATATCTCCTCAGTTGGAACACGACTTACAGGCCCCGATATTATATTGTTGGATTACACCATTAGTATTTACCTCATATAAAAACAATGTAAGCCTTGTTTTGTCTAGAACACATTTTAGCATCCACTAGCATATTTATCTAACTCAACGACTTAAAGCCATATACATGCACATAACAAGTTACTCTAATTGTGACATGCAGGTACATTCATATCTAGTAACAACTATGTTTATAGCTAGGTTATCTGTTGTCTGTGAATACTTGACTTGATTTGCCATTCATTTGTGTAGGAGACTGTAGCACTCTATATTAGCACAGAATACATTGGGATGTTTATTACCAAACATTTCTCTAACTACAAAAGACTTCTAGATAACTTACCTTAGTATTATCAAAAACTGATGATGTTTCTGTTTGCAACTGCGAAGGTTCTTTAATTTCTATTTTGTTATACATTTCATGATCACTGTTGTATTTCTTATCCATCATTTCAGGATTCTGTGGAACTAATTCTCCCTAATCCTGTTCAACTTCATTGGTTCGATCCATCTCACAGTTGTTGCTCCATATAGCTGTTTCAGTCTTAATATGCTTTACAAGTTCTTTGATAAAAGGAGTCTCTGATTTAATTTCTGTTTTGACTGTCATGTCACAATCAGTATCCAGAAGTACAGTATCAGTACTTGTCTTCATAGAAACAACCTTCTGAAAGAACTCTCTCTCATTCTGTGAGGTTATGTCATCTGTGAGGAGATCCTCTTCTTTGATTCCTAGTTTATTATCCATTTCAAAAAGCTGTTGAATCAAATGAAGTTCTTATTTTCAGAAACAAATCTGTGAAGAAAGAAACATATTTTATTTATGCTACAAAATATGTACAAATTTAAATATTACCTTATTTGAATCCATGAATAATTTTTCAAACTGCACTACACACCACTGTTCTCTTGTTGTACAAACAACTTCTTGGGAAGTTTGAGCAGACTTAAGAGACTCAAAGACATGTCCAGCTCAAACTACATATACTTGTCTGTTTATGTGAATGCTATTATCACTCCAGCTAAATTACTGCGATACTCTACCAATATTAAATGTCCTAATCTGATTTAAATGTCATGGATAAAGATCAAAACAATGTCAGATATTAGATATAAATAAAATAAATTGCCATGTTGGTAACTATTTTGTTTAGATTGTATTTTGTAAACTGCTCTTCCACAATACTCACCTCACCTTTGGGACATGATATCTCTGTATTAGATATTGGCTTTAAGGTTTACTCCATTATTTAAATCAAACACAGTGGTTTGGGAATACAGCAGGTATTAAGTGACTGTCACATCTTCCAAGACTTGTTTGCTATGTGATGTCATTGAAGTCACATTCTGCTTGCTTGGAGAAGATGTCATTAGAGAGCGTGTGGCACAACCATTGTTCCAACGTTTTAACAATGGAGACCAACACACTACAGATTTACCATGTTCTGGAAGACCTAACGTATGCAAAATTGAGGATAAACACCAAGTTTCACGAGGAAAATACATAAGAAAGTATCCTTAGCGTTTCAGAACTTGATGCATCAAAAGATACCATACATTGCCACGTTAAGACACTTGGAAAATCTTCAAGAAGCTCGAGATCTGTACGTCATTATCTGACACCTCAACAGCCTGAATGTAGAGTGGATGTCTTTCCTCAGTTTATCCATAATATCATGGATGAAAGATATGTTAGCAGAATTGTCATTTATGATGAAAAATGGTTATATTAACAAAATTCTGAAGCCTCAAAACAGTGACTCGATCCACAACAACCTGCCAAAGCTATTGAAACAAAAAGTCAGTTAATGTTGAAGTATGTGATGGAATTTTCACAAGATATACTTATATACCGAAGAAGACAGCACTACCAATACAACTACATTACTGGTCTCAACTTGTTCAAGCTGCTGGAAGAATAACTTTTCATAACTCAGAAATGATGTAATGAAGCTATTTATGAAGACATTCAATGGAAAAAGGATGTGTTAGAAATGCCTGAAACTAAATACTTTTACAATAAATATTATAAGAATTATATTTTGTTGTAATTCTTCTACTGCTCCATTGTTGTTAGCTTCTGTTTTTACATACTAAATATTTTTGTTTATACTGTGTGTGATTAATGTCATGTAACATTACAGATTGTTCAGGGATATCTACAGTAAAAATGTTAATTCTGTATAGACCTCTACATTTTATCATTGATATGCAATAAAACATACATTCTCTTATAAAACAGAGTTGGCACTCTTTTTAGGTAATGTTTTCATCATTTATAGAACTAATTTAAATGTATTGCAAAATAGCAAGATTAAAGTAATTGGTGTTAAAGAAGATTAAATGAATGTATGTTCAGGACGTCTATACATGGCCTTATCAATTTGGAACATTTTAACTTGGACGTCATATGACTTCCATATTGGTGAAAGGGTTGAAGGTGTCTCCATGTACAGTATGCTGAATCACAACAGTGACATTGAATTTCTGACAAACTTACATTAATTTAAGACTAATTCCAGTGATAAATATACAAATGCCATTTTAAATCGATCCATAATTGATGCTGTTCAGTGATGAAGAATAGTTTCACTTACAAGATCATGGTACATCACAATATAGCTGATATATTACATATAAACCAAATGTTGTACATGAGTATGCGTTGTAAGTTGATAACATTACGTTATGGTGTGCAATAGATGGAAGTAGAATAATATGAACTATTTTTATCAGCGTACCACATATGCATTAAAATACAGAAATAATATGCTAGCACAAAGTTTCCACAGCTGAAAGATATAAAATGACAGACAGAACATTTCCTGCAGAACTCTGACATAATGCATACAGCTGATGGGTGATTAATTTACTGCAGGAGTATTTTATAGAATCATTAATAAAGGTTTAAAGCCAGGTTGTTATGTAAAGAATGATCTGTTCTATGACTGGAAGTGAGAATGGATCAGCCAACACCTAGCAACACAATTATGCTATCTGTTAAAGAATGTCATCGTACGGATAGCGAATTGTGTCAACACAAGGGAAGGTCTGGTAGTCATGTAACATAGGAACATAGTGACTGCGCCATTTATTCAGGATCTCAGAAGGTTTTATCGTACCAGAAATATACAGATGAATATACAGTGGTTCCAACAAGAAGGGGCGACCTGCCACAAGGCTCAGCAGTGTATGGCTATGCTGCACGATACATTTCCAGGATGAGTAACTTCCGACAGCGTTCAATGGTCCTACCCATCACATTCCCCCGCTCTCACACCCCCTGATGCTTACGTCTGGAGAATATTAAAGGGCAAGTTCTCAATTTTGCAGATCCACCCCAAACTAAACGGTGTATGCATTACGTCAGAAGGTTGTCTCATTCTTCGGGAATATTGCAGCAACCTGTGTTCCAGAAGATGTTGAAAAATCTTTGTGAGATTTATGAACACTCCCTACAGTACAATGAAGTACATTTTGAACATTTACACTATCATCTCGATACATAAGGTAATGACAACATGCTTTCCATCCGATATGAATTAACCTTTGATATAAATTAAAAAAGAGAAAGAAAGAAACCTTATTCCAGTACTGTATATTTTGGTGCATAGTGTCGCGGTAACGGGCATTAAATAAATAAATGGGGTCAAACACCCAAGTGGACCATGGTTTGGGCGTTTGAAGGAACATTCTCACCTAGCGGAGGAACCCAATCGAGAGATTACCCCAGAACCTCTTTTGCCAGTTTTCGTGGTTACTGATGGGCCTTCTCGGCAGCCGTAGCAGTCCTGGGGCATACCATGTCACCACCATAAATCACCCCATCATTCAGTCCCTTATTTCCTGTTGCACACCCCTCGGGACGAGGACCGCAGAGGTTGGATTTTGTGGGGCAAGCTCTGGTAAACATCTCTGTATTGAGAATACGCCATATTGTTGCCTTCCGGCTCCTTGTCACAATATTCAGTCACGTTATATATGATTTCTCACGTCTGCCGATGTATGACCCGTTCTTGTGATTACATCTGAACAGAGTATACACAATTGGAATCGCGGTGTAAGTACTCTGTACTGAGAATACGCCTTTTTGCTTTGCCATGTTTTTATTTTAGTCGATCATTACAAAAGATCCATTTATTATGTTTTTGGGTGATTTGGTAATTTGCCAAATAGCTGGTAAACTGAAACAAATAACTAGAATTTCCTATTAAAGACTATTTGTGTGTATTTAATGCTCAGAAGTTTACATCATTCTTCTTGCCTCTCAGTATACTGAGACCATAACTCTATCCTTGAACATTTCACATACATTCGGAGCACAAGGATTTACTGATGCTCCTCTCATAGACCTTTCTATTCCAATCGCATCCTCTTTCTGCCAGTGGTGCCCCATGAGTTATCTTTGGGGTCAGAGATACAGTGATATAATCGACTTGTCCAAAGTGGAGGAAATGCTGACTTGTCACTTGTCTTCTGGCAAATGAAGGAAAGGCTGAATATGTCCTAATGACCTGCCAAGCCACATGGCGCATTCCCTATACAATATGAGGGTTAAGAAAGAACGATCCCACCACCTACGTATAACGAGGAAGTGTGTGTAACAAACAGTTGAAATCTGCACCACAATGTTTTATCGTAGAACCACTTTTCCAGAACTCGCCGTTCTGATCTCCGGCTAAGGAGTATATTTGGGGATTGGAACATACTAAAATGGAATAGAACAGGGTTACGTCAAGAAAAGAGTGCAGAGAAGCACAATTTAGTGATACATACCGATGAAGCAAACATTGCGATTTAAATATTACGAAGCGAGAGGATATAGAATTTATATTGTTTAAAAAAGTAGACAAATTGCTTATGGAATCTCAATTGGGACACTGAGACGTTTAACCTTATAATTCAGCAATATTAAAAACAAATAAAGCTCGTTAAGTCACAAGTTGATGTCCAATTTCACTAATCTCGACACAACTTGTAAGTTTTCTCTTAACAATGCCTGTCTGTTGGAAGACAGAAGGTTAGTTAACAGCTCTGCAATAGCATAAAAGATACAATCAGTGAGATGAGAACACAATGTTATTTTGTGTCAATATGTTTGGCTCGATGTGGCGATATTTCACCAAACACAAACAGCTTTGTTTGTTGTCATTTATAACTGTGGTTCTGGTCAAATCTTATACATATATGTCAGTTGTGGCTGGAGCTTAGCAAAGTTCTGATAAGGCTCTGTATACAATAGTGACACACACTTTTGTTTCCTGCAGCATTCTCCATTTAAGAAAATCATGTATCCACTACTAGATTTACGTGTCTTGCGACCCTGGCTGCTGTGACCTTGCCTTGCTGTACGCTGCAGCATAAGCGGTGGTTTCCCAAACGATTCTCCAGGGCTTCCCAGATGTCCTTGAGCGCCGCCGCTGTCTGCACCGCGTTGAGGTGTTCCACGACCAGTCCCTGGAGGCTGGCTGTTAACTGTGTGGCCTCCTCCTCTGGTGACCATTTGTTGTGCTTGGCCACTGCGTCGAATTGGAAACGGAAGACTTCGAAAGTGTTCGCGCCGTCGTATTTAGGAGGTTTGACGCGCGCAGATGTTGTGTCGCGTCCCGGCACTTCGACCTTTAAATCCTTTAACCTCCTGCCGACGATGTCCTCCACCATGGCGTTCAGAGGCTTTCTGCTGCTTTCGGCCTTTCCCTCCAGGTTGTTTACGCGGTCAGCAAGGTCCTCGACACGCTCGCCCACTTGGCTCATCCGCTTGCTCAGCTCCGTCACGTCATCCCTTACGCCGGCCAACTGTTCTTAAAATTTGGCGGCGAGAGCCTCGTTCGCCACCTTCATCTCAGTGGTCAGTTCGGCCATCATTGCGGTCATTGTATGGCCAAGTTGCTGTTTGCAGCTTCCGTCTTCGCAGCCAATTCGTTCATCTTCTCCAAAATCCTTTCCAATGCCAATTCCATGGCCGTAATATCTCGCTCCTTGATACCAGTTGTGACTTTGTGTGTTCGTGAAATAAAAAGTCCGTGTTACAGACACAAAAAATTGCACTTTATTTCCGTAGAAATAAACTTCGTACACATACACAATGTGTCATACAGGTCAACCAACAGAGCTGCTTACTCGCACGCGTTCAATTACCGACTGACTGTCTCTTTTCAGGCAGGCTGCCCTTTTATCCATTTCTAACACACCAGAAATTTCTGGAACAATCGAGACCGGCTAGAACAAAGGCGAAGTCTTGCTAAATCGGTCTGTTCCCGCCCACAATTTTGGCAAGCATCCATCTCCACACTGCACTGCCGTCTCTTCGATCTTGTTACCCGCGCTGCCTCCAATCAACAATAACCTGGCGACAATTCCTTCGTTTAGTTTTGGAGTGTCTCCTTTGATGAAACCCGCTGGTTGCTTCATGCAAACTTTCTCGTTCAGTTCAGCACTAAGAAACGTGGTCTCTACATTGAAATGATAAACCATTAGGTTTTCTTCTGCTGCAGTTGATAACAGGGACCGCAGCGCTGCTAAACATTCTATGGAAGCGAAGGTTTCATCAATTTCTTCTCCGTACTTTTGTGAGAATATCTGAGCGAAGAGACGAGCTTTGAACATTTGAACATCCTCATTGAACATTTTCAGCTTAGAACATCCTCTCCGAGCAATCGTCACTTCGCTGTTTGAAAATTGAGAAAACTCCCATATGTCCGGGAAGGGTGACGTAAATTAACTACTAATTAATTAAGGTAAAGTAACTGCTCTAAAGTTGGAGAATGAAGAGAACAGGCTCACGGAAGTCTATCTGGGGCCTAGCTGGGACTTAAGTCTAGATAAAACAGAGCAAGGATAGAGATACTGTAAGAAGTAGAGGCAGTTTGTGAGTGATGAACAAAGTTACAAAGTTACAAAGTTACAAAGGCGCCTTGGTAACAGCTGAAAGCTAGTGGATATGTTCGTCTGCTCGTCTAAGCTGCTAATGTCCTCACCGACGTTCTTGCTGACTTGCGGTGCTGTCCTTGTAGCTTTCCTGCCAAGTGTACTCTCCGCATATGACTTTCTTTTCGAGTGGAGGAAAAATGCACTAACCATGGGGTTGGGGTGCATGGTTCCCTAACGGAGTGAACTGTCGTCCCTACCCACTAAAACCCTCCACCGGTGGGTATTCAGGTGAGGAAGTGTAGCAGTACCGCTATTGTACCTGCGGATTCAGGGTGAGCGTCAAAGCCAGGGCAGGGCCTGGGTAAGGTGAGAAATAGGCGCCGTGACACAAACATAACCGAGGCCGTGCTTGTGCCTGATTCTGTCTCATTTCTGATGTGACGTCGTTCGTTGTACTGTGATCTCCTGAAACAAGTGACGAAATCGTTATTACCAACCCTCATTTCTGATGTGACGTCGTTCGTTGTACTGTGATCTCCTGAAACAAGTGACGAAATCGTTATTACCAACCAGAGCTCTGAGCATGACGTCAAATTTTCGTAGGATATTTTAATGAATTAACTGTAACATGTAAATGCACTATCAGTTCTTGCTACTTTAGTTAAGATTGCCAAAATATCCTTGTCTTATATGCTACATTAGGAGTATATTGATATTGTTGCTGCTTGCGTACTGTTTTATATAGATTAATTGGTATTTATACATAATCTCATTATGTGCTGTCTGTCCGTGTGACTTGCCTTAATTAATTTTGGAGGGACCGTCCTACCCCAGGACCGCCCTTGTTGACAGCAAGGACCTCAAGGGCCACTTGTATGGTGTATAGAGTAAACCCAAAGCCATGGCTCCCTCAGACCAAGTGTTCTGTCGGAAAGGGGTAACGGTCTATTATACGAGTCATTGGGTGTTGTGGGTACCCAGATTCTCGAATGAAGGAGTTTGTGTGTTTCCCTCTTTTTCGTAAAGATCGAAGCTAGGCAACTTATTTGTGTCTTCGGTAATGTCCAGATATAGTTTTACATGAAGCTGCGGCATCTTTGTGATTGTTCTTATAACTCTGTTTTGTAGCATCTGTAGTCTGTTTATAAGCGTTTTAGCAGGCGGTACACAGAGGGGGCTACATACGTCACAATTTTTCTAATCAGCGTTTCGTAAATTGTGAGGCATGTATAATGTCATATCTTCAATACAGATACACTTAAATATCCTTTTCGCACGCATCAAAGGTTAATTAGTAACAACTTGTCATTGCAATAGTTGCATTCTAATTACACAGCTACATAAGAATTGCTAGGACAATTTGTCATTTAGATAATAATGTAGAGAATACTATTTTGAGCTTATTTTTTCTAGCAGCATTTTTAAAAGCACAGAAGCTATCTAATATGATTAGGAAGAGCGCCAAATACTTTGATGTTTTCATTATGTGCAGCTTTCTGGAAGCAAGAAAGTGTAGCAATAGTATAGTGGCCGTTACATATTCTTGTGTTTATCCTATTAACTGCATAAGTTGTAAATAAGGCTCGATTGGGTACACAGGATCTTAACATCGAGAATATATACATGCAAAGAAGGGTTAGTATTGTCACGAGGTCACTCGTATGCGAACGCCGAGAGATGAAAGCGGAGAGTAAAAGAGACAGATAGCGTTCAAGCTACGCCCATACATGGGTAACTGGATGGTGTTTGGCAAAGGAGTAGCGGAGAGGGGCAGCCTGAGCGACCTCTGGATAATTCTCTCTCCTTCGCCTCGGGGAACCTCTTTCCTCGGGGCACCCTCTGGGTGCGGTGGACCACGTCATTAATCCTCTTCACCACATGGTACGGTCCTTGCCACGGCTGCTGAAGCTTGGGGCAGCGTCCCTTGGTCCGAATAGGGCGACACCACCAGAACAGGAACCACGATGGAACCCTTGGCTGTTGGCTTGCCTGTCCTATCGGGTCTTCAAGTATTACCTCGCCTTCTGGATGTGTGACGAACCATCTCATGCGCGTCGTGGAGATGGTCCACCAGGTTCTTCGCATATTCGGTTGGTGGCTCTTTTGCGTGCGGAGGCTTCCCAATGCCAGATCACAGGGGAGGCGTAACCTTCGGCCACACAATAAGCTGGCTGGAGTCATCCCAGTGGTGTCGTGTGATGACGAGCGGTAGGACAGCAAGAACTGTGACACCTAGACGTCCGTCTCGCTGATGGCTGGCCACGACCTTCCTCGGGTGCTCTTCTAAGGTTTTGATGTATCTCTCCACCATGCCGTCCGACTGTGGATGTAGGGGTATTGTGCGGGTCTTGCTCACCCCAAGCCGTTCTAGTGCCTCCTTCATCAGGTTAGACTGTTGCTCTGGTCACTTTGGAGCCAGGTCAATGACGAGAGCCACTACGCTTTGGCAAGCGTGTCCAGGTTGTCGTCAATTCGGGGTAAGGGGAAACAGTCCCTCCTGGTGAAAGCGTTTAACTTCCTGTAGTCCACGCAGAAGTGTAGCTCGCCGTTCTTTGTCACCAAGACTACAGGGGAACACCAAGGGCCATCAGACGCTTCAATCACTAACCTGGATCTCATGTCCACCAACATGTCCCGTACCGCCGATTGTTTCGTTTGCGGTACGCATCTAGGTGGCTACCGAATAGCCCGGGCGTTTCCGATGTCGTGTGGTGGAGCACTCGCTCCGTGCGGTCGTAATCCCTGTCGCCTTGGTTGAAGACGTGCTGGTATCGTCTCAGCAGTTATTGAACCTTCTCGAGCGTTTCTGCAGCCAGGAGGTTGGCCGTCCTCTCCAATAGACCCTCCCGCCCGGGGCGCAGGTGCTGCATCGGCACCGGCTCCTGGATCTTATAGATTGATGTTACGCTGAACACGGGCTCGGACATCGCAAATTTTGTCCTGGCCTGGAGTTCGTGATCGGTGTCTGTTGGGTTGAGCAGCCTGACCGGCGCCTCCTCTCGGCATGGCAACAATGTCCTGGCTATACAAAGTCCATGCACAGGTGTTTTCTGGTCCAGCATCAAGTTCTTCGTCCACTGTACTTCCAGTAACGCCGTCACCAGCTCCTCTCTTCTTGCGGGGACAACCATGTCTTCCCTCAGGACGAAACTGAAAATTCCGAGACGTTCTTCAGGTTGCTTGAGTGTCAGCTCTCTCCTTATAGCCGCAGGAGCTACCTGCCAACGTCGACCGTCGCCTCGTGGCTCCTGAGGGCTTCCAGTCCCAGAATGATCTCCTCAACCACCTCCGCGACGAACAGCCATTGACGCACGGACTCCGTGCCAGGATCAGTTGCAGCAGGGCCTGCTCTCCACGGGCAAGGTGTCGCCCAATGCCGTCACAAGCTGCTATGGTCGGCTCGGTTTCCTCAACGGCAAACCCTTTGCCATGTCAGGTCTGATAACACTGGTCGACAAAGTTTAACTTTTTTCTTTCACAAATATTAAAATAACAGATTCTAAAAGTATTTTTCGTGCTGAATTCAAATATAACTGCAGCTTTTCCCCATCCGGCAGGAGTTTTGTGTGATATTCATTTGAATTTTTTATCATATTCCAAAATATCCGTAACTAGCCATCCAGCTCAAAATTATAACTACTGATTCTGACTTACCTAGAAACTGGCAGATAGTAATTTTCGGTTATATTGTCACCCTGGGGGTAGGCTCGCGAAGCCGATGAAAAATGATGGCCGATCGTTACCGGAAGCGAGACAGTTGAGCGTAGTTGTTAGAGAAAATAAACAGTTTTGAGGTTCTAGCAAATTTGTAATGGTGAACAGTGTATTTCGAGGAGAATAAAGTGTAGTTTTTGTGGTTTGTAACCTAGTTTTATTATTTCACGAACCCACAAAGTCACAATATTTTGTATGTGGAACGGCTCTCATTTTAGTCCAACAGTAGTCAGCCAGCATGTTGGAACTCCACTTGCCTTGGTACCTCTTCTCTATTGCAGAAATTTGCTGATGAAAACGCGCACTGTGTTCATCGCTGACAGCTCCAAGGTTTTCGGGGAAGAAGTCCAAGAGAGAGTCCAAGAAGTGAATTTTTAAAGACATGTTGCATCCCATAGCTTTATAAGAATGCAGAAGATCAGCCACTATGTCACGATAGTTTTCTGCTTTATGGTTTCCAAGAAAATTGCAACACAAACTTTTCAAAGACTACCAGGCTGCTTTCTCCAGTGGATTTAACAGTCCCTCGAAATGTTCATCAGCCATTAATGATCGAATTTGTGGTCCTATAAAAAACCCTTCTTTCAATTTAGCATCACTGACTTCTGGGAATTTCGATTTCAAGTACAACAATGCATCAGAACGTTTATCCATAGCTTTGACGAAATTTTTCATAACTCCTAACTTAATATGCAATGGAGGTAAAAGTATTTTTTCAGGCTTCAATAAAGGGACACATGCCACATTTTTCTGTCTAGGGATAAGAGATTCACCTTTTGGCCATGACTCTCTAACGTAGTGAGACTTCTTATCTCTGCTGTCCCACTCGCACAAAAAACAGCAAAATTTGGTGAACCCAAGTTGCAACCAAGCAATAAAGCAATGACCTTCAAATCACCACAGACATTCCCTTCATATTTTCCATATTGTATTTTCTCTAAAACTAGTTTCATATTTTCATATGTCTCTTTCATATCAGCGGCATGCGCTACCGGTATTGATGGAAGTTTGTTGCCAATATGTAGCAGCACAGCCTTCAAACTTACTTTAGAGGAGTCTATGAACAATTGCCACTCATCTGGCGGGTGATGAAGCCCAAAAGTTTCCATAACTGAACAAATATTATTACAAAACACAATACCATTTTCTTCAGAGAAGTATACTTTGAAAACACTATGACGGCTACGATATCTACTAATTCTTACATATTTTTGGAGCAGATTCCACCCTTTGAGTCTGGAAGCTAAAACTTCCGCTTGCTATTTAGACAGATTGAAATCGCAAATCAGGTCACTAAGATATTGCTGATTGGGAAAGTATGGTTCTGATGAACAGCTACTGGCTTCATATGTAAGATCATTTTTATTTTCATCTGAAACATTTGGAGTTTCAGTCAGGTCAGAACCAGAGTTATCACTTAAGGTCGCATCTGCATATACTTGTACGGGGAGCTCTTCACTGTTTAAGATAGGTCTTATTGCCGGTTGCAAATTTGGATACTTAACTGTATATTTTGTTTTAGATGTGATTCCTTTAATATTTGTCATACAAAAATAACAGTCAGCAAAATGATCCTTCGGTTCCCTCCAAATCATGGGAATTGCAAATGGCATATGATGTGTACAATTTTTCCACCAAGTCAGCAGTCTAACACACGAAACACAGCATGCATTTGGGGCTCAGCTCTTATCAAAATCACCAACTTGACAGCCAAAGTAAAGTTTATAACACTTATTTACAAGTAGGGTGAAATTTCGCCTCTGAAACTTGAAGGTTAGCTCACCACAAATATTGCAGAAATTATCTGCATGATTTACACAATTTCTTGGCACGATGAAAATAAAGCACAGAAATACAACATGCACAACATACACTTTACACTTCTAAACAGAAAGGAAGGAAATATTTCAATACTCAACAATCTCACAGTCAGCTCAATACTGACACATCACAATGCCAAACAGGTCTGAACATCTCTAAACAACAATGAACAGTCATGTTTTATTGCGCTTCAGCATTACATTGCAAATAATTTCAATAATACAGCTTGAGTAAAATAGCTGCATATTAGGTAACGGTTTCTATGACAGGTCAAAGTTAACGCTAAAATCATATTTTGAAAAGTAGCTTTTACAGAAACCTATGCCTGATGAAAAAACTCTGACTACATATCTGAGTTCAGGATGGAAAATGTCACTAGATTCACCTTTCAAATGTCTTGGAAAAAAACCTTGTTGACCAGTGTAATTGCCACGGCTGCCGTGGCGTGTACGAGCGCGCGGCAGGGCTTCCCTCTCACTCAACCGTACGCGATGAGGCTGTCATCTATAAGCTGTCTGACGACGCGCAGTATCACTCAAGGGTATGGTGGTGGTGATGATGCCGAAGTGCCCCTCGGCACGACGGCCTTTAGCCGTTTCCGGTCTGCTCTCCCTAGTGTGCCAGTCTCTCTCCAGGAGTACCGGCTGTCCACACCCCCAGCACACGCCATTTGGTCTTCGCCGAAGTCCCTCGGCTGGTCTTCGGTCTCCAGTGTAGCGGATACCGTGTGTTGTCGACGCTGCAGTAGCCGCCCCCATCCTCAATGCTACCGTTAGGAGCTGACGTATTACGACGTATCCTGCCCCATCAACAAACGTGTATGCCACTTTCCGGGACACAAATTCTGGTGGGAGGTCGAACAAAGCTTTGCTGGCCAGCTGTTAAATGGCCAGGTTGAACTGGTGGTTCCCGAAGCGGTTCTCCAGGGCCTTTTAGATGTGCTTGTGCACCACCGCTGTCTCGACCACGTTAAGGACTTCTGCGGCCCGTCCCTGGAGGCTGGCTATTAGATGTGCGGCCTCCTCCTCTGGTGACCACTTGTGCTTGGCCACCGTGTTCGAATTGGCAGTAGAGTTCGAAAGTGGACATGCCGTTATACTTCGGCGATTTGACGCGTGCAGGAGTTGTGTCGCGTCCCGGCGTGTCGATCTTCAAACCTTTCACCCTTCTGCGGACAATGTCCTCCACTTGGTGTTTTTGTCGACCTTTCCCTCCAGATTGTTAACGCCCCGCTTACAACCGAGGTCACCAACTTCCTGTGCAGACCATTAGACCTTACTGATATTCCACAGACATCTTTAGTGGAGGTCACATCAGTTCCCTGTGCCACCATACAAAGCTATGGGCTATGACAACTTCCCGTATGCTGCACTTAAAGCCCTTCCACACAACTGGCAGGAGCTCCTCGTCCCCCCCTTCAATGAACTACTCTGTTTGGCATGCTTTCCCAGAGCCTGGAGGCACGCCAAAATTATCATCCTCCCTAAAGCTGGTAAAGATACCTCCATGCCGGAAGGACATCGTCCCATCAGCTTGCTGCCCACCATGAGTAAGCTGTTTGAGAAGGTCATCCAAGCCAGGCTTCAACAAACCATCTCTGCGCAGCCAATACTTCGACAGGAGCAATTTGGTTTTCGTCAGCAACTTTCCACGGTACATCAACACCTTCGTCTGGTGGACGAAATCATCAAAGGGTTTAACAACCGTCACTTTGTTGTTGCCTTATTCCTAGACCTCACCCGTGCCTTCGACTCTGTATGGCACGAAGGCCTCCTCCACAGCCTCATCCACTAAAATTTCCCTCCGTATATTATCCATCTCATTCACTCCTACCTTCAACAACGCACCTTCAGCGTCACCAAAGAAGACATCTGTTCCACCTCACACCCCATTCACCCAAAGGAGTGTCCTTCGCCCTCTGCTTTTCCTCATTTACATCAACACCTTGCCCTCCTATCAAGCCAGTGCGCTGTACGAGTTTCCTCACGCTACCACCATAACCACAGCTTCCACACATCATCAGGTAGCTGTAGATAGACTACAACGATACGCAGATAACCTCACAACATGGTTCAATACTTGGCGCCTTACTGTGAACCCTATCAAGTCACAGGCTATCAGATTCACAAGGCGCTTGGAGGCTGATGTTCCTGAGCTTCGTATTGCTGGTGGGTCTGTCCACTGGTCCAACACCGTCAAATATCTTGGCGTCACACTGGACTAGAAACTCACCTGGAAGGCCCGCATCGACACCGTATACAGCAAGGTTGCTCGCAAGATGGCACTTCTCTACCCCTTATGCCACCGAAACCCTGCCATGCCACTTTCCAACAAACTACTTCTGTATAGACAAGTTCTCCGTCCTGTCCTCACCTATGCCTGTCCAGTCTGGGCCACTGCCGCAAAATCTCACATGTACCACCTCCAAACTCTTCAGAACCGCTTCCTTCGTGCCGCTGTCGATGCCGACTGGTACATTCCTAACATCAACATACACCGTGACCTTTTATTTTCCACTCCTCACAGACTACATGCTCTCCCTTTCAAAAAATTCTTTGACTCTCTCCCACATAACTTCAACGCGGCCTCGGGGCCTCGGGGAGTACGATATTGAACCCGGGAAGCGTTACAAGCATCCCAGGCTCCTCCTACATCAACCCTAAATATCATCATCCCCTGAAAGCAATAAATAACTCATCATCTCTCTAACTTATCATCATATCTCCAATTTCTTCTACAACTTCTCATAAACTCAACGCCTACTCTAAAATCCCTACCATAATGCCACAGTCTACCACCGTCTTTACTTCAAAATTCATCTTTCAACCAGTAAAGGACCTAGTCCTGGAATGGTATCTGTCGGAAGGCCCCAATACCTTCCAACGACAATTTCGCTCGTCTCGTCTCTCTCCATCGTTATTTGACCTAACTGCATGATTTTCTGAACGTCATCTGTGTCAATGTCTGCGGGTGGTTTGTATATTGCTACTTGTGTGATTTCTGTACTAAAAGTGTTAATTTTAACCGTTATCACCTCTAGACGATTTAATTGCGGAATGTGTACTTGTTGATGACGATTATTCGATCTATCTCATTAAATTTTCACCTTCACTTGTTCCATATACGCCTAATACTGTTATATTTCCAAAAATATCTATGTTCATTTTAATCACATTTTCATTTATTGGTTCTCAGTTTCTGAAGAGTCTTCTAAATTTATTCTTTATCAATATTGATAAGTCCCCTTGAAGCACGTTTATACTTTGGCACTTCGCTGTAGAAATGTGTATACCAGATGCGTTAAAAATATCGCGAATTTTGGATTTTTTGCAAAAGTATTTATTCATGAAATCTAATTTGTCCCCTTTACATTAACCCCACCAGATATACATTTGTGCCAACGTATTTGATAATCCTCGTACCTCTTTAATAATATTTTTTGTGACCCTGTTCTTCTCCTCATTCGATGACTTCTTTATCTCCTCAATCGTGGCAGAGCGTCGTCAGTTCATGGGCCTCTTCAGATTTGGAAACTGAAAATGTCACAGGACGATGGGGCTCGCGAGTACGGTGGCTGCGGCATCATAAGTCTGTTGTTTTTTTGGCCAAAAATTCGCAATTCACAATTAACGATGTCTGAGCCGGGACGTTATCATGGTACAGAACTCAATATTTGTTCTTTCACAAATCTGGGCAGTTCTGGCAGACCGCCTCGCGATATTCCGCGGGACGACTCAAGACCTTAGCCATCCAAATCATTGTGACTGGGTAAGGCGCATACTGAGAAATCAGGTGTCCGGTGCTCTGAGTTGCAAGCTGTTTAGCACCCGCTGCCTAGAGATAAGGACACCCGTAGGGTAGGTTTGTTAGTGCGTGCACTAAAGGTATTTACATTTCTGAACCATCGCTTCAAACTTAAGCTTGAGTCGACCGTTCCCTGCCTTGCCGGCGGGGCGCTCTAGCCGGGTGCCGCCATGTGTCATTTTTTAGGCGCTTGCTGGCGCTGGAGTGCTTGACCCGAGCCTTACCCACGCATGGCTTGGCACCTTTGAGTTAGTTCGCCGTAAGTGGGCTCTCCGGGCGGCAAAGTGGTAGGTTGCGCTCTTCTACCAGGGTATAATTTTGTTTTAAATAAAAATGTACTTCTTGTTTCTGGCCTGGGGTCCGGTGCTCATAAGTTCAGAATTATTAGGAATTTAATGTCCGAGGGACTAAGACTCCTGGTTAAGGAAGGGATATAGGTATACATAGATATTACCCTGTATGTCATGATGGTGTAAAATACATAATACTTAGAACAAATCCACAATATTTAGTTAGGCATATCTGAAAGGGGTACTCTTTCACCTAGTGTTAGGTGTGGCCGCGTATTTTCCTAATTTTCTCCATCGGTACCTCGTTGTCTACATCCACATCCTTCATACCTACTACGGGGTCCCGTACGTAGTGGACGTGGTGCGGGAGAGATCTGTCTAAACACTTCCTTTCCCTCTAGCCGGTTAAGCGGACTGCGCTCAGATGCCTCCCAGGCAGGCGGAAGAGCGCAGCCAGCACTGGGCGCATAAACCCCCACGGGGCGACAGCGCGCATAAGGCTAGTTATACCACTGCCGAAGACAACCACCTGAGACAAAAGATGACTCTTTTATACTGCCCAGATAAAGACGCAATAAGCGGCTACGTGCTGAGCAGCAAACACTCCGTCCAGGTCCTTCTGCTGGTGTGCTGCAGTGAGTTCAGTTCCTGGTGAGCAGTCGTGAGGAGCGCCGAGTGAGGAACGGACCGGAAGTTTGTGTACGAGTATCGGAGGAATTGTGCGTAATTGCTAGTGCATAGTGGACCTGTGACAGACGAACTGGTGTATTGTAATTGTGTTGGCTACGTAATTCTGTGTAATCGGCAAGCGTTCCAACTGTAATTCGGTGGAAATAAAGAACATTTTGAGTCTGTGGAATTAGACTTTTAATTTCACGAACCCACAAAGACACAACTGGTGTTAGGAATGGGTTGAAAACATCACCGAACATTACAGCCATGGACGCGGCATTAGAAAAGATTTTGGAGAAAAAGATGGAAATGAAGGTGGAACTGACATAAATATATACGGCAAAAGACAACTTCACTGCGAAAACAGAAGCGGCGAATAACAACCTGGCCGGTGAACTGAATAAAATACAGACCGAATTAACCACAGAACTGAGAGCAGCGAACGAGAGCCTGGCCACGAAAATGAAGGTGGCGAACGAGGTTCTCGCCGCCAAATTTGAGGAACAGTAGGCCGGCGTAGGGATGACGTCCTGAAGCTGGGCAAGCGGATAGGTCAAGTAGACGAGCGCCTTAATGATTTAGAGGAAAATGCCGACAGTAACGCACAGTCCCTGAACGCCATGGTGGAAGACGTCGAAGACCTTGCCAACCGAGTAAACCACCTGGAAGGAAAGGCCGACAGCAGCGTCAAGTCCCTGGACGCCATGGTGGAGGACGTCGTCGGCAGGAGGTTAAAGGAATTGAAGGCCTTAGCGCCGGGACGAGACTCAACATCCGCGCGCGTCAAACTTCCTAAATACGACCGCGCGACAACTTTCGAAGTCTTCGGCCACCAATTGTACGTAGTGGCCAAGCACAATTGGTCACCAGAGGAGGCCACACAGTTACTAGCCAGCCTCCAGGGACGGGCCGTGGAAGTACTGAACGCGGTACAGACAACGGGGGCGCCCAAGGACATCTGGGAGGCCCTTGAGCATCATTTTGGAAACCACCGCTTAGCCGCAGCGTACCGCAGCCAGAAAACGCAAGGTCACATCAGCCAGGGGAGACACTACAGGAGTTCGCCCTGGTAGTTGAACAACCAGAGTTCGTATCCCGGGAAGCTGCCTACACATTCGTTGACGGGGTACGGAACACGGAGATTCCTCAGCGCCTAATGGTCGGCGATTATAAAACCATCCACGAGGCGCTAACGGCAGCATTAAGGATGGAGGCGGCCAAGGTAACAGCTTTACCGACGTCGAGAACGAGGAGTGTCCGCTACGCCGGAGACAGAAGACCAGCTGAGGGACGCCGGCGAACACCTTGTGGCCTGTGTTGGGGGTGTGGACAGCCCAGATACCTGGAGAGAAAGAGTGCTTACAACAGGAAGAGCAGCCAGGAAGCAAATAAGGGCCACCGTGGCGAGGGGCACGACGGCGCCATCACCACCATCCACTCGAGTGACACTGCGTGCCGTCAGCCGGCGAATGAATAACCTCATCGCGTATGGTTTTTGTGAGAGGGAAACCGTGCCGCGTGCTGGACACCGGGGCAGCCGTGACCTTCATCAGACCCGAAATAGCCAAGGGTTTGCTGACGAGGAAGCCGAGCCGACCATACCAGCTAAATACGGCATCAGGCGACAGCTTGCCTGTGGAGAAGCAGGCTCTGCTGTAGCTGACCTTGGGACGGAGTGCCATTCGTCTCTGGGTGCTCGACGCGAAAGTTGGCTGAGGAGGTGATTGTGGGACTGGATGCCCTCAGGAGCCACGAGGCGACGTTCGACGTCGGCAGGAAGGTCCTGCGGCTCAACTGAGAAGGGGTTATACTCCGTCAACCCGAACAGTGCATTGGAATCTACAGGGTCAACTTGAACGAAGACGTGGTTGTCCCCGCGAGGAGCGAGGTGGTGGTGACGGCGCGACTGGAAGGCCAGAGAACCAGGAACATGATGCTGGACCAGAAGACACCTGTACACGGACTATGTGGGGCTAGGGCATTGTTGCCCTGCCGAGAGGAGGTGCCAGTGAGACTGTTAACTCCCACGGACACCGATCACGACGCCCAGGTCGGGACGGATTTGGGAATGTGGGAGCTCGTGGTAAGCGTAACGGCAATCGACAAGACACAGGAAGCGGGGCCGGCGCATCAACTGGGGCCCCGGCTAGAAGGCCTACTGGAGAGGGCGGCCGACCACCTAACCGCAGAACAGCTGGAGAAGGTTCGACAACTGCTGAGACAAGACCAGCGCGTCTTCAGCCAAGGCGATATTGACTAAGGCCGCACGCACAAAGTGCTTCACTGCATCGACACCGGGGACGCCCGGCCTATTCAGCAACCCCCTAGGCGCGTTCCGCTGGTGAAGCAAGGGGCGTTACGAGACATGCTGGAGGACATGAGATGCAAGGGAGAGATTGAGGAGTCTGACAGCCCTGGGTGTTCCCCTGTAGTCTTGGTGACGCAGAACGGTGAGCTGCGCCTCTGCGTAGACTACAGAAAGTTGAACACTGTCACCCAAGAGCGCTGTTTTCCCTTAGCCCGTATTGGCGACACCCTGGACGCGCTAGCTGATGCACAGAGATTCTCGAACCTGGACCTAAATTCGGACTACTGGCAGGCAGTTCTATATCCGAAGGACAAGAAGACCGCATTCTCGACAAGCCAAGTCTCTGGCAGTTCACAGTTATGCCCTTTGGTCTCTCCAACGCACCAGCTACCTTCCAACGTCTCATGGAGTCAGTGATGAGGGGACTGACTTACGACGCCTGCCTGGTATACCTGGACATCATCGTCGGTAAACTTTTGAAGACCATCTCGAGAATCTGAGTAAGGTGCTACAGAGATTGCAGGCGACCAACTTGAAGCTGAACGCGAAGAACAGCCAGCTCTTCCTCAGGGAAGTGAAATACTTGGGCCACATAGTCTTAGCAACCGGAGTGGCCACAGACCCGGAGAAGACACAGGTTGTGACAGATTGGCCTCGCCCAAAGGATAAGAAAGATTTGCGCAGTTTCCTGGGGCTGTGCAGTTTTAACCGGTGCTTCATAAATGGGTTCTCTAACATCACCAAACCCCTTACCCGCCTTAGAGAGGAACACCGGCGTTATGTTTGGACGAAGGACGCCGAAGTCGCTTTCCAGCATGTGAAGACCCTGTGCAGTGCACCAATTTTGGGTTTTCCACAACCAGGCGGCGCCTTAATTGTCGATACCGACACCAGCGACCAAAGCATTTCAGGCGTCCTATTGCAGATCCAGGACGGCCATCAGTGGGTGATAGCCTACTACAACAAGACGCTATCCAAGGCAGAGAAGAACTACTGCGTCACCCGGAGAGAATTATTGGCGATAGTAAAGACCTTAGAGCACTTCCGCAAGTACCTGTACGGTCAACCCTTACAACTGAGGACTGACCATTCCGCTCTAACCTGTCTATTGAGCTTTATGAACCTGGAAGGCCAGACAGCACGTTGGGTCCAGAGGCTGCAGGAGTACTTCACCTCGGAGCACCGTAGAGGGAGGAGCCACAGTAACGCAGACACTATGTCCCGAAGACCCTGTCCAGAAGAGTGCGGCCAATGCACAAGTGTGGAAGATAAGGAGCGTGCTGCAGCAGTCGGAGTAGTCACAGCAGTGGTTGCGGACGGCTAGGATAGCGCAGGCCTGAGAAGGGAGCAGCTGGCAGACGCAGACTTGGAGTCTCTCTTGAGGGAAGAGGAGGCAGGAACTAGACCAACCTGGGAGGACATCGCACCGAGGAGCGACACCTACAAAACCTACTGGGCCCAATGGGACTAGTTGATGACCAGAGAGGGCATGCTGTTCCGGGTATGGGAATCATCCGATGGGAAGAACGCAGAGAGAACAGTTGATATTTCCCCGGAGTAAGGTCCCGGAAGTCTTGGAGGAAGAACACGCAGGTACTTCAGGACACCTGGGAGCGAACCGAACGCAAACTACGGCAGCACTACTACTGGCCTAGGCTCCGAGCAGACGCTGAGATGGTGCCGTCAATGTCACGTGTGGGCGGCGATTCGCGGCCCCGGACTAGTAGTCGGGGTCACATGCAGCACATCGGAGCGCTATTCGAATGGATCGCCATTGACATTGCAGGACCGTTCCCAGAATACGACCGAGGCAACAAGTACTTTAAGGTGGTCGTGGACTAATTCACCAAGTGGCCGCAGGTGTATGCTATTACAAACTAAGAGGCAAAGACAGTCACAGACTGCCTCGTGGAGCAAGTTTTCTGCCGATTTGGGGTGCCGCTAGAGCTGCACAGTGACCAGGGCACCAGTTTTGAGTCCAACCTGATGAAGGAGGCACTAGAGAGACTTGGGGTTAACAAGACCCGCACAACACCTCTACATCCCCAGTCGGATGGCATGGTCGAAAGATACATCAAGACCTTAGAGGAACACCTGAGGAAGATCGAGGCCGGCCATTAGCGAGACTGGGACGTCGAGGTGCCACTGTTCTTGCTGGCTTACCGTTCGTCCAAAAACGACACAACTGTGATGACACCAGCCAGCTTAATGTTCGGCCGAGAGTTACGCCTCCCTTGTGACCTGGCTTTTGAAAGTCCTCCGGAAGCGAAACAGCCAGCGACCGAGTATGTGGAGAATCTGGGGGACAATCTCCACGACATGCACGAGATGGCTTACCAGAACATCCAGAAGGCGAGCGAGCGCATGAAGACCCGATACGACAGGCAAGCCAACAGCCAAGACCAACAAGGTGACCTGGTGTGGTTTTACCGCCCTACCCGAACCAAGGGACGCTGCCCCAAGCTTCAGCAGCCATGGCAGGGACCTTACCGTGTGGTGAAGAGGATTAACGGCGTGGTCTACCCCATCCAGAAGGTTCCCCGAGGGAAGATGCTGGTGGTAAACCTGGATCGCCTGGCACCCTAAGATGGCGCTGTTCGGGACGACCAGCTTTGAGGAGGGAGCAGTGTCACACAAACGTCGAAACTCCGGATAGAACCGGCAGTAGGGCCAGACCATTTGTCTCGTGTCACTAACTGAAGGGACGATTAAGAGAGCGGCGCAAGCTTTGTACCGTCTCTTTCCCCTCCCTCCAGACATCTCGAAACCTCGGGATAATTGTGCGCGCCGTGAACCTTCCAGAAACGACGATCTTCCCTATATAGGCCTGCAGTTGGCGAGTCATTTGAGTTCTTGGCGAGGAGCCGTGTGGAGCGCCGAGTGAGGAACGGACCGGAAGACTGTACGGGCATCGGAGAAGTTATGCGTAATTGCGAGTGCAGAGTGGACCTGTGACCCACGATCTGGTAGATTGTAATTATGTACGAAACGTAATTCTATGTAATCGGCAAGTGTTCCAACTGTAATTCGGTGGAAATAAAGAACATTTTGTTTCTGCAACTGGACTTTTAATTTCACAAACACACGAAGTCACAATATTAAATCCTGATTCATTTTTTCCAATTCATACAATATGTCCTTAACTACTGCCGCTCGACTTGAGCAAGCTAGTACCAGTTTCCTTTCCTTCCCATCTGCTGACCCAGGCTTCCAAAGAAACCTTTCCACAAAGCTACACATATGAATCAACAATATGCGTTACGTAAGTTATAGAATTACCTTCCTTTGTGCGTCATATAAAACAATATATCTAATAAAACCTAATTGCTACATCATTATTCCTGAAAAACATTAGATTCTATATTTCTTAAATATATTTCTGGCTTCTGTATGTAGTAACCAATCTTATGAAAAACCATAGAAATACGTTTTTAATTAAAGGGGTACAAGCAATTTGTTTGTGGCTTGTTTTGTTTGACATTAAATCGTAAAGCGTACTGTTGCGACTGCCAAATTGTATTTTGATCAGAATTGTACATTCTCACATAAGTGACTCGTATTTGTAACTCTTTAGATGTTGGCGATCGTTGTGATGAATTAAGTGGTGTGTTTTCAAATCTGACAACTGAGTAAATCTCTTGTCACAAACTCCACATTGGTGTGACTACTTACCTTCATGAATTAAATGTTGTTTCAAAATTGCCAAATGGGTAAAGCATCACAAACTCCACAATGGAGTGCCTTCTTACCTTCATGAATTAACTGATGTTTTTTCAAAATTGACAAATCGGTAAAGCTCTTATCACAAATGTTACATTGGTGTGGCTTCTTAGCTTCATGAATAAACTGATGTGATTTTAAATGTGACAACCGAGTAAAGCTCTTATCACAAACTTTACATTGGTGTGGCTTCTTAGCTTCATGAGTAAACTGATGTACTTTCAAATTTGACAACCGAGTAAAGCTCTTATCACAAACTCCACATTGGTGTGCCTTCTTACCTTCATGAATTTAGTGGTGTGTTTTCAAATTTGACAACTGAGTAAAGCTCTTATCACAAACTTTACATTGGTGTGACTTCTTAGCTTCATGAATAAACTGATGTGATTTCAAATGTGACAACTGAGTAAAGCTCTTATCACAAACTTTACATTGGTGTGGCTTCTTAGCTTCATGAATAAACTGATGTGATTTCAAATGTGACAACTGAGTAAAGCTCTTATCACAAACTTTACATTGGTGGGGCTTCTTAGCTTCATGAATAAACTGATGTGTTTTCAAATGTGACAACCGAGTAAAGCTCTTATCACAAACTTTACATTGGTGTGGCTTCTTAGCTTCATGAATAAACTGATGTGGTTTCAAATGTGACAACTGAGTAAAGCTCTTATCACAAACTTTACATTGGTGTGGCTTCTTACCTTCATGAATAAACTGATGTGATTTCAAATGTGACAACCGAGTAAAGCTCTTATCACAAACTTTACATTGGTGTGGCTTCTTTCCTTCATGTACTAAATGATGTCTTCTCAGATCTGACAACCGAGTAAAGCTCTCATCACAAACTTGTAGGATTTCTGTAACATCACTTTTTTGATATTTAAATTCTAAATGATCCTTTCCACCATATAAGCTTGTGTCTCCTGCTTGAAGTTGAGCACAGAGCAATTGGGATTGGCCAATAACAGCACCATCAACTGTTTCTTGAAAAAATCTGAAAACAGAATATCAGTACATTTAAAAAATCCAGTGACAGCTCTAGTTAAATAGATTCATGGTTAATTACTATATCATCCTGAGCCCCACGGTACGGCATCATATACTGTAACTTGTATAAACTGCCCAGCAGATGACAGATAAGAGCAATGGGTGTCTGCTAGTTCAATAGGAGCTGCTTATAGCTAGGTACCATTTCTCAAGTTTGGTATTGCATTTCACTCCTAACTGGGTTGTGTGAACCACTTGTTACTAAGTGACAACACACTGTAGCAGGGCATACGCTACCTTAGAGTTATGTGTAAATTAAGACTTTACAGCAGTGAATTTCTGTTTGAATAATATACTTTTTATATCGATGATATTAAAAGAAAACTTAGATCCCAAATACATGAACTGTTCGGGAAATCATAACCTTCTTTTCCATGAAGTCCAGCATTCTGTACTTTGGGACTCAGTTAATACAATCCAATTGGTAAAATTTAAAACAAACATTTATTACCACCAATAACGTTATTTTCATGTATCTCCATTTACCAAATGATTTCATAAGCTGAGAAATATCACTTAAAAGAACTTGCCAATATGGATGATTCTGAAGATGTTTTTTCTGATGGAGATGGGGATTCAGAAAATGGAAATACTAGCAACACAGTAGATAACAATCCTATTCCCAATGAGGTAATGAAGGCTAACGTAAGAGATCCAATGGTGATCCTGATGAGGTATGCTTTCTCTAATTAATAAATTATCTATATTATGCACATTTTCCTGCATTTGCCCTAGATAAAAAGATAGTTTCATTTTATGAAGTTTGCAGGATGAAGCAGTATTTTTCTAACAAACCTAATCCAGACAGTCTAAAGGTTTTTGTTTCCGCAATTTTGAATTGCATTGTGTTAGATTTTAAATTGTATCATGGGAAGACAAATGCCTGAATATTAGTGCACAACGTTTTGGTTTGGGTGAAGCTGCAGTGGTTCAGATTACAGAAGGTCTCACTCCAGGACACTATGTATTACAGTCAGGAATTTACAAGTAAAAACCTAATGAATGAGATTCTCAGGAGAGGACTTAGTTTAACTGGCACAATAGAGAAGAACAGATTACCAAAGGAAGCAGGACTGAAGATTGATGAAGAATTAGACAAAGGAGGTAGAGGATCTTCAGACATGGTTGTTCACTACGACAGCAATGTGTATATTGTAAAATGCATAGATAGAAAGAGAATTACGATGATGTCATCCAACTACGCACTACAACCTATGAATAAGTGCACACCTTCACAAGATGTTTAAACCATTCAATAGAGCAAAATAATGCACAGAGAAAAATATGAACAGACTTTCCTCACAGTGAACAAAACAGCAAGTGAGATATAAGACAATTAAACCTAAGGAGAATAGAAAAAGAAAGAGGTAATATGAATTACAATTCAAGTTATGATAGTGTGTTAGTGTTATTAGTACTATTGTATTAGACTGTGGCACAAATATCAGCAAACTAATTAACAAAATCTATGCTACAGCGGTTAATTATACATTCACATCTGTGCATAATTACAAATATATCTATATTTATGATACATGGTAACTGAAAAACTATACATAATCTATTGAATTTTGTAAAGTTAGGAAAATTGCCTGATTTAGACATTTCTGTGGGTCCCATATGATTACACTTAGAAGAAGTTTTACTGTATATCCATTTGTATCTGTTCAAGAGTTCCATGAGACATGTGCTAAAACATAAATATGAGAGTTATATATGAACAAAAGTATAGAAAATACAAAAGGCAGACAGCTCGTAACAGAAAAGTGTGAAATCTTACCTTGAGGATTTTACTGCAGGAAGGTCGACATCCTGTAACAGAATAATTCAAATGTATAGTTTCACAGAATTATCTAATGTCAATGTCCTATGTAACATGGCTAAAACATATATGGACACAAACATTTTATATTTTATCATGTACAGGGGTGTAAGAAAACCAAGACAGAGAGAAAGTATATAAGTGATTTAGAAAACTCAGAACTAGCAAAATAAGTGTTTAATAGATCTCAATATATTACTTAAACGGTCAGGCATTAAGGAAACTTAATACAGAAACTTAGGAGAAAACAGGAGAAGGAATTGCATGAATAACATTAGTACTGGACATAAATCATGTAACAGGTGGACTACTCAATACAAATTATATCAACATTAATGATAAAAGAAAGTACACACAAATGGCTTTCAGTATAGAGATTTACTCAACAACACAAGTGCACATGGCATACTTAAACATGATTATTACATTATATTTATAATGAGGTCATAGTCCACAGTGACCTAACAAGGATTCTGTGATGTTGACATAACCTTGAATTGAGTTTTAGTTAATTGATGGAAATTAATCATTTCTCCACACTAGCCGTATATAGGCTAAGATATTTGATGGATAGAGTCAACATGAAAAATTCAAAGCCATGGCCGGGATTTGAGCCACGGATCTCCTGGTTTCCGTCCAGTCGCTCTTAACCTTTGAGCTACCATTGCCAACGTGCCTTCCTGATATTAAATTCTCCAGTTGACTCATATATTTCCCCGGTAGACCACTAGGGGAGTCAACTGGAGAATTTAATATCAGGAAGGCACGTTGGCAATGGTAGCTCAAAGGTTAAGAGCGACTGGACGGAAACCAGGAGTTCCGTGGTTCAAATCCTGGCCATGGCACTGAATTTTTCATGTTGACTCTATCCATCCTGCATTGAGTTTTTGAGCCTAGAGCCTAATTAAAGTTTAAAGCTGCCTACCTCCATTCTTTTTACATACTTGTACATAATAATATCCAGGATGTATTTTAAATTGTTGCGTTACATTGTAGGAACTGACACCCACAGTCTATGAACATATGTCACACAATGCACTGTTGCTCAGTTATGAACTAAAGTGACAAAAGGAATACACTGCTAACAGTGAATCACACATGTCCATTATGATTAAACTCAGACGAATCAACCTGTTCTGTGATTTCTAGATAATGCTGCATTAAGCTATACTGTTATAGGTCACACTTTTTTCTATGTTCCTATTTTTTTACTGAACATCTCCAATTCAGTTTGTAAAATTGCTGAATGACATGGGAAAATGATCCTAAAAATGCTTGGGGTCCATAGAACTTAAGTGTAAATTCATCTTCCAGGATAAGAGAAAATCTTGGCAAAGTACATAATCATTTTGCAACAGTTACTGAGGTTGGAGAGTTAAGGAGGTTTTGGTCATTTTCTCTGAAAGAAGCACATTTAATCGTGATGCCAGATTTCAAAAAGCTCCTCTGGGATATCAGGCTTAAAATTTGAAATCCGTCAATTTAAGGAACAATGATCTATACAGCTTGATAATCAACATAAGTAGTTAGGTTTCTTTGACCCAATTAATCTTCTATACTCACGTCATCTCCTCACCTGACATTTAATTTACTGAAAACAGTCTTTTGTTTAGTAATGCTAGAACTGATAGTGTTTTGTCATTGTTTATATTTTTGTCATATCCAGTGATCCATTTGTGGTTATAACATTTAACAAATATTCTGATGGGAGAGTCGTATGCACCCGAAACGTTCATTTCCAATTGTGTTTTCATCTGGCATGTTTCTAGAGGAAAACTTGAACATTTTCTTTTAAAAGGAAAGCTTCAGGCCTTATTTTGCATAATTCAAGTAACTGACCCTGATGGACATTCAAACAGTGACAGATTACTCCCTACATAGCACTGCATTCAAGTGTATACATAAGGGTTAAGGGCACTGTAGCTGCATGTTCAATCCATTTTGGAAAGATTTGCAAACATTGGCATAAAGTGAAATGCATTGTTACACAAACCACATAACATAGTGAACTGCTAGGGTACATTATATTCATTTGCCCATTTAGTTGTTAAGTTAGCATGTATGGACCAAACAGTGATAATATCTTACACTGATGTGGTGTCCATGTATGTAACTTTATAATGCAAAGCCCTCTTGTTTATGATCCAAATAAACAAGAAAGAAATCAATTTTAGGATGATCATGTGGGTGGAAAATAGCCTGACATAATATCTATACCCTTAAGAGCTGGTATTTTACAATGTATTGTAACGATAAATGTGACACTTCGATTACATGGGTCACTTATAAGTAGCCCATTGTCCACTTGTTGTTTAGGGTAGGTCACTTTCAGCTTACTGAGCCTGTTTCATATGTAGAATGTGTCAAATATCCAATAGACTTCTAGATAACTTACCCTAGTATTATCACAAACTGATGATGTTTCTGTTTCCAGCCACCAAGGTTCTTCTTTAATTTCTATTTTGTTATACATTTCATGATCACTGTTGTATTTCTTATCCATCATTTCAGGATTCTCGGGAAGAAATTCTCCCTCATACTGTTCAGCTTCATTGGATTTATCCATCTCGCAATTGTTGCTCCATATCGCTGTTTCAGTCTTAATCTGTTTTACAAGTTCTTTGCTAAAAGAAGGCTCTGATTTAATTTCTGTTTTGACTGCCATGTCACAATCAGTATCCAGAAGTACAGTATCAGTACTTGTCTTCATAGAAACAACCTTCTGAAAGAACTCTCTCTCATTCCTTGAGGTTAAGTCATCTGTGAGTGGATCCTCTTCTTTGATTTCTATTTTCTCATCCATTTCAAATAGATGTCGAATCAGATGTAGATCTTATTTTCAGAAACAAATCTGTGAAGAAAGAAACATATATACTACAAAATATTGCTGCGTATAAAGTCTGAATAAGATTTGGGAAATATTTTAATTAATGCAGGTTCACATTTCATTTCATGGTAAGCTTAAGGATTTAGCAGCAAATAACAAGTTGAGACAGGTTGGATGACTCAGTGATCAGAGTAAGCAGTGGTATTGATCTGCCAGCTCATATGCGTTCTGTTAAATCCACAGAAAAATTAAGATCATTCTTTGGTTGCACAAGATTGCACCATAGGATGTAAACCCTCTGTGAAGAACCGCTGAGTCGTATGATAATAATCAGTTTTTATATCATGAATAAGATATCTGTTATTTGTTTACAGTATTTTAAAGGTGATATTCAATTTGAATAATGACTGAGATAAATCCAAATCAATACAAATGATAGAGCCACTTTGAATAGTGTTTGAAGTTTTTTTATAATTTCGCAACATAGATATATATTATCAATTATATTCACAGTGAAGTATTGCTTCTGATTTCACTAAAACATATTTTTGGAAATTTTGTTTCAAGATGATATGTTCGGGCATCTTGTTTCCATTTGCACCCCCGTAAGACATTACTGTCAGAGAGTGATCATTATGAACTGTATGACTACTGTGCCATGCCACTAAGTGTGCGTCATGTGTGTTTAAATGTCATAATTTTTTGTAATGATTGCTCAGGCAAGGACTGTCAGGAAACGTGTGTATTTGTGTGATTTAAGAGAGAATGTGAACTGACAATAGCAGTAAAGCCTGATGTTAGTAAAGTGATACTAGGATAAGGGTTAAATATCGCGAGATTCCCCCTAGTATAGCGAATTTTCACTTTGCCTTCTATAAGACAGATTAGCTGCGAAGTGTTGGTTATGGACGTTGGCATATCGGTTATGCTGATTAAGAGATATTGAGATGCTGAGATATTAATGATGAAGACATATTACCAATGCATCGTGAGATTTAAGCACAAGGATGTGCTTCTTTTTGTTGACTGTTGTGTATGTGTAAATGTTTGGCTACTGTACAGGAAGTTGTTCAGAGTAGTTTTTCCTGCGATTAGATATATTAAAGTAAGTCATGCATTTGTTAATGATCACATTAATTTTATTTCCCCTCTCTAAGTTTTGTCCATGATTAATATTTATGTGAAACATCGTTATTCTAATTGCTTCACTTTATTGGAATTTGTTTATGCTTACACAGATAAGAAATAAAACCACAACAAATCCAATATAGTTTTCAACTATTTTTACTATAACTCAAATAAATTCTCACTCAATAATATGATACTACGATTAATCCGAATTCCTATATTTCATAACAATCCACACAAAAAATCAAATTTCAAAAACGGTCAGTCTCTATCTTCCCTCCTCTCAGATGTGAAATTTTGTTTTGCCTTTTCCCTAACGACCAAGGGCCGTGAAATCAACATAGTGGTACGTTGTTTTCATAAAAAAAGGCGAAAAAAAGAAAAAAATCTATAGAATTAATAACTAAGAGCTGATTCTATGATCAATCTAATTTCTCGGAAAAGCCTATAATACTTCAGAAAGAAAAAATAAAAAAACACAAAGAATACATAAACTCATTAAAACTGTGCCATGAATTAATATTTAGTACCCATAATTCTCATTTAATGAATGTCTTTACACAAAATGTAAATTCTGCGTTATGCTCACTCGAGACTGTATCAATTCTTTTCGTACCTACACATATGAATGTTTACCTCACCCACTCATGTTAAGCAATTCCAAACCTTGGGAACGCATTATACCTTCTACAAATTTATAACTTACGCACTCCCACACTCAAAACACAAGGAGAAATGTTTGTTCACCCTCACATGTAACTCCATTTGCAACACTCGATGTGCGTAATCTCACTCAGAAACACTTTTCTTGTCTTGATTATAAGTTATCTTTCTAAATCTATAATTACACTGGGTGGTATTTCACTAACCTGATTTGGACCAGCTAGCATGTTATTTCATTCTATACACACACAATAACACACATTAAGTTCAATAATCAGCTATCAATAGCACACGACGTATTAAGAAGATATTCACCCATTAAACAATGGAAAACGATGTAACACACTATTACTTTACTGCATTTTTCTCTTCCAAAATTATAAATACCTAGAACTGACCCACAAATCTAATAGTTGCACAGTTTTACACGCTAGTATGTGGTGCTCATGAGGTGGCACGCTGCCAACTTTCATAGGCCAGCAATAAACTAAAATACTGACGTTGCGGTTACACTGTGAAATATGAAACTTTGCAAGCTAAACGTTGATCGACAGGAAAGACAGACATGTTCACACTAAAGCACAAACTTCCTTCGCAGATAAGTCTCCTGATTTATATCTAACACATTATTCATATTCCAGCAATAAAACCTTATATAAGTCATAGTTTCTGAATAGCTATTATTTCTAACGCATATTAATATTTCTTTGCTACTATTTTCAGTAAAAAGCCCCTTCTTTCACCCGTTATTATAAACCACTAATTTCTTTCTAAATCATCACTCTTACGAATGATTATTCAGTTATTCTCTTGACTTCCTGTTACTATAAACTTTTACCTTTAAATAACGTGTTTAAAAGCCCAATGGAAAATTTGCTTTTTTATATTGGGCAATTATCATTCTCCCCAGAATACACAGACGGCTCCAAATTCCTATGATGTTCTGGACGTCGCAACGTTTCGGCAAACGGATGCTCCGGCCCTTAGTAACCATACCAATTCTCCTGTGGAACATTTTCCAGTATGAAAAGGCACACATTCAGCCCTTTTCTTACTCCCTCCCTTCCGAGAAATACAAAAAACACGCCAGAGGTAACACATTTTAGTAATTATCAATCAACTAAGTGTCCTATTACTTTATTTGTGCTTAGGAATTATATTTCATGATCAACGTAACCAGCCCTTAGGATTTGAGTAAACAAGTGCATTTAAAGATGTTTGATTTTAAGGGAAACCGCAAGGTTCTCTTAGAAGTATTTCTGTTCTTTCAAATAGTTATAGAAGTGAGTATTAACATGGTTTCACTGGAATTTATCGCAAGATCTCCAGAGGCAACTATAAAGAATATATTATGTATACCATGGTATCTTTCAAAGCTTCAAGCTTCAAGCCTTAAGGGTTTATAGTCACTAGTGCTTCGTTTTATAGTATATGAATGTTAAAGCCTATAACCTTTGGTGATTCCGACACCCAAAGGCATTTATTTAGGCCCCTTAAAGTAGTCTGATATGTTTACATTTGTTGTGTTTTAACAGGGATTTTCATGCAAGCGTTTCCCTTGTAAACTATCACGAGCAAAAGGTACATAAACCACTGATTAATGTAAATAAAGAAGTTGAGAAGACCAAATAACATTAATGTTTGAGTATGAGTGAAAGCTGTGCAGCGTGAATGTGAAGTTTTGCTGTGGGGGAGATGTTCCTCAATCAGCTTACAATGAAGAGTGATGCTAGTATGAAAGAGAATAAATAAAGACAAATTCTAAGGTCGTGTAAATAGTTGTATCAATGGTAATAATTTGAGTAAAAAGGAAGAAAAAAGGCTGAAATTGAAATAAGATGAGAAAGACATAGAATTTTTTTTAAACTAAAGTGTTACCTCAGGTTCTAAGTTGTAGAATTCAGATATGTTTCCCAACTTCACCCTTAAGTATTGATAAAGAAACCTATGACTTATGCTCATTGTTTGTCAAAGCAGACTGATCAACTTGATGTAATTATTATGGTGTGATATTCTAAGGGTACTCCTTTTAAACCAGCAAGTTTTTTCATCAGTTATTGAACTTTTAATTCAGCCGCCAGCACATAACTCAAATACATCCCTTGACAATATTCATTATGGATCTGAGACATGACTAATGACAAAGATTACACTAATTGCTATATCAAGTTCTGTTTACAGATCACAGCACAAAGAAATCTACAATCTACAACACCCCCCCCCCCCTTTTCTTTTGCTATAACTTATAATTACCATGTTACAAAAGCATGCCTAAATTTGGTAGGGATTAATAAACAAGAGAAGATATAATTATTAATTTTTAGATGAGTCTTATTTATTACACATCTGCTTCACTTGGAAACCATTAACAAAAATATAATTAGGAAAAAATCATCTTCTATATTGGAAAACTTAATAAATAAATAAAAAAAAAAAGCCAGGAAAACATTTGAAACAAATTCAGATAGTTAAATCTTTAAGGAAAAAGGATGTAATCTTCTCAAGGGCTGCTAAAGGGAACAAAATAGTAATCTTAGATACAGCTACATACAAGGAAAAAATGTTAGAGTTACTACAACAAAAAGAATTACAGGAAATAGATTCTAATCCACTCAACCGATGCATAAAAGATGTACAAAAAACCATCATTAATAGTAAAATTTTAACAACTGCAGAACAAAAAACTATCAAACAGGACAACCCTACCCTTGCAAGACTATATGGTTTGCCTAAAATACACAAACCCAACATACCCATGAGACCCATTGTAAATAATGTCAACACTCCTACTTACCTTCTGGCAAAATGGCTGTCCAAAAAATTTCAGTCTTTTCCACAATTCCATACTCTGAGCATAAAAAACTCTTTAGACCTGCTAGAAAAAATTCAAAATCTTAAACTAAAACCTCATGACACTTTAGTATCCTTTGATGTCCGCTCCCTCTTCCCTAGCATTCCATTAGACAAACTTTTGATTCAACTGTAAAAATGGCTAAATTCTATAAACCTAGATGCCAATGCAATAGAAGAATATTTGGCAATGACTGAAATATGTATACATCAAAATTATTTTGTCTTCGATGGAAAATATTATAAACAAATTTCAGGACTAGCTATGGGAAGCCCGCTATCACCATTTTTGGCCAATCTATACATGAGCTTTTTCGAAACACATATTACTAAAGCCTTCCCTCATATGTTTAAAACATGGTACAGATACGTAGACGACATCTTTGCAATAGTGCCCTACAAACAAATAGATGATGCTTTGAAACTACTCAACCTGCAAGAACCCAGCATATAATTCACAGTGGAAACTGAAGAGGACTGTACTCTACCTTTTTTGGACCTTAAAATCACAAAAAGCAATGAAAAACTAGAATTTGGTATCCATAGAAAAGCAACACACACAGATAATTACATCAAAGCAAATAGTTTCAACCCAATTCCACACAAACATGCCACCATCAACAGTCTCACACACAGATTAGTAAATCTACCTCTTAGACAGCAAGAATATCAAAACGAATACCATCAAATCTTAAAAACTGCAATTAAAAATGGATATGGTAAAAACCTTGTAGATAAAAAACTAAAATCATTCAGACTTCAAAAGATATTAAAACAGATCACAGCTCTTACACCAATAAAACAAGAAATTAGATTTGCTAAATTTACTTACCACCCCTGGGCCACAAAAAAGTTCCAAAAAATGTTCAAGAAATACAATATAACATTGGCACCAAAAAACAATTACAACATTAAAAACCTACTTCACAGTAATAATACTGATAAGATAAAACCAGAGGAAAAGTCAGGCTTTTACAAGATTAAGTGTAAAGACTGTGAAAAAATTTACATAGGGAGGACAAAAAGAAACATAGGCACTAGAAAGAAAGAACACTTCAGGCACTTAAGATACAAAAGTATTGATAAGTCCGCAATAGCAGCTCATTTCTGGTCTGAAAATCATGAAATTGAAGATAGCACAGAATTACTAAAATACGTAGAAAAACATAGTGAACTCGTCATATGGGAGAGGATATACATAGAAAAACATAAAAAACAACTTATGAACTTTGAAATCCCGCCAGAAGAGAATCCCACATTTAAGTTTATCACTAAATCAACAGATGGCAGCAGCAACCCCAGAATTACCCACACTGCCGGATCAAGCTTTATTCGCATAAGAGCCATAGATGTAAATGATGATTTGCGAAACATGTCCTCAAAATAGGTACGAAAGTGAAGCAGATGTGTAATAAATATGACTCATCTAAAAACTAATAATTTTTCGCTTCACTGTGGTGTTCCAATACAGTTAAATCTCGATATAAAAAGAAGATAGAATTATTGTTAATTAACATTTCATTTATAGGACAACCCAATGCACTTTAATTTAGCTTTATTTTGTTACCCTTATGTCTGTGGCAAGTAGACCTGCATGTTGTATGAGTGTGTGAGAGAGACAGAGAGTGAAATATACAAAGAGTGGGGTAACAATCTGGCAACGCAAAGTGTGATACAGCATCTGATTAGCTGGACTCCAGAACTCTTCCCATTTGAAACAAATAATAGGTAACTGTTCTAGTGGATCACTGCTAAATACTCTATTCTCAACAGCTTCACGGCAACAATGATAGTTGTAGTTGACAATTGACAATAATGTTGACAATTGGCAGTTAATCATTATCATTATTATCATTATTATTACTAACCTTTTAAATTTAAAGGTATTGTAGCAAAGGTATCAGAGTGGCAAAATTCTTTCATAGTTGAACGTTTCTCTGTATTCAGTTATTAAGCTTACTATGCAGTATTCCTGTTTAGCATATCACTAGTTTATAATAAGAAATAGAAAATCCATAGCAAACATTTCTCTGTATTCGTATATTTCAGAGCAACAACTTGTTTCTGTAACGCTATTCCTTACGAACAAAACTGTACGCCATTAAAGTGCACCTTTACGCAGTATGTTTATTTAATTTCCTTGCAATCCATGTTCTTAATTTGTTATTCAAAACCCTGTATGTCATATATTCTACATATAGCATGGTTTACTGTCTTCATGACATCATTTGTTGGTTGTGTTACAGGTATCTCAACTACTAATGGTTACCACATACACAGTTACTCAAGTAATATTAATATATTTTAAATGCATATTATTTTAACATTGTTGGTAACAGTATCTTGTCTGATATACTTACAGACTGATACATGTTGCAAATTTTCCAATTTCAATTGCCATCAAATTCTTTCTTCTTTTTCTTTTTCTTTGCCACTTCATCCTACACTGTGAAGCCCTACACAGTTAATATACTTGACCAGGTTTCTCATTATGACATTACAGTACAGTTATATAATATCTCATGACACAATGCTCAAAGAAATGACAACAATACAGCCATTGCTGATTTGAATGTAAAAAAGTTTATTTTGTTGAATGTCTCTTGATGTTTTTATAAGATATATTGTTACAACTACAGCAGCTGGCATTGTTGTAGATCTAAAGTCTAGGTGCAATTTCCAACCCAAAATTGTTGCCTGTTTGAGTTACGTCGCATAGCTTTATGAAATGTTATTGATCTGATTGAGGGATGTTTTTTATTGGATATGTAGATGTTTGAATGTTTCAGTAGTGTGGATAGTAGCACCTTCTCTATAGAGGCATTGCACAAATCTAACATTCAACTTCAATCCATGCAGCTGGATAGCTAGGCGCAGCTCTGGAAGAAGTGATTAGGTGACTCGGAAAATTGGCTAAGCTAAATCTGCAAAATCTTTATTACTGTCATATGATCAATGCGACAAATTTAAAGTAGGCTAATGATCGTGTATGAAATCCTAATAGAGACGATATTAGCTGATAAACTTCAAGTGGGAGGGAAAACAGAAATCAAAATTTACAATACTGCAATAAAAAACAAAAGAAAGGTGCTACTGCTCACTGCTTCACTTACTAGATAATTAAAATAAGACTCACCTTACTGCTTATATATCAAGTCAGTTTTTCTGTTTTTCGTCCTCATGAAAGCAACTATATCTTCTTTGTAGAAGGGCCAAATTTTCATTAGCTCAGTGAGTATGTCCTTGTGAATAGAAATAGTAGCCAACCATGTTAACCTACTATTGCCCAAGCTGTTTATGATGTAATTATTTATTCTCTTTATGCATGAAAGACTTCGTTCTGCAGAACAACTAGTGGACGGTATTCTAAGAACAAGGCTAAACAGTTTGTATGCATCACTAAATGAATCATCTGCAGTTTTTGAAGTTGTTGGATCTTTTTGTGACATTCTTTAATTTGGATTGACCTCATTTTATATGAACTTATTGCACATAATGCTGCTTTAGAATCAGAAAGTATGACAGCATTTCTGAATTTGTCTATCCTGTATAGAAGGTGTTGGAGTGAAATATGAATAGCCGTTACTTCTGCATAAAAATTTGTTGTATTGTATCCTGCTGGTTGATAGAATAAGAACAGTGCACACTTAATTCCTGCTCCTGAGTTTTTGTCCAAGTTAGATCCATCTGTGTAAATATATAACCATTCTTCAGGTGGGTATCTATTGTTCACAGTTTCTAATGCTAGTGCTTTTAGTACAGGTTTGGAAGTTTCAGATTTTGTAACTATTTCTTCTAAATCTAATTAAATATTAATTGGTTCAAAAGTCAGTGGGCTTTCTTTGATTAAAATGATTTCTTTAGAATAAGGGAGATTCGGATATGTTTTTAATTCCATAACTTTGAGTAGGAAACTTTTTCAACTTGATTGGTTGTAGTAGTCTTTTCTCCCATTTTTTTGTTTTTCACTGCCTGCTCCTCTAAAGTTAGATGTATTGGATAGTTCCGAGTTAAGGCTTGCATTGCTGTGATTGGAGTTGATTTTGCTGCACTGGTTATTAGTTGCAGTGCCTGATTTTGGCATACTTCTAGGTGATTTATGTTAGAACTGTTGGCTGTAATTATTACCTCTGCATTATAAAGAAGTATTGGCTTGATGAATGTTTTGTATGTGGTGTTCAGTGTCTCCCGACTACTGCCCCACTTGACTCCAGCTATTCTTTTCAAAATTGAAAACCTTTTTGTTGATTTGTTTACTATTGCTTCAATATGATGTCTCCAAGATAATTTTGAATCAAAAATTGTTCCTTAATATTTTGTTTCATATGTTTGTTTGAGGTTTGTTTTTTTGAACTGCAGATTTAATTTAGGGATTTTATTTTATAAGCCAAATATTTGGAATGTTGTTTTATAAGTATTCATTTTCGTCAACTTGTTGTCAATCCACTTTCCCAATAGTATCAGAACCTTTTCCATTGAAGTTTTGGATTTCTCTATTTGTGGGGAAGATGTCCACATGATCATGTCATCTGCAAAAAGAGCTGTCTTTATTTCTGTGTTTGATACAGCCGCGGGAAGATCATTGATGTAGATGTTGAACAAGGTTATGACTGTGCCGTGGCTGGGAAGGAACCTGGGTTCATTAATAGAGCCTCTTATATAATCAAATATGCACCTTGCAATTTCAGTTTGTGTTGTGTATTGCTTTTGAATGCTCTGCAAAACTGTTTATTATGCTGTAATAGTGGTTTTGAAATTCAATGGGATGAATCCAAAAGTTGCTTAAAGATATCTTTATGTAAAGAGTCCTCGCTTTCATTATGTCCACGAAATGCCAGTTCTTGTCTACTTAAAAATAAAGCAACCTTAATTGGATATTGCATGACATGTCTGTTTAGCTTAACATTCTCATTGTATTTACAATATATAGACGTGAGCTATCCTGAAGGCTGGCTCAAATTTTTTTAGTGTTTTTTACAGCTTCATCAATGTCACACAATTTAGTAATTTAAACCTAATCCACCATTATATATACAAATTTCAGTTCCTAGTGGTTCACTGTGGATCACGATGTTCTGAAAGCCTGGGTTAGTCATTTACTTATTTTGAGGTTAAAGCACTTAGCTAAACACAATACTTTGTTGGCGATTAAAATGGGAAAATTTACCATATTTATCAGTTTGTAAGTATTATATGCACGTGATAAGAAGAATGATTGTATTCCAAGTCCACATTCGGTAAGTTCCATTTAACTCTGTACATAGAGATGACAACTTTGAAATTTGAAATGCGCTATACGCTGACATCTAGTGGCTAATACGCTAAGCTTTATCATGTCCATCATATTTCGTTTTGATCAATTTCGAGGTTAATTAGCTAACCAGTTTACAACAATCGTATGCTAGAATTAGATTTTTAGTTCGTCCTTGGCAACATATTCATGTTATGAGACACATCAAAATGTATAAATACAGTTTATAAAGTCAAGTTGATTACATAAAATATACAAAGTAAACAGTTTCTCTATGGTTTCATATTTACTACAAGAAATGTCATAATATAAATATTACAGGTTTGTGAATGTACTATGCTCCCAGTGCTCACATGGTTATAGTTCTAAAAATTCATTAACCGTATAAAAACAGTGTGCATGCAAAAATTTCTTCACCTTATTCTTAAAGTATTTTAATGATACAGCTTGTTTAAATGAAGTAGGCAGTTTATTGGAGTGCCATTGTTACTAAAATTAGGCAAGTGAGTCAACCTTGTATATACTTTTCTCCACTTACAAGTTTTTTATGAAGACTAGTTTCTGGGGACGTCTCCCCTATCGTCAGCTCTGTGGTAGACTGATGATGCATCCGGTGTCTGCATCTGGCTTGGTGTTGTGCTGCCATCTAACGTCCTGGTAAGTTTGATGATGTCATCTACCGCGGGAATTTAAAAATTCATCAAGAGGTCCTGTTTTTTCGTAATAAATATGTTTTCCCAAATCTGTAGTTCCAGAGGTTTCTTTGCATGTTTGATCAGTTCTATTTCTTGTTTTATGTTGTGATTCTCAGACCAAAAGTGATGTGCTACGGCCGACTTGTCCATTTGTTTGAATTTAATATTTCTGAAGTGTTCTTTCATTCTTGTTCCTAGATTCCTTTTGGTCTTACCAATGTATATCTTGTCACAATCCTGGCAACTCATTTGGTAAATGCCTGATAATTGAGTTTTCGGTGTGCTATTTTTTAGAGGGTGGTTTAGTAAGTTGCGGATGTTGTGTTTGTTTTGAGGGGCTAATTTTATGTTGAAGCTCTTAAATATCTTTTCAAATTTTTTGAAGTATTTTGGATGAAATGTAAATTTGCCATATCTGGTGTTTGGGTTTTCTAGTTTTTTTTAACGTAGAAATGTCCTTTAAGTATTTGTTTCTTTTGTGTCTATAGATCAGTTTTTTGATGAAATTTGTGTTATAGTTGTTCAGTTCGGCAACCTGGTGTATGTGAGCATACTCTAGTTCATATTCTGTTTTTGTTAGCGGAATGTTGATTAATCTGTGAACTAAACTATGGAATACTGCATATTGATGTTGTACTGGGTTGAATGGGTTGCATTTAATGTAATTGTCAACATGTGTTGTTTTTCGGTATATTCCAAATTGTAATCCTGTTGGTGTTCTAATGATTTTGAAATCTAGAAAAGGTAGCCATTCATCCTGCTCTACTTCAATGGTGAAAACTATGGATTTTTCTTGTAGGTTTAGCAACTTTATAGCATCCTCGGTTAGTCTTCTAGGGACTATCGCAAACACATCGTCGACATATCTATGCCAACATTTGAAAATATGGGAAAGGCTTTAGTAATGTGTGTTTCCAAATTACTCATGAACAGATTAGCTAGTAATGGTGAAAGAGGGTTACCCATGGCCAAGCCTGCTGTCTGTTGGAAGATCTTGCTGGAGAACGTGAAGCTGTTTTGTTCAATACATAGGGTGGTTAATTTGATGTATTCCTCTATTTTATCATCTGCAACGTTGCTTTTGGATAACCAGCCTTTCATCAATTTTGGAATTTTATCTACTGGTATGCTCGTGAATAGAGATCTGATATCAAAGGACACCATCACCTCTTCAGTTTTTATAATTGTGTTTTCAATTTTCTTTACTAAATCAAATGAATTGTTTATGCTTAGAGATTCAAACTTTTCAAACTTGTCAAATCCTTCCAACAACCATTTTGCCAGTTTGTAAGTCGGGGCATCTATATTGTTAATAATGGGTCGCATGCTGTTGTCTGTCTTGTGAATCTTAGGTAGGCAGTATAATTTTGGCAAATTAGGGTTGTTTACAATTATGCTACAATAGAGGAATACATCAAATTAACCACCCTATGTATTGAACAAAACAGCTTCACGTTCTCCAGCAAGACCTTCCAACAAACAGCAGGCTTGGCCATGGGTAACCCTCTTTCACCATTACTAGCTAATCTGTTCATGAGTAATTTGGAAACACACATTACTAAAGCCTTTCCACATATTTTCAAATGTTGGCATAGATATTTCGACGATGTGTTTGCGATAGTCCCTAGAAGACTAACCGAGGATGCAATAAAGTTGCTAAACCTACAAGAAAAATCCATAGTTTTCACCATTGAAGTAGAGCAGGATGAATGGCTACCTTTTCTAGATTTCAAAATCATTAGAACACCAACAGGATTACAATTTGGAATATACCGAAAAGCAAAACATGTTGACAATTACATTAAATGCCACCCATTCAACCCAGTACAACATCAATATGCAGTATTCCATAGTTTAGTTCACAGATTAATCAACATTCCGCTAACAAAAGCAGAATATGAACAGGAGTACGCTCACATACACCAGGTTGCCGAACTGAACAGCTATAACACAAATTTCATCAAAAAACTGATCTATAGACACAAAAGAAACAAATACTTAAAGGACATTACTACGTTAAAAAAAACTAGAAAACCCAAACACCAGATATGGCAAATTTACATTTCATCCAAAATACTTCAAAAAATTTGAAAAGATATTTAAGAGCTTCAACATAAAATTAGCCCCTCAAAACAAACACAACATCCGCAACTTACTAAACCACCCTCTAAAAAATAGCACACCAAAAACTCAATTATCAGGCATTTACCAAATGAGTTGCCGGGATTGTGACAAGATATACATTGGTAAGACCAAAAGGAATCTAGGAACAAGAATGAAAGAACACTTCAGAAATATTAAATTCAAACAAATGGACAAGTCGGCCGTAGCACATCACTTTTGGTCTGAGAAACACAACATAAAACAAGAAATAGAACTGATCATACAGGCAAAGAAACCTCTGGAACTACAGATTTGGGAAAACATATTTATTACGAAAAAACAGGACCTCTTGATGAATTTTGAAATTCCCGCGGTAGATGACATCATCAAACTTACCAGAACGTTAGATGGCAGCACAACACCAAGCCAGATGCAGACACTGGATGCATCATCAGTCTACCACAGAGCTGACGATAGGGGAGAAGTCCCCAGAAACTAGCGTTCATAAAAAACTTGTAAGTGGTGAAAAGTATATACAAGGTTGACTCACTTGCCTAATTTTAGTAACAATGGCACTCCACTTTCTGAAATACTTCTTTTTATTCTATAGGAAGTTTATTGTATAACATTATCACTTTGTAGTTAAAGCTTCCTTCATAAAGGCTCGTTTGAACTGCCAGTTTACCCTTGTTACGAGTGTGGCGGTAATGTATATCAGCATTTACTTGAAAATGATTTATTTTTGTATGGAAATTTGTGGATGTTACGGCTGTCGAAAAGGGACACATTATTAATTGTCTACCTCTGTATTACTGTGATCTGAATGCAAACGAGCTGGCATGAGCAAAACTAAGTAATGTTTTCAGAGAATGCAATGTTACTTGTAATATCTTCACTTACCTTACACACTCTTTTGCTGAATTGTGTCTTTCAAGGTTGACCACACTGGAGAAACAAAAGAGCGTTAGCTCTCACTTCTTCCCCTCTGCCTGCACCACCACGTAAATCCAGCGCTCAACTTATCTTGTGTGTACTATACATAAGACAAGACACTGTCACCAACAAAGTTAAAATAATATGTATTTAAAAGATAGTAATATTACATGAGTAACTGTGTATGCGGAAACTGTTAGCAGTTGAGAAACCGGCAAACTGAAGCCATGAAGTAGGTAAACCATGCTATATGTAGAAAATTGGACATGCAGAGTTTAGAATGACAAAATACGAACATGAATTGCAGGGAAATCAAATAAAAGTACTGGCTAACGGTTGATTTTAACGACATAAAGTTATGTTGGTAAGGAATAACGTCACGGAAACAAGTTGTTGCTCTGAAATATACGAATACCAAGAAAAGTTTCCAACACATTTTCTATTATTTATTATAAACTTGTGATACTGTAACAGAAATACTGCATAGTAAGCATAATTCCTGAATACAGGGAAACGTTTAACTAGGAAAGAAATTTACCATTCTGAAACCTTTGTGCTACAATTCCTTTTAGCTTTTAAATAATAATAACTAATAATAAACTGCAAATCCCAAAAACAGCGATGATAATAATCCCTACCAATTTTCTATCATTGTTATCGCATAACTGTCGAGACTAGTGTAGGTAAGCAACGATCCACTGCCACAGTTTCCTCACCTCAATATCTCTATTAATGGCTATTACTGCATCGCTAGTTTACTTACGTAGTGTTGGTATTTTCCGCGATATCGTGCTTTGTATGTTGACAACGCTCGAACCATGAAGTCACGCCCGCCATATTGCTACGCTGTTAAAGTACACCTTTACCAAGTACTGTTATATCACGTCTGGGAAAACAAGATATTCTACGTTTGTTAACTTTCGCACATCCACTAAAAACTTGTTAAATACGAGAGTAGCTGTTGTACCTGACCTTCATGGACGTAATCCATGTGGCCCTGACCATTACAACTCTACCAGAGACGGCAATGCGGACAGAGTTAAATACGTCACAATGCTTTACGCTACATTGGAAAGAAAAATTTAATTTAAAATACTGAGAGTTTATTCTTCCAACATTCACTGAAACATGGGCATGTCAGAAGAAACTTGTTCTCACAAGATTTGTGAAACTCGTTCAGGACAATGAGGCTAACACAATCAGTTTGTTTCGCTCAATTGAACACTTCATACATAAAACAACTTCAACTAATCAATATAAATTATTATAACTACTACCACCATACATCAAAACAAGCCTATTTTATCACACTACCAAACATTTAACATCAGTAATTATTCTAACCTCAAGTAGAACTTTGGAGGCAGATCACTCCGCCAAAAACATTACAAATTGGAATGGCCGTACTTATTGATGCGTATTACCTCACACTGTTGATATTTTCCACAGATCTATTTTCTTCTTCTTTACTGAGTGTAGCTTACTTTGTTGTGTTAAATTATCATTGCGAAAGCAGTTTACCGTGATCTACACAGACTAAATTAAAACAACTGCCGGCTTGATTAGTGAAGTTAAATTTGTAGGTTTATGTGCTAACAATGCTAACTGCAATTTTGGAGGAGTAGTAAGTAAAGATAAAAACAACGTTTACACTAATAGAAATTAAATTGTTATTTCACACCAGTCGTGTGTAGGCCTAATTCTGGACAGGATGAGTCATGCTAAAAAGTACAATGCCATAGCCGCGATTTGACTTGCGTGTTGTAAGTTTACATTTCTGACATTCACTGAAACATGCAAATGCTAAAATTATGATCTGAGGAAATTTGTTCTAACGAGACTTTTTAAACCCATTAAGGACAATTACATAGGACATAAAGTAATTATTCTAACCTGAACCAGAACTTCGGATACAGACCACACAGCCAAGATTTATACTTATTTTCTTCTTGTTTTACAGCAATATGTAATCACGCGGTCAGTTTGATCATTTCACGGCTTTGTAAATCACATAGTCAGCGACCTCTGGTAAAGATTCCTAGCCCGAAGAGTTGTACTTACTTCAGTTTAGAGCCAACCTTATAATAAAATAAGCTTCTACTAGCAGAAATAGCAGTGAGAGGATTAACAGATATAGCTTCTTGTATATTGTTAGGTATGATCTTTGTTTGTTCCTTCGTTGGATAACAGCTGTGGGCAAAGCTCAGGAATATTGTACACGTTACACATTTATGGTGAAATAGTACTTTCATCATATTAGAATTTAGCTTCTTATTTGGTATCCAAAGTGCATTTGCAGCTGCAAGATCCTACATATGAGGATTACACAGTGTAATTTTTCTTTGAAAGTTCATCTGTTTTAAGGCGGGTGCGTGGATTGTAGGATTCCATAGTAATAACATTTACACCTAAGGTAATTTGTTAATCTTACTAGCTTTCATTTTTTGGGCACCATTCTTTGTTTTACTATATTTACACTAGATGAGTGTAGTATGGTGTTGATGATTGTTAAATGTTGCTGGTTGCTTCAGACTTAATCTGGGTAGTGGCTGTCGTGAATTGCGATGGTTTGCACGTTAATATTACATTGGAGAAACTAGCTTCTGTGCGGTCATTACTGACGTCACAAAACCGTACAATTCTTTCTTCAACTCGTCCCTCTGGTGTGACGAAACGAAGAACAGTTGGTAGTTGGGATTTATTTGATACATCAGTGGTTTCGTCAATGTTGAATGATACAAAACTTTTTTCACTCACTTAATTCTTATTTCATTAATCAAAACAACAGAAATTCATTCAAGAATGTCATTTTCAGTCATATTTGACGTTCCTGAGAAACAATTTATTCCGAAGTTGTTCCTCTAACTTATCATTTGTTTGAACAATTAGGTGTAAGAATTCTACGTAGTTACCTTTGTTATCCGAATTTCTGGACTCGTTATAACCCTAAATGGGAGTTCTTGCTCAGCTAAATATTTTTACATCTTTACCATTCTTTTCAACTTAGTTCTTAAATGTGTTACTCAAAGAAGTGTCAATTCTTGTTTTTCCAAACTTAAATAACATTACAATGGAAGGAATATTAGTTTATGAATTTTCATGATGAATTCTCAAGATATTCATATTGCTGATGCCATCTATCGTCCACACATTCTTTTCATTAGTTAAAACCAGACATGGTTCCAACAATTTGTCACAACCACTCAGCCAAGGAAACTCGTTATACCAACAGATACTAAAATGTCTAAAAATGTCCGTGGGATTTAGTTTTTAAAGGTTTAAGAGCCATAGTAGGGCTTACTGTTGAAATTATATGACAATTTCATAAAAAGAATGCAAAGTCAAGGACGAATTTAAAAGATCTTTGATCACTTAATCACAGTCACTTTTATGCACAATTTATGATGCCATTCTTGTTATTGTACTTTTAACATTAATTCATTCACAATGTTATTGCTATACATGAAGAATTAACACTGAAACTCAAGTTTGGCCTTTTCATTGCAGTCATAACTATTGTGCTATAAAGAAGTAACAGAAGTCTCTTCCCTCACAAATCTGTAAGCTCTGAGTTTGCTGGTGAGTGCTATTGGCAAAATAGCGAGCTATTTAGAACTGCAGGATGCTAGATGACTGACCTCAGGGGATCTGTCACAGATTAACGCAATTGAAATCTGAAAGTGAAATCACTTGGACTTTCCATTATTCTTTGAACAAAAATTAATATGAAATTCGGATATACATTAATCAGCTAGCAGCAGAGGCAACATTAAAGCTACGTTACTGTAAGTGTTATAAATGTGTAAAATGTCATGTCCATGGTATTTTCCATTTCTAATATCAACAATGTCCACTGTGTTGTTTATTTGTCAGATCCCACTGAGAGCAAAGCTGAGAAACACTCAACATATCTTACATTTATTGTACATGCATCAGTAATATATCACCACCACAAGTACACTGGTACCAATAACTATGTTTTTGTTTTAATCTTAATTTATGTAATAACACTGAAAACTTGTTAACCTCCAAAATGTTACGTATTAACTCAGAACATACATTACAGTAAGTCAATAATAATGTCAAACATAAAATCATGGTTGCATGCAATCTGACTTGTGTATTACAAATTTAATTGCTAAAAGGAATATTAAAGAATTTCACTAGATCGTGTGCAGGGTGAGTATTTAGAATAATTTTAAAACTTTGGTGATGATAGATAGAGTAAGCCTGAAATACTCAGTGCCACAGCTGGGATGTGAACCATGGATCTCCTGTTGTCCGTGCAGTCGTTCTTACCGATTGAGCTATAATGGCCAACATTAAGTTCTCCAATTGACTGATATATTTTCCTGGTAAACCACTATGGGCTCTCATATTTGAGATACACCATTTGTGGCAACTTTATGTAGTAAGTACTTTAGTCCCAGGCTTCATCGTTAGGCTCCTTTTATTTAAGCTAATTGATGAGAATTAAACATTTTTCTCTCTAGCCATGGAGATCCATGGTTCAAATCCTGGTCATGGCATTGAAATTTTCAAGTTGACTCTATTGAAACCCGTAGTCTATATATACTAGTGAGAATAAATGATTAATTTCCATTATTTAACTTAAATAACTTCAGTGAAGAATTTAGGATCAACTGGTATGACGGTTAATATAAATTTTTATTGCAGAATTGTAATATTTGGAACAATTTCAAGTTGTGTGCTGGTCTTACACAGATTGCCTTAATTCCTCATTCTGTGGTCCTGTACAGCACGTGCTGTTGTCAAGTTATTATATTTACAGATAATTACGCATATAATTATAGATTGCCTTAATTCCTTAACTTTTTCTAAAAAGGATATGATTTTATTTACAATTATTTTCTCTAGCAGTGTCGATACCAGGGCTATTGCACGGTAATTACTAGCTACTTTGTTATCTCCTTTCTTGTGTAAGGGCTTTACAACTGTTTTCTTTAGGGACTTTGGGAATATGCCTTCTCCTAAGGTTGAATTAATTAAATGAGTTTAGCGGTTCTAGCAAGTATGGTGTACATTTTTTACTTATAACAAAAATTGCATTTCAGCAACAAGTGTCAGTGTAACACTTGTGTTAGCTCTTGTTAAACTAAAAAACTATATTTCTGTTGTTAAGTCCTTAACAATTGTAAAGGGGCAAGATGGAGGGAATGAATGCAGCTTTTGATTTCAATTTGCTATATTTAAGACTGTCTAAATGGCTCTCATATTAGAGTACAGACTAAAATAATTTTGAGGAGGTATCAGAATGGGATTTTTTATAGAGGTATAGACTGTCGAAGCAAGTTGCTGTGAAGGTTATTGTGGAAATGCAAGAGAGGTTACAACTTTCATCGAAAGGAATATGACGATCTCACCTTTGCTTCAAGTATTAATACCTTTGCGATTGTATAATAGTTGTATATGCAAAAGCAGACAAAGGAAATCAGATGTTCATCATGGACAAACAAGTCTACATTTCTAGAATGATAGATTTATTGGCAAGTGATGAATTCCTGGAAATAAAGTCTGGTCCTTTATATAACTGTGTAAAACGGTTAAACAAAATAATCAAGGATAAATGATATTACCAACAGAAATAAGCTTAAGTTTGAAACCGGACAATCCTACAGCAGCTAACATATATGGATTATCCAAAATTCATAAAACAGGAAATAAGATACGCCCAATCATTAGCAACATAAACATATCCTGCTACAAAGTATCTAAATGACTAAAAAAAAATTTAAGGAGCTACCAAAATTTGAAGGCCACAGTATTAAAAATTTGTTGGAATTCATTAATAAAACTAAAGACCTATAATTTTGTCCTACCAACCAAATGTTTTCTATCTCTTTGTTCCCAAGTGTGTCAAGAGACAAACTCATAGATTACATGCAAATATGTCTGCAGTCCCTACAATTAGTTCAGAATATTATAGAGGTATACCTCTACTTAACAAACGTCATCATTAAACATTCCTTTTTTACATTCAATGACAAATTGTACAAAGAAAAATCAGGATATTCTATGGGCAACCCATTGTCCCCATTTCTGGCAGACCTCTTCATGAGCATTTGGGAAACCCATATCACAAAGGCATTCCCACTAACTTACAAACATTGGCATAGATATTTGAATGACATTTGGGCAATAGTAAATGAGAAATAAGTGGATAATGTGTTATATCGTGACTTTGTGGGTTCGTAAAATTAAAAGTCCAGGCTATAAACACTAAAAATTGCTTTTTACAGATTCAGGAGTCCATCACATACATAATACAACTTGCAAGGTTGTAGCGGGCTAGACGATCCAGGTGTACCACCAACATCTTTCCTTGGGGCACCTTCTAGATGCGGTAGACCACGTCGTTAATCATTTTCACCACCTGGTACGGTCCTTGCCATGGTTGCTAAAGCTTCGGATAGCGTCTCTTGGACCGGGTAGGGCGGTACAACCACACCAGGTTACCTTGCTGGAACCCTTGGCTGTTGGCTTGCCTGTCGTATCGGGTCTTCATGCGGTCACTCGGCTTCTGGGTGTTCTGAAGAACAATCTCATGCATGTCGTGGAGACGGTTCACCAGGTTCTCCACATACTCGGTTGCTGGCTGTTTCGCTTCTGGGGGCTCCCAAATGCCAGGTCACAAGCGAGGCATAACCCTCGGCCGAACATTAAGCTTGCTGGCATCATCCCAGTGGTGTCGTGTGTTGGGGAGTGGTAGGCCAGCAAGAACAGTGGGGCCCGCCTCGGTAGCGTAGATGATAGCCTGTCTGCCTCACGCTCAAGAGGCCCCGAGTTCGAATCTCGGTTAGGGTGAGTTACCCGGATAAGGTTTTTTTCCGGGTTTTCCCTTATCGTAAACGACGAATGTCGGGTAGCTCTAACTACATATACCCCGGACTCCTTTGAGCAGCATTTCACCCTTTCCATTGAGCGTCCGATATGACTTCACGTTGGAGGACGTAAATTACAGACACCCACTCACCCCCCCCCCACACACACACACACATACACACACACACACACAAAAACAGTGTAACCTTGATGTCGCAGTCTCGCTGATGACTGGCCACGAGTCTTAATGTACCTCTCCAATAAGCCTGCCAGTCGGAGCCCCAGGTGTTGCGTTTGAATCGGCTCATGGATCTGAACGATTGGTGATACGCTGACCACCGGCTCATACGTCCCCAGCTCTGTTCCGCCCTGGACGTCGTGATCGGTGTCTGTCAGGTTGATCAGCCCCACTGGCACTGCCTCTCGGCACGGCAATAATATCCTCGCTACACAGAGTCCGTGCACTGGCGTCTTGTGGTCCAGCATCATGTTGCTGGTTCGCTGACATTCCAGTCACGCCATCACCACCACCTCGCTTCTCGCGGGGACAAGTACGTCTTCCTTCAAGATGACCTTGCAGATTCCAAGGTGTTCTTCGGGCTCCCGGAGTATCACCTCTTCTCCGTTAAGCCGCAGTACCTTCCTGCCGACGTCGACCGTTGCCTCGTGACTCCTGAGGGCATTCAATTCTAGTATCGCCTCCTCAGCCACCTTCGCGACGAACACCCACAGATGTACGGCACTCCTTACCAAGGTCAACTTCAGTAGGGCCTCCTCCACAGGCAAGGTGTTACTCGATGCCGTGACAAGCTGGTATGGTCGGCTCGGTTTTCTCGACGGCAAACCCTTGGCCACGACACGATGGTCACGGCTGCCCCGGTGTCTAGGAGCACGCGGCACGGTTTCCCCTCCACTCAACCGTCCGCGTTGTGACTGTCATCCAAACACCGGCTGACGGCGCGCAGTGTCTCTCTAGGGGATGGTGATGATGGCGCCGACGTGCCCCTCTCCACGACGGGCCTTACTCGTTTTCCGGCTGTTCTTCCTGCTGTGGGCTGTCTCTCTCCAGGTGTCCCGGCTGTCCACATCCCCAGCACAGAACACTAGGTCTCTGCCGGCTTCTCTCGATTGGTCTTTGGTCTCCATTATAGCGGATACTCCTTGTTCTGGAAGTCACCTTGGCCGCCTCCATCCTCAGTGCTGCCGTTAGCGCCTCATGATTGGTTTTGTAGTCGCCGAGCATTAGGCGCTGACGAGTCTGTCTCCTACCCCTTCGACAAAGGTGTAGGCAGCCTCTCGGGATACGAACTGTGGTGGGAGGTCGACTACCAATTGCTCAATTGCCAGGGCGAACTCTTGCAGCGTCTCCCCTGGCTGCTGTGACCTTGACTTCAGCTGACTGCGGTACGCTGCGGCTAAGCGGTGGTTTCCAAAACGATTCTCCAGGGCTTCCCAGATGTCCTTGGGTGCCGGCGCTGTCTGTACCGCATTCCGGACTTGTGCGGCCCGTCTCTGAAGGCTGGCTATTAGCTGTGCGGTCTCTTCCTCTGGTGACCATTTGTTGTGTTTGGCCACCGTGTCGAACTGATTGTGGAAGACTTCGAAAGTTGTCGGGCTGTCGTAGTTATGAGGCTTGACGCGCACAGATGTTGTGTCGCGTCTCGACGCATCGGCCTCTAAATCTTTCATCCTCCTGCCGACGACGTACTCCACCATGGCGTTGAGGGACTTTGTGTTGCTGTCGGCCTTTCCCTCCAGCTCGTTATCGCGGTTCGCCAGGTCTTCGACGCGCTTGTCCACTTAGGCCAATCCGCTTGCCGAGCCCCGTGACGCCCTCCTTCATGCCGGCCAACTGTTCCTCAAATTTGGCGGCGAGGACCTCGTTCGCAACCTTCATTCCTTCCATCTTCTCAGTGAGGTTATCGTTAGCCGTCTTCGTTATCCTACGCGCGAAACTTTTATGTGCATTGCTGCGACAATATTTTATGATTAACCTTATGCTGCACGAATTACTTTGCTACTTATGCCCCGGTCTTGCTGTAGTAGCTAAACCGGTTCTCATATCACTTTCTGTGGTGCCTCAGCACAATCGATTCGTATAGCCATGATCGTTAAAGTGATACGTTTGGACTGGCCATCCAGTCAAAGCTAAACGTCGTGAGTTCGAATCTCGGCAACTGCAGTCAGATGTGCCAGTGGTAAAGGACAGGGAGGGCCCAAGTAAAATAATCGGTCTGATGGCATGCCTCAATGTTAACAGGGTAACCATGACTGCAGACTGGTTGACAGAGGTTGGTAATATAAGTAACTCTGGTTTAACGATGGGATATTATTACGGTTTGTTTTATGAAGTGGAATGGATAAATGAAATGGATGTGGTAGTGGAAAACAGGGAGTATAGCCAAGTTTTGTGTAGTAGGAGCCTGGGATACTTTATGTTTCCCCCGGGTCAATGTCATATTCCCCGAGGCTGTGGATGAGAACATTGGATTTTGACTTTTTATACTAATAAGAAATTCTACAATGTAATTGTAAAAGTAATATAATGTTTACAATTCAAAGGTCTTAAAATTTTGTGTGTAATTGACAAAGGTGGTAGAATGCTATAATAACAAAAGAACCGCACTAAAACATTATTCAGGGTGAATAAAGCCAAATGTTGCCACCTGAAACCACCATGCTTTAAAGAGTTAACCATTTCTAGGACTAAAGGGAAAGTTGTATCACACTTGAATATTATCTACAAAATTATGGAGTTTTTTGCTCTCAGTGGATGTTCTATTACTTGAAGTGCCATGGGCATGCAAGTATTAAAGTTGTTGTTTAATTTAAATATTGCAGTAGCGCTTAAAGGCAATATCAAATACGGAAATATCATGTCACAAAGGTGACGTGCAATGTTGCAGATACTTTATAACTAATATTTGTTAAGTTTATTCTATCAAATTATTTTTCATGAGTATTGTGGAACAACAGTTTACAAAATACAAACTGTGATGGTTCCCAACATAGCATTTTGTTTTAGGTATATCTAATAACTGACAATGCTTTGATCTTTATCCAAAACATTTTAAATACACTAGCATGTTTAACATTGTTACATTTCCTCAGTAAGCTAGCTGAAGTGATAATAGCATTGACGTAAAGAGACAAGTATCTGTAGTTTGAGTTCTGGACACAACCTTGATATACTTGAGGCTTTCCAAGAAGTTGTTTGTACAATAGCAGAACACTGGTGTGTAGTGTCATTTGAACAATTATTGATGGATTCAAAGAAAGTAATGGTAAAATTTATGCTTATTTTTCAGTATATATAGTATATTTCTCTCTTTACAGATTTATATCTATAAACAAAATCTGCATCTGACTCAGAAGCGATTTGAAATGGATAAAGAAATAGAAATCAAAGAAGAGGATCTCCTCACAGACGACATAGCCTCACAGAGTGAGAGAGAGTTCTTTCAGAAGGTTGTTTCTATAAAGACAAGTACTGACACTGTACTTCTGGATACTGATTGTGACATGACAGTCAAAACAGAAATTAAATCAGAGACTCCTTTTATCAAAGAACTTGTAAAACAGATTAAGGGCGAAACTGATATATGGAGCAACAACTGCGAGATGGATAAAAGCAATGAAGTTGAGCAGGATGAGGGGGAATTTCTTCTAGAGGATCCTGAAATGATTGATAAAAAATACAATAGTGATTATAAGATTGATAACAAAATAGAAACAAAAGAAGAACCTTTGTGGCTGGAAACAGAAACTTCATCAATTGCTAATAATACTAAGGTAAGTTATGTCGAAAATTGTTGAGATAGACTGAGCAATGTTTTGTAATAATCCTGCCAATTTATTCTGTACTATTGAAGAATATCATAATCTTTTGTCTTTAAATATTGAGTAAACTGGCTGGTTGGTTGCTAATGCTCATGGAGTTGGAGAATTTCCATTTTCCTTCTGGCCTCCCAATAACGTGTGACTAGTTGTGCTGTCAGTTCTCCATCTGTTTTTGTCAGGGCACTACACTGGAGCATATGATCTCTGTCCATCAATGAGTTTGGGTCCCTACACAGTGTGCAGGTCGGGGATTCAAAAATATTAATCCAGTGTAGATGAGCGGCCAAACAGTCGTGGCCAGTAGTCAGTCGGAAAGTGGCAACAGTACTGCTTCTTGGGTAGTCTGGGGTAGGAGTTTGACTTCCTTGTAGAATTTTACATTGCTTGTTGGTAACTTTTTCTTTGCACTCTTCTTTCCAGAATAAGTTGATTCTATTGCTTATATGTAGTTTTGATGTGTGGAATGAGGTTTTTTGTTGGCAGCTTTGTTTTATTTGTGTTGCTTTTTTTGCCAAGAAATCTGCTATTTCATTGCCTGTAATTCTACAGTGGGATGGAATCCACTGAGAGTGTATTTCTGTTTTTAGACCTTGTAGTATTCGTAATGAACGGTAAATTTCAAGTCTTCTATGGTTGTTAGGGTACAGTGAGGATAGGGCTTGAAGTGCTGATTTAGAATCGCTTAGAGTCACTGCTTTAAAGAAATAGTTCACATTGTTGAAGAGTTGTTTCAGTGAGGTGTTGATTGCTTCTAATTCTCCATCATAGTGGGTTGCTAGTGTGCCCAAACAGATGTAAAAATTGAATATTTTACTATGTATTCCTGCTGCAGCATTACTTTCTTTGTCAAATAGGGAGCCATCTGTGTATATGTGTAGCCATGAGTCATGCGGATAATAAGCTTCAATTGTTCTAGAGCTAGCATTTTAAGTGTTTCTGCACTTACATCCCTTTTTAACTCTATATTTTGCAGAAGGTTTACTCTGCTATTTATTTTAAGTTGTGATAGAGGGCAGATTGGAAGTGGGAGATGTTCAGTTTTGTTTGTCTTCAAGGTTGTACATTCTCTTTAGGTTATAGGCTTTCTGCATAAATCCTTCTTGTGTTTTTATGGAACATTCTCTGCTTTTGTAGTTCTTACAGTGAGTATTAAAGGGGAGCCTTTGTAGTTTTTCATTTAGGAGGAGATCTGTTTTTCCATTTCATATTTAATTAGCAAGTTATTTGTAGCAATTCGCATTGCAGTAATTGGTGTTGATTTTACTGCTCCCATTATTAGTCTGAGTGCTTGGTTCTGTAATGTTTCAAGTTGTGTTAGTTTGCTTTGACTTGCTGTATCACCTCGCTTCCATAGAGGAGTTGTTTGATGTAACTTTTATAGGTGGTGTTGAGTGTATTGATAGAGGACCCCCATTTGCTGCCAGCTAGTCTTTTGAGTGTTGTTAATCTCTGAGTGGTCTTTTCTATGTTTCATTATTGTGGGTTTTCCAAGATAATTTAGAATCAATTGTTATGCCTAGATATTTATAATTTTCTGTTTCTGTTAGTTGCTCACCATTTAGTGTTATTTTGATAAGGGGTTTTGTGTGGCAAAGTGTGAACAACTGGTGTTTTGTTTTGGATAAGTTCACAGTCATTTCGTTAACTGAACAGCAGTTATATAGTTCTTCTAATGCCTTGTTCATCTACCTTGTTTTGGGGTGTAATGTAGTCCGCCTCCCCGTGGTGCATCCTAGGTAATGCAAAATGCATTACAAAAGAGCTCAATATGAATGGCCCCAAAAGTAAATCTTCTGGAAGTAAAAAAATAAAGAGTAAACAGAAGTCACTAATTCAAAGACAACAGTCGACCTAGACATAAACGTTTAAACACATATCCTGGTGGGCAGTTTGACTCAGAACCAACTTCTTTGTACTCTCAAAAATATTGTGCCTAGTTTAGTAAGGCCGTTTGTTAAATATAACAGGATTAGTGTTTACAGCTGTCTTTTGTACTTACTGTAACAAATAGTTTTTAGTTTGATTTATGAGTCACTATGTATTTATTCAAACTTTACTTACTTGTATAATTGAAACGTTTTCAAGATCATTCGATCTTATCCTCAGCTGTTTGGTGACTTAAGTGAACATTCCTCTTCTTCCACTACTACGGAGCACCGATCACTCTGCCATCTGGTGTTTGGGGCACTAAGTTTGAATATTTCATTTAATGCCGGGAATTCAAAATTTATAACTTTATCACGGTTTTTGTTTATGAATATTTTTCCCCAAATATCCAATTCTATGGGTGTACTTAAAGATTATAACAGTTTAAATTTGTGGCCAATGATGTGGTTTTCTGTCCAAAAATGGTGTGAAACTGCAGATTTTTCTGCTTGTTTCAACTTAATGTTCCTCTGGTGTTCTTTTCGCCTGGTTAACAAGTTTCTCTTAGTTTTTCTTATGTAGATTTTTTCACAGGTTTCACAATTAATCTGATAAATTCCTGATTTCAAATTGTTGGAGACTGTATTTTTTAGTGGTTTATTTAGCAGGTTCCTCAGACTGAATTTGTTTTGGGGTGCTAGTTGTAAGTTTAGTCTTTTGAAGATTCGTTCATATTTTCTAAAAGTCCATGGATGGTAGGTGAATTTTCTATATTGCCAATTTGTGTTGCTAAGTGTTGTGAGAGTGGTATTTTTTTATATTATCTTCAGTTTTTCCTTTCTCTTCATCATGTTCCTTATGATGGCTGGGTTGAATCCATTTAATACTGCTATGTCTTTTATGTGTTGTTGTTCTTTCAAAAATTCCTCCTCACTCAGTGGGATGTTGTATAGCCGGTGAATTAGACTTCTAACGGCAGCTAGTTGATGTGAAACTGGGCTGTACTCATTTTTCTATATGTAATTATCTATGTGTGTGGGCTTCCTGTATATTCCAAAATCTACACCATGACGATTTCTAGTTATCTTGAGATCCAAAAAGGGTAGGGTGTTGTCTCTTTGTGCTTCCATAGTAAACTGGATGTGATTACCTTGCAGGTTTAGTAATTTTAGAGAATCTTCTCTAAGTTTTTATCGAATGATAGCAAAAATATCATCAACATATCTCCGCCAAAGTTTATAAATCTGTGGAAGGCCTTTACTATGTGTGTTTCAAAATAGGATCTGCTAAAATAGGTGAAAGTGGGCTTCCCATAGCTAAAGTGGTCAAATTTGTAACCTGGCGTACCTCTTATGCTCAACTAAAAATCGAGATTAATGATATTGTCACCCTGGTGGTAGGCTCGCGAAGCCGATGATGGCCGATCGTTACTGGAAGTGAGAGACAGTTGAGCGTAGTTGTTAGGAAAAATAAACAGTTTAAGGTTAGCTAGCAAACTGTAATGGCGACGAATGTATTTGCTAGGAAAATAAAGTGTAGTTTTTGTGTTTCGTAACCTCGTTTTATCATTTCACGAACCCACAAAGTCACAACTGGTGCCAGGAAGCGGGATAACAACATCACCGAAGATTATGGCCATGGAATCGGTATTGGAAATGCTTTTGCAGAGGATGAACGAATTAACAGCGAAGTCGGAAGCGGCAAATAACAACTTGGCCGCGAAGATGAACGAGTTAACAAGCAGAAGCGGCAAATAACAACCTGGCCGCAGAACTGAAAGAAATAAAGACCGAATTGACCACAGAAATGAAGGCAGCGAACGACAGTCTGGCCACGGAAATGAAGGAGGCGAACGAGGTCCTCGCCGCCAAATTTGAGGAACAGTTGGCCGGCGTGAGGGATGACGTGACGGAGTTGGGCAAGCGGATGGGCCAAGTGTACGAGCGCGTCGAGGACCTGGCGAACCGCTTCAATGACCTAGAGGAAAAGGCCGACAATAACGCCAAGTCCCTGAACGCCATGGTTGAAGACGTCGAAGACCTCGCGAACCGCGTAAACAACCTGGAGGGAAAGGCCGACAGCAGCGTCAAGTCCCTGAACGCCATGGTGGAGGACGTCGTCGGCAGGAGACTGAAGGATTTAAAGGCTGACGCACCGGGACGCGACAAAACATCGGCGCGCGTCAAACCTCCGAAATATGACGGCGCGTCAACATTCGAGGTCTTCCGCCGCCAGTTCGACACAGTGGCCAAGCACAACAGATGGTCAACGGAGGAGGAGGCCACACAGTTGATAGCCAGCATCCAGGGACGGGCCGCGGAAATTCTAAACGCGGTGCAGACAACGGCGGCGCCCAAGGACATCTGGGAGGCCCTGGAGAATCGTTTCGGGAACCACCGCTTAGCCGCAGCATACCGCAGCCAGCTAAAGGCAAGGTCGCAGCAGCCGGGGGAGACGCTGCAGGAGTTCGCCATAGCGATCGAGCAGCTGGCTAGCAAGGCCTTGGTTGACCTGCCACTGGAGTTCGTATCCCGGGAAGCCGCCTACAATTTTGTCGACGGGGTACGGGACACGGAGCTTCGTCAGCGCCTAATGCTCGGCGATTATAAAACCATCCACGAGGCGCTGACAGCGGCATTTAGGATGGAGGCGGCCAAGGTAGCATCTATCCCGACGTCGAGAACGAGGAGTGTACGCTACGCCGGAGACAGAAGACCAGCTGTGGGACGCCGGCGAACACCTAGTGGCCTGTGTTGGGGGTGTGGACAGCCCGGGAACCTGCAGAGAGACTGCCCACTTCAGGAAGAGCAGCCGGAAGAACGAGTAAGGCCCGTCGTGGAGAGGGGCACGTCGGCGCCATCACAACCATCCCCTCGAGTGACACTGTGCGCCGTCAGCCTGCGTATGGATGACAGCCTCATCGCGGACGGTTGGGTAAGAGGAAAGCCGTGCCGCGTGCTGGTGGACACCGGGGCGGCCGTGACCATCATCAGACCTGACATGGTGAAGGGTTTGCCGACGAAAAAACCGAGCCAACCATGCGAGCTTGTGACGGCATCGGGCGACACAATGCCTGTGGAGAAGGAGGCCCTGCTGGAGCTAAACTTGGGACGGAGTGCCGTGCGTCTGTGGGTGTTCGTCGCGAAGGTGGCTGAGGAGGTGATCCTGGGACTGGATGCCCTCAGGAGCGACGGACGACGTCGGCAAGAGGGTCCTGCGGCTTAACGGAGAAGAGGTTATACTCCGTCAACCCGAAGAGTGCCTTGGAATTTGCAGGGTCGTCTTGGACGAAGACGTGGTTGTCCCCGCAATGAGCAAGGTGGTGGTGACGGCACGACTGGAATGCCAGAGAACCAGCAACATGATGCTGGACCAGAAGTCGCCTGTACACGGACTGCTTGTAGCCAGGGCATTGCTGCCGTGCCCAGAGGAGGTGCCGGTGAGACTGCTAAATCCAACGGACGCCGATCACGACGTCCAGGCCGGGACAGCGTTGGGAACGTGCGAGCCCGTGGTAAGCGTAATAGCAATCGACAAGACGCAGGAGCCGGTGCCGACGCAACACCTGGGGCCCCGGCTAGAAGGCTTACTGGAGAGGGCGGCCGACCACCTGATCGCAGAACAGCTGGAGAAAGTTCGAAAACTACTGAGGCGATACGAGCGCGTCTTCAGCCAAGGCGATAGTGACTACGGCCGCACGGACAAAGTGCTTCACCGCATCGACACTGGACACGCCCGGCCTATTCGGCAACCACCTAGAGGCGTTCCGCTGGCGAAGAAAGGGGCGATTGAAGAGTCTGACAGCCCTTGGTGTTCCCCTGTAGTCTTGGTGACGAAGAAGAACGGCGAGCTACGCTTCTGCGTGGACTACAGGTAGCTGAATGCTGTCACCCGGAAGGACTGTTTCCCCTTACCGCGGATTGACGACACCCTGGACACGGTAGCTGGTGCGCAGTGGTTCTCGACCCTGGTTCTGAAGTCGGGCTATTGGCAGGTAGCTCTAGATCCGAGAGACAAAGAGAAGACTGCATTCTCGACAGGCCAAGGGCTCTGGCAGTTCACAGTTATGCCCTTTGGCCTCTGTAACGCACCAGCTACCTTCCAACGCCTCATGGAGTCAGTGATGAGAGGCCTTACTTACGACGCCCGCCTGCTATACCTGGACGACATCATCATCGTCGGGAAGACTTTTGAAGATCACCTCAAGAATCTGAGTAAGGTGCTACAGAGACTGCAGGTGACCAACTTGAAGCTGAACGCGAAGAAGTGCCAGCTCTTCCGCAAGGAAATGAACTACTTAGGCCTCATATTCTCAGCAACCGGAGTGGCCACAGACCCGGATAAGGCACAGGCTGTGAGAGATTGGCCTCGCCCAAAGGATAAGAAAGAATTGCGCAGTTTCCTGGGGCTGTGCAGTTATTACCGGCGCTTCATAAAGGGGTTCTCCAACATCGCAAAACCCCTCACCCGCCTGACAGAGGAACACCGGCCTTATGTGTGGACGGAGGACGCAGAAAACGCTTTCCAGCACCTAAAGGAGACCCTGTGCAGCGCTCCAACTTTGGGATTTCCACAACCGGGTGGCGCCTTCATTGTGGACACCGACGCCAGCGAACATTACATTGGAGGTGTCCTATCGCAGATCCAGGACGACCATGAGCGGGTGATAGCCTAATACAGCAAGACGCTATCCAAGGCAGAGAAGAACTACTGCGTCACCCGACGAGAATTATTGGCGGTAGTAAAGACCTTGGAGCACCTCCACAAGTACCTGTACGGTCAGCCATTCCACCTGAGGACTGACCACTCCGCCCTAACCTGGCTATTGAGCTTTAAGAACCTGGAAGACCAGACAGCACGTTGGGTCCAGAGGCTGCAGGAGTACGACTTCACCTCGGAACATCGTAGAGGGAAGAGCCGCGGTAACGCTGACGCCATGTACCGAAGACCCTGTCCAGAAGAGTGCGGCCAGTGCACAAGAGTGGAGGAGAAGGAGCGTGCCGCAGCAGTCCGAGTAGTCACGGCAGTGCCTGCAGATGGCTCGGATAGCGCAGGCCTGAGGAGGGAGCAGCTGGCGGACGCAGACTTGGGGCCACTCTTGAGGGAAGTGGAGGCAGGGACGAGACCAAACTGGGAGGACATCGCTCCGAGGAGCGCCACCTACAGGTCGTACTGGGCCCAATGGGACTCTTTGAACACCAGAGAGGGCGTGCTGTTCCGGGTATGGGAGTCACCCGATGGGAAGACGCAGAGAGAACAGTTGGTACTTCCCCGGAGTAAGGTCCCGGAAGTCTTGGAGGAAGTGCACGCTGGTACTTCGGGAGGACAATTGGGAGCGAACCGAACGATCGACAAACTTCTTGCTGAGACTCCGAGCAGATGCTGAGAGATGGTGCCGTCAGTGTCACGTGTGCGCGGCGAGTCGTGGCCCCCAGACTAGGAGCCGGGGTCGCATGCAGCAGTACAACGTCGGAGCGCCATTCGAACGGATCGCCATTGACATTGCTGGACCGTTCCCAGTTTCCGACCGAGGCAACAAGTACCTAATGGTGGTCGTGGACTACTTCACCAAGTAGCCGGAGGTGTATGCCATCCCAAACCAAGAGGCAAAGACAATCACAGACTTCCTTGTGGAGCAAGTTTTCTGTCGATTTGGGGTGCCGCTGGAGCTACACAGTGACCAGGGTACCAACTTTGAGTCCAACCTAATGAAGGAGGCATTACAAAGGCTTGGGGTGAACAAGACCCGCACGACGCCTCTACATCCCCAGTCGGATAGCATGGTTGAAAGATACATGAAGATCTTAGGGGAACACCTGAGGTAGGTCGTGGCCAGCCATCAGCGAGACTGGGACGTCAAGGTGCCACTGTTCTTGCTGGCCTACCGCTCGTCTACACACGACACAACTGGGGTGACGCCAGCCAGCTTAATGTGCGGTCGAGAGTTATGCCTCCCTTGTGACCTGGCTTTTGGAAGCACTCCGGATGCGAAGCAGCCGGTGACCGAGTATGTGGAGAACCTGGTGGACCACCTCCACGACATGCACGAGATCGCTCGCCAGAACATCCAGAAGGCGAGCGACCGCATGAGAACCCGATACGACAAGCAAGCCAACAGCCAAGGATTCCAGCAAGGTGACCTGGTCTGGTTGTACCGCCCGACCCGGACCAAGCGACGCTGCCCGAAGCTTCAGCAGCCATGGCAAGGACCGTACCGTGTGATGAGCAGGATTAACGACGTGGTCTACCGCATCCAGAAGGTGCCCCGAGGAAAGATGTTGGTGGTACACCTGGATCGCCTGGCCCGCTACGAAGGCGCTGTTCGGGACGACCAGCCTTGAGGAGGGAGCAGTGTCTGGTGGTAGGCTCGCGAAGCCGATGAAAAATGATGGCCGATCGTTACCGAAAGTGAGAGACAGTTGAGCGTAGTTGTTAGGAAAAATAAACAGTTTAAGGTTAGCTAGCAAACTGTAATGGCGACGAATGTATTTGCTAGGAAAATAAAGTGTAGTTTTTGTGTTTTGTAACCTCGTTTTATCATTTCACGAACCCACAAAGTCACAATATGTTATTAGAAGAAATTGACAGCATAAAATTTCTGGGCCTTCAAGTGAACAGATGTTTAGATTGGAAAGCTCACATAAATTATATCTTCACTAAACTCCGCTCTGCCTGCTATGCTAGCCGAGAGCTGGTTAATGTGAGTTGTATTGACATACTTAAATTAGAGTATTATGCATATTTCGGAATATAATTTTGGGGCAACTCATTAGAAAGTAAAAAAATATTTCTTATACAAAAGAAGCTTACAAAAATCATTACTAACACCCACAAGAGATGCTCCTGTAAAGATCTTTTTAGAATATTGAAGATATTAGCGCTTCCTTGCATGTATATGTTCACGATCTTAAAATTATTTGTATGCAATCGTGCCTTATTTGCAACAAACAATGTAAATCTCAGAATAGACACTAGACAAATCTATAATGTCCATTATCTCAGTGTTAAACTTTCGTGCTTCCAGAAAGGTGTGCATTATGAAACTATTAAATTATTTGGCGCACATCCTAAATGTTTTTAATGAAAAAATTGGTAATTGTGGTATTTTAAAAAATGCTCTTAGAGAGTGCCTTTGCTCAAAATCTTTTTATTCTGTACAAGATTATCTGAATGACAAATTATCTTAATAATGCTTCTGTAGCTCGGTAAGTAGTATCTAACTGTTCCAATGACAAATCATTGGCAATAAATCCTTGATGGATGTTGATTGTTTATTTTTAATGTATATGTATTTAAGAAATAACAATGAATGGTATCCATTGCAAAAACATTGAGACCTAATGGCATAAGCCAAGTGAAAGCTGATTTAAAAAGTGTTTGATTTTGTATCATACATAATTATCCCTGCTTTGTTTTCCATATTGCCGTTCATATTGGCTGTATACTATAATACGTGTCTTATGTTAACTTTTCAAGTACATATATATGCTATTAAACTTTATACCTCTGGACATGTTCAACGTTCACAGCCATCTCTAGCTTCAAGTGAACCTAATGAATGCAAATCTATCTTATCTAATCTTAACATTCTTCTTCTGCAAGAAGAACAAGTTTATGTATATATTCCTTATTTTTAGTCTTAAAGCACGTTGAAACTAGATATGATTATGACATTAGCTTGTTATACTTTGTGATATTCAGCTCTATAATTTTCAGCTGTTTGGTTATTTAAATATGACATTTGTTGCTAGAATGTCTTATAGGTACTTATGTCTTATGTGTTATAGGTACTGCATGGTTTAGTCACTTCGTATTTGAGGTAAATGCTAATGATGTAATCAAACAATGTAGATTTTGGGTTTGTATTCCTTGATTTAAGTGATTAGTTATCACCTGACTCTACGCCCTTATGTCTTTTGGACATCTTCAAAACAAGTGAGTACTGGCTGCCAACAACTAGAACGGTGCATTTTTCCTCCCTAATTGGAGAGAAAATAAACTTATGGATTAATGCCAACCACACTGAGAGAGTAGAGTTGGGAGTTTGTCTTCTGTCTTTTTGTCACTATCCACCAAAAATCCTTCACTGTAGAGTTCTCCTGTGTAGAAGTGTTGCTATTGTAGCTGCAGATTCAAGGAAATGTATGTTGGCCAGCCATAAAGCTTAGGTCAGGTGATATGAGCTGGCCAGAAAGTAAACATGACTGAGGCACTGATCAGTAAACCAGGAAGTGAAGAGTGATGTGTTTGGATAGCAGTAAGTGTTAAAGGGACATTTGATCATAGTTATCAAGTGTTAAGTTGTTTCAGGCGCTGAAGCCAAGTCTATGTGAATGTTTGTGTATATTACATGTTATTTTACTTAGGTAAGCTTTGGGCTTTGTGTTAAGGAAAATTAATTCTTGTATAGTGTTGGAGCAGAGTTAAGATGTATGTCAGGTTTGTGTTACATTGCCACATTCATTCTTTAGACTTATTTTGGCAGTAGCATATAAATTCAGACAATATATCATGCCAGCAACTCTTGTACTGTGTATTTGACACATTTTGTATGTGAAAGAATCTCAGCACTGCGTACCTGTTATGACCTGATCTAGAGGTTTATGTGGACAGTGGGCCAGTTACATGTGGCCCTTGAACTGCATGTAAGTGTATCATATTCATCATGACAGGACCTTGTACCCTGAGCACTTGCATAGAGTACAGAAATGACGTCAGGCTGTTTTCCATCCTCATGATCATAATCAAATACATTTGTTTGGAAGGGTAGTAACAACTGCATGGCATTATAAAGCTGCTTTTCCCTTCTTGTACCATACATGCTAACCCGAACACCAAGTGGAGAAATCATCTTGATGTACTTGAGGTAGATAATGCCCTTAGTAGTTTGATGTGCAATATGCTTTGTGCAACAAGCATTTCAGTTTCTATAGTGGCCAGTTTTTAGAAATCTTTCAAGAATGGAGCACACATGGAGGTTCAGTTACCTTAACCCTCTCGACTTTTATTTATGGATCCATTTGAACGGTGTGGCATGTAGTGAAAAACCGGCCACTTCTGTGAGTTAGCGAGGTTCTGAATTCAAAGTTGCTCTTGTTCAGTTAGCTGTTTTAGGTTCCTTTATAATGTTATCCCTTATCCTGAATTAATTTAGAGTGATCGTTAGCTCTATGACATGTTTATACCATTGTATGAGGGTCCACTGTTAGGTCATCACTCAGCCAGCTTGACAGATAGCACCATATAATTACCTAAAAATGAAATTAGAAACAGTGATGCAACAAACATTACACAAATATTATTATTTATTACAATACTTCATTTAACTTTAAAGAAAGTGATGGAAACTTCAAGAAATAAGATCGCAATTTCATAAACCCCTATTCATATTATCAATCAATTTCATGTTTCTCAAGATTCGTCACTGGAGGTCTCTACACACCTGCCAGTACTACTAAACTCTGAAAATGAAACAAATTTAAAGACAGAATTAATTGTCAATATTTCAAAATTTATTACATGCTACATTTTAAAATAAATGCTCTTTCCCAAGCCATTAAGTCTATTGGACTATTTCATTGTTTTAATAATTTAACTTCCCATTTATTTCATGGTTAAATGATCAGAACTTATCTACTGTGGCTGATTTATCAGTATGTTTATACCTAATATTTAGAAAATGTTCTTTCATTCTGGTTTCGTTGACTACAATGAAGTTAAAAGTGATTGATAATGTAAATGAATGTTTACAAAGTTACAATCTTATAATTACTTGAAATTTCCATAATCCTTAAAGATAAGTGAAGTTTTTGTTATAAATAATTATAGTATTTATTAGCAATAATTATTAATTATAATTAGTTAATTATTAAAAAAATAAATAATACTTTGCTTAGTTTTTGAATGACAGCCTTTTAAACAGGACAATTGTAGAGCTTTCACAAAAATGGAGGAATTGGAAAAACAAGTAGTGATTAAATGGGACATACGAGCAATATATAATCATATACTCTGATTTAATAAACATTTCTGTTTCCAGTTCTGTGTTTTCTAAACCAAACAAATACCTTTTACACTTTTTGTTTTTCTAACATATCACTGCATGATAAAACATCAAATATTGTCTCTACATATCCTATAAATGTTTTAGCAGGACATTTAACACTGTGTAGATATTTGTATGAACGCTGTATACATTTGAATTATTCTGTTACAGGATGAGGTCCTTCCTACAATAAAATCTTCAAGGTAAGTCTTGACTCTTTTCAATTGTAAGCCTTATGTTTACTCCAGCATTTATGTTTTAGTACGTGTGTGATCGAGCTCTCGAACTAATACAAATTGATATACTGTAGAACCTGCTCTAAGCAAAATGGTATGGGACAAAACTAATTTCCAGATTGAACATATTTCTGTCTACAAAATACAACAGATTATATGTGTAAGTATGTGTATATGAAACTATGTACTTCAACTGCTGTGCTGTAGATGTTCACTTATTTGCAGCTATTCTGTGCCATACAGGCACTAACGTCATATAAGAACATGTGTTGTAACTTACATTGTGCAGTTCTTGTGGTGTTATTTCTATCTTTGATTCCGCTGTCCCTTGCTTTTTCGCTACTTGGAGGAAACTGTGGCTCGAATTTCTGGTCATATTTGATTTTCTCTATGTAAATGTTTGCACTTCAAATTACGATTTAGGTCAGAAAAATTAATTCCTTGCTGAGGTTAGGTGCAATAAAAGTTTCCTAATAAGGTAAAATATTAGCGCCATTTCATACTGCATTATTTCTGTGCATATTTTGAAAATTTCTAGTGCATCTTTGCATGCATATTTCCGGTTTATGTTATATTTTTTATATTTTGTTTTTATTATTTATTTTTATGATCTTTTTATTATTATATACTATTCCTTATTATTTTATAGTTTTATATTTTTTATATTTCCAAGTTTTTTGTTTTAAGTGCAGTAAGAGATCCTTTATGATGTATTTTAGCACAATTTGATACTCCATTATTGCATATATTTCGGAACTCAGATTATGAATTTTAACAAATGGTGACCACAATTTTACAAACAATGTCATTTCTAGAAACTGCAGACATGGATTTTCCAAAGAATAACTAATAATCATTTGCAATTTCCCTGTATAAGGAATTTGTTTACAAGACTGCTACATTTGGAATAGTAGCAATACATCCATCTATTAATAGTTGTCTGACATACATCTTATTTGCTGAAAATGCATACAAATGTCATGGATCTGCAGCCGTCATATCCATAGCAGAAAGTGCCATTCAGAAAATGGAAGACATCTTTAGCATTTGTATGGACATGTACAAACATTTTATAAAGATCTAAATGGAAATTAAATTGTTGTGTCACACCAGCCGTGTGTAAACCAATTTCTGTATGAATTGTGTCAGATTGACAAATAATAGTGGTTGACTATAAAGCCTGGGCTTAGCTTCTTACGTGTTGTACATCGTCATTAAGGAGTTGTCTGATATGTATATGAGAATTTCTTAGTGGTTTACCGGGATAATGCGAGTAAGTTGGCGAATTAATTTCAGCTCAATTGTTAGAACAACTGACAGAGACTGGGAGATCCGTCTTCAGGTCCTGCCTATGGCATTAAATTTTTCAGTCTGGCTCAGTCTGTCCAAATTCTCTCCTTTGATATCTTTATTTCTTCCTTAAAGGAACAAGAATGTAATATGAGAACCTCCCAGTTCTGCTTGTTCAGGTAAACCAGTATTCAGAGCTTCCTTCAGTCGTTAATCATAGGTGACAGCAAAGTAAAATGAGTGCAGTGTTTCATAACCCTTGAAGTACTATTGCTGTAATATAATAACCAAATCTTTGTATTGTATAGTTGATCACTTTGCTGTAGGCATTACCTGATAATAGAGTTGTTTTCTTGCTTTCTTCACCACAAATTGGAGCAGAACAAAGGTTATTGTACTGGGCCATACACTTCTGGATTAATTTAAAATGATAATTGTGGATAGATTCATCATTTGCAGCTCCTTTCCACTTATCTCTGCGTTTGTTATGTCACACATTTTAAAAATGATACTAAGTTCAACAAAATTTCAGATTATACACAGACACAGTTCCTGTCAAGTCTCCATTGTTTTCTGAGGAAGTCCCAACAAGAGACCCAAACTTCTGTAATGGAGTCGATCGTCTGTGCTATGATTATCAAGAATGTGATGTTACATGTGATGTCCTAACCACACAGGACTACGTACAATGCGATCAACATGGTAAATGCAGTGATGGGGCAGATACGTTTATAAAATCTTTATATTTTGAACACAGTACTTTCAGTGATATGAGCAAAGCAACCCAACAGTCTAACACGTGTGAGAACGGCTTTAGATCTGTATCGAATTTGAAAAAATATGACCTACTTCATGCGGGTAAAAAACAATACCAATGTAAAGTTTGTGATAAGAGCTTTACTCAGTCGTCACATTTGATAGCACATAATCTAGTTCCTGAAGGTAAGAAACCGCACAAATGTAAAGTTTGTGACAAGAGTTTTACTCGGTTGTCACATTTGAAAACACATATTTTAGTTCATGAAAGTAAGAAGCCACACGTATGTAAAGTTTGTAATAAGAGCTTTACGCAGTTGTCACATTTGCAGACACATTTAATTTATGAAGGTAAGAAACCACACAAATGTAAGGTTTGTGATAAGAGCTTTACTCAATTGTCCTCTTTGAAAACACATAATTTAATTCATGAAGGCAAGAGGGAACACAGTTGTAAAGTTTGTGAGAAGAGGTTTACTATCTTGTCAAGTTTGAAAAGACATAATTTAATTCATGATGGTGATAAGCCTCACCAATGTCAAGTTTGTAATAAGAGCTTTACCGACTTGTCAAATTTGAAAAGACACAATTTATGACATGAAGGTAAGAAGCCGCACAAATGTAAAGTCTGTGATAAGAAGTTTACTACCTCGTCGGATTTGAAAAGACATAATTTAATTCATGATGGTATTAAGCCACACCAATGTAAAGTTTGTAATAAGAGCTTTACTCAGTTGTCACATTTGAAAACACATAATTTAATTCATGAAGGTAACAGGGGCCATTAATGTAAAGTGTGTAATAAGAGCTTTACGCGGTTGACACATTTGAAAACACATCATTTAATACATGAGGGTAAGAAGTCACACAAATGTAAGGTTTGTGATGAGAGCTTTACTCACTTGTCAACTTTGAAAACACATATTTTAGTTCATGAGGTTAAGAAGACACACCAATGTACAGTTTGTGATAAGACCTTTAAGGAGTTATCAAATTTGAAAAGGCATAATTTAGTTCATGAAGGTAAGAAGCCACACTAATGTAAAATTTGTGATAAGAGTCTTAGGGAGTTGTCAAATTTGAAAATACATAATTTAGTTCATGAGGGTAAGAGGCACACAAATATAAATTAATTATGTAAATTATTACAATTATGTAAATCTTTGTAAATTTCATATACATGTCTGGCAATAAACATTTCAATTGAATCGGTTTCTAGCCACAGATTAGCATAAGTAGCCACTCCTTTAACCAGCTCTTTAATGCGGTAATGTTATTCGTTTTATTGCAGACTTTCGTTATGTTGTCAGCGAACTCACACAAGTTGTTTGCTTACTATGCACTTAATAGATCCTCCATAATAATTTTCACATTCGTTCAGGAAGGCGAGAGAAGTACAGGAGTTTTTTCTCCCAGCTGACACAAATATTCCATAGGGCACCATGAGAACACTTCTTTCCCCAGACATTCCTTTTTCTCAGTATGGTATTGTACAGATACTGCACTTCTGTTGAAAAGAACGTTAATTTTGCTAATGACAAACAATCGTAAGCGGTAGTTTATGACTCCTATTTGTTTTGCAAGTCGTCGTTCATGTTACTCATTCAGTGTCTTGTTTGTCCCCATGAGCTTCTTTCTGGTTGCGGGCAGCTCATAGTTTTGAAAGTAGCATCTTGTAAACATAATTTAGTGGAAGCCACAGATTCCCTGGTTATAGTTGCCGCCACCTTGCAAATAATTCATATGTTACTTAAGTATAAAGCTGTAGATTTGATCTAAGGTCTACATGTTTCGTCGGACCAACTGTTAAAATTGGCGAGCAAAAGCCTGAATTAAAATGCATGACAACGATATTAAATATGGAGTTCATATAATACATGCATTGTGCACTACGTGGCAATTTTAGAAAGTGCTGTCCTTAGCTTTACTGTCGCAACAGCATCAAAGATAGCCAATGATCTGAAAGAACTTCTAAAGATATATTGAACAACCAAACGCATATGATTTATCGAATGCACCATAATAATTGAAAACGAAACAATGTTAATTCTGCAGTACAGACAAAAAGAACAGCAAAGCTGAATAAGCAATTGGGAACTGAAACGCCCCCCTCTGTGAGAAAAAATGCCAAAATTATTTGTGATAACTGCTTACTCAGGGAGAACAGAAGAAATAGCTGATGACTTAGTATCTGAACTTGAGACAAATTATAATATCCGCTCAATTCGTATTATATTTTAGCTGATCTGTATAATATTGTACGGAAAGCTGCCCTCACAGTGTTTGTCTTTATTAACAGTGATAAAAGTGGCATAAAAGCTACCCAGTGATTTCAACATGCTCGCAGAAACTCAAATACTCGTACGGAGTTCTGATGCAGAAGAATGCCAATTACAGATAATCTCCTGCTTCCTTCGTTCTACGTTGCTATAGCAACCAAGTAATTTATGTCCTACTGGTCCAAATCGCCACATGACGTAATCACATTCTTGCAGCTACAAATAACCACAATGTCACATAATGTTTCTCTCACATTGCATCATGTCTTGAACAAACTAATGTTACACTTTCACGTTTGTACAAAGAATATTTTGTACAGAATAACCTTAAATCAATTTTTAAAGTTTAACAGAATAAGACATATGCGCATTTAGTTATATAAAGATCAGTTTGATACCATTGATATTTATAACACGTAACAGCAAATTATATTTCAATAAGGTTTTGTTACCATGTTTCTAAATGTACTTTTTCTGGAAACTGCAATGTATATAAAACTCATGTGCCAGTTGCAACATTATGTTTGGTGCCTCCAATGTAAAGCTGGTCGCATTCTAAGGAATTAAATTGATAAACAGCAGAAGTTTTATAATTGGGAATTTTATCATTTTTAGAGAGTAATGTAGCAAACTTTTAATATGATATTTATTTTGGGAAGCCAATGTTACAACAATTTAATAATCATATAAGCCAATTAAATTACAATAATGATAACTATATGATATCTATTACAAATTAACTACATTTCTCTAAGAAAGGTAAAACTAAAGGTAAAGGATAACACAAGCTATAGATTTTCAATTTATTTGTTTAAATTGTGACAGAGTGTGTTGGTGATATGAGCAAGGAAACAAACAAAAGACACACAAATGCTAAGAAGATGTGACTGAGGTGGATAAATATGAATGAAGATGGACATGATGAGTAGGTATTTCCTTATGCATTAACATACAACAATTCATTAATATCTTTATTTTTGGTATATTCTCCAACGATTAAGTTAAATAGGACAAATGAAATGGATGAAGCAATGTACAAATGAGTCCAGGGTCCCTAGAGCTTAGCTACCTGATATCGTCTTACAGGATTTTTAACAGCTTTTTCTGTATTTTTCCGGAATTATTATACATTGAAATATTTTTGCTCTGGATATAATTTTGAAAAACTGTTCTAACCGAAGCCCCGTAGAAGTCAGAACAGAGTTAAAAATTTCAAAGTTGAATCATCAGTTTAATAAGACAACTGCCATCTACTATACTAACAATGTCCACTTTGAGCGTGAGACACTTAACCTAACTTTGTCATTTTCCCAATTTCTCCTTTATCTCTGTTCTTTGAGTCTTACTCGTTTTTGGGTTAAAGCACTTATTTAAACACAACGGACATTGCTAACTTTACAAATGGTAGTTACTAACAAGTTGTTTCACAAATGTTATAGAAAATAAAATAAATGAAATATTAACAATGTTCGTTAAACAATTGTTCAGTAAGCTCCCTACTCATATATTCTAAATCTTCATAGTCTTGTCTATAACTTTTGGTCATCTGCTAAACCTAAGGTATAAATTGTAGAATTAACGATGGGAATTCCCATATATCCTTACTCAGTTTCCCAGTTTTGTAAAGCTTGTGTCGTAAATATGTTACAAATCGTTGGTCACAAACTACAACCTCTTATAACTAAGTATTTGTCTGATAAATTCTTACCAATTGTAACTCTAGATGATACACATACATATAGCTTATGTGTGGCATTCAAAGTAACTATATTTTCAATAGTTATACTTACTGAAATATTAGAATGTTCGTATATAATCTACAAACTGTATTGAGGACTGCTATAAATTATTCCAGTCCTTTCAGCCTTTCTTATGAAGGACGGATATAAGTCTTCCTTTCCCCGAATTTGGGATGTAATCAGTATTGATATCTCTCTCAAAAAGGTTTCTTAAGATCTCAAAAAGCTTGTTTGTGCCACTTTTTAATGACTACTGTGGATATACCATCCCGAAGATTGTGTTTCAAATCCCGGCTATCACATTGAATTTCTTAGCCTGACTCTATCTTTCTGGACCCATCTGTTCCACCTGCTGCTCCAGCTCTTAATTATGGAAATGTTATTTCGACAATTTCTATATCCAGTTCGATTAACGTATTTAGTATTAAACAGAGAATAATTTTCATTTATAAGTTCATATCTATCTTCTTGTAGCAGTTTTGTCAAAATGTCCCCTTCATGATTTTACTGGAATATATCGTAATGGTTTCCTGATTTTGGTTATTTTGTGAAGTTGTTCAAAATATTCTCTGATCGCGCACACCTTTTACCTCATAGAGCTCTGTATTTCATCAGATGTTTCTTCTCAAAATTTATTTTTCTCTCTTTAAATTAATTTAAACTTTTTTAAATTAATTTTCTTTTAATTTAATTTCCCTGTCTATGTCTTCTTTAATCTTATTACTCCATAAGTGAATCTGTTTGTTCCTGTTATCGTTAATTCTCCCCTAAAGTCTCTGAGGATGCTTCATGTATATTTGTTATAAGATATTTATATAATTCTCCGGTTGTATATCATTCTTTTTCTGTTAATTTTCATTTGATCTTTTCTGATATCATTATATAGTACTATAATTTTTAAGGATCTTACACATGTGTTCGCCATAACCCACAATTTGCAATATCTTTATTGTTTACTTGTTTCTTATGAATGACCACATAATGGTCGCTGACATGTTGGACCCACAAAAACTTTAACTTCATTGATCTGAATTTCTAATGATTGTTTTACAATTATGTTGTCATCCAATTATCGGAAGGCACGACCAACTTGAGCTGGGTAAGTGACAGGAGGCATTTAGACCACGCCTACCCATTTATCTTGTGGTTAGGAAAGTGTTACGAGGCACATCACCGTCTCTTTTCCCTCCCACTGACGTCTGGAACCATCAGGATGATTCACTGAGCCGCGAAACTTCGAGACACAGCGATATTCCTATATAAGGGCTGCAGTGGACGAGTCAGTTCCGTTCTTGGTGAGCAGCTGTGTAATGGGCAAGTGTTCCAACTGTAATTTGGTGGAAATAAAGAACATTTTGAGTTTGTGCAATTGGACTTTTAATTTCAAGAACCTACAAAATCACAACTAGTGTCAGAAGTGGGATGACATGAGGGCTGCATTAGAAAAAGTTATGGAGTATTTGACGGAAATGAAAACAGCAAATGAAAACTTCGCTGGGAAAACAGAAGCGGAAAATAACAACCTGACCGCGGAACTGAAGGTAATGAAGACCGAATTGACCACGGAAAAAAAAGCGGTAAACGAGGTCCTCGCCGAAAAATTTGAAGAGTAGTTGGCCGACGAAGAAGAACGGAGAGCTGCGCTTCTGCGTAGACTACAGGAAACTGAACGCTGTCACCTGGAAGGACTGTTTCCCCTTATCCCGGATTGATGACACCCTGGACACGCTAGCTGGTGCACAGTGATTCTCGATCCTGGACGTGAAGTCGGGCTACTGGAAAATAGCTCTAGACCCGAAAGACAATGAGTGTACCGCATTCTCGACAGGCTAAGGGCTTTGGCAGTTCACAGTTTTGCCTTTGCAATGCACCAGCTACCTTCCAACGCCTCATGGAGTCAGTGAGGAGAGGACTGACTTACGACGCCTGCCTGGTATACCTGAACGACATCATCATGGTCGGTTAGACCTCTGAAGTGCATCTCGAGGATCTGAGTAAGGTGCTACAGAAATTGCAGACGAGCAACTTGAAGCTGAACGCGAAGAATTGCCAGCTCTTCCGCAAGGAAGTTAACTACTTGGGTCACAGTGTCAGCAACCGGAGTGGCCACAGACACGGACAAGACAAAGGCTGTGTGAGAATGGCCTCACCCAAAGGATAAGAGAGGGTTGCGCCGTTTCCTGGGGCTGTGCAGTTATTACCGACGCTTCATAAAGGGGTTCTCCAACATCACCAAGCCCCTCACCCGAGTGACGGAAGAACATAGACTTTATATGTAGACGGAGGATGCCGAAGACGCCTTCCAGCGCCTGAAGAAGACACTGTGCAGGACTCCTATGCTTGGATGTCCACGACGAGGTGGCGCCTTCATTGTAGACACTGACGCCAGCGACCACTTTATTGGAGGCGTCCTATCCCAAGTCCAGGACGGCCACGAGCATGTGATAGCCTAATACAGCAAGACGCTATCCAAGGCAGAGAACAACTACTGCGTCACCCGACTAGAGTTACTGGCGGTAGTGAAGCACTTCCACAAGTACCTGTACGATCCGCCATTCCACCTGAGGACTGACCATTCCGCCCTAACTTGGCTATTGAGCTTTAAGATTCTGGAAGGCCCGAGAGCACGTTGGGTCCAGAGGCTGCAGGAGTACGACTTCACCCTGGAACATCGTAGAGAGAAGAGCCACGATAACGCAAACGCTATGTCCCGAAGAGTGCGGCCAGTGCACAAGAGTGGAAGAGAAAGAATGTGCCGCAGCAGTCCGAGAAGTCGCGGCAGTGCGTGCTGACGGCTGGGATAGCGCAGGCCTAGGGGGGGGAGCAGCTGGCGGACGCAGACTTGGGGCCACTCTTGAGGAAGTGGAGGCAGGGACAAGACTATATCCTTATATAGTATTATAATTTTTAAGGATCTTAAACCTGTGTTCGTCGTAACTCACAAATTCCAATATCTTCCTTGTTTACTTGTTTGTTATGAATGATCACATAATGTTCACTGTCATATTTTGGACCTACAAAAACTTTAACTTCAGTGATCTGAATTTCTAATGCTTGTTTTACAATTATATAATCATTATACTTTTCAAATCAGAGTATCTTGATGTCTCGTAAATTTGTTTACACCTTTATGTTGGTTGAAAGCATTTAATATTTTCAGTGAATGCTTCTTACATATCCCAATGAATTGTAATATAAAATATTTTCTCCAAATATTCTGACTTAACATTATCAATTTTCTGAGCTGTTCCGACATTGAACACACCTGTCTCTAATATTTCCGTAGAAGTTCTTATTTCACTTAACACATTTATTTAATCATTTAATTGAACCTTCATCATTAAATTTTCATCTTCACTTATTCCACAGACACCCAATATTGTTACTTTCTTTCCAAAAATATCCATGTTAGCTTTAATTATATTCTAACTGATTAGTTCGTAGTTTTTATTCTTTATCAATATTGACACTTCTCTTGTAGCTCGTTGACACTTCGGCACTCCGCTATAGAAGTGTATATTGTTCTAAGTGTTCTATTCCATTTTCCTTCATTTTAGTTTCTGTTAATTAGTTTTTCCAATTCCTTCTGTATGTCCTTATATTTCTTAGAAATCCTTGAACATACCATATTCCCAAACAAATAGTCCGTTTTTGTACTTGCTGTCGTCGTAAATATTAGTAATGTTCCTTTAGTAATTGTCTGTGACGTAGGCGTTACTACTACGCAATCCTATAACCCAGCCACCGTTTGTCATTTACTTTCATAACAAAATCATCTCGCAGAGGTAGAACAAAGCGTCATATGTTGATAAGTCTTTGGGATAGCAGACTAAGAATCGAATTATATGAAAATAGAGTAAAGGTAGTGTTATATTATTCATTAAAAATACTAGATTATATATTTTTATATCTTGGACTGCGACTTATTTATGTAGCAACCAATTTTGTTAAAAGAAAAACATTTAAATTAATTTTCGGTTAAAGAAGCTACAAGCAGCTTGCCTGTCGTTTGTTTTATTTGTCATTGAATTTTAAAGCCTACTGTTTGAACTGCCTAATGATTGGAATTGTAATATCAGGGAAACAAGATTATTGATATTACTTACATATCTTCATTTATGTTATATTTATTTTGCCTCCTTAATTCTGAAAACAATAAACAAACGCCAGCTACGTCCATGTTCTTATATAATTGCATTCTATTGCTGCCTCTCTTAAACAATTATCACTAAACTCATTTTCATGACAACATTATTCTCTGCTTGGTACGTTTAGAAGCTTTCAATATGTTACACCGACACGTTCTCTACCAGTGAAGAATGACACGACGGAGAACCCAAAAGAAACCGGATTTTGTCATAAAGATTTTATTGATTAACCTTTTTTCTAAAAAATTACATAATTTTACATCCAAGTAAAGATGCTGTTTAACAGTCTGTCAGGGGGTACGAATACCCGATGCACAATTTCACAACCACCAAAAAAAGACAACGATCATCGTCTTCACATTTGACATCACTTGCCTTGCTTTTTTGGTCTGGTAGAGTTAAGAGTCCTCCACTGACTTGACGCTTGCTTCGTTTCTAAGTCATACCCGTAACACCAACTCTCATCCCCTCTAATAACTTTCTTCAAGAAGTTTGGATCACGTGCAATCTGTTTTCAAGTCATGACACACATTCATGCGAATGGTTTTGTGCTCCCTTGTGAGAAGGCGCGGAACAAATGTAGCAACAACACGTCTCATGTACAAGTCCTCCCTCAATATCCCCTGGCACGAGCTCCAACTGACTTCTGTCGTTGCTGAAATTTGGTCGATCGTTTGGCGACGACCCTCGTTGATCTTTTGGCGGACCTTTTCAATGTTCTCCTCATTTCGCGAAGTTGAAGGGCGTCCAGAACGAGCTTGGTCTTCAAAACACATCGCACCACGTTTAAAGTGCCCAAACCACTCGAAGACCTGTGTGCGGTTCCAAGCGTCCTCCTGGAAAGCTTTCTGAAGCATTTGCTATGTCCCCGTTTCAGATTTTTAGGCAGCAAACAAATTTTCACATCACTCTTTGTTCTTTTAAAGTTGCCATAACGACTTTGCAGAGGTAACCCGCCAACAGTCAGAGAAACACAATACCACACTTGCACGTTCACATTTACACTGAGGCCGTCTGCACAGCTGTTTCATGAAGGTCTCTACTAACACCATCTACCGTGTGAACCCTGAACTACGCCTACGAGTGGCAACTCGCTCGGAGTCTTGTTTCTTTTGGATCCCTACTCGTGTATCTGAGTTTGTTGTCTCATATTACTGTCCTCATAATACATTTTGCTTACAAAAGTTTGAAAAGTAATTACAAGGAAAACGGAATATTGAAATACTAATTACTTGTGACAAGTGATTGTGTTCGAAATGGAAAACAATTTACGTCTTACGCTCGCGTTAACTTTATATTTCCCTTCATTCGATTCGTGTTCATCAAGATAAATAATAACAACTCACCCATTCTGTAGGTCGAGGGAAATTACGAATACAGTAGGCTTTAAGGGAGAGTCAAATGCTTGAACAGAACAGCTGCAACTAATTTGATTATACTGTCGCGCAAAAATTCACTCGGAGTGGTAACGCGACTTGTTTACACAAAGGAACTGGTAGAGATATAAATATAGCATGCAGATAAAAGTCTGCCGAAAGAATCAACCTGAGATAAATGGAAATTTATGGTGACATCTTGATTGGTAGAGATTATTCGGTTCCTTAATTGTTCTGGAAGTCTGGAAGTATCAGATGAGGTATTTAAGGAGCGACGACTCGCCAAAAGGCAGTCGTGAACAGTAGTACACAGATGTAATCAGAACGTTATTTGTTAGTACCATCGACCTTGGTAGATCGTGTATGTGATGTAATACTGCTAATGTGAGTGTACTTCTACGCAAATAAAGACGAATTTAAATTCTGCAAACTGGAATGTTAATTCATGGAACCCAAAAAGTCCTTATATTCTCGTTATATAGCTTAAATAAGTTGAACTAGGTTGTCCGGAAAATGACATTGTTGTTGATTATAACGCCTGAAACCCAGTTACGTATGAAAGTAAATAGATGTAGCACGTTATGGGCAATATGTTACTGAAATGCGGGGGCGAAGTACAACAATGCAAAGTAATAAACAAGAATTAAAGTAACGTAACTATAAAGATATCACAATGCAGTACAGAAATGCCAGTATACCGTCGTATAATAAGGGAAGAACCATTGCCATTTAGCGAAAAACTTGGTTTCAGTGGCTTTTTTCAGCAAGATAAGCTTAAATATTGAAATGCGGTAGCTATGAGACTTCAAACAATGATTTTCAGTAGAAGAAAGAATGCGAAAACGTTAGCAACGCTAATACGAAAAGATGATTTAACTGCTGATGGCTTGTGTAATCCTAATGTAAATGATCTCTTTTGTAAATGACTTCATACAAACGAATTACCAGCCAGGAACGTCAAAGAAGCTCTTGGGGACAAACTAGAGAGAGTATACGTAATATTAACTGCGTACTTTAACACAAATGGATGTCAAAGTCTACCACTCATCGTGATTGGTCAATCGCAATGCCAACGTTGTTTTCAACACAATGCAGATTGCATTACCTGATTAATATTGTGCTTAGAATGAGGCATTTCTGTCAGAGAAGAATTCTCTCTGCAGATACAACGGACATTTGTATCAGCCATCAGAATATATCGAAGATAAAGCTATCACGAAAAGCTATTTGACAAGTCTACCGGTTATGCTTCTAAACTGATGGTCCAGTCCATGGACCAGGTACATCATGATAAACATGTACTTTGGTCACTTTGCTGCACGAATGTGGAAATGACTACGGAGGTTCTACTATAATCCACGAGATCTAAGTTGGCACTATTTGCTCTATCCTTGTCTAGCACGGGCGCTGGGTCTGTTTCCTTGACATGGTCAGTCCCTCTTAAAGCGCTATTGTACTTCCTAATGACCTGCCGTAATGTGAGGGTAAACACAAGATTATATAACTGGTGTTACAACCCTTGAAAGTGAAGTTGAAACTTTTGTGATTGTGTTAAACATACTGCTTGGAATAGTGCTAGTGTCTGAGATAGTTCTACGAGGCGTGGGAAGAAAGGGGAAAACTATAAGATCAGATGCCCACCTTGGTAGCGTAGACGGTAGCGTGTCAGCCTCACGTTCAAAAGGAATCGAGTTCGAATCTCGGTCAGGATGAGTTTCCTGGATAAGGTTTTTCCGGGGATTTCCGTTATCCTGAAAGACGAATGTCGGGTAGCTCTAAGCTCCATGGACCCTAGGCTCATTTGAGCATCATTTCACCCGTTCCATTCATCGTCCGATATAACTTAACATGGAAGACGTAAATTACAAAAAAAAAACTATAATATCAGATGGAAAGAAATTGTGATTGACGTTCTTTCATTTTTAAAGACGAATTTGAGGTCCTAAAATGAGGAAATCCAACTATATTTGTGTCGAGCATAATTGAAAAAACCGCCGCATTGACAGGTATTTCATCTTGTACGTGAAAAGAATACTTAAAGAACAAAATGAAGTGCAAGCAAGTGTTAATTTCATAGAGACTTCTGGTAAAAAAAACGTCCGAATGCAAAGCCCAACAAAAACAGCAATAGACAATGTTTGTGATGGCGCAATAAGACAATGTATTACCCTATCGGAGTGATCTCCTGCTCAGCTTCGAAGACATAAATAAAGTTCTAAAAGAGAAGAAATATTCAACTTGAGTTTATGGAGCTTTCGAAAAGCACTTTATCACATTAAATTTACATTTGTAAACAACTCACGCGGAGGAAATTTTCTAATGGAACTGCCAGACGTTGTTTCAAAAAGATTCGCGTTTCTAAGAAAAAAGAAAGAAGTAAGGACCTCTGGTGCTCCTATTATTTACTTAGATGAAAGCTGGATCAGCATAAATCTTACGAAAAACGAGATGTGGAAAAGTGAAGAGGACGATCATGAGTTTCCCAATAGGGAAAGGACAGAAATTTCTTACACGCGGAGAGTTCGACATGTTTCATTCTTATCTTCTGAATTCTTCTTCTCTTCTCTTCTGACTCTTCTGAGTTTTAAATCAAAATCAAGCAAAGTCTATCATGAAGGAATGGATAGTGAAACATTTAAAAATTGGCTTATTAATCAGTTGTTACCCAACAATCCCCCAAATACTGATGGAATGGACAACGCCTCTCATTCGATTATCTATACTGAATATTTAAGCCCTTTAAATGGTGATTTAAATATGGCATCACCATGTCCCTTTTAAATACATACATAATCATTGAAATTAAAATTGCTAGAACTTTGTGAGTTGTGGCAGCAGAGCTATGCGGTAAATTTTATGCTTGTTGTTGGTGTCTCTGCTGCAGATGTGGCTGCATGTGTATTTGCAGAAGGCTCTCACAATATGGCGAATTGTTTACATTTGAAGTATATGTGGCTTATATTTGCAGTTTTGCTTACAGTTCAAATTATCGACTTGAGTGTTATTTATTCAAGATTATTTGCAGCTTTGCTATAAATATAGGTATAGTAAAGCATCTTGGTTGTAAAAAGGCAGCGTTTTGTCCTAAAAACACAAAAACAAAGACACTGAAAGTGTATCTAACCTTACTAGTTACAGTAAATTTTCAGCTTCTAGACAAAAAGTGTATTACATTCAACCTGATGACAACAGCTTTTGCTTAGATAACAGTTGAGCTCAGAAGAGTTTTGTAATTGTAGAGCTATCATTGTTATCCAAACTGGTGCAGAAAAGTACAGGATTATGGTGCAGGAATGATGTAGCATTTATTGAGTTAGCTGAAAAGCCTGTTGTTTTAGGATGTTGCATATTTCCAAAAGTTGCAATTTTACATGTTTGGGTACACATTTCTCAGAAACCACTCTTGTTATATACTTAACTATATAAAAATTCTGACACGGTCATTTTATGCATCACTGTGTACTTTATTTCTCCTAAATCAGTAATTTAATCACTCAAATCAGTTATGCAATCATGGCTCCGTAACAATAATATTGAGTCTGATGCGCCTTCCACCAAAGCTAAACTTTAGGAATAAAGAAATTTGAAAAAAGACGGTCTCAAAATTTATGAAATAGATGGCATAGTGCAAAGGCACGCCAACGCTAAATACGACCACCTAGGTATTATTGTGACCTAAATGCTATAGAACTTATATGGGCACAGATAAAAATATATCGCGAAAGACAACATATCATATAAGTATGGTGAAATAAAATTACTGTTTAATAGTGCAGTAGACAGTGTCCGACCAAAATTGGCTCGGAGCTTGTGAACACTTTGAAAAGATAGAACAGTTTTAGTGGGAGAAAGACGGATTAATAGGCAAATTAATGATAGGTTCATAATTAATTTAGAAGATGATTCAGATAGTGAACATTAGGATAGTTAACATTTTAAAATTACTGACATTAAAGAAGGGGAGCGGGAACCAAATTAGGAGGACGAAAAATGAACAGGCGAAAAAGGATCATCCGTCACTCCTGTGTCTTCCCTGCCTGGCTAGCAATAAAAGAGGGGCGGGTTGGAAGAGGCGGGGTGTACATATTTCTTTCTCTTTCTACAAACCATGGGCCAAGTTAAATCTCGTGCATTATAGAGGCACATGAAGCAAACTACTTATGTGGGTTCACTTTCTAAACAGAAGCCCGGAATACAACATATAATGTAGCTACATTACAAAGTTCGTGACCATGACTATGACCATGACGTGCTGGGTGGCTGTATATAGCCAGAAGGTTTTTGCTGCGTGCCCACCCGTTAAGGGTTTTACCGAAGGTAAGGTATTTGAACAGGATTTTGTAGGATGGATATGGTGTAGGTTTTGAGATTTGAAGAATTTTGTGAGGTTACATTTTGTACCTTCTGGATGAAAGGGCAGGATGCAATTCCCTGCACCCTAGTGTTTTTAATTTAGTTTTTGGTTGGGGAGAATTTTGTTGCCAAACAACTTAGGAGATTATGTGGAGCTCAGCTTTAGCTGCTGTTAGGAATAGCTCGTGGATGCGGGGGACCCGATGTTGTCTAGAACGGCGTCAAGTGGGGTCATAATCTCCCAGTGATCTAGCAAGGGCGCTTCTATGAGTTAGTAAAGCTGCGTAGAATTCTGATGCCCGGCGCCTAACTTCGTCCTCCACATATGGAAGTCCCGAGGCTTCGTGAAGCAACCTGGTAGGAAAATAGCGACCCACAGAATAGATAGACCGTATTCCTCTATTCCGTGCACGTTTAAGCCATGCCAACCAGCTATCTGCCGCCATGCCCCAGATCTCACAGGCGTATAGCATGACATGGATCTCCAGCGCTCGGAAGAGCTATAACCTCTGGTATCGATCTCGACCCCAGCATAGGATACGGGGAAGCGATAGCTCCCTGTACCCTTGTCGCTAGGTCTCTGATGTGTTGGCGAAAGGTTAGGCCTCTATCCCATGTTACTCCAAGGTATCGGATAGAGTTAGTCCACTCTATCCTTCGACCTCGGAAGCTCAAGTTGGGGCAGTCTGCCGGGGTGTGGCGCTTTGTGAAAAGTATGGCGTGGCTTTTGTCCGGATTTATTTAAGTCGCCATCATCAACGCGCAGCATGGCCATTTTATCCTCCCACGCTTGCACCTTGTGCTCGCGCAGTCGGACACTGGCCTTGCGACGTAAACGTCGCAGGAGCGCTCGATTATGTGGCGTGCGGTGACGCTGATATAGTCGCCGTGCTGCCCAGGATCGGCGGATGAGTAGTATTATGTCCAAAGGGAGGTCACCTGGATGTAGTGGGGCTGCAGAGTGGATTGTCAGGTTTTTGACAGTTCGTGTCACGATGGAAATGAAGGATGAGATTGCGTTCTCCAGGGTAGGTATGTTGGTGATTTTGGGGTTTGGCGGAATGGAAGTGCGGAGGCAGTTCCTAACGCCTTCCCAATCGACTTCACGTGTTTGAAGCGAGATGTCATGACTGGCAACCCTGGTGTTGATTTCCGTTAACACCGGATTATGATCACAATGTAATGCGTTTAATGATGTGTGGGTGCGATGAAATGGTAGATGTTTTGTGATAGCAAAGTCGATGACTGAAGCCATTCCTCCACCTCGCGGATAGTGAGTGGGTTGCCAGGGACCCTGACTTGAAGCTGAGGGTTGGCATCTATAAGGCGAATGATTTCATTGCCTCTTGCATCTGCTTGGCGACCAAATGCCAACGTTGATGTTTAGCATTGAAATCCACGGCCATGATAGCACAGGGATATAGGGCTAGGATGGAAAGGTGGTCGTTTGGCACGAACTGCCTATTTGGTGGATGATACACGGAGACCACCAAGACCTCTAACCCACCAATGTCCATACTAATGGACGTGGTCTCAAGTGTTTGAAGAGGTGGGAGTTGGATTGGTTGGTGGACCACATTCCGCCTCACCAGTGCCGCAGTGCCACCTTCTAGACTGCCCTGTCGGTCTGCACGATGGCAGATGTAGCCCGGTAGTCGGAATCGGGAATCTGGTCGGAGATGCGTCTCGCTGACTAAGATTACGTCTGGAGCATGGGATTGAGCGAAATGAAGTAACTCGCTCCCCTGACCATACAGGCCACGCGCATTCCAAAATGCGAATCGAAATGAGGTACGAGACCTATTGCGGCTCGCCATTTGTGGGCTGCTGGATTCCTGTTGTCAGAAGAGCCAATGCCTCCATTGCCACCACCAACTTGGCAGCCGGGTCTGTAGCGGAGAAGAACTTCACCACGATCTCACAGATTTTCTACCCTTGTGTCAACAACAGTTGTTGAAGCCACTGGAACACCTCTGTGAGATCGAGGGATGCTGTAAGGGGAGCAGGGTTAGGGGAAGTGGGCTGGGGGCTTGAGGTGGGTGAGGATGACCTTAACCTAATGGGAGCAGGTCTTCCTCCTGCCCTTACGTATCTCAACTGCCGCGGGAGCATGGGATTTCCATGCTTGCTCTCAGCATTTGGGTCTGTGGGCTTGGAAGGACGCTTGGACCCATTTTTGTCAGAGTTGGGAGCGGAGTTTTTTGGGGCTGGGGCCGCGATTGTTTTTGTTTCAGAGTGGGCTTAGTGGTTTTATGTCCACGTGACGTTCTAGTGGCATCAGGGGCTCGTTGCGCAATTTCTGCAAACGTGGGCCTCTGGTCCTGCTGCTCCTGCTGTTGGGTATTCTCCTGCCTGAGTCTAGGCCAGGCGCGGGTTCTTGTGGTGGGGAGCGACCTTTGCTCCTCCCTGGCTGGCGTAGGTCGTTGTTGCCTGGGTTGCTGCGTCGGGTTGTTTGCAGCAATCACTGCCTTCATTGCAGGAAATCCTCCATAGTAGGCCACGTGGTTGCCCTTGCAGTTTGCGCAAGTCGGCACATCAGTGGCAGCTTTTGTGCAGGCCTCTTTGTCATGAGGACCACCACACCTTAAGCAGCGGAGGTTCCACTTGCAGAAGGTGCTGGAGTGGTTAAACCATAGACAACGATGGCACTGCGGTGGACCACCAGTGCTTCTGACGGCTTCTACCTTGACTCGAAGGTAACAGATGGTATTGATACCTTCTAGTTTTACCTCCGGGTCGTTAGCCCTCTCCCATTAGTTTAAGTACAGTATTACTATAGGAATAAATCAAGATATTGAATGTACTAGAATAAGTGGTATCTAAGAAATGACTGTGTAACATTAGTTCTAAGCTATAACTACGAAAATTGTAACCAACAAATGTATACATGAAACAATAAAGAGGGGAACACGATCTTGTATTTAAAAAAGGAACCAGATTCCCGAGTACTAGCAAGATCTCAGCCTTCTTTTTTTCTCCACTATCACCAAGAAAAGTGGGATAGGGACAGGGCCAGGCGTCCCTTGTGGAGCAGGCTTTGTCAATTGCGTGACCAGACGGGGACTGATGCCCTGACGGTTGAGGTCATCCTCGATGTCTCCCACCGATGTGGCGACCGGAAGGCCCCTGATGATCCTACGGATGTCACGGGGCTTATCAAGGCCGAAGGTGGAGTATGGAATACTTCTGCCATTCAAGGCCCTGAGGAGAAGCTGGTAGTCCTCCACGTGTTTCACCTGAAAGACGAAACGACTCTTCCTCCTCTGCACGGTACACAACCCTGAAAGGGTTGGCATGATATCCTTTAGGAAGCCTACCATACCCTTGAAGTCGTCCACGATGAATATGTCTCCTGGCTGGCTGACTGGGCTCGTTAGTCGTCTTTAAGGAGGTGGTGGTCCTTTTCCTCCTCCTTGTCACTTCACGGAAAGCAGCTTCATCTACATCAGTGGAGATGTGCGATGAGCTACTTCCCACCTCGTTAATTTCCATCCTGGAGGATGAACCTTCCACTGCTGAATTATCAGCTTCGGAATCACAGCTGTCTGAGAGCACGCTCTCAGTAATTTCGCCTACCTGCTGTAGAATCTCGTGGGAAGCGCCCTTGTTAACCGGCTGTTTGGCTACAGTCAGACGTTTAGCCTTGCCATTTGCACCCTTATCGGGCTTTCTGCGCGGCCATTTGTTTCCTGCAGTCAGGGCAGGAGCCCCGACTGCCGGGTGGGTGACACCAGTACTGGTACTGGTGGTTGCATCCATTTCTGGATGGTTGGATGGGGTTTGGGGTCTGCTGGCGGTGTTTCCCTGGGTCATATTTGCGCTGTACTAAAGTACATTGCACAGCTAACCTTGGCTATTTACTTACCAGTTAGCGCTGATTTGCTAGTACAAGTCCAAGTCCAAGTCGAAAACTGACAGGCTGGTAACAGCCAGAAGGTTTTTGCTGCGTACCCACCCAAGTTTTGGGTCTGAGCGCAGGTTGTTAGATGGTTACAGTATGATGTGGAATTTTTTGTTGAGGTAATTTATTGAGGTAGCTTTTTGCTCATCTTTAATTTTGTACAGGATACCAAACCACCTTTTTGTTTACACCCGGGTGTTTTATATTGGTAAAGTGGGGTAAATTTTTGTAGCCATACAGCTCATTCGGATATTTTGAAATTCGGCTTATGCTGCCGTATGGATTATCTCCTTTGTTACCTCGGGTGCCCGCAAGCCATACGGTGTATCCGGTAAAGCCTGAAGCGGCGTCTCTTAGCGTCGTAAGCTCCTACAGACCGAACCAGGGCGCTTCTGTAAGCTGGAATTTGAGCGTACAATTTTGTCGCCCGGCGCCTAATTTCGTCCTCCACGTATGGGAGAAGAGCAGCTTCGTGAAGCAACCTCACGGGGAAAGAACGACCCACAGAATAGATGGATCTGAGTCCTCTATTCTGTGCACGCTGAAGGTATGCTATCCAACTATCTGCAGCCATGCTCCAGATTTCACAGGCGTACAACATGAGTGGGATTATCAGCGCTCGAAAGAGGTGTAGCTTTAAGAGGACTGGCATCCAGCGCGAACCCAGCATTGGGTACAGAGAGGCCCCCTGTACCCGTGCCTATAGTTCCCTGATGTGTCCGCGGAAAGTTGGGCCTCTACAGGTTTGCTAAAAAGCCTAGGGCGCATTTTATACCGCCTTTTACTCACCTGGCTGATGAGGAGCTGGTCGGCTGTTTCTGCGAAGTTGTCGCTCGCACGATGCTGCTGCTGCCTTCTCCTGGGGATTTATTGGTAAGGTAGAGTTAATGGCCGAACATCTAGCCTCCACCTTCCAACCGGCAGAATCAATTGACGGCAAATTGACGGATGAAATCATTTCACAAGTCCACCGTTACATTAATGTTCCTCACATAGTGCATGAGGTCAACCTGACATCCTCGGCTGAGCTCAGGAACATCATCACCTCTGTAAGGCCCTTTATGGCAGTGGGAGCCGACAACTTGCCATATGCTGCCTTTAAAGCCCTGCCGCAAACCTGGATACAATTCCAAGTGCATATTTTCAACAGCTTGCTACTATTGGCCTATTCTCCAGTGGAATGGAAACATGGTAGAGTAATAACTTTTCCAAAGCCTGCAAAAGACGCTGAACACCTTACCAGTCACAGGCCTATCAGTCTGCTACCATCCATCAGCAAGTGGTTTGAAAAAGTAGTGCAAAAGCGCCTCAAAACCATTCTGGACCAACATCACGTCTTACGTCCGAAGCAATTTTATTTCAGGAGACAACATTCAACTACACATCAGCTCCTTCACCTATTGGACGAAGTGGTTAAAGGGTTCAATAATCAGCATTACGATACAGTCCTCTTTCAAGACATATCCCGAGCCTTCGATTCTATCTGGCAGGAAGGCCTCCTACATCGCCTCATTCAATACAACATCCCATCCTACCTCATACACATACTACACCAATACCTTCAAAACCCCTCATTTGTCGTCGCAAAAGACGACATCCTATCTCAACCCTACTCCATAAATGCAGGAGTACCTCAAGGCAGTGCCCTTGGGCCCCTGCTTTTCCTTACATATATAAACACACTTCCACCCCTGAGAGGCTGCAACCTCTATCTGTTTGCCGACGATACTGCCATAACAACAGCATCAAAACGTCATCACGTTACAGTGCAACGGGCACAGGTATTCGCGGATATGCTGCATGCCTGGTTTGCGACTTGGCGGTTGAAACTCAATGCCACTAAGTTCCAGGCCGTCACATTCAAACGGCGAGCACTACAAGATGTACCTCCCTATATCTAGGTTATGTCAATGTACCCTGGTCTACGCAGGCAACATACCTCGGCGTGCTTCTGGACATGCGCCTTAAATGGAAAGACCGCATAACAGCTGTGGCTAACAAAGTTAGTAGAAGGATGGCCATGTTGTATCCACTCTACAACCCTAAGTCACCTATGGCTCTTCGGAACAAACTGCTACTCTATAAACAAGTATTAAGGCCGGTTTTCACCTAAGCCTTGCCAAGTCTGGGGTGCTGCAGCCAAAACTCATCTCTCTAAACTCCAAGTCCTCCAAAACCGTTACCTTCGGTCTGCAGTCGCAGCCGACTGGTACATCCCGAATGCAAACATTCATGCAGACCTATCCTTCCCAAAAGTCACTGACTATATCCTGCACTTGTCCCACAGTTTCTACTCGAACCTCCCTAACAGCTGCAACAACCTGATCCGTGGACTTGGGGAGTATGATCTCGACCCAGGTGAGACATACAAGAGACCGAGACTTGTACTAGGGCCCCCATAAATTCCATACCTCCTTATCTTGATACACTTACTCCATCTTTACCTTAACCAACTATTCACTTCCTTAACAAAATACCACCAGTCACCCAACATCATTACCTTAAACTAAACCATCACTTTGCCAGTAAGGGACCTAGTCCCGGTATGGCAAGAGTCGAAGGACCCTCCTCTGCGGGGGTGGACACTCCTTCAACGACCACAAGGCTGCTGCTGGAGATTTAGCGAATTGCCGGGAGCTTCTCTAAGGTCCCTCCCGATGGTGGCAATTCGCTTGCTCCGAAGTTCTGTACGGCTGGTAGCTCCCGTAGAGGAGGCGATGTGTACTCTTCGAATTCCCGAAGAGGAGTCCGAATACTTTAAAGTTCGTGAAAGGTGTGGCCATCCATTTATGCACTTTGGGACCAGTCACGTTAGCAAGTGATGAGCCAATCAATTTGAAATAATTAAATGAAGATATCTACTATAGAAAAATGTTCCATAAACGTATAGGATGAGCTGTTGGCATGTTTGAATGACGAAAACTGTGAGATAGGTCAAGATTTAACAGATGAAATAAATAAAAGCGTGTCGGAAAATGCTGAAGAAGAGGTCATAGAATGACGGCTGATAAATGCTCACATTGCTAGTGCTGACACATTCCTAAATATAACAACCAGATACATAAGGCGGCTGTCCAATAAAGCGTGTAGCCGTTTAGTACAATCATTACGACAACTAAAAATTCCGGACAAGCTGCACAGTGATAAGTGTACACAAAGTCTAAGTATTACGTGAAAATGAATGTATCAACGTGCTGTCTGGCCTTCCAGGTTCTTAAAGCTCAACAGACATGTTAGGGTGAAATGGTCAGTTCTTAGGTGGAATGGCTGACCGTACAGGTACTTGTGGAAGTGCGCTAATGTTTTTCCTACCGCCAGTAACTCTCGTCGGGTGACGCAGTAGTTCTTCTCTGCCATGGAAAGCGTCTTGCTGTAGTAGACTATCACCCGCTCATGGCAGTCCTGGATCTGTGATAGCACACCTCCAAGGCAATGTTCGCTGGCGTCGGTGTCCACAACGAAGGCGCCACCCGGGTGTGGGAAACCCAAAATTGGAGCACCGCACTAAGTCCCTTCAGGTGCTGGAAAGTGTCTTCGGCGTTCTCCGTCCAAACACAAGGCCGGTATTCCTCTGTCCGGGAAGGGTGACGTAAATTAACTACTACTAATTAACTACTACTTATTAATTAAGGTAAGTTAACTACTCTAAAGTTGGAGAATGGAAAGAAGGCTTACGAAAGCCTATCTGGGGCCTAGCGGGGGCTTAAATCTAGATAAAACAGAGCAAGGGTAGAGATACTGTAAGAGGTAGAGGCAGTTTGTGAGTGATGAACAAGGTTACCCACAAAGGCACCTTGGCAACAGCTAAAAGCTATTGGATATGTTCGTCTGCTCGTCTAAGCTGGTAATGTCCTCACCGATGTTCTTGCTGACTTGCGGTGCTGTCCTTGTAGCTTTCCTGCCAAGTGTACTCTCCACATATGACTTTCTTTTCGAGTGGAGGAAAAATGCATTAACCCTGGGATTGGGGTACAGGGTTCTCTAACGGAGTAAACTGTAGTTCATACCCACTAAAAACCTCCACCGGTGAGTATTCAGGTTAGGAAGTATAACAGTACCGCTATTGTACCTGCGGATTGAGGGTGAGCGTCAAAGCCAGGGCGGGGCCTGGGTAAGGTGAGAAATAGGCGCCGTGACACAAACATAACCGAGGCCGTGCTTGTCCCTGATTCTGTGTCATTTCTGATGTGACGTCGTTCGTTGTACTGTGATGTCCTGAAACAAGTGACGAAATCGCTACTACCAACCAGAGCTCTGAGCTTGGCGCCAAATTCTCGTAGGATATTTTAATGAATTAAAAGTAACAAGTAAATGCACTATCAGTTCTTAGTACTTTAGTTAAGATTGCCAAAAATCCTTGTCTTATATGTTACATTAGGAGTATATTGATATTTTGCTGCTTGCGTACTGTTTTATATAGATTAATTGGTATTTATACATAATCTCATTATGTGCTGTTTGTCCGTGTGACTTGCCCTAATTAATTTTGGAGGGACCGTCCTATCCCAGGACCGCCCTTGTTGACAGCAAGGACTTCAAGGGCCACTTGTATGGTGTATAGAGGAAACCCAAAGCCATAGCTCCCTCAGACCAAGTTTTCTGTCGGAAAGGGATAACGGTCTGTTATACGAGTCATTGGGTGTTGTGGGTATCCAGATTCTCGAATGATGGAGTTTGGGTTTTCTTTTTTCGTAAAGATCGAAGCTAGGCAACTTAATGATGTCTTCGATAATGTCCAGATTTATTTTTACATGAAGCTGCAGCAGCTTTGTGATTGCTCTTATAATTCTGTTTTGTATCGTCTGTAGTCTCTTTATAAGCGTTTCAGCAGCCGGTAGACAGAGGGGGCTACATGCAGCCCTGGTTGTTACCCTGTAGTCTTGGTTACGAAGAACAACTGCGAGCTGCGCTTCTGCGTAGACTACAGAAAGTTGAACGCTGTCACCCGGAAGAAGTTTCCCCTTACCCCGTATTGACGACACCCTGGACACGCTAGCTGGTCCACAGTGGTTCTCGACCCTGGACCTGAAGTCGGGCTACTGGCAGGTAACTCTAGATCCTAGAGACAAGGAGAAGACTACATTCTCGACAGGCCAAGGGCTCTGGCAGTTCACAGTTATGCCCTTGGGCCTCTGAAACGTACCAGGTACCTCCAAACGCCTCATGGAGTCAGTGAAGAGAGGACTGACTTACTACGCCTGCCTGCTATACCTGGACGACATCATAACCATCTGAAGACCATCTCGAGTATCTGAGAAAGGTGCTACAGAGATTGCAGGCGACCAACTTGAAGCTGAACGCGAAGAAGTGCCAGCTCTTCCGCATGGAAGTTAACTGCTTGTGTCACATAGACTCAGCAACCGGAGTGACCACAGACCCGGAGAATATACAGGCTGTCAGAGATTGGCCTCGCCCAAAGGATAAGAAAGATTTGCGTAATTTCCTGGGTCTGTGCAGTTATTACCGGCGCTTCATAAAGGGGTTCTCTAACATCGCCAAACCCCTCACCCGCCTGAGAGAGGAACACCGGCGTTATGTTTTGACGGAGGACGCCCAACACGCTTTCCAGCACCTGAAGAAGACCCTGTGCAGTGCACCAATTTTGGGTTTTCCACAGCTAGGCGGCGCCTTCATTGTGGATACCGACGCCAGCAACCACTGCATTGGAGGCGTCCTATCGCAGATCAAGGACGGCCATCAGCGGGTGATAGTCTACTACAGCAAGATGCTATCCAAGGCAGAGAATAACTACTGCGTCACCCGGAGAGAATTATTGGCAGTAGGAAAGACATTGGAGCACTTCCACAAGTACCTGTACGGTCAACCCTTACACCTGAGGACTGACCATTCCGCCCTAACCTGGCTATTGAGCTTTAAGAACCTGGAAGGCCAGACAGCACGTTGGGCCCAGAGGCTGCAGGAGTACTTCACCTCGGAGCACCGTAGAGGGAGGAGCCATGGTAACGCAGACGCAATGTCCCGAAGACCCTATCCAAAAGATTGCGGCCAATGCACAAGAGTGGAGGAGAAGGAGCCTGCCGCAGCAGTCCGAGTAATCACGGCAGTGGCTGCGGACGGCTGGGATAGCGTAGGCCTGAGGAGGGAACCAAAAAAAAAATAAAAAAAATAAAAAATAGAAAAATAAAAAAATAAAAAAAAAATAAAAAAAAATTAAAAAAATAAAAAAATAAAAAAAATAAAAATAAAAAATAAAAAAATAAAAAAAAATAAAAAACAAAAAAATAAAAAAAATAAAAAATAAAAAACAAAAAAATAAAAAAATAAAAAAATAAAAAATTAAAAAAATAAAAAATAAAAAAAAAATAAAAAAAATAAGATCTGCATTCTTAACTTGGGCATCTAGAGTCTAAGCCCAAGTGTAGTCCGCAAGTCTTATTTTAACTTTATTGCTTCTCCATTGATTACATTTTTTGTTACAGATGTCTTAAAACTAGTGTTACATTTTTTTGTTTGATCATACAATTCCTGGATCTTAACATACATTTGCATTTTACAATATTTATTTATAATCATACTTAACTTATCCTGACAAAATCCTTAGGCCTAAGTATAGTTACATATATATAATGACAGTTCTAAGTACTACTTAACCTATGATATAATAAATTTGATTTCTTTTGTCACAGTTAGGTTCAAATTGTCTTGTTCAGCTCCGTTGAGAGACCACGTACATCTTCCTTCGGTTAATTTTCCCACTTAGATTCACTCCCTGGTTTGGTGGTCGTCTTGGTGGTTGGGGTGGTAGCTGAATCGTTTGTATGCTTATACGGGCCGACCGCCTTGGAGGTGGTGTGGCGGTTTCTGGTCTTGCTGTTCTTTCCGGTTTTTGTTGGAAAGCCCTTTTGGAGATCATATCGCATAGCTTTTGTAAATGTTTAACCAGAGATGTTGAGTGTATTATTTGGAGAGTCGTTTTTCCTCTCAGTTGGTTTCTATCTTCACTCCCTACTTCATCGTATTTGGGGCATTCAAAGGTGGTGTGTTCAGGTGTATCGCTGCATTGGCATACCTCGCATTGATTTGACTGTATGTTTTTGAAGCGATGCAGGTAGGTGTTATATGGACCGTGTCCGGTCAGGAAGTGTATCAGTCCCATAGTTGGGTTTAGGTGTTTCATTCTAAGTCTCTGTTGTATATCCGGGAAATACTCGTATGTCCTTCGTCCTACCGCGGCACGGTTCCATTCCTGCTGCCATTCATCTAGCAGAGCTCTTCTTACGTCAGACAGCTTGTGACACCTTTTGCCAATTATTGCCTCTATTTTATCCGGCTGTTTTCTTTTCAGCCAGTATTTTGCTGCCCGTAGTCTTATTTGTAAATCAAGAGGCCATATCCCCGTGATGACTAGGAGTGCTAGTGTTGAAGTAGTGCTGGCCGCTCCCGTTAGGCGTAAGATTACTTTTCTCTGGGCACTTCGTATTTTTCTGAGGAGGGAACAGCTGGCAGACGCAGACTTGGGGTCTCTCTTGAGGGAAGTGGAGGCAGGGACAAGACCAACCTGGGAGGACATGCACCGAGGAGCGCCACCTACAAAACGTACTGGGCACAATGGGACTCGTTAAAAACCAGAGTGGGTGTGCTGTTCCGGGTTGAGTTCAGAGGTTCTACTCCCATTAGTCTTGAACCCGTAGGAACAAGACCCGGGCCTCTTTCAACCAGGGAGTTACCCGAGCTATCCCAAAGGGCGCTCGGCGTCCTCCGTGGGGCTTTCCATAGGGCAACACCTGGTTGCTGTTCCGGGTATGGGAATCACCTGATGGGAAGACGCAGAGAGAACAGTTTTACTTCCCCGGAGTAAGGTCCCGGAAGTCTTGGAGGAAGAGCACGCCGGTAATTCAGGGGGACATCTGGGAGCGAACCGAACGCAAACTACGGCAGCGCTACTACTGGCTGAGGCTCCGAGCAGACGCTGAGAGATGGTGCCGTCAATGTCATGGGTGAGCGGCGAGTCGCGGCCCCCGGAATAGTAGTCGGGGTCGCACGCAGCAGTACGTCAAAGCGCCATTCGAACGGATCGCCGTTGACATTGCTGGACCGTTCCCAATATCCGACCGAGGAAACAAGTACCTAAAGGTGGTCGTGGACTACTTCACTAAGTAGCCGCAGGTGTATGACATCCCGAACCAAGGGTCAAAGGCTGTCACAGACTGCCTCGTGGAGCAAGTGTTCTGCCGATTTGGGGTGCCATTAGAGCTGCACAGTGACCAGGGCACCAATTTAATGTCCAACCTGATGAAGATTCACTAGAAAGGGTTGGAGTGTACAGGATCCGCACAACACCTTTATATCCCCAGTCGGATGGCATGGTCGAAACATACATCAAGATCTTAGAGGAACACGTGAGGCAGGTCGTAACCGGCTTCAGCGAGACTGGGACGTCAAGGTGCTACTGCTCTTGCTGGCCTACCGTTCGTCTGCTCACGACACAACTGGGATGACGCCAGCCAGCTTAATATTCGGCCGAGAACTACGCCTCCCTTGTGGCATGGCTTTTGGAAGCCCTCCGGAAGCGAAATAGCCAGCGACCGCATATGTGGAGAATTTGGTGGACCATTCCACCACATGCACGAGATGGCTCGCCAGAACATCCAGAAGGCGAGCGACCTTATGAACACCCGGTATGACAGACAAGCCAACAGCCAAGAGTTCTAGCAAGGTGACCTGCTCTTGTTGTACCGCCCTACCCGAACCAAGGGACGCTGCCCGAAGCTACAGCAGCCATGGCAAGGACCGTACCGTGTGGTGAAGAGGATTATCGACGTGGTCTACCGCATCCAGAAGGTTCCACGAGGAAAGATGTTGGTGGTACACCTGGATCGCCTGGCACGCTACGATGGTGCTGTTCTGGACGACTAGCTTTGAGGAGGGAGCAGTGTCACCCTGGCGGCAGACTCGCGAACGTCGGAACTCCCGATAGAACCTGCCGGCATTTAGACCACGCCTAACAATTTGTCCCGTGTCACTAACTGAAGGGACGATTAGGAGAGCAGCACGAACCCTGTACCGTCTCTTTCCCCTCCCACCACACATCTCGAAATCTCGGGATAATTGTGCTCACCCCGAACCTTCCAGAGACGGCGATCATTCCTATATAATGCCTGCAGTTGGCGAGTCAGTTCAGTTCTTGGCGATCAGGGAGCGCCGAGAGAGGAACGGACCGGAAGACTGTGTACGTGCATCGGAGGAGTTGTGAGTAATTGCGAGTTTAGAGTGGACCTGTGACAGATGAACTGGAAAATTGTAATTGTGTGCGCTACGTAATTCTATGTAATCGGCAAGTGTTCCAACTGTAATTCGGTGGAAATAAAGAACATTTTAGGTTTTGTGCAATTGGACTTTCAATTTCACTAACCCACAAAGTCACAATATTAAGTCCTGATTCATTTTTTCCAATTCATACTGTATGTGCTTAACTTAAGTAACGCCGCTCGACTTGAGCAAGCCAGAACCAGTTTCCTCCCCCCCCCTCTGCTGACTCAGGCTTCAAAAGATACCTTTCCACAAAGCTACACAAATGACTTAGCAATAAGCGTTACGTAAGTTATCGCAATTATCTTTTTTTGTGCGCCATAGAAAACAATGTATCTAATAAAACCTAATTGCTACATCATTATTCCTGAAAAGCACTAAATTCTATATTTTTAAATATATTTCTGGCTTGTGTTTGTAGTAACCAATCTGCTGAAAAAGCCATAGAATTTAATTTTTAATTAAAGGGGTACAAGCAATTTGTTTGTGGCTTGTTTTGTTTGACATTAAAGTGAAAAGCGTACTGTTGGATCTGCCACATGATCGGAATTGTACATTCTCAGATAAGTGACTCGTATTTGTAACTCTGTAGATGTTGGTGATCGTTGTGACGTCACCCCCATTCCCTCGACTGTCTTTGGTACTTAATGCTGTTCAGACTCTTTTTCCCTTCGGCTACGAGCTTCCGTAGTGACAAGAGGTAAAACTGTAACAGTCAATAACCCAAAGGAACTGTAAGGTAACAAGTTTGAGTTGAGCTAATACGTGTGACATTCTTAATAATATATTCTTTATAGAGAATTACCTATAATAACTCAAACTTCTCCGGCAAGCATGAGTTACATCTAAATTATCGACCCACTGTGTCCAACCACGCCGCGTGGTAACATGTACTAATCCATGACCAGGTTGTGCTAACAGAACGCCTAATAAGTGTCCTCTAACCTCTTCGTACAATAGACAAACACCACCTACGACCATGTTCTTATATAATTGCAATCTACCGCTGCCTCTCTTAAACATTTATCACTAAACTCATTTAATGACAAAAATATTCTCAGCTTGATCCATTTACAAACTTCTAATATGGTGTACCAGCACGATACATACCAATGAAAAGTCGTATCTCTCAGAATGCTGTATCCATATTACTGTGCTCATAATAGATTTTTCCTCACAAAATATTTAAGATAATTACATGGGAAGACGGTATATTCCAATATTAATTCCTCATAACAAATACTTTTAATCGAAACCGACAAAAATTTCGTGTGACACTCACATGACGTGTTCTTCTCTTGGACAAATTATTCTTTATGCATATTCTTGGTTCAGTTCATGTTCATCAAGATAAATAATAACTACTTAGCTAATGTTGCAGATCGAAGAGCATTAGAAATATAGTTGGCCTTAAGGAAGAGCCAAATCTTGTAAGATTAATGTAATGTCATTATATCCTCTCGGTATGTTATAGACATCTTAAACGAGGTTGTTGGCAAAACGCAATCGTTGTTGATTATAACGCCAGAAAATAAGTTGTATATGCCAATAAATAAAACTGACACCTTATGAACAATATGTAACACAAGTGCGGAGCAAACTGCAACAGTGCAAAGAGATGAAAAATAATTTAAGTGACGCAACTACGAATAGATATCAAAATGCAGTACAGAAATTACAGTCATAGTTCAATAACAAAGGAAGAACCATTTTCATTTAACGAAAAACTTGGTTTCAAAGTCTTACTTTCTGTAAAATAAAGTTAGTTATAGAAATGTGAAAAGATTAAGCGTGTAGTATCTGTGAGACACCAAACAAGTTAGTCAGCAGAAGAGAAGGATGCAGAATAGTTTGCAAAAAGGTTAGGAAAGCTAATTTAAAAGTATGATTTAACTGATGATGGATTGTATAACCTTGATGTAATTGATCTCTTTCACATTTACAATTATTACTTGCCAGGAACAATAGAAAAGCTCTTGGGGATGAACAAGAGAGAATACGTCATAAACTGCGTGTTTCTAAAGCTCGTCATTGGTCAATCACAACAAAGTAACAGATTGCATTACCTACTGAATACTGCACTCAGAGGAAGGCCCGTCTAGATCCAGAAATATTCTCTGTAATTCCAAGGGACAATTGTATCAGCTGTCAGAATATACCGAAGATAAAACTGCCACAAAAAGCTATCTTGACAAGGCTACCAGTTCTCCTTCTGAACTGATGAGTTCTCTTTTCTACCCAATGTGACAACGCTCTTTGAGCTCATGAACCAGGTACATCATTATAGACATGTACTTTTGTCACCTTGTTGCATAAATGTGATAATTACTCTACGGAGCATCTATTAAACGTGCGGGAAGCAATCCACTTATTTGAGTTCACTGAAATGTTACATAAACTTGTAGAATAAGTTGGTGGTGAGTGTTGAACGACGGAAACTGTGAGACAGACCAAGTTTTAACAGATTAAATAAATAAAAGCGTGCTGAAAGGTGCTGAAAAAGGCATAAGATGACGGCTCATGAATGTCACTTTGCTAGTGCTGACATATTCCTAGATGCAAGAATCTGAAACATGAAGGGACTGTGTAATAAAGCGTGTCGCCTTGATTACAAACATTCCGACCACTAAACGTTCCGTACAAGCTTCATAATGACACTAGAGTAAGTATAGACAAAGTATTCCGTGAAAATAAATGTATCTTGGAATTAATAATGAACAGTCCAAATATAGTATATATAGATACGATGTGAAACACTTGATGCCATAGCCGGGATTTGAACACGGTTAACCTGGTCTCCTGCTTAATATAACCATTGAGCTACCATGGCTAACGTGCCAGTATGACATTAACTCTTCAACTGACACGCATTATCCCGCGTACCATAGAGGCCAGGTTTCAGTCCAGGAGACCGCAAAAGTGAGATTTATGGAGGCTCATTCCACCGGTGCTCCATCCTCATCTTCTGTATCATCAGTGTCACCACATGCGGTGTTGCACGTAATAAAGTCGGCCGTTAAATACTACACATTTCACATTTAAGTCCCGACTTTACAACCCCACCACTATTACGTCTAATAATAGAAATGAAATTGTTCTTACACACCAGTCTGTCCAAACGCAAGAGTTATACCAGCAAGTACTGCCAGCTATAAAACATTTTAGTCAGATGACATTGGCGGTGGTATACTTAAACAGGGAAAATTTTAAAATTGGCTAAAAGTATCTGAAATTTTACTTTGCAAAACATAAAATCATCATTCTTACATGTTTATTTTAATATTAAATTATACAAACTAAAATAAATCAACAGTCCGGCATAAAGGTTGTTGAAAAGTATGACTTAACGCAGGATTTGAACAGTATTTTTAATTCAGTTATTACAAAGGAATCACATTTAGGATATGACTCTTCCTTATCTTCAATTAGCTGTTCTAGTTTTAAATTGACATTATGAAAATGTCACCTACTTATTCTCAGAACATAAATAAAAAAGTGGACAAATAAAGTAAAGCCCTACAAACAATATAAGCACAACCAATATTCTTTCATTTTGGAAGGTTTGATTTATTGCATTTGTTTGCGCCATGATAGTCATTTGTTTGTCGGGCGCATGAATATTTTACTTGGCGCCGGTTATGCGGCAAAATGGTCATGTGACTCGCCAGCGTGCAAGAAAGTAGTCTTTTTCCGGTTAGTTAGTCAGACATGTTTGAGACAAGAACATTGATGTGATGTGTTTCGTGGTGTGGCTGAATGCAACGTTGTTGCAATACAAGACGTTTTTTAGTTTATCTAAATGTTAATGTATTGTCTTCGTATGATTATTCATAAAAGAAATGTAGCGTGAGCAATAAATTTATCCAGAGATATGAATACAGCTCTATCGAGTACAGTCCACAAAACAGTTTCCTTGATTTCTGCTAAAATTAAGTGGTCCTCGGAATTAAATTAATCACGACACGAACATTGGTCCTTCACGGGCGGATATTGTGCATCGCAACAGTTTCTTCTGCATGGATTCAGTGGGCCCCAGGACGCCAGGCATCGGAATCTAAACAGCAGATTCTCAGTCTTTCATTCGCAACGACGCAGTAGCCTGCATCGCAACACATTTCAGGTCAGAACATTCCTTTTCTTTCTTTCTCTCCTTTAAGCAAGTCTCATAACCATTCAATATGGAGCAGGATTTGAAAGCTCTTGTCAAAAGAAGGGGTATTATCAAAAGAAAATTTATCTTTGTTCAAAAATTTCTTGATGAATTACCAGAACAGGTCAACATTTTCATATTGAGAGCTAATTTCGATAACTTAAGTGAAATTTGGGACAAATATGAAGCTATTCAGACCCAGATTGAATCTCTTGTGGAAGCGGAAACTGAATTAGATATGCATGCAGAACACGAGGAGGAAACAAGAAACAGTTACCCCGAATTGAAGGCTAGGTTAGCTGAATTAATGCAGGGTCATGAACAGCAAGAAAATGGTTCTGGACATTCGCAGCACACAGTGCAGTCGCAATCGTCACAAGCAGCTAAAGCTATCAAACTGCCTGTGATACAATTACCTAAATTTGAGGTTTATGTCACTCATTTCAAACATTTCTATGACACATTTACAAGCTTAGTGGTAAACAACCAAGCTTTAGATGCTATTCAGAAATATCACTACTTACTTTACTCTCTCAAGGGACAAGCTCATTCACTAATACAGAACATACCTGTCACTAGTGAGAATTTTGATGTAGCATGGGAGCTCATATGCTCACGCTATAACAATACAAGATTAATAGCTACAGCTCATATAAAAAGTTTATTAGCACTACCATTAATGCATAAGGAAACAGTAAATAAACTACGTACCTTGCTCAACCATTTTCAAAATAACTTGAATGCCATTGAAGCATTAAAACTTGAAGTGCCTTTGCATGAAATCATTTTAATGCAACTTCTCCTAGAACATTTGTCTGACACCACACGCAGAGAATGGGAGAGTAAAATAGATTCTCAAAACTTCCCTTCTTTGAAGGATCTTATGCAATTTTTAGAAGCAAGAGCAAACTCTTTTGAATTGCTTGCTTACACTGCGTGTAACAAGACGGTAGTTAAGCCTAAGACTGATTTGCACTCTGCTAAGCCCAACAGCAGAGACAGGAAACACTCTTACACATCCACGAGTGATCGTGCATGTCCATTTTGTCAGTGCAATCACATGCCACATAATTGTGACTTCAAAAATCTTAATGTGCATAAGCGTTGGACTTTCATTATATCCAAGCGCCTTTGTGCCAATTTCTTTGCTCCTCATCGCATATCAAGTAGATGTAATCGTGCCTCATACTACAATTGTGGCTCATCCACTCACAGCAAGTTGCTTCATGATAGTAACAGAGAAAATGTTTCACGTGCAACTTCATCTAGTCCTGTAAATGATTCTACTAGAACAATTGACACGCCATCTAGCTACTGTTCTTGTAAATCAAAATCCACACAACAGGTTTTGCTTGCCACCGCACTAGTGCAAGTGGAAGACAGATATGGCTATCTCATACAATGTAGAGCACTCCTCGACTCTGCCAGTCAATCCAATTTCATAACTGCAGATCTTGCGAAGCGCTTACAGCTTAACAAGGTGACAGCTGATACGCCTAACAGTGGTATAAATGACACCATTTCTACGGCCACTCACCATGTTCAGGTCAATCTGAAATCAATGGTACATGATTTTAAGACTAAAATTGAATGTCTAGTACTTCCTCGTATAACAGGAAAACTACCTTCCACACATATCAATTTGTGCAACTGGAATATTTCTTCTAGCATTCCATTAGCAGAACCTAGGTTCAACATTCCTGATGAAGTTGAAATCCTAATCGGAAGTTCCTTATTCTTCGAGTTATTGCATGGGAAAACCTTAAAGAGACAAGGACATCCTATACTAGCCAGCACAGCCGTCGGTTGGATAATATCAGGCCCTATTCCAAGGTCATCATACAAGTATAAGGCTAAGTCTTCGCCGCAGCATGATTTCTTCATCAGCACTGATAACCTTGCCACACAGTTAAGACGTTTCTGGGATTTGGAAGAATTTCCTCAGCATGTTCTTACTAAGGAGGAAAAGGAATGTGAAGAATATTATGTAAAAACAACCACTCGTAATGTTGATGGTAGCTTTACTGTTCGTCTACCCGTCAAGGAGGACAAAAATTGCTTACGTGAATCTAGACAGCAAGCCATCAATCGCTTTATGCACTTAGAACAACTTCTTCAAAACGACATCACACTTAAAGAAGATTACACTCAATTTATCTCTGAATATGAATCCATGGGGCACATGAAGCAAGTGTCACCACCAAAGGAAGGCGAACCTTGTTACTATCTTCCGCATCATGCAGTTTTCATACCTTTGTCTACTACTACTCGCACCAGAGTTGTATTTGATGCATCTGCGCAGTTATCTTCAGGACTATCCTTGAATGATGTGCTGAAGTTAGGTCCTATTATTCAGGATGACCTTATCTCCATAATTTTACGATTCAGAACTTATCGCTATGCATTCTCAGCTGACATTTCTAAGATGTACAGGCGAGTGAAAATGCATCCTGATGATCAAGATCTTCGAAGAATAGTATGGCGAGAAAACAAAGATGAACCTATCAAGGACTACGCTCTTACTACAGTAACATATGGTACCAAACCTGCATCCTTTTCGGCCATAAGGACTTTGCATCAACCAGCTTCAGAGGAAGAGGCTAAGTATCCACTAGCATCTCAAGCTATCCGTGAATCCTTCTACGTAGATGATTGCTTATGTGGTCATAATGATCTACAGCAAGCTTTACATATTCAGAGGCAGCTACTTCAGATGTTAGTCAGTGGTGGATTCCCATTTAGGAAATGGTGATCTAATCATGAAGATATTTTAAAATCCATTCCACCGGAACACAGAGAGACACAACTTCCACTTTCATTGGATAGCAGTGAAAATGTGCATGCTCTTGGTCTCCTCTGGCATCCTGGAACAGATCAATTCCAGATACAAGACAATCCATCTCTTCAGGATAATCTAAATTCTAGCTACACCAAACGAAGCATACTTTCTGTCATATCATCTATTTTTGATCCTTTAGGCATAGTGAGTCCTATTGTCATAAATGCCAAGATGTTTCTACAATCTCTTTGGTTGGAAAAACTCGGTTGGGATGAATTAATACCATCTCATCTCATCCAACAATGGCTAAATTTCTGAGAGACATTGTCCATCATTCATGCTATACGTATTCCAAGACACGTCCTAATCACAGGTACATTAAGGGACATACAAATACATGGGTTTTGTGATGCCTCAGAAAAGGCTTATGGAGCCTGTATTTATCTTCGTTCTATGAACAGCTGCAATGAGGTGAAAACCAGACTTCTTTGCTCCAAATCCAAGGTTGCACCATTAAAGAAACAAACCATTCCTCGGCTCGAACTTTGTAGTGCTTTACTACTCGCTAAATTTTACAAGGTTGTAGCTAACCGTAAGCTGCAGACTTCACAAAACTATCTATGGACGGACTCTGATTGTTCTAGCATGGATTAAATCCAACCCACACAAATGGAAGACTTTTGTAGCCTACAGAGTTTCACAAATACAAGAGTTATCAGAAACTGCTGCTTGGCGATATGTAGCTACTCAAAATAATCCAGCAGATGTCATTTCAAGAGGAGTTTCAAGTGAAGCTCTTGCCTCAAATGACTTGTGGTGGAAAGGTTCTGATTGGATCTCACAACCCTTTGCATTTTGGCCAGAACAACCCAAACATTAGATATTCAAGATGCCACTGAGCAACGCACTACTGCATGCTTGATGGTCACTACAGAAAGTGATGATATCATTTCTCGTTTTTCAAAATTGTTACGCCTGCAGAGAGTGACAGCATACATGCTAAGATTTGCATTCAACTGTAGAAACAGCAACACGAGACTGCAAGGTCCTCTCTCAGCATTTGAGCTTCAACAGTCATTGCACTGCTGCATTAAACTTGCTCAACAATCAGCTTATATCACCGAGTTAACAGAACTTAATGATAAAGGACATGTTCCTACTAAAAGCTCATTGAAATCTTTGCATCCATTTGTCGACAATGGAGGTTTTCTCCGAGTAGGGGGAAGAATTGACAAGGCTGAAACTCCCTTCCAGTCAAGACATCAGCTCATCTTACCTCCTAAGCATCATCTTACCAAAATAATTATTGAAAGTGAACATGTTAAACTTTTGCGTGCTTCCAATCAGCTACTTACCTCTTCTCTTCGACAACGGTATTGGATACCGAGAATAGGAGAAACTCTTAAGTCAGTCCTACACAAGTGCTTGCCGTGCTTCAAACTCAAGGCCAAGGGAGCTCAACAATTAATGGGCAATCTACCTAGCTACAGAGTGACTCCAGCGAGACCCTTCCTACGAGATGCAGTTGATTACGCTGGTCCATTCTTCCTACGTTATGGCTCGCCTCGCAGCAAGAGGCAGGTGAAGGCCTACATAGCTATCTTTGTCTGTTTATCCACAAAGGCAATTCACATTGAGTTGGTTTCAGACATGACTTCTGAAGCTTTTGTTGCTGCCTTACGAAGGTTTACAACTAGACGAGGATTGTGTAAGGAGATCCTAAGTGACAATGGCACAAATTTTGTAGGTGCTAACAACAAACTTAGAGAACTTAGACTACTTTTGCAATCTCGCAAGCACCAAGAGATTGTACAAAACTACGCTTCATCTAAGGAATGCACATGGCACTTTATACCGCCCAGCGGAGGACTACATGAGGCTGCAGTGAAATCTATGAAATATCATCTTCGAAGAGTAATGGGTACACAAGTACTGACCTATGAACAATTAACCACATTACTAATTCAAATTGAGGCTTGCTTGAACTCCCGTCCATTGCTACGCCTTACTGCTGATCCTTTTGATACTTCCTACCTTTCTCCAGGTCATTTCCTCATTGGAGAACCATTAACTTCCACACCATCACCTTGTTCTGACAATCTGAATCAGTTACAGAAATGGCAACAGCTCCAAGATCGTCTACAACATCTGTGGCGGCGGTGGTCAACCGACTATCTATATTCACTCCAGCAGAGGCAAAAGTGGTCCAGTTCCAGTGAAAATCCTAAGGCAGACACCATGGTCCTGCTAATGGAAGACAATTCATCTCCTCTGCATTGGGAACTCGGAATCATCACTGAGACTCATCCTGGTGGTGGTGGTTTAGTGCGGGTAGCTACATTCTAAGGGTGAATATAGGCGTCCCATTGTGAAACTGTGTCCTCTGCCAGTTCAAGAACAACAGTGATATTTTCAAAGTGTGCCTATGTTAAATTAAAAAACTGTTAAGTTTTTTTGGGCCCCAGTATGTTTGCGCCATGATAGTCATTTGGTTGTTGGGCGCAAGAATATTTTACTTGGCGCCGGTTATGCGGCAAACTTGTCATGTGACTCGTCAGCGTGCAAGAAAGTAGTCTTTTTTCCGGTTAGTTGGTCAGACATGTTTGAGACAAGAACATTGATGTGATGTGTTTCGTGGTGTGGCTGAATGCAACGTTGTTGCAATGTAAGATGTTTTTTAGTTTATCTAAATGTTAATGTATTGTCTTCTTATGATTATTCATAAAAGAAATGTAGCGTGTGCAATAAATTTATCCAGAGATATGAATACAGCTCTATCGAGTACAGTCCACAAAACAGTTTCCTTGATTTCTGCTAAAATCAAGTGGTTCTCCGAATTAAATTAATCACGACACGAACAGCATTCTAATGGATTTAGGATACAAATTCATAGTAACATATATCAAGGAGCTTTCCCTTACACAGCATACTAGACCTGAATAATGTAATGTACCCTACCTACATTTATACTTATATTTACACTTGGGAAACCAATATGAAACATACAAACTCTCTTCACACCACAGTGACCCAACTCCACCATAAACCAAAACAATCTTAGAAATTCTTCCTTAACACGTGTCAAGTGCAGTTTTTCTGCTGACTCACAATTTTCTTTCGCTTCTAACCATTATAACTCAATATATGGGTTTACAAACCTGAGAACTGAGGAAAGCTCTTATCCCAAACTCTGGTGTGGCTTCTTACCTTCATGAACTAAATTATGTCTTCTCAGATTTGACAAATCAGTAAAGCTCTTATCACAAACTTTACATTGGAATGGTTTCTTACCATCATGAATGAAGTGGTGCGTTTTTAAATTTGACAACTGAGTAAAGCTCTTATCACAAACTACACATTGGTGTGACTTCTTACCTTCATGAATTAACTGATGTTTTTTCAAACTTGACAACTGAGTAAAGCTCTTATCACAAATTCCACATTGGTGTGGCTTCTTACCTTCATGAACTAAATTATGTCTTCTCAAATTTGACAATTGAGTAAAGCTCTTATCACAAACTTTACATTGGTGTGTCTTCTTACCTTTATGAATTAACTGATGTGTTTTCAAAGCTGACAGCTGAGTAAAGCTCTTATGACAAACTTCACATTGGTGTAACTTCTTACCTTCATGAACTAAATTATGTCTTCTCAAATTTGACAATTCAGTAAAGCTCTTATCACAAGCTTTACATTCGTGTGGCTTCTTAATTTCATGAATAAACTGATGTTTTTTCAAAATTGACAACTGAGAAAAGCGCTATTCACAAACTTTACATTGGTGTTGCTTCTTTCCATCATGAGTTAATTGGTGTTCCTTAAAACTTGAGAGGTGATTAAAGCTCTTATCGCAAACTCCACATTGGTGTCTCCTCTTTCCTTCATGAACTAAATTATGTCGTCTCAGATGTGAAAAATAAGTAAAGCTCTTGTCACAAACTTTACATTGGTGTGCCATCTTACCTTCAAGAATTAACTGACGTGCTTTCAAAAGTGACAGACGAGAAAATCTCTGATCACATACTTTACAATAGTGTAGTTTCTTGCCCTCACGAAACAGAATATTTACTTTCAAATTTGAGAGATGAGTAAAGGTCTTCCCACAAACACCACACTGTTGTGGCCTTTTACCCACATTAGCCAAACCTTTGTGTTTCAAATATAAAGACTGTGTGTGCATATCACCCTCATCACTGTATTTACCATATTTTTCCAGGTGAACATTTCCCTTTGTATGTAGGATTTCTGTAACATCACTTTTTTGATATTTAAATTCTAAATGATCCTTTCTGTCATATAAGCTTGTGTCTCCTGCTTGAACTTCAGCAGAGATCAATTGGGACTGGCCAATAAGAGAACCATCAACTGTTTCTTGGAAATATCTGAAGACAGAATAACAGTACATTCACAAAATCAAGTGACAGCTCTAGTTAAATAGCTTCATGATTCATTACAATGTCATCCTGAGCCCAAAGGTACGTCATCACATACTGTAACTTGTATAAATTGTCCAGCAGATGGCAGATAAGAGAAATGGGTCTCTGCTAATTCAATAGGAGCTGCTTATACCTAGGTACAATTTCTCAAGTTTGGTATTGCATTTCACTCCTAACTTGGTTGTGTGAACCACTTTTTACTATGTGACAACACACTGCAGCAGGGCATACACTACCTGCAAGTTAACTGTAAATTAAGACTTTACAGCAGTGAGTTTCTGTTTGAATAATATACTTTTTATATCATTGATATTAAAAGAAAAATTATATCTAAATACATGCACTGTTCGAGAATTCATAACCTCCTTTTCCAAGAAGTTTAGCATTCTGTACTTTGGGGCTCAGTTAATACAATCCAATTGGTAAAATTTAAAACAAACATTTCTGACCACCAAAAACGTTATGTTCATGTATCTGCATTTAACAAATGATTTTATTAACTGAGAAATATCACTTAAAAATACTTGGCAATATGGATGATTCTGAAGATGTTTTTTCTGATGAAGATGGGGATTCAGAAAAGGGAAATACCAGCAACACAGTAGATAACAATCCTATTCCCAATGACGTAGATGAAGGCTAAAGTGAGAGACCCAGTAGTGATTCTGATGAGGTATGCTTTCTCTGATTACTAAATTATCTATATAATTCACATTTTCTTGCATTTGCCCTAGATAAAATTATAGTTTCATTTTATGAAGTTTGCAGTATGAAGCAGTATTTTCCTGACAAACCTAATCCAGTCGGTCTAAAGGTTTTTGTTTCAGGAATTTCGAATTGCATTGTAGTAGTAGTAGTAGTTTTATTCATCCGTTAAGTCAATACAATGACATTGGATACGCCAATACAAATATTTAGAACAATACAAATACTATAAGTATAAACAATAAGTTTCATCAAGTGTAATTAATAAGATCTAAGCATGATATATATGTGTGTGTTATATTTTATATTGTATCAGGGGAAGACAATATGCCTAAATATTAGTGCACAAAGTTTTAGTTTGGGTGAAGCTGCAGTGGTTTAGATTATGGAAGGTCTCACTCCAGGACACTATATATTAGTCAGGAATTTACAAGTAAAAGGCTAATGAATGAGCATCTCAGGAGAGATCTTAGTTTAACTGGCACAATAGAGAAGAACAATTACCAAAGGAAGCAGGACTGAACATTGATGAAGAATTACACAAAGAGGGTAGAGGATCTTCAGACATGCTTGTTCACTATGACGACAATGTGTGTCTTGTAAATTGCATAGATAGGAAGAGCATTACAATGATGTCATCCAACTATGCACTAAATCCTATGGATAAGTGCATACCTTCACAAGATGTGTGTATGTGTGTGTATTTAATGCTCAGAATTTTATAATAAAATTATTTTTCTTCTTGCTTCCCAATATTTGGACACTAGATCTTGATTTTGGAGAGTTTTACAAACAGTTAGATGATCGTAGTTCATTAAATCTTCTTTACCACATAAACAGCACTGTGGAGAATTTTTAATCCAACCTTGAATAAATGTCCATTCAAACAATCGTGGCCTGTGATGATGATGGTGATGTGTATAAGGGCGCTAAACTACGGCGGTCATCAGCGACGTGGCATGTGATTAATCTGAACAGTGCTACTGAAGATTTTCGAGGTAGATCTGGGATTGTCTTTAGTTTGGTTTGGAGATCTTTCCAATTAAGTTTTTCAGAGGAAACAAGATAGTTGTTATATGTTTTTGATTAATCTTTTAACTGTTTCATAGGGGATATTTTGTTTCGATGTTTGAGATATTTTGGAACCCTTTTGGCCAACATATCTGCTTGCTCATTGCCAGAAATTCGACAGTTTTCCATTGGAAACCTATAGGTATATTTAAATTTTGAAGATGTTAAATTATATTACGAATTTCATTTATCTTTTCGGTTTTTGGGCTGTCATTTGAAATAATAGTCTGACTAGCTGCTTTAGAATCTGTTAAGAAAACAATGTTGGAAAGCTTATTTGTTCAGGCAAATAGATTTTTAAGGAAGTATAAATTGCATCAATTTCTCCATCAAAACTTGTTAAGTAAATTCCAACATGCTTATAGAAAGAAAAGAATTTTCAGGTAGCTCCTGCTCCTGCAGAGAGAGCCATCTGCCTTCACAAGATGTTTAAACCATTCAATAGGACAAAATAATGCACAGAGAAAAATATGAAGACTTTCCTCACAGTGAACAAAAAAGTAAGTGAGATATAAGACAATTAAATCTAGGGAGAATAGAACAAGAAAGAAGTAATATGAATTACAATTCAAGTTATGATATTGTGTTGGTGTTATTAGTAATATTGTATTAGTCTGTGGCACAAAATATCAGCAAACTAAATAACAAAATCTATGCTACAGCAGTTAAAGTATACATTTACAACTGTGCATAATTACAAATACATATATATTTATGATACATGGTAACTGAAAAACTATACATAATCTATTGCATTTTGTATAGTTAGAAAAATTGTCTTATTTAGAAAGTTCTGTTGGCCCCATATGATTACACTTAGAACAAGTTTTATTGTATATGCATTTGTATCAGTTCAAGTGTTCAATGAGACATGTGATAAAACATAAATATGAGAGTTATATATGAACAAAAGTAAAGAAAATACAAAAGGCAGAAAGCTTGTAACAGAAAAGTGTGAAATCTTACCTTGAGGATTTTACTGCTGGAAGGTCGACATCCTGTAACAGAATTATCTAACGTCAATGTCCTATGTAACATGGCTAAATCATATGTGCACACAAACACTTGATATTTTATCATGTAAAGATATATACGAAAACCAAGACAGAGAGAAAGTATTAGTGAATTAGAAAACATAGAACTAGCAAAAAAAATGTTTAATAGATCACAATATATTACTTAAACGGTCAAGCATTAAGGAAAGTTAATACAGAAACTTAGGAGAAAACAGGAGAAGGAATTGCATGAATAACATATTAGTACTGGACATAAATCATGTAACTGGTGGACTACTCAATACAAATTGTATCAACATTAATGATAAAAGAAAGTACACACAAATGGCTTTCAGTATAGAGATCTACTCAACAACACAAGTGCACATGGACATACTTAAACATGATTATTACATTATAATTATAATGAGGTCATAGTCCACAGAGACCTAACAAGGATTCTTTGATGTTGACGTAAACTTGCATTGAGTTTTTGAGCCTAGAGCCTAATTAAAGTTTAAAGCTGCCTACCTCCATTCTTTTTACATACTTGTACAGAATAATATCCAGAATGTATTTTAAATTGTTGTGTTACATCGTAGGAACTGACATCCACAGTGCTATGAACTTATGTCACACAGTGCACTGTTGCTCAGTTATGAACTAAAGTGAGAAAAGGAATACACTGCTAACAATGCATCACACATGTCAATTATGATTAAACTCAGACAAATGAACCTGTTCTGTGATTTCTAGATCATACTGCATTAAGCTATACTGTTCCAGGTCACACTTTTTTCTATGTTCCTATTTTTTATTAAAAATCTCCAATACAGCTTGTAAAAATGCTAAATGACATGGGAAAATGATCCTAAAAATGTTTGGGGTCCATAGAACTTAAGTGTAAATACATCTTCCAGGATAAGAGAAAATCTTGGCAAAGTACATAATCATTTTGCAACAGTTACTGGGGCTGGAGAGTTAAGGAGGTTTTGGTCATTTTCTCTGAGAGAAGCACATTTAATCGTGATGCCCGATTTCAAAAACCTCCTCTGGGATATCACGCTTAAAATTGGAGATCCGTCGACTTAAGGAACAATGATCTATACAGCTTGATAATCAATTTAAGTAGTTAGGGAACAAAGATCTATACAGCTTGATAATCATCATAAGTAGTTAGGTTTCTTTGACCCAATTAATCTTCGATACTCACGTCATCTCCGCACCTAACATTTAATTCACTGAAAACAGTCTTTTGTTTAGTAATGCCAAAACTGATAGTGTTTTGTCATTGTTTATAATTTTGCTATATCCAGTGATCCATTTGTGGTGATAACATTTAATAAATATTCTGATAGGAGAGTTGTATGCAACCGAAATGTTGATTTTTAATTGTCTTTTCATCTGGCATGTTTCCCGAGGAAAACTTTCAACAGGAATGCTTCAGGCCTTATTTTGCATAATTCCAGTAACTGACCCTGATGGAAATTCAAACTCGCAGCCTCTTCAATGTGAGGCAGACACACTACCCCACAGTACAGCGGTGACAAGATTACTCCTGACATAGCACTGCATTCAAGTGTATACATAAGGGTTAAGGTCTCTGAAGTTGCATGTTCAATCCATCTTGGAAAGATTTGCAAACATTGGCATAAATATAAAGAGAAATGGATTGTTACACAAACCACATAACATAGTGAACTGCTAGTGCACATTATGTTCATTTGCCCATTTAGTTGTTAAGTTAGCATGTATGGACCAAGCAGTGATAATATCTTACACTGATGTGCTGTCCATGTATGTAACTTTATAATGCAAAGCCCTCTTGTTCATGATCCAAGCAAACAAGTAAAAAATCAATTTTATGATCATCACATGGGTGGAAAATAGCCTGACATAATTTCTATACCCTTAAGAGCTGGTATTAGTACAATGTATTGTCACGATAAATGTGACATTTAGATTACATGGGTCACTTATAAGTAGCCCATTGTCCACTTGTTTAGGGTAGATCACTTTCAGCTTACTGAGCCTGTTTCATATGTAGAATGAGTCAAATATCCAATAGATTTCTAGATAACTTACCTTAGTATTATCACAAAGTGATGTTTCTGTTTCCAGCCACCAAGGTTCTTCTTTAATTTCTATTTTGTTATACATTTCATGATCGCTGTTGTATTTCTTATCCATCATTTCAGGATTCTCTGGAAGAAATTCTCCCTCATACTGTTCAAATTCATTGGATTTATCCATCTTGCAGTTGTTGCTCCATATCGCTGTTTCAGTCTTAATCTGTTTTACAAGTTCTTTGCTAAAAGAAGTCTCTGATTTAATTTCTGTTTTGACTGCCATGTCACAATCAGTATCCAGAAGTACAGCATCAGTACTTGTCTTCATAGAAACAACCTTCTGAAAGAACTCTCTCTCATTCCGTGAAGTTATGTCATCTGTAGGTGGATCCTCTTCTTTGATTTCTATTTTCTCATCCATTTCAAGTAGATGTCGAATCAGATGTAGATCTTATTTTCAGAAACAAATCTGTTAAGAAAGAAACATATATACTACAAAATATTGTTGCGTATAAAGTCTGAATAAGATTTGGGAAATATTTTAATTAATGCAGGTTCACATTTTGTGGTAAGCTTAAGGATTTAGCAGGAATTAACAAGTTGAGACAGGTTGGATGACTCAGTGATCTGAGTAAGCAGTGGTATTGATCTGCCAGCTCATATGCGTTCTGTTAAATCCACAGAAAAATTAAGATCATTCTTGGGTTGCACAGGATTGCACCATAGGATGTAAACCCTCTGTGAAGAACCGCTGAGTCGTATGATAATAATCAGTCTGTTTTTATATCATGTGTAAGCTGTAATTTGTTTACAGTATTTTAAAGGCGATATTTAATTTGAATAATGATTGAGATAAATCTAAATCAGTGAAATTGATAGAGCCACTTTGAATAGTGTTTGAATTTTTTTTTATAATTTTGCAACATAGATATAAATTATCAATTACATTGACAGTGAAGTATTGCTTCTGGTTTCACTAAAACATATTTTTGGAAACTTTGTTTCAAGATGATATGTTCGGGCATCTTGTTTCCATTTGCACCCCCGTAAGACATTACTGTCATAGAGTGATCATTATCAACTGTATGACTACTGTCCTATGCCACTAAGTGTGCGTCATGTGTGTTTAAATGTCATAATTTTTTGTTATGATTCCTGAGGAAAGGACTGTCAGGAAACATGTGTATTTGTGTGATTTAAGAGAGAAGGTGAACTGACAACAGCAGTAAAGCCTGATGTTAGTAAAGTGATACTAGGATAAGGGTTAAATATTGCAAGATTCCTCCTAGTATAGCGAATTTTAACTTTGTCTTCTATCAGACAGATTAGCTGCGAGGTGTTGGTTATGGATGTTGGCATATCAGTTATGTTGATTAAGAGATATTGAGATGCTGAGATATTAATGATGAAGACATATTACCAAAGCATCATGAGATTTAAGCACGAGGATGTGCTTCTTTTTGTTGACTGTTGTGTATGTGTAAATATTTGGCTACTGTACAGTATGTTGGTCAGAGTAGTTTTTCCTGAGATTAGGTATATTAAAGTAAGTCATGCGTTTGTTAATGATCACATTAATTTTATTTCCCGTCTCTAAGTTTTGTCCATGATTAATATTTATGTGAAACCTCGTTATTCTAATTGCTTCACTTTATTGGAAATTGTTTATGCTTACACAGATAAGAAAAAAAACCACAACAAATCCAATATAGATGTCAACTACTTTTACTATAATTCGTATAAATTCCCACTCAATAAGATAATGATTAATCCAAATTCCTAGAATTCATAACAATCCAGAAGAAAAAAAAAATCAAATTTCCAAAACTGTCAGTCTCTATCTTCCCTCCTCTCAGATGTTAAGTTTTGTTTTGCCTTTTCCCTAACGACCAAGGGCCATGAAATCAACACAGTGGTACGTTTTCATTCAAAAAGGGGAAAAAAAGGAAAAAATCTATAGAATTAATAACTAAGAGCTGATTCTATGATCAATCTAATTTCTCGGAAAAGCCCATAATACTTCAGAAAAAAAAAATAAAAAAAGACAAGAATACATAAACTTATTAAAAATGTGGCCTGAATTAATGTTCAGTACCTATAATTCTCACTTTGAACGAAATTTAAATTCTGCGCTACGCTCACGTGAGACTGAATCAATTCTTTTCTTAGTTACACATATGAATGTTTACCTCACCCACTCATGTTAAGCAATTCCAAACCTTGGGAACGCATTATACCTTCTACAAATTTATAACTAAAGCACCCCCACATTCAAAACACAAAGAAAGATGTTTGTTCACCCTCACATGTAACGCCATTTACAACACTCAATGTGCGTAATCTCACTCAAAAACGCTTTTCTTATCTTGATTATAAATTTTCTTTCTAAATCTATAATTACAATAAGTGGTATTTCACTGACCTGATTTGGACCAGCTAGCACGTTATTTCGTTCTATACATACACAATAATACACATTAAGTTCAATAAACAGCTATCAATAGCACGCAACATATTAAGAAGATAGTCACCCATTATAGAATGGAAAACGATGTAACACACTATTACTTTACTGCATTTTTTTCTCTTCCAAAATTATAAATACCTAGAACTGACCCACAAATCTAATAATTACACATCTTTACACGCTAGCATGCAGCGCTCATGAGGTGGCATGCTGCCGACTTTCATAGGCCAGCAATAAACTAAAATACTGACGTGACAGTTACACTGTGAAATATGAAACTTTGCAAGCTAAATGTTGATCGACAGGAAAGACAGACATGTTCACACTAAAGCACAAACTTCCTTCGCAGATAAGTCTCCTGATTTATAACTAACACATTCATATTCCAGCAATACAACCTTATATAAGTCATAGTTCCTGAATAGCTATTATTTCTAATGCGTATTAATATTTCTTTGCTACTATTTTCAGTAAAAAGCCCCTTCCTTCACCCGTTATTATAAACAACTAATTTATTTCTAAATCATCACTCTTACAAATGATTACTCAGTTATTCTCTTGACTTCCCGTTACTATAAACTTTAAACTTTAACCTTTAAATAACGTGTTTAAAAGCCCAATGGAAATTTTCCTTTCTTTAATAGTGCAATTATCATTCTCCCCAGACTACACAGATGGCTCCAAATTCCTATGATGTTCTGGACGTCGCAACATTTCGGCAAACGGATGCTCCGGCCCATAGTAACCGTACCAATCCTCCTGCGGAACATTCGCCAGTATGAAAAGGCACACATTCAGCCCTTTTCTTACTCCCTCCCTTCCGAAAAATACAAAAAACACGCAAGAGGTAACACATTTTAGTAATTATCAACTAAGTGTCCTATTACTGTATTTGTGCTTAGGAATTCTATTTCATGATCAACGTAACCAGCCCTTAGGATTTGAGTAAACAAGTGCATTTAAAGATGTTTGATTTTAAGGGAAACCGCAAGGTTCTTTCAGAAGGACTTCTTTTCCTTCAAATAGTTATAGGAGTATTAACATGGTTTCACTGGAATTTATCGCAACATCTCTAGAGGCAACTATAAAGAATATATATGTATACCATGGTATCTTTCAAAGCTTCAAGCTTCAAGCCTTCAGAGTTTATAGACACTAGTGCTTCGTTTTCTGGTATATGAATGTTAAAGCCTATATAACCTTTGGTGATTCCGACACCCAAAGGCACTTATTTAGGCCCCTTAAAGTAGTCTGATATGTTTAGATTTGTTGTGTATTAACAGGGATTTTGGTGCAAGCGTTTCCCTTGTAAACAATCATGAGCAAAAGTTACATAAACCACTGATCAGTGTAATTAAAGAAGTTGTGAAGACAAAATAACATTAATGTTTGAGTATGAGTGAAAGCTGTGCAGCGTGAATGAGAAGTTTTGCTGTGGGGGAGACGTCCCTCAATCAGCTTGATGAGTGATGCTAGTATGAAAGAGAATAAATAAAGACAAATCCTAAGGTCGTGTAAGTAGTTGTATTAATGGTAATAATTTGAGTAAAAAGGAAGAAAAAAGGCTGAATTTGAAATAAGATGAGAAAGACATAGAATTTTTTTTTAAAGTGTTACCTCAAGTTCTAGGTTGTAGATTTCAGATATGTTTCCCCAATTCACCCTTAAGTATTGATAAAGAAACCTATCACTTATGCTCATTGTTTGCTAAAGCAGACTGATCAACTTGATGTTTTTATCATGGTGTGATATTCTAAGGGTACTCCTTTTAAACCAGCAAGTTTTTACATCAGTTATTGAACTTTTAATTCAGCCGGCAGCACATAACTCAAATACATCCCTTGGCGATATTTATTATGGATCTGGGACATGACTAATGACAAAGATTACACTAATCGTCATATCAAGTTCTGTTTACAGATCACAGCACACAGAAATCTACAACCCTGCCCCCTTTTCTTTTGCTATAACTTATAATTACCATGTTACAAAAGCATGCCTAAATTTGTTAGGGATTAATAAACAAGAGAAGACATAATTGTCAATTAACATTTCATTTATAGGAAAACCCAATGCACTTTAATTTAACACTGTTGTTTTTAATATCCAGTGACAGTAGAGTACATCATATCTTTAGATAACAGGATTGATATCGTTTATCGATATCTTTGGTCATACTTTTTTTTTAGAAAAACAGAAAAGAAACATTATACCTCTTGTTTAAACAATTGGTGCTCAACCAGCAAATGTCAGAGTTACTTCTGCTATATTTATGTAAAAAGATAAAGTCATAGGATATCCTTATAGACTGTGAGATACTTGATTGTATCAATGAGACATTAATTACTATGTATTATGAAAGTATGTTATGTACCTCTAGAAACAGTTACTCCAGTAACACCAACAAGTTTAATTCTAACAAAATAGGAAGCCTTGGTTAACTCTAATATTTGACTGATTTTATGACAGCAGTAGCAATTTGTTAGGCGTATGTCTAATCCAGTACATAGGTGCTATTATGTTAAGTCATTAGACATAATTTTTGTAAACAATGTACTATAATTCATATCCAGGACTACTTATTATCAAACATGCTAAATTGTAGTAAATATTGTTAATGATAATGTTTAATTCAATTGTATGATGGTTTTGTGGATAATATTTGTAATTTATTCCAAGTTTAACACTACTGTGTGAAGAACTGTATTTAAATGGAACATCTATGCAGTTTCCATAATTTATTTATGTCATTCAGCCATAAATGAAGCATGAAACTTCATTTTTGCTTACTCTATAAATTTTAACCAACAATTTTTTTTCTTCTTCCCCTAAAACTAATTAATGGTTCCACATAATTTCATACATGTTGCATTTATGTTAATTATATATAACCATAATTTATAACTAGATATAAGAAATATTCATTTTGTAATGTGATACTGAAAAGACCTTCCATTTCCTTATATCTCCATGAACTTTAATCCATCCTCAACCCCATAAAAATATTCTTGTGCATCAATCCTAACTCTGGATCCTTTGTTTTTATGTTGTGTTATGGATGAACAAACACGTCGAAGCATCAGGAAACACCACCACCATAAGGAGGAAGCAGAGGAGACACCACAGAGGGCAGGGACACTAGCAGTTACTCTTTCCTGGGAGAAGCAGGGGCACCCCAGATGACCAAGTATCACATTAGGAGTGGTGCCCAAGACTACCCCCATGGAAAGGCACCCAATCTTTCCAGAGGACCGCCTCAACTTCATGGACTCATGGCTATCACAGTGAAACCCTGGGTAAAAGGCAAAGCAACTCTACCCAGCAAACTTTTACAGTGGCTTAAGTAAAATAACTTATAAGTCACTCTTTCGTGTTCTCATTGACTCACCTGCAAGAACTCAGACCCAGCTGAGGTAGGCGAGTGTAAGCTAAGAGGTCTATTCTAAAATGCTATTAACTTCACTTTCAAACTTTTCATCGGCTCTTCAGTACAGGCTTTTTTAAGGAGCACAGTGCACTTGAACATGTCCTTCATCCGCTTCCCTGCGTTAAAACACTAAGTATCACTATCAAGCTGAAGCAGGAAGCAAAGACAATTTCCCTTCCTTCTTTCTTTGAAAGCCACAACCTAAAAATTTACAATACTTGTGACAGCTAGGTCCATGTTAGACAAACTTAAAGCATAATTTTAAACCTGCAGTGACCATGTGTTGTGAAGTGTCTCCCAAAACTATATGACATAACTCATAGTGGTGGAACAGTGTATTTCTATAGAACTATGGACTTCATTCAACGTGGGATACCTAAAAAACAATCCGCATTAACTCATTACCATTTGCTATCCTCTAATTTTCTTTCTCAGGTGTTACACTTATGACTTTTCAAAAGAAAAAATTATGTATATGTAAATATTTGTATTTTTCCACCTGGCAGGTATGCTTGGTTGCCTATGTGTCCAGCACAATACTCTGTAAGTGTAAATTATACTTTTATGTATTCTCCGTTTAAAAATGTGTATCTGATCTGTAAATGTTACTAGTCGTTTGAATTTGCTGGAACTTGTATAGAAATCTGAAAGCCACACATTTTATCTGACATTGAAATGGAGGTTTAAATACAAATGTTTCCAAAATTAAATAGAGGGTCACTGTAAATAATTCTCAGGGTTTCGTGATTTCTTCATCTTCTTTTGTTTTTTGAGAATGTGCAATATATACCATTTTTATTGCTGTAGTAATGGTTAGACAAACTGTCCAAGTTCTGTTATACATCAACTGTAGAACATATGTTACCACCAGATGGCAGTAATAGCAGTGTTTAACAAATTTGGGGTTAGCGGTAAGGAGAAGGCATTTTATAGTTTTGAATATCATCAACACCAATTCGTTACAAAAGTCCAGTGCCATTTTCAGGCTAAATACGGGAAGGAGCCTCCTTCCGACAACTATATTTGCAGATGGTACACACAATTTCTGGATACTCGTTTTGGCAAAGAGAAAAGCAGTGCGTCCTGCTGTGTCAGAAGCGGATGTGAATCAGATTTGGAACGTTTATCTCTGTAATCCTAATAAATCAACTATGAGATGTAGCAAGTTCCTCAAACCACAGTATGGCAAGTTACGAAGGTGCCTAAAGGTAGTTCATATTGCCTACAACTACATCAGGAAGTGAAACAGTGCATCCACGCCATCTTCGAAATCATCACTATATCCAATAAAATGGAGGAGGTAAGTATGCATAAACAAAATTAAAATTGTAATATGTTGATAATTTGCTAACAGAGCACAGATAACACAAGCAGAGCTAAAAATGTGAGTAAACATAGTTATATATTATGTTCCAGGTTTTGTAGAACTAGATTACGTTATGGGGAAGTAAGTATATTTGTTAGTAGTGCAATGGAGTTCACCAGTATAAATGTTGCATGTTTCGTGAAAAACACAATTTGAATGTAGTTCAGAAAAGTAGAGTTTGGTATGAACTGATGTATAACTTAGAGCAACCACAGGACACTCCCAAGCATTTATAAACAAATTACAAAGATTTATATCATCTACTTAATAGGAGAATGTTAAACCAATTACTTACAGAGATTTTAAAGTTAACACAATGACAATATTAGATTAGATTAGATTGATTTGCGTTCAGTAGGTTCACTTGTAGCCAGAAAAGGCTGTGAACATTGAACATGTCTAGATTGTTATGATATAATTATCTTTTAGAGTAACTCAGTACACAGCAGACAAGTGTTCATATTACAAAAAAGGGTCACAAATTTTGTGTGGCATAGGGCTCCATTATTGGGGTATGTCCTTATTTAAAGCCCAAAAAATTATTACCCTTATTGGTTAATAAATATATTCCCTTTTAAGCTATCTTACAAATAATTATTTATAAGGTTAACTTTGATAACAAAATTACGTTTTGAAGACCCAAAACCATGGTATATTGTTACGTGTATAGGCCGAGCGATATTTAAGAATTATTTGGCATTATCCAGATTTAACTTTTCATCTCTTACACGTGTGGAATGACTGATATATTTCGGACAGGATAAGTACTTTGGACTTCTAAATCAGCTTTTCCGGCAAACGAAGTCGCATGACCACGGCTAGTGTGATTCAAGAATACACAAATTAAGACAATTGGGTAAGGCAGAGAGCCCAATCGGCAGGAGTGAGCTGGATTGACCAAGGCCGCTGATTAAACAGGTAGCCGCCATTTTTTTAAGATGGGTATTTTGGTCATTAAAGACAGCGAATGTGAGCGCCTTTTGGTTGGGGCTTTTAGTGTGAGTGCGTCGCTGGGCTTGCTGCAGGACCGCTCCCTCAGCCTTCGTCAACACATTCCCTAAGATATATCGTATCAAATCATGTATTAACTTAGTTTACTGCCCCAGATCTCCTCAAGATCTCACAGGGGCCTTATATCTTAAAGGTGAGTTTCGGTTGACTCTGAGTATCATTCCTAACAAATTCCATGACGCTTCACAACTCCTTATTTCATAATTACGCTCCCCGTTGTTATTTAGGGTTGAAAGTAACATCCCCATCTCCTTACAACCCCAATTGCAAAAATATGTATGATATTATAGCTGCGAATGCCTTCAGAATAACACATGAAAGTACTATTTCACTATAAACCTGTGATTTGTATTAGCTTTGTTCATGGTCGGTACACATCAAACAAACAAAAGTCTTACCTGTGAAAATACAAGAACTTATATCTGTTAATTCACGCCCTGCTATTTCTGGAAGTAGAAACTTGATTCATGGTGAACATTTAATCTTGGGATATATGTAAAGTAATACTAACACTCCACGGCGTCTACTAGGCCGTGATTTAATCAAGTTGGCAGTTGTTTTAGTGTAGTCTGTGTAAATAATGGTATGTCGGTTTTGCAAGTGAACTCCAACACAAGAAAGTAAGCCACACTGAGAAAAAAGTAGCAAATAGGTAAGTTGAAAATATCAGAACTCTGAGGGAATACGGATCAATAAGAACGGCCATTCAAAGTTTTAATAATTTTGGCTGAGTGGTCTGGCACCAAAGTTGTACTTCAGGTTAAAATAATTACTGATGTTATATGTTTGGTGGTAGTAATAAGAAAATGATGTTTTGATGTATGGTGGTGGTAGTTAAAATGTTTTATGTTGATTTGGTGAGGTTGTTTTGTGTTCAAAATCCTAGAGCTCTGCTTAGTGACATGATCAAACGAACAAAACAAACTGATTGTGTTAGACTCATTGTCCTGAACGAGTTTAACAAATCTTGTTACAGCAAGAATCTTCTAATAATAATATTGACATGTGCATGTTTCATTAAATGTTGGAAGAATAAACTCTTAGTTTTTTAAATTAAATTGGTCTTCCCAATGTAGCGTAAAGCATTGTGAGGTATTTAACTGTGTTCGCATTGCCGTCTCTTGCAGAGTTGTAATGGTCAGGGTTACATGGATAACGTCCATGAAGGCCAGGTACAACAGCTACTCTCGTATTTAACAAGCTTTTAGTGGATGTGCGAAAGTTAACAAATGTAGAATATATTTTTCCCCAGACGTGGTATAACAGAACTTGGTAAAGGTGCACTTTAACGGCATAGCAATATGGCGGGCGTGACTTCATGACTCGAGCGTTGCCAACATACAAAGCACGCTTTCGCGGAATATACTAACACTACGTAGGCAAACTAGCAAAATTGTAATATGTAAGGAAACCAAGCTTATAATGTGTTTTAAATGGGAAGGTGTTTGTCCTTGAGTGCTACTAGGTGAACAACTAATCAGAGTCCTCCAGGTTAAATGCGAACAAGAGGAAACATCATTTCCTGTTAGCCTGCGAAATGCTGTATGCTTATGTTTATGGATGAAAGCTGGTTAAGAAGTGTTTATTTACTCTGGAGAGTTCAGATCAATATCATTCAGTTGCTCTTTGTACAACAGTAGAGTAAGAGTTAAATAGTGCAATGGCTTCTTGCGGTGAATTTAGTGGTGAGACAAAAACGCAGGTATTGCGAAGTCGGGCTCAAAGTATTATTTTTAAGAAGTACATGTTCTTAAAAAATTGGGCAATGACAAATATAAAAATCAGCTCGATTTCAAAAATGCTCAACAGCTTACTGCTGAAGCGTGTATAATAGGTACAGCAAGTGTGTCCCGCATTTGTGGAGAGGCAAGAAACTTTGATCCCAGTGGTGCCCAGGTGTTTGTGTCGCCCAGGAGACAAGTTGGTCCTCCGAAGAGGGTTACAAATTTAAATGAGTTTGACAAGGACATTGTACATGGAACGGTGTTTCAGTTTTATGACCAAGGTGAATTTCCAACTATACATCCTGGTGATGTAAGGCCTATCTTTTACTTACTAGAGACATGGGTAAATAAAGATCACACTCAATCTGGCAAGACTCCTCATAAAAGGGGGGCCTAAAGGTACCTGTTGGAAAAGGCGTCGGCTATCATTTGTCATCTGCTAAAACAGGGTTCCTGCCAGAAAGCAAATGGATTTTTCTCTCCAAAAGTACCTCTGACTATCACGAAGAGATGACAGTTGATACATTTAAAGAATGGTTTCACAACAGATTCATAAATTATTTAGAAGAGGGAAGCATCATTATAATGGATAATGAACCGTATCATAAAGTTATTGCACATAAAATACCAAAGTCGGTCAGCAGGAAGAACGAAATTGTTGGATGGTTACAAAAAATAGGGGTTTAATTTTCGGAAACAGAAACTAAAAATGAGTTATTGCAAAGAGTACTTACATTTAAAAACAAGGAGGAAGTGCATCAGATGTATCAACTTGCAATTGAAATGGGACACCAGGTAATACGCCTCCCACCTTACCACTGCCAATATAATCTAATTGAGTTGGTGTGGGCCCAAGTAAATACGTTAAAACTGTCAGTCGTTGAACGACTTGTTCACGAAGAAATTGACAAGGTAACGCAACAGGACTGGGTAAACTGTGTAAGGCATGCAGAAAACCTTCAAGACGATGATTTTAAGAAAGAAATAGCATGGGACGAGATTTTGGAACTGATAATTATAAATTTGTAAGACTGAGACAATGAAGACAGCAACAATGATGAATTGTCTCTTGACGTAAATGACAGGATGAGCCACTGGCAGTTCCATGGGATTAGAAAAACAGGGAGTTCATAAACTATGGTGATAGTTTAAATTAAATTTAAAGGGAGTCGATTAATGTCACTAAACAACACTTACTTATAAATTTTTCTGGAACATGTTTCAGAAAAATTTTAAAGTATTGTTTAGTGTCATTAATCGACTCCCTTTAAATTTAATTTATCATAACAACACTGTTTTCAGCACTTCCAGGAAAGGAATTTTATAGTTATAGTATTTGAAAATATACGTAATTTGCAAAAACACTTTTTCCACTTTTGATTTTTGAAAATGCATCATTGTAAGGGTTTGGAAAGTTTAATTTGGTTACCCTTATGTCTGTACCAAGTAGACCTGCATGTATGAGTGTGCGAAATGAAATGAAATGTGTAGTGTTTAACGCCCGCTTTTACTACATACGGCGCAGCAGGCGGTGACACTGATGATACATCTCACTTTGCGGTCACCTGGGATCGAACCCGGGCCGCCTTAGTGAGAGCCAAGCAGTCTAACCACTGAGCCACAGCGCGGCCTATGAGTGTGCGAGAGAGACAGAGAGTGATATATACAAAGAGTGGGGTAACAATCTGGCAACGCATAGTGTGATAGAGTATCTGATTAGCTGGACTCCAGAACTCTTCCCATTTGAAACACATAATAGGTAACTGTTCTAGTGGATTATTGCTTACCACTCTATTCTCAACAGCTTCACGGCAACAATGATAGTTGTAGATGACAATTGACAATAATGTTGACAATTCGTAGTTTATCATCATTACCATATAATCATTATTATTACTAACCTTTTAAATTAAAAGGAATTGTAGCAAAGGTATTGGAGTGGCAAAATTCTTTTGTAGTTGAACGTTTCTCTGTATTCAGTTAATAAGCTTACTATGCAGTATTCCTGTTTACAGTATCGTTAGTTTATAATAAGAAATAGAAAATCCATGGGAAAAATTTCTCTGTATTCGTATATTTCACAGCAACAACTTGTTTCTGTGATGTTATTCCTACCCAACAAAACTGTACGCCATTAAAGTGCACCTTTACCCAGTATCTTTATTTAATTTCACTGCAATCCATGTTCTTAATTTGTTATTCAAAACCGCATGTCATATATTCTACATATAGCATGGTTTACTGCCTTCATGACATCATTTGTTGGTTGTGTTACAGGTTTCTCAACTGCTAATGGTTACCGCATACACAGTTACTCAGGTAATATTAATATCTTTTAAATGCCTGTTATTTTAACATTATTGGTAACAGTATCTTGTCTGATGTACTTACGGACTGATATATGTTGCAAATTTTCCAATTTCAATTGCCAACAAAGTGTTCTGTTTAGCTAAGTGCTTGAGTAAATAAAGTAAATGACTTAGAACATAGTGATCCATAGTAAATCATTGGAAACTGAAATTTGTATATGTTTGCGCCATTATCGTCATTTGTTCTGGCGGGAACATGAATATTTCACTTGGTGCCGGTTATGCGGCCAGCCAATCATGTGACTCGCCATCACCCAAGAAAGAGGCTTCTTCTTCCTTTTAGAGTTAGACATGTTGAGACATGTGATGTGCTTCGTTGTGTGGCTGCGTGCAGCTTGTTGTTGCAATGAATGAAGTGTTTTAGTTTATCTCAAATATTAAATGTATTGTTGTATACTTCATGATTAATCACATGAGAAATGTAGCTTGTGCAATAAATTTATCTAGTGATATGAATACAGCTCTATCGAGTACAGTCCATAAAATCAGTTCCCTTTTTTACTACTAAAATCAAGGTGGTCCTCCGCATTAAATTAAGCACGAACATTGGTCCGCATATTTATTGTGCAACGCAACAGTTTCTTCTGCATGGATGTACATCAGTGGGCCGCAGGACGCCAGGCATCGGTATCTATTCAGTAGATGATCAGCATTTCATTCGCAACGACGCAGAAGCCTGCATCGCAACACATTTCAGGTCAGAACATTCCTTTTCTTTCTTTCTGTCCTTTAAGCAAGTCTCATAACCATTCAATATGGAGCAGGATGTGAAATCTCTTGTCAAAAGAAGGGGTATAATCAAAAGAGAATTTACCTTTGTTCGAAAATTTCTTGATAAATTACCAGAACAGTTCAACATTTTCATATTGAGAGCTAATTTCGATAACCTAAGTGAAATTTGGGACAAATATGAAGCTATTCAGACCCAAATTGAATCTCTTGTGGAAGCGGAAACTGAATTAGATATGCATGCAGAATACAAGGAGGAAACAAGAAACAGTTACATCGAATTGATGGCTAGGTTAGCTGAATTAATACAAGATCATGAACAGCAAGAAAATTCTTCTGGACATTCGCAGCACACAGTGCAGTCGCAATCGTCACAAGCAGCTAAAGCTATCAAACTGCCTGTGATACAATTACTTAAATTTGTGGGTGATGTCACTCATTTCAAACATTTCTATGACTCATTTACAAGCTTAATGGTAAACAACCAAGCTTTAGATGCTGTTCAGAAATATCATTACTTACTTTCCTCTCTCAAGGGTCAAGCTCATTCACTAATACAGAACATACCTGTCACTAGTGAAAATTTTGATGTAGCATGGGAGCTCATATGCTCACGCTATAACAATGCAAGACTAATAGCTACAGCTGATATAAAAAATTTATTAGCACTACCAGTAATGCCTAAGGAAACAGTAAATGAACTACGTACCTTGCTCAATCATTTTCAAAATAACTTGAATGCCATTGAAGCATTAAGGCTTGAAGTGCCTTTGCATGAAATCATTTTAATGCAACTTCTCCTAGAACATATGTCTGACACCACACTCAAAGAATGGGAGAGTAAAATAGATCCTAAAAACTTCCCTTCTTTGAAGCATCTTATGCAACTTTTAGAAGCAAGAGCACACTCTTTTGAATTGCTTGGTAACACTGTATGTAACTGGACGGTAGTTAAGCCTATGACTGATTTACACTCCGCTAAGCCCAACAGCAGAGACAGTACACACTCTTACTTATCCACGAGTGATCGTGTATGTCCACTTTGTCAGTGCAATCACATGCTACATAATTGTGATAACTTCAAAAACCTTAATGTGCATAAGCGTTGAACTTTCATTAAATCCAAGCGCCTTTGTGCCAATTTCTTTGCTCCTAATCACATATCAAGTAAATGTAATCATGCCTCATACTGCAATTGTGGCTCATCCACTCACAGCAAGTTGCTTCATGACGGTAACAGAGAAAATGCTTCACGTGCAACTTCATCTAGTCCTGTAAATGATTCTACTAGAACGACTGACGCGCCATCTAGCTACTGTTCTTTTAAATCAAAATCCACACAGCAGGTTTTGCTCGCCACCGCACTAGTGCAAGTGGAAGACAGATATGGCAATCTCATACAATGTAGAGCACTCCTCCACTCTGCCAGTCAATCCAGTTTCATAACTGCAGATCTTGCGAAGCGCTTACAGCTTAACAAGGTGACAGCTGATACGCCTATCAATGGTATAAATGGCACCAATTCTATGGCCACTCACCATGTTCAGGTCAATCTGAAATCTATGGTACATGATGTTAAGACTAAAATTGAATGTCTAGTACTTCCTCGTATAACAGGAAACCTACCTTCCACATATATCAATTTGTGCAACTGGAATATTCCTTCTAGCATTCCATTAGCAGATCCTAGGTTCAACAATCCTGATGAAGTTGAAATCCTAAACGGAAATTGCTTATTCTTCGAGTTATTGCATGGGAAAACCTTAAAGAAAAAGGACATCCTATACTAGCCATTACAGCCCTCGGTTGGATCATATCAGGCCCTATTCCAAGGTCATCATACAAGTACAAGGCTAAGTCTTCGCCTCAGCATAATTTCTTCATCAGCACTGATAACCTTGACACACAGTTAAGACGTTTCTGGGATTTGGAAGAATTTCCTCAGCATGTTCTTACTAAGGAGGAAAGGGAATGTGAAGAATATTATGTAAAAACAACCACTCGTAATGCCGATGGTAGCTTTACAGTTCGTCTACCCGACAAGATGGACAAAAATCGCTTAGGTGAATCTAGGCAGCAAGCCATCAATCGCTTTATGCACTTAGAACGACGACTTCAAAACAACATCACACTTAAAGAAAATTACGCTCAATTTCTCTCTGAATATGAATCCATGGGGCACATGAAGCAAGTGTCACCACCAAAGGAAGGCGAACCTTGTTACTATCTTCCGCATCATGCAGTTTTCAAAAATTTGTCTACTACAACTCGCACCAGAGTTGTATTTGATGCATCTGCGCAGTCATCTTCAGGACTATCCTTGAATGATGTGTTGAAGTTGGGTCCTACTATTCAGTATGACCTTACCTCCATAATTTTACACATCAGAACTTATCGCTATGCATCCTCAGCTGACATTTCCAGGATGTACAGGCAAGTGAAAATGCATCCTGATGATCAAGATCTCCAAAGAATGGTATGGCGAGAAAACAAAGATGAATCTATCAAGGACTACGCTCTTACTACAGTCACATATGGTACCAAACCTGTATCCTTTTTGGCCATAAGGAATTTGCATCAACTAGCTTCAGAGGAAGAGGCTAAATATCCACTAGCTTCTCAAGCTATCTGTGAATCCTTCTACGTAGATGATTGCTTATGTGGTCATAATGATCTACAGCAAGCGTTATATATTCAGAGGCAGCTACTTCAGATGTTAGACAGTGGCGGATTCCCACTTAGGAAATGGTGTTCTAATCATGAAGGTATTTTAAAATCCATTCCACCGGAACACAGAGAGACACAACTTCCACTTTCATTGGTTAGCAGTGAAAATGCGCATGCTCTTGGTCTCCTCTGGCATCTTGGAACAGATCAGTTCCAGATATAAGCCAATCCATCTCTTCAGTATAATCTAAATTCTAGCCACACCAAACGAAGCATACTCTCTGTCATATCATCTATTTTTGATCCTTTAGGCCTGTAACAGTATTTTTGTGTTCGTGGGAATTGTAAATATATATAAAAATGTATGTAGTTGTGTGATTGGCCGAAGTAGTAGTGGTGTGACGTGGTGTGACGTGGTGTGATGACGTGTCAGTGAATCGGCCAATCACAAAATAAGGTGGGAATTGCTATGGGGACAAGAAAATCAATAATCTAGAAAAAGTGAGAATCTTGTGTCTTGCTGGAGAAGGAGGAAAGATGTTACGATGATTGTAATTGTAAAGGAAAATTAATAAGATTCAAAAAGTGTTATTCAATATTTATAATAGATAAGAGTGAATCATAGTTCATATTATATAATTAAATAATATATTACAAAATTGGACTCATCTAAATTTTATTTTCACCAAAAATCCGCATCCACACCTGAGAAAAGATCTCACGACTCTCAGTAGATTAAAACTCGACTTGGATCTTACAAAAAGTTGGCTTGCTTCTTATTAGTTGAAGATGAACGAAAATATAATCCCGTTACAAATGGCGCAGCAACGTGTGGGGCTCGAATAGGATAAAGAAGAGGAGATTAAAGCATCGTGCAGCTCCGTGGGAATTTAAAAGGAAAGAAGAAAGAAGAGAGAAGAAAGAAGAAAACGAGAACTGGTTTAAGTGAGTGAAATTAAAAAAAAAAAAAAAAAAAAATAATAGTAGTAGTAGTAGATTTATGTTGTTAAGAAATCAGAAAATAGTTAAAAAGATGGCGAGTAGAAAAGAAATAATAGTGGAAGGAGAAGTTACTGATAGTGTAGGAATGAATAGGGAGGATGCAAGATTAAGCATAGATAATGAGTCAATGTTGGAAAGAATAACAAGAATGTTAAGTAATTTAGATTCTAAAATAGAACAAAATGCAAAGAATTTAGATTTTAGAATGAGAGATGTTAAATCTGAAATGAGTAATTTAGATTCTAGAATGAGAGATGTAAAATCAGAAATAGGAGATGTTAAATCTGAAATGAGTAATTTAGATTCTAGAATGAAAGATGTAAAATCAGAAATGAGTAATTTAGATTCTAAAATAGAACAAAATGTAAACGATTTAATTAAGAAAATGAATGATTTAGATGTAGGAGTAAGACAGGAACTAGCACAAAATGTGAGTAACTTAGAAATTAATTTATTACAGAAGCTAAAACAGGAATTAAAATCTGAAATTTCACAGGAGATTAGAGAAGGGAGAAAAGAGTGTAGGGATAATATGGAAAGGCTCATGCAGATCATAGAGATTAATAAGGATGAGAATAGAAAGGAAGTCAATGAGTTGAGAGAGATAATTCAGGAAACTAGGTTAGGTCAGGACATTGTGAAACAAGAAATAAGAATGGAATTAAACAAAGAGTTAGAAACATTTAGGATACAACAGGCAGAAATAACACAAAAACAAAGAGAAGAATTAGGAGATAAAGTAGAACAAAGAATCAATGTAATTTGTTCTGAAATGCAATTACAACATGATGAAAGTAAGATACACCAAGAGGAAATAAAGTTACAAATTGATGAGATAAGTAAAGTAAAAGAAGAAGTAATTTTGCAAATTAAAGAGGTAAAAGAACATTTTGAAAAAGAAAAGGATAACTTAGGAAAATTGACACAAGTTGTAATTGCATTACAGGCTAGAAAAGTAAATAACGGGAAAGAAATGTCTAGAATTACAAATATAAACGATTGTGACTTACCAGGTGAATTAAGCAATCATCAGAAGTCTAGTGATGTAGTAAGTGAATGTAGTGATTTTGTGAGTCCAGATAATGATATTAATTATCACAGAAACACACAGAACATGTCCTCACACACACAACTCCACAGTCTAGGTCAAAATGAATGTGTACATTATTCACTAAATGATATTAGTCCACCAAGTTTTGATGAGGAATCAGGTGATAATCCAAAAGTATTTCTTAGGGAATTGGAAGAATATTTCCGTATTAAGAGAATTCCCAATGAATTTCGGATGGTAATAGTAAAACGCTGTTTGAAGAAAAATGCTCTTGAGTGGTTAAGGTTAACTTTGGCTTCACATGAAACATACAGTACTTTCAGAAATCTGTTTATAAATAGATTTTGGGGACCTGAGAGACAAAGAAGAATAAAAGTTGAGTTAGCAACGGGTAGGTTTGAGTTTAAAAAAGGGATTTCTATGACTGAATATTTCTTAAAATTAGCAAACAAAAGTAAGTTGATCAATCCCGAAATTTCTGAGACAGAAATTGTCAACATGCTAATACGTCATTATCCACCACATATCAGAAATCATTTAATTGTGGCTAAGCCTATCGATTTCTCTGATATGATTGAATTATTATCCGAATTTGAAGCACATAACCTCATTAATGATACTACATCCTGTGATGGTAACTATAATAACGTCCATATTGAGCGAGGAAGAAATCGACAGGAATCACAACCTACAAATAATAGGAATAATAGGACGAGTTTAAATTGGGGCGGGGCACCCGTGAGAAATCAAAGATTTGAAGGAAGAGGTTATGATCCTAGATGAACTTATGAATCTGTAATTCCCGGAACAGGAAGTGGAGTTCAAAATAATGTGCAAAGGAATTATCATAACAATCAGTCGACGAGAATTGGAAGAAATGATCAAATAAACCATGTAAGATTTTATCGAGGAAATAATCAGCGAATAAGTAATTTTAATAGGGGTAGAGGTACTAGTTTATTTAGTGCAAATCAAAGAGATTTTAGGGGTGTGAGATTTGAAAGAAGTAATCAAAATGAAATAGTCGAAAATACACAAAGCACAGAGAATGATGCGAATATAAACGATAGCACCAACCTAACCAACAATGAAAGTATTAATTAAGGGCCGAATAGGTGAATGGAATTTCAATTTCATTACGCTGGTAATTCCACATTTGGCAAGAGATTTAATTGTGGGTAATGATTTATTATATGAATGGCAAAGTGTATTGAATTTCAAAATGCATGAAGTGAAGGTTAAGACAGAAAATGATTTATTAGTAATAAAATTATTGGAAGAAGATGGAAGAAAAGAAGAGAACAGGGATAATATAAATAATGAAAGGTTTTTTGTGGAAGATATACTTTTGCAAGAAAATGGTAATATTGAATACGATGAAAATGAAAATTGTGGGAAGAATTTAATTATTGATGGATTGCAAAATAATGTAACTGACCTTGAAAAGCATTGTTGCCAATTATATACAATACAACATAAGAACGGCGGAAGCCAAGTGGAGGAAGAAATAGAATTCCAGAGAATATTACAAGTAAAGTTAGAAAACACATACAATTTAGACCAAGCGAGAAAAGAACAGTTGAAATTGTGTATATTAAAGAATAGAAAAGCCTTTAGTTCAAAACCTGGACTGTGTAACAAATACACACACACATTTAAAGTGAATGATACTGATCCCTATACACATAAAAGCCTTGACAGTAATTGAAACAATATTGAATATATACTATGTGTGTGTTAAATAATAATAAAAATAAAACATTGTTAAACATCAATATATTGTTGTATTTTAATTAATGTTAATTTATTGTTGTTAAATGTTCATTTATTATATTTCATCCAAAGTATGTATATTATTATATTTTATGTATGTTGTATTGGTGTTGTGTAATATTGGTGTAAACGAAATTGTTAATTGGGGCTGTTCTTCGAAATATATGGAAACAGATTGTTAATTCCTTTATTTGGTTATTTTCCATATATTTCGAAGAGGGGCATTTGTAACAGTATTTTTGTGTTCGTGGGAATTGTAAATATATATAAAAATGTATGTAGTTGTGTGATTGGCCGAAGTAGTAGTGGTGTGACGTGGTGTGACGTGGTGTGATGACGTGTCAGTGAATCGGCCAATCACAAAATAAGGTGGGAATTGCTATGGGGACAAGAAAATCAATAATCTAGAAAAAGTGAGAATCTTGTGTCTTGCTGGAGAAGGAGGAAAGATGTTACGATGATTGTAATTGTAAAGGAAAATTAATAAGATTCAAAAAGTGTTATTCAATATTTATAATATATAAGAGTGAATCATAGTTCATATTATATAATTAAATAATATATTACAAAATTGGACTCATCTAAATTTTATTTTCACCAAAAATCCGCATCCACACCTGAGAAAAGATCTCACGACTCTCAGTAGATTAAAACTCGACTTGGATCTTACAAAAAGTTGGCTTGCTTCTTATTAGTTGAAGATGAACGAAAATATAATCCCGTTACAGGCCTAGTGAGTCCTATTGTCATAAATGCCAAGATGTTTCTACAATCTCTTTGGTTAGAAAAACTCGGTTGGGATGAGTTGATACCATCGCACCTCATCCAACAATGGCTAAATTTCTGCGAGATATTGTCCTTCATTCATACTATACGTTATCCAAGACACGTCCTAATCACAGGTACATTAAGGGACATACAAATACATGGGTTTTGCGATGCCTCAGATAAGGCTTATGGTGCCTGTATTTATCTTTGTTCTATTAACAGCTGCAATGAGGTGAAAACTAGACTTCTTTGCTCCAAATCCAAGGTTGCACCATTAAAGAAACAAACCATTCCTCGGCTCGAACTTTGTGGTGCTTTACTACTCGCTAAACTTTACAAGGTTGTAGCTAACCTTAAGCTGCAGACTTCACAGAGCTATCTATGGATGGACTCTATGATTGTTCTAGCATGGGTTAAATCCAACCCACACAAATGGAAGACTTTTGTAGCCAACAGAGTTTCACAAATACAAGAGTTATCAGAAACTGCTGCTTGGCGATATGTAGCTACTCAAAATAATCCAGCAGATCTCATTTCAAGAGGAGTTTCAAGTGAACCTCTTGCCTCAAATGACTTGTGGTGGAAAGGTCCTGATTGGATCTCACAACCCTTTGCATCTTGGCCAGAACAACCCAAACGATTAGATATTCAAGATGCCACTGAGCAACGCATCACTGCATGCTTGATGGTCACTACAGAAAGTGATGATATCATTTCTCGTTTTTCAAAATTGTTACGCCTGCAGAGAGTGACAGCATACATGCTGAGATTTGCATTCAACTGTAGAAACAGCAACACGAGACGGCAAGGTCCTCTCTCAGCACTTGAGCTTCAACAGTCATTGCACTGCTGCATTAAACTTGCTCAACAATCAGCTTATATCACAGAGTTAACAGAACTTAATGAAAAAGGACACGTTCCTACTAAACGCTCATTGATATCTTTGCATCCATTTGTCGACAATGAAGATTTACTCCGAGTAGGGGGAAGAATTGACAAGGCTGAAATTCCCTTCCAGTCAAGACATCAGCTCATCTTACCTCCTAAGCATCATCTTACCAAACTAATTATTGAAGGTGAACATGTTAAACTTTTGCATGCTTCCAATCAGCTACTTACCTCTTCTCTTGGACAACGGTATTGGATACCAAGAATAAGGGAAACTCTTAAGTCAGTCCTACACAAGTGCTTGCCGTGCTTCAAACTCAAGGCCAAGGGAGCTCAACAATTAATGGGCAATCTACCTAGCTACAGAGTGACTCCAGCGAGACCCTTCCTACGAGTTGCAGTTGATTACGCTGGTCCATTCTTCCTATGTTATGGCTCGCCTCGCAGCTAGAGTCAGTTGAAGGCCTACATAGCTATCTTTGTCTGTTTATCCACAAAGGCAATTCACATTGAGTTGGTTTCAGATGTTTTTGTTGCTGCCTTACGAAGGTTTACAGCTAGACGAGGATTGTATGAAGAGATCCTAAGTGACAATGGCACAAATTGTGTAGGTGCTAACAACAAACTTAGAGAACTTAGACTACTTTTGCAATCTCGCAAGCACCAAGAGATTGTACAAGACTACGCTTCATCCAATGAATGCACATGGCATTTTATACCACCCAGCTCACCCCACTTTGGAGGATTACATGAGGCTGCAGTGAAATATATGAAATATCATCTTCGCAGAGTAATGGGTACACAAGTACTGACCTATGAACAATTAACCACATTACTAATTCAAATTGAGGCTTGCTTGAACTCCCGTCCATTGCTACGCCTTACTGATGATCCTTTTGATACTTCCTACCTTTCTCCAGGTCATTTCCTCATTGGAGAACCATTAACTTCCACACCATCACCTTGTTCTGACAATCTGAATCAGTTACAGAAATGGCAACAGCTCCAAGATCGTCTACAACATCTGTGGCGGCGGTGGTCAACCGACTATCTACATTCACTCCAGCAGAGGCAAAAGTGGTCCAGTTCCAGTGAAAATCTTAAGGCAGACGCCATGGTCCTGCTAATGGAAGACAATTGATCTCCTCTGCATTGGGAACCTGGAATCATCACTGAGACTCATCCTGGTGGTGATGGTTTAGTGCGGGTAGCTGCAGTGCGAACTTCTAAGGGTGAATATAGGCGTCCCATTGTGAAACTGTGTCCTCTGCCAGTTCAAGAACAGTGATATTTTTTTAAAGTGTGGCTATGTTAAATTAAAAAACTGTTCAGTTTTTGGGCCCCAGTGTGTTTGTGCCATGATCGTCATTTGTTTGTCGGGCGCATGAATATTTTACTTGGCGCCGGTTATGCGGCAAACTGGTCATGTGACTCGCCAGCGTGCAAGAAACTAGTCTTTTTCCGGTTAGTTAGTCAGACATGTTTGAGACAAGAACATTGATGTGATGTGTTTCGTTGTGTGGCTGAGTGCAACGTTGTTGCAATGCAAAGACGTTTTTTAGTTTATCTAAATGTTAATGTATTGTCTTCTTTATGATTATTCATATAAGAAATGCAGCGTGTGCAATAAATTTATCCAGAAATATGAATACAGCTCTATCGATTACAGTCCACAAAATCAGTTTCCTTGATTTCTGCTAGAATCAAGTGGTCCTCCAAATTAAATTAATCACGACACGAACAGTTACCTTTGCACAGAAGTGCCCTGATTCGGTCTCTTGGTGATTATGATCCCACCAGACGTCGTCGCCGACTATTCCGGGTCCCCCGCATGGCTTGCGGGCATCCGAGGTAACCACGGAGCTGAGCTCCCATAATCTACCAAGAGTTGTTGGTCTCAAAATTAAACAAAAATTCAGTCAAACACAAAAAAATCAGTCAAAATTCAGTTCAAATGAAAATAATTCTTTCTACGCCAGGGTGCAAGTGATAGCATTCTGTCCTTCTAGAGGAGACAATAGACTACCTCATATTCAATCCACCATCCTCAAAGAAAAACAGCCATCCTAACCCATCCCGAAAAGAAAATCCTATCTGTGGTTAAACCCTATCCTGGGTGGGCACACAGCAACAATCTTCAGGCTAACACAAGCCTACCAGTACCTGCGAGCGAGCGAGCGAGCGAGGGCAGGACACACACGGGGCTCGGGGTGGTCGAGTGGTCTTCGAGGAGTCAAATTCTGCGATACAAGATCATCGAGACGACAAAAAGAAGAGCCCGACTAGCTTGGACGAGGGCGTCCACGCGTGAACATGGGAGAGTGAACCCGCGAGATCTTCGAACGCTCCGAGCACTAGCTCGGCCGTCAGGTGACGCCTCTCTTCCGCTGCAGCAACCAAGCTCTGCACCTGGGCAGAGCAGCAAGGCCACAGCCAACGGTCTTTCGGCCGGTACCTAGGCGGCCCTTTGGGTTCGGTCCTCTGCTGCTCGGGCTTGTTAGCATGCACTGCAAGGTCTTTCTCTTATTCTATCTCTCTTCTTTCCTCTTTTCTATTAGAGTTAAGGCCCCCTCAAGCCCACTCTCTTCCACTCATTTAATCTTTTAATTTAACATATTCACTTAAAATGGCTAAGACAGGTAGGATAGCGTCGACTGCCAAATCCTCACTTTCACAATCCAAAACCAGCAACACTCGCCCAAAAGCCACCTCACCATCTCCTGCCCGCTCCAAGACACAACCTCCTACTCAACCAATCTCACCACCTTCAACACCTTCTCCTTCCAAGCCCACGTCTCCTAAATCTTGCTCGTCCAAAACTACATCACAGACATCTACAGACACTCTCACTACACCTAACGCCAGCCAGGACAGGAGACCTGACATAGCGCCAATCTTTATCACCAAAAGTCAGGCAAAGAACATACGCCAACTCATTGACACAACTTACACACTTAAACACAACTACACAATGGACACAGACCATACCTCCGAGGACTTTGTATTCAAAAACTTTTCTCTTGAGGACCACCAGATTTTGGTAAAATTCCTAAAAACCAACTGCGTACAGCATTACCTTGTGCCCCAATATGAGGAAAGAACCGCTCGCTATGTGATAAAAGGGCTGTACGCAGAACTGTCTGGGGAAGAAGTCAAAGACGACCTGGCCCACAGTCACAGAGGACGGTCACGACCAGCCCGAATAGACTAACCCTCCGCGATTGAGCAGCCCCAGATAAGACCCAAGGCTAGCCCAATCTGAAGTGAGCGACCCCCAAGACATACACTAACACAAGCTCCAATAGTTCAGGCAGGTCCCCCATGGTAGCTGCGCATCCTGCAGCTGCAAAGTCGCTCCACTCCCGTAAAAGGCGAGATCCCTCCACGACACTGAGGTCAATAGTAAAGTCACAAGGCCTGCCACCCAATAAGGTGCCACTCAGCCAGGTGGAGGAGCACCTCACCATATTTTGTAACGACATCATACAAACAGCACACTTCTTCACCGAAATTATCAGACATATGTCTGACACAGTCATGGGTAATTCAGACACTACTAGGATTGTCACCTGGAATTGCAATGGCATTCAGAAAAGAACAAAAGAATTAGCAGACATTTTACAGACTTATTCCGTACAGATAGCACTGTTAAACGAAACGCATTTCAATAATAAACATCGATATTCCGTTCCCGGATTCCAAATTTATAGAAGTGACCGCAACCGCAGAGGAGGCGGGACAGCAATTGCCATTCAAAAAAACATTTTCCATTATGGAATTAACTCTCCCAATTTAGGTCGTGCGGAAACCACGGCTATTAAACTAAACATCCACAACACGGATATAGTGATAGCCTCCGTTTAAAACCCCCCTGGGGACATAGACACGGAAGACCAACAAAATAATGAATCTAGGACACAGAGTACTCGCTGCAGGAGATTACAACTGCAAATATTATCTCTGGAATTGTACAAATCCCAACCCACAAGGGACAAAATTACTAAATTATATAAGCAACATCAATTTCTTAATCGCAGGTCCGGATGAACCGACGTTCATTCCACATATGCCGAACCATACGCCGGACATCCTAGATATCGCACTGCTAAAGAACATCCCATACGACACGGACTTTGAAGTCCTACAGGAGCTCACCTCTGATCACTTGCCAGTATTAATAACCCTCAAGGCTCCTATCGCATTCAAACCAGATACTCTAAACTTTAATCATAACCAAGTAGACTGAGATGAGTTTAAAAGTTCAGTCAACCACTACCATCCCGAGGTAAAAATTAATTCTGCAGAAGACCAAGGTGCAGCAATAAATAAACTAGAAACAGCCATTAAGATAGCCACTACTGCCTGTGTTACCGTACGACAACAGCGAGTTGTCAACGCCAGATATCCCCGCGATATTAAAACTCTCCAGAAAGCACAAAATAGATCTATGCGCAAATGGCAAAGAACTGGAAACATAATCCATCGCACAGAATTCCACCAAGCTAGAGATTTAGCTAACCAACGCGCCCGAAATTACATCCAAAATCAATGGGATAACAAGTTGGAAAATTTAAACCGCCAACAGAATTCAACATGGCAAATAGCCAAATATCTTACGCGATCGCGAACAAATATCCCTCCATTCCAAATTACTAATACAATAGCTGACACACCCCAGGCCAAGGCAGAAGCCTTTGAGATCACCCTGGAGAAAGTATTTTCCCCAACCCTGTAATTGGGAACGATGACTTCACACCAGAAGTGGTAAACTAAGTCAGAAATATCGGGCACACACCGACGCACAAAATACGCAAAACAAATCCAGGTGAAATAAGCTGGATCATTCGGCACCTACCGAACAGAAAAGCGCCTGGGCCTGATAAAATACCAAATGTGGTTCTAACAAATCTACCACCAAGAGCCCTAAAGGTCCTAGCGAACATTTTCAACTACACTCTCGAAAATGGCAGGTTGACCCCATGCTGGAAAGAAGCCAAAACACTCCTCTTTCCCAAAGCGAACAAAAATCTAGCACTTCCGATCAACTACAGGCCAATTAGCCTATTAAACACTTTAAGCAAAGTACTAGAGCAGATACTTCTAAAAATAATCAACAAGCATACTCACAAACACAACATTCTTATACCAGAGCAATTTGGGTTCAGAGTTCAGCACTATACCACCCTCCAACTTTTGCGAATGACCGAAGGGATAACCAACGGATTTAATACGAATAAGTCAACAGGCGCCGTATACTTGGACATCGAACGAGCCTTTGACAATGTATGACACGCAGGCCTTATCAAAAAGCTAAGCCAATACGCCTTTCCAGATTCGGCAGTATCCCTAATTAAGGATCACCTGTCTGATAGATACTTTCGCACAGCGGTAGAAGATACACTATCTACCGTGAGGCATATTAAAGCAGGCGTCCCACAAGAAAGTCTGCTGGGACCGACGCTATTTAATATATATAGATGACTTGCTCGAAATAATATGAACCAATATATATATATATGCCGACGACACCGCACTAGTGACTCAGTCAGCACAGCCACGAATCATTCATCAACCGCTCCAGAATGCCCTAAATACACTTGAGCCCTTGTTCTCCAAGTGCAGAATTAAAGTAAATCCTAGAAAAACCCAAGCCATAATCTTCACAAAAAGACTCCTACATAGGAAAACAAGCGGGCCCTTCAGCCACTGATATACCAAGGCGAAGGTATCGACTGGAAAGACCAAGTGACATATTTAGGTCTGGTAATGGACCAGGGCGTCACCTGTAGCAAGCACATCACCATGATTAGAGCCAAGGCCAATGGCCAGCTAAACAAATTATACCCGATATTTAATATAAACAGCCAACTGAAAGTTCATATGGACCTCACCCTATATAAGACATTACTAAAGCCAATCATCACGTACGCAGCCCCCGTATGGGGATATGCTGCTATAACCCACTTAAATAAGCTACAAACGTTACAAAACAGAATAATAAGAATAATTACAAAGCAACCGCTGGTAGCTCCGGCCAATCTGTTACACAATGAGCTAAAAATACACACAATTGAGGAGTTTATCAAAAGACTCAGATTTAACGTATATAAGCGAAAAGACAAAAGTGACTACGAACTAATTCAACAGCTAGGAACTTATGAAACCAGCCGTAATAAACTTAAAAGGCCATTGTCCATATTTGAGAGGATCATTGGCATGGGAGATCCAGAAATTGACATCCAAGAGTATCTAAACTCACTAGTAAGACTTCCATAGAAGTAATAAGAATTACGCATAACTATACACCGCCTCCAGACAATTGGCAGTCCACAAAGTCCTTGCTCTTAGTCAAGGCGGCTCCAGAGGGAGGGGTCATTCCTCTCCCTCCACACTCGTACGACATTGACATCTCAATCTTGACCACGATTTCGTATTAGAATTAGACACAAATCAGACGCAACTAAAGCTTAGAGATACCATTGACAATCGCACAATGTGCGAAGTAGAAACTACCATTTTTAACATATACTTACAAGAAATATAAAAAACGAGTGACTAACGCTGTTTTGGCGATCTCGACTAACATTAATGACACACCCTAATTGTATTAGGATGAAAACCATTAGATAATAATTACAAAGTAATGACTATACTAACCACACAAATTCTAAGTACGCAAAACGCAAGACTTCTCTTCTATTGGAGGACACAGTTACTAGGGTAAGACCGCGCTTCCTACAGGAAACGACACTACACCTTAACACATCCTTCACCTTGAATCCTTCACATTCACCTTGAATCCGCAAGGGCATATTCAGGGCCTCGGCCGTGCCTATGTACTAGCAACAAGTCTCACCGTGGTAACGCCATACGGCCTTACTTACACATCCTCTCCATTAATTCGCAGGTGCATCTAGCGGTACTGCCGAAATTCCCCTCCAAACTAATCTCCAGTGGAGGTGTTTTAGTGAGTAGTATCTTAGGGTGAAGCTCACTCTCCTGGCTGTACCATCCCAGTACAGCTGGGTTAAGTCTCTAAATGGATTTTTCCTCCACTTAAAAAAAAACCTAGTGTGGAGGTCCGATACTACAGGGTCGCTCTTACGAGCTTATACTAACTCTTATATGGCAAAGCAGAGAAAGTTGGCGCGAAATGCGACACTAGGCCATGGTGTACAAAGTGGCACGAACGCATGTAGTGACCATGACATCCCTTTTGATCAATTTTACAAACTTTTACTGGCGATCCTTGAATTACTATTCAAACTTCTCCGGTTTGTAGTCAACGTTTGTATTTAGGTGGTTAAATAATAAATGGCTTATAAATGCATTAGGTATACGAGGACTGTTCAATAAAGAATGACAACATTTTTTTCACAACGTACCTTTACTCATCCTCATATCTTTGGTGGTCCTCCTCAAAGTAGTCTCCCCTGAATGCGATGTGTCCCAGTGTTTCTTTCAGTCTTCAAAGACACGCTGGAAACAAATTTTCAAAGATCCTTCAAAATCACCTCCACAGCCTGATATGGACTTGTAATGTTTTCATGACATCCCTGTAGTATTCTCCACTTACTGATATGTGTGCAGGTACAACATGCTGATAAACCACTCAAAGAATATCAAAGAATAACATGACCATAACTTTCCCAGCAGAACCAACCACTTTTTCTTTTTAGGGGGTTGGTGATGAAGGAGATTTCCACACTGAGCTTTGCTGTTTGCTCTCAGGATGAAAATAATGTAGCCAAGTTTCATCAGCAGTGATTACATTTCGAAGAAATTTCGGATCTTCCTGTAACATCAACTTTAACTGCATGCAGACCTGCATGCGAATGTCCTTTTCTTCGGGAATCAAGAGTCTTGGAACCCATCGCGCACAAACACGTCTCATGTGTAATGTTTCTGTCACCAACGTGTGGGTGGCACCCAATGAAATGTTGAGTATCTCGGTGAAGTTGTAGTTAGCCGTCTTCATTTGTTTCAGCTCTGCTAACATCTTCTCCAATGCTGCCTCCATTGTGGAATGTCTCTCTCACTCCTGACACCAGTTGTGACTTTGTGGGTTAGTAAAATTGTAAGTCCGAGTTACAGATATTCCAAATGTTCTTTATTTCCGTAGAAATACATTCTGAATAATTCTCACGTAACAGCATTACGACTCATACACACAGGCTACCAAGGTAAATGACCAAACAGCGTTCTGATTACATCGCTTTACAACATCAGCTCCCGTTACAATTCTCTACAGCTGTTTACTCCTCTCTGTTTACGACTCATGTTACAACATATGTTCACAACTGACTCTTGTTGAGTCGCCGCCTTCTTAGATACCTCATTGATAAATTCGAGAACGTTCAAGAACAATAAAGAAGCCGAATATTCTACCACCTTCCAGAAGCCTAACTTAAACTATGCCGGCAACTCATTTATCTCAGCTATATTTATTCCCGGCTCTTTCTGTACACAAGCCGCGCTATCGTAGATAAGGGCTTCACGTTTTTTACACGTTGTACAAGAGTACAACACGTCATATGTGTACACAGCCAAACTTTGTTTGTAATTTGGTAATTTTATTCCCTTATCAGCAATTTGATTTGTTGGAAAATGTTCTGTTAGCTCGACCACGTTCGTTGAAAGCCTCTCATCTCCTGGGAATGCCATCAACAATTTCTTACTGCGTAAAGTTTGCTGTGGAATATTTTGGTAAATGTCGTCATATAAACTACTATTAATAAATTAAACACACGACGTGACTGCCCAAAGGTTGCCTGAGTCTGACAACCCGTCTACCGGCCTCACGCCCACATACGATCTTAGAACCTGTACAGAGGGGAGTTGTGTCACCCGCATTCAGAATGTTGACTTTGCAGACCAGGATTCGCTACCTAACGTAGCTAATCAGTTTCCTTATGATGCTGAGTGGTCACAGGTGTTATATCCTTTATTCCGTGACAGGGAACCAAATCACAACCCTCCAGTCCACTACGTCACGGTGGAAGACAAACTACTTTTAGTACCTTTATAAAATTAAGTTTGACCGGTCTCAAGATAATGTAATATGAATAATCAAGCAATTATCTTCAGACGTTTCTTAGTGTCGTGTTTATAAGAACATAAATATGTATAACAAATTAGTTGTTTTGAGTTCTCTATTTAAAAATGCTAATGTATTTATTTCAGTCAAATACTGAAAGCGTAAACAACACACACAGATACACACACACACACACACACACACACACACACACACACACACACACACACACACACACACACACACACACACACACACACACAGAGAGAGAGAGAGAGAGAGAGAGAGAGAGAGAGAGACTGTATCATATGTAATGTCATTTTCCAAGAAAACCAATTATTTAAAATGTGTTTTGACAAGCAATTACCTAATTTTCGAAGTACAGACCATTATATTCTATTGTCTTGCGCCATCGTTCAGCGAGGTTTATTATAATGTCGCCCTGGCGATGAAAAGTGATGGCCGGTGGAGATTCGGAAAACTTCGGGACAAATCGTTACCGGTAGCGACAGACAGTTGAATGTAGAGTTAGGAAAAATAAACAGTTTGAGGTTAGCTAGCATAATGTAATGTTGAACGGTGTGTTTCGAGGAGAATAAAGTGTAGTTTTTGTGTTTCGTAACCTCGTTTGATTATTTCACGAATCCACAAAGTCACAAAAACATGATGGCACCAGTCTCTGGTTTTTGATGCCAAGAATTCGGTGACATCCAATTGTACTGCTTCAAAGTTCTCGAGATTTTTTCCACGTAGAAAATGAGAAATGGACCATTTAAAAAAAATATGATGGTGCAAGAACAGGGCTGCATGCTGGGTGTATTAGCAGTTTGATTCCTCATAATTGCTGAATTTATCAATGATGGTTGGTGCAGTATGAGGTGTAGTTCTATCCTATTACAATAGAACTATATTTCGTTTAGCTAATGCTGGGTATCTCCGTCTAAAAGTTTCATGAACTCGTTCAAGCTGTTGAGAATGAGTTCCGCATTAATCACCCACCCATTTGGTACAAACTTGAAGTGATTCAAACCTCCAAACTTCCACCAGACACACAATATTACTTTTGTACCGAATTGATATTTTATTAACGATGAAAGTGGTAGGTTGGCAGGGATCAAGCCGCTCTTTCGAGGTATCAGGATTTCGGTAATACTCCCATTGATCATCGCAAGTGACAATTAGGCTGACAAATATATCTCCCATAGGATTACGGATAAGCTGATGACAGATATCCGCTCTAAGTTCAGCCTAATGAGGTGTCAGTTCATGAGGTACAGATCTACACTCTCTGTATGATTTTACAAGTGTCTTAATGCGGTGTGGTGTATGTTATCCTTTGAAGCACCAGTTCTTATGCAAGAACATAAGTTAGGGTATGTTCAATATTCCATACCTTAGGTCTTCCAGAACGTGGGAAATCTTTAGTGTTTTCGTCTCTACTGTCAAAACGCTGCAACCATCGTTGTGCCATACGCTCACTAACGAACCTTTCTCCTTCTACTTCATATAAATGTTCGAGCTGCGGCAGCGGTTTTATAATCTTGTTTCCTGTAGTGTATTATAAGGACTCTAAGTTCAGACTCTGTTATCTCCATTTTGTGAATGTTTATTAACAACTGAAGACCCATAAATGCACGCAATGTACGTAACACTAGACATAACATGCTGTAAATAGCATTGCTAAATTAAAGGAACCCAATAAATTTCCCAAAACATAAAATTAAAAAAAAACTGACGTTACTTATGAAATCACCTAATACAAATGTCGACTGCAAACCGGAGATTTTTTAATAGTAATTAATGGATCAGTAGTACATGTTTGTAAAATTGTTCAAAAGGGAGGTCATGGTCACTACATGGGTTAGTGCTCTTTGTACACCTTTGTGGCCTAGTGTCGCATTTCGCGCCAAGTTAGGTAGCAGACCAGCAGAAGAATCGACTCGTCCAGGTTTACCTGGACGGAATGGTTTCGCCCAGCACCTAGCCGCTTACTGCGGCTTTATCTGGGTAGTGTAGAAGTTGTCTGTGTTTTGTCTCAAGCGTTTGTGCTGGGCATAGGTTTCTCTGATCTGTTGGGTTAAGCCGCTCAGGCTGCCGCCTGGGGTATGTATTCCCAAGGCTGCCTTCACCCGAACTCCCCGCTTGAAGGAGGTCGGAGTGCAGACAGCACGATCAGAGGGGATAGGAGACTGTGTGGGGGAATTATCTAGACCCATTTCTGGTTCTGGGTTTACGGTGGGATGGAGAGAGCCCCTTCTGCCCATGGCGTGCTTCGGGAGTTTGTACCTCCTCCTCCTGCGAGGAGCTCTGTGGTAATACCCACCCAGAGTGTTGACCAGCTGGTTGGAATGGTTAGACAGTTTTTGATAGAGGGTTCGAGATCTCTCTCTTACCACATCCTCTATGTAAGGGATTTGTGAGTATTCGTGTAGGATGTGAGTAGGGAATCTGCGCCCAGTACCATAGATCATCCTTAATGCCCGATTCTGCACGATTTGCAGTCTGCGGATGGTGGTCGGAGCCGCCAATCCTAAGCTTGACTGTAAGAAACAGAAGACCTGATCATCAGTTTTTAACATGATATTCTCTACCCATTTTTTGTTTTGCTGCGTAAGGTAAGCAGAGGTGGTGTGTTATACAATTTCGATATTTCAGCTGAAATACACGTTGTAATGGAAATAAATTGTTCTTTAACAGCAACTATATTTAGGACAAAGTTTGGAAAGAGAAAGTTTGGTAGAGTCTGAATAAAATAACACTCCCAGAGTTTAAAAAGATAAATTATCGTAACACTGTGATTTCGTAGAATTAAAAGTCCAATTTACAGAAATTCCAAATGTTCTTTATTTCCGTAGAAATACACTGTTCAATTATCACGTAACAACATTACGTCACGTACTCACAATCTACCAAGGTCGATGACAATAACAAACAGCGTTCTCATTACAACACTGTACAGCTGTTTACTGCTCACGACTCTTTACTACTCTTGGCAAGGCGTCGTCTTCTTAAATGCCTCATTGATAAATTCTAGATATTTCCGGAACAATAAAGAAATCGAATAATTTCTATCAACCAAGACGTCACCACAAATTGCCATTTATCTCAGTTTGATTGTTTCGGCAGACATTTATCTCACGCTATCTGCTGATAAAAGCTCTTTATTACCGAAAAAAGCGATCCATCCGTTATCTATTTGCGCAGAAAGTTTTATGCCCGTTGCCGCGACACCGTTCCCTCCTCCAGGCTGGTCGTCCCGAACAGCACCATTGTAGCGGGCCAGACGATCCTGGTGTAGCACTATCATCTTCCCTCGGGGCACCTCCTGGATTCGTTAGACCACGTCGTTAATCCTCTTCACCACCCGGTAGACGATAACTAAACATGTCAAAAGTGTCTGCATGGTGGGTTCCATATTTGTTATCCCCTTATAAGCAAAGATGACGTCACCTTTCAGGACAGATGTTGATGCTGTAGGAACCAGATAAATATGATGTTTTATCGTCTGGTAACCATGGAAGAATCCTGGATCTATCAGTATGATCCACGGACAAAAACCATGAGCATGGAATGTAAACATGCCAATTCCTCTCTCCCGAAAAGGCAAAGGTACAAACGTCAGTTGGGGAGGTCATGCTGTCAGTTTTCTGGGACTGTCACGGAGCCATTTTTACAAATTATCGCCAAGGGTCAAACCATCACTGACAGATACTACTGCAATCTTCTAGACAAGTTATGAGCAGCTCTGATTAAGAAACGACGCGGTATGTTCTACAAAGTTGTTCGTCTTCTGTCTGACAATTCACCAGTTCATTCACCTTAAGTTACAGTTGACAAAACAAGGGAATGTGGCTTTGAGAGCTCACAGCATCCTCCTTATTGACAACACAAATGACGTCTTTAATGACGTGGAAGAGTAGTTTATAGCGAATTCTGCAGAGTTCTACAATAAAGGTATTCGGAAGATCAAGAAACACTGGGAAAAAGTGTAAATGTGTATGGTGACTACATAAAGAAGAACTAACAAACACAAATCAACACAAACTCTCTATCATAGTTTTAAATGGTGATAATTAAAACTTCACAACAGCCCCTCGTATGCATGTCAAATTAAACTTTAAATCACATTAAACATTACCAGAATAAACACAAAACATTCTTTATCACAGATTTTGGAAATACCATCCATCTGAATCAATAATTACGTAAAACTGAAGCTAGTAACAGTGAGGCAGCAGAACTACACAAATTTATAATGTAACTTATCTTTAAAGTAATTGCTGGAAATTTCAAGAAATTATAAGTTTACAATTTCCTAAACATTTGTTTATTTATAAATCACATTCAATTTTGTTTTTTTCAATGTTTCGGTCACTAGAGCTCACTACATTATTTTTAATTTTTAAAATAAATACTTTTCCCCAAACCATTAAATCGTTCAGATCATTTAATTGTCTTAATAGTTTTTATTCTGGGTTTATAATGAAATGACCAAAAATGATCTGCTACGGTCAATTTATCTGTTTCAATCTACTTAATGTTACGAAAATATTCTTTCGTCCTGGTTCCTACTCACATTTGGTCTCTCCAATATAATCTTGATCGCAATATAAGCAACTAAATAGATAAATGCCAGATATTTTATTATCAGGAGCTTTGCCTTTCTTAGAGAAATGTAGTAAATTAGTTATATTACATAATATAGTAATTATTATTGTAATTAAATGTGTTTAAATTTTCATTACATTGTTATTACTTCGGTTCTTTAAAATAAAAAAATTGCTACAGTGCTCTACAAATGATAAAATGTCCAACAATTATAAGTTTACAATTTCCTAATCATTTGTTTAATTATCAATCACATTCAATTTTGTTTTTGTCAAAGTTTTGGTCACTAGAGGACACTACACTAATTTTAATTTGTGAAATAAATACTTTTTCCCAAACCATTAAGACTTTCTGATCATTTAATTGTTTTAATAGTTTATATTCTGGATTTATAATGAAAAGACCAATATTATCTGCTACGGTCAATTTATCTGTTTCAATCTACTTAATGTTACGAAAATATTCTTTCGTCCTGGTTCCTACTTACAACAACAACCCAGTACAACAGAACAGTCAACAGGCAATCCAGTGATTAACCTTTAACCTGTTGGGAAATTTAAATAATTTTTTATTTCTCAAAAAATATTACATGCATACAGTAAGATATCTTGATAAAACAGAACTGGAGTTGACTTTGCAACTGCCAAGTTATGTTGTATTTATTTACAAAATGCAAGAAAGATGAAATTTGATGTCAGTTTAGTAAGGCAGATGAATTCTAACGTTTGTTTCTTGAATGCTAATATGACTGTAACTAAACCTAATACATGTGTAAACTTGAGGGTAAGAAAGTCTTTGACATTGTTGGGCGACAGAGCTCACACACAGACACGCTGTAATGAGAGTAAAGTTTCTATATGCAGTGCAAGTCTAAATACTTGTCTAAAAGTTAATTAGTTCATTTAGAAGCATGGTAACAGATCCTTATATGTAATTTGCTGTTATACATATTAATTATCAATGAAATCCAACCGAGTTTATGCTATTAAATGAGCATATGACATATGCTGAGACGCTTATTTTACGTTTTTAAATTTTAAATATTTATGTAGAATTGTTATGAAAAGACTAATTTGTATGGGAATGAAAGCGTAAAATTAGGATATTCATGAATTGACGCAATGTGAAGCAAAATTTCTATGTTGTTATCACATTTCTTTCTCTTCTCGCATGAGATTTTGTGGCTATCAGTTTATTCTGGTCACCAATGGTATCAACTTATTGTAAATAAGAGTCATGAGATCTCTCATTTTCAGGTTTGGTTCAGAGTGAAATAAATACAATTCTGGAGAAGTCCAATTTTGTAACAAATAATTTAATCGTATTATCTGGATTACATTTTACTTGAACTTTCTTTCCTAGTCAATCATTGCAGGTTACCACCAGCATATCGATATATTCTTACTTCTTTAATAAAAAGATGCCATTAATTACATAAAACTCCTTACTTCTGCACGTTTACTCATCACTAACAAGATTACAGAACACATATCTCCTTATGAAGATTATTGATTTTCCTCTTCAATCCAAAACTTTTTCATCTTTTCACATCAAGCAAGATTATTGATTTTATTTTCCATAGCAACCGTTCATCATTTAATGGCCCACTAATATTCAGATTACAATACAAGACTCATTTTAAAGCAAATGTGAGTGATATAAGATGTAATATTGTTCTTATTGGCAGCTGCAAGAATTGATTACGTAATGTGGTGATATGGACCAGTAGGACGTTAATTATTTGGTTGCTATAGCAAAATACAAAGAATGGAGCAGGAGATTATTGGCAATTGGCGTTCTTCTGCATCAGAACTCCATAGGAGAAAGATGTGTATCTGAGTCTCGGCCAGCGTGTGCGGAAAATTTTTTGTGTATATGCATTTAAGATGCACTAATTAGTGTAAGTGTAAGAGAAGAATCGTTCATCTATAGGTCGATTACCGTTTCTTAAAGGACAGCATTTCACATCATTTAAATTTGTATCAGAGTTTGGTAAATTTACAGTAGAATTAAGTATTCGACTTTGAAAAAAGAGAGGCAATTGTTTGTTCTAAAAGCAGTAATAATTTTCCTCTACTCCACGACCGTGCGAAGACATAAGAGGAACCTACAGGATTACACTACAAGATCTTCACAAAGGTAACAAACAAATCATCACGTCATCCATCCCACTTGATTTACAGCATTCCCATTGCAAATTATCGCCACAATGCTGGGCTTCTAGAACATCTTCAATATTCCAGTTCACATTCTTTGCCTTGCTATTTGAAAAGAAATGCAATTCACAATTGCATTATCACTGTTGATAAAGACATGTGCTCTTTAATTGGCTATCCGTAAAACATTAGAAGTCACAATATTAAACATATCAGCTAAAATATAAAAATAGAGTGTACCGTACAATTTGTCTGAAGCCTACGTAAAAGAATAAGCTATCTTAAAATACATCTTGTCATTAGTTATGTTCAGATACCACAAGTCATCAGCTATTACTTCTGTTCTCCCTGACTAAGTAGTTATCAAAATGATTTTGGCATGTTTTCTCAAACAGAAAGGAGCGTTGCATTTCCCAAATGCATGGTCAGCTTTGCTGTTCCTGTCTTTACTGCAGGATTCAAATCGTCCTCTTTTCAATGATTAAGGTGCGTTCGGCAACTCAACTGCTTTTGGTTCAAGTTTATATATCTTTGGAAGCTCTTTCAGATCATTGGGAAGCTTTGATGCCGTTGCTCTTCTCTGTAGCAGTTGTGACAGTAAAGCTAAGGACCAACACTTTCAAATATTCCGGTCTTGTGGAATATTGGTTTTGGTTTACCACAAGGATAACGCTAGAATACCTACAATATTCAACATATGGTTAAAATTACCACGTAGCACACAATGCATGTATTATTTCAGCATTTATTATTCTATTATTTATTATTACTTTCTTGCCAACTTCAACAGTTGGTCCTACGAAACATGAAAACCTGACATCAAAACTACTGTTTTACCATTTTGGGACATATGATTCATTTGCAAGATGGCCTGAGCTATACTTAGGAGATGTGTGACCTCCAGCAATATTTACAAGATGCTTCCTTCAAAACTATTAATTGCCAGCAACCAGAAGGAAGCTCATGGGGACAAACCAGAGACTGAATGAGTAGCATGAACTACAATTTCCAAAACAAAGGAGTCATAAACTAACACTCATTGTGATTTTTAATAGCAAAACTCAAGAAGTTCTGTTCAACAGAAATGTATCTGATCAATATCATAATTAGAACAAGGAATATCTGGACAGAGGGAAATATTGTCACAGTGCCTCTATGGAACATTTGTATCAGCTGTGAGAAAAAACCTCAGGATAAAGCTGCACCTAAAAGCTATCTTGATAATGTTACTATTTATCCCACTGTAGTGATGAACCCATTCGCCTAACCAATGTGACAATTTTGTGTTGTTTCAACCAAGCAACAGGGGCAAAATTATACACATGTACTCTACTCGCCTTCCTGAACGAATGTGAAAATGACTCTATGTAGTATCTATTAAGTGTGTATTAAACAAACCACTTGTGTGAGTTCGCTGTCAAAGTAACGAAAGCCTGGAATACAAATAATGAAACCACATTAAAGTGCTGCTGAAAGGTGTGGCTACTTATGCTAACTTGGGGCAAATAATGTTAGAAAGCAATTCATTTGAATTGTTTATTGTCAGACCTGAAGATGACAATTATTTGACAGATTTACATAATAGTTTACTATGTAAATACAATTACTATATGCATACAAATTAATATATTTATTTAACATGAGCTAAATAATAATTCAACTACTAATAATAATGTGATGATAATAAACACTATCATACAAACTGCTGAGACCAAAACCACCTATTCCCTGGATAATGAAAACTGCTTCCTTGAAACAAGACATGTAGTGCTCTGGTAACATACTCTGTTCATCTCCGCTTCATACCCTCATAAATCAAATTATTGGTTGGGAAACATGACAATGAATTTTTAACACATTATTGTGTGCTGTTACTGACATGAATCAAACTATGTACTTTCAAAAGTGACAAACGGCTAAAGCTCTTATTACAAATTTTACACTGGTGTGGCTTGTTATCTTCATGAACAAATTTATGTTGTTTCAAATCTGACAACCGAGTAAACCTCTAATCACAAACTTTACAATTGTATACCTTCTTACCTTCATGGACTAAAGTATGTTTTTTCAAATTTGACAACTGAGTAAAGCTCTTATCACAAAGTTTACATTGATGTGGCTTTATACTTTCATGAACTAAAGTATGTCTTTTCAAATTTGACAACTGAGTAAAGCTCTTATCACAAACTTTACATTGATGTGGCTTTATACTTTCATGAACTAAAGTATGTCTTTTCAAATTTGACAAATGAGTAAAGCTCTTATCACAAACTTTACATTGATGTGGCTTTATACTTTCATGAACTAAAGTATGTGTCTTCAAATTTGACAACCGAGTAAACCTCTTATCACAAACTTTACAATTGTATTCCTTCTTACCTTCATGAACGAAAGTATGTGTTTTCAAATTTGACAACTGAGTAAAGCTCTTTTCACAAACTTTACATTGATGTGGCTTCTTACCTTCATGAATTAAATTATGTCTTTTCAAATGTGACAACCGAGTAAACCTCTTATCACAAACTTTACATTGGTGGGCCTTGTGACCTTCATGAACTAAATTATGTGTTTTCAAATGTGACAACCAAGTAAAGCTCTTATCACAAACATTACACTTATGTAGTTTCTTACCAGCATTAATAATTGTATGTGTTTTCAAATTCGATAGAGATGTAAAGCTGTTCTCACTCGTGCTACACTGTTGTGTTGTTTTGCTCCTATCACTTAAATTACTGTGTTCTAAGCATAAAGGTTCTATATAAGTGTCTGCCCCATCACTAAATTTATCATATTGATCAGAATATGCGTAGTACTTTGCAGTTAGTACATCACATGTAAGATCATATTTTCTATTATCATATTTTGTGTTTCTTGTTGGGATTTCAGCACAGAACAATGGAGACTTCTCAAGAGTCGTGACAGGAACTGTTTCGGGGTATAATCTGAAATGATGCAGAACTTAGTATCATTTTGTGTCATTTTTAAAATGTGTGACATGAAACTCAGAGATAAGTGGAAAGAAGCTACAAATAATGAATCTATCTACAATTAGTTTAAATTAATCCGGAAATGTACAGCCCAGTACTGTAACCTTTGATCTGCTCTAGATTGTGATGAAGAAAGAGCAAGTAAACAACTCTATTATCAGTTAATGCCCACAGCAAAGTGATCAACTATACCATTCAAAGATTCGGTTATGCTATTACTAGTACTTGAAGTGTCATGCAAAGTGAAGGCAAAGGCACAGCAAAGCCAAAGGAAAGTTAAAGATAAGTTAATTGAAAGGAATAATTGTAAAATGAAATACAGCCTTGGAAAGGGAGCTAATGACCATCGAGTTGAGCGCCCCTAAATTTTAATCATCATCATCATCTACAAGTGTCACAGAACACTGCACTCATTTGTCTTTGCTGTCACCTATCAATAGCGAGTGAAGGAAGCTTTGAATACTGGTTAACCTGAGCAAGTGGAACTGAGAAGTCCTCATATTACATTCTTGTTCCTTTGAGGAAGAAACAAAGATATGGAAGAAGAGAATTTGGACAGACTAAGTCAGAATGAAAAATTCAATGTCATAGCCAGGATTTGAACACGGATCTCCCAGTCTGCATCAGTTGCTGTAAATATTGAGCTATGAAATTAATACCATTATGACATTAGTTCTCCAATTGACTTGCATTGTCCCAGTAAACTAGGAAATTCTCATGTGTATATCAGACATTTCCTTAATGGCGACTTATAACACGTAAGAACTTAAGTCCAGGCTTTATAATCAACCACTATTATTTGTCAGTCTGACTGAACCTATCCAGAATTTGGCCTACACACGTCTGGTGTGACAGAACAATTTAACTAACATTTAGATCTAATTGTAGCATAGCATCCACTCTGCCATCTAATATAATTTCCTATTTGCCTCCCATTGTTGACCCAGCATTTTATCATTGTCAATCTTCCTTTTCTTATCTACTTCTTTTTAACTTTCCAAAACAACTTTCAGATATTTTTATTTCCACCTGCAACAATTCTTAAAGCTATTAACTTGATTGAAATCTTTTGATGTTTCTCCTCCCATAGCACTAGTTTTCTATTCATGTCAAGTAATGAACTGTACTTTGTTTCTCACATAATCCACATATTCCTATTGCTTCTTAATTACATTGAACCCATTCTTACCCAAGACATTCCTTCCCCATCCTGTCTATTGCATAGTTTTACATATTCCCTTTTAGATCACAATAAGATTTAAAGATTTTTCTATTTTCTAGCCTTCCCCATATCTGTCCTATATCCTCCATTGTGGTTGTAATTATTTTCCATAAAATGTCTTCTTTTCTATTTGCTATATTCCATTTATCCTGAATTCATATTTCTTCCATAGCTCACTTCACTACTGACCTCTATCTATTCCTGTTCCCTACTTTCTTTTGTCAATTTATATACACCTCTAGGATTTTGGCTTGTGTTTTGTCAAGCATTTATAGCAAACTCTCAGGAGTTTTTCAAATATTATACCTGCTACTCAGGTTTTTCCTAATTCCACTAAGGAGGTAATCTCTTTACTATTACTTACTTTTGACATTCTACAGCAGAGACAAGGATATACCACCATACAGACCGATACAGAAAATGGATTTAGCAGCTTTGTAGGTATTGGTTCAAAAGTTTAATAAAGGAAAGGTGAATATTAGATATAAGATTAAATTGATCCTCTTTAGCCTCAATTGATTACTTTTATCTCTCTTGTACTATTAATTACTAAATGCTTAGTGTCATATGAAAACAGAAAGGCTTTACCACATATCTTGTAGTAGGTAAAAGCAGTTTATAAAATATTGAAATACTGGTAACATTTTGAGAAGTGCTTGATTATGAGCTGAAATTTAATATCCCCTCTATGATAAACGAAAATAAATTGGATCCGAATAAGCAAACATTCTGCACATTGTTGAAATCACGCAGAATTCAAATGAATCGTTTAGTGTTAGTGGAGAAAGGAACTACGTCACTTTTTTTTAACATTTTAGGGTTATCAAAAATATTTATTTATTAACTTATTTTCTGAAGGTTCTGTTTTATGTATTCCGTATTACAGTACAGTAAATATATATAAATGCACCCAATTAATTCTTCATAAATATTGAAAAAACTGATTTTGAAAAAAAAATGCACTTACTTTCTTTGTGTGCTTGATAAGTTTAGCAGATTAATATCTTTATTTACTTAAAGATATAGTCTTTTTACTACAATATTGATGTTCAGCATACTGAATACCATATTTGAACTGCATAAAACATAAAATGGAAAAGCACATTAACATTTGTAGTGCATCCAGAAATTCCGTAATTTATAAATTACTGTTATCTAGGTCATTAACATGTCCTCCATGTTCTGAATGCCACTCTCAGTTATGGATATGCTGGCTCCAGCTTTATGAGAACATTTGTATGCATTGGCAGCAAATAGAATGTATCTGTCAGACAACTATTAATAAATTGATGTGTTGCTATTATTCCAAACAAATTCCTTAAACTGGGAAATAGCAAATGATTCTTTCTTATTTCTTGGAATATCCTTACGTGCTGTTTCTATAGAAATCACATTTTAGTAAAATTGTGGTAACTACTTGTTAATATTTGTAATTAGTATTCCAAAATATATGCGATATAACCCTGAAGATATGCACTAATGGAGTATCAAGCTGCATTATAAGGAATCTCTTACTGCACTTAACCTAAGCCAGCAGCAGGAAATACTTTCTGTTACCTAAATCCTAATTAAATATATTAAATATGCAATGTTGTACTCACTCCTTTTTGCAAATCTGACAGAACACCACACCATTATTGTAGCTCAGACATGAATAATCCCATATCCATAGCTTATGTCAGTGGTATTTTAGAAATTATTTCCTTCAGTATTTTGTTAATGTTACATGAACCACAACAAAGTATGAACCTGAAAGTACATTTGCTCTTGCATAGTCAGGATGCACTGAACTGGATTGCTCTAGCACTAAGGTAGTTAAAGCGGAAACAATCATGAAGTGCTTCAAAACAACGAGATGATGAAAAGGATGCTCTTGCACTCACTGAAGCTGAAGAAAATGCAGACAAAGTAATGACTTAATTAAAATGTGGAACACTTCATGTAGTCTGAAGTGCTGCATTAGAAATGATTAACTCCTGTAAACCAAAGTAACTTTAACTTTGCCAACAGATCTAATAGAAATCCATAATGAGGATCACAAGAAACAGAATGATGTGCAGAATTAACATACAAGAAGCAAACACATGTATAAATAAAATCATGGATTGACAATGTACACCAGTTCTCCAAAGATGTTGAAACTATCTTGAAGTGTAAAAAATTTGCATAGGGAAAAACAAATGTGACCAGAAATTTTAAACACACCTTCCTCCATGTAGCAGAAACAGCAAGTAACATATAAAGCAATCAAAGATAGGAACAACACAAAAATTGCATAATGTAAGCTACAACACATGTTCTTATATGACGTTACTACTAGTATGATATTGTAGTACTTTATAGCACAAAATACCTGAAAATAAGTGAACATTTACAGAACAGCTTTTAAGGTGTATAGTTTCGTATATGCATTATTACAAATATAATTTGTTGTATTTTGTAGACCGAAACATGTTCAGTATGGGAATTTCTTTTGTCCCATATGATTTTGCTTAGAGCAAGTTCTATAGTATATGTATTTGTATTAGTTCAAGAGCTCGATGACACATGTACTAAAGCATAAATGCTGGAGTAAACATAAGGGCTATAATTGAAAAGTCAGGACTTACCTTGAGCATTTTATTGGAGGAAGGACCACATCCTGTAACACAATAATTCAAATGTATTACTTTCACACAAATATCTACACAGTGTTAAATGTACTGCTAAGATATTTACAAGATATGTAGAGACAGTATTTGATATTTGATCTTGCAATAATGGGTACAAAAACCAAGTAGAGAAAGTATTTGTTTGCTTTAGAGAACACAGAACTAGAAACAGAAATGTTTAATAAATCAGAATATATGATTAAAGTGGTCAAGCACTTACAAATATTAAGACTGGAACACAGACAGGAAAGAAAGGTTAACATGTTAGATTCATTTATACCAATAACGCATTTGGTCATGACATCAGTGAAGTAGCTAGTAGATTCCTCACTACAACCTGTACCTAGATTAATGATGATAATAATAAAGCAGTAAATGCAAATTGCCTTTAGTATACAGGTCTTCTCAAAAACACAATCATATCTGAACATACTTAAACATAGGTACTGTATTGTATTTAAAATGTGAAAACCTGGAAGAGTGCCAATTGCCATTCTGTTTGCATACATACTTGTATGAAATGATATCCAAGATATCTATAAGGTTTTGGTTCATACTCCAGGAGCTTATAGCTATGAGAGTCAGCTGATATGTCCTGGGCATATGCTTAAAGGCTTATGACTGAGTCGACTGTTGTCTGGATCAGTGACTTCAGTTTACTCTTTATTTAAGCACAAAAGATTATAATATTCTGCAATAGAACACAATATATTGACGACATTTGTTATCAATCATTACAGGATCCTCTAGAAGAAATTCTCCCTCATTCTGTGAACCAAGATCTGAAAATAGAGTCTGTTGTTCAATTTCTGATTTCCCATTTACGTCGCAGCTGTTGCTCCATGTAGCAGTTTCGCTCTTAATCTGCTTGACAAGATCTTTGATAAAAGGAGTCTGTGATTTAATTTCTGTTTTGACGGTTATCTCACAATCAGTGACATCATTAATGTTTGTGTTTGCTGTAACAACTTTGTGAAAGAACTCTCTCTCGTTCTGTGAGGCTGTGTCATCTTCAAGGGGATTCTCTTCTTTGATTTCTATTTTCTCATCCATTTCAAACAGCTGTCGAATTGGATGTTGCTGTTATTTCCAGAAATAAATCTGTGAAGGAAAAATCATATTTCATATACCAAAAACTATAAGTAAATTTAGCCATCAGCTTCATGATTCTATCAATAATTGTGCAAACCACACGAAATACCACTGTTCTCTTATCATACAAACTACATCTTTAAAAGTTGAACCAGACTTAGGAAACTCAGAATTGTGAAGAACTCAAACAACAGACAGTTGTCTGTTTATGTCAATGCTATTATCACTCTAGCTAGGTTACTGAGATACTGTACCAACATTAAGCCTCCTAATATGTTTAAAATGTCATGGGTATATATCAAAGCAATCTCAGATGTTTGATATAACTAACTCAAACTGCTATGTGACAATTACTAGTATCATAGTTAGTTGTATTCTGTTACTGTAGTTCTAAGGTTTGCTGTGATATTAAAATTAAGCAAGCATGGCATAACAGTTCTAGTAATAAAACATCCACGGAGGGCAACAAATCATACAGTATGCTATATAGTGTCATACAACTTTTTAATTTAACACTACAAGAACCAAGGATGCCAGAAAAGACAAACAATTTTCCTTAAAGATTAAACATGTAAGTGATGTATTGTTATTAATCAACTCAATGGTACGAGGGCATATCAAATATAAACGGGAAGTTTGATGTAACACTGTCGTTGGTAATAATTTTGAGGAGAAACTTTGTCAGTATGTTGGAGGGGGGGGGGGGGGTTATCTACAGAGAGGGTACAGAGTGTGTACGCACTGCGGAGAATGGGGCTGGGCCATGACTGAGTAATAGCTGCACATGTCTGTTACACAATGCATCATCCTCAGTTTTCTTGCAAAAAAGGGCACCAAGCCTTTGGAAAGTTTTACACAGCTCTGCGCACAGTTTGGGAAGAAATAATTTTGAAGACTGGAGTGTATGAGTGGGCTAAATATTTTCTTGCCGGAAGAGAAACTGTAGAAAATGAACCTCATAGGAGCAGATCAGGGACAACAATTACTACAGATAACATTGTTCCCATTTGTGAAATTACTGAAGAAGATCGGTGCATAAAGGAATCCGAAATTGGTTTTTTTTTTTTTTTTTTTTAAAGGACAAGTTATAGAAGTATTTTATCATCCGAGATGAACTCCAGTATAGAAAACTGTGTGCCAGATACGTGATTTGTGATGAAACATGGTTCATCATGACACAAAGCAAAGCAAGCACGGAGTGACAGCGAGGAGACTAAGCAAGTCCGGTCGAGGTCAGAACATGCGCATCTGCTGGAAAGGTGCTAGCATCCGTTTTCTGGCACTCCGCAGGCATTTTGCATTTCTTCACTAATGAAGGACAATCAATGCAGCCTATTACTGTCACAAAAGCTGCATATTGCAACAGGCGAAGCCGACAGCCAATCCGAAACGTCATTCTTCTCCTTGAACATGCGAGGCCACATTCTGCATTGGACACCTCTGGAACGCCGTCTTTACAATCCTGCGACTAGCATTTTTTTGGACCACTCAAAAAAGATCTAGGACAGCGGTTTGATCATGACACAAGTGTACAAGAGTTCATACTGGCTCTGCATGTGTCCTTCTTTCTATAAGTATGGCCTCAAAAACTTGCCAATCCAATGGAGAAAATGTGTATCGAAGGCAGGACACTACGTATAAAAGTAATCTGTATATGAGCATTTTTGTTTGTTGATACAATAAATTTCAAAAAAGAATTCCCGTTTATATTTGATCCACCCTTGTACCAAGTAGAGATTCAGTTAATGACATTATCTGACAAAAGTTGGGTGACTGAATTACAACGTAAAGTGTAAGAAACTCACATTGTCACTAGAATTTTTATCCAAACGCTGACTTACAATCACTTTTACTATTTGCAAATACTCAAAATGAGCACATTAATAAAATGTTCCGTTATAATTCACTAACCTGTACTGATGGAACTTCTACACATTCACTACTGACAGACCAATACCCAATAGTAACAACACAACTGCTACAGCCAACTGATTCTTAACAACTCTGATACACACTGGTACAATCATAACTAGCAACTCAACTGAACCTGACTTTACACTGCGTTTACAACCTTCCATTCACAAATTAAATGTTCTAGAAAATAAAATTACTCGAACTCAAGTAAAATCATCTAGATCTTAGGAAATCAAATGGATTTACAACAATACAAAATACAGAGAGATAAAAGCTACTTCATCATCAGTGACTGTGCTCAAATATTGCATTTTTCACTTCTTCCATGACAACTTTTAAGATAGTGGAATGAGTTGACCAGGATTTGCCATCACTATGACACCAGGGATGTAAACATTCTAACAATGGCTCTTTGCTCAGGAGTTAATACAATTCTGAATATTGTTCCTATGCAGCTCTTGATGGAGAGAGATGTGATAGGAATGGAACCTTTGGTGATGGAGAATGCAAAGTACACTTGCCTGACTCATTCCACTCCCACGTGTGATTGTGTGGCAACATATTTGTGTATCTACTCTAACAACAGCCAAAACATTCATTTCTCCTACATCTCCAGTCTCCTGTTTCTTTCTCTTATGTTTTCCTGGTGTTAAACTAGCACTTTCATGTAAGTGTTTGAAGAGGTTGATAAATAAATGTAGAGATGGTTGACATATATTGGGATATTTTCCCTATACACCATAAGCCTTAAGGCTGGACCTCATTCGGAGCTTAACAGACGGGCCCTTTTGGAATGAAAAAAAAAGAAAAACACCATACAAGAACAAACTACATTCTTCTACTCTCTCCATACCCCATGGGCATGTCAGCTTTTTCTGCATTAGTAAATCCTATCATCATTCACAACCTACTGCTTGAACTATCACTGACTAGAATGTGGCAATGTACAAATGAACTGCAAACATCTGTAAACAAACCATAACAAAATTGTATCTAGCAACTAAGCAGGTTGAATGGAACCCATAATTGTCACTGTGTAAAAGTTACAAAATAGATATCTCGTGAGCTATTGGCATTACAATTCTGCGGAAAACGTCATAAACATTCTAATTTACCATACTTTTGATCTTTTATGTCATTAGGCATGTGTATGTTTGCTATAAAATTACACCTAAGTGTTATTAAATTCTGACTATCAACACTGTGAAAACTGCACACCAATAACAGTGTCCATTTTAGAAATATTGGACGTGCAAGTTTTAGATGATTCAGCCTTTATTTTATCGGAGCATAAAGACTTAGCCATCAATGATTCATGTTCATTTGCCAGGAATATTAAAAAAAAAAACAAAAAACTATTGAACCTCTATGCTGACTTCCAATAATAGGCTAATCTCACTACTGACAGAGCTTTCTAAAATAATGAAGTAAACAATGGTTAAAGCATACATGAAGCTAAACAATATTCTCCTATCATCCTAGTTCGGTTTTAGTTATACATAAATGCAAATTTTAGAATTAGTAAAAGCATTGGATAAAATTGAACTACCATTACAAACTTTCTGTGATTTAGCTATGGTATTTGACAACCTCTTCATCAATAGTTAGAACTTCATGGTTTTAATGAGATCTCTATTAAGTAATATAAATATTTCGTAACCTCCAAGAAACCTCAATAAATTAGATATGATTTGAAATCTAGCGTAAGTTGTCACAAAGTATCTATGTTTGAGCCATTGTTATGTTTTAACAGCTATTCATATTTAATTTCAGTAAGGAGCCAACAGATGTGCTCTTTGCACATGATACTAGGGTACTTATATCAGAAAAGTGACATCAGCAAATAAAGAGACATTGTCAATAACACATTCAAAAAGTTCAAATTTGCTTTGAAGAAATACAACTATCATCTTTATTAAGTTTAAAAGAAAGCATAAGTGCGAAATGGAGTTAACAATTAGATACAGTATTCACACTAATGTATTTCAAACAAAATAACTTTGTTTCTGAAACAAAGATCCAGTTAGAGAAAACAAATAAAAGTCATGCAATGAAATCTCAGCTCTGATTGCTTTCTCTTAAGAAATGTAAAAGTCTGCTCAAGCAAAATGACTTATTTTAAAATAAATATGTTGGCATAACCCTCCTCCTTTTCTGTCTCCTTCCAGCTCCTATATTCAGTAAAGTTATCGCTCTTGTTGCATGATGCAGTATGCCATGTAAATCATCTGACGCCTGAGTACAATATGCTGTAAAGTACTGTGATGCTGTCATATTGTGACTTTGTGGGTTCGTGAAATGAAAAGTCACAAACTCAACAATGTTCTTTATTTCCATTGACTTACAGTTGAACACTTGCCGATTACATAGAATTACGTAATGCACACATTTACAATTCACCAGTTCGTCCGTTGCAGTTCCACTGTACGCTCACAATTATGTAAATTCTTCCGTTGCACGCACACAGTCTTCTCGTTCACTAACACGGCGCTACTTCGCTGCTTGCCAAGCACTGACTGACCTCACTCATTGCAGCCCTTTTTATAGGAATATCACTGTTTTCTAGAAGTCTCTGGTTTCAGTGAATCACCGCAAAAATGCCAGACGACAGGGGCAGGGAAAAGAGGCGGCCAACGACAAGTGACACTCCCCCCAATCAACCCCTCAGTTAGTGACAGAGACTAATGGGAGAGTGTGGCTTGTCTGCCTCTGGCCCCTTACTCAGCTGTCGTTGGTTGTGCTTTCCGCTAATTGGGTGACATTATGTATATGTGAGTATTGTGATAGTACCTCCTGTAATTTCTAAGTTAAAAGGAAACTCTTCATATCAAACTTGTGAGGTGATTGCTAATGAGTGAATCAGAGAGGACAGATACAAATTATTATGTAGAGGAGTAAGATGATAACCAGGATAACTGGAACTGACGGACGAGCTCCATCTACTGATGCCAGTCCCTTCAGCAGATGATGCCAGTTGGGGAAGAGGAAATTTAAATTTGTAGGGAGCAGTGTTTCTTAGTTGGAGTAGAAATAAAGTAAAAAAAGACTATTTTGTGATAGATGAGATGTAAGGTTATGGGAACCCAGTAATCTGTGGGTTTAATTACTTTGTTATGTTAGCAAGTAGATCATATCTGCCAAATTTATAAATCGATTAGAATAATTTGATTTAAAAATGAAGTTAATAATTATCCAAGGTCCAGCTGCATTAAACACGTGGGAAAAAATCTTCATAAACAAATATGAAAGAAAATTGTTTAATTTCAACAATACCTTTGAAGAAAACCCAAACTTAAACTTCGACAGATACGCACCTATTACCTCCAATGAGTACACCAAACCAACATCGACAACAGCTGATGACGTTAGGAAGATCCTAATGAAATGCGTTCTAGGTAAACACTAGCAATAAGTGGAGCAATGAGTATTAGTTCGAATCAAAATTATATTACTTTTGTGCCTCATTGTATCATAGTCCTTACACATTGGACTAGTTATATTGTCACCCAATTATCGGAAGGCGCAACCAACTGGCGGCTGGGTGAGGGCCAGAAGAAGAACGGCGAACTACACTTCTGCGTGGACTACCGAAAGCTGAACGTTGTCACTCGGAAGGACTGTTTCCCCTTACCCTGGTTTGACGACACCCTGGACACGCTAGCTGGTGCACAGTGGTTCTCGACCCTGGACCTAAAGTCGGGCTACTGGTAGGTAGCTCTAGACCCGAGAGTCAAGGAGAAGACCGCATTCTCGACAGGCCAAGGGCTCTGGCAGTTCACAGTTATGCCCTTTGGCCTCTGCAATGCACCAGCTACCTTCCAACGCCTCATGGAGTCAGTGATGAGAGGGCTGACTTTTGGCGCCTGCCTGCTATACCTGGACGACAATATCAATGTCGGGAAGACTTTTGAAGACCATCTCGAGAATCTGAGTAAGGTACTACAGAGACTGCAGTAGACCAACTTGAAGCTGAATGCGAAGAAATGCCAACTCTTCCAAAAGGAATTTAACTACTTGGGCCACATAGTCTCAGTAACCAGGGTGGCCACAGACCCCGAGAAGACACATGCTATGGGAGATTGGCCTCGCCCAAAGGATAAGAAAGAGTTGCATATTCTTCCAGGGCTGTGCAGTTATTACTGCCACTTCATAAAGGGGTTCTCCAACTTCGCCAACCCCTCACCCGCCTAACAGAGCAACACCAGCCTTATGTATGGACGGAAGACGCTGAAGACGCTTTCCAGCACCTGGTGGCGCCACAACCAGGTGGCGCCTTCATTGTGGACACCGATCACTGGCCGTCTCTTTCCTCTCCCCCTGCGGTCGAGAACCTTTAGGGTTATTCACTGAAACGCGAGACTTCCAGAAACAGCGATATTCCTATAAAAAGGGCTTGCAGTTGGTGAGTCAGTTCAGTTCTGGGCGAGCAGCCGTGAGGATCGTCCAGGGAGTGGATGGACTGGAAGAGGGTGTACGTGTATCAGAGGAGTTGTACATAACTGTGAGCGTGCAATGGACCTGTGACAGACAAACTGGTGAATTGTATTTGTGTACGCTAAGTAATTCTATGTAATCGGCAAGTGTTTCAACTGTAATTCGGTGGAAAAAAGAACATTTTGAGTTTGTGCAATTGGACTTTAAATTTCACGAACCCACAAATTTATAATATGAAACTTGAATGCCTAAGCCTTTAACACTTTGTAGCCCAAAAGGCAAACTAAATTAGTAGTTCCCCCTTAGTTTGTATTCTCTGCAAGTAAACTTAAAATCAGACATAATATCAAAGGTTTGGATCTCTCAATGGGTACTATGCTGAATTACCACACCAACATGAATGTCTAACAAACACTCACTAATTTAGATGTACATTCTGTGTAAAATATACAAATTTCAGTTGCAAGAGATTTTACTGTGGATCACATTGTCCTAAAAGATCAAGTTCAACACTGAAGGTGATCTTAAGGTTGAAGCACTCAGTTTTTCATAGAGGACATTGTTGACAATAGAAATGTAAGAAACAAGGACAGTCATTTTACAAATTCACATCACACATCTGGTCCCTAAGAAGAAAGAATAGTGAAACTTCAAACATGTGATGCAATAAATGTTGGAATTCTGAAAGTTCATCAATGTCCATGTATGAGAAAACAGATTCAACTGATGTCTATTAGCTTATTACTCTTTGATTTACAGCAGATGACAAGAATATATGTAGCCAACCTCTGAAAGAAAACTCCACATACCAACAAAGGAACTGTTTGGTACATAAAATATGAAACTAATTAGTTGCAGTAATGTTGGAAAAGTCCTGAGAATGCCTGCTTGTGTGTAAACAAACGTTGTTGGATTGATTCATAGACATTACTCAGATAAATACTATTGCATATAAGCAGCTATATGATGTAATACTGGAGTGTTATGTAACAGAACATCAGACAATATCTGATTTCCAAGTTATTCTCCTAAAATGTGCATGATTTTCATAGAAAAGGTAGAATTGGCAAAATTGACAACAGTATGTTTCCGTCATCCCATACCAAAGGGTACAGAATAACAGATCCTATTTTTATGAGTGTACCATGTACACAGGAGGACCCAGAAATAATATAAATAAATGAATAACTGTTTGTTGTTGACAGTCATACATATGACATGTAGAATGTACCTGAAGTTTACTTAGGATGGGACCTGAGGAGCAAACAAAGAAACAAACAAAAGACACACATATGATATGGGTATGTGAGTGATGTGCATGAATCCGAATAAAGATGTGAATGATTAATTGGAATGTGCTTATACATTAAATTTAAATACTAAATTTGGCAATTTTCAAGTTCCATAATGTGTCTTGTTCAAATATATATTATAACTAATACACATTTCCTTATTACATTTTCTTAATAAACTACCAATACATGTACAAAAAATGTAAATACAACATATTTACAAAATAAAATGCTGGATAATATTAAACCCTCCCATGATCTTGTATGTAAACAAAATATGGCTGCTCTATTGTTATGTGACATAAAGATAGCACACATTATTACACAGAAGCAGTGGCTGTATTGTTATTTCTTAGAGCAGCACATCATGCATTGTTTTATTATTTTACTGCATAAGGTCATACTGAGAAACCTGGTAAAACAAGTTAATTGTACAGGGCTGCACAATATAAAAAGAACATCAAACCAGAAGAAAAAGAAGAGGAAGAATTTCTGGTTAAACCGCAGGAAGACGGCGTAGATATATGGCAGGCTTGACGTCATGGCTGGAGAGTTGCCAACTGTGAAAGCATGCTTTTGCTGAAAATCCTGACACTATGTATGCAAACTAACCATATAATACATAAGGAACCTGTTTTTGTTTCTCTTCTTTTTCTCCTGATGTTTGTACACTCCTTGTGTACGGTTGAGGAAATCATGTTTTAAAAGCGCCTTATAAAAACCTCAAAATGTCCACTGGAACCTCTATAAGAAACTTTGATTGGAATGTGACTGTTACAGCTAAGTGATTCAAAAGCAAAATATCTACCTAAGTACCAAAACCAAGACCCAAACTCAGACCCTTGCTTATAATTTAAGTGTTAAGTATAAATATATTTTATACAGAAAAAACACAGGAATTTAATGAAATTGCTTCACAAAATAAATTATTCATATATGATATATATTTTTTATATATAAGCAACCACTATATAATGTCAAACAGTGCATTTCAACTTTGCATCATCTTCTGAAATGTTTTTCTATAAAACTAAGAATGCCTTTGTTGAAGTTAGTGATAACTTAAAACAAGATTGGAAAGATAGAGTCAGACTGAAAAATTCAATACCATTGCTTGGATTTGAACCATGTATCTTCTGGTCTCCGTCCAGCCGCTCTAAACCATTGACCTACTATGGCCAACGTGCCGACATGACATTAAATTCTCAAACTGACTCGTATGTATGAGAGTCCTTAGTGGTCTACCAGGAAACATACGAGTCAGTTGGAGAATTTCATGTAATGCTGGCACTTTGGCCATAGTAGCACAATTGTTTAGATCTGTGGTTCAAATCCCGGCTATGGCATTGAATATTTCAGTCTGACTAAGAACAATTAATTTCCAGAAATAAGATTGTATTGAAATGTACATTCACTTTTATTTTTACTTGTGACATCATTTCTCCAAGCCTCAAGCATATTTTAACATTTACAATAAATTAATTTTAAATTCACTTATAATTCATTATTTAAACTACTCTTTTATGTTTTATCATCTCAATTATTATACACTGCCAGTATCCTTACACATTACAGTATTACTAATTTATAACAAGAAAATGTGTTGGCAACATCTCTATATTTTGGCATTTTCAACACTTCGCAGTTGGCAACAGTTAGTGTTCGTCATTCCATACCAAAAGTCTACGCAGTATTTCTGCAGTTTAACCGAAATTATGCTCTATATATTTAGAGTAAAGCAATTACAATTATCAATATATTGAGAATTTACGAGTATCACATTTAACATGAGCTAGCTATGTCACAGCCTTACTGTTACTAACAGAACCCTAACCACTTTCATATAACCATGGATGAAGTCGCCTCAACTCTCTCCCATATAAACCAGACAAACATTACTGGTAGTGAACCGCCGCCCTTCACTACTCTTTGAATGCGAGTACACGCGAGAATAACCTAACAGACCTACTTGTACCTCTTAAGGCATTCGCTATATAACATATGTACTTTAAACCATACTAGGTTTTGTATCACTTTGTGATTCTACAGAGCAACAAATAGAAAGTTAATTTTGTATCAAATTAGGTTAAAAGAACTGATGTATCATACCTGTGACTCTCCCTTATTTCCTGTACATACACAAAAACAACTCGTGGATCTGTACAATTCAAAAGAACGTCTGCTCTAATTGCCTCTACCATCGCTTGCTGTTCGTTTCTTTCGAGACACAAAGAAATATAAGAATACTTGGTACAACTTCAGCAATTCAAATGTTATGCTGCTCTTTCGAATTCATGTACTACCAAATTCACATCTGACCTTGAGTTTAATTAGTTATTAGTAAGTTAACTTTACTTAAAACGTAACAATAAATACTGAATATAAAGTAATTACAATTTCGCAAAAGCAATAAACAATGAAGGCCTGACCATCGTAGTTAATGTGTAAACTTTGTATTTTCACTGCCAGCATGATCCAACTTCGTATTCATTCATGAATGGAGTCACGCGTCATATGTTAGTACAGTAAGGGATTGAATTAAACAGTGAAAAAAAGCTTGTAATTACAAATTCGTAGCACAAGTAATAATAAAGCTAACAGTCTTTATTTATAAACCATTTTGAAAGTCCACACCTTCATCTAGCATCTGCAAATTTTTTATTCAAATGAAAACTGGGATTTGGTTAAGTAGCCTTTCATTTGTGATTTTGTATTATTATGCCTTTATTTTGCATTTTAATATATTTTATAACACTTCTAAAATTAGTTTGGTGTTATAATTTATAATATTACTAATTTTAATATGTTCATGCAGTCCTTCTTTGTATAATAATAGTAGTAACTTGTCATTTGTGTTCTTATTAATTAATACTGCAACCAGTTAGCACTTGTTCTTTGTTACCTACATATGTATCTTTCCACTACTATAATATGGGTCATACCGTTTTATTCTCATTTTGTACACTAGTGAGGGAGTTAAAGCTCTACGTAGTGTAATATGGAAGATGCCTTACGGATGTTTAGTAGCAGAAACATTCATTTAAAGCAACCTAATGTAACTGATACCTTGTCACTTGTTGCAGACTCACAAAGTGATACAGAAAGTTTGTGTAGGTTACACGTATGATGTGTAGGAGTGTTCCGTGTAGCATAAATTGTGAAATTAACTATTTTACTATTCATGCAACACAAACTTCCGTATCCTACGACTGTGTTTTGTGTCTCTGCAGAGGTTAAGGGCAAGAGTAAACTTTAATATTTGTTTCCAATGAACCGTGAAGAGCAAAATTATCGCATGTAGAGGCTAAAATTGTGGTAACGTTTATACGATAATGATCCGTGTGTTTCATTGTTGTGCTCACGAAAGTTTGACGAGTTATGTTATAGAACACATAATGAACTAACAGCTGAGGATCGTAAGCCGCAAAGCATAGCTGAGCGATGACAAAACGTAGCCAAAATATCAGTGTAGGTAAAACCCAATAATCCTTAAGTACTTGTATTAAAGCAGAATGTATCTACTCTAAAAGCACTAATGTAACTGTTTAGTAAGCGTTGAACTTACAGAACTGGAGCGTATTGCATCTTTAGAAGTCTGGACACTGACAAAACAGAGACTTTAGATATCTTCTTTAATGACCTGAACGTGTATTATTGTACACTTAACTTACATTTAAGGACTCTTCATCAAACCTAGCAATAAAGATGATTAAGAGCAAATAAAAAGCTCCAATGTTATCATTTCATCCTTTGGCAGGTAACTTACACACCGACCCATAAGTCCACATGTTCTCATGCTCTGTTTTAACTCCTTTGTTATACTAACAACCAATACTAGCAGATAAATGTCACATTCTGAATGCTGAGTTTGCTGTCTCTTTAGAAGGTATGACTTCTCTCTCCCTACAGCAGGCAAGTCTCCTTGGTGCCAGTCGTAAGGTAACCCAAACTGTTATAATAATGTACTTGTTACAGAGTTACAACAATGATATTAGCATGTTACACTATACTGAAAATATAAACTTATTGTCTTTTTCCTAAAGTAATGAGTCTGATTCTGCATAATGTTGATGTGTATCTCAGATATGATAGACCCTAGTGGTTCACCAGGAATATAAATGAGTTGATTGGAGAATTTAATGTCAGGACGGCAAGTTGGCCATGGTAGCTCAATGGGTAAGAGTGACTGGACGAAAACTAGGAGATCCGTGGTTCAAATCCCGGTCATGGCATTGAATTTTTCAGTTTAAAATTAAATTTTATAACTTTGCTTCAAAATGCAAATAAAAAAGCTAGTCTTTACTAACGCCTTATGTCTGACTGAACCAAACTTCATTTATAAGCAAACACAAACCCTCAAATTTCTAAATTGATCTTCGCTGCTCCTGTATAAGGAGTTTACTGTAAACTGCTGACACTTTCTTAGGGAAAGAACAATCCCAAATGTATACTATTCATTAAAACCAGACCATTAAGGCAATTTTTTACTCTCATATGCATCTTTAGTGGTGCAAAATTAGCTAGCTTATCTTGTTTCTTTAATTTTGGTAAGTGTAATTGGTAATGAAGCAATGCAGTAAGCTGTTGTATAGATTAGGGCATGCTGCCTTTCATTTGTCTTGAGAGACAACAGGTGTTTTACATTTGAAGGTCTACTTGCTCAATATTTCGAAAATAAGTATTGACAATAGAATAAAAAGAAGTATTTCAGAAAGTGGAGTGCCATTGTTACTCAAATTAGGCAAGTGAGTCAACCTTGTATATACTTTTCTCCACTTACAAGTTTTTTTTGAAGACTAGTTTCTGGGGACTTCTCCCTTATCGTCAGTTCTGTGGTTGACTGATGATGCATCCGATGTCTGCATCTGGCTTGGTGTCGTGCTGTCATCTAATGTCCTGGTAAGTCTGATGACGTCATCTACCACGACTCACTTGCCTAATTTGAGTAAGTATTGACAAGTAACTACATGATCATAATGTAAAGGTAAATCTGCATAATTTTACCAATCACATTTACTCAGTAGCACTGGAGAGTACATTGGTCAGAGTTTGCTTAGAAAATTTATAAAAATTATAATTATATTAAATATAATTCTTCTGCCCTAAGAATAATCACTTCATGTTTGTTGACTGAAAAGTCACTTGTTCCAGCTCCAAGGGGCATATTCACGCATTCAGATCACAATCACTGTAGAAAATAAGTGTGTATAATAACAATTTAATGTAATACTTGCAATATTTCAGCTCAAATTTGTCTCAGGACTTAACCATGCCCTTCGCTGTAACGAAATATCAAAACCCTACTTTGAAGACGTACTAAACATTAACTCAATCTGTTTCAAACTGCATGCAGAAAGGGTACTGTTTATTTATGCTTGATTTAAGTGTTTTCAGGAAGGAAATTTGTTATTTTTCATGCTTCTCTGTGTTGAATGAAATAATGTTGGGAAACTGTAACCATATGAAAGATAAAACAAGCATCGTTCATGTTCTAAGTAGTGTAGAGATTGGATTTTTGTATGGTCATGATCATAAAATAAAATTGTTACTTACTAACAGATCTGTATCTGTCATTTTCACATATTAATATCTGAGCAGAACTAATGAGAATGTTCTCAGTTCAGGTGCGTGAGATGCATGAACCACATTCGGCAGCGCTGGTAGGAGCAGCAGGCTTAGGATTTGCTGGAGTTTAAAGTATGACACGCCTCCATAACAGAAAATATATGTATTTACCAGTAACAATAAAACTTAAACAAGGATACATGATAGGTTGATTGAACCATGGATCTCCTGGTTTCCATCCAGTCGCTCTAACCCATTCATCTACCATGACTCGCTCTAGACGTTCTCGGGCTTCGAGCCAGGTAAGCAGATGTTGTGACATCGACGTTGTGACATTGCATCTCTCCCATCATCAGGATGTTGAATGACTTAGGGGTGGGGCAACCCATATATATACTGGTCGCCAAGGAAAATGACGCGGACCAATCAGCGAGCGGGCTTGCGATGGTGTAATGTGACGGACCTCTCAGAAAACACTGGTCACATTACAATTAACTAAATTACACTCTTCTGTTTCTGTATTTTATTTTATACTTTTTATATCTCTAGTGCTGGTCTTAAGGCATTTTGGCTAAGCAGATCCTTTAAATATCCTAATACAAAGTATTTAGAGTTAAGCTTTAATATCATGACTTTCATTTGTTTACTGCAACTGGGAAATGCTTCCTAGACCAAGAATATTTGTAAGTGAGAATGTTTTATCTGATTATTAATTCCATTTCCTGCTTATGCTGTACTTAAAGCTTAATAAACTTTCATAGTTTACTGATGTGCCACAATGTGACTTTTGTGATATTACTATATTAGTATCATGTACAAAGAGCTCATCAGATTTTAATGACAAGTCATTTATAACTATTAAAAATAACAATAGCTTGACATAGAACCTTATGGGACATCTTTAGTAATAATGTGTGATACCAACTGATATCCATTATCTTGGTTTCGTGGATTGTGTTAAAGAAATATTTGAACTGGTTTATAGAGATCTCAGCCATCATAAATTGTAGCAAGAGGTTGTACAATGCCATAGCTAAATCACAAAATATTACTAATGGTAATTGTTTATTATTGAATGCTCTTAGTAATTCTTAAGTCAGCGTGTATGTTTGTTTATGTAGAAGAAAAGTAAATTGATGGGTGAATATTGTTTAACACAATGTATGCTGTAACTCAGTTGTATAATGATAGAAAAGTCTGTCAGCAGTGAGATTATCCTATTATTGGAAGTCAGCATAGAGGCTCAACTGTTTTCTTTTTTTTTAGTATCTCTGATAAAAAGAGAATGAGTGATATATGGCTGAGAGTCTTTATGCTCTGTTAAGATGTATTTGGTACTTATGTCATCCCAAGCATAACATATTCTTGTTTTTAATGAGGTAATAATTTATCACCTCTCTCTAGGAGTTGCAGAATCTATTTCAAATTGCGGTTAATTTTCAGATACAGTTTTTATTATAGAGTTTTAAGTGCAGTTCAGTTTAGGTAATTCTGTTTGAATTTTTGCTACATTAAGGAAATGTATTAAAGGTATAAGACAGATACTACTCACTTATTATTATCATCGGATGATTTATAGATCAGTAATACTACTTGCAGTAATTGTCTGTTTCAAGTTTATGTTTTATTTCACAAGTTTTAATTTTGTTATGGGATTCATCAACAGCTACTGAATCATTCTTTCCTTTTGATTCATTTTTCTCTTATTTCTCTTTTAGTTTATAACTCTACTACTTTTTGTAGTGTTTTTTAATGTTATGGTTATTGCATATCTGATATAGTTGAAAATGTATTCTATTTGAACAGAACTTCCATATACCTGAAGTAATCCAAGGTCTGCCTTGTGATAAATGTATTGTTATCTCGGTGAAAATAGCTTAAAATGTTAACAGCATATAATTTAGAAGTTCATCAAATTTGTCATTTACTTGAGTCTAGGTGCAGACATGAGCCGTTATGTCATATTTTAGCAGTCATTTAAATTTATTGCTATGCTGATCACTGACTATTCTTGCTGTACTTTTTTTATGTCTGTCTTGCTCACAAATGCTGTTGTTAGAAGTTGCTTGGGTTCCCTCATAGGGAGAGAGCTGAAGCATATTGACCGAATAGATGACATTGCATTTTTAAAAAGTAAAAAAGTGTAGCTAAATGTTGTTGCAATGATGGAGGAAGCTATGATGATGCACCACATTCTGGCACTATCTTGAAGCAGGATTATTTGAGATGAAGGTAACGATCTAAAAGAAATATAGAAGTTTATCCTACAGCGCAGGATAATTAGGGACAACTGTAATTGCCGAGCGGTAACAGGGCTGATTAATTTAATATTACAATTGTTGAAGACTGGACAAATAACACTTTTCTTGCTCAAAGATGGAAATTTGACTCCTCATAAACATTTTAAAATTCTTTGATACAATTACAAATATTACTGCAGTATTTTTACAAATGGCGTTAGATGCAACAATGAACAACAACAATGGTTACACCATTACCTACGTTACATTACTTCTTTACTTTATTACAAATACTAATTTCTTTGACTATTCCTAACAAAACATGAAAGATCTAAAATAACTGCTACAAAGGACACATATATGATGTGTAAGAATCTTCAGTTGAAAATGAAATGGAAAGTCAAATGTGTGAAGCAAATTCATGGAAAATGACAAATCTCTTAATCAACAACACTGCTTCCTAATGTCTGCTGTCAACAGATCAACTTCAGTATACAAGAAACAGCTTTGCACATATAACTTAATATCACACAAGCACAAAACATGGAAAGCGAGATTCATGTGGCATAGGTCCAGGTAGCCAGAGCAACTAACGAAGTAGCTTCTTCCATGTTAAAATATATGAAGGAATTTTCACAAGATACACTTAAACACTGAAGATTTCTGCCAAAAACAAAATAAGAATAAGCCTATAGGTATAATGGTCATCACTGATGTTCATAGGATTTCCAACTTGTAGTGCATTGATAATATTACCATAATAAATAAAAAATAAATAAATCACAAATAATGCCATATAGAAAATTATGTTATGTTATTATAATGGGAGGTCCACAAGAGGAACTACATTACTGAGCTCAACCTGTTCATATTACTGGAAGAAAAACATTTCATTACTCAGAAATGTTCAGTATCACTCCTAAAGAAGGATAAGATTTTAGAAAAATATGAAGAAGCATTAAACATGAAGTGATTTCATAAAACATCAGCTTTAGATGGACACAGCAAATGTTCTATAACTATAATCTGTGGAAGATAAATCTATTGATCATCTCTGGAACATATTCAAACTTCTATAGAACACTGAAGCCAACCTGGATGTCCACAACATTATAACTTACTTTGAAGTAACCAAGGTATTTATGTACAAAGAATGTGTTAGAAATGTTTGTAAAACTAAACACTTTTACAATAAATATTACATTAATTATACTTTATTGTAATACTTCTATTGCTTCACTGTTGTCAGCTTCTGCTTTTACGTAATAAATACTGTTGCTTATACGATGTGTGACTGAAGTCATGTAGCATTACAGATTGCAATGTTCAGGATCTCTACAGTACATAAAATACAGTAAAAATGTTTAATCTGTATAGATTTCTACAAGTTATAAATCGTATGTATTAAAGTGTCCATGAAACAACATTTTTTGCTGATTTAAACTATGTATTTTAAAAATAGAAATGGCATTCCTGTTGAAAGGTTAAAAATGTCTCTTCACAAGTAAAACTGAAGCACTAATTTTGAAATACAAACATTTAAAACATTGTATGTTAACAACAGCTGAATAAGCAATGAATGCTGTAGTAAGAACAACATGCCAGTTTAATTTTGACTGTTTTAGACAACAATAATGCTATTTTCTACATCAATTACATTCATTCAAACAATAGCTTATATCAGCAATAAAATATGTTTATATTGTAAGTATAAAGCTTAATAAAAATGCTATATAAAGAATTAGTTTAATTCTTCCAGTATGTCATTTAACTCATTCATAACGTCAGTTTTTAAATTAAATCTTTTATTTCAAAATATCACTAGGTCTATATTTTCATGTTATTCAGTAGTACATACAGCTGACAGACATTGAACATCTGTCTGCTTATTTCCAGCAGGACTCTGTCACAATGCATACAGATAAGTAATTAATTTATTTCAAAAATGTTTTATAGATCATTAATAAGGGTTTAAGGCCAGCTAGGTCTCTTGATTTTCGCAATGTGTGATTCTTATTTATGGTGCAATATGAAAAATAAGGTATACAAAACTATGTAATTCACACATAGGAAGCTGAACTACCAAGTAAATGCAAAGTTCCATATACCATACATGTATGGATTCACATGGCTGGCATTTCCAACATCTGTAATAAGGTATGCTTTTTAATTTTGTGATAATGGTTAATGTGATCTGACCTGCATGCACATGTATTGTTGTCATATTGCATTCCCTGTAAGTGGGTGTGATGTGAATACATCTCTAAAAAGTACTATTTGCACTCAGACAGAAATGCAAATTTTGGGAAAAGTGATCCACAAAGAAGATAGGAAGATAGACACTACTCTTGAAAAGGATCCCCAGGAAACTCTAATAAAGCCCTATATCACATTTATAATGAATTTAGCGCAAAATCAAGACTAATCTGATTCAAAATTGATAAAGCAAATGTTTAAACTCATTAGAACTGTTACTAGCAAAGCATTCAGTTAGAAGTATTAATAAAGACCTACTTAAAGAAGTAGAACTGTGCACGCTGATCGTATATCGTATGACCGTGAGGCCAGGATGCTTTTGATCATGTTTGTACTTTCTAGTGTTTGCGTGACAGAGGAAATAGTGGTTCACGTTGTCTTTGTGTAGTAGAGTAAGAACACCAGTAGGTGCAACATAATAATGGGCAAACAAAAGAAAGAATTACAGAAATGAGCTTCAATCGTCACATTGAGGAATGAAGGGTACAAATAAGTAAAAACTGAAACTTCATAGGTCTATAATGTATGATACTGTCTGGAGACATGAAGAAACAGGACAAAACAGAACCCGGCCACATCTGATAATGTCTCAAGAGACATCAGAACAAGAGGATAAGTACATTGGTTTGAAGCAAATAAGCTACCATTATACTATGAGAAATACTTATACTATGGGAAATAAAGTACAACCTAGAAATGGAATTAACAGTCAGAAACTAGAGTAGAACTAACGTATTTCATACAAAATTTCTTGGGCACGAAAATAGGGAACATCACATTAGCACATAAATGGTTGGTTAGTATCTAATGTTAAGCAGTTGGCAATAAATTCATAGACTCTCTTGGAATACATATTTTACTTTGTGATGGTATGTTGACTAAAGATTGGGCATTAGAGCAGGTGGTTGCCATTCATGTCTTTTTATGTCTATAGAAAGGAGACAAAGGAGATCTCACTATACCAATCTTGAATAAATGTTTATTGATATATGCATGGTCTGTTAGAAGCCTAAAAGTTGCTACGGAGTATTTTCTTGTTAGTGTATTCAATCTAGTCATGCTGTTGCATTAATTTTCCCAGCTTTCCTTTTGTTTGTAATATATTATCTTCTTAAATTCTTTGATTATATGTTGATATAATTATTCTTTTAAGAGAGTAATAACTAAGTGTCTCAAATACATTTTAGGCCAGGGTGCTTTTGAACCATGTTTGGACGTATGAATAGGGAAGAAAAAGGAATAAGTGCAGAAACAATTTAATCTTCAGTGACATTTTAATACATTGCATGCTAATAATTTTTCGTCCCTAGAAAACATAGAATGCACTGCATAGATACAAAAGCTCAGGGGAAAGATAATATTGCACGAAGAGGAACAGGAAGAAGGGGAGGCGCAATGGCAGAAACCTCAGTTTATGTGAGTTACAAACTAGCACTAGAAATTGCCAGATCTTCTAGTAGCTTTTCTGATGGTCCACTTATTAAACAATGTATGCTTATAGCTGCAAATAAATTCAACCCTGTCAGTGTTCGCCAGTTCGAGAGTGTCAGTCTGTCACGTCATACTATTTCACGCAGAATGCAAGATCTGGCGGACACTTACATACAATTTATTGAAAGAGCAAGAGAACTCATTGCATTCCCTATTGCCATTGATGTGAGCACTGACTTATCAAATATGGCACAATTATGTAGTTTTATTCGTCGAGTAAGTGAAAATTTGGAAGTTGTGGAATAAATGCTAAATCTGGTGCCAATAAAAGGCACAAGAACAGGATCGGACATTCTCAATTGTGTAGTAGAAGTTGTGGAGAATGCAGGGCTTCCATGGGATACACTCATATTGGTAGCCACCGATAGTGCCCTAGCTATGGTTGACCCACACAACAGATTTGTGACCCTCTTGAAAAATAAACTAGCAAACGAAATAACAGCAGTTCATTGCATAGTTCATCAGGAAAACTTATATGCTAAAACACTGAATCTAAACAATGTAATGAGGCTGGTTGTGAAGATTGTAAACAAACTTAATCCCATGGTCTAAAACACAGACAATTTAAAAGCTTCTTAGAAGATTTAGAGTATGCGTATGTATCATATCATACCATACAGCAGTTAGATGACTCATTCGAGGTAAGGTTTTAAGCAGATTCTTTGAATTATTGTATGAGATATGTTTGTTCATGGAAATGTGTGGAGAACCTATTGAAGAGCTCGTGAATGTTAATTAGAAATGTGATCTTGCATTCATGGCCGATATAAGTGAACATTTGAATACTTTGAATGTTTCACTTCAACGGAAAAACAAATTAATCATAGATATGTTTTGTAGCATTGAAGCTTTCGAATATATGCTCTCATTATGGGAACGTTAACTGTCAAATGGTGATCCTTGTCATTTTCCCAGGTTCGAAAGTGTGATCCGTGATTGTGATTACCTAGAAGTGGGATGCTATGTACGATATCTGCACATGCTTTCCCGTGCATTTGATGAAAGATCTCACGATCTCACCGGCTTAAAAATGGATTTTCATTTATTCACTACACCATTTGACATAAATATTGATGACACTTCCAAAGCTATTCAACTGGAGCTTATCATCCTGAAATGTGATGTAAGTTAGTTGACAGTTACAGAGACAGAGATTTGCTAGATTTCTACAATAGATTTCCTAAATCAAGCTTCCCTGGACTACACAGGCATGCGACATCTAGGATTGCTATGTTTGGTTCGACCTATGTCTGTGAATCCTTATGTTCAGCTATGAAACGCATGAAAAACCCTCCTAGAGCCAACATAAGTGATCATAACTTGCAGTGTGCATTAAGGGTTCAGAGTTGTGTCCAAATGTGGCGAATATTGTGAAAACCAAACGATGTGAGAAGGCAAGAGTGTATACTGAAAACTGAATGCATAAAATTCTTAAATGAAATGCTTATATTCGTGTAATATGAAGTATTCTGTGTAATATTATCACTGTATAGTAAATATTATTTTGTAATTTTAAATTGTTTCAGGGTCAAAATTGTGCTAATTTCCATTAAGTACTGTTTCGTTCTTATAGTTAAAAGTATTGCTTTCATATGCCATCATTTGGTTGTATGGAATTGAAGGCTATAATAATATTACTGCTATTGGGTTGTTTTACTTATAATAACAAGTATTATAGACATATTATACCACATATTATAGAGTTTCTGAATTGTCCCTTCACTACTATCATGTCCTTTATTTTTGGTAATGGAAGTGCAGAATGGTAATGCCACCGCATGAGACGTATCTCCCTAGCACTTGCCAGCAGCGACCAGGCACGCCAGCACCTTGTGAACTGTATAGCCACACCATGCATGTCAGTTGGTGGAGCCGGGTCTAGGATGACTGGATATTGAAGGTAACACAGCGGATCTGACATACGGAAAGGAAGAAATATCAGTCCAGGTCAATAACTCACCAAGTTGACCAGTGCAGTCCTTCCCTTAAATTCAACATATCCTTGTTTGTATCAGTCCCTGTAAGTTTACAGATTACATATGCAATTACGAGTTACTTTTCTGAAAATAAAGTACCTAAAGTCTCTATAATTGTGTGTTTTCAGTTCCTGTTATACTTAATTATCTTGTTAGGTAATTCAGTGCATATCAAGCAACTGTTTTTATTACAAAAGAGGCCATCATATTATTTGTGGTGCATGGATTTAACACTCCTCTAGGCCCTTGTTTAATATTTATTGTCAATACGAATATCATCTGTTAAGCTACCTTCCTGCTCTGAATGACTACAGCAAGAAGAATGTCGGTAATTTGCATAGACTGGCACATAGCTTAAAACTGTTCCAAAGAATATATTACTCTTCTGCAATAAAAATGTAGAGTATCTCTCCATTGTACTTGAAACAATATAACATTTTCAAGAAAGGTTTAAAGTCATTCTTATATACCTACTCCCTATATAATACTGAGACATTCATCACTGCCCCATGCAGCAGTAAATTTTAAATATTGTCCGACAGCAAGCAAAGTTAATTTGATAATTTACTTTATATTGAACTACAGAAATGCATGTTCTGAGGTTAAGGCTTGAAATGATAAATGTACCATAAACGTATGATGTGTTGTTGTTTGGTCACGGTAGAACCTGAGGAACGAACAAAGAAACAAATAAACACATGCTACGAGTGTTTGAGTGATTTGGATAATCCTGAATGAAGATGTGAATGATTAATTGGAACTTGTTTATGCATTAAGTTTCAGTAACATAACTACAAATACTTGTACAAAAACTGTAAATAGAACATAGCTACATATAAAATGCTGGATAATATTAAACACTCCCATGATCTAGCATATAAAAAAAAAATGGCTTGCTCTATGGTTATGACATAAAGGTAGCACATATTATTAATTTTACAGAGTTCTACAGAGTAGAAAGAACATCAAACAAGAAGAAAAGGAGGGCAAGAATTTCTGGTTAAACCGCAGGAAAACAATGTAGATATATGGCAGGCATGACGTCATGACTGGAGAGTTGCCAACTGTGATAGCATGCTTTTGCTGAAAATCCGAACACTACACTAGCCAAATAATATGTCAGAAAACTGCTTTTGTTTTTCTTCTTTTTATTCTGATGCTTGTACATACATACCTTATCCAAGGTTGAGGAAACGTTTTATCAAATGTGCTTTAGAGATAAAAACCTCAAGAAAACCTCAAAATGTCCACTGAAACCCTTGCTTATAATTTGAGTGCTGAGCACAACTAGATTTTATATAGAAAAAAAATCAAATATAATGAAATTGCTTCAAAAAATAAATTCTTCCGATATAATATGTATTTTTTATATTTAAGCAAGCAATATCTAATGACAAACACTGCATTTTGACTTTGCATCGTATTCTGAAATGTTTATATGTAAAAATAAGATTCCTTTGTTGAAGTTAGTGATAACTAAACATAAGATTATAGCAAAATGCACATTCACTTTGATTTTTACTTGTGACATCATTTCTCAATGCCTCAAGCATATTGTCACCAGATTGTTGGAACACCCTATAGAACCAGCTGAGAGCGGGTAAGCAGGGGAGATCGGCCTTAGCCACGCCCCCCCTCGTTTGTGTTATAGTGGTGATAAGGGATGGCTGGGAGAAAAAAAAACATCACTGCGCCGTCTCTCTCTGTTCCACGTGTGTTCTCGCACTTACGGGATATTTCATCTAATCGAGAACCTTCCAGATCGGCAAGCGGACCCTACATAAGCAACACGTCGTGCAAGAGCAGTCAGTCAGTTCTTGGTGTAAGAATGCAGTGCTAGTGAACGACGAGAAGACTGTGTGAGAGCATCGGAAGATTGTACGTAATTACGAGTGCAAGTGAAATTGTAACCGACGAACTGGTGAATTGTAATTGTGTGCATTACGTAATTCTGTGTAATTGGCAAGAGTTTAACTGTAAGTCGGTGGAAATAAAGAACATTTTTGAGTGGTGAAATTGGACCTTTCATTTCACGAGCCCACAAAGTCACAATATTTTAACATTTACAATAAATTAATTTTAAATTCACTTATAATTCATTACTTAAACTACTCTTTTATGTTTTATCATCTCTATTATCATATACTACCAGTATCCTTATACATTACAGAATTGCTACTTTATAACAAGAAAATATGTTGGCAACATCTCTATATTTTGGCATTTTCAACACTCCGCAGTTGGCAACAGTTAATGTCCGTCACTCCATACCAAAAGTCTACGCCGTCTTTCTGCAGTTTAACCGAATTTTTGCTCTATATATTTAGAGTAAAGCAATTACAATTAGCAATATATTGGAAATTTACGAGTATCACATTTAACATGAGCCACCTACGTCACAGCCTTACTGTTACTAACAGAACCCTAACCACTTTCATATAACCATGGATGAAGTTGCCTCATCTCTCTCCGATATAAACCAGACAAATATTACTGGTAGTGAACCGCCGCCCTTCACTACTCTTTGAATGCGAGTATACGCGAGAATAACCTAATAGACCTACTTGTACCTCTTAAGGCATTCGCTATATAACATATGTACTTATAAACCATACGAGTTTTTGTATCACTTTGTGATTCTACAGAGCAACAAATAGAAAGTTAATTTTATATCAAATTAGGTTAAAAGAACTGATAGATCATACCTGTGACTCTCCCTTATTTCCTGTACATACACAAAATCAACTAGTGGATCCGTACAATTCAAAAGAACGTCCGCTCTAATTGCCTCTAACGCCGCCTGCTGTTCGCTTCTTTCGAGACAGAAATATAAGAATACTTGAGACAACTTCAGCAATTCAAATGTTATGCTGCTCTTTCGAATTCCTGTACTATCAAATTCACATCTGACCTTGACTTTAATCAGGAATTAGTTAAATTTACGTAAAACGTAGCAATAAATACTGAATATAAAATAATTAGAATATCACAAAAGCAATAAACAATGGAGGCCTGACCATTATAGTTAATGTGTAAACTTTGTATTTTCACTGCCAGCATGATCCAACTTCGTACACATTCATGAGTGGAATCACGCGTCATATTTTAGTACCGTAAGGGATTGAATTAAACAGTGAAAAAAAGCTTGCAATTAGAAATTCGTAGCACAAGCAATAATACAGGTAACAGTCTTTATTTATAGACCATTTTGAAAGTCCACACCTTCATCTAGCATCTGCAAATTTTTTATTTAAATGAAAACTAGAATTTGATTAAGTAGCCTTTTATTTGTGATTTTGTATTATTAAGCTATCAATTTGCATTTTAATATGTTTTATAACATTTCTAACATTAGTTTGGTGTTATAATTTATAATATTACTAATTTTAATATGTTCATGGAGTGCTTCTTTGTATAATAATAGTAGTAACTTGTCATTTGTGTTCTTATTAATACTACAACCAATTAGCACTTGTTCTTTGTTACCTACATATGTACCTTTCCACTACTATAATATGGATCATACCGTTTTATTTTCATTTTGTACACTAGTTAGGGAGTTAAAGTTCTTCGTAGTGTAATATGGAAGATGCCTTACAGATTTTTACTAGCAGAAACATTCAGTTAAAGCAACCTAATGTAACTGATACCTTGTCACTTGTTGCAGACTCACAAAGTGATACAGAAAGTTTCTGTAGGTTACACGTAGGATGTGTAGGAGTGTTTCGTGTAGCATAAATTGTGAAATTAACTATTTTACGGTTGATGCCGCACAAACTTCCGTATCCTACGACTGTGGTTTGTGTCTCTTCAGAGGTTATGGGCAACAGTAAACTTTAATATTTGTTTCCAATGAACCGTGAACAGCAAAATTATTGCGTGTAGAGGCTACAATTGTGGTAACGTTTATACGATAATGATCCGTGTGTTTCATGGTTGTGCTCACGAAAGTTTGACGAGTTGTGTTATACAACACGTAATGAACAAACACCTAAGGATTGTAACCTGCAAAGCATAGCCGAGCGATGACAAAACTTTGCCAAAATATCAGTGTAGCTAAAACCCAATAATCCTTAAGTATTTGTATTAAAGCAGAATGGATCTACTCTAAAATCACTAATGTAACTGTTTATTAAGCGTTATCCATACAGAACTGGAGCGTGTTGTATCTTTAGAAGTCTGGACACTGACAAAACAGAGACTATAGATACCTTCTTTAATGACCTGAACTTGTATTATTGTACACTTAACTTATGTTAAGGACAAGTTTTAATTTTGTTATGGGATTCATCAATAGCTACTGAGTCATTCTTTCCTTTTGAATCATTTTTCTCTTATTTCTCTTTTAGTTTATAACTCTACTACTTTTTGTAGTGTTTTTTAATGTTATGGTTATTGCATATCTGATATAGTTGAAAATGTATTCTATTTGTACAGGACTTCCATATACCTGAAGTAATCCAAGGTCTGCCTTGTGATAAATGTATTGTTATCTCGGTGAAAATAGCTTAAAATGTTAATAGTATATATTTTAGAAGTTCATCAAATTTGTCATTTACTTGAGTCTAGGTGCAGACATGAGCCATGTCATATTTTTGCACTAATTTAAATTCATTGATATGCTGATCACTGACTATTTGTGCTGTAATTTTTTTATGTCTGTCTTGCTCACAAATGCTGTTATTAGAAGTTGCTTGGATTCCCTCATAGCGAGAAAGCCGAAGCATATTGACCGAATAGAGGACATTAGGAATGGAGCGTCGGCATAACAACTGGGATGAATGAATGATGGGGCAATTCATGGAATTTTAGTTTCTAGAACATTTAATTTGTGAATGGCAGGTTGTAAACGCGGTGTAATGTCAATTTAGTTGAGTTGCTAGTAATGATTGTACCAGTAAGTATCAGAGTTGTTAAGAATCATTTGGTTGGAGCAGTTGTGTTGTTGGTATTGGGTATTGGTCTGTCAGTAGTGAATGTGGAGAAGTGCCATCAGTACAGGTTAGTGAGATATAATGGAACATTTGATTAAAGTGCTCGTTCCGTGTATTTGCAAATAGTAAAACTGATTGTAAGTCAGCGTTTGGATAAACATTCTAGTGACAATGTGAGTGTCTTAATCTTTACAGTGTCATTCAGTCACCCAACTTTTGTTTGATAATATCATTAACTGAATCTGAACTTAGTACAAGGGTAGATCAAATTTAAATGATAATTATTTCTTAAAATTTTTCTGTCAACAAAATAATAATACTGGAGTTAATTTCTATAATGGAGATCATCTCGGATGATTGAATACTTCCATAAATTGTCCTAGCAAAAAAACATCTTCAGTAATGTCCCTAATGGGAATAATGTTGTCTGCGGTCATGCTTGTGCCCGATCTCCCCGTATGTCATTTTCTACAGCTTCTTTTCCCACCACAAAATCTTTAACTCACTCCTATGCTCCAGCCTTCAAAAGTATTTCTTCCCCAAACTGTGTGCGGCGCTGTCTCAAATTTTCCGAAGGTTTGGTGCCCCTTGCTGCAATAAATCTGATGATGTATTGTGCAATAGACATGTGCACCTCTTGCTCACTCATGGCATACTGACGATGCCCCATTCTCCGTGGTGTATGCGTGCATAATACCCTCTCTGCAGATACCCCACCAAAATACTGACGAAGTTTCTCCACAAACTTATTACCAACAGCAGCGTTTCATCAAAATTCCCATTTATGTTTGATATACCCTTGAACTATTGAGTTTATCTTTAACATTACATCACTTACATGTTTCAGTCTTTGCTTTGCATCCTTGGTTCTTGTAGTTTAAAACTAAAAAGTGTGACACTATTTACCAAGCTGTATGGTTTGTTGGCCTCCGTGGATATTTTATTACTAAAACTGGTTATGGCGTGCAGTACTAAACCTTCTTGTTTAATTTAACCCTTTCAACGATATGGACGTCATATGACCTCCAAGTTAAAAGGTCCCAAACTGATATGGCCGTGTATAGATATCCTGTGCACACATGCATTTAATGCTTATATATGGTAGGCGTGACATCATGGCTCGAGTGTTGCCAACATCCAAAGCATGTTTCACGGAAGATGCCAACACTACATAAGCAAACTAGCGATACCTATTGATGATAGAAAGTCGCACATTCGTGCATGTGAGTAGTTATTAAGCTTCTGTGGCATCTTCCACCAGTTTTGTCCTCTACTTGTACTTGTCCTCTACTTACACCTCAATATGTGAAATTTTTCGTAGGTGTCCTCGCACAACAAACATTTATACTTAACATGCGGTTATGTACATTTTTCTGATTGCACACTTAAAAATAGAAGACATGTACTACCATTCTAGTTATGAGATGCCTTAGTTGGCAGTTGGTGCCTTTCCAGTTCTGGTTAATCATAGCTTCTGTGTAGTAAAAGTCTTTGCATATTTCTTCCCTTTTATGTTGCAGACTTCCAATCTCTTGACGCAGCTGTTTGTGGCCCTTAGTATTACGTGATATCCTATATCTTTTATGAGGAAGCTTTCTCCTGTTAGAACAAAACTAGCGATACTGTAATACATAAGGAAACTGAGACAGTGTAACATTGCCTACCCACTCTAGCCTCAGCGGCTTCACGATAATAATGATAAAAATTGGTTGTTTTTAGTATTATTATTGTTGCTATTTATTTATTAGGTATTACTTATTATTTAAGAAGTAAAAAATTGTAGTGCATAGGTTTCGGAATATTAAATATTTCTTGTACTTAAACATTTCCCTGTATTCGCATTTCAGAATTGTTAGTTTATAACAATAAATAAAAAATTTGTTGGTATTTATTCTCTGTGTTCACATATTCCAGAGCTTTGCATTTGGCTACAACTTGCTTCCATGACGTCATTCCATCCCAAAATAACCGTATGGCATGAAAGAGCACCTTTACGCAGTAATTTTATGTTAGGTTCCCTGGAATTCATGTTCCTAATTTGTTATTCAAAAACCTGCAACAGCAATCCTACATATGACATGGTTTACTGTCTTCACAACGTCAGTTTGCTGGTTGTGTTACAGGTTTCTCAACTGCTAACCTCTACTCCATACACAGTTACTCAGGTAACATTAATATGTTTTAAATGCATATTATTTTCACTTTGTTGGTAACAGTGTTTTGTCTTCTGTATTTATGGACTGATGTATATTGCAAATATTCCCATTTCAAGTGTCAACAAAACATTGTGTTTAGCTAAGTGCTTTAAACTAAAAATACGTAAATGACTAACTCAGCCTTTGAGAACATAGTGATCCACAGTAAACCACTAGGAACTGAAATTTGTATATTCGGCCCTGGATTAGGCTTAAATTGGGCTTAGGTTGCTAAGAGACTCAATCTTAAGTGTTCTGGTTCAGTATATTATACATGGAGAGGTCCATCCCTAAAGATATACATTATAATGGTTCTGGTTTACATAAGGAAAGTTGAGACAACTTCGTCTACGGTTGTATGTAAGTGTTAGGTTTCTACTGGCAACAGGAAGGCTGTGACATAAATAGCTGATGCTAAATGTCGCAATCTTAAATACTGAATATATTGCCATTTGTAAATATACAGAGCAAACATTTTTTCTTCTTTTACTATTTGTTTGCTGCTTCAGCCTATACTGTGATGCTCTATACAATTAATATACTCTACCAGGTTTCTCATTATGACAGTACTGTAAAGTTATATAACATCTCAGGATATAATGCTCGAAGAAATGACAAAAATAGAGCCATTGCTGTATTGAATGTAAAAAAATTTCATTTTGTGGAATGTCTCGTGTTTTTATAAGATATTGTTGCAATTATAGCACCTAGCATTGTTGTAGATCTGAAATCTGGGTTCAATTTCCAACCTAAAATGGTGCCTGTTTGAGTTACGCTCCGATACCTTTATGATATGTTATTGATCTGATTGAAGGTTGTTTTTGATTGGATGTGTAGATGTTTGAATGTTTCAGTCGTGTGGATAGTAGCACCTTCTCTGTAGTAAGAGCTGCACATGTCTGTTACACAAAGCATCATCATCAGTTTTCTTGCAAAAAAGGGCACCAAGCGTTTGGAAAGTTTTAGACAGCTCTGCGCACAGTTTGAGGAAGAAATAATTTGGAAGACTGGAGTGTATGAGTGGGCTAAATATTTTGTGGCGGGAAGATATGCTGTAGAAAATGAACCTCATAGGAGCAGATCGGGGAAAAGCATTACTGCAGATAACATTGTTACCATTGTGACATTATTGAAGAAGATAGGTGCTTAAAGGAATCTGAAATTGGTTCTTTTTTTTCCACAAGGACAAGTTATGGAAGTACTTTATCTTCCGAGATGAACTCCATTATAGAAAACTGTCTGCCAGATACGTGATTTGTAATGAAACATGGTGCATCAATACGCAAAGCAAGCAAGCATGGAGTGACAGCGAGGAGACTAAGCAAGTCCGGTCGAGGTCAAAACCCGCTCATCTTGTGGAACGCTGCTAGCATCCGTTTTCTGGGACTCTGCGGGCATTTTAAATTTCTTCACTAATGAAGGACAGTCAATGCAGCCTATTACTGTCACATTTTGGATTCAGCAAAAGCTGAAGATTGCAGCGAGCGAGCGATGCCACATACTGCATTGGATGCCTCTGGAACACCCTCCTTAGAGTCCTGCGACTAGCATATGTTTGGACCACTCAAAACAGACCTAGGAGGACAGCGGTTTGATGATGACACAAAGTGTACAAGAGTTCGTACTGGCAACTGGCTCTGCATGCAGTATTCTTCTTTCTATAAGTATGGCATCAAAAACTTGCCAATCCAATGGAGAGAATGTATATCGAAGGCAGGACACTATGTATAAAAGTAATCAGTATGACAATTTTTGTTTGTTGACACAATAAATTTTAAAAAATAATTCCCTTTTATATTTGATCCACCCTTGTACTAAGTAGAGATTCAGTTAATGACATTATCTGACAAAAGTTGGGTGACTGATTGACAATGCAAAGTATAAGAAACTCACATTGTCACTAGAATTTTTATCAAAATGTTGACTTACAGTCACTTTTACTATTTGCAAATACAGAAAATGAGCACATTAATCAAATGTTCCATTATAATTCACTAACCTGTACTGATGGAAGTTCTACACATTCACTACTGACAGACCAATACCCAATAGTAACAACAAAACTGCTACAGCCAACTGATTCTTAACAACTCTGATACTCACTGGTACAATTATAACTAGCAACTCAACTGAACCTGACTTTACACTGCGTTTACAACCTTCCATTCACAAATTAAATGTTCTAGAAAATAAAATTACTCGAACTCAAGGAAAATCATCTAGATCTTAAGAAATCAAATGGTTTCACAATAATACAAAATACAGAAGGATAAAAGCTACTTCATCATCAGTGACTGTGCTCAAATATTGCATTTTTCCCTTCTTCCATGACAACTTTTAAGATAGTGGAATGGGCTGACTAGTATTTGTCATCACCATGACACCATCGATGTAAACATTCTAACAATGGCTCTTTGCTCCGGAGTTAATACAATTCTCAATATTGTTTCTATGCAGCTCTTGATGGAGAGAGATGTGATAGGAATGGAACCTTTGGTGATGGGGAATGCAAAGTACACTTGCCTGACTCATTCCACTACCACGTGTGATTGTGTGGCAACTTATCTGTGAATCTACTCTAACAACAGCCAAAACATTCATTTCTCCTACATCTCCAGTCTCCTGTTTCTTTCTCTTATGTTTTCCTGGTGTTACACTAGCACTTTCATGTAACTGTTTGAAGAGGTTGATAAATAAATGCAGAGATGGTTGACGTATATTGGGATATCTTTCCCTATACAAAATAAGCCTTAAGGCTGGACCTCATTCGGAGCTTAACAGACGGGCCCTTTGGAATGGAAAATAAAAAAACACCATACAAGAACAAACTACATTCTTCTACTCTGTCCAAACCCCATGGGCATGTCAGCTTTTTCTGCATTGGTAAATCCTATCATCATTCACAACCTACTGCTTGAAATCACTGACTAGAATGTGGCAATGTACAAATGAACTGCAAACATCTGTAAACAAACCATAACAAAATCGTATCTAGCAACTAAGCAGGTTGAATGGAACACATAATTGTCGCTGTGTAAAAGTTACAAAATAGATATCTCGTGAGCTATTGGCATTATAATTCTGCGGAAAACTCATAAACATTCTAATTTACCATACTTTTGATCTTTTATGTCATTAGGCATTGTTCTATTTTAAAAAGTGTATGTTTGCTATAAAAATACACCTTCTAGGTGTTATTAAATTCTAAACTATAAGCCACAGACTACCAAACACCATGTCCAGTGTTTTTGTTTCTATAAAGGCTAAACTTTGTTGTTCAGTATTTTCTGGTATTCATTTATATAAATGTCCAAGGTCCAGCTGAATTAACCACGTGGGAAAAAATCTTCATAATGAAATATGAAAGAAAATTGTTTATTTTCAACAATACCTTTGAAGAAAACCCAAAGTTCAACTTCGACAGAGACGCACCTATTACCTCCAATGAGTACACCAAACCAACATCGACAACAGCTGATGATGTTAGGAAGATCCTAATGAAACGCATTCTAGGTAAATACTAGCAATTAGGAGCATTGAGTATTAGTTCGAACAAAATTATATTACTTTTGTGCTTCATTGTATCACAGTCCTTACACATTGGAATAATTATATTGTCACCCAATTATCGGAAGGCGCGACCAACTGGCGGCTGGGTGAGGGCCAGAAGAGGAACGGCGAACTACGCTTCTGCGTGGACTTCAGGAAGCTGAACACTGTCACCCAAAAGGACTGTTTCCCCTTACCCCGGATTGACGACCCCCTGGACACGCTAGCTGGTGCACAGTGGTTCTCGACCCTGGACAGGCCCAAATGACCTCGTTGTCGATGGGCCCTAAAACCCACTAATCCTAATCCTTTGACCCTGGACCTGAAGTCGGGCTACTGGCAGGTAGCTCTAGACCAGATTGACAAGTAGAAGACCACATTCTCGACAGGCCAAGGGCTCTGGCAGTTCACAGTTATGTCATTCGGCCTCTGCAACGCACCAGCTACCATCCAACGCCTCATGGAGTCAGTGATGAGAGGGCTGACTTACGACGCCTGCCTGCTATACCTGGACGACATCATCATCGTCGGGAAGACTTTTGAAGATCACGTCGAGAATCTGAGTAAGGTGCTACAGCGACTGCAGGGGACCAACTTGAAGCTGAATGCGAAGAAGTGCCAGCTCTTTCGCTAGGAATTTAACTACTTGGGCCACATAGTCTCAGCAACCAGAGTGGCCACAGACCCGGAGAAGACACAGGCTGTGAGAGATTGGCCTCGCCCAAGGGATAAGAAGGAGTTGCGTAGTTTCCTGGGGCTGTGCAGTTATTACCGACGCTTCATAAAGGGCTTCTCCAACATCGCCAAACCCCTCACCCGCCTGACAGAGGAATACCGGCCTTATGTTTGGATGGAGGACGCCGAAGACACTTTCCAGCACCTGAAGAAGACCCTGTGCAGTGCTCCAATTTTGGGTTTCCCACAACCAGGTGGCGCCTTCATTATGGACACCGACGCCAGCGACCATTGCATTGGAGGTGTCCTATCGCAGATCCACGACGGCCATAAGCGGGTGATAGGCTACTACTGCAAGACGCTATCCAAGCAGAGAAGAACTACGGCGTCACCCGACGAGAGTTACTGGCGGTAGTAAAGATCTCAGAGCACTTCCACAAGTACCTGTATGGTCAGCCATTCCACCTGAGGACTGACCGTTCCGCCCTAACCTGGCTATTGAGCTTTAAGAACCTGGAGGGCCAGACAGCACGTTGGATCCAGAGGCTGCAGGAGCACGACTTCACCTCGGAACTTCACACAGGGAAGAGCCACGGTAACGCAGACGCTATGTCCCGAAGACCCTGTCTACGATGGTGCTGTTCGGGACGACCAGCTTTGAGGAGGGAGCAGTGTCACCCAATTATTGGAAGGCGCGACCAACTGACGGCTGGGTGATGGCTGGGAGGCATTTGACCACGCTTACCCATTTGTCTTATAGCGCTAATGAAGGAATGGTTGGAAAAACATCACTGGCCGTCTCATTCCTCTCCCCCTGCGGTCGAGAACCTTTGGGGTAATTCACTGAAACGCGAGACTTCCAGAAAAAGCGATATACCTATAAAAAGGGTCGGCAATTGGCAAGTCAGTTCAGTTCTGGGCGAGCAGCCGTGAGGAGTGCCGAGTGAGAGGTCGGACTGGAAGACGGTGTACGTGTATCAGAGGAGTTGTACGTAACTGTGAGTGTGCAATGGACCTGTGACAGACGAACCGGTGAATTGTAATTGTGTGCGCTAAGTAATTCTATGTAACTGGCAAGTGTTTCAACTGTAATTCGGTGGAAATAAGGAACATTTTGAGTTTGTGCAATTGGACTTTTAATTTCATGAACCCTCAAAGTTACAATATGAAACTTGAATGCCTAAGCCTTTATCACTTTGTAGCCCAAAAGGCAAACTAAATTAGCAGTTGCCCCTTAGTTTCTATTCTCTGCCTGTAAACTTAAAAGCAGACACAATATTAAAGGTTTAGATCTCTCAATGGGTACTATGCTGAATTACCACACCAACATGAATGTCTAACAAACACTAACTAATTTAGGTGTACATTCTGTGTGAAATATACAAATTTCAGTTGCAAGAGATTTTACTGTGGATCACATTGTCCTAAAAGATCAAGTTCAACACTGAAAGTGATCTTAAGGTTGAAGCACTCAGTTTATCACCGAGGACATTGTTGACAATAGAAATGTAAGAAACAAGGACAGTCATTTTACAAATTCACATCACACATCTGTTCCCTAAGAAGAAAGAATAGTTAAACTTCAAACATGTGATGCAATAAATTTTGGAATTCTGAAAGTTCATCAATGTCCATGTATAAGAAAACAGATTCAACTGATGTCTATTAGCTTATTGCTCTTTGATTTACAGCAGATGACATGAACATATGTAGCCAACCTCTGAAAGAAAACTCCACACACCAACAAAGGAACTGTTTGGTACATAAAATATGGAACTAATTAGTTGCAGTAATGTTGGAAAAGTCCTGAGAATGCCTGCTTGTGTGTAAACAAATGTTGTTGGATTGATTCATAGACATTACTCAGATGAATACTATTGCATATAAGCAGCTATATGATATAATACTGGAGTGTTATGTAACAGAACATCAGACAATATCTGATTTCCAACTTATTCTCATAAGATGTGTATGATTTTCATAGTAAAGGCAGAATTGGCAAAATTGACAAAGGTCCTCAAATTGACAGAAGTAAATTAGGCCAACTATGGTTGTCAATGATATATTTGGATACAAATGAGATGCGGTGGATTAAATGCTTTAATAACAACAGGGCTATAGCAGGCTCTCAAACTTAACTGCAATGTAAGTAGGTGAGTAGAACTCTGTCTTACTTTTGTTCCAGACCAGTTGTATACAGTACAACACAAGAAAGTTAATGCACAATATGTATATGCTTACATCATTTTGGAAGGAAGTTTTAAGGCAATTTGAAACTAAACTTTCTGGTATGAGGATTCTAAGTAGAGAGGTCGTTCATTTGCTTGTAAATGAAATCAGAGAGGCCAAACCAATTATGATAATAAAAGATACTGTCACCCAATTAGTGGAAAGCCTGACAAACGACAGCTGAGAAGGGACCAGAGGCGGCCGAGCCACACCCTCCCATTAATCTTAGTGACTACCTGAGGGGTTAAAGGGAAGTGTCACTTGTCGCTGGCCGCCTCTTTTCCCATCCCCTGTCCTCTGGAACTTTTGCGGTAATTCACTGAAACCAGAGACTTCTAGAAAACAGTGATATTTCTATAAAAATGGCTGCAGAGAGTGAATTGGGTCAGTCAGTCAGTTTTTGGCAAGCAGCGTAAGAGTGCAGTGCTAGTGTACGGACGAAAAGACTGTGTACGTGCATCGGAGGATTGTACGTAATTGCGAGAGCAAACTGGAAACTGTAACGGACGAACTGGAGAATCGTAATTGTTTGCATTACGTAATTCTGTGTAATCGGCAAGAGTTTAACTGTAAGGCGGTGGAAATAAAGAACATTTTTGAGTGGTGCAATTGGACTTTTCATTTCACGAACCCACAAAGTCACACTGGTGTCAGGAAGCGGGACGATCACATCACCGAACATTACGATGCGGCATTGGAAAAGATTTTGGAGAAGATGATGGAAATGAAGGCCGAAATGACACAAATGAAGACGGCCAACGGCAACATCACCGAGAAGATGGAAGGAATGAAGAACGAGTTAACAACAAAAACAGAAGCGGCAAACAACAACTTGGCCACAACAATGACCGCAAAGATGGCCGAACTGACCACAGAAATGAGGGCAGCGAACGACAGTCTGGCCACGGAAATGAAGGAGGCGAATGAGGTCCTCGCCGCCAAATTTGAGGAACATTTGGCCGGCGTGAGGGATGACGTCCCGAAGCTGGACAAGCGGATGGGTCAAGTAGACGACCGCCTTAGTGAATTAGAGGCAAAGGGCGACAATAACGCCAAGACCCTGAACGCCGTGGTGGAAGACGTCGAAGAACTTGCGAACCGCGTAAACTACCTGGAGGGAAAGGCCGACAGCAGCCTCAAGTCCCTGAACGCCATGGTGGAGGACGTCGTCGGCAGGAAGCTGAAGGATTTGAAGGCCGACGCGCCGGGACGCGACACAACATCTGCGCGCATCAAACCTCCCAAGTATGACGGCGCGTCAACGTTTGAAGTCTTCTGCCGCAAGTTCGACGCAGTGGCCAAGCACAACACATGGTCGCCACAGGAGGAGGCCACATAGTTAATAGCCAGCCTCCAGGAACGGGCAACGGAAGTCCTAAACGCGGTGCAGACAACGGCGGCGCCCAAAGACATCTTGGAGGCCCTGGAGAATCGGTTTGGGAACCACCGCTTAGCCGCAGCGTACCGCAGCCAGCTGAAGGCAAGGTCACAGCAGCCAGGGGAGACGCTGCAGGAGTTCGCCCTGGCAGTTGAACAACTGGCAAGCAAGGCCATAGTCGACCTCCCACCAGAGTTCGTATCCCGGGAAGCTGTCTACACATTCGTGGACGGGGTACGACACACGGAGATTCGTCAGCGCCTAATGCTCGGCGATTCTAAAACAATCCACGAGGCGCTAACGGCAGCATTAGGGATGGAGGTGGCCAAGGTAACAGCTATCCCGTCGAGAACAAGGAGAGTCCGCTACAGCGGAGAAAGAAGACCAGCCGAGGGACGCCGGCGAACACCTAGTGGCCTGTGTTGGGGGTGTGGACGGCCCAGGCACCTGCAGAGAGACTGCCCACACAAGGAAGGACAGCTGGAAGAACGAGTAAGGCCCGGCGTGGAGAGGGGCACTTCGGCGCCATTACCACCATCCCCTCGAGTGACACTGCGCGCCGCCAGCCGGCGTATGGATGACAGTCTCATCGCGGAGGGTAGGGTGAGAGGGAAGCCGTGCCGCGTGCTGGTGGACACTGGGGCAGCCGTGACCATCATCAGACCTGACGTGGCGAAGGCTTTCCCGACGAGGAAGCCGAGCCGACCATACGAGCTTGTCACGGCATCGAGCGACACCTTACCTGTGGAGAAGGATGCCCTGCTGGAGATGACCTTGGGGCGGAGTGCCGTGCGTCTGTGGGTGTTCGTCGCGAAGGTGGCTGAGGTGATTCTGGGACTGGATGCCCTCAGGAGCCAGGAGGCGACGGTCGACGTCGGCAGGAAGTTCCTGCGGCTCAACGGAGAAGAGGTTATACTCCGTCAGCCCAAAGAGCGCCGTCTTGGAGGAAGTGCACGCTTGTACTTCGGGAGGACACCTGGGAGCGAACCGAACGATTGACAAACTACGGCAGCGTTACTACTGGCTGAGACTCCGAGCGGATGCTGAGAGATGGTGCCGTCAGTGTCACGTGTGCGCGGCGAGTCTTAGCCCCCAGACTAGGAGCCGGGGTGCATGCAGCAGTACGTCGGAGCGCCATTCGAACGGATCGCCGTTGACCTTGCGGGGCCGTTTCCAATTTCCGACCGAGGCAACAAGTACCTAGTGGTGGTCGTGGACTACTTCACCAAGTGGCCGGAGGTGTATGCCATCACAAACCAAGAGGCAAAGACAATCACAGACTGCCTAGTGGAGCAAGTGTTCTATCGATTTGGGGTGCCGTTAGAGCTACACAGTGACCAGGGTACCAACTTTGAGTCCAACCTAATGAAGGAGGCACTACAAAGGCTTTGGGTGACCAGACGCGCATGACGCCTCTACATCCCCAGTCGGATGGCATGGTCGAAAGATACATCAAGACCTTATAGGAACACCTGAGGAAAGTCATGGCCAGCCATCAGAGAGATTGGGACGTCAAGGTGCCACTGTTCTTGCTGGCCTACCTCTTGTCTACACACCACACAACTGGGATGACGCCAGCCAGCTTAATGTTCGGCCGAGAGTTACGCCTCCCTTGTGACCGGGCTTTTGGAAGCCCTCCGGAAGCGAAACAGCCAGCGACCGAGTATGTGGAGAACTTGATGGACCATCTCCACAACAGGCACGAGATGGCTCGCCAGAACATCCAGAAGGCGAGCGACCGCATGAAGACCAGGTATGACAGGCAAGCCAACAGCCAAGGGTTCCAGCAAGGTGGCCTGGTCTGGTTGTACCGTCCTACCCGGACCAAGGGACGCTGCCCGAAGCTCCAGCAGGCATGGCAAGGACCGTACCGGGTGGTGAAGTGGATTAACGATGTGGTCTACCGCATCCAGAACGTTCTCCGAGGGAAGATGTTGGTGGTACACCTGGATCGTCTAGCCCGCTGCGATGGTGCTGTTCGGGACGACAAGCTCTGAGGAGGGAGCAGTGTCACCCAATTAGCGGAAAGCCCGACCAACGACAGCTGAGAAGGGACGAGAGGCGGCCGAGCCACACCCTCCCATTAATCTCAGCCACTAACTGAGGGATTGAAGGGAAGTGTCACTTGTCACTGGCCGCTTCTTTCCCCATCCCCTGTGCTCTGGAACTTTTGCGGTAATTCACTGAAATCAGAGACTTATAGAAAACAGTGATATTTCTATAAAAAGGGCTGCAGTGAGTGAATTGAGTCAGTCAGTCAGTCAGGTCTTGGCAAGCAGCCTAAGAGTGCAGTGCTAGTGTACGGACAAGAAGATTGTGTACGTGCATCGGAGGATTGTATGTAATTGCTAGAGCAAAGTGGAAATTGTAACGGACGAACTGGTGAATCGTAATTGTGTGCATTACATAATTCTGTGTAATCGGCAAGTGTTTAACTGTCAATCGGTGGAAATAAAGAACATTTTTGAGTGGTGTAATTGGACTTCCCATTTCACGAACCCACAAATTCACAATACATAAATGGCTGTGTGCTTACGGAGCTGAATTTACACAATATCCGCAAAAGGTTAGAATGGTTATCTTCTCAAAAATCTGTTAGTCAACTTGCACAAGAAACTGACATTTCAAAAGATTCAGCACAGAAAGCAACATAATCTTTAAAATTGAACATATATAAGGTTACTTTTGTCTAGGTATCACCAATCAGGAAAATTTCTATAACTGAAATTTGAGAACTGTTAATGCTAGAACAGCTGACCTATGATTAATACTGTTCATGATAAAGGATAGTTTCATTTACATGGTTATAAATCACCATAACATAACTGATATTAGGTATTATCTCTCTTCTATGATAAGGAAGAATTGCGGTATGATGTGCTGTAAATGGGTACAGAATAACAGGTCCTATTTTAATGAATGTACCATGTACACAGCAAGATACAGAAATAATATAAATAAATGAAAAACTGCTTGTTGTTGACAAGTCATACATATGACATGTTGAATGTACCTGAAGTTTACTTAGGATGGGACCTGAGGAGCAAACAAAGAAACAAACAAAAGACACACATATGACATGAGTGTGTGAGTAATGTGGATGAATCTGAATAAAGATGTGAATGATTAATTGGAACTTGCTTATGCATTAAATTTAAATACTAAATTTGGCAAATTTCAGGATCCAGAAAGTGTCTTGTTCAAATATATATTAAAACTAATACACATTTCCTAATTACATTTACTTAATAAACTACTAATATATGGACAAAAAAATGTAAATACAACATAGGTACAAAATAAAATGCTGGATAATATTAAACCCTCCCATGAACTTGTATGTAAACAAAATATGGCCGAGAACGTCTAGAACAAAATATGGCTGCTCTATTGATATGTGACATAACACATTATTACACAAAAGCAGTGGCTGTATTGTTATTTCTTTAAGCAGCACAACTTGCATTGTTTTATTATTTTACTGCATGAGGTCATACTGAGAAACCCGGTAAAACAAGTTAAATGTACACGGCTGCACAATATAAGAAGAACATCAAACCAGAAGAAAAAGAAGAGGAAGAAGCTCTGGTTAAACCGCAGGAAGATGGCGCAGATATACGGCAGGCATGACGTCATGGCTGGAGAGTTGCCATCTGTGAAAGCATGCTTTTGCTGAAAATGCAAGCAGTACATAAGCAAACTAACCATATAATACGTAAGGAACCTGTTTTTGTTTATTTTCTTTTTCTCCTGATCTTCGTACATGCCTTGTGTAGGGTTAAGGAAATCATGTTTCAAAAGCGCCTTAGAAAAACCTCAAAATGTCCACTGGAACCTCTATAAGAGAGTTTGGTTGGAATGTGACTGTTACAGCTAAGTGGTACAAAAGCAAAATATCTACGCAAGTACCATAACCAAGACCCAAACTCAGAACCTTGCTTATAATTTAAGTGTTAAGCTTAAATAGATTTGAACCATGTATCTTCTGGTCTCCGTCCAGCCGCTCTAAACCATTGACCTACTATGGCCAACGTCCCGACATGACATTAAATTCTCCTACTGACTCGTATGTATGAGAATCCTTAGTGGTCTACCAGGAAACATACAAGTCATTTGGAGAATTTAATGTCATGCTGGCACGTTGGCCATAGTAGCTCAATTGTTTAGATCCGTGGTTCAAATCCCGGCTATGGCATTGAATTTTTCAGTCTGGCTAAAAACAATTAATTTCCGAAAATAAGTTGGTATAGAAATGTACATTCACTTTTATTTTTACTTACGACATCATTTCTCCATGCCTCAAGCATATTTTAACATTTACAATAAATTAATTTTAAATTCACTTATAATTCATTATTTAAACTACTCTTTTATGTTTTATCATCTCTATTATTATACACTGCCAGTATCCTTATACATTACAGTATTGGTAATTTATAACAAGAAAATGTGCTGGCAACATTTCGAGATTTTGGCATTTTCAAAACTCCGCAGTTGGCAACAGTTAGTTTCCGTCATTTCATACCAAAAGTCTACGCCGTCTTTCTGCAGTTTAACCGAATTTTCGCTCTATATATTTAGAGTAAAGCAATTACAATTGGCAATATATTGAGAATTTACGAGTATCACATTTAACATGAGCTAGCTACGTCACAGCCTTACTGTTACTAACAGAACCCTAACCACTTTCATATAACCATGGATGAAGTTGCCTCAACTCTCTCCCATATAAACCAGACAAATATTACTGGTAGTGAACCGCCGCCCTTCACTACTCTCTGAATGCGAGTACACGCGAGAATAACCTAACAGACCTACTTGTACCTCTTAAGTCATTCGCTATATAACATATGTACTTATAAACCATACGAGATTTTGTATCACTTTGTGATTCTACAGAGCAACAAATAGAAAGTTAATTTTATATCAAATTAGGTTAAAAGAACTGATGTATCATACCTGTCATTCTCCCTTATTTCCTGTACATACACAAAAACAACTCGTGGATCTGTACAATTCAAAAGAACGTCTGCTCTAATTGCCTCTACCGCCGCTTGCTGTTCGCTTCTTTCGAGACACAAAGAAATATAAGAATACTTGGTACAACTTCAGCAATTCAAATGTTATGCTGCTCTTTCGAATTCATGTACTACCAAATTCACATCTGACATTGAGTTTAATTAGGAATTAGTAAGTTAACTTTACTTAAAACGTAACAATAAATACTGAATATAAAATAATTACAATATCGCAAAAGCAATAAACAATGGAGGCCTGACCATTGCAGTTAATGTGTAAACTTTGTATTTTCACTGCCAGCATGATCCAACTTCGTTACCTTCATGAGTGGAATCACGCGTCATATTTTAGTACAGTAAGGGATTGAATTAAACAGTGAAAAAAAGCTTGCAAGTAGAAATTCGTAGCACAAGCAATAATACAGGTAACAGTCTTTATTTATAGACCATTTTGAAAGTCCACACCTTCATCTAGCATCTGCAAATTTTTTATTCAAATGAAAACTAGGATTTGGTTAAGTAGCTTTTTATTTGCGATTTTGTATTATTATGCCTTTATTTTGCATTTTAATATGTTTTATAACATTTCTAAAATTATTTTGGTGTTATAATTTATAATATTACTAATTTTAATATGTTCATGCAATCCTTCTTTGTATAATAATAGTAGTAACTTGTCATGTGCGTTCTTATTAATTAATACTGCAACCAGTTAGCACTTGTTCTTTGTTACCTACATATGTATCTTTCCACAACTACAATATGGATCATACCGTTCTATTTTCATTTTGTACACTAGTGAGGGAGTTAAAGTTCTTTGTAGTGTAATATGGAAGATGCCTTACAGATCTTTACTAGCAGAAACATTCATTTAAAGCAACCTAATGTAACTGATACCTTGTCACTTGTTGCAGACTCACAAAGTGATACAGAGAGTTTGTGTAGGCTGCACGTGTGATGTGTAGGAGTGTTCCGTGTAGCATAAATTGTGAAATTAACTATTTTACTATTGATGCCGCACAAACTTCCGTATCCTACGACTGTGGTTTGTGTCTCTTTAATATTTGTATCCAATGAACCGTGAACAGCAAAATTATCGCATGTAGACGCTAAAATTGTGGTAACGTTTATATGATAATGTTCCATGTGTTTCATGGTTGTACTCATGAAAGTTAGACGAGTTGTGTTATAGAACACATAATGAACAAACAGCTGAGGATCGTAAGCCCCAAAACATAGCCGAGCGATGACAAAACGTAGCCAAAATATCAGTGTAGCTAAAACTTAATAATCCTTAACTACTTTTATTAAAGCAGAATGTATCTACTCTAAAATCACTAATGTAACTGTTTATTAAGCGTTATCCATACAGAACTGGAGCGTGTTGTATCTTTAGAAGTCTGAACACTGACAAAACAGAGACTTTAGATACCTTCTTTAATGACCTGAACGTGTATTATTGTACACTTAACTTATGTTTAAGGACTGTTTATCAAACCTAGCAATAAAGATGATAAATGCAAATAAAAAGCTTCAAAGTTATCATTTCATCCTTTGGCAGGGAACTTACTCACCGACCCCTTAGTCCACATGTTCGCATGTTGTGTTTTAACTCTTTCGTTATACTTACAGCCAATACTAGCAGATAAATGTCACTTTCTGAATGCTGAGTTTGCTGTCTCTTTAGAAGGTATGACTTCTCTCTCCCTACAGCACGCAAGTCTCCTTTGTGCCAGTCGTAAGGTAACCCAAACTGTTATAATAATGTACTTGTTACAGAGTTACAACAATGATATTAGCATGTTACACTATACTGAAAATATAAACTTATTGTCTTTTTCCTAATGTAATGAATGTGATTCTGCATAATGTTGATGTGTATCTCAGATACGATAAACCCTAGTGGTTCACCGGGAATATATATGAGTTGATTGGAGAATTTAATGTCAGGACGGCAAGTTGGCCATGGTAGCTCAATGGGTAAGAGTGACTGGACAAAAACTAGGAGATCCGTGGTTCAAATCCTGGTCTGGCATTGAATTTTTCAGTTTAAAATTAAATTTTATAACTTTGCTTCAAAATGCAAATAAAAAAGCTAGTCTTCACTAACGCCTTATGTCTGACTGAACCAAACATCATTTATAAGCAAACACAAACCCTCAAATTTCTAAATTGATCTTCGCTGCCCCTGTATAAGGAGTTTGCTGTAAACTGGTGACATTTTCTTGTGGAAAGAGCAGTCCCAAATGTATACTATTCATTAAAACCAGACCATTAAGGCAATTTTTACTCTCATATGCATCTTTAGTGGTGCAAAATTAGCTAGCTTATCTTGTTTCTTTAATTTTGGTAAGTGTAATTGATAATGAAGCAATGCAATAAGCTGTTGTATAGATTAGGACATGCTGCCTTTCATTTGTCTTGAGAGAACAACAGGTGTTTTACATTTGAAGGTATACTTGCTCAATATTTCAAAAATAAGTATTGACAATAGAATAAAAAGGAGTATTACAGAAAGTGGAGTGCCATTGTTACTCAAATTAGGCAAGTGAGTCAACCTTGTATATACTTTTCTCCACTTACAAGTTTTTTTTGAAGACTAGTTTCTGGGGACTTCTCCCTTATCGTCAGTTCTGTGGTTGACTGATGATGCATCCGGTGTCTGCATCTGGCTTGGTGTCGTGCTGCCATCTACTGTCCTCGTAAGTTTGATGACGTCATCTACCGCGACTCACTTGCATAATTTGAGTAAGTATTGACAAATAACTACATGATCATAATGTAAAGGTAAATCTTCATAATTTTACCAAGCACATTTACTCAGTAGCACTGGAGAGTACATTGGTCAGAGTTTGCTTAGAAAATTTATAAAAATTATAATTATATGAAATATAATTCTTCTGCCCTAAGAATAATCACTTCATGTTTGTTGACTGAAAAATCACTTGTTCCAGCTTCGAGGGACATATTCACCCATTTAGATCACAATCACTGTAGAAAATAAGTATGTATAATAACAATTTAATGTAATATTAGCAATATCTTAGCTCAAATTTGACTCAGGACTTAACTATGCCCTTTGCTGTAACAAAATATCAAAACTCTACTCTGAAGACGAACTGAACATTAACTCAATCTGTTTCAAACTGCATGCAGAAAGTGTACTGTTGATTTATCCTTGATTTAAGTGTTTTCAGGAAGGAATGTTATTTTTCATTCTTCTCTGTGTTGAATGAAATAATGTTGGGAAACTGTAGCCATATGAAAGAGGAAACATGCATCGTTCGTGTTCTAAGTATTCTAGAGATTGGATTTTTGTACGGTCATGATTAGAAAATAAAATTGTTTCTTATTAGATCGGCATTTGTCATTTTCAAATATATAATCCTAGCAGAATTAATGAGAATGCTTCCTAGACCAAGATAACTTGTTATTGGGAATGGTTTCTCTGATTATTAATTCCATTTCCTGCTTATGCGTTACTTAAAGCTTAATAAACCTTCATAGTTAACTGATGTGACTCGATGTAATTTTCTGATATTACTACAAGAGTATGATGTACAAAGAGCTCATCTGTCTGCTCCTTTCTGAGATTTTAATGACAAGTCATTTATAAGTATTAAAAATAACAATAGCTGGACATAGAGCCTTATGGGACATCTTTAGTAATAATGCGTGATACCAACTCATATCCATTATCCTGGTTTCCTGGATTGTGTTAAAGAAATATCTGAACTGGTTTATAGAGATCTCAACCATCATAAATTGTAGGAAGAGGCTGTCCAATGCCATAGCTAAATCACAAAATATTACTAATGGTAAATCTTTTTTATTGAATGCTCTTAGTAATTCTTAAGTCAGCGTGTATGTTTCTTTATGTAGAAGTGAAGCAGATTGATAGAAGAATATTGTTTAACACAAAGTATGCTGTAACTCAGTTGTATACTGATAGAAAAGTCTGTATCTCCTCTCTCTAGGAGTTGTAGAATCTATTTCAAATTGAGGTTAATTTTCAGATATACTTTTCTAGAGTTTTAAGTGCAGTTTAGTTTAGGTAATTGTGTCTCTTTGGCTTTTTGCTACATTAAGGGAATGTGTTGAAGGTATAAGACAGATACTACTCACTTATTAGTTTCGGATGATTAATGGATCAGTCATACTACTTGCAGTAATTGTCTGTTTCAAGTTTATATTTTATTTCACAAGATTTAATTTTGTTATAGGATTCATCAACAGCTACTGAGTCGTTCTTTCCTTTTGAATCATTTTTCTCTTATTTCTCTTTTAGTTTATAACTCTACTACTTTTTGTAGTGTTTTTTAATGTTATGGTTATTGCATATCTGATATAGTTGAAAATGTATTCTATTTGTACAGGACTTCCATATACCTGAAGTAATCTAAGGCCTGCCTTGTGATAAATGTATTGGTATCTCGGTGAAAATAGCTTAAAATGTTAATAGTATATATTTTAGAAGTTCATCAAAGTTGTCATTTACTTGAGTCTAGGTGCAGACATGAGCCATGTCATATTTTAGCACTAATTTAAATTTATTGATATGCTGATCACTGACTATTTGTGCTGTAATTTTTTTATGTCTGTCTTGCTCACAAATGCTGTTATTAGAAGTTGCTTGGGTTCCCCAATAGCGAGAGAGCCGAAGCATATTGACCGAATAGAGGACATTAGGAATGGAGCGTCGGCATAACAACTGGGATGAATGAATGATGGGGCAATTCATGGAATTTTAGTTTCTAGAACATTTAATTTGAGAATGGCAGGTTGTAAACGCGGTGTAATGTCAGGTTTAGTTGAGTTGGTAGTAATGATTGTACCAGTAAGTATCAGAGTTGTGAAGAATTATTTGGCTGGAGCAGTTGAGTCGTTAGTATTGTAACGCGAGCGCTGGAACACCCTGTGAAAGCAGCTGGTAGCGGAAGACGGGGGAGGTCCGTGTTAGCTACGCCCTCCCCTCGTTTGTCTTATAGTGGTGACAGGCGGTGGTGACGGAGGAAAAACATGACTGTGCCGTCTGTTTCCCTTACACCTGGTTCTCGATCATTCTTTTACTGGAGCATTCTCGCGGACACTGGAAAGCGGCGATATTCCTACATAAAGGGGAGTTAGTCAGTCAGTCAGTCAGTTGGTTAGTGAGTGTGAGTGAGGAGACAGTCGCAGTTCCTGGTGTAAGAGTTAGTCGGTGACGTGTTAATGAACGAGTAGATTGTGCAACGGAAGACTATACGTAACTGGTATGTGCATCGGAGTTTATGTAATCGCGAGTACAAGTGAAATTGTAACGGACGAACTGGTGAATTGTAATTGTGTGCATTACGTAATTTTATGTAATTGGCAAGAGTTAAACTGTAAGTCGGTGGAAATAAAGAACATTTTTGAGTGGTGAAATTGGACCTTTCATTTCACGAACCCACAAAGTCACACTGGTGTCTGAAGTGGGATGATAACATCACCGAGCATTACAACCATGGACGCGGCATTGGAGAGAATTTTGGAGAAGATGATGGAAATGAAGGCGGAGCTGACAGAAATGAAGACGGCAAATGAAAACCTCGCTGCAAAAACAGAAGCGGCAAACGACAACATCATAGGGAAGATGGAAGAAATGAAGGCCGAATTAACAGCGAAGACGGAAACGGCTAACAACAACTTGGCCACGACAATGACCTCAAAGGTGGCCGAACTGACAACGGAAATGAAGGCGGCGAACGAGGCTCTCGCCGCAAAGTTTGAGGAACGGTTGGCCGGCGTGAGGGATGACGTCACGAACCTGGGCAAGCGGAAGGGTCAAGTAGACGACCGCCTTAATGATTTAGAGGAAAAGGCCGACAACATCGCAAAACCCCTCACCCGCCTGACGGAGGAAAACCGGCCTTATGTGTGGACGGAGGACGCCGAAGACGCTTTCCAGCACCCGAAGGGGACCCTGTGCAGTGCTCCAATTTTGGGTTTCCCACAACCGGGTGGCGCCTTCATTGTGGACACCGACGCTAGCGACCATTACATTGGAGGTGTCCTACCGCAGATCCAGGACGGCCATGAGCGCACAAGAGTGTAAGAGAAGGAGCGTGCCGCAGCAGTCCGAGTAGTTTTGGCAGTGCCTGCTGAAGGCTGGGATATCGCAGGCCTGAGGAGGGAGCAGCTGGCGGACGCAGACTTGGGGCCACTCTTGAGGGAAGTGGACGCAGGGACACGAGACCAACCTGGGAGGACATCGCACCGAGGAGCGCCACCTACAAGTCGCACTGGGCCCAATGGGACTCGTTGAAGACCAGAGAGGGCGTGCTGTTCCGGGTATGGGAGTCACCCGATGGGAAGGCGCAGAGAGAACAGTTGGTACATCCCCCGAGCAAGGTCCCGGAAGTCTTGGAGGAAGTGCACGCCGGTACTTCAGGAGGACACCTGGGAGCGAACCGTATGATTCACAAACTACGGCAGCGCTACTTCTGGCTCAGACTCCGGGCAGATGCTGGTGGTACACCTGGACCGCCTCGCACGCTACGATGGGGCTGTTCGGGGCGAACAGCTTTGAGGAGGGAGCAGTGTAACGTGAGCGCTGGAACACCCTGGTAGCGGAAGACGGGGGAGGTCCGTGTTAGCTACGCCCTCCCCTCGTTTGTCTTATAGTGGTGACAGGCGGTGGTGACGGAGGAAAAACATGACTGTGCCGTCTGTTTCCCTTACACCTGGTTCTCGATCATTCTTTTACTGGAGCATTCTCGCGGACACTGGAAAGCGGCGATATTCCTATATAAAGGGGAGTTAGTCAGTCAGTCAGTTGGTTAGTGAGTGTGAGTGAGGAGACAGTCGCAGTTCCTGGTGTAAGAGTTAGTCGGTGACGTGTTAATGAACGAGTAGATTGTGCAACGGAAGACTATACGTAACTGGTATGTGCATCGGAGTTTATGTAATCGCGAGTACAAGTGAAATTGTAACGGACGAACTGGTGAATTGTAATTGTGTGCATTACGTAATTTTATGTAATTGGCAAGAGTTAAACTGTAAGTCGGTGGAAATAAAGAACATTTTTGAGTGGTGAAATTGGACCTTTCATTTCACGAACCCACAAAGTCACAGTATTGTCACCCAGTTATCGGGAAGCACCACAAACAACAGCTGAGAAGGGGCCGGAGGCCACGCCACGCCCACTCATTTGTCTCCTGTCACTAACTGAGGGGTGATTTGCGGTAGTGTCACCGGTCCCTCGATGTTTCTCTCCCCTTCTCCGGTGGTCTGGAACGTTCGGTGATTAGAGACTTCTAGAAAAACACTGACATTCCTATAAAAAGGGTTTCAGAGAGACAGTTAGTTAGTGTTGGACGTGCTAGTGAAGTAGCGCCGTGTACGTGCATCGGAACGATAACGGACGAACTGGTGAATCGTAATTGTGTGCATTACGTAATTTTGTGTAATTGGCAAGTGTTTAACTGTAAGTCGGTGGAAATAAAGAACATTTTTAAGTGGTGAAATTGGACTTTTCATTTCACGAACCCACAAAGTCACACTGGTGTCAGGAAGCGGGAAAACATCACCGAACATTACAACCATGGACGCGGCATTGGAAAAGATTTTGGAGAAAATGATGGAAATGAAGGCCGAACTGACCTCGGAAATGAAGACGGCAAATGAAAACCTCGCTGCAAAAACAGAAGCGGCAAACAACAACTTCACCGCCGAGTTGAAACAAATGAAGACGGCCAACGACAACATCACCGCCGAGTTGAAACAAATGAAGACGGCCAACGACAACATCACCGGGAAGATGGAAGAAATGAAGGCCGAATTAACAGCGAAGACGGAAACGGCTAACAACAACTTGGCCACCACAATGACCTCAAAGATGGCCGAACTGACCACGGAAATGAAGGTGGCGAACGAGGCTCTCGCCGCCAAGTTTCAAGAACAGTTGGCCGGCGTGAGGGATGACGTGACGGAGCTGGGCAAGCGGATGGGCCAAGTGGACGAGCGCGTCGAGGACCTGGCGAGCCGCGTTAACGACCTGGAAGGGAAAGCCGACAGCAGCGTGAAGTCCCTGAACGCCATGGTGGAGGACGTCGTCGGCAGGAAGCTGAAGGATTTGAAGGCCGACGCGCCGGGACGCGACACAACATCTGCGCGCGTCAAACCTCCCAAGTATGACGGCGCGTAAACGTTTGAGGTCTTCGGCCGCCAGTTCGACACAGTGGCCAGGCACAACGGATGGTCACTGGAGGAGGAGGCCACACAGTTAATAGCCAGCCTCCAGGGAAGAGCCGCGGAAGTCCTAAACGCGGTGCAGACGACGGCGGCGCCCAAGGACATCTGGGAAGCCCTGGAGAATCGCTTCGGGAACCACCGCTTAGCCGCGGCATACCGCAGCCAGCTAAAGGCAAGGTCACAGCAGCCGGGGGAGACGCTGCAGGAGTTCGCCATTGCGATCGAGCAGCTGGCTAGCAAGGCCTTGGTTGACCTGCCACTGTAGTTCGTATCCCGGGAAGCCACCTACAATTTTGTCGACGGGGTACGGGACACGGAGATTCGTCAGCGCCTAATGCTCGGGGAATATAAAACCATCCACGAGGCGCTGACAGCGGCATTAAGGATGGAGGCGGCCAAAATAACATCCGTCCCGACGTCGAGAACGAGGAGTGTCCGCTACGCCGGAGACAGAAGACCAGCTGAGGGACGCCGGCGAACACCTAGTGGCCTGTGTTGGGGGTGTGGACAGCCCGGACACCTGCAGAGAGACTGCCCACACCAGGAAGAGCAGCCGGAAAACCAGTAAGGGCCGTCGTGGAGAGGGGCACGTCGGCGCCATCACCACCATCCCCTCGAGTGACACTGCGCGCCGTCAGCCGGCGTATGGATGACAGCCTCATCGCGGACGGTTGGATAAGAGGAAAGCCGTGCCGCGTGCTGGTGGACACCGGGGCGGCCGTGACCATCATCAGACCTGACGTGGCGAAGGGTTTGGCGACAAGGAAGCCAAGCCGGCCATACCAGCTTGTCACGGCATCGGGCGACACCTTGCCTGTGGAGAAGGAGGCCCTGCTGGAGCTGAACTTAGGACGGAGTGCCGTGCGTCTGTGGGTGTTCGTCGCGAAGGTGGCTGAGGAGGTGATCCTGGGACTGGATGCCCTCAGGAGCCATGAGGCGACGGTCGACGTCGGCAAGAAGGTCCTGCGGCTTAACGGAGAAGAGGTTATACTCCGTCAACCCGAAGAGCGCCTTGGAATTTGCAGGGTCGTCTTGGACGAAGACGTGGTTGTTCCCGCGAGGAGCGAGGTGGTGGTGACGGCGCGACTGGAGGGCCAGAGAACCAGGAACATGATGCTGGACCAGAAGACGCCTGTACACGGACTGTGTGTAGCCAGGACATTGCTGCCGTGCCGAGAGGAGGTGCCAGTGAGACTGCTAAATCCAACGGACACCGATCACGACGTCCAGGCCGGGACGGAGTTGGGAACGTGCGAGCCCGTAGTGAGCGTAACAGCAATCGACAAGACACAGGAGCCGGCGCCGAAGCAACACCTGGGGCCCCGGCTAGAAAGCTTACTGGAGAGGGCGGCCGACCACCTGACCGCAGAACAGCTGGAGAAGGTTCGACAACTACTGAGGCGATACGAGCGCGTCTTCAGCCAAGGCGATAGTGACTACGGCCGCACGGACAAAGTGCTTCACCGCATCGACACCGGAGACGCCCGGCCTATTCGGCAACCACATAGACGCGTTCCGCTGGCGAAGCAAGGGGCGGTACGAGACATGCTGGAGGACATGAGATCCAGGGGAGTGATTGAAGAGTCTGAAAGCCCTTGGTGTTCCCCTGTAGTCTTGGTGACGAAGAAGAACGGCGAGCTGCGCTTCTGCGTAGACTACAGAAAGCTGAACGCTGTCACCCGGAAGGACTGCTTTCCCTTACCCCGAATTGACGACACCCTGGACACGCTAGCTGGTGTACAGTGGTTCTCGACCCTGGACCTGAAGTCGGGCTACTGGCAGGTAGCTCTAGACCCAAGAGACAAGGAGAAGACCGCATTCTCGACAGGCCAAGGGCTCTGGCAGTTCACGGTTATGCCCTTTGGCCTCTGCAACGCACCAGCTACCTTCCAGCGCCTTATGGAGTCAGTGATGAGAGGGCTGACTTACGATGCCTGCCTGCTATACCTGGACGACATCATCATCGTCGGGAAGACTTTTGAAGATCACCTCGAGAATCTGAGTAAGGTGCTACAGAGACTGCAAGCGACCAACTTGAAGCTGAACGCGAAGAAGTGCCAGGTCTTCTGCAAGGAAGTTAACTACTTGGGCCACATAGTCTCAGCAACCGGAGTGGCCACAGACCCGGAGAAGACAAAGGCCGTGAGAGATTGGCCTCGCCCAAGGGATAAGAACGAGTTGCGCAGCTTCCTGGGGCCGTGCAGCTATTACCGCCGCTTCATAAAGGGGTTCTCCAGCATCGCTAAACCCCTCACCCGCCTGACCGAGGAACACCGGCCTTATGTGTGGACGGAGGACGCCGAAAACGCTTTCCAGCACCTGAAGGAGACCCTGTGCAGTGCTCCAATTTTGGGTTTCCCACAACCGGCTGGCGCCTTCATTGTGGACACCGACGCCAGCGACCATTGCATTGGAGGTGTCCTATCGCAGATCCAGGACTGCCATGAGCGGGTGATAGCCTACTACAGCAAGACGCTATCCAGGGCAGAGAAGAACTACTGCGTCACCCGACGGGAGTTACTGGTGGTAGTAAAGACATTGGAGCACTTCCACAAGTACCTGTACGGTCAGCCATTCCACCTGAGGACTGACCATTCCGCCCTAACCTGGCTATTGAGCTTTAAGAACCTGGAAGGCCAGACAGCACGTTGGGTCCAGAGGCTACAGGAGTACGACTTCACCTCGGAACATCGTAGAGGGAAGAGCCACGGTAACGCAGACGCCATGTCCCGAAGACCCTGTCCGGAAGAGTGCGGCCAGTGTACAAGAGTGGAGGAGAAGGAGCGTGCCGCAGCAGTCCGAGTAGTCACGGCAGTGCCTGCGGATGGCTGGGATAGCGCAGGCCTGAGGAGGGAGCAGCTGGCGGACGCAGACTTGGGGCCACTCTTGAGGGAAGTGGAGGCAGGGACGAGACCAACCTGGGAGGACATCGCACCGAGGAGCGCCACCTACAAGTCGTATTGGGCCCAATGGGACTCGTTGAAGACCAAAGAGGGCGTGCTGTTCCGGGTATGGGAGTCACCCGATGGGAAGACGCAGAGAGAACAGTTAGTACTTCCCCGGAGTAAGGTCCTGGAAGTCTTGGACGAAGTGCACGCTGGTACTTCGGGAGGACACCTGGGAGCGAACCGAACGATCGACAAACTTCGGCAGCGATACTACTGGCTGAGACTCCGAGCAGATGCTGAGAGATGGTGCCGTCAGTGTCACGTGTGCGCGGCGAGTCGTGGCCCCCAGACTAGGAGCCGGGGGCGCATGCAGCAGTACAACGTCGGAGCCCCATTCGAACGGATCGCCGTTGACATTGCTGGACCGTTCCCAGTTTCCGACCGAGGCAACAAGTACCTAATGGTGGTCGTGGACTACTTCACCAAGTGGCCGGAGGTGTATACCATCCCAAACCAAGAGGCAAAGACAATCACAGACTGCCTCGTGGAGCAAGTGTTCTGTCGATTTGGGATGCCGTTAGAGCTACACATTGACCAGGGTACCAACTTGGAGTCCAACCTAATGAAGGAGGCACTACAAAGGCTTGGGGTGAACAAGACCCGCAGTCGGATGGCATGGTCGAAAGGTGCATCAAGACCTTAGAGGAACACCTGAGGAAGGTCGTGGCCAGCCATCAGCGAGACTGGGACGTCAAGGTGCCACTGTTCTTGCTGGCCTACCGCTCATCTACACACGACACAACTGGGATGACGCCAGCCAGCTTAATGTTCGGCCGAGAGTTACGCCTCCCTTGTGACCTGGCTTTTGGAAGCCCTCCGAAAGTGAAACAGCCAGCGACCGAGTATGTGGAGAACTTGGTGGACCATCTCCACGACATGCACGAGGTGGCTCGCCAGAACATCCAGAAGGCGAGCGACCGCATGAAGACCAGGTATGACAGGCAAGCCAACAGCCAAGGGTTCCAGCAAGGTGACCTAGTCTGGTTGTACCGTCCTACCCGGACCAAGGGACGGTGCCCGAAGCTCCAGCAGCCATGGCAAGGACCGTACCGGGTGGTGAAGAGGATTTACGACATGGTCTACCGCATCCAGAAGGTTCCCCGAGGGAAGATGTTGGTGGTACACCTGGATCGTCTAGCCCGCTATGATGGTGCTGTTCGGGACGACCAGCTTTGAGGAGGGAGCAGTGTCACCCAGTTATCGGGAAGCACCACAAACAACAGCTGAGAAGGGGCCGGAGGCCACGCCACGCCCACTCATTTGTCTCCTGTCACTAACTGAGGGGTGATTTGCGGTAGTGTCACCGGTCCCTCGATGTTTCTCTCCCCTTCTCCGGTGGTCTGGAACGTTCGGTGATTAGAGACTTCTAGAAAAACACTGACATTCCTATAAAAAGCGTTTCAGAGAGACAGTTAGTTAGTTAGTGTTGGACGTGCTAGTGAAGTAGCGCCGTGTACGTGCATCGGAACGATAACGGACGAACTGGTGAATCGTAATTGTGTGCATTACGTAATTTTGTGTAATTGGCAAGTGTTTAACTGTAAGTTGGTGGAAATAAAGAACATTTTTGAGTGGTGAAATTGGACTTTTCATTTCACGAACCCACAAAGTCACAGTATTGGGTAATGGTCTGTCAGTAGTGAATGTGTAGAAGTGCCATCACCACTGGTTAGTGAGATATAAGGGAACATTTGATTAATGTGCTCGTTGTGTGTATTTGCAAATAGTAAAACTGATTGGAAGTCAGCGTTTGGATAAAAATTCTAGTGACAATGTGAGTTTCTTACACTTTACAGTGTCATTCAGTCACCCAACTTTTGTTAGATAATGTCATTAACTGAATCTCAACTTAGTACAAGGGTAGATCAAATTTAAATGAAAATTATCTTTTAAAATTTATTCTGTCAACAACCAAATAATAATACTGGAGTTAATTTCTATAATGGAGTTCATCTCGGATGATTGAATACTTCCATAACTTGTTCTAATTAAAAAAAAAAAAGATCTTCAATAATGTCACTAATGGGAACAATGTTGTCTGCAGTAATGTTGGTGCCCGATCTGCTCCTATGAGGTTCATTTTCTACAGCTTCTGTTCCCACCACAAAATCTTTAACTCCCTCATATGCTCCAGTCTACAAAAGTCTTTCTTCCCCAAACTGTGTGCGGCGATGTCTCAAATTTCCCGAAGGTTTGGTGCCCCTTTGTGCAAGAAATCTGATGATGAGGGATTGTACAACAGACGTGTGCACCTCTTGCTCACTCATGGCGTACTGATGATGCCCCATTCTCCGCTGTGGGTGCGCGCGTAGTACCCTCTCTGGAGATACCCCGCCAACATACTGACAAAGTTTCTCCTCAAACCTATTACCAACAGCAGTGTTTCATCAAATTTGCCGTTTATATTAGATATACCCTCCAAATATTGAGTTGATCTTTAACATTACATCACTTACATGTTTCAGTCTTTGCTTTGCATCCTTGGTTCTTGTAGTGTTAAATTAGAAAGTTTTGTGACACTATTTACCAAACTGTATGATTTGTTGCCCTCTGTGGATGGTTTACTACTAAAACTGGCATGCAGTACTATTCATTGTTGCTTAATTTAAATATCACAGCAAACCTTCGGACAACAGTAATAGAATACAAACAAACTGTGATATTAATAATTGCCACATAGCAGTTTGTTTTAGTTATATCTAATACCTGGGTATTAGACATGACATTTTAAACAGATTAGGAGGTTTAGTGTTGGTGCAGAATCTCAGTAATCCAGCCAGAGTGATAATAGCATTGACATAAACAGACAACTGTCTGTACTTTGAGATCTTCACATGTCTTTGAGTTTCTTAAGTCTGGTTCAGCTGTTCAAGAAGTTGTATGATAAGAGAACAGTGTATTTAATGTGGTTTGTACAATTATTGATAGTTACAAAGAAGTTTGATGGCTAAATTTTACTTATATTTTTTGGTCTATAAAATATAGTTTCTTCTTTACAGATTTATTTCTGGAAATAACAGCAAAATCCAATTGGACAGCTGTTTGAAATGGATGAGAAATTAGAAATCAAAGAAGAGCATCCTCTTGAAGGCGACACAACCTCACAGAATGAGAGGGATTTCATTCACAAAGTTGTTACAAAAAACACCAACATTGATGATGTCACTGATTGTGACATGGCTGTCAAAACAGAAATTAAATCAGAGACTCCTTGTATCAAAGATCTTGTCAAACAGATTAAGAACGAAACTGCTACATGGAGCAACAGCTGCAACATAAATGGGAAATCAGCAACTGAACAACAGACTCTATTTTCAGACATTGGATCACAGAATGAGGGAGAATTTCTTCTAGAGAATCCTGTAATGATTGATAAGAAATACAACAGTGATCATGAAAATGATAATAAAATAGATATTAAAGATGAACCTTGGAGGCTGGAAACAGAAACTTCATCAATTGGTGATAATACTAAGGTAAGTTATGTAGAAACCTGCTGAGATAGACTGAGCAATGTTTTGTAATGATGTATCTATGTTTAAGTATGTTCAGATATGATTACGTTTTTGAGAAGACCTGTATCCTGTTAGCAATTTGCATTTACTACTTTATTATTATCATTAACCTAGGTACAAGTTGTAGTGAGGAATCTATCAGCTACATCACTGATATCATGACCAAATGTGTTATTGGTATAAATGAATCTAATATGTTAACCTTTTTTTTTCTTCTTATGTTCCTGTCTTAATATTTGTAAGTGCTTGATCATTTTAATCATATATTCTGATTTATTGAATATTTCTGTTTCCAGTTCTGCATTCTCTAAACTAAACAAATGATTTCTCCACTTCTTGGATTTTGTACACTTCATTGCAAGATAAAATATCAATTATTGTCTCTACATATTTTGTAAATATCTTAGCAGGACAGTTAACACTGTGTAGATATTTGTGTGAAAGCTGTACATTTGAATTATTCTTACACCAATAAAATATATTTGTTAATTAATTTCCACTTATCTTAAGAAGTTGATGTTAATAATTTTTTCTTCTTTTTAAAATCAATTTCATGAACATTTGCACACATCATCAGTCAACACGGTGTCGTCAAGGTTACCATGTATTTTCGTATTACCAAAATCTGAAGACGAAACAAACCTAAAAACAGAATCAATTGCCGGTATGTCAAAATTTATTATACGATTTTTATTTTTTAAAATATTTTTTCCCACACTTTTAAATCTATGAGAACATTTAATTGTTTTAATAATTTATCTTGTGGATTTGTTTCATGGTTAAATGACCAAAAAAGATCTGCTATGGCCGATTTATCAATTTGTTTTTATATAATGTTATGAAAATGTTCTTTTTTTCTGGTTTCTCCAAACTATGTTTCGTCTTTCCAATATAAACCTGATCACAATCTAAACAATTGAATTGATAAATACCAAAATTTTTACTATCAGAAAATTTATCTTTTTTAGAAAATTGTAATAAATTTTTAATACTATATTTTGAGGAAGTAAACTTATACCAACTTCTTTAAAAAAATTTCAAAATGTTTAATAATCCAAGGATGGTAAGTACATTTTTTAAATTTATAATTATCATTTTATTATAATTTAAATTATTCTGTTACAGGATGTGGTCCTTCCTCCAATAAAATGTTCAAGGTAAGACTTGACTCTTTTCAATTATAAGCCTTATGTTTACTCTAGCATTTATGTTTTAGTGTGTGTCATGGAGCTCTTGAACTAATACAAATAGATATACTGTAGAACTTGCTCTATGCAACATCATATGAGACAAAACAAATTTCCATATTGAACATGTTTCTGTCCACATAATAAACAGATTATATTTGTAATTATGTATATACAACACTATGTACTCCAACTGCTGTGCTGTAGATGTTCACTTATTTTCAGGTATTTTGTGCCATGAAGTACTACAATATCATACTAGCAGTAACGTCATATATGAACATGTGGTGTAACTTACATTATGCAGTTCTTGTGTTGTTATTGCTATCCTTGTTTGATTGCCTTATGTCACTTGCTGTTTTGGCTACTTGGAGGAAAGTGTGTTTGAAACTTCTGGTCACATTTCTATTTCTCTATGATATTTGTTTGCACTTTAAAATAGTTTTAACAACATTGGAAATCCGGTGTACAATGTCAATCCATGATTTTATTTAGGCATGTGTTTGCTTCTTCTTGTATCTTAGTTCTGCACATCTTCATTCTGTTTCTTGTCATCTGCATTATGGATATCTATTGGATCTGTTGGCAAAGTTAAAGTTACTATGGTTTACAGGAATTAATCATTTGAAATGCAGCACTCCAGACTACATGAAATGTTCCACATTCCAATTATGTCAGCACTTTGTCTGCATTTTCTTCAGCTTCAGTGAGTGCAAGAGCATCCTTTTCATCACCTCGTTGTTTTGAAGCAGTTCTTGATTGATTCCGCTTTAACTCCCTTAGTGCTAGATCAATCCAGTTCAGTACATCCTTACTATGCAAGAGCAAATGTACTTTCAGGTTCTTACTGTTTTGTGGTTCATGTAACAACGTTTACAAAATACTGAAGAATTCCTCAGTCTGACCAAATTCTCTCCTTTCTTATCTCAAAATAAATTCTGAAGTTAGTAATTTTACAGCGACAGTGAATTTCTACCACAGAGAAATTAAGTGTGTTATCCAATTTTAGAGTTTCTGTTTGCCGCGAGAGGAGCTAAAGATCAACATACATATTTTATGGCCTCCAACTTTAAGTCATATCAGACGATGAATGGAATGGGTGAAACTGATGCTCAAATGAGCCCAGAGTCCATAGAGTTTCGGGTTACCCCACACTCATCTTACAGAATAAGGGAAAACCCCGCAAAAACCTCATCCAGGTAACTCACCCTGATCGAGATTCCAACTCGGGACCTCTAGAACGTGAGACAGACAAGCCGCCACCACGCTGAGACAAGAAGTGCAGGCCTTACTACTATGTGCTCCAAACCCTTCCATTACAGCAAATATGCAACAATCTATTTCTCCATTCCTCCGATTGTGAAGATCTCTGTTTTCAGAAACTTTCTTGTGTGGCGAGTGGACCAGTGTGTATCGGAGTGTTGAATCAGTTCAGTTGCATAGTTCGAATGAATCGGTGAACCTCGGTGGCGTAAATGTGTAAACTTAGTTGTCTGAGAATCGACAAGTGGTGTCAGTCTGCAAACACTGGTTTTTGTGAGCGTTGAGAAGCGACGCAAGGTTGTGTTTTAACAAAGACACAAACTAGACCTTGCTACGGAAAGAAATACGCTTTTACACGTATTTGTAAAAAAGGTGCAAATTAGTATTCGATACATTGGTAACAAAGGAACAGATCAATTTCATGGCCGAGATCGTGTTGCGGTAGAGACTACCTAGAATATGTGAAGAACTGTCAACGGCTAATTTAACCACCCGGGAGAAAGGGAATAAGTGTCAGCGAGAACATGTTGGGGCAGGGGCTACCTAGAACATGTGAAGAACTGTCAACGACCAAGTGAATGAGCCAGGAGAAAAGGAGTAATTGTCAGCAGGAACGTGTTGGGGTAGAGACTACCTGGAACACGTGAAGAACAGTCAACGGCTAAGTAAACAAGCCGGGGGAAGAGCAGTAAGTGTCGGCGAGAATATGTTGGAGAAGAAGCTAACTAGAATATCCGAAGAACGGCCAAGTGAAAGAGCTGGGAGGAAAGAAGTGTCAGCAAGAACGCTTTGAAGTGAGAAAGTACACTACATCTGGTACACACATTTCTTGAACTTCCAAACAGCACAGCGATCATTGAATGCATGGAGAGGTGAATCAATAATGAAGTTTTGTCCAGAAATGGCGCCGTGTTAAAATGTAGACGGAACAATGATATATGAGAACTCCAGATGTGCAAGAAAGTGAATACCTAATTTAAATGTATTAAGTGTGAACTTACACCACTCCACCATTTTGGTTGTTTGCCGCGAGGGAAGTAATAATATGGAACATAGAAGTAGAGCTACGAACAGACATAATGAAGCTGAAGATACGGGAATTACGTATTTATTTCGTAAAAAGCAAAGTTAGTAACGGTGAAGCAAGAAATGCTACACAGATATAATTATTTGTAATTAAAATTTCACTTATCTCTAAATATATTTTCATCAGTTTCTTCAAAGCTAAATGTTGTTGTACAGCATTGGTATGTTGCAGACCCTTCGATTTGGGTACACTTAAGAGGCTGGAGTTGGACATGGTGTCATTCCTTTGACAGAACATTTCCTCCATGACCGACAGGGTATACCAGGGATATCAGTCGCCGTCCTTAAGTAGTTGTTAGTAGTTAGTTGTCCTTTGAGTATCATAGTTGTTTACCATTCGCCAGCAAGAACAATATAAAATTGACAATTATTCAAGCATTTTATGTGAGCCGAAAAGCGACACGCATTTGTAAAAACAGTGAAAGTGATTGTACGTTACTGCATTAAAATGTACTTGGTTTAATTAACTTTAAAATATCCTTTTGAAGCAACGTTTATTATATATTTTAATACATTTTCGCGCAAACTATGTAACTCTTATTTGTATTTAACCCAGGGGCTTCTAAGGTCTTCATACAGATTGAACAAAATTAGTTATTGTTAGTTCTTAGGATGCAGCCCTACAGGAATTAAAAATGAAATGTAAATTTTTTTCAAGCACACAATTTGAGAAGTGCATTTTGATGACAATTATTTCTGATAGTTTGTTTATTTAATAGAAACTTCATGTACTTTTGAGTCATATTTCGTTGCTGCTCATTTGTATCTCGTGGTTAATATGGAATATATATCTAATTCCATCATCTGAAATGATCCATTGATTTTAAATATGTCTTTTGCGGATAGGGATCGCTTTTTACCAATCCTTTTAGTGTCATATTCATAAACACAGAAATTAGTTACAAATAAATTGAATAGTTGCCTTTATAATAAACAGTGGTGTTGATGTAACTGTCAGTTCATATAACTAGGATTACTTGTAATGCCACAAACACAAACCACTATGCTCATTAGAAAGACTTTATTATTTATTAATTTATAGATGAGTCACATTTATTATACATTTGCTTCACTTTCGTACCTATTTTGAGGACATGTTTCACAAATCATTGTTTGCTTCTTCGGGTCTTATGCGACCGAAGTTTAATCCAGTGGTGTGCGTAATTCTGAAGTTGTTGCTGCCATCTGTTGATTTAGTGATGAACTTAAATGTGGGATTCTCTTCTAGCGGGAGTTCAAAGTTCATTAGTTGGTTTTTATGTTTTTCTATGTACATTCTCTCCCATATGACGAGATCACTATGTTTTTGTACGTATTTTAGTAATTCTGTTCTATCTTCAATTTCATGATTTTCAGACCAGAAATGAGCTGCTATTGCGGACTTATCAATATTTTTGTATCTTAAGTGCCTGAAATGTTCTTTCTTTCTAGTGCCTATGTTTCTTTTTGTCCTCCCTATGTAAATTTTTTCACAGTCTTTACACTTAATCTTGTAAATGCCTGATTTTTCCTCTGGTTTTATCTTATCAGTATTATTACTGTTAAGTAGATTTTTAATGTTGTAATTGTTTTTTGGTGCCAATGTTATATTGTATTTCTTGAATATTTTTTGGAACCTTTTTGTGGCCCAGGGGTGGTAAGTAAATTTAGCAATTCTAATTTCTTGTTTTATTGGTGTGAGAGCTGTGATCTGTTTTAATCTCTTTTGAAGTTTGAACGATTTTAGGTTTTTATCTACAAGGTTTCTTCCATATCCATTTTTAATTGCAGTTTTTAAGATTTGATGGTATTGTTTTTGATATTCTTGCTGGCTGAGGGGTAGATTTACTAATCTGTGTGTGAGACAGTTGATCGTGGCATGTTTGTGTGTAATTGGGTTGAAACTATTTGCTTTGATGTCATTATCTTTGTGTGTTGCTTTTCTATGGATACCAAATTCTAGTTTTTCTTTGCTTTTTGTGATTTTAAGTTCCAAAAAAGGTAGAGTACAGTCTTCAGTTTCCACTGTGAATTGTATGCTGGGTTCTTGCAGGTTGAGTAGTTTCAAAGCATCATCATCTATTTGTTTGTAGGGCACTAGATGTCGTCTACGTATATGCACCATGTTTTAAAAATATGAGGAAAGGCTTTAGTTAAATGTGTTTCGAAAAAGCTCATGTAGAAATTGGCCAAAAATGGTGATAGCGGTCTTCCCATTGCTAGTCCTGAAATTTGAAAGTTTATATTTGTTTATAATTTTGATGTATACATATTTCAGCCATTGCCAAATATTCTTCTATTGCATTGGCATCTAGGTTAATAGAATTTAGTCATTTCTTAAGTTGAAGCAAAAGTTTGACTAATGGAATGCTAGGGAAGAGGGAGCGGACAACAAAGGATACTTAAGTGTCATGAGGGTTTAGTTTAAGATTTTGAATTTATTCTACCAGGTCTAAAGAGTTTTTTATGCTCAGACTAGAATTGTGGAAAGGACTGAAATTTGTTGGACAGCCATTGTGCCAGAAGGTAAGTAGGAGTGTTGACATTATTTACAATGGTTCTCATGGGTATGTTGGGATGGTGTATTGTCTAATAATTATTTTGCTTCACTGCGGTATTCCCATACAGTTAAATCTCGACTATTATTTATTTGAAGTTATTGTGGATTAACAAAAGTAATAAGTAGTTATAATGAACAGCATAGTTACCATATATGAGTTAACTTAACTATAATTGTCACAGATTTCTGTGCATTTATTGATTGATTCAGTCTTCGGATTTTTCTATTTCGCTATTGCATTGAATGATACTAAGTTCCGAAACATTTCAGATTATACCGAGAAGCAGTTCCTGTCGCTTCTCTTGGCAAGTCACCATTGTTCTCTGCTGAAGTCCAAACAAGGGACACAAGCTTCTGTAATGGAATCGATCGTCTTGAATATAATTATGAAAACTGTAATGCTAAATGTAATATCTTAACTGCAACAGAATATGGAAGTATTGATTCAAGATGGCAGCAGCAACAGGTGCTAAAATTTGTGCTCCATGTGGAAAACAAGTAAAAAGTTCGCAAATGCGAATGGAGTGTAATGGGGAGTGCATGAGATGGTTCCATGCTACATGTGTAAAAGTTTCAAAAGAAAAATATAAAGAACTATCAGGGAATGGTGACGCAAACTGGATGTGTGAGAGAGAGGACTGCTTGCCGCAACCTAACCTACAAATACTGCAGTCATCAATAGCGGAGCTAACAACTAAAATAGAGTGCACGGTGCAGGAATTAAGAAAAGAAAATGAAGAAGTGAAGAAAGCAGCTTCATTCATGAATGAGTGCTTTGAAGCGTTGAAACTCAAAATTAGTGATTTAAACATCAAGATGGAGCAAAGCATAAGATCGATCTATGATACTAAGATAGATGCGATGGAAAATGACATCGAGGATGTAAAACAATATCAGCAAAAGAATAACCTAATTATCAGTGGCATACCACAAGTGGAAAGGGAAGATGTATTTGATACTGTTATACAATTTGCAAATGCCTTAGATGTCCATTTGACGTACAATGACATCGATGCAGCGCACAGACTTCCCTCCAGAAAACATGAAGTAAGTACCAATCTAAGGAATCCGCCTATACTGGTTCGCTTTACGTGCCATTGGAAGAAAGAAGAAATAGTCCAAGCCAGAATAACAAAAAGACGAGTATCCACTGAAGATATGGGATTACCTGGACCCCCTCAACTAATTTTCGTCAATGATCACCTGATGGCTCTCAATGATGGCATAGCAAAAAGAACAAGGGATTTAAGGAGAGAAGGGAAGATAGTAGGAGCGTGGACCAGGGATGGCAAAATCTTCATACGAGAAAAACAGTTTGGACCTTCAATAAGGATCATGGGGAAGAATCACCTTCTGGCATATGAAAATAAGATAACCTCAAATAATACAAAAACCACAGCAGCAGTGCAGAACGAAACAAGAGAAGCTCAGTGAAGTGCAGTGTCTTAGGTTTCTATTTTGTGATGAAGTGCAATATTTGTACCTTTCATGTGTGATTGTGATAACATTATAGGTGAGTTCAAAGATCTCAACCGAGCCCAAAGGTAAGAATTGTGTACCTGAATGCTAGGTCTATTGTAAACAAATTAGATGATATTGAGCTTCTTGTGGCAACAATAACTAAAGTAGATGTAATTGTCATAGCGGAAAACTGGCTCAGGGAAAACATAATTAACTTTTTTAATATAAAAATTTTTTATGCACATCATGTTATAAGGAAAATGACAGGAGGTGGAATTTCAGTGTATATTAGAGATGTATGGAAAACGTCTGTACAAAACATAGTAAACAGTGACCACAGTATCCTACACATAAACCTGAAAAGGGATCTAATAACACTTGATATCATTGCAGTTTATAATCCTAATGATCAAAATACTGGCAACTTTCTCACTGATATGGAAACTGTACTGTGTAGGAAGCTTGCAAAATCAGCCATGATCATAGGCGATGTAAATATTAATTACCTCACTCGGAGTAAAAGTCTTGATAACTATAATACACTAATTACAAGTTTCAATTTTATACAAGGTAATAAAATATATCCAACAAGAATAGGCAAAAGCTCAGCTACACTAATTGACCATGCACTTATCAATAACAATGATACCCCAATATCTATATCTAACATAATGCATGATATCAGTGACCATAACATACTTATAATCGACATAAAAGAACATCTTTGCAAGGCCCTTCATGATAAGTATATCAATTACAGAATGTCAGTTCAAGAATTTAACACTATAAATCATAATAAACTTTCCTTATTTATACAAAATACTGGATTTAACTGTGTCACAAATGACCCTAATGAATATTATAACTCATTATTGCAGTTTATAAAGGAAGGGGCTTCAGTCTGCTCCTACAGGTGCCGAAAGGTTGTGTCAAATAAACTGACACATAAACCATGGGTTAATAGTAACTTTTTGGCTCTAGTTAAAAAGAAAAACTTACTGTATAGCAAAACAAAATGCAAATTTCCCTCTCCGATAGCAATTGAACTGTACAAAAAGTGTGCAAATGAAGTAACTAAAATGAAAAGGGAACTTCAAGAAGCATATTACTCAAATAAACTGAATAACTCCTATGATCCAAAAAAGGTATGGATGACAATAAATGGAATCTTAAGGAAAAAAAAACCAGTACATTCCAATCAAATAGAAACAATAATGGTAGGTAATCAAAAAATAGTAAATCAATTAGAAATATGTGAATCTTTTAACCAATACTTTGTAAATATAGCTGATCAGTTAGTGAAGATATGTATAACTACACAATATACTCCACCACCTTATAGTTCAGTACCAAATAGTCTTTTTCTATATCCAACAGATAATAATGAGGTTCTAAAAATGATAGCAACAATAAAAAACAAAGGTAATAAAACAGATAATATTTTATCAAATGAATTGTTAACAAAGTGCAAGTACAGTTTGGTTCCACACATTGTAACCTTTATTAATTTAGCACTTAGTTCAGGTTCAGTACCTGATGGTTGTAAAATCACACGAGTTGTCCCAATTTATAAGACAGGTGATAGAGTAATTATGGATAATTACAGACGAATAAGCATTATTCCTGTATTTGCCGAAATTCTGGAAAAAGTAGTAAAAATTAGGTTGTTACAGCATCTAGAAAAACACAACTTTTTTCACAATCATCAGTATGGATTTATTAACAAATCTAGTACTCTTGCTGCCACGGTAGATATTATCGTACCTATTCAAAGAGCTCTGGATAGAAATCGTTTAGCTGCTGGTTTATTTATTGACCTAAAAAGGCTTTTGACACTGTAGATCATACTTTATTACTAAATAAACTTGAGCATGCTGGTGTAAGAGGACTTCCTCTCAACTGGTTTCAGAATTATCTCAGTAATAGGAAACAATTTGTAAATATGAACAACATTTCCAGTTCTCTATCAGTAATTCATCATGGTGTTCCACAAGGTTCTGTATTAGGTCCTATATTATTCCTAATTTTTATAAATGACATAGGATGTTTAAGACTAAAAGGTAAACTGACTATGTTTGCTGATGATATATGTTTGTTATATATAGATAACTCTGAGCACCAGCTAATATATGACATACAGCAAGACCTGAATGCATTGAATAGCTGGTTTAAGGGCAATAAGTTAACATTAAATGTCTGTAAAACAAAATATATGTTATTTCATAAAAGATCATACGTACCCGTAGTAAATAACAAGATACATGTTGATAACGCACTGATTGAAAGAGTAACAAAAATCACATATCTAGGTTTGATTCTAGACAGTACGCTCACATGGAAGGACCATATCATGCATGTAAAAAATAAGATTCTTCCTGTGTTAGCTGTAATTCACAGGCTGAAATGCAAAGGATTCAGTGTAAATCATTTACGAAGTATCTACCATGCTTTAATTCAATCTCATTTGGATTACTTAAACATCTTATGGGGTACCTCTTTTAAATATTTAATTCATGACCTCGAAGTACTTCAAAATCGTGCCTTGAAAATAATCTACAATCTACCCTTTAGAACACACACAAAAATACTCTACCATGTAACTAACATTTTACCATTACAACTAAACATAGAGTTGTCCTTGCTAATATATCTCCACAAAATAAAAAATAATCTTCTAAAGTCCAATCTAACATTTGAAAGCTCCTCACATATATATAATACAAGAAATAAAGGAAACTTAACAAAACCAACAGTGAACACTTCTACTTATGGCCTGAACAGCTTAACCTCACATGTTATCAACTTATATAATGCACTGCCACTGGAACTGAAAGGCTCCAGGAACATAAAAGGTTTTAAAAGGAAAGTTGCTGAAAATTTACTGAAGGCATATATTGATAGCTGATAAAGTGTTACACATTTATAGCTGGTTTGAAAGCTGAACTGTTTAAAAATTAATATGGATTAATGTCCCATAGAATATGTAGCTTCTATTTTTCTGTTAAGTTCTTTGTTACTATTATTTCTTGAGTTATAGTGAATTTCTGTATCTTTGTATGTTATTCTTGTACGGTAATTCATTCCTACTCTAAAAATGTAATATAAGTATTGTCAAGGGCTGTTTGCCATCATTTTATATATTTTTGTACTGTTCCCTAGCATGAGCTATGGCTCTGGGAACCTTTTCAGATAACAATAAATAAATAATAAATAAATACGTACACTCCAATCAGTATGGTAATCGTAGTGATGGAGCAGACACATCTATAGAACCTTTATACTTAAAACACAGTAGTTTAAGTGATGCGAGCAATACAACACAACAATGTAGCACATCTGAGAAAAGCTTTAGCTCTGTGTGGAATCTGAAAAAATATAATTTAGTAAGTCGGGGTAGGAAACCACATCAATGTAAAGTTTGTGACAAAAGCTTAAGACATAATTTAGTTCATGAAGGTAAGAAGCCACACAATTGTAAAGATTGTGATAAGCGCTTTACTCAGTTATCAGATTTGAAAAGACATAATTTAGTTCATGAAGGTAAGAAACCACACAAATGTAAAGTTTGTGGTAACAGCTTTTTTTGGTTGTTATCTTTGAAAAGCCATAATTTCGTTCATGAAGGTAAGAAGCTACACAAATGTAAAGTTTGTGGTAAGAGCTTTACTTGTTTGTCCAGTTTGAAAATACATAATTTAGTTCATGAAGGTAAGAAATTACACAAATGTAAAGTTTGTGATAAGGGCTTTACTCTGTTATCGTACTTGAAAAGACATAATTTAGTTCATGAAGGTAAGAAGACACACAAATGTAGTTTGTGATAAGGGCTTTACTCAGTTATCAGATTTGAAAAGACATAATTTAGTTCATGAGGGTAAGAGGTTACAAGTATGTAAGGTTTGTGGTAAAAGCTTTTTTTGGTTGTCATCTTTGAAAAGCCATAATTTAGTTCATGAAGGTAAGAAGGCATACCTATGTAAAGTTTGTGATAAGAGCTTTACTCAGTTATCAGATTTGAAAAGACATAATTTAGTTCATGAAGGTAAGAAGGCATACCTATGTAAAGTTTGTGATAAGAGCTTTACTCTGTTATCACATTTGAAAAGACATAATTTAGTTAATGAAGGTAAGAAGCCACACATATGTAAAGTTTGTGATAAGAGCTTTACTCAGTTATCAGATTTGAAAAGACATAATTTAGTTCACGAAGGTAAGAAATCATACAAATGTAAAGTTTGTGATAAGGGCTTTACTCGGTTATTGTCTTTGAAAAGACATAATTTAGTTCATGAAGGTAAGAAGCCACACAAATGTAAAGTTTGTGATACAAGCTTTACTCGGTTGTCACATTTGAAAATACATAATCTAGTTCATGAAAGTAAGAAGTTACACAATAGTAAAGTTTGTGATAAGCGCTAATGTCTGTTGTCAGATTGGAAAAGACAATTTGGCTCATGAAGGTAAGAACCATACCAATGTAAAGTTTGTGATAAGAGCCTTACTCGGTTTTGCACTTTGAAAAGACATAATTTAGTTAAAGAATGTAAGAAGCCACACAAATGTAAAGTTTGTGGCAAGAGCTCTTCTCAGTTGTCACATTTGAAAAGACATATTCAGTTTGTGAACGGAAGAAGCCACATTTATATATCGTTTGTAGTTAGAGCTTTAGTCGGTTGTTACTTTTGAAAACGCATTGTTTAATATATGAAGGTAACAGAACACATTAATGTAATAAACACTCATTGTCAGGTATCCAAAGCCATAAATTGAATGCTCAGGGTATGATGTTTTGATGAATAGAGTATGTTACAAGAGCACTACTTAGTATCTTAGTCTTAGTATCTGAATATTACCAATAATAAATTTTATTGTACAGTAATATGTAAGGTAAAATGTATTCCTATTATATTTTAGCTGTTGTGTTTAATATTGTGGCTTCTAATATTGTGAGAAAAGCACAATGTTTTGCAACAAAATATGTAAAAAAAAAAATACTGAAGATGGTGTTCTAGAAGCCCCACATGGTGGCAATCATTTGCAAATTGAGTGGGATGGAGATGTGATGATTTGTTCCTCACCTTTGTGTAGATCGCAATAGATACTAATATATTTACGTACTTCATGTTACTGGGAATATACATTGTTAATATCCTTTGCCTTGCAAGAAAACAAGAGAATGTCGCAAGTAGCTTACCTTTTAGCGATAGTTGAATATTTTAAAGCTGGACATTAGATAATTGATTTGCAATGTGATTATCTTTTTATAACTTAGTTTTTAAAAAAATTATTAATCCCCTTTCACTTGAAACCTATAGTTATTGAAAAATTCAAACAACTAACAACAAATACTTTGTGAAAGCTTTATTCCACCAAAAGTATGTTTGAATTAATCGTTTGTTTTCTTGAGATCTCTATATTGGAGCAGTAAGATTTTCTCTGTCTCTTACAGTTTACCATTATGGTAATGTCCTAGAAATGTACAGACTTCTCACTACAATCAGAATTCAATAAAGATTTTTATTTCGTTTACATTGAAAGTATTTTAAACAAGGTATATTCATAGAAATCCTTAAAACCATTTTTAAGAAAATATTTGACAATGCTCTATGTATAGAAGATCTGATGTCGAGATTTCCCTGAATATTTACGTGTCACATCCTCTAAATATACTGAGAATGTAGCTGGCTTTTGTTCTAAGAGTTTTGTTGTTGACAGGTACAGAAATAAATAAATAGAAAGTGTGGTTGTGTATTTTGACTTAAAGTGATTGTCAAATGTTTAAAGAGCTAATCAGTATATGTCCGGACTAAACCAAGTAATGTATTGCTTTTGGAGAAAACTGTAAATATTGGGAAATAGTAGTAATAGTAATATCTATTGAGGTACTAAGCTTTTACAATTTTTGGACTGCCTTCTGTTTTGGCCCAGGCCACTGCTACACAGGACAGTCCATTAAGTATATTTACAGACATGTTACAATATGTATTATTACAGAATAGTCACTTATTATTCCTTCTCTCTTTTTACAGTCCACACCCACTTGTTTTTAACCTTACTTAAAAACTTACCTATGTTTTTATAATTTTTACTTAAAACCTTGGTTAAGCTGATTCTCCTATTCATTTTTGATATTTGACATTCTTTCCTCCACATCTCTGTTTCCTTACAATCAAACAATATATGTCTTATATCCTCTTTATCCCCACACAATGGGCACTCGTCTTGCGTGTATCCATTTCATTGACCTCTTAATCCCCATATCCCTGCTCTTATCCATGCTAACCCCTTTCGTTCTTCACTGTTAGTGCTATCTATATACCTCTCCCTCCCCCAACTATTTTTCAATTGAATATAGAAAACAAGTGATCTCTTCTCTGCTATTTGACTGAACAGTTTCTGGATCTCCATGTCTTCAAATCTTATTCTAGCGCCTTTCCAAAAACCTTTATAATTAGTTTCTCTCTTTTCCAAATATCACCCATACCATTATTTTCCAAATTATTTCGTAAATTACTTACCCATCCTTTATTTGGTAAACTTAGTTCTTGATACTTCAAGCATTGTTTCAGTATATTGCCCTCCTCTAAACTCAATATCCTATACCAATATTTTAGTGCCCTTTCTATAACTAACCCTTTTCTTGGAACTCTCCCCATTTCAATTAGAGCTACTTCATTTGCAGTTGATATTGGCAGCCCTAGAACTTCCTTACAAAACCCCCTGTGTACATAATCTAAAGGTTCCCATCCCTTTTCTAGCCCCCATATCTCAATACCATATAGCATTTGTGCCTCAACCACCGAATTGTGTACCCTTTCTAACCATTTCATTTCCATTTCAGGTGTTTTATACAAACATCCTCTTACAGCTGCCATTGCTGCTTTCCCTTTTGCCAGTGCGCATTTCTTTCGCTTCTCCCATTTCCCTCCTGCATCAATTTTCATTCCTAAGTAATTACATTCACGTACTACTTTATATTCGATTCCCTCTTTGTACCACTTTTCATGTTTACTCAGTTTAGTACCTTTTTTAAAAACTACAATTTGGGTTTTAGCTCTATTCACCTTTAGGCCCCAAGCTGCACAATATTTACCTATTTCTTGTAAAGCCCATTCACAGTAATAGCACCAATCACCAAGTCATCTGCAAACAATAATCCAGGGATTTGTATATTATTAATTACCGGCAAGAAATTATTATTATTGCTTATATTTTTCAATATATCATCTATGAACAAGTTAAACAAAACTGGGCTTAACTTGCACCCTTGCCTTAGCCCTTTTTCCTGGTGTATGTCCCTAGTTATTGCACCTTCTTCATATTTTATACAAAATGTGTTCTCTTTGTATAACCCTTGTAGGATGGTTACCATTTTGTTACTAACCCCCTTCATTAATAATTTATACCATAGCAAATTCATCTCTATTCGATCAAAAGCTTTCTCGAGATCAATAAAGGCCATATATATTTTACCTTTTTTATATCCTAAATACTTGTCCACTGTTCTCCTACCTTTCCTAAAGCCCATTTGATATTCTGAAAGAATATTGAATTCTTCAATCCATTTTTGCATCCTATCAGCTAGTATTCCTGTAAAAGTTTTACCCACATTGGACAGCAGTGCTATTCCCCGATAGTTATTGGGTTTATCCAACTCCCCTTTGCCCTTGTATATTGGCTGTATAATTGCTTTTCTCCAACTTTTCGGTATATAGCCATTTGTTTTCATTGAGTTAAACAATGATGTTAATAATCTAACCCTGTTCTCATCTTCGCACCATACTTTAAGAAATTCTCCTAGTATACCATCTATTCCTGGAGCTTTATTTCTCTTAATTCTTCTAACCTGGTTTATTACTTCCTCTCCTGTTATATCCCTATCTAATATCTCACTAAAGTTATTCTCTATTTCTGGGATTATCTTCCCCTTGTTAGAATTTTCATATGCATATAAATTTAAAAAGTAACTTAGCCACTCTTCCTGACTTATATTATGTTTGGTTACATGTTTTTTGTACAATGACTTTATACCCCTCCATATTTTACTCACATTATTTTCGGCAATAATAATGATTAGGTTATCTGCTTTCTTTTGTCTCCATTGGGATTTTTTACTTTCCAGTAGTTCACTGTAGTGGTATTTACTTTGCAAATACTCTTTCTTAGAATAAGGATCTCCTGTTTCCCTCCACTTTACCAATTTTTCCTTTACTATGTTTTTAATCACCCTACATTCCTCGTCAAACCAGCCATTACTGGTATTAGAGTATCCTTTATTAGTCATTTTCATCCCCTCTCCTGCCCAAGTCATAATAAAACTCAATAAATAATAAAACTTGCGTTTTCAATTTCATAATGATTTAAACTGTGCATTATGCCCTGCTGGCATATTTTCCCTATATCTGATTCTAATGTATACTCAAATTTTGTTTTGTCTTCTTCCTTCCATTTGTATCTTACTAATTCCCTTTTTATTGCACTAGTCCCTGCAAGTTGTTCATTGGTTGCTCTCTGAACTTTAATACCTATGTCTACTACTAATGGAAAATGCCCACTTTTAGTGCTTATATTAGCGACTTTAAAATTACTCACAATATGACTTATATTGCACGACCACAACATTACGCTATGACCATTTGCATTTATAAAAGTAGATTCACCAAGCTCATCTTCTCCATATTTTCCATTAAGAATGTCCAAAGCATTTTGCTCACAGAAATTAATGAGTTTTTCACTACCCCTTTCTATCATCTTATCCTTGCTATGCCTAATAGACACATTTTTCCCACTTATGTTGCTATCCTTCCACCAATCTATAGAACTAACATCACTTTCTCCAATTCTTATATTTAGATCTCCTACTAGTATTATCTCAATGTACATATATTTTTCCCTTAACTTCTCTATATCTTTATCGAGGAGATAAAACAGTTCTGGATTATGAAACTGTGAAGAAGCTGGAGGGTATTGGGAAATACAAACAATTAACAAGGATTGTGTCTTACATACATCCTGTGTTTTAACATCTACATTTTTATTAATTTTTAGATGAGTCGTATTTATGACACATCTGCTTCACTTATCCGGCCAATTTTAAAAACCGGATAACATGGAGGTAAGATACGAAAGTGAAGCAGATGTGTAATAAATACGACTCATCTAAAAATTAATAATTATTTCGCTTCACTGTGGTGTTCCAATACAGTTAAATCTACATTTTTGTTTATTTACATTTTGTCTGTTTTTAGATTTATAAAGTAACATTCAGAATGAGGATGACTTACGAAGATATTAAAATATTCAAGATATGCACTTCATTTGTTATCAGTTCATATTACATATTTCGTAAGTTAGTTAAAATTTCACAGTTGCTCTAAAACAATAAAAATTAATGATAAATATTTGATACAAAGTGAAGTAGAGTAAGTGTATTTTCTACTTATTATGTACTTGGTACAGACAACAAAAGTAATTTACTTCTTTCACTGTTCATTCTGTTGACTAACATATTTAGTTACTTTATTACTCAATATTTATCATTTCAAATTACTTTTTAATTTGTTAATATGGTAATGTCAATGACAAATTTAACGTGTACAGTTTTTGTAGTATTTTTTTATTACTTTAGACTGTTTCTACTTTTTCTAACACGTACATAGCAGATAGAGAATGTATTGTATTACACCAAACATTTGATAACAAGATTTTACTGTCAAAACTAATTTTGAGAATTGTTAAATAAAACATATGTGTTACATTTACATGACTCTCTACACTTTGTCTTATTCTCATATCTCCTTCATGTTATTAGAGATAAGTATTTATACAAAATGTCTTATTACATATATCCTTGTAAGTACAAAGGTAATAGAACAATGCAGCAGAGCCTAAGTGATATTCAAATATTCTATGGATCAGTTGTTTTGTGATAACTTTGAAATAATATTCTGTTTACATAAACTAGAGAGGAAAACAGAAGGACTCCCATTTTAGGAAAGTATAAGTATTGGAGAATTCAATCAAATAACAAGAAGTATCTCGTAAATGGTTAACCCTACAAAAATTTATTTGATGTAATTTGTATATTTCAATGTAGTCTACAGTTTTTTGTTTTGTAAGTGTTCAAGCGAAATGTTCTTGTATAGCTACTTCCGTGACAGTGTACATTGTCTTGTTTGAACAAAGACTCTTCTCTCATTAACCTTGTGACAGAGAGAAGCATGACTTTCTCCAAGATCTCCCATATCTCTGGCTCTTAACACAACCATTAATGATGTACAGTTCTCCAGGACCTTCATACATGTTTTTGACACTCCAGCGTTTTTTGTTATCCTGTAACTTAACCGCTTCACCGATGGCCATTTAAACCCTTCAGCGGCCGGAAACGGATACCCAATAAACAGAACAGGACATTTAAATTGTTAAATGCTGTAAAAATGCATCATAAATACAATTCCGTATCTTCCGTATTTATTAAGTTATTTAAACGAAACAAAAACTGGTTTAAAACTTATTAAAGGCAGTATAAATCTACAGTAACAATAAAGTAGAGACTACATTAATAAATTGTTGAAATTTCACTACTTTGTTTCACTGTAGCAAAAGCCATTCTTTGTGCCGAACGCGCCTAATATGTGAATCATTTTGTTTTGTGTGTATACGAGCCATAGTATGTATGTATAGCTACGCAAGCAACTTCTCAGGTTCAAGTTTAGTTTATTTATGCTATGCCAAGCGATAATATGACGAGAATATGTTGCGTCACACGCTCACACACTGGAATGAAAACTCTGTCAGCATCTGTTATTACAGTGTTTCTCAACCAAGGTTTCTAGTAGCCTTATGCAGCAGTTTTCGCTCTGTATTTTAGTTATTTATAATCTCTTTGTGTCCAGAATGATTTCTTGTAGCTATCAAGAGCTAAATGTATGGCACATTTGAAATTGTTAAATTTCAATGTTAACCATGGCTTATCCCGGTAATGTATCAAATAAATTAGCTTGGGTATGTGTACAGGCTTCTGATATTACTGTAGAAAATCTGGAAGATTTGTTGTACGATTATGAAGGAGATCTTTAGGACATACGTAGCAGTGACGTGTACTGGTCTACAGCTGGCATGTTAGCTACTCCATTGTTTGGGGAAATAGCGGGTCAAATATGGGTCATACGGATCAGCTATTACCAGCTATCCCTCTTTACGGAAAACAGTTAAATGGTTAAAAAAAAAAGTATTTTTATACCACTGGATGTAACTATGCACAGTTGTTCAGTAATTTTCTGAGCTGTAAAAGACATTCATCTACCTGTACTTGCGCGTATAAAGAGCTCGTAACCTAATTGAGTATTATAATACTCAGAGGCCTCTTTATACTAGGGGGTAGCAAAATTCACACATCATCCCTCATACTTGAGAGAAAACACTTTCCTAAAAGTATACCACCCACACCCAAAAAACTTGTAACCATTTCGAAAATGTGTAGTGTGTTGCGAAAAAGAATTCGCAAGGAAACCAATATTATTTGGTGTGAATCTGCAGATGTGCCCTTGGGTGTTTATCCAGGTTTGGAGGTGTACAATTCAAAAAGAAACCTTTAAGAATACGTTTACATTCCTTATAGAACTAATTTAAATTTATTGTAAAACAGCAAGATTAAAATAATTGGCGTTAAATGAGCATTAAATGCATGTATGCGCAGGACGTCTATACACGTCCATATCGGTTTGGGGCACTTTAACTTGGACGTCATATGACGTCCATATCGGTGAAAGGGTTAACTCACTTCTCCACATCCAGAATATTCCACATTTTCTATACATATGCAGTCTATTTTACCCCAAATTTAGTTTTATTGCGCGACAAAACTATCCACCTGGCAATGTTATTGTCAAATCCACAACTGACACTAACAAGAGACAGAATCTGTTGTTTCATCAGTGCTACCAACCTCCGAGAGCATGACTTATGTGGTCGTGACAACAAAGCATCCATTTGCCATGAACTTCATGTGAAATAGTATTTTAGGAAAAGACTAACTTAACTTTAGAAGTGAGGAAACATTATCTGACATTAAATGTGACTAAATGGCTTTGTAAATTTCTAAATTAAACATAATAGTACAAGAACCTGTCCTCCCTCCACGATAAAATTCATATACATGGTACTTCTTTAGTCTCTAGCACATTCCTGATACAATACAATAACTAATATAATAGGAGTCCAGCAAAAGTCATCAGATGCAACTTCTTAACTGTACAACCTTTTGCATAACCTAAATTGTGACAACTTTTTTTCTCTTCCTTTTTTAGTATTTACAGCTTTACTCTATCACGTTTGTTCAAAGAACAAAATGCTAAATATGTTTACATAAAACACAAATGTATTTCATTATACTTCTATGTATTGTGACTGAATTCTCTACAAGGTCTTAGCACACTAGAATTGAGATATCCTTAAATAGCGTAATTTATGTAAACATATTTTATCACTAACGATTTTCCAGATAATCTTTGGTTATAGTTAAATTTTCCAATTCTTTTATACCTTAAAGGCTCTAATGCTGTTTTTGATCTTATCAGAAGCTAATAGCAATGACTTTGTAATATTAAAGCTAATACTATGTATAAATGTTTAACGATATTGCTGCTGTATGTACAACAAAGTGAGTAAAGTAACAACTCCTTAAATGTATATTTCATATTTGTAACATACGGAAAAGTAAACCTTTGTGTAACGGTTGGTCGTCAGTAAATTTGTTATATAGCAGATGATGATTAAGTTACAGTAATTATCCGCCAGGGGAGAACCGACCGCTTGATGCTGTCCAAAGAGGGCTCCACTGGAGAACCACTGTGCACCAGCTAGCGTGTCCAGGGTGTCGTAAATCCCGGGTAAGGGGAAACAGTACTGCCGGGTGACAGCGTTCAACCTCCTGTAGTCCACGCAGCAGCGCAGTTCGCCGTTCTTCTTTGTCACAAGACTACAGGGGAACACCAAGGGTAGTCGGACTCTTCAATCACTCCCCTGGAACTCATGTCCTCCAGCATGTCTCGTACCATTCCTTGCGTCGCCAGCGGAACGCGTCTAGGAGGTTACCGAATAGGCCGGGCGTCCCCAGTGTCGATGCCGTCAAGTACTTTGTCCGTGCGGCCATAGTCGCTGTCGCCTTGGCTGAAGACGCGCTGGTATCGCCTCAGAAGCTGTCGAAATTTCTCCAGCTGTTCTGCGGTCAGGTGGTCAGCCGCCATCTCCAGTAAGCTTTCTACTTGGGGCCCCAGGTGTTACGTCGGCACCGGCTCCTGTGTCTTGTCGATTGCTGTTACGCTTACCACGGGCTCGCACGTTCCCAAATCCGTCCCGGCCTGGACGTCGTGATCGGTGTTCGTTGGATTTAGCAGTCTCACTGGCACCTCCTCTCAGCATGGCAATAATGCCCTGGCTACACACAGTCCGTGTACAGGCGTCTTCTGGTCCAGTAACATGTTCCTGGTTCTCTGTCTTTTCTGACACATGCTGCTCTGTTGTGTTGTTTTGCTCATTCCACTTAAACTACCGTGTTTTAAGTATAAAGGTTCTATATATATGTCTGCCCCATCACTACAATGACCATATTGATCAGAGTGTACATATTCCTTTGCAGCTAGGACATCACATGTAACATTAAATTTTTGATAATCATATTCCAGATGTTTGATTCCATTACTGAAACTTGTGTCTCCTGCTTGGACTTCAGCGGAGAACAATGGTGACATGTCAACTGTAGTGCCAGATCCTGTTTCTGGGTATAATCTGAAATGTTGCAAAACTAAGTACCATTTAGTGGAACAAGGAGATAATAAAAACTGAAGACAGAATCAGTCAGTACATGCACAGAAATAAGTGAAAATCATAGTTTAGTCCATTCATGTAAGGTTACTATGCTGTTCATTATAACTAATTATTGTTTTTGTTAAACCACAGTATCTTAAAAGAAATAAAAATTATTTCCAATGAACATAGTATTTTGTTACACAAATGAAAATATTTGCCACTTAGGCTTCACTTAACTTAAAAAATTGGTGTTGATACTTTCCAAATGGAAATCAATTTCACAAACAAATCATTTGCGTCCTCAGTCCACCAATAAACTCTGTTGTCAAGAATGATAATTACCATGCCTCTCTTATGTCTTTTTTTAGTATTACCTAGATCTGAAAACGAAACAAACCTAGAAATAGAATCAACTGTTGGTATTTCGAAATTAATTATGCGATTTCAGTTAATTTCCATCAATTAACTAAAATAATAAAAGTTAAATGATGAAGCCTGGGACTCAAGTACTTACGATAGTAAGTCGCCACAAACGGTGTATCTCGGATGCGAGAGCCCCTAGTGGTCTACCAAGGAAATATACGAGTCAACTGGAGAATTTAATGTCAGGATGGCACCTTGGCCATGGTAGCTCAAAGGTTAAGAGTGGCTGGACGGAAACCAGGAAATCCGTGGTTCAAATCCTGGCCATGGCATTGAATTTTTCATGTTGACTCTATCCATCATTATGTGATGTTTATTTTTTAATTTTTTTTCACCACACCATTAAATTTGTCAGACCATTTAATCGTGTTAATAATTTCACTTCAAGATTTATGTCAAGGTTAAATGACCAAAAATGATCTGCTACGGCCGATCTATCTGTTTGTTTGTGCCTAATGTTACAAAAATGTTCCTTTGTTCTAGTTTCCAAATTATGTTTCGTCTTTCCAATGTAAATCTAATCACAATCTAAGCAATTAAATTGATAAATACCAGATTTTTAATTATTAGGACTTTTATCTTTTCTACAAAAATGCAGTAAAGTTTTAATACTATATTTATTTTGAGGAACTAAAGTTATACAAACTTCTTTAAAAAAATTGAAATGTTTTATTAACTCAAGGATGGTAAGTACATTTTTTAAAATTATAACCGTATTTTATATTTTTATGGGTAGAAATATCATTAAACGTTTTTTGACATTTAAATTTTTCAGTCTTATATTTAAAAAGTCTTTATTATAACCATTAATTAAAGCAGTATTAATAATATGTTTATATTTTTTATTCAGAGGTATATTTATTAATCTATAAATAAAACTATTGAAACAGCAAATTTATGTGAAAAAGAGTTAAAACTTTTATGTTTTATGTAATTATCAATATGAGTAAATTTTCGATAAATACCGCAGTCTAATTTGTCGTTATTTCTTATTATCTTCAAATCTAGAAGAGGAAGAAATCCATTAAATTCAGCTCCTAATGTAAATTTTATAGCTTTATCTTGTAAATTTAGTAATTTTAGAGCATCGTTAAGTGGTTTTCCAGGAACAATAGCAAAAATATCATCAATATATCTATACCATATTTTAAAAATCAAAGGAAAAGCTTTAGTGACTTCAATTTCGATAAAACTCGTAAAAAGATCAGCATGAAAAGGTGAAAGAGAATTACCCATTGCTAAGCCAGAAGTTTGTTGAAAATATTCACCTTTAAAAGTGAAAAAATTTTGATCCAAACAAAAATCAGTAATTAAATTAATTGGGAGTCGATTAATGACACAAAACAACAGTTACTTTTAAATTTTCCCGGAACTAGTTTCTGAGGCCTTCCCTCTATCTTCAGCCAGACATCGACTGAAGAATCTGTAAATCAGTAAGAAAAACTGAAAAATCAGTAAGTTTTACAAAATCATCTATTAAGTGCTCATGTAAATTTATTGAATTCAACACTTTTTTAAGTAAATTAACAGTTTTTCTCTAGGAATACTAGGAAATAAGGCAGTTACATCAAAAGAAATAAGTTTATCAGTTTTGGATAATACAACATTGTCAATCTCTTTTATTAGTTCAAAAGAATTTTTAATACTTAAACTTACAAATTTATCAAAATTGCTAAACTTTTTGTGTAACCATTTAGCTAAATTGTACATTGGTGAGCTTATACAATTAACAATAGGTCTCATTTTATTTCCAGGTTTATGAAATTTAGGAAGGGCATAAATTCTAGGTAAAACAGGATTACTAATTTTTACAAAATGATTTTCTTTGTCCGATATAACTTTCACTTCATTGAGTACTTTATTGAGATTTGTAATACAGGATTTTAAAGGTCCTTTATTACCTTTTATAAAATCTTCACTTTGAAGAAAAAGATTTACTCTATTAATATAATCTAAATATCTAAAAGTACAGTTCTATTACCTTTATCCGCTTTGGTGAAAACTAAATCTTTTTGAATGAATCATTTAATAATATGTTTATTATTATTTCTCCTAGGTTGGTATTCATCTAAATTATGTAATATTTTGCTACATTTTAATTTAATCAATGATTTATTATTTTCAATTAGATCCTGACTAGCAATTTCTATATCTGCAATATAATCATCTATATTGTTGGAAAAATCTACACATGTTTTTAAACCTTGATTTAAAAAATTTAACTGTTTTTCACTAAGGTTAGCCTTTGACAAATTAACAACATCATCCAACGTATAAACTTGAAAGAAGCGTAGGGACAGTGAAGCACAAATACAAAATTGAATCGAGAATATATTGACACATTGCTTCACTCACACAAGCAATGTGTCAATATATTCTCGATTCAATTTTGTATTAACAACATCATCTTTATTATTTTTAATAACTGTGTTTAATTTATTTTGTTTCAAATGCAATTTATATAAATCCTTTTTTAATTTTTCATGTTTATGTTTCATATTTCTATGAAGAGTATGAAATAATTTGGATTCTAAATAAAGCCAAATTGTATAAGCTAAAATCTTTGTTAATTTAAGATGTATATCATACAATTTAAGTTCAATATTACCCAAATTAAAAAAAAAAACAATTTAAAAAATTGTGGTGTGGGAAAAAATATTTATTTTAAAAAATAAACAAGCATAATGAATTTCGAAATACCAACAGTTGATTCAATTCTTTTCTTGGAAGTGTAGAAAACAGTGTTGTTATGATACATTAAATTTAAAGGGAGTCGATTAATGACACTAAACAATATTTACTTTTAAATTTTTCCTGAGACCTATGACAAAATATCATCAACTACACCAATGAGAACCAGTCGATGGCCGGCTGAGGATAGAGGCAGTCTCTGAAACATGTTCCGGAAAAATTTAAAAGTAAGTGTTGTTTAGTGTCATTAATCGACTCCCTTTAAATTTAAAATTTAAGTTGATTCAATATTTAGGTTTGTTTCGTTTTCAGATGTTGGTAATACTAAAAAGACATGAGAAGGACATGGTAATTATTATCCTTGACAACGAAGTTTATCTGTGAACTGAGGACACATCTGTGAAATTGATTTCCATTTGAAAAGAAGTATCAATACCAATTCGTTAAGATAAGTAAAGCCTAAGTGGCATATATTTTTGTTTGTGGAATAATTATTGCTTCACTGTAGATAGCTTCAGTTTCTACTTAATAACGTTTGTGTTTGTAGCAACACAAGTGATGCTTATTTTATGAACTGATAATTACATCAACATCGCTGTTTACTATAAAGGCAACTAATCAATTAACTTGTAATTAATTTGTGTCTATAAACATGGCACTACAAGTATTTGTAAAAAAGTGATCATTATCCAAAAACACATATTTAAATTCAGTGGATCACTTCAGATTAAGGAATTCAATACTGATTCCATATCCACCACAAGAGACAAATGAATAGCAACAGAATATGACTCAAAAGTAAATGATGGTGCTAATGAATAAAGAATCAGAAATAATTGTCATCAAAAGGAAAATCAGAAATTGTGTGCTTCATTAAAATTTTCATTTGATAATTAATTCCTGTAGGGCGGCATCCTAAGTAACAATAACTAATTTTGCTAATTCTGAATTAAGACCTTCGAAGACCGTGGATTAAATACAAATAAGAATGACATAATTTGCATGAAAATGTATTAAAATATATAACAAACGTTGTATCAAGTTCATTGAAACAAGTAAAACTTTTCATGCAATAATTTAGAATCACTTTCACTGTTTTTACAAATGCTCGTCTCACAAAAACTGCTTCTCTAATTCTCAATTTTATTCTGCTCGGCGCATTATAAACAACTATGATACTCTACGGTCAACTAATTACTAGGAACTACTTAAGGATGGATTTTGATACCTCATTACAGTTCTGTTATGATCGCTGCGCTGTTTGGAAGTTGAAGAAATGCCCATAAATCTGGGAAGGGTGATGCCGGCAAGAAAGTTGAGGACCAGCTGTTGGTGGCGGAACTTCTTCCAGAGGGAGCACATTACAAGTATCACTTCCTCAGCCTTCCTTGTAGATGGTTGCATGTCTGCCTCACTTTCAAGAGGTCCCAAATTCGAATCTCGGTCAGGGTGAGTTACCTGGAAAGGTTTTTCTGGACTTTTCCCTTATCTTGAAAGACGAATGTCAGGTAACTTTAAGCTCCATGGACCCCAGACTTTTGGAGCATCATTTCACCCATTTCATTCATAGTCCGATATGACTAAATGTTGGAGGAACTACATAAAAAAATAATTCGTCAGTCACCCTCGCGAGGAACAACCACAAGCCTACGAACGCTTTCTAGTCCACAGACAAGATGGCATCCGATGTCATTGGCAGTTTGTAGCAGAGATCCACATTTCTAGAGGGCAAGGCCACAATAGCGTCGGGTCAGAAAGAAGGTGTACTACACCTGAGACCGCTGTATACTGTCGTCCACTCTACACTTAAAGGCAAACAGCGTTACACAGGAATATAGTGACACGCCAATTACTCCTTCCCCCCTGCTTCTTCCCGTGTTCTAGGTAGTCTCTTTCCCAACACGTTCTCGCCAACATTTACTCCTTTCCTCCCGGCTTGTTCACTTGGTCGTGAACAGTTCTTCACGTGTTCTAGGTAGCCCCTTCCCCAACAAGTATTCACCAACACTTACTCCTTTTCCCCTGGCTTGTTCACTCGGTCTTTGACAGTTCTTTATGAGTTCTATGTAGCCTCTTCCTCATCACGTTCCCACCGACACTTACTCCTTTTCTCCAGGCTTGTTCTCTTGGTCGTTGACAGTTCTTCACCTGTTCTAGGTAGCCACTTCCCCAACATGTACTCGCCGGCACTTACGGCTTTCCTCCAGAATACTCCGGATATTCAAGGTGGGAGTAGTTAACTTCAGCCATTGGTTGCTCTCTCCTCAAGGATTTCCTTAATTTTGCCTTCCGGGACGCTAAGACGTACTCCCAGGTTCTACGGCATCACAGGCTCTTAGCAGAGATATTCATCTTTTGTACAAGTACTTCCATGTTCTTCATGGCAGCCAGGTTTTGTCAATTTTAATGCATGCCTTCTCCCAGTTGCATTTATTTCCCTCATCATCTCCATTCCCTCTACGCAGAATTTCATTTAATTTTCCATTTCTGTCTTTATTTCTTTCATGTTAGATTCATTCCTGTCCTCATTAGTGTTCTTTTCCCTCTTATATTTTGTCTTCATTTCATCTTTCATTTTTCTTACGCTGAATTTGATTTTTGATCCCAATTTGTCCATTCCAGATTTCATGCCGTTGCTCCATTTTGGCATCTTACTCCACTTCCATACAATAGTGCGAATAAAATGACAAGAGGATATACTAGTCACTTTAACACTAGTATCGCTAGGCCAGTGTTAATTTACTTTTTTTAAAATACACAAAAAAACACATTTGTTTCCGTGACACGTATTTTGTTTCTATTAGAACACAAACTCGCGTCACTCCTCAATGCCCACTAAACCCAGTGTTTGCAGACTAACACTACTTGTCAATTCTGAGACAACTAACTCTTCAAATTTATGCTGCTCAGGTTCCCTGACTCATTCGAATTACACAACTGAACTGATTCACCAGATACTCACTGGTCAACTCGCCACAGAAGAAAGCTTCTGAAAACAGAAATCTTTAAATCGGCGGAATGGAGAGGTAGAATTTGTACATCTGCTGCAATGGAAGGTTATGGAACACATCAACAATAAGGCCGCACTTCCAGTCTTGTATCTCAACTATTGGATGTTGTTGTATGTTGAAAATCCGCTCCTCTCGCACTAAATAACAAAAATGCTAAAATGGTATAACTCACACTTAATTCCTTGGCGGAAAAAGTTCACTGTCGCCATAAAATTACTAAGTTCGGAATTTTGGCAGGAATATATATATATATATATATATATATATATATAATCACTGGCTCCATTTTAAAGCCTCAAGTCAAGAAGACCTAGTCTCTAAAAGCTCTGAAATAGGAGAACAATGCTTTATTAAATTCTAAGGATTAGCCAGCCATACACATAACAGTTGATGTTCATTGGACTTTTCCATCTTCTCTTCATTAATTGTCAAGTCATTACACATTTACTTCGCTAAGTGTGCTCTTTAAGGTCCAGGAGATCTAAACATGTATTTATGTCGCAAACCCATTAGTGAGTTACAAAGTCACAGACTGCTTCAAAACCATGAGGTTTGTAGATGATGAAAAGGATGCTCTTGCACTCACTGAAGCTGAAGAAAATGCGGAGAAAGTGCTGACTTAATGAAAATGTGGTACATTTCAAGTAATCTGAAGTGCTGCATCAGAACTGATTAACTTCATCTGTATATCCATAATTACAAATGTATGCATATATTTATGATGCATGGTAAGTGATGAACTGTGCATAATCTGTTTTATTTTGTGGACAGAAACATGTTCAGTATGGAAATTTGTTTTGTCCCATGTGATTTTGCTTAGAGCAAGTTCTACAGTATATCTATTTGTATTAGTTCAAGAGCTCGATGACACATGTACTAAAACATTTATGCTAGAGTAAACATAAGGCTTATAATTAAAAAGAGTCAAGCCTTAACTTAAAAGATTTTATTAGAGGAAGGACCGCATCCTGTAACAATTCAAATGTACAGCTTTCACACAAATATCTACACAGTGTTAAATGTCCTGCTAAGATATTTCAAGATATATAGTGTCACCCGAACGTTGGAACATCCTATAGAACCAACCTGGGAGGATATCACACCAAGGAGCGCCACCTACAAGTCGTACTGGGCCCAATGGGACTCGCTGAAGATCAGAGAGGGCGTGCTGTTCCGGGTATGGGAGTCACCCAATGGGAAGACGCAGAGAGAACAGTTGGTACTTCCCCGGAGTAAGGTCCCGGAAGTCTTGGAGGAAGTGCACGCTGGTACTTCAGGAGGACACCGAACGATTGACAAACTACGGCAGCGCTACTACTGCCTGAGACTCCGAAAAGATGCTGAGAGATGGTGCCGTCAGTGTCACGTGTGCGCGGCGAGTCGCGGCCCCCAGACTAGGAGTCGGGGTTGCATGCAGCAGTACAACGTCGGAGCGCCATTCGAAAGGATCGCTGTTGATATTGCTGGACCGTTCCCAGTTTCCGACCGAGGCAACAAGTACCTAATGGTGCTCGTGGACTACTTCACCAAGTGGCCGGAGGTGTATGCCATCCCAAACCAAGAGGCAAAGAATCACAGACTGCCTCATGGAGCAAGTGTTCTGTCAATTTGGGGTGCCGTTAGAGCTACACAGTGACCAGGGTACCAACTTTGAGTCCAACCTAATGAAGGAGGCACTACAAAGGCTTGGGGTGAACAAGACTCGCACTATGCCTCTACATCCCCAGTCGGATGGCATGGTCGAAAGGTACATCAAGACCTTAGAGGAACACCTGAGGAAGGTCGTGGCCAGCCATCAGTGAGGCTGGGACGTCAAGGTGCCACTGTTCTTGCTGGCCTACCGCTCGTCTACACACGACACAACTGGGATGACGCCAGCCAGCTTAATGTTCGGCCGAGAGTTACGCCTCCCTTGTGACCTGGCTTTTGGAAGCCCTCCGGAAGCGAAACAGCCAGCGACCGAGTATGTGGAGAACTTGGTGGACGATCTCCACGACATGCACGAGATGGCTCGCCAGAACATCCAGAAGGCGAGCGACCGCATGAAGACCAGGTATGACCGGCAAGCCAACAGCCAAGGGTTCCAGCAAGGTGACCTGGTCTGGTTGTACCGTCCTACATGGACCAAGGGACGCTGCCCGAAGCTCCAGCAGCCATGGCAAGGACCGTACCGGGTGGTGAAGAGGATTAACGACGTGATCTACCGCATCCAGAAGGTTCCCCGAGGGAAGATGTTGGTGGTACACCTGGATCGCCTGGCACGCTACGATGGCGCTGTTCGGGACGACCAGCTTTGAGGAGGGAGCAGTGTCATCCGAACGTTGGAACATCCTATAGAACCAGCTGAGAGCGGGCAAGCAGGGGAGGTCGGCGTTAGCCACGCCGCCCCCCTCGTTTGTCTTATAGTGGTGACAAGGGGTGGCTGGGAGAAAAAACATCACTGCGCCATCTCTTTCTGTTCCACCTGTGTTCTCGAACTTAAGGGATAACTGTGAGCGTACAGTGGAACTTTAACGGACGAACTGGTGAACTGTAATTGTGTGCATTACGTAATTCTGTGTAATTGGCAAGTGTTAAACTGTAAATCGGTGGAAATAAAGAACATTGTTGAGTTTGTGTAATTGGACTTTTTATTTCACGAACCCACAAAGTCACAATAGAGACAATATTTAATATTTTATCTTGCAATAATGTGTACGAAAATCAAAAAGTGAAGAAGGCATTTGTTTTGTCTAGAGAACACAGAGCTGGAAACAGAAATATTTCATAAATCAAAATACATGATTATAGTGGTCAAGCATTCCAAATATTAAGACAGGAACGTAGGAAAGAAAAAAAGGTTAACTTATTAGATTCATTTACACCAATGACACATTTGGTCATGACATTAGTGATGTAGCTGGTAGATTCCTCACTGCACCTTGTACCTAGGTTAATGATGATAATAATAAAGCAGTAAACGCAAATTGCTTTCTGGATACAAGTCTTCTCAAAAATGCAATCATATCTGAACATACTTAAACATAGATACTGTATTGTATTTAAAATGCAAAAAACTGGAAGAGTGCCAATTGCCATTCTTTTTATACACATATTTGTACAAAATGCTATCTAAGATATATATATACACTTCCGCATCAGACTCCAAAAGCTGATAGCTATGAGGTTCCTGGGCCTCACAATTAAAAAAAAATGTAGCAACTCAGAAGCAGAACATGTATTTCCCAACATAATCTACAGAAAGTGAAATATATTTCTCATATCAGTGTTCTAATTTAATTAAATAATCTCTAGTGTGATTCATTGTGCTCCTGAAAATAGCTGTTTATCACATCATTGACCTCTCTCTGGCATGAAGAGATACAAACACAAAACTATTTGTTACAGTTAGTGCTAAACACAGCTGTGAACCCTAATCCTGTTATATTTAACAAACTGCCTTACTAAAGCAGCCACAATATTTTTGAGAATACAAAGAAGCGGACTTTGAGTTAAACGTCCCAGTAGGATATGGGTTTAAAGGTTTACGGCTGGGTCGACTGTTGCCTTTGAATCAGTGACGTAAGTGTACTCTTTATTTAAGCAGAACAGATTGTAATATTCTACAATAGTAGAGAATATATTGGCGATATTATTACAAAACATTGCTCAGTCTAACACAGCAGGTTTCCACATAACTTACCTTTGTATTATTACAAATTGATGAAGTTTCTGATTCCAGCCATCAAGGTTCTTCTTTAATTTCTATTTTGAGATCAATTTCTAATTCCCCATTTACGTCGCAGTTGTTGCTCCATATAGCTGTTTCGCTCTTAATCTGCTTGACAAGATCTTTCATAAAAGGAGTCTCTGATTTAATTTCTGTTTTGACTGTTATCTCACAATCAGTGACATCATCAATGTTTGTGTTTGTTGTAACAATCTTCTGAAAGAACTCTCTCTCATTCTGTGAGCCAATGTCATCTTCAAGGAGAACCTCTTCTTTGATTTCTATTTTCTTATACATTTCAAATAGCTGTCGAATTGGAGTTGCTGTTATATCCAGAAATAAATCTGTAAAGAAAATATTATATTTTATGTATAAAGAAATATAAGTAAATTTAGCCATCAACTTCTTTGAATCTATCAATAATTGCCAACACCACACTAAATACCACTGTTCTCTTATCATACAAACAACTTCTTTAAAACTTGCAAATTATACAGGTATTCATACTACACCAGACTACAATGTTCATGTATTGTTAGCGGCTACCTTAGAAAGCAAAGTAAAAAATAATAATGAAAGTAAGAATACAGTGGTCGAGTCATTGCTGAGTGGTTAGACCACCTCTGCAAAATTGCACCAGACATCTATCCAACATTGGTGCAGGAAGACACGTGGATGCAATTAGTGCCGGTCAGTTTTGGAAAATACTGACCATGTTTCCTCTCAGTTCTTATTTATAAAAATAGAATTGCAGAAGTACCTACTGTATTGTTAGAGGTTGAAACAGTTATTTTATGTTGTCCCCAAAGAGTTTCAAATATTGTATTATGTGAGGTTATGTAGAGTGAGTGACGCACAGAGAAGCTATGTAAGTGGAAATGACGTCACAAAAGTGTGGAATAACAAACTTATTTGTGATTGGTGTGACGCGTATATCGTAAAACGTGGACCAATCAGATATAGAAGATTTTACGTTGCCATGGAGGATATTCAATATTCCTCTAGAGGGATTGAACTATTAGCGAAATGCTAATGTGTAAAAGAAGAGGAACTGGGGATTCTTCTCCTAACAGTCGCCGAGAACGGATGTAAGGTTCTCTTCTTAAACGCCGTTGTGTGCGGAAGAGTATAAGTTTATTCTCGTAACCATCATCGATTATAACTAGATAATCTTTACATTAAATATCATCGCTAGAAGACACACAATTTAATTATTATACACGGTAGTAAAAAAACGTATAAAACTTTTGATTCTTGCACGCATCCAGATAAACGCGTCACATCAAGTGAATCTTGTGTAAGAATAGTGTTATAAATGTTGTATCATACATCTTGTTCGAACTGGTGTTAATTGAAGTAAGGAAATAAAAGTTTCTACATTATTTAATACAGAGGAAAATGATTACTCTTTTTACGTAAAATTTCCTTCCGCCGTACCACCCCTGTAAAAAGAAGATATCTAGCTCAACCGACTGAAGCCACGCCGAGGTAAGCTGGGACTTCAAGAATCATCAATTCCAACCCTGTTCCAAATGATCACCTCAACGAGGGGCATAATTCGCCATCCTTCTATACGATTCGACATAAATCCAGTTCCAAAATGGCGCCCAACTGTATGGCTCGAATAGGCAGAAGGAGGATTACACCACAGGAGAATAAATAGTGTAATGGACAGGTAACTTCGAATCAAGAAAGAAGAAAGAAGAAAAGTGAGTACGGAAAATCTTAATAGATAATTAATAGAAAAAGTGACAAAATTATAATTTTCATTTTTTTATGTTATTAAGAAAGGGAAAAATATTACCTAAAATGGAAGGTAAAAAATTAACAGACAATAAGAATAAAAATGTTGGGGAAGGAGTGGAAAGACTAGTTAGTGATAAGAGAGCAGAAATACAAGAAGTCAGGGAAGTAGTGGAAGGAAAGAGTAGTGATGATGCAGGAACAAGTAGAACAGAAATTATGCAGAGTAAAGGTAATGAAATGATAATAGACAGGTTAGAGAAAATGATGAGTAATTTTGATGCTAAAATGGATAGTTTTAGACAGGAAATAAGACAGGAAATAAAACAGAATTCAGAAAAGGCAGATCAAAATTTAAGGCAGGAAATGAGTAATTTAAATCCTAAGGTAGATCAAAATTCAGAAAAGGCAGATCAAAATTTAAGGCAGGAAATGAGTAATTTAAATGCTAAGGTAGATCAAAATTCAGAAAAGGTAGATCAAAATTCAGAGAAGTTAGAAGCTAGGATAGATCAAGGTTTAGGTAACCTAAGAAATGAAATTGAGAAAGGAAGAGAAGAGTGTAGAGAAGGCATAAAATCTTTAAAACAGAAAATAGAATCTCATGATGGAGAAATGTCTAAGTTAAAAGAGATGTTTCAGGAAATGAAAATAAGTCAGGAAAATGTAGTAAAAGATATAAGAAGTGAATTGGCTAAGGAGTCAGAAATCCTTAAGCAACAACAAGTAGAATTTGTAGAAAAACAAAAAGTAGAAATAGGGGAATTAGAGAATAGAATAAGACAAGAAATAGATGTAGTCTTATTAGATAATTCACGGAAATACCATGAGGAAAATATTGAAATACAGAATAATTTTGTAAGAGAGGTAAATAGTATCAGAAATGATGTTAAACTAATTGCTACTGAGGTGCAAACACAACAAGATGAACTAAAAGTTAAATATGATGAAGTCAGTAAGTTGAATAGTGAAATGATTACAAGAATAGATTTGGCACAGGAAAGTTTTGAGAGAGAGAAAGAAAACATTAGCAAGCTGAATCAAGTTGTGGTTGCATTACAGGCAAGCAAAATTTCTGAGAACCAGAGGGTAATAAAATCTAAGAATATTACATGTATTGACTCACCTGGTAATTCAGGTAATATTGTACAAAACTTAGAGAATTATTTGGAGAGTGACGATACAGAATCTTTGTCACCTGATTGTGAAGTAAATGGTAATGGACAAATACAAAACATGCACACACATACACAGTTACACAGTCAAGGTAACACAAATTGTACAAATTATTTGTTGCATGACATAAGTCCACCTACTTTCGAAGAAGAATCGGGAGACAATCCCAAAATATTTCTAAAGGAATTAGAAGAATATTTTAAAATTAAAAAGATTCCAAATGAATTTAGGATGATGATTGTTAAAAGGTGTTTGAAGAAAAATGCTTTAGAATGGCTGAGGTTAACACTAGCATCACATGAAACGTATAGTATGTTTAGGAATGTGTTTATAAATAGGTTCTGGGGTCCAGAAAGACAGAGAAGAATTAAAGTCGAACTGGCCACTGGTAAATTCGAGTTCAAGAAGGGTGTGTCCATGACAGAATATTTCCTAAAACTTGCTAACAAAAGTAAACTTGTGAATCCAGATATGTCAGAAACCGAGATCGTGAATATGCTAATACGACATTATCCACCGCACATTAGAAACCACCTAATTGTGGCTAAGCCCGTCGACTTTACTGATATGATTGAGTTATTATCAGAATTTGAGGCTCATAACCTTAATTCTGATTCTACTCATAGTCAAGTTGATCCTGACAAGACTCATATAGAACAAAAGCAAGTAAATAGACAGGAAGTAAGACCAACATTCAGGGAAAATCACAACCATACTAACCAAAACCAAAATAGTTTTAACCAAAATTGGGGCGGGGCACGTTCAAGAGACAACTATGAACGAAGAGAGTACAACCCCAGAAAGACATATGAATCGGTAGTGCCAGGTATAGGAAGGAGAATTCCAAATACTCCTAGGAGGAATTATAATAATGACCAACCTGTGGGAAATGTGAGGAGTAATCAGGTGAATCAACTGAGGTTTTACAGGGGAAATAACCTAAGAACAGGTTATCAAAGTAGAGGAAGAGGAACTAGCATCGAAAACTCTTCATTAAGAGATTTTGGGGGTCCTAGGTTTGAAAGGGCAGACAATAACTTAGAAAGGACACAGACTCAGGGAATAGAAGGAGAAATAAATAACGGTAGTACCAACCCAACTGCTAGTGTAACTACCGACCGCACTAATGCGGAAAACTGAGTACCAAATCATTTTGTGCCTTGGAAAGTGGTTCGGTAAAAATGACACAGGGCAAAATCAAAATTCAAAATTTACCAGAAGATAAGCTCACTCTCTCCAGAAGTAAAGATCGGGAATTAGTAAATCCACCTCAGATTAACCTTCGTATAGGTGATAGCGAATATAAAGTATTGATAGACACAGGAGCTAGTTCATCAGTAATAAGTGAGAACTTATTCAAGGAATTACTATCCAAGTTTAGGATTGAATATTTAAACGTGTGTAATGTATACTGTAGCACAGCTATTGGGAAAAAGAAAGATAAAGTTAAATATCAAGCGTTAATTCCTGCGCGAATAGATGATTGGAATTTCAATTTTATCGTATTGGTAATACCAAACTTAGCTCGTGATATTATTATTGGCAATGATGTATTGTATGGTTGGCAAAGTGTGATAGATTTCGAAAAACATGAAATGAAGGTCAAAGGAGATAATGAAGTAATAAAAATAAATTTGTTAGAAGAAATTATATTAAAAGAGGATGAGAAGGATAGTATAAATAATGATAGGTTTTTTGTAGAAAATATAATATTATACGAAGAAGATATAATTAATAATGAAGAAGATGATAGTGGTAAAGAGAATTTACTTTTAAATAATAAAGAAAATGAGACGTTTGACCTTGGAGATCATTGTTGCCAAATAAACACATTAAATACCGACACCGAGCGAAAACAAGAAGAGGAAGAAATGATATTCCAAAGAACTTTGAAAGAAAAGTTAGGGAAAACATACAATTTAAATCACGCGCAAAGAGAACAATTGAGGTTATGTATACTAAAGAACAGGAACGTTTTTAGTACGAAACCTGGATTGTGTAATAAGTACATACATACATTTAAGGTGAACGACATTGCTCCTTATACTCATAAAAGTAGACCTGTGCCTATCACTATTAGACAACAAGCATCTGAAGTAATAAACGATATGCTAGAAAATGGAAATAAAATTTTAAAAGATTGGATACCAAAGTATGGGCCAATAAAGGCAATATTATCAGACCACGCAACGGTTCACCGGAGTAAATTGTTTACTTCAGAAATGAAGAACAATAACATTAAGATGTATTACTCTTCAGCATATTTTCCCCAAGGAAATCCTTGCGAGAGAGTGATGCGTGATTTAGGCTTGTATTTCAGAATTCTGTGTCATTCTAACCACCGAGGCTGGTACAAATACTGCCATATTATTGAGAAAATCATTAACAATACCCCAAACTCTACTACCAAATTTTCACCAATCGAATTAATTACTGGACTACAACCTGAACCTCTAGTAATAAAAGCACCAACAACCTTAAAAGTAGATGAAATGGAATTGAATGAAGAAGAAAAGTGTGCTGAAGCATTTCGAAGAATAAAAGAAAAAGCAGAGAAAAGATTATCAAAGATACAAAGAAAAGGAGCGAAATGGAATCCTGAAATAAATGATAAAGTTCTCGTAAAGACATTTAATATCTCCAGTTCTAAAATCAAATCCTATTGGAGAATGAATTTGTTATATAAAGGTCCATATAAAATAGTAAGAAAATTTGGGGATCATACGTACGAATTAAGAGACGATGATAATAAAATGATAGGAAAATATCACAAAACACTTTTAAAACCATTCAAAAGCCTTGACACTCACAAGAATAAATGATTTAAAAAAAAAAAAAAAATAATAATAATATGTTTATGAATTACTGAAAAATGTTTTGTTTATTATTATTGTGTTCGAATAATTTCTGATTTTATATTGTTATTTTAAATTGTATTGATTGTTCATTGTTGTAATAATGTTTAATTATTGGGGCATTCTTCAGAATATATGGAACAATATTATTGGGAGATTTAAGTTAATTTTCCATATATTCTGAAGAGGGGCATCTGAAACAGTTATTTTATGTTGTCCCCAAAGAGTTTCAAATATTGTATTATGTGAGGTTATGTAGAGTGAGTGACGCACAGAGAAGCTATGTAAGTGGAAATGACGTCACAAAAGTGTGGAATAACAAACTTATTTGTGATTGGTGTGACGCGTATATCGTAAAACGTGGACCAATCAGATATAGAAGATTTTATGTTGCCATGGAGGATATTCAATATTCCTCTAGAGGGATTGAACTATTAGCGAAATGCTAATGTGTAAAAGAAGAGGAACTGGGGATTCTTCTCCTAACAGTCGCCGAGAACGGATGTAAGGTTCTCTTCTTAAACGCCGTTGTGTGCGGAAGAGTATAAGTTTATTCTCGTAACCATCATCGATTATAACTAGATAATCTTTACATTAAATATCATCGCTAGAAGACACACAATTTAATTATTATACACGGTAGTAAAAAAACGTATAAAACTTTTGATTCTTGCACGCATCCAGATAAACGCGTCACATCAAGTGAATCTTGTGTAAGAATAGTGTTATAAATGTTGTATCATACATCTTGTTCGAACTGGTGTTAATTGAAGTAAGGAAATAAAAGTTTCTACATTATTTAATACAGAGGAAAATGATTACTCTTTTTACGTAAAATTTCCTTCCGCCGTACCACCCCTGTAAAAAGAAGATATCTAGCTCAACCGACTGAAGCCACGCCGAGGTAAGCTGGGACTTCAAGAATCATCAATTCCAACCCTGTTCCAAATGATCACCTCAACGAGGGGCATAATTCGCCATCCTTCTATACGATTCGACATAAATCCAGTTCCAAGGTGAAGCTGTTTGTTCTGTGCACTCTTCAAATATTTAGGATTTGTTCAGTAAGTACATTGTTCAAAATCGGGAAATGGCTCGACAAATCAGTAAAATGGAGTTCTACTTTTATTTTAATAATGAAGAGGCCTGCCTTCAATTATTATTCGATGAGGGTCTGCTGAGGAGACAGATGTTGTGTTACTTATTCGAGATGGAGAATGGTGGGGGAAAAAAGGAAGTGGGTACAACAGAGAAGTAACTTCAAAACTATCTCCACTCCAAATCAATAATAAATATAACATCCTTGCAGCTCTATCTACAGATGAGGTGAATCAAATACACACGACACGTGACAAGCACAGCATACGAACTCCAGCTGTTTCAAGATGTGAGGACAGAAAGTGAAGTGCTTGGTGACCCAATGATATCCCATGGAAAAGTCAATATGCTGTTTCTAAAGTGTACAGTGGTATAAATATTGAGCAGTGAACAAAAAAAATTGAAAACCAGTGCCAATGTGATGCATATCCTGAAAATCCAGAAGTAGTCATACTCCATGTTGGTACCAACAATTTAAAAGATGTAGAAACTGCAGATGCAATACTAGGTGATATATATGATCTTATAAAACTCTCGCCTGCGGTGCAGTATGTAGTAAAAGCGGGCGTTGAACACTACACATTTTATTTTATAAAACCCACAAGGAAAGTGTTCCCTACGGCTTGTGTAGCAGTAAACAGTGTAGTAAAAAGATGTGATGTTCATCCAAACTTTTTGAGGTATATAAATGAAAAAATAAGGTGGGCCTGTAAGATATTAAATGCTTTATTTTTGGATCTAGATAAATATCTAGATCATACTTGCTTAGAAAAGGATGGTCTCCATTTAAATCGGAGAAGATCATGGAAGTTAAGTCAGGTTTTAGACAATGTGGTAAATATAATAAATGATCAGGGAATCTAACCCCACAATCAGATGGTGTAACATACAGTGGAAAACCCTCTGTAATTAAAAAAATTGTAAATAGAAAGAGTTCACAAAGTAATCAGGCTTGTTGGCTTCTCCATCTTAATTCACAGGGAATTCGTTCCAAAATAGATGATTGTAATCTACTAATGAATGAAATTAAAAATATTAAATTAGGAATAATTTGCTTAAATGAGCACTGGTTGGGAAAAATGAGACTCATCTTCTTAATAAATTGGAAGGTTTTGCATTAGCAGATTGATACTGCAGGAGCAATGCAGCCCGCAGTGTCATGTAAACTAGTACAAGAAGAACTGTTAGAGCAAGTAAAGGTCAGACAACATCTAAAAGTCCTAGAGGAAGATTTTATATTTGAATTGTCTGCAACAGAAATCAGCAGCCTAAATACAATTGTGATCTCTGCCTATAGAGTCCATTATCACTCCTCATAACAACCATTTTTGAAAAAATTTGAGAAATTGATGCCTTAACTTTGAAATGAAAGAAATAAAAAAATTATAGTAGCTTTAGATATTAACTTAAACCTTTGAAATTTAAATGATGAATTTCACTTAAACTCAAATGAAATGTCATCAGACAGAAGATACAGTGGGGCATCAATAACTTATCTTGATACTATTCACCACCATGGCTTTGACATTAGAAATATTCTCTACACAAACTACAAGTTTTTCAGACACCTGTATAGATCGTATACTAACAAAAAATATGGAGATGAATAGTTTCCCTCTTGAAACAGGTCTTTCTGACCATAAAGCTGTCCTCATTAAACTCCCAATAAACCAGAGATCAAAAGCAAAACATAAACAGTTAATTACCAAACGTATCTACAACCCTGAAAACATTAGTAATTGTCAAGTTAAATTAAGCAACCTAACATGGAATCTTAATCCTTTTCTTCATACTGATACCAATTATAACAATTTCCTTAGAGAGATTATCGAGTGTCACAATTCCTGTTTTCCAAAAATCACATGCACTCAAATCATTAAAAAATATTCACTTGACTGGCGTACAAAATGTATAAAGCTCTATAGTACACACAAAAGATGGCTACACAGTAAATACAAGTCAACCACTAACACAAAAGAAAAACAAAATTACAAAACCTACAACAAAATCTTTATAGCAGAAATAGAAAAAGTTAAACAAATGGCAATTGAGAGTTACATAAAAAATGCAGGTAATAAAAGCAGAGCCACGTGGGCAGTAGTAAAAGATGAATTAGGTTTGAGTAAAACTGTGAATACTGGGCCATCCGTGCTTAATTTAAATGATCCAGATGCTAAGAAAAATGCCAGTACTTCTAATCAGTACTTTGTAAACATTAGTTGTGAGACTCAGGAGGTTCCCCCATCCCTAGAGAACGCAATAGCAGGCCTATATAAAAACAACTGCCTTATGCTCACACCTACACTTAATATTGAAATGGTCTCTCCAGGTAACATTAATAAAGTAATAACAAAATTAAAACCAAAAGAATGGTCTCTCCAGGTAACATTAATAAAGTAATAACAAAATTAAAACCAAAAGAAGCCCAGGGTTGGGATGAGTTGTCGTCATTCTTAATAACAGAAATCAAGCATGAAATTAGTGAGCCACTTTGCCAAATAAACTATCAATTAATGGCAATAGGCATTTTTCCCAATAGGATGAAATATGCATTTGTGAAGTCCATTCACAAAGGTGGAAGCAATGAATTTAAAAATTTTAGGCCCATCTCTATGCTTTGCTATATATACTTTGCTCTATTTGCGAACTTATCACTCTTGTTACATGATGTACTATGCCAGCCACAGCAAACTCCCTTGCCGCAGTGCATGTGCTGTGCTACAAACACTGTGTTGCCTCAGTGCATGCTTCACAAGGTTTGCCTTCAGTAGCAGTGGCGGTCCATACTTCAGTGTCAGTATGATATGGAAAGGCACTCATTAAAGAGAAGGGCACCCATGCCGACACATTATTTCAATCCTGAATGGGAAGCTGTGTACTTCTTCATGGAAAGTAGCGGTGGTGCTATTTGTTTAATTTGCCAGAAAAATTTCAAGTGCTGAAACAATTTTCTCTTCAGCAACATTTTAATATATTTAATACTTTTTTAATATTTTAATACTTGGCTATGGTTGCTTCGCACAACGGATTTGTAACCCTCCTGAAAAATAAACTAAAAAGAGGTAACAGCAGTTAATTGCATAGACTATCAGGAAAACTTATGTGCTAAAACACTGAATGTAAACAATGTAATGAGGTTGGTTGTGAAGGTTGTAAACATACTTAGGTCCCACGGTATAAAACACAGACAATTTAAAAGCTGCTTAGAAGATTTAGAGCATGAGTATGGAGATATACCATATCATACAGCAGTTAGGTGACTCATACGAGGTAAGATTTTAAGCAGATTCTTTGAATAATTGTATGAGATACGTTTGTTCATGGAAATGTGTGAATGACCTATTGAACAGCTTACGAATGTTAAGTGGAAATGTGATCTTGCATTTATAGCCGATATAAATAAACCTTTGATAACTGTGAATGTTTCACTTGAAGGGAAAAACAAATTAATCACAGATATGTTATGTAGCATTGAAGCTTTTGAAAATATGTTCCCATTATGGGAACGTCAGCTGTGATCCTTGTCATTTTTCCAGGTTGGAAAGTGTGATTCATGATTGTGATTCCCTAGAAGTGGGATGTTATGATGAATAGCTGCACATGCTTCCCCGTACGTTTGATGAGAGATTTCATGATCTCACGGGCTTAAAAATAGATTTTGATTTATTCGCTACAGTACTTGGCATAAATATTGATGACACTTCCAAAGATGTTAAACTGAAGCTTATCACTCTGAAATGTGACATAAGTTAGTTGACAATTACAGAAACAGAGGAAGTTTGCTAGGTTTCTACAGGAGATTTCCTAAATCAAGATTCCCTCGATGACACAGGCGTGCAGCATCTATGACTGCTATGTTTGGTTCGACCTATGTATGTGAATCCTTATCTTCGGCTATGAAACACATTAAAAAGCCTCAGAGAGCCAACATCAGTGATTATAACTTGAAGTGTGCATTAAGGGTTCAGAGTTGTGATTCAGTCTCCAAATGTGCCAAATATTTTGAAAACCAAAAGATGTCAGAAGGCAAGAGTGTCTGCTGAAAACTGATTGCATAAAATTCTTAATTGAAACGTTTATATTCGTTTAATATGAAGTATTCTGTGTAATATTATCAGTGTATACTAAATATTATTTTGTATTTTTAAATTGTTTCAAGATCAAAATTGTGCTAATTTCCACAAAGTACTGTTTCGTTCTTATAGTTAAACATAATGCTTTTATATGCCATCATTTGGTTGTATAGGGTTGAAGGCTGTAATAATCTTACTGCTATTGGGTTGTTTTACTTATAATAACAAGTACCATAGACATATGAAACCACGTATTATACAGTTTCTCAATTGTTCCTTCACTGCTATTGTGTGCTTCATGATTTTTAACGCAAGTACAGAATGGTATTTCCACTGTGCAAGTCGTATCTCCCAGCATTTGCCAGCAGCGGCTAGGCATGCTGGCACCATGCGAACTGTATAGGCACATTGTGCATGTCAGTTGGTGGAGCCATCACTAGCCATGTGAATTGTCTGTCCCCTGAGTGCAGTAGATGGTAAAGTACTGTGATGCTGTTATATGTATATATGAGTGTTGTGATAATACCTCAAACTTCTGAGGAGATTGCTAACGTATATAAATACCTTAAAGAAGGGACAGTACGTAAGGATCACTGCTCTCTGAGCATTTCACAGTGATTAAAAGATGTGCAAGAAACAGTTTTAAATCACAACAGAAAACTGGAGACTTTCATGAAGAAATGAATACTGCAAATAATGTTATATAGCTATGTAAAATGTAAAATCCAAATTTACCACCGAACTCGGTGCTAGTTATAGATAATACTTCTTATCGTAATACTAAAACTTCAAACTCTTTAAGAAGAGATATACTTTCTTAACTCTGTGTTAACTTATTTTGTGTAAATGAGAAACTTTTCCGGAACTATTCTATTTAATTTGTTGGAGACTGTACTTAAGTATCTTCTCTCTGTTTCCTGAACAGTAATGAGTAAAATCGACAATTCATTGTTGCCATTGTAGACCAGCGAAAACAGGTAAGAGACTTACATCATAGCTTTCATTTGAGTGTTTCATGTTCACGAAGCATTGTGCAACCTAAAGAAGTGATAACCCTCTCAAAGCAGACCCCGCGTGTTGTGCTGGTGTGCTCATGTGCTACCGTTTATCATCAGTTTGCATCTAGTGTAAAAATGAAACAATTTTTTTTTTCTGTGTCACCAATGATTACTGTGTGATAGGAGAACTGTTTGGTTATTCTTATTTAACAGACTTGCAGTGAATCCAACACATTATTTGGTGTGCTCCATTCTCCACACATTCTTTTCTTTATGGAAAAATGACAAACGTGACGTGGTAAATGTCCATAGTCCAATACCAGCGGCATCTTTAGAAAAACTTTGTGGCGAAGCATCTTCAAAATACACCAGGAAATTTAAGAATCATTGGTATGAGCATAAATGGCTGTGCAGAGGTAACTATTATACAAAACAGTACTACTAGCCTCGTTCTTAGAATACCGTCCACTAATTGTTCTGCAGAATGAAGTCTTTCATGCTTAAAGAGAATAAAAACTTATATCCCAAACAGCTTAGGCAATAGCAAATCAACATCGTTGACTACAAGTTACATTCACAAGGATATACAATTTGAACTGATGTTAACTCGCCCCTTCTATGAAGATATCAAAGACGCTTTGAAAAGGATGAAAAATAGAAAAATTGACTTGATACATAAGCAGTAAGGTGAGTCTTATTTTAATTAACTAATAAGTGAAGCAGTAAGCATTAGCATCTTTCTTTTGTTTTTATTTCAGTATTGTAAATTTTGTTTTCCGTTTTCCCTCCTGCTCGAAGTTTATCAGCCACTTAATACTGTCCCTATTACAATTTTGTACACAATCATTAGTCTACTTTAAACTTGTTGCATTTATCATATGACAGTATTAATGATTTTACAAATTTAGGTTAGTCGATTTTCTGAGTCACCTAATCAATTCGCCCAGAACTGCACCTGGCTATGTCATCTGCATGAATTTAAGTTGAATGTTAGATTTGTGCAATGGCTCTACAGAGAAGGTGCTACTATCCACACTACTGAAACATTCAAACATCTACACATCCAATCAAAAACAACCTTCAATCAGATCAATACCATATCATAAAGGTATCGGACCGTAACTTAAACAGGCACCATTTTAGGTTGGAAATTGAACCTAGATTTCAGATCTACAACAATGCCAGGTGCTACAGTTGCAACAATATCTTATAAAAACATCGAGACATTCCGCAAAATGAACTTTTTTACATTCAATACAGCAATAGCTGTATTGTCATTTGTTCGAGCATTATATCATGAGATGTTATATAACTTTACAGCACTGTCAAAATGAGAAACCTGGTAGAGTATATTAATTTTGTAGAGCATCACAGTATAGGATGAAGCAGCAAACAAAAAGTAAAAGAAGAAAATATGTTTGCTCGGTGTATTTACAAATGGCAATATATTGAGCATTTAAGATTGTCACATTTAGCATCAACTATTTATGCCACAGCCTTCCTATTGCTAGTAGAAGCCATAGACGAGGTTGCCTCCACTCTCTTTATGTAAACCAGAACCATTATAATGTATATCTTTAGGGATGGACCCCTCCATGTACAATATACTGAACCAGAACACTTAAGATTGAGTCTCTAAGCAACCTAAGCCCAATTTAAGCCCAATCCATGGCTGAATATACAAATTTCAATCCCTAGTGGTTTACTGTGGATCACTATGTTCTCGAAGTCTGAGTTAGTCATTTACTTATTTTTAGTTTAAAGCACTTAGCTAAAGACAATGTTTTGTTGATACTTGAAATGGGAAAATTTGCAATATACATCAGTCCATAAGTACATAAGACAAAACACTGTTACTAACAAAGTGAAAATAATATGCATTTAAAAGATATTAAAGTTACCTGAGTAACTGTGTATGGAGTAGAGGTTAGCAGTTGAGAAACCTGTAACACAACCAGCAAACTGACGTTGTGAAGACAGTAAACCATGTCATATGTAGGATTGTTGTTGCAGGTTTTTCAATAACAAATTAGGAACATGAATTCCAGGGAACCTAACATAAGAGTACGGCGTAAAGGTGCTCTTTAATACAATACAGTTAAGTTGGTATGGAATGACGTCATGGAACAAGTTGTTGCCAACTGTAAAGCTCTGGAATATGTGAACACAGAGGATAAATAACAACAAATTTTCTATTTCTTATTATAAACTAACAATACTGAAATGCGAATACAGGGAAATGTTTAACTACAAGAAATATTTAATATTCCGAAACCCATGCGCTACAATTTTTTAGCTTTTAAATAATAAGTAATACTTTATAAATAAATAGAAACAATAATAATGACAACAATAATACTAAAAACAACCAACTTTTTGTCATTATTATCGTGAAGCCGCTGAGGAGAGAGTGGGTAAGCAATGTTACACTGTCTCAGTTTCCTTATGTATTACAGTATCGCTAGTTTTGTCCTAACAGGAGAAAGCTTTCTCATAGAAGATATAGGATATCACCTAATACTAAGGGCCACAAACAGCTGTGTCATGTTGTTGGAAGTCTGCAACAGCAAAGGGAAGAAATATGCAAAGATTTTAACTACACAGAAGCTATGACCAACCAGAACTGGAAAGGCACGAACTACCAACTAAGGCACCCCATAACTAGAATGGTAGTACATGGCTTCCATTTTAAAGTTTGCAATCAGAAAAATGTACATAACCACATGTGAAGTGTAAATGTTTGTTGTGCGAGGACACCTACGAAAAATATCACATATTGAGGTGTAAGTAGAGGACAAAATCACTGGTGGAATATGCCCCAGAAGCTTAATAACTACTCACATGCACGAATGTGCAACTTTCTATCATCAATAAGTATCGCTAGTTTGCTTATGTAGTGTTGGTATTTTTCGCGAAAGCATGCTTTGAATGTTGGCGCCGCTTGAGTCATGAAGTCACGCCTACCATATTGCTACACCGTTAAAGTACACCTTTACCAAGTACTGTTATATCACGTCTGGGAAAACAAGATATGCTACATTTGTTACCATTTGTTGGAAATCAGGCAACCTTGAAATTCTAAAGACAAATATTCAAAATTCTTTGAATACCCTTAAACAATGGTGTTCAAAAACTTCATGGAAGTAAACACTGTGAAAAGCAACTATCAGCTCTTCTCTCTAAGAAAGAAACAACCCAGTATTACCTTAAGTTATGATAATATCAAATTAACAAGAACAGAAAATGCTCAATATCTTGGAATACTGTTTGACAAAAAATTAACTTGGAAAAAACATACTGACACCTTCAACTTCCATGATACTGGAGGGCACACAAATTCAAGCTTTTAGGTTAATTACTGGAGCTATAAAAACTACTCCTATAATAACCTTACAAGCATTTACATGTAACAGACCCATAATGACAGATTTAGAAATGCAAGCCCCTTTAACATAAGAGAAGCTCTTAAAGATTCCAGAGAATACTAAATGGGTAAAACAACACACATCCACCTTTAGTTTGAAAACTCAATTAGGCTTCATACAGAAAGTTCAACAACTAAGAAATAAACTAAATTACCCATCCAAAATAGAACCTTTCATGTCTCTTAATAACCCACTGAACATCATTGAATTAGAATACTACCTAGATTTACTTGCAGATTTTAAAAAGAAGGAATACTCATCTACAGAAGCTAAAGCATATGCCCTCGAAACCATAAATGTAAGATATCCAGTTGACAAATGGACACACATCTATACAGATGGCTCTCTTTATAATCAAGAAGATGGAGCAGGAGCTACCTGTAAATTCTTTTCTTTCTATAAGCATGTTGGAATTTACTTAACAAGTTTTGATGGAGAAATTGATGCAATTTATACTTCCTTACAAAATCTATTTGCCTGGACAAATAAGCTTTCCAACATAGTTTTCTTAACAGATTCTAAAGCAGCTATTCAGGCTATTATTTCAAATGACAGCCCAAAAACCGAAAAGATAAATGAAATTCATAATATGATTAAACATCTTCAAAATTTAAATATACATATAGTTTTCCAATGAACACCATCTCACTGTGAAATTTCTGGCAATGAGCAAGCAGATATGTTGGCCAAGAAGGGTTCCAAAATATCTCAAACAACGAAACAAAATATCCCCTATGAAACAGTTAAAAGATTAATCAAAAACATCTTCACAAAACGATATAACTACTATCTAGTTTCCTCTGAAAAACTTAATTGGAAAGATTTCCAAAACAAACTAAAGACAAATCCAGAACTACCTCGAAAATTTTCAGTAGCAATATTCAGATTAATCACAGGTCACGATTGTTTGAACGGACATTTATTCAAGGTTGGATTAACAACTTCTCCACAGTGCTGTTTATGTGGTAAAGACGATTTAATGAACATCGATCATCTAACTGTATGTGAAACTCTCCAAAATCAAGAGTCTCCAAATATTGGGAAGCAAGAAGAAAAATGATTTTATTATCAAATTCTGAACATTAAACACACGCACATATGCACGTACGCGCGCGCGCCACACACACACGCCCCTGCCAAGCTGAACTGGGGATTGACTCACGAGGCAATCAATATCATCTACAAGGGAGCTATTTTGCCATTGATGCTGTATGGTGCTCCCCTCTGGATCGAAGCAATTAAGAAGCAGCATAACAGACAAAAATTAATCAGAGTCCAGAGACTTATTATTATCAAAATGGCGAAGGCCTTTCGCACTACCTCCACTGCAGCCCTTTTTGTCATAGCTGGAATGTTGCCAATTATAATAAAAGTAGAAGAAACTGTGCAACTATATAGAATCTTGAAGGGAAAAGAGAATGTGAGCTGGATTATAGATCATGATGTAGATTTGAGGAATTGGCCACACCCTGCCAAAACAATTAGACTCAGCAAAGGCAGAGAAGGAAAACCAGAATCCACATTAGAAGTATATACAGATAGCATCAAGATTGAGATGGGTGTTGGATCAGGAGTTGCAATATTCATCAATAATGAACTTGCTCACCAAAGAAAATATAAATTGGACAATAACTGCTCAAACAACCAGGCAGAACAACAAGCCATCATTGTTAACAGGTCACAGGAAAACTAAAGTGTACTACCACCGATTTAAAATAAGTGACAATCCAATGTGTAAGTGCAACCAAAACGAACAAACTGTGGACCACTTAATCTTTGAGTGTAATCAGTTAGACAAAGAAAGGGAAAATCTAAAGAAAGCAATAACAATGGCTGGTGGACGCTGGACACTAGAAAAAAAGGAACTTATACAAAAACACACCAAAAGTTCCAGTAAATTTGTAGACAGTATTAACTTCGATAATCTGTAAATAGGCAAGTGGGATGCAAATACTTACATTAGTTTATCGAATTGTAAGTCTCGAGGAAATGTGATAATGTGTATTACAATAGTGAAAACAAAATTTAATGTAACTGTGCACCCAAGCATATAGTATTACTCACTATGTAATGGAATATGCTGTATAAAAAAAAAACACACACACACACACACACAGATGGCCACCAAGATGGCGGAGAATATTGAACTTAGTGTTGAAAGTGCTTTGGAGAAGTTATTACAAACTACAGAGAAGAGTGGTAATTTAAGAAAAGATTTGAAGGGAGATACACAACAAGCGGTGAGTACCCTGAGGAAATGTTATGTTGGACTTATGAGTGAGTTACATAGTAAGATCGACATAATTAAAGGTTTGGAAGAAGAGGTTAGGAAATTCAGGGAACAAGCTGTAGCAGCAAACAGTATAACAACCAGGAAGCAGGTGGCATCTTTTGGCGGAAATGTGAGTTATGCGCAAGCGGCAAGTCACGGCCACTTGGATAGTAAACAGGCAGTGGGGAAACAGAATAACACTTTCGAGACTGGGGAGTATCTTCTGGACACTATGAAAGACAGGAAATATAAAATAATTATGTCATCTAAGCAAAATGAGAGTACTGATGCAATGAAAACACTGCTAAAGTGCAAAATTAATCCAATGAAATTAAAAGTAGGGGTTACCAGTCTGAAGTCATTACGGAACTGGAAATGAATTCTTGAATCAAACAGCAAGGAAGACATCCAGATCTTAAAAAATGAAATTGAGAATCAGTGTAGCCAATTCTTGGAGGTGAATTTGCCTAAGTTTCAAAACCCATACATTATCGTCTATAATATCCCTGACGACGTATCTGTGGAAAACTTCGCGGAAACTGTAATGGCTAAAAACGATGAATTGAATATAGAAGAAGACACCGTGAAAGCAAAATGTGTGTTCAAAAATAAGAAATATTGCCGAAATCTTGTAGCTGAAGTCTCCCCAACATCATGATGGAAGTTGACGCAGGCCAAATTGAAGTTAGCATGGAGCATTTGCAATGTGAAAAATTATGTTAAAGTGACAAGCTGCTTTAAATGCTCTAAATTTGGACATCAAGCTCAGGAGTGTAATGGGGAAGAAACATGTCCACGATGCTCAGGAAATCACAGCCTAAGAGAATGCCAAGCCCATGAATCGGAAATTAAATGTATTAGTTGCATCAATCACAATAAATTCAATCGAAATGCCCAGATAGAAGAAAATCACACATCTATGGATAAAATGTGTCCTAGTTACCTGGCAATACTAAGAAAGTACATACAAAACACGGAATACTGAGTATGGCAACTCCTATAACACGAATGATTAATGTGAAACACAATCAAAACACAATGCAATCTGAACTTAAATATATCCAGATCAATCTACAACATAAGAGACTGGCGACTGATAACCTCATACAAATAATAGAAGAAAACGACATAGATTAATACAAGAACCACATATTTTGAACAAAAAAATGTCAGGGATTCCTAAAAGATATATAATATTTATCACTGGAAGAGAAAGAAGTAGAGCAGCAATTATTGTTAATAAACAAGTCGATGCCCTATTAATAAAACAGCTATCAAATGAAGACACAGTAGTACTAGAGATTAGATATAACAAATTAAGATTATATATATCCAGTATGTATTTAGATATCGGCGGAAATATAAATGACAATCTGCAAAAAGTAGAACAAATTATAGGCTTTACAAAAGGAAATGGAACAGGACTACTAATAGCTATGGACAGTAATGCTAGGTCCACAACATGGCATGTCAACTGACAAATACACGAGGAAGAATACTGGAGGAATTCATAATAAGTAAACAACTATATATTATGAATGAAGAAAATGAAGCCACCATCCTTGACAACGGAAGAGGAACAAGTAACATTGATGTTACCATTACTAACACCAAATTACTCAAAAGAATTAAGGACTGGACCATCAGTATCGAACAAAGTTGTTCTGACCAAGTACATAACATACAATATAGGGCAGGGCAATTCACGTATCCACATTCCAACGAGCCACCATTCCATACGTTACAGAATACGAGAAGAAAAAATGGAAGCATTTGATCAGATATTCCTCCAACAAATAAGAGAGAAGATGAAAACTAATCCTAGTGAAGAAGAAAATGGAAAACTTGATATAGAACTGGCAAATAAGACGAGGCATGAAGCTGATGTCGAAAGAGTAATAGATATATCGCAAGTCTCGCTGAGGGAAGCTAGCAAGAAAGCATTTGGAGTATGTAGATCAGCAAAAACAACGAAAGGAATAAGACAAACTCCATGGTGGACAGATGAATTAAAGATAATGAGAAAAAAGGTCAACGCCCTGAGAAGACATTTCCAGAAAACCAAAACAAAGGAGGATCTAAGAGAACAACGCAAAATACAATATATAAATGGAAAAAGAGAATATGAACCTAAAAGAAAAAAAGAAAAGCTGAACTCATGGAAGCAGTACTGTAGTGTGCCAGCATCAACGAACCTCTGGATGATGATGATGATGATGATGATGATGATGAGTATAAGGGCGCTCAACTGCAGAGGTCATCAGCGCCCTTTTTAAAAGAAATTGGTCATGGCAAAAGTCAGATATAAATTCCTCTAAAACACTATAAATATGCCAATAGAATGACAAAAATACATACGTGTTAAAAAAAATAAAAACAATAGAAATGCCATCTAAAAAGCCATAAATTCTATTTGCTAAATCCTGAATTCTAATCTCGAAAAGAATCTAAAAACCTTCTCCACTACTGCGTTATCGTCCACTAGCATTTCTGCAAAGCTGACCGGCAGCTGCAGAGACCTCCTAAGGTCTGCTAGGTGAAAACACTCTAGCAGCACGTGTCGTACAGACAACGCTTCATTGCAAAATGGACACAGTGGAGAAGGCTCCTTTTTAAAAAGAAAACTATGAGTAAAAAAGCAGTGCCCAATTCGTAACCGAGCCAAACTCACCTCCTCGCGACAAGATGACCGACAGGAGGTAACCCAGGGAATCGGAAGTTCTTTGACAGATCTAAGCTTATTATTGGTGAGTAGTGGACCACTCTTCCTGCCAGCAGGTTTGCACAGCTCTCCGCAATACGGCCCTAAAGTCTTGCGATGTCACAGATGGTATTCGAACCCTGGGCTTCATGATAGCCATCTTAGCTGCTGAATCCGACATTTCATTCCCCCGCAAGCCTACGTGACCAGGGATCCATGCACACACCACGTTAACGCCAGAAGCGTGTAAAACATGGAGGGCATCCTGTATACGCTGCACAATAGGGTGGTAGTTGTACAGCTTCCGTAGGCTTTGAAGTGCACTGAGGGAATCACTCAGGATTAAGCAGTCCCCCAACTTTCGTCGACGTACGTGTAAAATGGCCCGGTATATTGCATAAAACTCTGCAGTAAAAATGGAAGTGCTAATGGTGAATCCGAATGTATACGGTTCGGTTTCACACACATAAGCACAACCAATACCATTTGAGTTCTTGGAGCCATCAGTATGAATTACAAAATGGTCCTCGTATCGCGATAAACATTCTAAAAAACATGTGCGGATACTAGACATAGACATGGTAGATTTATTATATTTAGTCATGCCCAGATCAACCGGGGACGCTCTGCTCAACCAAGGAGGGTATGTCCTCTCCCCCCTAGGATACATCTTGGGCATGTCAGTATCAAGATGTCTAAGGAGCTCCCAGAAACGAAAACCAGGTGGCTTTGGTTTAATAGAAGTGTTCCTATAACGCACGTCCATGAAGGTATTAAAGAACGGCGTAAACGATGGATGTGTGGGCACGCAATTAAGTCCACAGCCATAATTGGCTAATAACATGTTGCGCCTGTACTGCAGAGGAGGTTCTGCAGACTCAGCATACAGGCTTATAACTCGGCTCGTTGGAAATGCCCCAACTGCTATACGTATGCCACAATTATGGACTGTGTCTAATCTCTTCAGCACAGATGGTCGTGCTGAGCCATAAACGATACAACCATAATCTAATTTGGAACGGATGAGTGCCCGATAAAGTCGCAATAACACTGTACGATCCGCTCATCACGTTTTTCCACTTAGTACCCACAAGATATTTAAAGATAGGTCACATCGTGCTTTCAGTTGTGCTATATGCGATGACCAACTAAGTTTTCTATCAAATATCAATCCAAGGAACCTCGTCTCATCTGCAAAAGGTAGTAGATCAGCGCCTAGCCGGAGCCTTGGAGGTAGTCGACTCTGCTGACGCCAGAAGTTAACACAGATGGTTTTCTCAGTGGAGAAACGGAAGCCGTTTTTTAAACTCCAACTCTTAAGGTTGTCCAAGGTGGTCTGAAGATGGCGCTCTAAAAACGGGGTGCGCTGAGATGTACAGTAAACGGCAAAGTCGTCTACAAATAGACATGACGAGACACCTGGAGGTACACATCTCGAGATAGAATTAATCGCAATAGCAAACAACGTAACACTTAGTACTGATCCCTGTGGTACACCGTTCTCTTGAACAAAAAGGTTCCAAAAAACCAAGCCAACCCTTACTCGGAATACGCGGTCTTTCAAAAATTCCTGAAGGAAGAGTGGTAGGCGTCCACGTATATTCCAGGTGTGCAGAGTACGTAGCAACCCTGCCTGCCAACACGTATCATAAGCCTTTTCGAGGTCAAAAAATATTCCGACTGTTTGACAGTTCTTAAGAAATCCGTTCATAATCTGTGTCGACATGAACACAAGATGATCCACTGTTGAACGGCGTCGTCGAAAACCGCACTGGATGTTATTCAGTAGGTTGTGCGTTTCCAGCCACCATACCAACCGCCCATTTATCATGCGTTCCATCACCTTGCATACGCAACTGGTGAGGGAAATAGGACGGCAGCTAGAAGGGAGGTGACGGTCCTTGCCAGCTTTCAAGATAGGTATGATGGTGGCTTCTCGCCACTTGTCAGGAAACGTGGCATCAACCCAAACACGGTTATAGACCTCGAGCAGGAATGCCTTACCTTCAGGTGAGAGATGTAACATTTGAACGTGGATTCCGTCCGGTCCTGGTGCTGTCAGTCGCGATGACGAAAGAGCGTGTTCTAACTCCGCCGAGGTGAAGAGGCGGTTATAATCTTCAAGGTTTCTGGAACTAAACAGAAAACCATGAGATTCTACCTGAGTCTTAATTGAGATAAACTCAGGAGCATAATTGCTTGAGCTAGACACCTGAGCGAAAGCACAGCCGAAGGTGTTAGCCACAACAAACGGATCAACAACAGCTCCTGCAGTTGTTTTCAGACCAGCGATTGGCAGGTGGGTTGATTTTCCAGCCACGCGCCTTAATTTATCCCATACAACAGATGAGGGTGTACATCTGTTAAAAGATGATACAAATTTGTTCTATGAGGTCTTTTTGCTATCCTTAATTATCTGCCTAGATTTTGCACGCGCTTTCTTGTACTGAATTAGATTACTTAGGGTAGGGTGTCGTTGGAATACCCTTAGAGCACGTCTACGAGCACGAATAGCATTCCGGCAGTCTTTGGTCCACCATGGGACAGGAAATCGACCGGGTTGGGTAGCCGAACGTGGAATAGACTGTTCTGCAGCGGGAAGAATTTTCTCTGTGAGATGATCGACTAAATCATTCACAGAATCGTGCTCGTTGTATTCAAAGACAGCCAACTGGGTGTAAAGATTCCAGTTGGCACGATCAAAGCGCCATCTAGGGATACGTGAGGGAGACACATCTTGTGCTAAGAGACTAAGAAGACATGGAAAGTGGTCGCTGGAATGTAAATCAGAGATGACATTCCACTGTAATAAAACAGCTAACTGGGATGAACACACTGCCAAATCGATGTGCGAATAGGTGTTAAACGCGTCTGAAAGGAACGTTGGCTCTCCGGTGTTCAGGAGAACCAAGTTATTGCTCTCCAGGAATTTTGCAATGAGGTTGCCTCTCGAACATGCCCGATTTGAGCCCCAAAGTGGGTGATGGGCATTAAAGTCTCCCACTATTAGAAATGGTATTGAAAGTTGGGAAACCAGATCTTCAAGGTCAATTAGTGAGAAGTCATCTGATCGTGGTACATATACATTGCAAATGCAAAATTCGATTGATGGCAGCTTAATCCTTACAGCTACAGATTGTATATCAGACTGTAGCTGTAACGGATCTACAAATATGTCATCGCTGAGGGGCATAATAGTACCCCTGTGAGCAGGAATGCCCTCTTCTGTTTCAACATCACACCTCAGTGGTGTGTAGGGTCTGATTTTAAAGTTGTCTTGTGGTCGTAGCTTAGTCTCTTGTAAGCATACCAACAAGGGGTTATGCTTACTGAGCAAAAGTTCCAGTTCTGGTCGATGTGCTCTTAAGCTTCGTATGTTTCATTGAAGGATAGCCATGGCAATAGTAATGGGATATGTCAAATAAGTACGCACATTACGTAGGTTTAAGCGGTGGTTGGATCAATTTGCCCTTTTTCTTTGGTGTAGGGCTAGTTTCTGCAGGTTTATCCTGCCTCTTCTTTGCTGCAGATGTAGCAGCGTGGTCAGATGTTTCCTGCTCCATATCCTCTATGGAAGAGGACGGTTTTCCTTCTACAACTTTCGCTTCGAGGGGCTCGAAGCGATTGGAAATTCCGACCGACGTAGATGACGGTCGCTGGTCGGAGTCCTCCCCAGAAGATGACTCCGACGATGATCTCGAAGACGCTCTCGGGCTACGTTTCTTGGACTTTTCTGGAGCAGACTTTGTGCTTCCTTTCAGGAAGGCAGTTCTATCATACTGAGTCTTGAACTTTATCTCTGGTGCTTGGTACACAATGGGCAATTTTGTCCTGTTGTTAGACGTCGATGCTTTATCAGGCGACTTCACTGACTTGTTATTTTCAGTAGTCTTAAGTGTTCTCGGAGTTTTAGATGGTGTTACTGATGCTCTTGGTTGCGATTTAGGCACTAGAACTTTATCTGATATTGTTGCCCCGTTTATATCAGATGTTTGGGTACCAGCCTCCCGTTTCGGTGACGGAGTAGCCGCCACAGAACTATAGGTACGGGAGGTGGTTGAAGAGGGCTTGAGGATACAAAGAAGTTTCCGGGCTTCCGAAAAGGATACCTTTTCTTTAACCCGGATCTCCTGAATAGCTCGCTCTTCAATATAACGGGGGCATTCTCGTGAACTTGATGGATGATCACCGCTACAATTTACGCATGCTGGAGGTGATGTACATGCATTTTCATGCATGCCGGCTCCACAGCTGACACATGTAGAAGCGCCTTTACAGAATGCACTAGTGTGACCGAACCGCTGACATTGGTAGCATCTCAGAGGGTTAGGTATGTATGGTCTAATCTCAATCACTTCATATCCTGCCCTGATCCTTTGAGGGAGATCTACCCGATCAAAGGTCAGGAACAGGGTACGAGTATGAACCATATCCCCTCGTTCTCTCCTTTGGACACGATAGACTGCAGTTACGCCTTGTTCCTGGAGGTTCTCCTGAATATCCTCGTTGGAGATTCCATCCAATGCGCTAGTAGTTACAACACCGCGTGAGGAATTCAGGGTCCTATGCATCTCCACTTTGACTGGATAACTGCCCAGCATGTTGGCTTTCAGTATCTTAGCTGCCTGGGATGCTGTAGTTGCTTCCACCAGCAGCGTGCTATTTCTAGATTTTGTACATGATTTAACAGCACCAGCTATTTTGTCAAGACCTTTCTGTATAATAAGCGGATTAACCGTTGAAAAAGTTCTACCTTCCTCTGTTCGTTTAATAACTGAGTAGCGAGGACCACACTCAACTACTTGTTTAACACTGTTTTCAAACAAATCTTTTCCACGTTTAATGTTTTTGGGGGGTGTAGGTTAACCATAATAGTTGGTCTAAATTTCATCCCCCAGTGCTCCCCACCCACCACGGAGTCCAACAAGGGGTCATCCCACTGGAATGACAGGGCTACACAGGGGATATAGCGAGCTCGCCGTCCCACTCACCCTGGAGGTCGGTACAATACCTAGTCCAATAGTACAATATAATAGTACAAATATAATAGTACAATATAATAGTCCAATAGTACAATACCTAGTCCTAGTACAATATAAAGGATTTCTTTCTTTTTTGTAATTTTTGTTCTCCAACGTTAAGTCATATCGGACGGTGAATGAATTCGGTGAAATGATGCTCAAACGAGTCCAGGGTCCATGGAACTTAGAGTTACCCGACATTCGTCTTGAAGAATAAGGGAAAACCCCGCAAAGAAACTTATCCAGGTAACTCACCCTGACCGAGATTTGAACTCGGGACCTCTTGAACGTAAGGCAGACATGCTACCCTCTACGCTACCGAGGCGGGCTATAAAGGAAATGGCATCATTGTAAATGCATTAAACAGAAAATAATATATAGTGGCAATTTTTGTTGATCTGACAAAAGCGTTTGATTGCGTAAACATAAAAAAACTAATTAACCAAACAGAAATTTATGGGATAAGGAGCATATCATTAGATTGGCTGAAATAATATCTTCAGGACAGGAAGCAGTGTGTGGAAATAATATATAATTCAAATGGTAAATTGGACAAAATTAGATCTTCATTTAAGAAAATAACTTATGGTGTAACCCAAGGCTCGAAACTCAGGCCCTGCTTATTCCTTATATATAGATAAACAGTATATTCAAAACAATAGCAGAAGCAGGCAGATTGCGCATTGGATATGCTGATGACAACACAATCACAGTGAAGGGAAAAACGGGAAGTGCAATACAAAATAAATCCAATCTTATACTTGAAAAAATGAGTAGTGAGTTACGAAACCTATGCATGGTAATAAATACAAGCAAAACAGAATGGATGCAAATCACCTTAAACAAAGAAATCCAATTACATATGCAATTAACATTAGATAATAAAAAAACACAAGAAGTAACAAATACAAAATTCCTTGCACTAACAATAGATAACAATCTAAATTGGAAACAACACATTGAAAAATTAGTAAAGAAAATAAATATGGGACTATATATATTTTAAAACAGGCAGCACAACAAATGGATAGAGAAACTCTGATACAAATTTACTATGGAGTCATACACTCTCATTTATGCTATGGGGTGGTATTATGGGAAAATGTGCAGAAAAAAGCAATGATAAGATCATTAAGAATCCAGAAATATGCTATGAGAATATCTTGTAAGCTAGAAAAGACAGATTCGTTTAGAAATGTTTATGAAACATTACATGAACATTTACAGCAAAAATTGTAACAACCAAAATAAAAACACGTACATACATACATACACATCACACAAGAACAAAACAAAGTTATTTCGTAAACAGATTAAAAGTAATATTAAGTGACAATAATATAGAAAATAAATCTAAAGAATTGTACAATCGCTTACCGAATCAAATAAAACAGAAAACAGAAGAAAAATTTAAACTTAAAGCAATTAAAAGGTACCCCGTAGAAAACCCAGTCTTCCATATAAAAGGTTAAATAAAGCTGTAACCTGTTTCTCTATTCGTAGCAGATTAGAATGCACCTTGACTCCTTCGAAGACCCAGGTCAGGAAGCCAAATGTAACAGGGTTACTTCACTGTAGCTGCAATTGTTTCTTGATGATTGAGTTTGATTAAATTAGAGTATTGAGATCTCTCGTTTTCTTGTGTGGTTTCTAGTGACATAAATAAAACTTTAGATAAGTCCAATTTCATAATATATAATGTAATTGTATAATCTGGATTACATTTTACCCGAAATTTCTATCCTATCATGGCAGATTACTTCCAGCATATCGATAAATCCTTACTTCCTTAATAAATATTGTCGCCCTGGCGGCAGATTCGCGAAGCCGATGAAAAATGATGGCCGGTGGAGATTCGGAAAACCTCGGGACCAATCGTTACCGGAAGCGAGACAGTTGAATGTAGAGTTAGAGAAAAATAAACAGTTTTAGGTTAGCTAGCAAATTGTGATGTGAAGAATGTATTTGCTAGGAAAATAAAGTGCAGTTTTCGTCTTTGAAGCCCCGACTTTTGATTTTCACGAACCCACAAAGTCACAACTGGTGTCAGGAAGCGGGATAACAACATCACCGAAGATTATGGCCATGGAATCGGCATTGGAAATGCTTTTGCAGAAGACGAACGAATTAACAGCGAAGTCGGAAGCGGCAAATAACAACTTGGCCGCGAAGATGAACGAGTTAACAACAAAAACAGAAGCGGCAAATAACAACCTGGCCGCAGAGTTGAAAGAAATAAAGACCGAATTGACCACAGAAATGAAGGCAGCGAACGATAGTCTGGCCACGGAAATGAAGGAGCCGAACGAGGTCCTCGCCGCCAAATTTGAGGAACAGTTGGCCGGCGTGAGGGATGACGTGACGGAGCTGGGCAAGCGGATGGGCCAAGTGGACGAGCGCGTCGAGGACCTGGCGAACCGCTTCAATGACCTAGAGGAAAAGGCCGACAATAACGCCAAGTCCCTGAACGCCATGGTTGAAGACGTCGAAGACCTCGCGAACCGCGTAAACAACCTGGAGGGAAAGGCCGACAGCAGCGTCAAGTCCCTGAACGCCATGGTGGAGGACGTCGTCGGCAGGAGACTGAAGGATTTGAAGGCTGACGCACCGGGACGTGACACAACATCGGCGCGCGTCAAACCTCCGAAATATGACGGCGCGTCAACATTCGAGGTCTTCCGCCACCAGTTCGACACAGTGGCCAGGCACAACAGATGGTCACCGGAGAAGGAGGCCACACAGTTAATAGCCAGCCTCCAGGGACGGGCCGCGGAAATCCTAAACGCGGTGCAGACGACGGCGGCTCCCAAGGACATCTGGGAGGCCCTGGAGAATCGCTTCGGGAACCACCGCTTAGCCGCAGCGTACCGCAGCCAACTAAAGGCAAGGTCACAGCAGCCGGGGGAGACGCTGAAGGAGTTAGCCATAGCGATCGAGCAGCTGGCTAGCAAGGCCATGGTTGACCTGCCACTGGAGTTCGTATTCCGGGAAGCCGCCTACAACTTTGTCGACGGGGTACGGGACACGGAGATTCGTCAGCGCCTAATGCTCGGCGATTATAAAACCATCCGTTGTATGTTGATAAAATTGTGTTATGGTGTGCAATAAATGGATGTAGAATAATATGAACTATTTTTACCACATATGCAGTATGATACAGAAATAATATACTGGCACAAAGTTTCAACAACTGACGGATATAAAATGACAGTCAGAACATTTCCAGCAGAACTCTGTCATAATGCATACAGCTGATGGGCCACTAATTTATTGCAGGAATATTTTATAGAATCATTAATAAAGGTTTGAGGCCAGGTTGATTTACATTTATGAGACTTATTTATAGGGTAAGATGAAACATAAAGAGCTAAAAACTAATCTCCATATTTTAGAAGGATTACAACAAAATATCAGGATAGAAATTAACATTATTTTAGATCATGAAAAAACAGAAGATAATAACAGTAAAGAATACAAAAAAAATTAAAACTCAATTAATTATTACTCTTACTGGTAAATACGGTATGTGACAAAATATACAGTGCTCAATTTTGCTCAGTGCGCATGCGCATACCCGAGCATCTGCATGTTGTTAGATCGCCATGATGTACAGTTGTGTAAAGAATGTTGTGTTTTCTGTGACTGAAAGTGAAAAGAATTGTTTACAGTGGAGTATTGTCGCCCTGGCGGTAGACTCGCGAAGCCGAAGCCGGTGAAGATTCGGAAACTTCGGAACCAATCGTTACCGGTAGCGACAGACAGTTGAATGTAGAGTTTGGAAAATAAACAGTTTAAGGTTAGCTAGCAAACTGTAATGGTGACGAATGTATTTGCTAGGAAAATAAAGTGTAGTTTTTGTGTTTCGTAACCTCGTTTTATTATTTCACGAACCCACAAAGTCACAACTGGTGTCAGGAAGCGGGATAACTACATCACCGAACATTATGGCCATGGAATCGGCATTGGAAATGCTTTTGCAGAAGATGAACGAATTAACAGCGAAGTCGGAAGCGGCAAATAACAACTTGGCCGCTAGCTAGCAAGGCCTGGGTAGACCTGCCACTGGAGTTCGTATTCCGGAAAGCCGCCAACAACTTTGTCGACGGGGTACGGGACACGGAGATTCGTCAGCGCCTAATGCTCGGCGATTATAAAAACATCCACGAGGCGCTGACAGCGGCATTAAGGATGGAGGCGGCCCAGGTAGCATCTATCCCGACGTCGAGAACGAGGAGTGTCCGCTACGCCGGAGACAGAAGACCAGCTGAGGGACGCCGGCGAACACCTAGTGGCCTGTGTTGAGGGTGTGGACAGCCCGGACACCTGTGGAGAGACTGCCCACACTAGGAAGAGCAGCCGGAAAACGAGTAAGGGCCGTCGTGGAAAGGGGCACGTTGGCGCCATCACCAACATCCCCTCGAGTGACAATCCGCGCTGTCAGCCGGCGGATGGATGACAACCTCATCGCGGACGGCTGGGTAAGAGGAAAGCCGTGCCACGTGCTAGTGGACACCGGGGCGGCCGTGACCATCATCAGACCTGACATGGCGAAGGGTTTGCCGACGAGGAACCCGAGCCGACCATACGAGCTTGTGACGGCATCGGGCGACACCATGCATGTGGAGAAGGAGGCCCTGCTGGAGCTGAACTTGGGACGGAGTGCCGTGCGTCTGTGGGTGTTCGTCGCGAAGGTGGCTGTGGAGGTGATTCTGGGACTGGATGCCCTCAGGAGCCACGAGGCGACGGTCGACGTCGGCAGGAAGCTCCTGAGGCTCAACGGAGAAGAGGTTATACTCCGTCAACCAGAAGAGCGCCTTGGAATTGGCAGAGCCGTCTTGAGCGAAGACGTGGTTGTCCCCACGAGGAGCGAAGTGATAGTGACGGCGCGACCGTAAGGCCAGACAGCAGGTGGGGTCCAGAGGCAGCAGGAGTACGACTTCACCTCGGAACATCGCAGAGGGAAGAGTCACGGTAACGCGGACGCAACGTCCCGAAGACCCTGTCCAGAAGAGTGCGGCCAATGCACAAGAGTGGAGGGGAAGGAGCGTGCCGCAGCAGTTCGAGCAGTCACGGCAGTGCCTGCGGATGGCTGGGATAGCGCAGGCCTGAGGAGGGAGCAGCTGGCGGACGCAGACTTTGGGCCACTCTTGAGGGATGTAGAGAACCTGGTGGACCACCTCCACGACATGCACGAGATGGCTCGCCAGAACATCCAGAAGGCGAGCGACCGCATGAAAACCCGATACGACAGGCAAGCCAACAGCCAAGGGTTCCAGCAAGGTGACCTGGTCTGGTTGTACCGCCCGACCCGGACCAAGGGACGCTGCCCGAAGCTTCAGCAGTCATGGCAAGGACCGTACCGTGTGGTGAAGAGGATTAACGACGTGGTCTACCGCATCCAGAAGATGCCCCGAGGAAAGATGTTGGTGGTACACCTGGATCGCCTGGCCCGCTACGAAGGCGCTGTTTGGGACGACCAGCCTTGAGGAGGGAGCAGTGTCAGCCTGGCGGTTGACTCGCGAAGCCGAAGCCGGTGAAGATTTGGAAAACTTCGGAACCAATCGTTACCGGTAGCGACAGACAGTTGAATGTAGAGTTTGGAAAATAAACAGTTTAAGGTTAGCTAGCAAACTGTAATGGTGACAAATGTATTTGCTAGGAAAATAAAGTGTAGTTTTTGTGTTTCGTAACCTCGTTTTATGATTTCACGAACCCGCAAAGTCACAGTATTATTTTCGCTCATATGGAAATGGTTATCAAGACAAACCAACTTTAAAGTTAGTGGCAGAACAATATCATGAACACTTATATAAGCCAGCACCTAGCAACACAGTTATGCTAACTGTTGTTAAAAAATGTTGTCGTACGGGTAATGTATTGTGTCAGCACAAGAGAAGGTTGGTAAGCCAGTAACATAGGAACAAAGTGACTGTGCCATTTATTCAGATCTAAGAAGATTTTGTTGTACCAGGAACATGCAGATAAATAGACAGTGGTTTCAACAAGATGGGGCGATCTGCCACACCACTCGACAGTCTATAGCTATGCTGCAGGAAACCTTTCCAGGACGAGTAATTTCCCGCAGGGCTCAGTTCCCCTACCCATCACATTCCCCTGCTCTCATACTACCTGATGCTTACGTCTGGAAAATGTTAAAGGAGAAAGTTCTCAATTGTCCAGATCCACCCCTAACTGTGTCTGCATTATGTCAGAAGATTGTCTCACTCTTCGGGACTCTGCAGCAAACTGTGTTCCGGAAGATGTTGGAAAATCTCATGATCGTTTTGAAAACTGCCTACAGTACAATGGGGCACATTTTGAACATTTACACTATCATCTTGAATACATAAGGTAATGACAAAAAGAGTAACATAATTTCCACCCGATATGACTTAACGTTTGAGGACGTTAATTAAAAATAAAAAATAAACATAATTTCTAGTACTGTATATTTTTTGGTGCATACTGTACATATATTCTCTGTTAAGCTATTTTCCTGCTCTGCAAGACTTAAAGCATAAGAATTACAAGCAGTGTGCATAGACAAACAAATAGTGAAAAACTGTTCGAAAAATGTTAGTGTGAAATAAATATTTATAGTGGTCTTCCATTCTACTTGAAAAAATTAAGTAATCCTAAAGCACACTGAATTTTTAACAAGGATGTCAAGTAATTCTTATGTACTCACTTCCCATATAATGTTGAAATATTAATTAATCTCCCATTAACAATATTTAGGTCAGAAATCAGGCATTTTGATGATTTACATTATATTGACCTGCAGTAATGCATGTTCGGAGATTAATGCTTGAAATGTTGGTGGTTCATAAATTTTAATTTTTAATACACAATGTAACCAAAAGGCAATAAAGGTACGAGAGTACTAGTAGTGGTAGGTGTATTATGAATTATGCTGCATATGACACAAATATATGATGTGTTGAATGTCCATGTACTTTACTCAGGCTGGCACCTGAGATATGAACAAAGTAACAAAAGGACAAACAAATGCTATGAATGTGTGACTGAGATGGATAAATCTGAATGAAGATGAACATGATAAATAGTTATTGGATTATGCATTTAATTATAATAATTTAATTTGCAATTTTCCAGCTGAATAAAATAGTTGTACAAATATAAATTATAAACAATCTATATGTTTTAATTTAAGTTACATATATGTATATGTGTAATAAAATGTGTTAATATTATCTGAGTAATTGTGTATGGAGTAGAGTTGAGAAATACGCAGCATAACCAATGTTTGAGTCAGAGTTACTGACCTAGTTTATTTTTCACAAATCAGTATGTCATGCAAGCCACACTGATATGTCATTTGTATAACATGTTTTCCTTAAGAACAAACAAGTAGCTGACTCAGTAGTAATAAACTGAAATACAGTTGATGATGTTACATAACAATAAGGATGTAAACATGTGACACTACTGAGGCAAGAGGGCACTTCCATGTCTCTTTGCAAAGGAACTGAAATTTAATGATCATGAGAGACTCATGCGAGGGTGAGTCAATATAGACTGAGAGCAACCCTTTGTTGTTGTGCACAACAATTGTACAAACAACTGCACATGATGCCAATGGATCAGCTCTGATTGGTGGACAAAGCACACACTCACTTGCACATGCAGTTGTACGCTGGAGACAAACAAATTAGGTTAGTTCGCCAGCAGCCTACAGAGAAAATGGAGATGTCACGCAAAGAAGACTACGGTGCATTAAAACTCTGCTTTTGTTTGCAGAAATCCGACATGGAAGCTTATAGAATGTTGAAGGAGGCTATGGTGATAATGTTCTGCCACACTCCACGGCACTTCAGAGCTTCAAGATATTTAGGGAGGGCCGTGCTTCAATAACAAAGCAAGGAGGGTCAGATACTCCTGCAAACATAACACAGCTGGCATTGTTTGTGAAGACCAGCAAATTAGAATTGAGAGTCTTGTGGACATGTTACAGAGTTCCCATAGCAGGGTTTTACCAATTCTGCATAATCACTTAAACAAGAGACATGTCTGTATAAGGTGAGTGCCGAGATTATTGACTTCAGAACAAAAGATGATGGAGGTGGAAATGTGTATGGAACTGCAACGTCTGGTTGAGATGCATACCTCAATGCCATTATTATAGGTCTTTATTTGTCTGTAAAAGGAACTCAGGGTGAAGTGTTTTGCTACTTCGGAGGCCGTCGTGAAGAAGGCCAAAGTGGTTATCAATAAGATGTCAAAAGATAGCTTCCAGTACGTGTTCAAAGACCGGCAGCATCATTGGGTTTTGCATTGTACAAACTAGGTAAAGGGAAACTCACACAAATAGAGTTTATATCATATATAAAAACTGATACCTTCCCTTCATTATCAAAAGATACATTGTGCTTTCATGATCCAAAAATAAGAGGAATAAACAATAAAATGGAGGAGCTAAGTATATATATTCCAGATTTAATTTATGACTTCTGGTTAATTTACATAACACAACACTACATAACAGAAGCAGAGCCAAAAAGCATGAGTAACTGTAGGTACACATTATGTTCCAGGTTTTGTAGAAGTCGATGAAGTTGTAGAGAAGTGAGTATAATTATTTGTGAAATGAAGTTGACAAGCATAAACGTTGCATCATTCTGTGACAAAAATAATTTGAATGCAGTTCAGAAAAGTGGAATTTGGGAGGGACTGATGTAGAACTTTACCAGTATACAGAGCTTCCACAGAACACTCCCAAGCATTTATTAAGAGATTAGAAAGAACTGTATCATACACGTACTTAAACTGAGAATGCTAAACCAATTACTTACAGATATTTTATGGTTAACGCAATTAATAACAGTGTAATTAACACTAACTTCATCTCCTTGTTACATACATTTAACTGGAATATACAGTTTACTCTCTGACAAGAATTTTTAAGAAAAATAGAACTACAGATAACAGTTTCCTAAACTCAGAACAATTTCAAATTGTACAATAAATATTATTGTAAATAGTATGTCAGATCATGATGGCAAGGTATTGTTAGTACCTACTATAGTAAGAAATTAAACTGAAAACAGAAACAGTAACATTACGAGAATAATTAATGTTTAGCATTCAATAGATTTGAACTCATGTTAAAAAATTAAAAAACTTGAGTACATGCCAAGACCCAAAATTATTACAAAAAAGTACTATTAAAATCTGAGGTTATTTTGTCCAAGTAAACAAATTTATCACAGGTGTTGAAGGTGAAACCTTGCATTACTTCAGTAGCAAAAAAGTTCTGTGCAAAACAAATGAATTTGTTCTCTCTCTATGACATGATTAATGAATCTAACATTAAAGTACACTATAGAGAATAATGTACAATACTTAAAGAAGTGATTAATGGAGAAAAAGGATGACATTCTTCACTAACAAATGATGAATTCCAAGTAAAATGAAAATAGTGTAGAATTTAATAAAAACTGAAGCTGGAGAGTAATCAAAGCTATTATACTGATCAAATGAACATTGGAAACAAAGAAATTAGTCATTACTGTACTTTTGCTAAATACTTTAACAGATATAGCCTTAATACAGCTGTAAGGTAAACCAACATAATGGCATTTAAGATTATAAGAAAGGCATTTCCCAAAATTAACTATAATCTGAAAAGGATCCATTACTCATCATTCCAATAGACAGAAGTAAAAGTTCTTTATCTTGGAATGAGGAAATACCAGATTGTCGAAAAATTACTTAACAGGACTGAGTAAGTTATCTTTTTCCATTGTCTGATATGACTTACTGTTGGAGGACTTAAATTTGAAAACATGAACAGCAAGCAGATAAAAGACTCATTTTCAATTAGAAGCCAATCTTGCTCCTGACAGTCTTTTCTAAATTAATGAAGAAATGTGGATATAATTGCTTTATAAGATTCATAGGGCTATATGATATTCTCAAGTCATTGAGGCTGAGTCTCACAAAAACAATATCTATGCATGATTGGAGGATTTTAGTAACAGTAATGTAAAATTAATAAAAAAAAAAACTATTTGTAGTCAGTTTATTGACACTTCGTCACATTTTTATATTCTGGAGAGACTGGGTTCTGAAATGTTGAAATGTCTGTTCCCATCGAAAAGAAAAGATCTCTAGGAAAAGATGGATGTCATGGAGGATGTCATTAACCTCGGAACATGCATTACTGTAGGTCAATATAATGTAAATTACGATTGCATGCAGTCTGACCTAAGTATTGGAAATTTACCTATTTTGGTCCTCTTTGTAAGATTTGAAGCTTTCACAACGATGATTATTAGGTAGAGCTTCTCAGGTTAACAGCTGTACTATATTTATAAAATTGAAACCCAAATTGAAGAATGTAATAAACTTATTAATTTACGTATCAACCAAAACAACTTAATGTTCAATCAAAATTATTACAAACAAACCTCAGGGTTAGCAAAAGGCCAACCACATCTCACCATTATTGGCTGATTTGTCTATGAGTTATTTACAAACACGGGTGATAAAAGCATTTCCTCATACTTTTAAAGTATGGTTTTGTTATGTTGATGATATCTTCGTCATAGTACTACAAAAGTTAGCACAGGATGCATTAAAACTATTGAATCTATAAGACTGATCTATAACGTTTACCATTAAAACAGAAAAAGATGGATGGTTACCGCTTTTGGATCTAAAAATTATGAGAAATGAAGACAAATTAGAATTTGGCATATATAGAAAATCAACACAAGTGGATAACTACATTAAAAACATTAACTCCAACCCAAAAGAACATCATTATGCATTATTGCACAGTTTAATCAATAGGTTAGTGAACATTCCATTGACTGTGGAAGAATATAACAAGGAAGTAGATCACATAAAATATGTTGCAAATGTCAATGGCTTTGATCCAAAATTTATTACTAAAATGATAAATAAGCATAAAAGAGGGAAAACCATCGAAGACATTAGTACGTTAAAAGCTGATGACTTACAGAAAATATATTACAAATTTACATTTCATCCTAAGGCTTTTAATAAATTTAAAAGCATTCACCATCATTTTCATATACAACTAGTGCCACATAACAAATACAGCATGAGAAACATACTAAATCACCCGCTCAAAAATACAAGTCTATCCAACAAATTATAAGGAATTTATAGTGTAAAATGTGCGGACTGCCAGGAAATATATACTGGAAAAACCAAAAGAAACTTAGAAACAAGGATGAAAGAACACATAACATACATAAAATACAGACAGATAAATCAGCCAGAGCCCATCACTTTTGGTCAAAAATTCATATTTTCAAAGACGTCAAACTTTTGGTACCGGTAAAAGAGTATTGGGAATTAACAGTTTGGGAAAATATATGCATTTATAAGAATAAAGAGAACTATGAACTTTGAGATCTATTAGTGGACAATGTCATTCAACTCGTTCAACAGCGCCAGGAGAGGGAGGCGGTAATCTGAAGAACCAGTCAAACATCAGCTGATGATGAGGACGTGTGTTCCTCGAAACATGTCCTAATTTTAAATGTAAGTGGAGCTAAAATGTTTTTATAGTTTGACTGCTTTAAAAAAGGTGTTATTGATGAAGCTCTAATGTTTCTAAATACTTCTATTTTATAATTTTGCAATAAATTTTGCTTATTTTCGCTTCCTGTTCCAATATGCAATTATCTGCTGGGTTAATTCAAAAAGCATTTTTGTTACAAAAGATTCTACACCTACTTTGTTTTCATTTTAGCATTCTCTAACATAAGATCATTTCGGAAGATGAATAAAGCAAGTGAAATGATGCTCAAATGAGCCCTGGGTCCGTAGAGCTTAGTTACCTTTCATCTTTCAGGATGAGCAAAAACACTGGTAAAAAGCCTTATTCAGGTCACTTGCTCACCACGACCAATATTTGAACTCAGGACCTGTTAAATGTGAGGCAGACATGCTACTATCTATGCTAAAAAAGCAGGGCAATACATATTATTTATGGTGTATGGAGCCACATTCCTATAAGACCTTACTTAAAATTTATTATGACTGGGGAATACATATGAGGAGCATCGTTTCAAAACATATTAACTGCACTCTTTTTCAAAATACAGTTTGACAGGATTTCCCCCTATATTTCATGTGCTTTTTAAGGCTATGAACTCAGATTGGTGCATTTTGAATTATATCCCTTATTATTTTAATGTTGAAGTAGGTGAATCGGATCAAATCGTATCAGGTACACGGGAATGATCAGTTTAGAACGTATTATGTGCAACTTCCATCTAGTTAAGTTGTACAGCCAGCATACAAATTGTGCCTCTCTGCTGATATTATTTCCTGCCAATTGTTATGCTAACGTATCCTTAAGCATAGAAGTGGTATGTCAGTTCATTGTGACCATCATGGAGGGAGGTGAACCTAATGGAGAACGTTCCTAAGGAAGCAGAAAGTGAATCAAGAATGTAAAAATGAAACGTTAGCATAAAGTGGAGGCTAAGTGAGTTTCGTTTCTATTATTTTATGACTTACAACATTATAGCATTATAGTTTCTATTATAACCTTAGCGTGCTTTCTTTGATGGGGAACTAATTATCAAGGCATTGCATAGTAAAATGCATAATATGCTTACTGTTGCATATATTTCATAAGCATAATATGCTAAATTTTATAGACACACAAACCGGATTGCGATCTGCAACACTTTGAACCTCCATGTTCTCACACGGAAGGGAGATATAAATGCCAAAGCATTCCTAAGTATATTCTCTTGAAAGCAAAGATTCTGGTATAAGCATTACCTAATAAGCTAGAGCAAGATCACCGATTAAGCTACCTGCTAAAAGTGAAATCTCCTAAGCCATGGAGAACGTCAAAGTATTATGAAGGCAATCATAGTCTTACTTCCATTGATGTGGTAAGTTCTAGAATTAATGTACTCTATGATTTCTGTTGTGCTCGTGTATTAAGTTGATCGGTGTGAAGGTATGCTAGCGGTTAGGTACTTGATACTTCCTCAAACGACTAAGCAACAAACAATGCAGCGCTTTGCAATAGTCATAGTACAGTTTATCGCAAAAGCTACAACATACCACATTCCTTGCACTGTTCAGCTTCAAATGTGTATGATGCTGCTTATTTAACATCTTATAACAACTGGAGTTCTCCTTACTTTGGTTGTTCTCTCCTTTCAGATGAAAACAGTAACAAAACACAACCAGTATGTTCAAATTTTCTTCAGCATTTATTTGGGACAAGCCAAACCAGACTAAGTAGCAGAGCCAAGGCTGTAAAGGATGGCCGGGGCATTAAGGAGAGGAGAGGAGGTTATAGAAAAATGGCTCTGTTTACTGCAAAAAAAGAGAAGTGTATGTGAGTTTACAGCAAAATTATAAGCAAGAGAGTGCCATTACAATAGAAGCAAAAGTCAAAGGTTACATCTATCAGCTTAGTTAAGCATAAATAAAGTATTCAAGATGTACAACGTGAGTGCTCCTGCCCAACTTAAGGTAAAAAAGTGGTTTTTCCAGAATATTTTCCGCACAAAATTTAACATCGGCTTTGGGTCACCTGCCACTTACGCGTGTAGTTCCTGTGCTTGCATGACATTTCAAATTAAAAATGCAGCAGATATTCTAAGAAAGAATCACATACTGGCTGATCTGGAAGCATACCAATATCGTTCCAATAATTTATGAGGGAATGTGCTGCTGATACAAGAAGTTTCTGCTTCGATTTGCAACAGGTACATCCCCATCCACAGTTATCAATTGGCGAAGCATACTACTGCCGCAAAATATTGTTTTATGTGCTATGTGTCACTGACATCAGCAATAAGAATGCTCCATTCTTTACATGGAATGAGACTAAACGTGGCAGAGGAGCAAAGGCGGTGGCATCAAGTGTACTTCCTTATCTGGAGGAAGCTCATTTTGAGGATTCGATCATCACTATTAACTTTTCGCTGATGACTGTGGAGGCCAAAATAAAAATATGCACGTAATTCATGCATTGGTTAATTGGCGCCAAAAGAAGGCTCCTGTAAATCTCAGAAATATTACAGCAATATTTACTGTTAGAGGGCACTTTTATTTACCCACAAATCGCTTGTTTGGAGTTTTAGAGAAGGCCCTCAGAAAATGCTCTGATATGCTCACTCCTGAATAATATAACGAAGTTGATAAATCTACGGGAAAAGTAAGATCACTATGGAAAAATTGGGCTATCAGAGATTACAAAATTTTTGGAAAACAATTCAGAAAATTGGATGGAATAAACGTTATGAAGAGGTTAAATTTTTAGGAAATGTATTGTAAATGGGAAGCCCCTCGTCAGAGTAAAGATGGAGCCTACGTATAGGTCTGATGATCCATCAAAAATTTCACAACAATACTGCAATGAGGAACAAACATGAAACAGCTCTTTGAACCTCCTATAGTTGATAAATTGAGAGCTTTTACGAACGCAAAGAAAACAGATGCGGACAATTTTCTAAAAGCAAAATTTGGTGATAACTGGAGAGAAATACCGAGTTTGAAGATGTATAAGTTAGCTCTCAATTTCGATGCACTACCTGAATGTTGTCATCTTGAAGACTGTGACTGTTTGCATGAAGAGAGAGAACTTGCAAGACTGTGATATATTGAGGTAATTTTACCATAAAATTCAATTTTTTTTATTCTTAATGCCTTTGAACAGCATAACTGTAATCTGAAAATGTAATTTCTCATTAAGACCTAATATGTTTACCCGTGATAAGTGTCCTCAGTGTCATTGACACTAATTTTATTCTACTTACTCAAAAGTGTACGTATGATGCTCACAATTATTTAAAAATATTAATTAAATGTAAACTGTAAAGCAAAATTAATTTGAAAAGCCCATGTTTGATTTCCCCTATTTAAGTTTATTGACTAAACGGTCAAAACGTATTAGGTGCCAATTTCAAATTTGCAAATAAGGCTACTTAATGAAAAACCAATTTTGGATTTTGAGGTTTTTGAAAAATTACCCCAGTAACTAAACCCTGACATCCAAACTGTGCAGATAGCTTTTCTTTATCGGAAGTAAAACGTTTTTCTTCATTTCTGAAAAATTTACCTTCGTGCACTTAATATGTTTTGAAACAATGCTCATATATTCTCTCTTAAGCTATCTTGGTGCTCTGCACGACTACAGCACAGAGAAGTGAGGCAATCTGCATAGACTGACATTTAGTATAAAACATTTACAAATGTATATTGCTCTTCTGAAACAAATATTTAGAGTAGCCTTTCATTCTAACTAATAGCTTAATACTTAATGGCATTCGACTTAATAAAGAATGGATTGCTCCATCTATGGTTAAGCGACAGCATACATTATTACATAGAAGCAGTGTCTGTATTACTGTCATTTCTTTCAGCAGCACACCATGCATTGTAACATAAATTAACTGAAATGAGGACATACTGAGAAACTTGGTAAAATATATTGAGATTTAACTGTAAATATGACTCATCTATAAATTAATAATTGGATGAACATCTCCTTGTATATTATGCTCAAATCACAACTGTATTGTTGAATCTCTTACAAACCAACACAAATATACACCCAGGTAAGAGTTAAATATATAAGCTGGAGTTCCTAGTGGTTTCTCCGTGATCGCTATGTCCTGAAAATCTTGTTTTCGTCCCTTCCTTATTTTGAGCTTATAGCAGTTCAACACAATGGACTAACACTTGAAGGGAAAATTTGGAACATGCATCAGTCCATAACCACGAAAGACAAGATGTCGTTATCAGCGAAGTCAAAATAATATGTATTTAAGGGATATTATTACTTGAGTAATTGTGTATGGAACAAAGGTTAGCGATCGAGAAGCCTCTAGCTCAACAGCAAACTGACGCCGTGATTACGGTAGACCATGCAATATGTAGGATAATGCACTTGGAGACACAAACAGGAACATGAATACCAACAAAACAAAAATAGAAGTAGGCACTTTTATATCAGATCTGAGAATACAAGAAATTCTGCGTAATAGAAGCCTGTTGATGTATCTGGCATCCATAGAGTAATCTAAATGGCCCTGGGTGGTGAATACACCCTAGTGATGTTTAATCAAACGACTATCAATGTAACCTCACTAGAGAAACAATGCGGACTGAATGAAGAACCATACGTTGTCTACAAGCTAAGCTTTATGCAACCTTGGAAACAAAGATTTAGCTAGAAAAACAACTGAAGCCAGATCACTCAATCAAAAACATTAAACCTCTGAATGGCAGCTCTTATTAATCAATATTCCATAAACTATGCCGATATTTACAACATATCATTTTTTTTCTTGCTCCAGGTTCTTTTCCTGTTTTTAAATTGGCCTAGCAAACGAATTTACCATGCTTTATAACAACTAAATTATAACGGAGGTCACTTAAATCATTTCACGGCCTAGTAAATCACCATACAAATTATATAGTACGAAATGTTGGGCGGAATTCAATTACAAACAAAGATTAAGCATGTACCATAAAATAAGTTTCTACTTGTAGAAATAACAGTGCAAGAATTAGTGGATATCGGTTCCTGTATTTTCACAGGTATGATAGCTTTTGTTTGTTGCTTCTTTCGTGGTATACCAAGCATGAGCAAAGCTCTGGTATTACTGTACATGTTACACATTTATGGTGTAATTCTACCTTTAGCATATTGGGAATAGCTTTCTTGGTTTGTCTTCCAGAGGTTTCGCAGGTGCAATATCCCTCATATGGCGTGGTTTAGCGTATTCGCAGCATAATTTGTCTATCAAAGTTAACCTCTCATAAAGCAGGTGAATGAGTTGCAGATTTCCGAAGCGATGTCTACTGCATAAACAAGTAGCAAGATATTGTAAGTAATGTTTTTAACTGTTATTGTCTCTGCTTTGTGGCCATGCCATGGCTCAGTGGTTAGACTGCTTGGCTCTCACCAAGGCAACCCGGGTTCGATCCCAGGCGACCGCAAAGTGAGATTTGTGGTGGACAGCATGGCACTGGGATGGGTTTTCTCCAGGACCTCCAGTTTCCCCTGCCATCTCATTCCACCGGGCTCCATCTTCATCTCATGTATCATCAGTGTCACCGCCTGCAGTGCCGTATGTAGTAAAAGCGGGCGTTAAACACTACATATTTCATTTCATTTCTCTGCTTTGTACAATTTCATCTGTTTTAGCTCACGGGCTACATGTATGTAATGTGTAAAATGACACATTACCTTCCATTACTGGTGTCATTAACACTTTGAGGTGTTTGTTCAACTTACACAAGAACAAAGCTCAGGGACATTTAACATGTCATACATTTATTGTACATGCATTATGAGTAGTAATATATCCACCACCGCAAGTATATGGGTAGGTACCTATAATTTTGATTTTCTTTAAATCTTATTTTATGTAGCAGCATTCAACCTTTTTGCATTGCCAACATTTGAAGCATTAACTTCAGGACATGCATTGCAGTAGGTCAGTAATAATGTAAGGTATCAAGTCATAGTTACATTCAATATGCTGTATGTGTTGCAAATTTAAAAGCTGAAAGGGATATTAAAGAATTCCTCCATATTGTATATAAAGTATGTATTTAAGTATTACTTTAGAACTTTCTTGAAAACTTTACAGTTACCTAGGTTTCAGGCAGCATAGAAGGTTATTTTAAAAGTTAATATCTGAAGGGTATCATCGTTTCCAGTACAGTTCTAAGCTGTTTGTGGATCTGTGCAGTTTGCTTTTATTCCTCATTCTGTGTTCCTGCACAGCAAGCTTTATTACGAAGTTATTATAATTATCTGTAAGACGCTTCACGTGCCTCGCTCTGTCGCATAGATGGCAGCATATGAGGAGCATTTTTTCAAAACTCGATAGATGCAAAATTTTACGAAATTGAGTTATATGTAGGATCGGCATAATTTTCACCTTATGCATCGTTCTGTGTAATCAGATTTTGCAAAATTCGATTCATGTCCTGTGTAGAAGATAGGGAATATCAGCAGTTTTTTCAAAAAACTTGATAGCTGCACTTGGCTCAGTTAAAGCAAAAGTCAACGGATGCAAGTTTATGATTTTATGATCCAGCGTGTAGCAACCTCAATTCTATGAAATGCATGTTGGCATTGACTGCAATCTCACTATTGTGAGTCTGGAATTCTCAATCATTTCTGAAAGCTTTGTACACTGCTGCACCATTGGCAATAACTGCTAACTCAGGTTGTGCGCTTGTATTTCACATTCATTTCTGAAAACTTTGTTATACTTGAACAGCATTTTTATTCTTAGTTGCGACACTGCACTTTACTATGCACAATGGACAGAAGCTCAGATTGTGAAACTGTACCTGAAGTAGAATGCACAGGAAGTAGAAATTGCAAAAACAAGGAAAGGAAATCAAAAAGGTGTAAGCTCTATGATGTAGCTGATTTGACTTCTTTCTGTGCTATATAAAATAGATCAAGATAAATTCCTTATGAAAAATATGTGTATTACATCTCCTAATCGCAGAGTGGTGAAGAAAGGAACCCCAAATACGAAGGAGACTGTTAAGCATTAAATACAGCATCAGAACTAATGATGGCCGAGTATTGTCAGTATGCACTGCAAGCTTCCAGGGAATCACAAGGGTGTCAAAAGATTGGTTATCTCTCTTGGCTGGAAGTTGTCACAACAGGAAAATTAGAGAAGGGCATTTTTGCTGCTGTAAAGCAAGATGTTAAGAAAAGCCACTATGGAAGAGCTAAACTTAATATCTGAAAAATGTAAAACAACTTTTGCTGAGAAAGATGATTAAGAAATCTACCAGTCTGCTAATTGTCCAAATATAAACACATAGTTTACAATAGTAAACATGAAAAATTCAATGCCATGGCCGAGATTTGAACCACGGATCTCCTGGTTTCCGTCCAGTCACTCTATCCCATTGGGCTACCATGGCCAACTTGCCGTCACAACATTAAATTCTACATTTGACTCGTATATTTCCCCAGTAGACAGATAGGGGCTCTCACATTCGAGATACAACGTTTGTGGCAACTTACCATTGTAAGTAGTTAAGTCCCAGGCTTTATCATTTAACTCTTATTATTTTAGTTAATTGATGGAAATTAATCATTGTTCACACTAGCCGTATATAGGCTAAGGTCTTTGATACATAGTCAACATGAAAAATTCAATGCCATGGCCAGGATTTTAACCACGGATCTCCTGGTTTCCGTCCAGTCGCTCTAACCCATTGAGCTACCATGGCCAACTATCTGTCACGTCATTAAATTCTCCATTTGACTCATATATTTCCCCAGTAGACAACTAGGGGCTCTCACATTCGAGATACACTGTTTGTGGCGACTTACTATCATAAGTGTTGGTTTATTTCATAAATTCGTTCGTTTCTCGTTACGTGTTTATTACAAAGAACGCCTGCACTGTATGCCCATAACACAACTACAGCAGCGAAGTTGCCTAATTATCTAGGGGTAATCTGTTTATATACGCAAGGTCATCGAAAGTAAACAAGGCAATGCACTTTACAAAACAAACTTTATTTTGAGCAGTATGCACCATTATTATCAATAACATATCTTAATTTCTCAGGAAGCTTATCAATTCCATTTTTCCAAAATCTTGCAGTTTTCTGGTTGACGAACTCTTCTACTGCGAGTCTGCAATCTACCAAGGAAGTAAGGTGTTTGCCATTAAGGAAGTTTTTCAGGGGTCGGAATAAATGATAGTCGGATGGGGAAATGTCTGGAGAATAAGGCGGGTGAGGTAACACATCCCAGTCAAAATCCCGTAATTTCTGACGAGCTACCATAGAAGTGTGTGGTTTAGCATTGTCTTGATGAAAGATGATTCCATCATTAGATGATAATTCTGGACTTCTCTCTCCTAGGGCAACCTTCAGACGATCCAACTGAGAACAGTATTTCTCTGAATTGATGGTCTCCCCAGGCGGAAGAAATTCGTGATAAATAATTCCTTTCCAGTCCCACTATACGCACAGCATAATCTTCTCAGGATGAAGCCCTGGTTTAGGAATTGAGAGTGGTGGTTCCCCTTTCTTACACCATGACTTTCTCTTTCGGATGTTGTTCACAATCCACTTTTCATCTCCTGTAGCCAGCTGTTTCAGAAAAGTGGCAGTTTCATTGTGTCTTATCAATGCGTCACAGATGGAAACGCGCCGAACTACATTTTGTTCACTCAGTTCGTGCGGAACCCATACATCCCGAAGATATACGTAACCAAGTTTCTTTAGGTGCCTGGCTACAGTTGCATGAGATAAGTATAGCTCCTGACCTACCTCCCGATTTGTTATTCTGGGGTTGTTCGTAACCATGCCCTTTATCCTTTTCTCATCCATAACAACAGGTCGTCCAGAACGAGGTTTGTCTTTCACAGAGAAGTTCCCGGCTCGAAATCGAGTAAACCATTTTTGACATGCCCAACTCGTCACTGCATCTTCTCCGTAAACAGCACAAATTTTCCGTTGAGTTTGTGAGGCGGTTTAACCTTTACGGTAATAAAACAGCATTAAATGTCGAAAATGTTCCTTCCTGCCTTCCATATTAACATTCACAAGTTACAACTCCACACTGTTGCATCCACAAACTCGTACTGAAGTTTGGTTACCAATTCTTACATAAGTTCACCTATTTACCTTTGGCCGTGAGGTTGCTGTGGTTTGTGTTCATAGCATTCTTTTCAATTATTGTATTTGTAAACAAACCCCATATTGTTAGGCAACTTCTTTGATGTAAAAGTAATGGGGGCATGCAGTGTTCTCAGGAGTTCTTAGTCGTAAACACGTAACAAGAATCGAAGGAATTTATGAGACAACCCGATACTTAAGTCCCAGGCTTCATTATTTAACTCTTATTACTTTAGTTAATTGATCTGCTGGTTTCTGTCCAGTAGCTCTAACCCATTGAGCTACCATTAAATTAAATTCTCCATTTGATTCGTATATTTCCCCAGTGAAGGCAAGTTGGCCATGGTGAATAAATGAATTCCGTATTTCCTTTAAGTGGAACATAGCGCTTTCCGAACCGTGCAACCGCGAGGCCTGTATCTAACAGGTGGATGATCAGAGGTTTCATGATTAGAGGGACTGTGGGATGAGTGAACAGCCCAACGTCGGAAGTGAAAGTACGAGAGAAGTGAGGTATTAGCAAAGATGATGGAACAATCGGTGGAATGCTGGCATGGGAAACCAGAAGACCCGGAGAAAATCTGCCCCAATGCCATGTTGTCCACCACCAATCTCACTTTGCAGTCGCCTGGAATCGAATCCGGGCAGCCTTGGCGAGAGCCAAGCGGTCTAACCACTAAGCTATGTCGCACAAAATATTAATTCCCGAAATCTCTGCATATCTGTGGATGCAAAAACATTTGAATACTTGTAGATACTTGTAGCGTAATGATTATAATCTTTTGGAGGCTCTGATGGAAGTCCTATCTTAAAATAAGTTCTCCAGAAAGTTTAAAGGTTAAGAACGAATAATGCAAATAATAATCTAAGGGGTAAATTAAAATTAAGAAAAAGAGAATAACTTTAATGTACTCGCACATTGCAATTACCATTTGTTAGAAATGGTATCTTTTCATGCCACAGAGGAAACTGCCAAGGAACACTTCAGTTATTCACATGTGAAACAGCACAGTCAGAACAAATCGTATTTGAGGACATGAAATATTCAAAGAAAATCAGTATTTTGTGGATTATCTAAGGGACATAGCAGGATTTATTGAATTAACAAATGACAGCACCAACAATATTTAATTTCTTTAGCCAAGATACCAACATAACATCAAAATACTGGAGTGCAAGACAGCAAGAAAACAAAAATGATTGATAGACAAAATGTCAATACTATAAAATATAAGTTAATTTACACATTTCTGAGACACAAAAAGAATTCTCCCCAGAAATAATGCACATATTATAACAATGTTGGCATTCACTGTTTCGCAGGATAGCCTATAGCTTTAATTATACCCTCTAATCTTCTTCAGATGCAAGGGATAGTGATGTGCATTCCATAGACTCTCCTATCCAAATCCAACCTCAACCTGCCCGTGGTGCAACCTGCTTTTACCAATGAGGCTCTGGGCACCGAGCATTAGCGGTATAACTACATCAGAAATAGAGGAAATGCTATTTCGTCTCTTACGATGGCCTGTCACGGCGTACAAATGTTCCACAATTGGTGCTTGTGAGAAAAGCCGATGGATTAAAATTCCTCCTAACTAGGTCCGATGGACCCATTAACCAAAGATAGATGTGGCCCTCCAGACATACTGGAGGTTGAAGTGAGTGGATGATGTAGCCACCATTACAAGCAAAATATTGGTGTCTACTTAAAAAACAGTTACATTTATGCTACTATGAAATATTGGAGAGCAAGAGAGCTAATGGCTTCCTTGCCAAAGCCTAGCGTTTCAAAACAACAACAACAGATTAAGACAGAGACTGAGGTGGAGAAGAAAAATGAACTAAGAGCCATGGACAGATTGCACAAGCTGCCCTCAAAAAGTTTTTATCAGCTATTGAAAGAGGAAAACACTGAGGCAATCACTATTTGTTTTGATATACAGCAGAATCAACTACTGTCTAAACTTTCTGTTAGTTAGGTATTCTATGCAAGGCAGGTGTGGCTGTATAATCTATGCATAATGATTCCATCGAAAACCCAGAACAAAGACTTTTTCTGGTATACATGGCTGGAAACTGAACCTGCTAAAGGCTGTAACCAGGTTGCCTCAGCTTTGCACCACTTTTTATTGAAACTCGGAGAAAGGATGTCCAATAATGCTCCTTCTACCATTCATTTATTTTCAGACTCTTGGTCTAGTCAGAACGAGAATAGTGTGATGATGTTCATGCTTAATGCTTTCTTGGAGAAGAGTAAAAAATCTTCCCGCATTTCACATATCTACCCAAAACGTGGGAACAGTTTTATGTCTCCTGATAGGATGAGCAAAGAAAAGAAAAAGGATGTTCAAAATCTAGCTTAATCTTTTGAAATTCCAGAAAGAGGAAAATAATTTTATGAATATTTACTAGAAGATGCCAATAGAGGTAACAGCTTACTTATTCATATTGTTTGAAATTTCTTTGTGCTCAATGTGATTGTTAAATAAACCACAATATTATATTGTTATAGTGAATGTAGCAGTACTTGGTTTGTAAGTTTATGCCTAATCAAATAATCATTATAAACATTAACACGTTGGTTGTATAATACCTTATGTATTATGAAAAGGTAAAATTAAAAAATACATAAATGAAAAGTAAAAAAAAAGAAACAATAAATGACAAAAATGACTAAATTTCAAGAGTTAATTTCTCGCTCATGCATAAATGTTAATCAGCATCTATTGGTTTTGGAAAAAACTCTCCATTCCCGAACCTCAAATTTGCACTAGTTAAATTATGGTATTTGTTTCTTTTCACATTCAATGAGACAGTTTCAGGAAGAAGAATTGAATGATTAATATAGTTGCTGTGCTAACCAATTACCATTGCCAATAAATAAAAAAAAAACGTTTTTCTGAGAAACACATTCTATGTATTTATCGAGTTTTGTAAAAACACTCCTTAATTACGCTACAAAAAGAAGTTGCAAGTTTCATACCTGGTAACTGACAGTTATTCATCTCTACTTGTTTAAGGCAATGTTCAGCACAAAATAAAATATTAATATTCTTTAATTTATTACTCAACAAAGCTTCAAGTTCTTCTATTTTAGTTCTAAGAGACCGTAAATTTTAAAACATTAAAGTTACATTACAATTAGATGTGGTATTATGGAATTCCCTATCTCCACAGAAATTATCAACAACTTTTTGAATTGCTAACTCAGTTGCTCTACAGCTACTAATTGTGACATCTGAGGAAAGTAATTTAAACATGAATGTGTATTTAATTGAATGTGATACGACTTGAAGTGCTACAGTTTGAATTATTAACAATAACTAATTACTATTACAATTAATGCTTTCTTTCCTCACTTATTAAAATGCATTCTATGGTTATTGTACATTTCACTTTTTAACTGCTTTTACATTTACATACTTTTTACACATTAAGGATATGTTTGTCTTCACTCAGATTCTTTCACGATTTTCATAAGAATTTGGAAGCTGATCGTGTCTTTACGGAAGTTTTATCACAACCACATTTGTATTTTGAAGAGAAATTATAGCTTTTCTAGTTCTGGGATTACGATTTCAGATTCACTATTTGCGAGGTCATTGCTCTCACACAATTACGCTGGTCTTCATAAAATTTTCGAGCCAAATGTTGAAAAGTTGAGCTGAAGGCAAGCAATATTTTATTAAAATTATACTTAAAGTGCTAATATATAACATCCCTGACAACACAATAGTTCTGTCTCCATTATTTTTGGCTGTTGAGATTTCGCAACTATTTACTAATCAATGTTTAATCTTGTGTGATCTTACGTTATAATTCAAGTTACCTTAATAATTCCTGGTTAAACTCAAGGTCAGGTATAATAGCAAAACCTTTAAATTCCTTAAGTCAAATCTGTAAATTTTCACCAATCCCCGAACAAAAGGCAAACAATAACTTTAATGTACATAGGTATCAAGTATTCTTATATTTCTTTGTGTCTCGAAAGAAGCGAACAGCAAGCGGCGTTAGAGGCAATTAGAGCAGACGTTCTCTTGAATTGTACATATCCACGAGTTGTTTTTGTGTATGTACAAAGTATTAAGGTGACTTGAATTAAAAATAGTGTTAAACATTACTCAGTAAATCAATATAATACAAAAGCAGCAGTAAAGGAAATAAGGAAGAGTCACAGGTATGATACATCAGTTCTTTTAACCTAATTTGATATAAAATTAACTTTCTATTTGTTGTGTGTTTGGAGGAATTTAGTAACAGTGACGTCAAAATTAATATAAAAATTATTTGTGTTTGGTTTATTGACACTCGTCACTTACTTTTTCATATATTTATGAGAGACTAGTTTCAAAGGCCCTGGCCTCCATTTTCAATCTATTCCCAACTGGCAACTGTTGTTATCTGCTCTCTCTGGTGGTGGAACTATGAACTTTTTTGTCAAATTATCTGCTGGCGGGATTTCAAAGTTCATTACGCGATCCTTATTTTTCCAGATGAATATGTTCTCCCATGTTGTCAATCTATTTTGGTTTATCACTCCTTTTAATAATTTTGGATTTGGATCAATGTCATGGTTTTCATTCCAAAAATGAAATGCTACTGCTGACTTGTCTTCTTGTTTCAATCTGATGTTTCTGAAGTGTTCTTTGACTCTGGTTTTTTAATTTCTTTTTGTTTGACCTATGTAGCATTTTTCACAATTCTTGCAATTTATTTGGTATATTCCAGATTTGTTACCTGAAGGAATTTCATCTTTTGTTTTTGAATTTAGTAATTTTAAAATTGAGTATCTATTAGTAGGTGCCAAGATGATATTTTGTTCCTTGAATATCTTTTTAAATTTATTAAATGTTTTTGGATGATATGTGAATGAACTGAATATGCTGTTGCTTTCTGTTTCTTTAATAAATGTGGTTGTTTCCTTAATGGTTTTCTTTAGTTTAGATTTTCTAATTTTCTTCAACACCAAACTTTTGTTGTATCCGTTTTCTTCTGCTATGTGTATTATTGCTTTTTGTTCCTTGAAATATTCTTCTTTTTCCATGGGTATGTTGACTAGTCTGTGTGTAAGGCTGTTTATTATTGCTTGTTTATGTGTAATTGGGTTGTGGCTATTATTTTTTATATAATTTTTATATAATTTTCTGAATGTGTTGGTATATGAGTGCATTTGAAACACAAATTAAAAAGTCCTTCCCATTGATCTTCAAGGTTTGGTATAGATATGTTGACGACATATTTGCAATTGTACCAAGTAAACATTTAGATGATGCATTAAAATTACTCAATCTGCAAGAAAGGACTATCAAATTCACAATAGAAAAGGAAATCAATGGACAACTACCTTTCTTGGATCTAAATATCATCAGGAATGATACAAAAATAAAATTTGGAATTTACAGGAAGCCAACACATTCAGAAAATTATATAAAAAATAATAGCCACAACCCAATTACACATAAACATGCAATAATAAACAGCCTTACACACAGACTAGTCAACATACCCATGGAAAAAGAAGAATATTTCAAGGAACAAAAAGCAATAATACACATAGCAGAAGAAAACGGATACAACAAAAGTTTGGTGTTGAAGAAAATTAGAAAATCTAAACTAAAGAAAACCATTAAGGAAACAACCACATTTATTAAAGAAACAGAAAGCAACAGCATATTCAGTTCATTCACATATCATCCAAAAACATTTAATAAATTTAAAAAGATATTCAAGGAACAAAATATCATCTTGGCACCTACTAATAGATACTCAATTTTAAAATTACTAAATTCAAAAACAAAAGATGAAATTCCTTCAGGTAACAAATCTGGAATATACCAAATAAATTGCAAGAATTGTGAAAAATGCTACATAGGTCAAACAAAAAGAAATTTAAAAACCAGAGTCAAAGAACACTTTAGAAACATCAGATTGAAACAAGAAGACAAGTCAGCAGTAGCATTTCATTTTTGGAATGAAAACCATGACATTGATCCAAATCCAAAATTATTAAAAGGAGTGATAAACCAAAATAGATTGACAACATGGGAGAACATATTCATCTGGAAAAATAAGGATCGCGTAATGAACTTTGAAATCCCGCCAGCAGATAATTTGACAAAAAAGTTCATAGTTCCACCACCAGAGAGAGCAGATAACAACAGTTGCCAGTTGGGAAGAGATTGAAAATGGAGGCCAGGGCCTTTGAAACTAGTCTCTCATAAATATATGAAAAAGTAAGTGACGAGTGTCAATAAACCAACCACAAATAATTTTTATATTTCTATTTGTTGCTCTGTATAATCACAAAGTGATACAAAAGCTCGTATGGTTCATTAGTACATATGTTATATAGCGAATGCCTTAAGAGGTACAAGTAGGTCTGTTAGGTTATTCTCGCGTGTACTCGCATTCAAAGAGCAGTGAAGGGCGGCGGTTCACTACCAGTAATATTTGTCTGGTTTATATGGGAGAGAGTTGAGGCAACCTCATCCATGGTTATATGAAAGTGGTTAGGGTTCTGTTAGTAACAGTAAGGCTGTGACGTAGCTAGCTCATGTTAAATGTGATACTCGTAAACTCTCAATATATTGCTAATTGTAATTGCTTTACTCTAAATATATAGAGCGAAAATTCGGTTAAACTGCAGAAAGACGGCGTAGACTTTTGGTATGGAATGACGAAAGCTAACTGTCGCCAACTGTGGAGTGTTGAAAATAGGAAAATCTCGAAATGTTGCCAACACAGTTTCTTGTTATAAATTAGCAATACTGTAATGTGTAAGGATACTGTTAGTGTATAATAATAGAGATGATAAAACATAAAAGAGTAGTTTAAATAATGAATTATAAGTGAATTTAAAATTAATTTATTGTAAATGTTAAACTATGCTTGAGGCATGGAGAAATGATGTCACAAGTAAAAATAAAAGTGAATGTACATTTCTATACAATCTTATTTTTGGAAATTAATTGTTCTTAGTCAGACTGAAAAATTCAATGCCATAGCCGGAATTTAAACCACGGATCTAAACAATTGAGCTACTATGGCCAAAGTGCCAGCATGACATTAAATTCTCCAACTGACTCGTATGTTTTCTGGTAGACCACTAAGGATTCTCATACATACGAGTCAGTTGGAGAATTTCATGTCATATCGGCATTTTGGCCATAGTAGGTCAATGGTTTAGAGCAGCTGGATGGAGACCAGAAGATACATGGTTCAAATCCAAGCTATGGCATTGAATTTTTCAGTCTGACTCTATCTATCCAATCTTGTTTTAAGTTATCACTAACTTCAACAAAGGCATTCTTAGTTTTATAGAAACACATTTGAGAAGGCGATGCAAAGTCGAAATGCACTGTTTGACATTATATAGTGCTTACTTAAATATAACAAATATATATGATATATGAAGAATTTATTTTGTGAAGCATTTTAATTAAATTCCTGTGTTTTTCTTTATAAAATATATTTATGCTTAACACTTAAATTATAAGCAAGAGTCGGAGTTTGGGTCTTGGTTTTGGTACTTATGTCGATATTTTGCTTTTGTACCACTTAGCTGTAACAGTCACATTCCAATCAAACTCTCTTATAGAGGTTCCAGTGGACATTTTGAGGTTTTTATAAGGCACTTTTAAAACATGATTTCCTCAACCGTATATATGGCATGTACAAACATCAGGAGAAAAAGAAGAAAAACAAAAACAAGTTCCTTATGTATTATATGGTTAGTTTGCATACATAGTGTCAGGATTTTCAGCAAAGCATGCTTTCACAGTTGGCAACTCTCCAGCCATGACGTCAAGCCCGCCATATATCTACGCTGTCTTCCTGCGGTTTAACCAGAAATTCTTCCTCTTCTTTTTCTTCTGGTTTGATGTTCTTTATTTTATATTGTGCAGCCCTGTATGATTAATTTGTTTTACCAGGTTTCTCAGTATGACCTCATGCAGTAAAATAATAAAACAATGCATGATGTGCCGCTCAAAGAAATAACAATACAGCCACTGCTTCTGTGTAATAATGTGTGCTACCTTTATGTCACATAACAATAGAGCAGCCATATTTTGTTTACATACAAGATCATGGGAGGGTTTAATATTATCCAGCATTTTATTTTGTACCTATGTTTTATTTACATTTTTTGTACATGTATTAGTAGTTTATTAAGTAAATGTAATTAGGAAATGTGTATTAGTCTTAATATATATTTGAACAAGACACTTTATGGATCCTGAAATTTTCCAAATTTAGTATTTAAATTTAATGCATAAGCAAGTTCCAATTAATCATTCACATGTTTATTCAGATTCATCCACATCACTCACACACCCACATCATATGTGTGTCTTTTGTTTGTTTCTTTGTTTGCTCCTCAGGTCCCATCCTAAGTAAACTTCAGGTACATTCAACATGTCATATGTATGACTGTCAACAACAAACAGTTATTCATTTATTTATATTATTTCTCTATCTTCCTGTGTACATGGTACATTCATAAAAATAGGACCTGTTATTCTGTACCCATTTACAGCACATCATACCCCAATTCTTCCTTATCATAGAAGAGAGATAATACTTAATATCAGTTGTGTTATGGTGATGTATAACCATGTATATGAAACTATCCTTTATCATGAACAGTATTAATCATAGGTCAGCTGTTCTAGCATTGACAGTTCTCAAATTTCAGTTATAGAAATTTTCCTGATTGGTGATACCTAGACAAAAGTAACCTTATATATTTTCAATTTTAAAGATTATGTTGCTTTCTGTGCTGAATCTTTTGAAATGTCAGTTTCTTGTGCAAGGTGACTAACAGATTTTTGAGAAGATAACCATTCTAACCTTTTGCGGATATTGTGTAAATTCAGCTCCGTAAGCACACAGCCCTTTGTGTATTGTGACTTTGTGGGTTCGTGAAATGAAAAGTCCAATTACACCACTCTAAAATGTTCTTTATTTCCACCGACTTACAGTTAAACACTTGCCGATTACACAGAATTACGTTATGCACACAATTACGACTCACCAGTTCGTCCGTTACAATTTCCACTTTGCTCTCGCAATTACGTACAATCCTCCGATGCACGTACACAATCTTCTTGTCCGTACACTAGCACTGCACTCTTAGGCTGCTTGCCAAGAAATGACTGACTGACTGACCCAATTCACTCACTGCAGCACTTTTTATAGAAATATCACTGTTTTCTAGAAGTCTCTGGTTTCAGTGAATTACCGCAAAAGTTCCAGAGGACAGGGGATGGGAAAAGAGGCGGCCAGCGACAAGTGACACTTCCCTTTAACCCCTCAGGTAGTCACTAAGATTAATGGGAGGGTGTGGCTCGTCCGCCTCTGGTCCCTTCTCAGCTGTCGTTTGTCAGGCTTTCCACTAATTGGGTGACAGTATCTTTTATTATCAAAATTGGTTTGGCCTCTCTGATTTCATTTCCAAGCAAATGAATGACCTATCTACTTAGAATCCTCATACCAGAAAGTTTAGTTTCAAATTGCCTTAAAACTTCCTTCCAAAATGATGTAAGCATATACATATTGTGCATTAACTTTCTTGTGTTGTACTGTATACAACTGGTCTGGAACAAAAGTAAGACAGAGTTCTACTCACTTACTTACATTGCAGTTAAGTTGGAGAGCCTGCTATAACCCTGTTGTTATTAAAGCATTTAATCCACCGCATCTCATTTGTATCCAAATATATTATTGACAACCATAGTTGGCCTAATTTACTTCTGTCAATTTGAGGACCTTTGTCAATTTTGCCAATTCTACCTTTTCTATGAAAATCATGCACATCTTTTGAGAATAACTTGGAAATCAGATATTGTCTGATGTTCTGTTATATAACACTCCAGCATTACATCATATAGCCGCTTATATGCAATAGTATTCATCTGAGTCATGTCTATGAATCAATCCAACAACGTTTGTTTACACACAAGCAGGCATTCTCAGGACATTCCCAACATTACTACTGCTAATTAGTTTCATATTTTATGTACCAAACAGTTCCTTTGTTTGTGTGTGGAGATTTCTTTCAGAGGTTGGCTACATATGTTCATGTCATCTGCTGTAAATCAAAGAGTAATAAGCTAATAGACATAAGTTGAATGTGTCTTCTTATACATGGACATTGATGAACCTTCAGAATTCCAAAATTTATTGCATCACATGTTTGAAGTTTCACTATTCTTTCTTCTTAGGGACCAGATGTGTGATGTGGATTTGTAAAATGACTCCTTATTTCTTACATTTCTATTGTCAACAATGTCCTCTGGAATAAACTGAATGCTTCAACCTTAAGATCACCTTCAGTGTTGAACTTGATCTCTTAGGACAATGTGATCCACAGACATTTGCAAATGAAATTTGTATATTGTACACAGAATGTAGACCTACATTAGTGAGTGTTTGTTAGACATTCATGTTGGTGTGGTAGCTCAGCATAGTACCCATTGAGAGATCCAAACCTTTATCACCATATTGTGTCTGATTATAAGTTTACATGCAGAGAATGGAAACTGAGGGGCAACTGCTAATTTATTTTGCCTTTTGGGCTACAAAGTGTTAAAAGCATAGGCATTCAAGTTTCATAATGTAACTTTGTGGGTTTATGAAATTAAAAGTCCAATTGCACAAACTCAAAATGTTCTATATTTCCACCGAATTACAGTTGAAACACTTGCTGATTACATAGAATTACTTAGCGCACAGAATTACAATTCACCAGTTCGTCTGTCACAGATCCATTGCATGCTCAGTTACGTACAACTCCTCTGATAGACGTACACCGTCTTCCAGTCCATCCACTCACTTGGCGCTCCTCACGGCTGCTCGCCCAGAACTGAACTGACTCGCCAACTGCAGCCCCTCATTATAGGAATATCGCTGTTTCTGGAAGTCTCGCGTTTCTGTGAATAACCCCAAAGGTTCTCGACCGCAGGTGGAGAGGAATGAGACGGCCAGTGATGTTTTTCCAACCATTGCTTCATTAGCGCTATAACACAAATGGGTAAGCGTGGTCAAATGCCTCCCAGCCATCACCCAGCCGTCAGTTGTTCACGCCTTCCAATAATTGGGTGACACTGCTCCCTCCTCAAAGCTGGTCGTCCCGAACAGCACCATCGTTGACAGGGTCTTCGGGACATAGCGTCTGCGTTACCGTGGCTCTTCCCTGTGTGAAGTTCCGAGGTGAAGTCGTGCTCCTGCAGCCTCTGGATCCAACGTGCTGTCTGGCCCTCCAGGTTCTTAAAGCTCAATAGCCAGGTTAGGGCGGAACGGCCAGTCCTCAGGTGGAATGATGATTGTACAGGTACTTGTGGAAATGCTCTGAGTTCTTTACTACCGCCAGTAACTCTCGTCGGATGACGCAGTAGTTCTTCTCTGCTTGGATAGCGTCTTGCAGTAGTAGCCTATCACCCGCTTATGGCCGTCGTGGATCTGCGAATCGTCCGATATGACTTAACGTTGGAGGACGTAAATTCAAAAAAAAAAAAAAAAAAAAAAAAAAAAAATGGATCTGCGATAGGACACCTCCAATGCAATGGTCGCTGGCGTCGGTGTCCATAATGAAGGCGCCACCTGGTTGTGGGAAACCCAAAATTGGAGCACTGCACAGGGTCTTCTTCAGGTGCTGGAAAGTGTCTTCGGCGTCCTCCGTCCAATCATAAGGCCGGTATTCCTCTGTCAGGCAGGTGAGGGGTTTGGCAATGTTGGAGAAGCCCTTTATGAAGCGTCGGTAATAACTGCACAGCCCCAGGAAACTACGCAACTCTTTCTTATCCTATGGGCGAGGCCAATCTCTCACAGCATGTGTCTTCTCCGGGTCTGCGGCCACTCTGGTTGCTGAGACTATGTGGCCCATGTAGTTAAATTCCTAGCGAAAGAGCTGGCACTTCTTCGCATTCAGCTTCAAGTTGGTCCCCTGCAGTCGCTGTAGCACCTTACTCAGATTCTCAAGGTGATCTTCAAGTCTTCCCGACGATGATGATGTCGTCCAGGTATAGCAGGTAGGCGTCGTAAGTCAGCCCTCTCATTACTGACTCCATGAGGTGTTGGAAGGTAGCTGGTGCGTTGCAGAGGCCAAATGACATAACTGTGAAGTGCCAGAGCCCTTGGCCTTTCGAGAATGTGGTCTTCTCCTTGTCAATCTGGTCTAGAGCTACCTGCCAGTAGCCCGACTTCAGGTTCAGGGTCAAAGGATTAGGATTAGTGGGTTTTAGGGCCCGTCGACAACGAGGTTATTTGGGCCCGCCCACGGTCGAGAACCACTGTGCACCAGCTAGCATGTCCAGGGGGTCGTCAATCCGGGGTAAGGGGAAACAGTCCTTCCGGGTGACAGCGTTCAGCTTCCTGTAGTCCACGCAGAAGCGTATTTCGCTGTTCCTCTTCTGGCCCTCACCCAGCCGCCAGTTGGTCGCGCCTTCCGATAATTGGGTGACAATATAATTATTCCAATGTGTAAGGACTGTGATACTATGAAGCACAAAAGTAATATAATTTTGATTCGAACTAATACTCAATGCTCCACTAATTGCTAGTATTTACCTAGAACATGTTTCATTAGGATCTTCCTAACATCATCAGCTGATGTCAATGTTGGTTTGGTGTACTCATTAGAGGTAATAGGTGCGTCTCTGTCGAAGTTGAAGTTTGGGTTTTCTTCAAAGGTATTGTTGAAAATAAACAGTTTTCTTTCATATTTCATTATGAAGATTTCCCACGTGGTTAATGCAGCTGGACCTTGGATAATTATGTAAATGAATACCAGAAAATACTGAACAACAAAGTTTAGCCTTTATCGAAACAAAAACACTGGACATGGTGTTTGGTAGTCTGTGGCTCATAGGTTAGAATTTAATAACACCTAGAAGGTGTATTTTTATAGCAAACATACACTTTTTAAAATAGAACAATGCCTAATGACATAAAAGATCAAAAGTATGGTAAATTAGAATGTTTATGAGTTTTCCGCAGAATTGTAATGCCAATAGCTCACGAGATATCTATTTTGTAACTTTTACACAGCGACAATTATATGTTCCATTCAACCTGCTTAGTTGCTAGATACGATTTTGTTATGGTTTGTTTACAGATGTTTGCAGTTCATTTGTACATTGCCACATTCTAGTCAGTGATAGTTCAAGTAGTAGGTTGTGAATGAAGACAGGATTTACCAATGCAGAAAAAGCTGACATGCCCATGGGGTATGGACAGAGTAGAAGAATGTAGTTTGTTCTTGTATGGTGTTTTTTTTTTCCATTCTAAAGGACTCGTCTGTTAAGCTCCGAATGAGGTCCAGCCTTAAGGCTTATGGTGTATAGGGAAAGATATCCCAATATACGTCAACCATCTCTGCATTTATTTATCAAACTCTTCAAACAGTTACATGAAAGTGCTAGTGTAACACCAGGAAAACATAAGAGAAAGAAACAGGAGACTGGAGATGTAGGAGAAATGATTGTTTTGGCTGTTGTTAGAGTAGATTCACAAATAAGTTGCCACACAATCACACGTGGGAGTGGAATGAGTCAGGCAAGTGTACTTTGCATTCCCCATCACCAAAGGTTCCATTCCTATCACATCTCTCTCCATCAAGAGAGACAATAGAAACAATATTGAGAATTGTATTAACTCCTGAGCAAAGGTCCATTGTTAGAATGTTTACATCGATGGTGTCATGGTGATGACAAATACTAGTCAGCCCATTCCACTATCTTAAAAGTTGTCATGGAAGAAGGGAAAAATGCAATATTTGAGCACAGTCACTGATGATGAAGTAGCTTTTATCTTTCTGTATTTTGTATTGTTGTGAAACCGTTTGATTTCTTAAGATCTAGATGATTTTACTTGAGTTCGAGTAATTTTATTTTCTAGAACATTTAATTTGTGAATGGAAGGTTGTAAACGCAATGTAAAGTCAGGTTCAGTTGAGTAGCTATTTATGATTGTACCAGTGAGTATCAGAGTTGTTAAGAATCAGTTGGCTGTAGCAGTTTTGACGTTACTATTGGGTATTGGTCTGTCAGTAGTGAATGTGTAGAAGTTCCATCAGTACAGGTTAGTGAATTATAATGGAACATTTGATTAATGTGCTCATTTTCTGTATTTGCAAATAGTAAAAGTGACTGTAAGTCAACATTTTGATAAAAATTCTAGTTACATTGTGAGTTTCTTACACTTTACATTGTCAATCAGTCACCCAACTTTTGTCAGATAATGTCATTAAATGAATCTCTACTTAGTACAAGGGTGGATCAAATATAAACGGGAATTATTTTTTAAAATTTATTGTGTCAACAAACAAAAATTGTCATACTGATTACTTTTATACATAGGGTACTGCCTTCTCTCCATTGGATTGACCAGTTTTTGATGCCATACTTATAGAAAGAAGAAGGACACATGCAGAGCCAGTTGGCAGTACGAACTCTTGTACACTTTGTGTCATCATCAAACCGCTGTCCTCCTAGGTCTGTTTTGAGTGGTCCAAACATATGCTAGTCGCAGGACTCTAAGGAGGGTGTTCCAGACGTGTCCAATGCAGTATGTGGCATCGCTTGCTGCAATCTTCAGCTTTTGCTGAATCCAAAATGTGACAGTAATAGGCTGCATTGATTGTCCTTCATTAGTGAAGAAATTTAAAATGCCCGCAGCAGAGTCCCAGAAAACGGTTGCTAGCAGCTTTCCACAAGATGAGCGTGTTTTGACCTCGACCGGACTTGCTTAGTCTCCTCGCTGTCACTCCATGCTTGCTTGCTTTGCGTATTGATGCACCATGTTTCATAACAAATCACGTATCTGGCAGACAGTTTTCTATAATGGAGTTCATCTCGGAAGATAAAGTACTTCCATAACTTGTCCTTGTGAAAAAAAAAAGAACCAATTTCGGATTCCTTTAAGCACCTATCTTCTTCAATAATGTCACAAATGGTAACAATGTTATCTGCAGTAATGCTTGTCCCCGATCTGCTCCTATAAGGTTCATTTTCTACAGCATATCTTCCCGCCACAAAATATTTAGCCCACTCATACACTCCAGTCTTCCAAATTATTTCTTCCTCAAACTGTGCGCAGAGCTGTCTAAAACTTTCCAAACGCTTGGTGCCCTTCTTTGCAAGAAAACTGATGATGATGCTTTGTGTAACAGACATGTGCAGCTATTACTACAGAGAAGGTGCTACTATGCACACGACTGAAACATTCAAACATCTACACATCCAATCAAAAACAACCTTCAATCAGATCAATAACATATCATAAAGGTATCGGAGCGTAACTCAAACAGGCACCATTTTAGGTTGGAAATTGAACCCAGATTTCAGATCTACAACAATGCCAGTTGCTATAATTGCAACAATATCTTATAAAAACACGAGACATTCCACAAAATGAACTTTTTTACATTCAATACAGCAATGGCTGTATTTTTGTCATTTCTTCGAGCATTATATCCTGAGATGTTATATAACTTTACAGTACTGTCATAATGAGAAACCTGGTAGAGTATATTAATTGTATAGAGCATCACAGTATAGGATGAAGTAGCAAACAAATAGTAAAAGAAGAAAAAATGTTTGCTCTGTATATTTACAAATGGCAATATATTCAGTATTTAAGATTGCGACATTTAGCATCAGTTATTTATGTCACAGCCCTCCTGTTGCCAGTTGAAACCTAACACTTACATACAACCATAGACGAAGTTGTCTCAACTTTCCTTATGTAAACCAGAACCATTATAATGTATATCTTTAGGGATGGACCTCTCCATGTATAATATACTGAACAAGAACACTTAAGATTGAGTCTCTTGGCAACCTAAGCCCAATTTAAGCCTAATCCAGGGCCGAATATACAAATTTCAGTTCCTAGTGGTTTACTGTGGATCACTATGTTCTCAAAGGCTGAGTTAGTCATTTACGTATTTTTAGTTTAAAGCACTTAGCTACACACAATGTTTTGTTGACACTTGAAATGGGAATATTTACAATATACATCAGTCCATAAATACAGAAGACAAAACACTGTTACCAACAAAGTGAAAATAATATGCATTTAAAACATATTAATGTTACCTGAGTAACTGTGTATGGAGTAGAGGTTAGCAGTTGAGAAACCTGTAACACAACCAGCAAACTGACGTTGTGAAGACAGTAAACCATGTCATATGTAGGATTGCTGTTGCAGGTTTTTGAATAACAAATTAGGAACATGAATTCCAGGGAACCTAACATAAAATTACTGCGTAAAGGTGCTCTTTCATGCCATACGGTTATTTTGGGATGGAATGACGTCATGGAAGCAAGTTGCAGCCAAATGCAAAGCTCTGGAATATGTGAACACAGAGAATAAATACCAACAAATTTTTTATTTATTGTTATAAACTAACAATTCTGAAATGCGAATACAGGGAAATGTTTAAGTACAAGAAATATTTAATATTCCGAAACCTATGCACTACAATTTTTTACTTCTTAAATAATAAGTAATACCTAATAAATAAATAGCAACAATACTAATACTAAAAACAACCAATTTTTATCATTATTATCGTGAAGCTGCTGAGGCTAGAGTGGGTAGGCAATGTTACACTGTCTCAGTTTCCTTATGTATTACAGTATCGCTAGTTTTGTTCTAACAGGAGAAAGCTTCCTCATAAAAGATATAGGATATCACGTAATACTAAGGGCCACAAACAGCTGCATCAAGCGATTGGAAGTCTGCAACATAAAAGGGAAGAAATATGCAAAGACTTTTACTACACAGAAGCTATGATTAACCAGAACTGGAAAGGCACCAACAGCCAACTAAGGCATCTCATAACTAGAATGGTAGTACATGGCTTCTATTTTTAAGTGTGCAATCAGAAAAATGTACATAACCGCATGTTAAGTATAAATGTTTGTTGTGCGAGGACACCTACGAAAAATTTTACATATTGAGGTGTAAGTAGAAGACAAGTACAAGTAGAGGACAAAACTGGTGGAAGATGCCACAGAAGCTTAATAACTACTCACATGCACGAATGTGCGACTTTCTATCATCAATAGGTATCGCTAGTTTGCTTATGTAGTGTTGGCATCTTCCGTGAAACATGCTTTGGATGTTGGCAACGCTCGAGCCATGATGTCACGCCCACCATATATAAGCATTAAATGCATGTGTGCACAGGATATCTATACACGGCCATATCAGTTTGGGACCTTTTAACTTGGAGGTCATTTGACGTCCATATCGGTGAAAGGGTTAAATTAAGCAAGAACCACTTCTAGTAATAAAATATCCACGGAGGCCAACAAACCATACAGCTTGGTAAATAGTGTCACACTTTGTAGTTTTAAACTACAAGAACCAAGGATGCAAAGCAAAGACTGAAACATGTAAGTGATGTAATGTTAAAGATAAACTCAATAGTTCAAGGGTATATCAAACATAAATGGGAACTTTGATGAAACGCTGCTGTTGGTAATAAGTTTGTGGAGAAACTTTGTGGAGAAACTTTGTCAGTATTTTGGTGGGGTATCTGCAGAGAGGGTATTATGCATGCATACACCACGGAGAATGGGGCATCGTCAGTATGCCATGAGTGAGCAAGAGGTGCACATGTCTGTTGCACAATACATCATCAGATTTATTACAGCAAGGGGCACCAAACCTTCGGAAAATTTGAGACAGCGCCGCACACAGTTTGGGGAAGAAATACTTTCGAAGGCTGGAGCATAGGAGTGAGTTAAAGATTTTGTGGTGGGAAAAGAAGCTGTAGAAAATGACATACGGGGAGATCGGGCACAAGCATGACCGCAGACAACATTGTTCCCATTAGGGACATTACTGAAGATTTTTTTTTTTTTTTTGCTAGGACAAGTTATGGAAGTATTCAATCATCCGAGATGAACTCCATTATAGAAATTAACTCCAGCATTATTATTTTGTTGACAGAAAAATTTTAAGAAATAATTTTCATTTAAATTTGATCTACCCTTGTACTAAGTTCAGATTCAGTTAATGATATTATCTAACAAAATTTGGGTGACTGAATGACACTGTAAAGATTAAGACACTCACATTGTCACTAGAATATTTATCCAAACGCTGACTTACAATCAGTTTTACTATTTGCAAATACACAGAACGAGCACTTTAATCAAATGTTCCGTTATATCTCACTAACCTGTACTGATGGCACTTCTCCACATTCACTACTGACAGACCAATACCCAATACCAACAACACAACTGCTCCAGCCAAATGAATCTTAACAACTCTGATACTTACTGGTACAATCATTACTAGCAGCTCAACTAAACACCTGACATTACAATGCGTTTACAACCTGCCATTCACAAATTAAATGTTCTAGAAACTAAAATTCCATGAATTGCCCCATCATTCATTCATCCCAGTTGTTATGCCGACGCTCCATTCTTAATGTCCTATATTCGGTCAATATGCTTCGGCTCTCTCGCTATTGGGGAACCCAAGCAACTTCTAATAACAGCATTTGTGAGCAAGACAGACATAAAAAAATTACAGCACAAATAGTCAGTAATCAGCATATCAATAAATTTAAATTAGTGCTAAAATATGACATGGCTCATGTCTGCACCTAGACTCAAGTAAATAACAAATTTGATGAACTTCTAAAATATATACTATTAACATTTTAAGCTATTTTCACCGAGATAACAATACATTTATCACAAGGCAGACCTTGGATTACTTCAGGTATATGGAAGTCCTGTACAAATAGAATACATTTTCAACTATATCAGATATGCAATAACCATAACATTAAAAAACACTACAAAAAGTAGTAGAGTTATAAACTAAAAGAGAAATAAGAGAAAAATGATTCAAAAGGAAAGAACGACTCAGTAGCTATTGATGAATCCTATAACAAAATTAAATCTTGTGAAATAAAATATAAACTTGAAACAGACAATTACTGCAAGTAGTATGACTGATCCATTAATCATCCGAAACTAATAAGTGAGTAGTATCTGTCTTATACCTTCAACACATTCCCTTAATGTAGCAAAAAGCCAAAGAGACACAATTACCTAAACTAAACTGCACTTAAAACTCTAGAAAAGTATATCTGAAAATTAACCTCAATTTGAAATAGATTCTACAACTCCTAGAGAGAGGAGATACAGACTTTTCTATCAGTATACAACTGAGTTACAGCATACTTTGTGTTAAACAATATTCTTCTATCAATCTGCTTCACTTCTACATAAAGAAACATACACGCTGACTTAAGAATTACTAAGAGCATTCAATAAAAAAGATTTACCATTAGTAATATTTTGTGATTTAGCTATGGCATTGGACAGCCTCTTCCTACAATTTATGATGGTTGAGATCTCAATAAACCAGTTCAGATATTTCTTTAACACAATCCAGGAAACCAGGATAATGGATATGAGTTGGTATCACGCATTATTACTAAAGATGTCCCATAAGGCTCTATGTCCAGCTATTGTTATTTTTAATACTTATAAATGACTTGTCATTAAAATCTCAGAAAGGAGCAGACAGATGAGCTCTTTGTACATCATACTCTTGTAGTAATATCAGAAAATTACATCGAGTCACATCAGTTAACTATGAAGGTTTATTAAGCTTTAAGTAACGCATAAGCAGGAAATGGAATTAATAATCAGAGAAACCATTCCCAATAACAAGTTATCTTGGTCTAGGAAGCATTCTCATTAATTCTGCTAGGATTATATATTTGAAAATGACAAATGCCGATCTAATAAGAAACAATTTTATTTTCTAATCATGACCGTACAAAAATCCAATCTCTACAATACTTAGAACACGAACGATGCATGTTTCCTCTTTCATATGGCTACAGTTTCCCAACATTATTTCATTCAACACAGAGAAGAATGAAAAATAACATTCCTTCCTGAAAACACTTAAATCAAGGATAAATCAACAGTACACTTTCTGCATGCAGTTTGAAACAGATTGAGTTAATGTTCAGTTCGTCTTCAGAGTAGAGTTTTGATATTTTGTTACAGCAAAGGGCATAGTTAAGTCCTGAGTCAAATTTGAGCTAAGATATTGCTAATATTACATTAAATTGTTATTATACATACTTATTTTCTACAGTGATTGTGATCTAAATGGGTGAATATGTCCCTCGAAGCTGGAACAAGTGATTTTTCAGTCAACAAACATGAAGTGATTATTCTTAGGGCAGAAGAATTATATTTCATATAATTATAATTTTTATAAATTTTCTAAGCAAACTCTGACCAATGTACTCTCCAGTGCTACTGAGTAAATGTGCTTGGTAAAATTATGAAGATTTACCTTTACATTATGATCATGTAGTTATTTGTCAATACTTACTCAAATTATGCAAGTGAGTCGCGGTAGATGACGTCATCAAACTTACGAGGACAGTAGATGGCAGCACGACACCAAGCCAGATGCAGACACCGGATGCATCATCAGTCAACCACAGAACTGACGATAAGGGAGAAGTCCCCAGAAACAAGTCTTCAAAAAAAACTTGTAAGTGGAGAAAAGTATATACAAGGTTGACTCACTTGCCTAATTTGAGTAACAATGGCACTCCACTTTCTGTAATACTCCTTTTTATTCTATTGTCAATACTTATTTTTGAAATATTGAGCAAGTATACCTTCAAATGTAAAACACCTGTTGTTCTCTCAAGACAAATGAAAGGCAGCATGTCCTAATCTATACAACAGCTTATTGCATTGCTTCATTATCAATTACACTTACCAAAATTAAAGAAACAAGATAAGCTAGCTAATTTTGCACCACTAAAGATGCATATGAGAGTAAAAATTGCCTTAATGGTCTGGTTTTAATGAATAGTATACATTTGGGACTGCTCTTTCCACAAGAAAATGTCACCAGTTTACAGCAAACTCCTTATACAGGGGCAGCGAAGATCAATTTAGAAATTTGAGGGTTTGTGTTTGCTTATAAATGATGTTTGGTTCAGTCAGACATAAGGCGTTAGTGAAGACTAGCTTTTTTATTTGCATTTTGAAGCAAAGTTATAAAATTTAATTTTAAACTGAAAAATTCAATGCCAGACCAGGATTTGAACCACGGATCTCCTAGTTTTTGTCCAGTCACTCTTACCCATTGAGCTACCATGGCCAACTTGCCGTCCTGACATTAAATTCTCCAATCAACTCATATATATTCCCGGTGAACCACTAGGGTTTATCGTATCTGAGATACACATCAACATTATGCAGAATCACATTCATTACATTAGGAAAAAGACAATAAGTTTATATTTTCAGTATAGTGTAACATGCTAATATCATTGTTGTAACTCTGTAACAAGTACATTATTATAACAGTTTGGGTTACCTTACGACTGGCACAAAGGAGACTTGCGTGCTGTAGGGAGAGAGAAGTCATACCTTCTAAAGAGACAGCAAACTCAGCATTCAGAAAGTGACATTTATCTGCTAGTATTGGCTGTAAGTATAACGAAAGAGTTAAAACACAACATGAGAACATGTGGACTAAGGGGTCGGTGAGTAAGTTCCCTGCCAAAGGATGAAATGATAACTTTGAAGCTTTTTATTTGCATTTATCATCTTTATTGCTAGGTTTGATAAACAGTCCTTAAACATAAGTTAAGTGTACAATAATACACGTTCAGGTCATTAAAGAAGGTATCTAAAGTCTCTGTTTTGTCAGTGTTCAGACTTCTAAAGATACAACACGCTCCAGTTCTGTATGGATAACGCTTAATAAACAGTTACATTAGTGATTTTAGAGTAGATACATTCTGCTTTAATAAAAGTAGTTAAGGATTATTAAGTTTTAGCTACACTGATATTTTGGCTACGTTTTGTCATCGCTCGGCTATGTTTTGGGGCTTACGATCCTCAGCTGTTTGTTCATTATGTGTTCTATAACACAACTCGTCTAACTTTCATGAGTACAACCATGAAACACATGGAACATTATCATATAAACGTTACCACAATTTTAGCGTCTACATGCGATAATTTTGCTGTTCACGGTTCATTGGATACAAATATTAAAGAGACACAAACCACAGTCGTAGGATACGGAAGTTTGTGCGGCATCAATAGTAAAATAGTTAATTTCACAATTTATGCTACACGGAACACTCCTACACATCATACGTGTAGCCTACACAAACTTTCTGTATCACTTTGTGAGTCTGCAACAAGTGACAAGGTATCAGTTACATTAGGTTGCTTTAAATGAATGTTTCTGCTAGTAAAGATCTGTAAGGCATCTTCCATATTACACTACAAAGAACTTTAACTCCCTCACTAGTGTACAAAATGAAAATAGAACGGTATGATCCATATTGTAGTTGTGGAAAGATACATATGTAGGTAACAAAGAACAAGTGCTAACTGGTTGCAGTATTAATTAATAAGAACGCACATGACAAGTTACTACTATTATTATACAAAGAAGGATTGCATGAACATATTAAAATTAGTAATATTATAAATTATAACACCAAAATAATTTTAGAAATGTTATAAAACTTATTAAAATGCAAAATAAAGGCATAATAATACAAAATCGCAAATAAAAAGCTACTTAACCAAATCCTAGTTTTCATTTGAATAAAAAATTTGCAGATGCTAGATGAAGGTGTGGACTTTCAAAATGGTCTATAAATAAAGACTGTTACCTGTATTATTGCTTGTGCTACGAATTTCTACTTGCAAGCTTTTTTTCACTGTTTAATTCAATCCCTTACTGTACTAAAATATGACGCGTGATTCCACTCATGAATGTAACGAAGTTGGATCATGCTGGCAGTGAAAATACAAAGTTTACACATTAACTGCAATGGTCAGGCCTCCATTGTTTATTGCTTTTGCGATATTGTAATTATTTTATATTCAGTATTTATTGTTACGTTTTAAGTAAAGTTAACTTACTAATTCCTAATTAAACTCAATGTCAGATGTGAATTTGGTAGTACATGAATTCGAAAGAGCAGCATAACATTTGAATTGCTGAAGTTGTACCAAGTATTCTTATATTTCTTTGTGTCTCGAAAGAAGCGAACAGCAAGCGGCGGTAGAGGCAATTAGAGCAGACGTTCTTTTGAATTGTACAGATCCACGAGTTGTTTTTGTGTATGTACAGGAAATAAGGGAGAATGACAGGTATGATACATCAGTTCTTTTAACCTAATTTGATATAAAATTAACTTTCTATTTGTTGCTCTGTAGAATCACAAAGTGATACAAAATCTCGTATGGTTTATAAGTACATATGTTATATAGCGAATGTCTTAAGAGGTACAAGTAGGTCTGTTAGGTTATTCTCGCGTGTACTCGCATTCAAAGAGTAGTGAAGGGCGGCGGTTCACTACCAGTAATATTTGTCTGGTTTATATGGGAGAGAGTTGAGGCAACTTCATCCATGGTTATATGAAAGTGGTTAGGGTTCTGTTAGTAACAGTAAGGCTGTGACGTAGCTAGCTCATGTTAAATGTGATACTCGTAAATTCTCAATATATTGCCAATTGTAATTGCTTTACTCTAAATATATAGAGCGAAAATTCGGTTAAACTGCAGAAAGACGGCGTAGACTTTTGGTATGAAATGACGGAAACTAACTGTTGCCAACTGCGGAGTTTTGAAAATGCCAAAATCTCGAAATGTTGCCAGCACATTTTCTTGTTATAAATTACCAATACTGTAATGTATAAGGATACTGGCAGTGTATAATAATAGAGATGATAAAACATAAAAGAGTAGTTTAAATAATGAATTATAAGTGAATTTAAAATTAATTTATTGTAAATGTTAAAATATGCTTGAGGCATGGAGAAATGATGTCGTAAGTAAAAATAAAAGTGAATGTACATTTCTATACCATCTTATTTTTGGAAATTAATTGTTTTTAGCCAGACTGAAAAATTCAATGCCATAGCCGGGATTTGAACCACGGATCTAAACAATTGAGCTACTATGGCCAACGTGCCAGCATGACATTAAATTCTCCAATTGACTTGTATGTTTCCTGGTAGACCACTAAGGATTCTCATACATACGAGTCAGTAGGAGAATTTAATGTCATGTCGGGACGTTGGCCATAGTAGGTCAATGGTTTAGAGCGGCTGGACGGAGACCAGAAGATACATGGTTCAAATCTATTTAAGCTTAACACTTAAATTATAAGCAAGGTTCTGAGTTTGGGTCTTGGTTATGGTACTTGCGTAGATATTTTGCTTTTGTACCACTTAGCTGTAACAGTCACATTCCAACCAAACTCTCTTATAGAGGTTCCAGTGGACATTTTGAGGTTTTTCTAAGGCGCTTTTGAAACATGATTTCCTTAACCCTACACAAGGCATGTACGAAGATCAGGAGAAAAAGAAAATAAACAAAAACAGGTTCCTTACGTATTATATGGTTAGTTTGCTTATGTACTGCTTGCATTTTCAGCAAAAGCATGCTTTCACAGATGGCAACTCTCCAGCCATGACGTCATGCCTGCCGTATATCTGCGCCATCTTCCTGCGGTTTAACCAGAGCTTCTTCCTCTTTTTTTCTTCTGGTTTGATCTTCTTCTTATATTGTGCAGCCGTGTACATTTAACTTGTTTTACCGGGTTTCTCAGTATGACCTAATGCAGTAAAATAATAAAACAATGCAAGTTGTGCTGCTTAAAGAAATAACAATACAGCCACTGCTTTTGTGTAATAATGTGTTATGTCACATATCAATAGAGCAGCCATATTTTGTTCTAGACGTTCTCGGCCATATTTTGTTTACATACAAGTTCATTTGCCAAATTTAGTATTTAAATTTAATGCATAAGCAAGTTCCAATTAATCATTCACATCTTTATTCAGATTCATCCACATCACTCACACACTCATGTCATATGTGTGTCTTTTGTTTGTTTCTTTGTTTGCTCCTCAGGTCCCATCCTAAGTAAACTTCAGGTACATTCAACATGTCATATGTATGACTGTCAACAACAAGCAGTTTTTCATTTATTTATATTATTTCTGTATCTTGCTGTGTACATGGTACATTCATTAAAATAGGACCTGTTATTCTGTACCCATTTACAGCACATCATACCGCAATTCTTCCTTATCATAGAAGAGAGATAATACCTAATATCAGTTATGTTATGGTGATTTATAACCCTGTAAATGAAACTATCCTTTATCATGAACAGTATTAATCATAGGTCAGCTGTTCTAGCATTAACAGTTCTCAAATTTCAGTTATAGAAATTTTCCTGATTGGTGATACCTAGACAAAAGTAACCTTATATATGTTCAATTTTAAAGATTATGTTGCTTTCTGTGCTGAATCTTTTGAAATGTCAGTTTCTTGTGCAAGTTGACTAACAGATTTTTGAGAAGATAACCATTCTAACCTTTTGCGGATATTGTGTAAATTCAGCGCCGTAAGCACACAGCCATTTATGTATTGTGAATTTGTGGGTTCGTGAAATGAGAAGTCCAATTACACCACTCAAAAATGTTCTTTATTTCCACCGATTGACAGTTAAACACTTGCCGATTACACAGAATTATGTAATGCACACAATTACGATTCACCAGTTCGTCCGTTACAATTTCCACTTTGCTCTAGCAATTACATACAATCCTCCGATGCACGTACACAATCTTCTTGTCCGTACACTAGCACTGCACTCTTAGGCTGCTTGCCAAGACCTGACTGACTGACTGACTCAATTCACTCACTGCAGCCCTTTTTATAGAAATATCACTGTTTTCTATAAGTCTCTGATTTCAGTGAATTACCGCAAAAGTTCCAGAGCACAGGGGATGGGGAAAGAAGCGGCCAGTGACAAGTGACACTTCCCTTCAATCCCTCAGTTAGTGGCTGAGATTAATGGGAGGGTGTGGCTCGGCCGCCTCTCGTCCCTTCTCAGCTGTCGTTGGTCGGGCTTTCCGCTAATTGGGTGACACTGCTCCCTCCTCAGAGCTTGTCGTCCCGAACAGCACCATCGCAGCGGGCTAGACGACCCAGGTGTACCACCAACATCTTCCCTCGGAGAACGTTCTGGATGCGGTAGACCACATCGTTAATCCTCTTCACCACCCGGTACGGTCCTTGCCATGCCTGCTGGAGCTTCGGGCAGCGTCCCTTGGTCCGGGTAGGACGGTACAACCAGACCAGGCCACCTTGCTGGAACCCTTGGCTGTTGGCTTGCCTGTCATACCTGGTCTTCATGCGGTCGCTCGCCTTCTGGATGTTCTGGCGAGCCATCTCGTGCCTGTTGTGGAGATGGTCCACCAAGTTCTCCACATACTCGGTCGCTGGCTGTTTCGCTTCCGGAGGGCTTCCAAAAGCCCGGTCACAAGGGAGGCGTAACTCTCGGCCGAACATTAAGCTGGCTGGCGTCATCCCAGTTGTGTGGTGTGTAGACAAGAGGTAGGCCAGCAAGAACAGTGGCACCTTGACGTCCCAATCTCGCTGATGGCTGGCCATGACTTTCCTCAGGTGTTCCTATAAGGTCTTGATGTATCTTTCGACCATGCCATCCGACTGGGGATGTAGAGGCGTCATGCGCGTCTGGTCACCCAAAGCCTTTGTAGTGCCTCCTTCATTAGGTTGGACTCAAAGTTGGTACCCTGGTCACTGTGTAGCTCTAACGGCACCCCAAATCGATAGAACACTTGCTCCACTAGGCAGTCTGTGATTGTCTTTGCCTCTTGGTTTGGGATGGCATACACCTCCGGCCACTTGGTGAAGTAGTCCACGACCACCACTAGGTACTTGTTGCCTCGGTCGGAAATTGGAAACGGCCCCGCAAGGTCAACGGCGATCCGTTCGAATGGCGCTCCGACGTACTGCTGCATGCACCCCGGCTCCTAGTCTGGGGGCTAAGACTCGCCGCGCACACGTGACACTGACGGCATCATCTCTCAGCATCCGCTCGGAGTCTCAGCCAGTAGTAACGCTGCCGTAGTTTGTCAATCGTTCGGTTCGCTCCCAGGTGTCCTCCCGAAGGACAAGCGTGCACTTCCTCCAAGACTTCCGGGACCTTACTCCGGGGAAGTACCAACTGTTCTCTCTGTGTCTTCCCATCGGGTGATTCCCATACTTCGTATAGCACGCCATCTCTGGTCTTCAATGAGTCCCATTGGGCCCAGTACGACTTGTAGGTGGCGCTCCTCGGTGCGATGTCCTCCCAGGTTGGTCTTGTCCCTGCCTCCACTTCCCTCAAGAGTGGCCCCAATCTGCGTCCGCCAGCTGCTCCCTCCTCAGGCCTGCGCTATTTCAACCGTCCGTAGGCACTGCCACAACTACTTGGACTGCTGCGGCACGCTCATTTTCTTCCACAGTTGTGCACTGCCGCACTCATCTGGACAGGGTCTTCGTGACATTGTGTCTGCGTTACCGTGGCTCTTCCCTCTACGATGTTCCGAGGAGAAGTCGTACTCCTGCAGCCTCTGGACCCAAAGTGCTGTCTGGCCTTCTGGTCGCGCCGTCACCATCACCTCGCTCCTCGCGGGAACAACCACGTCTTCGTTCAAGACGACCCTGCAGATTCCAAGGCGCTCTTTGGGCTGACGGAGTATAACCTCTTCTCCGTTGAGCCGCAGGAACTTCCTGCCGACGTCGACCGTCGCCTCCTGGCTCCTGAGGGTATCCAGTCCCAGAATCACCTCAGCCATCTTCGCGACGAACACCCACAGACGCACGGCACTCCGCCCCAAGGTCATCTCCAGCAGGGCATCCTTCTCCACCGGTAAGGTGTCGCTCGATGCCGTGACAAGCTCGTATGGTCGGCTCGGCTTCCTCGTCGGGAAACCCTTCGCCACGTCAGGTCTGATGATGGTCACGGCTGCCCCACTGTCCGCAAGCACGCGGCACGGCTTCCCTCTCACCCTACCCTCCGCGATGAGACTGTCATCCATACGCCGGCTGGCGGCGCGCAGTGTCACTCGAGGGGATGGTGGTAATGGCGCCGAAGTGCCCCTCTCCACGCCGGGCCTTACTCGTTCTTCCAGCTGTCCTTCCTGGTGTGGGCAGTCTCTCTGCAGGTGCCTGGGCCGTCCACACCCCCAACACAGGCCACTAGGTGTTCGCCGGCGTCCCTCGGCTGGTCTTCTTTCTCCGCTGTAGCGGACTCTCCTTGTTCTCGACGGGATAGCTGTTACCTTGGCCGCCTCCATCCCTAATGCTGCCGTTAGCGCCTCGTGGATTGTTTTAGAATCGCCGAGCATTAGGCGCTGACGAATCTCCGTGTGTCGTACCCCGTCCACGAATGTGTAGACAGCTTCCCGGGATACGAACTCTGGTGGGAGGTCGACTATGGCCTTGCTTGCCAGTTGTTCAACTGCCAGGGCGAACTCCTGCAGCGTCTCCCCTGGCTGCTGTGACCTTGCCTTCAGCTGGCTGCGGTACGCTGCGGCTAAGCGGTGGTTCCCAAACCGATTCTCCAGGGCCTCCAAGATGTCTTTGGGCGCCGCCGTTGTCTGCACCGCGTTTAGGACTTCCGTTACCCGTTCCTGGAGGCTGGCTATTAACTATGTGGCCTCCTCCTGTGGCGACCATGTGTTGTGCTTGGCCACTGCGTCGAACTTGCGGCAGAAGACTTCAACGTCATACTTGGGAGGTTTGATGCGCGCAGATGTTGTGTCGCGTCCCGGCGCGTCGGCCTTCAAATCCTTCAGCTTCCTGCCGACGACGTCCTCCACCATGGCGTTCAGGGACTTGAGGCTGCTGTCGGCCTTTCCCTCCAGGTAGTTTACGCGGTTCGCAAGTTCTTCGACGTCTTCCACCACGGCGTTCAGGGTCTTGGCGTTATTGTCGCCCTTTGCCTCTAATTCACTAAGGCGGTCGTCTACTTGACCCATCCGCTTGTCCAGCTTCGGGACGTCATCCCTCACGCTGGCCAAATGTTCCTCAAATTTGGCGGCGAGGACCTCGTTCGCCTCCTTCATTTCCGTGGCCAGACTGTCGTTCGCTGCCCTCATTTCTGTGGTCAGTTCGGCCATCTTTGCGGTCATTGTTGTGGCCAAGTTGTTGTTTGCCGCTTCTGTTTTTGTTGTTAACTCGTTCTTCATTCCTTCCATCTTCTCGGTGATGTTGCCGTTGGCCGTCTTCATTTGTGTCATTTCGGCCTTCATTTCCATCATCTTCTCCAAAATCTTTTCCAATGCCGCGTCGTAATGTTCGGTGATGTTATCGTCCCGCTTCCTGACACCAGTGTGACTTTGTGGGTTCGTGAAATGAAAAGTCCAATTGCACCACTCAAAAATGTTCTTTATTTCCACCGACTTACAGTTAAACTCTTGCCGATTACACAGAATTACGTAATGCAAACAATTACGATTCTCCAGTTCGTCCGTTACAGTTTCCAGTTTGCTCTCGCAATTACGTACAATCCTCCGATGCACGTACACAGTCTTTTCGTCCGTACACTAGCACTGCACTCTTACGCTGCTTGCCAAAAACTGACTGACTGACCCAATTCACTCTCTGCAGCCATTTTTATAGAAATATCACTGTTTTCTGGAAGTCTCTGGTTTCAGTGAATTACCGCAAAAGTTCCAGAGGACAGGGGATGGGAAAAGAGGCGGCCAGCGACAAGTGACACTTCCCTTTAACCCCTCAGGTAGTCACTAAGATTAATGGGAGGGTGTGGCTCGGCCGCCTCTGGTCCCTTCTCAGCTGTCGTTTGTCAGGCTTTCCACTAATTGGGTGACAGTATCTTTTATTATCAAAATTGGTTTGGCCTCTCTGATTTCATTTACAAGCAAATGAACGACCTCTCTACTTAGAATCCTCATACCAGAAAGTTTAGTTTCAAATTGCCTTAAAACTTCCTTCCAAAATGATGTAAGCATATACATATTGTGCATTAACTTTCTTGTGTTGTACTGTATACAACTGGTCTGGAACAAAAGTAAGACAGAGTTCTACTCACTTACTTACATTGCAGTTAAGTTGGAGAGCCTGCTATAGCCCTGTTGTTATTAAAGCATTTAATCCACCGCATCTCATTTGTATCCAAATATATTATTGACAACCACAGTTGGCCTAATTTACTTCTGTCAATTTGAGGACCTTTGTCAATTTTGCCAATTCTACCTTTTCTATGAAAATCATGCACATCTTTTGAGAATAACTTGGAAATCAGATATTGTCTGATGTTCTGTTATATAACACTCCAGCATTACATCATATAGCCGCTTATATGCAATAGTATTCATCTGAGTAATGTCTATGAATCAATCCAACAACGTTTGTTTACACACAAGCAGGCATTCTCAGGACATTTCCAACATTACTGCAGCTAATTATTTCCATATTTTATGTACCAAACAGTTCCTTTGTTGGTGTGTGGAGTTTTCTTTCAGAGGTTGGCTACATATGTTCATGTCATCTGCTGTAAATCAAAGAGTAATAAGCTAATAGACATCAGTTGAATCTGTTTTCTTATACATGGACATTGATGAACTTTCAGAATTCCAAAATTTATTGCATCACATGTTTGAAGTTTAACTATTCTTTCTTCTTAGGGAACAGATGTGTGATGTGAATTTGTAAAATGACTGTCCTTGTTTCTTACATTTCTATTGTCAACAATGTCCTCGGTGATAAACTGAGTGCTTCAACCTTAAGATCACTTTCAGTGTTGAACTTGATCTTTTAGGACAATGTGATCCACAGTAAAATCTCTTGCAACTGAAATTTGTATATTTCACACAGAATGTACACCTAAATTAGTTAGTGTTTGTTAGACATTCATGTTGGTGTGGTAATTCAGCATAGTACCCATTGAGAGATCTAAACCTTTAATATTGTGTCTGCTTTTAAGTTTACAGGCAGAGAATAGAAACTAAGGGGCAACTGCTAATTTAGTTTGCCTTTTGGGCTACAAAGTGTTAAAGGCTTAGGCATTCAAGTTTCATATTGTAACTTTGAGGGTTCATGAAATTAAAAGTCCAATTGCACAAACTCAACATGTTCCTTATTTCCACCGAATTACAGTTGAAACACTTGCCAGTTACATAGAATTACTTAGCGCACACAATTACAATTCACCGGTTCGTCTGTCACAGGTCCATTGCACACTCACAGTTACGTACAACTCCTCTGATACACGTACACCGTCTTCCAGTCCGACCTCTCACTCAGCACTCCTCACGGCTGCTCGCCCAGAACTGAACTGACTTGCCAATTGCCGACGCTTTTTATATGTATATCGCTTTTTCTGGAAGTCTCGCGTTTCAGTGAATTACCCCAAAGGTTCTCGACCGCAGGGGGAGAGGAATGAGACGGCCAGTGATGTTTTTCCAACCATTCCTTCATTAGCGCTATAAGACAAATGGGTAAGCGTGGTCAAATGCCTCCCAGCCATCACCCAGCCGTCAGTTGGTCGCGCCTTCCAATAATTGGGTGACACTGCTCCCTCCTCAAAGCTGGTCGTCCCGAACAGCACCATCGTAGACAGGGTCTTCGGGACATAGCGTCTGCGTTTCCGTGGCTCTTCCCTGTGTGAAGTTCCGAGGTGAAGTCGTGCTCCTGCAGCCTCTGGATCCAACGTGCTGTCTGGCCCTCCAGGTTCTTAAAGCTCAATAGCCAGGTTAGGGCGGAACGGTCAGTCCTCAGGTGGAATGGCTGACCATACAGGTACTTGTGGAAGTGCTCTGAGATCTTTACTACCGCCAGTAACTCTCGTCGGGTGACGCCGTAGTTCTTCTCTGCTTGGATAGCGTCTTGCAGTAGTAGCCTATCACCCGCTTATGGCCGTCGTGGATCTGCGATAGGACACCTCCAATGCAATGGTCGCTGGCGTCGGTGTCCATAATGAAGGCGCCACCTGGTTGTGGGAAACCCAAAATTGGAGCACTGCACAGGGTCTTCTTCAGGTGCTGGAAAGTGTCTTCGGCGTCCTCCATCCAAACATAAGGCCGGTATTCCTCTGTCAGGCGGGTGAGGGGTTTGGCGATGTTGGAGAAGCCCTTTATGAAGCGTCGGTAATAACTGCACAGCCCCAGGAAACTACGCAACTCCTTCTTATCCCTTGGGCGAGGCCAATCTCTCACAGCCTGTGTCTTCTCCGGGTCTGTGGCCACTCTGGTTGCTGAGACTATGTGGCCCAAGTAGTTAAATTCCTAGCGAAAGAGCTGGCACTTCTTCGCATTCAGCTTCAAGTTGGTCCCCTGCAGTCGCTGTAGCACCTTACTCAGATTCTCGACGTGATCTTCAAAAGTCTTCCCGACGATGATGATGTCGTCCAGGTATAGCAGGCAGGCGTCGTAAGTCAGCCCTCTCATCACTGACTCCATGAGGCGTTGGATGGTAGCTGGAGCGTTGCAGAGGCCGAATGACATAACTGTGAACTGCCAGAGCCCTTGGCCTGTCGAGAATGTGGTCTTCTACTTGTCAATCTGGTCTAGAGCTACCTGCCAGTAGCCCGACTTCAGGTCCAGGGTCAAAGGATTAGGATTAGTGGGTTTTAGGGCCCATCGACAACGAGGTCATTTGGGCCTGTCCAGGGTCGAGAACCACTGTGCACCAGCTAGCGTGTCCAGGGGGTCGTCAATCCGGGGTAAGGGGAAACAGTCCTTTTGGGTGACAGTGTTCAGCTTCCTGTAGTCCACGCAGAAGCGTAGTTCGCCGTTCCTCTTCTGGCCCTCACCCAGCCGCCAGTTGGTCGCGCCTTCCGATAATTGGGTGACAATATAATTATTCCAATGTGTAAGGACTGTGATACAATGAAGCACAAAAGTAATATAATTTTGTTCGAACTAATACTCAATGCTCCTAATTGCTAGTATTTACCTAGAATGCGTTTCATTAGGATCTTCCTAACATCATCAGCTGTTGTCGATGTTGGTTTGGTGTACTCATTGGAGGTAATAGGTGCGTCTCTGTCGAAGTTGAACTTTGGGTTTTCTTCAAAGGTATTGTTGAAAATAAACAATTTTCTTTCATATTTCATTATGAAGATTTTTTCCCACGTGGTTAATTCAGCTGGACCTTGGACATTTATATAAATGAATACCAGAAAATACTGAACAACAAAGTTTAGCCTTTATAGAAACAAAAACACTGGACATGGTGTTTGGTAGTCTGTGGCTCATAGTTTAGAATTTAATAACACCTAGAAGGTGTATTTTTATAGCAAACATACACTTTTTAAAATAGAACAATGCCTAATGACATAAAAGATCAAAAGTATGGTAAATTAGAATGTTTATGAGTTTTCCGCAGAATTATAATGCCAATAGCTCACGAGATATCTATTTTGTAACTTTTACACAGCGACAATTATGTGTTCCATTCAACCTGCTTAGTTGCTAGATACGATTTTGTTATGGTTTGTTTACAGATGTTTGCAGTTCATTTGTACATTGCCACATTCTAGTCAGTGATTTCAAGCAGTAGGTTGTGAATGATGATAGGATTTACCAATACAGAAAAAGCTGACATGCCCATGGGGTATGGAGAGAGTAGAAGAATGTAGTTTGTTCTTGTATGGTGTTTTTTATTTTCCATTCCAAAGGGCCCGTCTGTTAAGCTCCGAATGAGGTCCAGCCTTAAGGCTTATCTTGTATAGGGAAAGATATCCCAATATACGTCAACCATCTCTGCATTTATTTATCAACCTCTTCAAACAGTTACATGAAAGTGCTAGTGTAACACCAGGAAAACATAAGAGAAAGAAACAGGAGACTGGAGATGTAGGAGAAATGAATGTTTTGGCTGTTGTTAGAGTAGATTCACAGATAAGTTGCCACACAATCACACGTGGTAGTGGAATGAGTCAGGCAAGTGTACTTTGCATTCCCCATCACCAAAGGTTCCATTCCTATCACATCTCTCACCATCAGGAGCTGCATAGAAACAATATTGAGAATTGTATTAACTCCGGAGCAAAGAGCCATTGTTAGAATGTTTACATCGATGGTGTCATGGTGATGACAAATACTAGTCAGCCTATTCCACTATCTTAAAAGTTGTCATGGAAGAAGGGAAAAATGCAATATTTGAGCACAGTCACTGATGATGAAGTAGCTTTTATCCTTCTGTATTTTGTATTATTGTGAAACCATTTGATTTCTTAAGATCTAGATGATTTTACTTGAGTTCGAGTAATTTTATTTTCTAGAACATTTAATTTGTGAATGGAAGGTTGTAAACGCAGTGTAAAGTCAGGTTCAGTTGAGTTGCTAGTTATAATTGTACCAGTGAGTATCAGAGTTGTTAAGAATCAGTTGGCTGTAGCAGTTTTGTTGTTACTATTGGGTATTGGTCTGTCAGTAGTGAATGTGTAGAACTTCCATCAGTACAGGTTAGTGAATTATAATGGAACATTTGATTAATGTGCTCATTTTCTGTATTTGCAAATAGTAAAAGTGACTGTAAGTCAACATTTTGATAAAAATTCTAGTGACAATGTGAGTTTCTTATACTTTACATTGTCAATCAGTCACCCAACTTTTGTCAGATAATGTCATTAACTGAATCTCTACTTAGTACAAGGGTGGATCAAATATAAACGGGAATTATTTTTTAAAATTTATTGTGTCAACAAACAAAAATTGTCATACTGATTACTTTTATACATAGTGTCCTGCCTTCGATATACATTCTCTCCATTGGATTGGCAAGTTTTTGATGCCATACTTATAGAAAGAAGAATACTGCATGCAGAGCCAGTTGCCAGTACGAACTCTTGTACACTTTGTGTCATCATCAAACCGCTGTCCTCCTAGGTCTGTTTTGAGTGGTCCAAACATATGCTAGTCGCAGGACTCTAAGGAGGGTGTTCCAGAGGCATCCAATGCAGTATGTGGCATCGCTCGCTCGCTGCAATCTTCAGCTTTTGCTGAATCCAAAATGTGACAGTAATAGGCTGCATTGACTGTCCTTCATTAGTGAAGAAATTTAAAATGCCCGCAGAGTCCCAGAAAACGGATGCTAGCAGCGTTCCACAAGATGAGCGTGTTTTGACCTCGACCGGACTTGCTTAGTCTCCTCGCTGTCACTCCATGCTTGCTTGCTTTGCGTATTGATGCACCATGTTTCATTACAAATCACGTATCTGGCAGACAGTTTTCTATAATGGAGTTCATCTCGGAAGATAAAGTACTTCCATAACTTGTCCTTGTGGAAAAAAAAGAACCAATTTCAGATTCCTTTAAGCACCTATCTTCTTCAATAATGTCACAATGGTAACAATGTTATCTGCAGTAATGCTTTTCCCCGATCTGCTCCTATGAGGTTCATTTTCTACAGCATATCTTCCCGCCACAAAATATTTAGCCCACTCATACACTCCAGTCTTCCAAATTATTTCTTCCTCAAACTGTGCGCAGAGCTGTCTAAAACTTTCCAAACGCTTGGTGCCCTTTTTTGCAAGAAAACTGATGATGCTTTGTGTAACAGACATGTGCAGCTCTTACTACAGAGAAGGTGCTACTATCCACACGACTGAAACATTCAAACATCTACACATCCAATCAAAAACAACCTTCAATCAATTCAATAACATATCATAAAGGTATCGGAGCGTAACTCAAACAGGCACCATTTTAGGTTGGAAATTGAACCCAGATTTCAGATCTACAACAATGCTAGGTGCTATAATTGCAACAATATCTTATAAAAACACGAGACATTCCACAAAATGAACTTTTTTTACATTCAATACAGCAATGGCTCTATTTTTGTCATTTCTTCGAGCATTATATCCTGAGATGTTATATAACTTTACAGTACTGTCATAATGAGAAACCTGGTAGAGTATATTAATTGTATAGAGCATCACAGTATAGGCTGAAGCAGCAAACAAATAGTAAAAGAAGAAAAAATGTTTGCTCTGTATATTTACAAATGGCAATATATTCAGTATTTAAGATTGCGACATTTAGCATCAGCTATTTATGTCACAGCCTTCCTGTTGCCAGTAGAAACCTAACACTTACATACAACCGTAGACGAAGTTGTCTCAACTTTCCTTATGTAAACCAGAACCATTATAATGTATATCTTTAGGGATGGACCTCTCCATGTATAATATACTGAACCAGAACACTTAAGATTGAGTCTCTTAGCAACCTAAGCCCAATTTAAGCCTAATCCAGGGCCGAATATACAAATTTCAGTTCCTAGTGGTTTACTGTGGATCACTATGTTCTCAAAGGCTGAGTTAGTCATTTATGTATTTTTAGTTTAAAGCACTTAGCTAAACACAATGTTTTGTTGACACTTGAAATGGGAATATTTGCAATATACATCAGTCCATAAATACAGAAGACAAAACACTGTTACCAACAAAGTGAAAATAATATGCATTTAAAACATATTAATGTTACCTGAGTAACTGTGTATGGAGTAGAGGCTAGCAGTTGAGAAACCTGTAACACAACCAGCAAACTGACGTTGTGAAGACAGTAAACCATGTCATATGTAGGATTGCTGTTGCAGGTTTTTGAATAACAAATTAGGAACATGAATTCCAGGGAACCTAACATAAAATTACTGCGTAAAGGTGCTCTTTCATGCCATACGGTTATTTTGGGATGGAATGACGTCATGGAAGCAAGTTGTAGCCAAATGCAAAGCTCTGGAATATGTGAACACAGAGAATAAATACCAACAAATTTTTTATTTATTGTTATAAACTAACAATTCTGAAATGCGAATACAGGGAAATGTTTAAGTACAAGAAATATTTAATATTCCGAAACCTATGCACTACAATTTTTTACTTCTTAAATAATAAGTAATACCTAATAAATAAATAGCAACAATAATAATACTAAAAACAACCAATTTTTATCATTATTATCGTGAAGCCGCTGAGGCTAGAGTGGGTAGGCAATGTTACACTGTCTCAGTTTCCTTATGTATTACAGTATCGCTAGTTTTGTTCTAACAGGAGAAAGCTTCCTCATAAAAGATATAGAATATCACGTAATACTAAGGGCCACAAACAGCTGCGTCAAGCGATTGGAAGTCTGCAACATAAAAGGGAAGAAATATGCAAAGACTTTTACTACACAGAAGCTATGATTAACCAGAACTGGAAAGGCACCAACTGCCAACTAAGGCATCTCATAACTAGAATGGTAGTACATGTCTTCTATTTTTAAGTGTGCAATCAGAAAAATGTACATAACCGCATGTTAAGTATAAATGTTTGTTGTGCGAGGACACCTATGAAAAATTTCACATATTGAGGTGTAAGTAGAGGACAAGTACAAGTAGAGGACAAAACTGGTGGAAGATGCCACAGAAGCTTAATAACTACTCACATGCACGAATGTGCGACTTTCTATCATCAATAGGTATCGCTAGTTTGCTTATGTAGTGTTGGCATCTTCCGTGAAACATGCTTTGGATGTTGGCAACACTCGAGCCATGATGTCACGCCTACCATATATAAGCATTAAATGCATGTGTGCACAGGATATCTATACACGGCCATATCAGTTTGGGACCTTTTAACTTGGAGGTCATATGACGTCCATATCGTTGAAAGGGTTAAATTAAACAAGAAGGTTTAGTACTGCACGCCATAACCAGTTTTAGTAATAAAATATCCACGGAGGCCAACAAACCATACAGCTTGGTAAATAGTGTCACACTTTGTAGTTTTAAACTACAAGAACCAAGGATGCAAAGCAAAGACTGAAACATGTAAGTGATGTAATGTTAAAGATAAACTCAATAGTTCAAGGGTATATCAAACATAAATGGGAATTTTGATGAAACGCTGCTGTTGGTAATAAGTTTGTGGAGAAACTTCGTCAGTATTTTGGTGGGGTATGTGCCGAGAGGGTATCATGCACGCATACACCACGGAGAATGGGGCATCGTCAGTATGCCATGAGTGAGCAAGAGGTGCACATGTCTATTGCACAATACATCATCAGATTTATTGCAGCAAGGGGCACCAAACCTTCGGAAAATTTGAGACAGCGCCGCACACAGTTTGGGAAGAAATACTTTTGAAGGCTGGAGCATAAAGAGTTAAAGATTTTGTGGTGGGAAAAGAAGCTGTAGAAAATGACATACGGGGAGATCGGGCACAAGCATGACCGCAGACAACATTATTCCCATTAGGGACATTACTGAAGATGTTTTTTTTTTTTTTTTTTTTTTTTTTTTTTTTTTTTTTTTTTTTTTTTTTTTTTTTTTTTTTGCTAGGAGAATTTATGGAAGTATTCAATCATCCGAGATGATCTCCATTATAGAAATTAACTCCAGTATTATTATTTTGTTGACAGAAAAATTTTAAGAAATAATTATCATTTAAATTTGATCTACCCTTGTACTAAGTTCAGATTCAGTTAATGATATTATCTAACAAAAGTTGGGTGACTGAATGACACTGTAAAGATTAAGACACTCACATTGTCACTAGAATGTTTATCCAAACGCTGACTTACAATCAGTTTTACTATTTGCAAATACACGGAACGAGCACTTTAATCAAATGTTCCGTTATATCTCACTAACCTGTACTGATGGCACTTCTCCACATTCACTACTGACAGACCAATACCCAATACCAACAACACAACTGCTCCAGCCAAATGATTCTTAACAACTCTGATACTTACTGGTACAATCATTACTAGCAACTCAACTAAATTGACATTACACCGCATTTACAACCTGCCATTCACAAATTAAATGTTCTAGAAACTAAAATTCCATGAATTGCCCCATCATTCATTCATCCCAGTTGTTATGCCGACGCTCCATTCCTAATGTCCTCTATTCGGTCAATATGCTTCGGCTTTCTCGCTATGAGGGAACCCAAGCAACTTCTAATAACAGCATTTGTGAGCTAGAGAGACATAAAAAAATTACAGCACAAATAGTCAGTGATCAGCATATCAATGAATTTAAATTAGTGCAAAAATATGACATGGCTCATGTCTGCACCTAGACTCAAGTAAATGACAAATTTGATGAACTTCTAAAATATATACTATTAACATTTTAAGCTATTTTCACCGAGATAACAATACATTTATCACAAGGCAGACCTTGGATTACTTCAGGTATATGGAAGTCCTGTACAAATAGAATACATTTTCAACTATATCAGATATGCAATAACCATAACATTAAAAAACACTACCAAAAGTAGTAGAGTTATAAACTAAAAGAGAAATAAGAGAAAAATGATTCAAAAGGAAAGAATGACTCAGTAGCTATTGATGAATCCCATAACAAAATTAAAACTTGTCCTTAACATAAGTTAAGTGTACAATAATACAAGTTCAGGTCATTAAAGAAGGTATCTATAGTCTCTGTTTTGTCAGTGTCCAGACTTCTAAAGATACAACACGCTCCAGTTCTGTATGGATAACACTTAATAAACAGTTACATTAGTGATTTTAGAGTAGATCCATTCTGCTTTAATACAAATACTTAAGGATTATTGGGTTTTAGCTACACTGATATTTTGGCAAAGTTTTGTCATCGCTCGGCTATGCTTTGCAGGTTACAATCCTTAGCTGTTTGTTCATTACGTGTTGTATAACACAACTCGTCAAACTTTCGTGAGCACAACCATGAAACACACGGATCATTATCATATAAACGTTACCACAATTGTAGCCTCTACACGCGATAATTTTGCTGTTCACGCTTCATTGGAAACAAATATTAAAGTTTACTGTTGCCCATAACCTCTGAAGAGACACAAACCACAGTCGTAGGATACGGAAGTTTGTGCGGCATCAACCGTAAAATAGTTAATTTCACAATTTATGCTACATGAAACACTCCTACACATCCTACGTGTAACCTACACAAACTTTCTGTATCACTTTGTGAGTCTGCAACAAGTGACAAGGTATCAGTTACATTAGGTTGCTTTAACTGAATGTTTCTGCTAGTAAAAATCTGTAAGGCATCTTCCATATTACACTACGAAGAACTTTAACTCCCTAACTAGTGTACAAAATGAAAATAAAACGGTATGATCCATATTATAGTAGTGGAAAGGTACATATGTAGGTAACAAAGAACAAGTGCTAATTGGTTGTAGTATTAATAAGAACACAAATGACAAGTTACTACTATTATTATACAAAGAAGGATTGCATGAACATATTAAAATTAGTAATATTATAAATTATAACACCAAACTAATGTTAGAAATGTTATAAAACATATTAAAATGCAAATTGATAGCTTAATAATACAAAATCACAAATAAAAGGCTACTTAATCAAATTCTAGTTTTCATTTAAATAAAAAATTTGCAGATGCTAGATAAAGGTGTGGACTTTCAAAATGGTCTATAAATAAAGACTGTTACCTGTATTATTGCTTGTGCTACGAATTTCTAATTGCAAGCTTTTTTTCACTGTTTAATTCAATCCCTTACTGTACTAAAATGTGACGCGTGATTCCACTCATGAATGTGTACGAAGTTGGATCATGCTGGCAGTGAAAATACAAAGTTTACACATTAACTATAATGGTCAGGCCTCCATTGTTTATTGCTTTTGTGATATTCTAATTATTTTATATTCAGTATTTATTGCTACGTTTTACGTAAATTTAACTAATTCCTGATTAAAGTCAAGGTCAGATGTGAATTTGATAGTACAGGAATTCGAAAGAGCAGCATAACATTTGAATTGCTGAAGTTGTCTCAAGTATTCTTATATTTGTGTCTCGAAAGAAGCGAACAGCAGGCGGCGTTAGAGGCAATTAGAGCGGACGTTCTTTTGAATTGTACGGATCCACTAGTTGATTTTGTGTATGTACAGGAAATAAGGGAGAGTCACAGGTATGATCTATCAGTTCTTTTAACCTAATTTAATATAAAATTAACTTTCTATTTGTTGCTCTGTAGAATCACAAAGTGATACAAAAACTCGTATGGTTTATAAGTACATATGTTATATAGCGAATGCCTTAAGAGGTACAAGTAGGTCTATTAGGTTATTCTCGCGTATACTCGCATTCAAAGAGTAGTGAAGGGCGGCGGTTCACTACCAGTAATATTTGTCTGGTTTATATCGGAGAGAGATGAGGCAACTTCATCCATGGTTATATGAAAGTGGTTAGGGTTCTGTTAGTAACAGTAAGGCTGTGACGTAGGTAGCTCATGTTAAATGTGATACTCGTAAATTCTCAATATATTGCTAATTGTAATTGCTTTACTCTAAATATATAGAGCAAAAATTCGGTTAAACTGCAGAAAGACGGCGTAGACTTTTGGTATGGAGTGACGGACATTAACTGTTGCCAACTGCGGAGTGTTGAAAATGCCAAAATATAGAGATGTTGCCAACATATTTTCTTGTTATAAAGTAGCAATTCTGTAATGTATAAGGATACTGGTAGTATATGATAATAGAGATGATAAAACATAAAAGAGTAGTTTAAGTAATGAATTATAAGTGAATTTAAAATTAATTTATTGTAAATGTTAAAATATTGTGACTTTGTGGGCTCGTGAAATGAAAGGTCCAATTTCACCACTCAAAAATGTTCTTTATTTCCACCGACTTACAGTTAAACTCTTGCCAATTACACAGAATTACGTAATGCACACAATTACAATTCACCAGTTCGTCGGTTACAATTTCACTTGCACTCGTAATTACGTACAATCTTCCGATGCTCTCACACAGTCTTCTCGTCGTTCACTAGCACTGCATTCTTACACCAAGAACTGACTGACTGCTCTTGCACGACGTGTTGCTTATGTAGGGTCCGCTTGCCGATCTGGAAGATTCTCGATTAGATGAAATATCCCGTAAGTTCGAGAACACAGGTGGAACAGAAAGAGACGGCGCAGTGATGTTTTTTTTCTCCCAGCCATCCCTTATCACCACTATAACACAAACGAGGGGGGGCGTGGCTAAGGCCGATCTCCCCTGCTTACCCGCTCTCAGCTGGTTCTATAGGGTGTTCCAACAATCTGGTGACAATATGCTTGAGGCATTGAGAAATGATGTCACAAGTAAAAATCAAAGTGAATGTGCATTTTGCTATAATCTTATGTTTAGTTATCACTAACTTCAACAAAGGAATCTTATTTTTACATATAAACATTTCAGAATACGATGCAAAGTCAAAATGCAGTGTTTGTCATTAGATATTGCTTGCTTAAATATAAAAAATACATATTATATCGGAAGAATTTATTTTTTGAAGCAATTTCATTATATTTGATTTTTTTTCTATATAAAATCTAGTTGTGCTCAGCACTCAAATTATAAGCAAGGGTTTCAGTGGACATTTTGAGGTTTTCTTGAGGTTTTTATCTCTAAAGCACATTTGATAAAACGTTTCCTCAACCTTGGATAAGGTATGTATGTACAAGCATCAGAATAAAAAGAAGAAAAACAAAAGCAGTTTTCTGACATATTATTTGGCTAGTGTAGTGTTCGGATTTTCAGCAAAAGCATGCTATCACAGTTGGCAACTCTCCAGTCATGACGTCATGCCTGCCATATATCTACGTTGTTTTCCTGCGGTTTAACCAGAAATTCTTGCCCTCCTTTTCTTCTTGTTTGATGTTCTTTCTACTCTGTAGAACTCTGTAAAATTAATAATATGTGCTACCTTTATGTCATAACCATAGAGCAAGCCATTTTTTGTTTATATGCAAGATCATGGGAGTGTTTAATATTATCCAGCATTTTATATGTAGCTATGTTCTATTTACAGTTTTTGTACAAGTATTTGTAGTTATGTTACTGAAACTTAATGCATAAACAAGTTCCAATTAATCATTCACATCTTCATTCAGGATTATCCAAATCACTCAAACACTCGTAGCATGTGTTTATTTGTTTCTTTGTTCGTTCCTCAGGTCCTACCGTGACCAAACAACAACACATCATACTTTTATGGTACATTTATCATTTCAAGCCTTAACCTCAGAACATGCATTTCTGTAGTTCAATATAAAGTAAATTATCAAATTAACTTTGCTTGCTGTCGGACAATATTTAAAATTTACTGCTGCATGGGGCAGTGATGAATGTCTCAGTATTATATAGGGAGTAGGTATATAAGAATGACTTTAAACCTTTCTTGAAAATGTTATATTGTTTCAAGTACAATGGAGAGATACTCTACATTTTTATTGCAGAAGAGTAATATATTCTTTGGAACAGTTTTAAGCTATGTGCCAGTCTATGCAAATTACCGACATTCTTCTTGCTGTAGTCATTCAGAGCAGGAAGGTAGCTTAACAGATGATATTCGTATTGACAATAAATATTAAACAAGGGCCTAGAGGAGTGTTAAATCCATGCACCACAAATAATATGATGGCCTCTTTTGTAATAAAAACAGTTGCTTGATATGCACTGAATTACCTAACAAGATAATTAAGTATAACAGGAACTGAAAACACACAATTATAGAGACTTTAGGTACTTTATTTTCAGAAAAGTAACTCGTAATTGCATATGTAATCTGTAAACTTACAGGGACTGATACAAACAAGGATATGTTGAATTTAAGGGAAGGACTGCACTGGTCAACTTGGTGAGTTATTGACCTGGACTGATATTTCTTCCTTTCCGTATGTCAGATCCGCTGTGTTACCTTCAATATCCAGTCATCCTAGACCCGGCTCCACCAACTGACATGCATGGTGTGGCTATACAGTTCACAAGGTGCTGGCGTGCCTGGTCGCTGCTGGCAAGTGCTAGGGAGATACGTCTCATGCGGTGGCATTACCATTCTGCACTTCCATTACCAAAAATAAAGGACATGATAGTAGTGAAGGGACAATTCAGAAACTCTATAATATGTGGTATAATATGTCTATAATACTTGTTATTATAAGTAAAACAACCCAATAGCAGTAATATTATTATAGCCTTCAATTCCATACAACCAAATGATGGCATATGAAAGCAATACTTTTAACTATAAGAACGAAACAGTACTTAATGGAAATTAGCACAATTTTGACCCTGAAACAATTTAAAATTACAAAATAATATTTACTATACAGTGATAATATTACACAGAATACTTCATATTACACGAATATAAGCATTTCATTTAAGAATTTTATGCATTCAGTTTTCAGTATACACTCTTGCCTTCTCACATCGTTTGGTTTTCACAATATTCGCCACATTTGGACACAACTCTGAACCCTTAATGCACACTGCAAGTTATGATCACTTATGTTGGCTCTAGGAGGGTTTTTCATGCGTTTCATAGCTGAACATAAGGATTCACAGACATAGGTCGAACCAAACATAGCAATCCTAGATGTTGCATGCCTGTGTAGTCCAGGGAAGCTTGATTTAGGAAATCTATTGTAGAAATCTAGCAAATCTCTGTCTCTGTAACTGTCAACTAACTTACATCACATTTCAGGATGATAAGCTCCAGTTGAATAGCTTTGGAAGTGTCATCAATATTTATGTCAAATGGTGTAGTGAATAAATGAAAATCCATTTTTAAGCCGGTGAGATCGTGAGATCTTTCATCAAATGCACGGGAAAGCATGTGCAGATATCGTACATAGCATCCCACTTCTAGGTAATCACAATCACGGATCACACTTTCGAACCTGGGAAAATGACAAGGATCACCATTTGACAGTTAACGTTCCCATAATGAGAGCATATATTCGAAAGCTTCAATGCTACAAAACATATCTATGATTAATTTGTTTTTCCGTTGAAGTGAAACATTCAAAGTATTCAAATGTTCACTTATATCGGCCATGAATGCAAGATCACATTTCTAATTAACATTCACGAGCTCTTCAATAGGTTCTCCACACATTTCCATGAACAAACATATCTCATACAATAATTCAAAGAATCTGCTTAAAACCTTACCTCGAATGAGTCATCTAACTGCTGTATGGTATGATATGATACATACGCATACTCTAAATCTTCTAAGAAGCTTTTAAATTGTCTGTGTTTTAGACCATGGGATTAAGTTTGTTTACAATCTTCACAACCAGCCTCATTACATTGTTTAGATTCAGTGTTTTAGCATATAAGTTTTCCTGATGAACTATGCAATGAACTGCTGTTATTTCGTTTGCTAGTTTATTTTTCAAGAGGGTCACAAATCTGTTGTGTGGGTCAACCATAGCTAGGGCACTATCGGTGGCTACCAATATGAGTGTATCCCATGGAAGCCCTGCATTCTCCACAACTTCTACTACACAATTGAGAATGTCCGATCCTGTTCTTGTGCCTTTTATTGGCACCAGATTTAGCATTTATTCCACATTTTCCAAATTTTCACTTACTCGACGAATAAAACTACATAATTGTGCCATATTTGATAAGTCAGTGCTCACATCAATGGCAATAGGGAATGCAATGAGTTCTCTTGCTCTTTCAATAAATTGTATGTAAGTGTCCGCCAGATCTTGCATTCTGCGTGAAATAGTATGACGTGACAGACTGACACTCTCGAACTGGCGAACACTGACAGGGTTGAATTTATTTGCAGCTATAAGCATACATTGTTTAATAAGTGGACCATCAGAAAAGCTACTAGAAGATCTGGCAATTTCTAGTGCTAGTTTGTAACTCACATAAACTGAGGTTTCTGCCATTGCGCCTCCCCTTCTTCCTGTTCCTCTTCGTGCAATATTATCTTTCCCCTGAGCTTTTGTATCTATGCAGTGCATTCTATGTTTTCTAGGGACGAAAAATTATTAGCATGCAATGTATTAAAATGTCACTGAAGATTAAATTGTTTCTGCACTTATTCCTTTTTCTTCCCTATTCATACGTCCAAACATGGTTCAAAAGCACCCTGGCCTAAAATGTATTTGAGACACTTAGTTATTACTCTCTTAAAAGAATAATTATATCAACATATAATCAAAGAATTTAAGAAGATAATATATTACAAACAAAAGGAAAGCTGGGAAAATTAATGCAACAGCATGACTAGATTGAATACACTAACAAGAAAATACTCCGTAGCAACTTTTAGGCTTCTAACAGACCATGCATATATCAATAAACATTTATTCAAGATTGGTATAGTGAGATCTCCTTTGTCTCCTTTCTATAGACATAAAAAGACATGAATGGCAACCACCTGTTCTAATGCCCAATCTTTAGTCAACATACCATCACAAAGTAAAATATGTATTCCAAGAGAGTCTATGAATTTATTGCCAACTGCTTAACATTAGATACTAACCAACCATTTATGTGCTAATGTGATGTTCCCTATTTTCGTGCCCAAGAAATTTTGTATGAAATACGTTAGTTCTACTCTAGTTTCTGACTGTTAATTCCATTTCTAGGTTGTACTTTATTTCCCATAGTATAAGTATTTCTCATAGTATAATGGTAGCTTATTTGCTTCAAACCAATGTACTTATCCTCTTGTTCTGATGTCTCTTGAGACATTATCAGATGTGGCCGGGTTCTGTTTTGTCCTGTTTCTTCATGTCTCCAGACAGTATCATACATTATAGACCTATGAAGTTTCAGTTTTTACTTATTTGTACCCTTCATTCCTCAATGTGACGATTGAAGCTCATTTCTGTAATTCTTTCTTTTGTTTGCCCATTATTATGTTGCACCTACTGGTGTTCTTACTCTACTACACAAAGACAACGTGAACCACTATTTCCTCTGTCACGCAAACACTAGAAAGTACAAACATGATCAAAAGCATCCTGGCCTCACGGTCATACGATATACGATCAGCGTGCACAGTTCTACTTCTTTAAGTAGGTCTTTATTAATACTTCTAACTGAATGCTTTGCTAGTAACAGTTCTAATGAGTTTAAACATTTGCTTTATCAATTTTGAATCAGATTAGTCTTGATTTTGCGCTAAATTCATTATAAATGTGATATAGGGCTTTATTAGAGTTTCCTGGGGATCCTTTTCAAGAGTAGTGTCTATCTTCCTATCTTCTTTGTGGATCACTTTTCCCAAAATTTGCATTTCTGTCTGAGTGCAAATAGTACTTTTTAGAGATGTATTCACATCACACCCACTTACAGGGAATGCAATATGACAACAATACATGTGCATGCAGGTCAGATCACATTAACCATTATCACAAAATTAAAAAGCATACCTTATTACAGATGTTGGAAATGCCAGCCATGTGAATCCATACATGTATGGTATATGGAACTTTGCATTTACTTGGTAGTTCAGCTTCCTATGTGTGAATTACATAGTTTTGTATACCTTATTTTTCATATTGCACCATAAATAAGAATCACACATTGCGAAAATCAAGAGACCTAGCTGGCCTTAAACCCTTATTAATGATCTATAAAACATTTTTGAAATAAATTAATTACTTATCTGTATGCATTGTGACAGAGTCCTGCTGGAAATAAGCAGACAGATGTTCAATGTCTGTCAGCTGTATGTACTACTGAATAACATGAAAATATAGACCTAGTGATATTTTGAAATAAAAGATTTAATTTAAAAACTGACGTTATGAATGAGTTAAATGACATACTGGAAGAATTAAACTAATTCTTTATATAGCATTTTTATTAAGCTTTATACTTACAATATAAACATATTTTATTGCTGATATAAGCTATTGTTTGAATGAATGTAATTGATGTAGAAAATAGCATTATTGTTGTCTAAAACAGTCAAAATTAAACTGGCATGTTGTTCTTACTACAGCATTCATTGCTTATTCAGCTGTTGTTAACATACAATGTTTTAAATGTTTGTATTTCAAAATTAGTGCTTCAGTTTTACTTGTGAAGAGACATTTTTAACCTTTCAACAGGAATGCCATTTCTATTTTTAAAATACATAGTTTAAATCAGCAAAAAATGTTGTTTCATGGACACTTTAATACATACGATTTATAACTTGTAGAAATCTATACAGATTAAACATTTTTACTGTATTTTATGTACTGTAGAGATCCTGAACATTGCAATCTGTAATGCTACATGACTTCAGTCACACATCGTATAAGCAACAGTATTTATTACGTAAAAGCAGAAGCTGACAACAGTGAAGCAATAGAAGTATTACAATAAAGTATAATTAATGTAATATTTATTGTAAAAGTGTTTAGTTTTACAAACATTTCTAACACATTCTTTGTACATAAATACCTTGGTTACTTCAAAGTAAGTTATAATGTTGTGGACATCCAGGTTGGCTTCAGTGTTCTATAGAAGTTTGAATATGTTCCAGAGATGATCAATAGATTTATCTTCCACAGATTATAGTTATAGAACATTTGCTGTGTCCATCTAAAGCTGATGTTTTATGAAATCACTTCATGTTTAATGCTTCTTCATATTTTTCTAAAATCTTATCCTTCTTTAGGAGTGATACTGAACATTTCTGAGTAATGAAATGTTTTTCTTCCAGTAATATGAACAGGTTGAGCTCAGTAATGTAGTTCCTCTTGTGGACCTCCCATTATAATAACATAACATAATTTTCTATATGGCATTATTTGTGATTTATTTATTTTTTATTTATTATGGTAATATTATCAATGCACTACAAGTTGGAAATCCTATGAACATCAGTGATGACCATTATACCTATAGGCTTATTCTTATTTTGTTTTTGGCAGAAATCTTCAGTGTTTAAGTGTATCTTGTGAAAATTCCTTCACATATTTTAACATGGAAGAAGCTACTTCGTTAGTTGCTCTGGCTACCTGGACCTATGCCACATGAATCTCGCTTTCCATGTTTTGTGCTTGTGTGATATTAAGTTATATGTGCAAAGCTGTTTCTTGTATACTGAAGTTGATCTGTTGACAGCAGACATTAGGAAGCAGTGTTGTTGATTAAGAGATTTGTCATTTTCCATGAATTTGCTTCACACATTTGACTTTCCATTTCATTTTCAACTGAAGATTCTTACACATCATATATGTGTCCTTTGTAGCAGTTATTTTAGATCTTTCATGTTTTGTTAGGAATAGTCAAAGAAATTAGTATTTGTAATAAAGTAAAGAAGTAATGTAACGTAGGTAATGGTGTAACCATTGTTGTTGTTCATTGTTGCATCTAACGCCATTTGTAAAAATACTGCAGTAATATTTGTAATTGTATCAAAGAATTTTAAAATGTTTATGAGGAGTCAAATTTCCATCTTTGAGCAAGAAAAGTGTTATTTGTCCAGTCTTCAACAATTGTAATATTAAATTAATCAGCCCTGTTACCGCTCGGCAATTACAGTTGTCCCTAATTATCCTGCGCTGTAGGATAAACTTCTATATTTCTTTTAGATCGTTACCTTCATCTCAAATAATCCTGCTTCAAGATAGTGCCAGAATGTGGTGCATCATCATAGCTTCCTCCATCATTGCAACAACATTTAGCTACACTTTTTTACTTTTTAAAAATGCAATGTTCATTTAATGGAATATAGATTCATATATTCTAAGACTCAGATGTTCCTCAAGAAATTTGGCTGTATATTCCCTGAAAGGATATGAGAAAGCAACTTGAACTTAGTAAATACAGATTCTCGGAACTTTTATCGCATATATTGCCTCTCATAAATCAGTATCAAAGACATAGAAAGTAAGTTTTATTTATGGATGCTCTTCGATCTCTGTACTTCTTTTATGTCATTCTATCTTGTGCATGACAAATTGCATAATTTTACTAACGGATCTCTTTACTGGATCTTAAGTTCTCTTATGTGCTATAAATCTACAATACTGGACCACCGACTTTACTGCCTTTTGAATCAAGTCAGAATGAGAGGCTAGCATGCTGCTCCAAGAATATGAGAATATGAAGATTTATGTATGTATATCTTGGAATAGCAAAAGTAAAAATTTTTTGTCTCGTCCGTGCAAGGAGAAAAGAACTTCAATAACATCACATAGCAACTAAGACTTTGAAGATTTGATATCACTTAAAACCTTCGCTATTCCCTTATTTCATTTTACTTATAACAAAAGAGCAAGTTTTAGTAATTTTTATTCAAATTAACAAAGTAGGTTAGCATTTGTAGTAATACTTACTAGAAGAGTAGAGAGAGTCATGTAAGTGTCATATATACTGTTTGTGTGGCTAACTAAATGCTCTAAACTTTTACTAACTGTGGTTCAAATCCCGGCTGAATTTTTCAGTCCAACTCTACGTTTCCACACTTTAGCCTACACACGGCCAGTCTGAAAGATCAATTACTTTCCATTAACTGACCTAATAGTGGTTAACTATAAAGCCCGGGCCTTAAAGTACTCACTTGTTGTAAGTCGCCATTAAGGTAGTTGTCTCATGTATTTATGAGAACTCATAAGTGATTTACCGGGAAAAATACGAGTCAGTTGGAGATTTTAATGTCATATCGGCATGTTGGTCATAGTAGCTCAAAGGTTAGGGCGGCTGGACGGCAGCCAGAAGATCCGTGGTTCAAATCCCGGCTATGGCATTGAATTTTTCAGTCTGACTACGTTTCCACAATGCTGTAATTTTAATTTTGGCAATATTATAACTTGCAGATGATGTTTCGGAATAGCCATTTGTGTGGCTAAGTTGTATTACACATGAAAAATGATATCTACCAAACTGTGGGATTTGTTCCTCTCTGTGGATGTTCTGTTACTTGAACTGGTATTGCAGTCAATTTTAGTTAATTGATCGAATTTAATCAATTCTTCACACTAGCTATATATAGGCTAAGGTTTTTGATAGAGTCAACATGAAAAATTCAGTGCCATGGCCGGGATTTGAACCACAGATCTTCTGGTTTCCATCCACTTGCTCTAACCCTTTGAGCTACCATGGCTAACGTGCTGTGCTGACATTCAATTTTCCATTTGACTCACATATTACTCCCGTAGACTACAAGCTATTGGTTAACAAGCTATTGTTAGTGAACTACCGGGGAAATATATGAGTCAAATGGAGAATTTAATGACAGGACAGTACGTTGGCCATAGTAGCTCAATGGGTTAGAGCGAGTGGATGGAAACCAGGAGATCTGTGGTTAAAATCCCGGCCATGGCACTGAATTTTTCATGTTGACTATCGCAGTGAACCTTAAGACGAATAACAAATACAGAGATATGTACCAAAAGGTGACTTTTAATGCTGCAGATACTTTACAGGTAATCTTTGTTAAGTTTAATCTTCAAATTATTTCCTGTACATGAGTATTGTGGAAGAACAGTTTACAAAATACAAGCTAAACATAATGGTTGTCAACATAGCAATTTGTTTCATTATATCTAATATCTGACATTGCTTTGATCTTTATCCTTGACATTTTAAACAGATTAGGAGGTTTAATGTTGGTACAGTATCTCAGTAATCTAGCTGGAGTGATAATAGCATTTACATAAAGAGACAACTGGCTGTAGTTTGAGCTGAACATGTCTTTGAGTTTATTAAGTCCGGTTCAGCTTCCCAAGATGTTGTTTGTATAATTAAAGATCAGTTGTGTGTAGTGCAGTTTGTACAAATTACTGACGCACTCAAAGAAGGTTATAGTTAAATTTATACATATTTTGTAGTATATGTAATACGTTTCTTTCTTAACAGATTTGCTTCTGAAAATAAGATCTACATCTGATTGGAAAGCTTTTCGAAATGGATAATAAACTAGAAATCAAAGAGGAGGATCTCCTCACAGATGACATAGCCTCACAGAATGAGAGAGAGTTCTTTCAGAAGATTGTTTCTATGAAGACAAGTACTGATACTGTACTTCTGGATACTTATTGTGCCATGACAGTCAAAACAGAAATTAAATCAGAGACTCCTTTTACAAAAGAACATGTTAAACAGATTAAGACCGAAACAGCTATATGGAGCAACAACTGCAAGATGGATAGAACCAAGGAAGTTGAACAAGATGAGGGAGAATTACTTCCAGAGAATCCTGAAATGATGGATAAGAAATACAACAGTGATCATGAAATGTGTAACAAAATAGAAATTAAAGAAGAACCTTGGCAGTTGGAAACAGAAACATCATCAGTTTGTGATAATACTAAGGTAAGTTATCTAGAAGTCTATTCCACTTAGAGAAATGTTTGGTAATCATCACCCCAAATAGGCCGCGCCGTGGCTCAGTGGTTAGACCGCTTGGCTCTCACCAAGGTGGCCAGGGTTCGATCCCAGGCGACCACAAAAGTGAGATTTGTGGTGGACAACACGGAGCTGGGGCGGGTTTTCTCCGGGATCTCCGGTTTCCCCCACCATCTCATTCCAGCGGTGATCCATCTTCATCTCATGTATCACCAGTGTCCCTGCCTGTGGTGCCGTATGTAGTAAAAGCGGGCATTAAACACTACACTACACATCATCCCAATATATTCTGTGCTATTGTAGAATATTACAATCTGCTACACTTAAAATGTAAAATGAATGGCAAATCAAGTAAGGGTTTCGAAGACAACTGATAACCCAGTTATAAATCTAGTTGATACAAGATATGATTTTACCTGCATGTTACAATTAGGGTAACTTGTTATTTGTAGTTATATAACTTAAAGTTGTTGAGTTAGATAAATATACAACTGGGTGCTAAAGTGTGTTCTAGACACCACAAGGCTTACATTCTTTTGTATATGAAGTAAATACTAATGTAATCCAACAATATAATTTCGGGGCCTTTAAGTCATGGTCCAGCTGAGGAGATAACCGTGACGTTTTGTCTGCAAGTCATTTGGACATCTTGAGAGGGAGCAACGACTACTGGCTACGACAACTGCAGTATCCTTTTTCATGCTAAGTAGAGGAATAGTGAGTTTATGCACTAATGCCACCTTCATTGAGAATGCAGAGTTTCAAGTTTAGCTGTTCCCTACTTAGTACTACCTACAAAAGGTCTTCGCTTTACAGTATTCGGGTAAGGAAGTGTTGCTATTTTATCTACAGATTGAAGTAGTGTGTGTGACGACCAGACATGGAGCTTAGGTCAGGTGATATCTGTTAGAATACAAACACGCATGTATTATGTACTAAGCTAAACTTTGATATTTGTCTTGAGGTACATTAATTCTAGTATAGAGTGTGTTTCAAGTAGCTGGACCTGAGTAAGGTCTATGTCTAATTTGTCTTAAATTGCCACCTTCCTTCTTTAGATCACTTTTTTGGTGATAACTTATATATTCAAACCACATGTCATGCCAGCAGCCATTGTACTGGATATTTGACACATTCTGCCTATGAAGGTGCCCTGCCATAAAAGAACATGTGGACAATGGGCTAATATAAGTGACCCATATAAGCCAAGTGTCATATTCATCGTGACAAGACATTGTACTAATACCAGCTCTTAAAGGTATAGAAATTATTTCAGGCTATTTTTCACCCATGTGATCATAATTAAATTGAAAGTTTGCTTGTTAACTTGGATCACGAACAAGACTGCTTTGCGTTATATATTATTATTATTATTATTATTATTATTATTATTATTATTATTATTATTATTATTATTATTATTATTATTATTATTATTATTATTATTATTATTATTATTATTATTATTATCATTATCATTATCATCATCATCATCATCATCATCACTATAACTATCACTATCACTATCACTATCATTATCATTATCATTATCATTATTATTATTATTATTATTATTATTATTATTATTATTATTATTATTATTATTATTATTATTATTATTATTATTATTATTATTATTATTACATATATGGCACCACATCAGTGTATGATATTATCACTGCTTGGTCCATGCATGCTAACACAGCAAATAAATGGGGAGATGAACATAATGTACCCTAGTAGTTTTCACTAGGCTATATGGTTTGTATAACAACGCATTTCACTTTATATCTATGCCAATTTTTGGAAATCTTTCCATGATGGCTTGAACATGGAGCCTCAGTAACCTTAACCCACAAGACTTTACCTTCTGTATACACTTGAATGGAGTGTTATGTAGTGAATAATCTGCCACCACTGTTGTGTGGGGTTAGTGTGTCTGCCTGAAATTCAAGAGCTACAAGTTGTGATGTCCAATTGGGTATTTTTCCAGGATTTTCTCTTATCCTGGAAGATGAATTTAGGGTTAAGTACTGTCATGAGAACGTCATTTTCCCGTTTCATTTAGCGTCTTTTATGAGCTGTGTTGGAGATGTACAATAAAAATGAAATGCAAAGACCAAAAGTGTGTGTCCTGGAACAGTATAGCTTAAAGCTGTGTAACATGATCTAGGTATCACTGAGCAGAGTGATTGGTCTGTGTTTAGTCATTGTGAACATGTGATGCATTGTTAGCAGTGTATGCATATTGTCACTTTAGCATATAAACAGCAACAATGCATAGTGTGACATATGTTCCTAGCATTGTAGGTGTCAGTTACTACAGTGTGCCTCAGCAATGTAAAATATATCCTGGAAATCATGATGTACAAGTAGGTAAAAGAATGGACTTAGGCAGCTTTAAACTTCAATTAGGCACCGGCCCAAAAAACTAATGAAGGTTAGTTCAAAATCAAACCATTCTTGTTAGGTCTCTGTGGGACTATGATCCCACTAGATGCCACCTCAGGTGTCACGAGGTACCCTGTATGGAATGCAGGCATTTGATTAAGCAAAGGAGCAATTCCTGATAGCAGCTAAAGCTGAGCTCCATTAATCACCGATCAGCGAGTGTTGGTCCTAAAGTCTACCCATCAGAATGCAAAAACTTATTTACACCAAGGTTTAATGGGTACTGTGTTCTACAAGAATACTTCAGAGGGGCAAACTAACCTCTAACATACTTCCAAACTTCCTACAACTAGCTATACTTGAATTTTCGTAACTGCAGTTAAACTCTATTAATGGTGGACATGCACCAAAGTTATTCAGGCTTACTAAAACCTACCAGCAGCAATTGATAGACGGTGGAATGGTTCTTCCAATTCCCTTCATTATAAATACTGTCACCCAATCGTCCAAGTAACGAAAAAACCAGCTGGCAGGAAAGAAAGAGACACAGCGTACAGGCCACACATGCTGGACCGACAGATTGACACTTGCTGAGAGAGTGGTGACAGAAATGTCGGGACAGATTCGTCTCATCATGAAAGACCGTGATGCTTTGGGAGATGTCGGGAAACTTCCAGAACCAGTAGGGCATATATAAATAACACTGCAAACGACCAAGCAGCAGTTTTCGGCAAGGAGCCGAATCAGTGAGTTGCGGTGTGAACCTGCGGCAGGCGGACTACCTACATATGTGTTACGTAATTCTGCAGTTTTCAGAGGTGTACAAAGTGCATTTCCACGGCAGTAAAGAACGTTTTGAATTGCAAAAAAGTAAGACGGCACGTCGACGTTCGAAGCCTTCCGCCAACAAATCGACACAGTGGCCAAGCACAAGTGGTCACCAGAGGAAGGGACCGCACAGCTCATAGCCAGCCTCCAGCGATGGGCTGCAGAGGTTCTCAACGTGGTCCAGAGAGCGGCGGTGCCCAAGGATATCTGGGAGATCCTGGAGAACCGCTTCGAAAACCACCGCATAGCCGCAGCCTACCGCAGCCAGCTGGAGTCAAGGTCGCAGCAGCCAGGGAAGACGCTGCAGGAGTTCACCCTGGCAACTGAGCAGCTGGTTAGCAAAGCCTTACTCGACCTCACACCCAAACGCGAGCGACTGCCTACACATTTGTTGATGGAGTACAAGACACCGAGATACGTCAGCGCCTAATGCTTGACGACTGCAAAGGCCACGCCGTGGCTCAGTGGTTAGACCACTTGGCTCTCACCAAGGCGGCCCGGGTTCGATTCCAGGCGACCACAAAGTTAGATTTGTGGTGGACAACACGGTGCTGGGGCGGGTTTACTCCGGGACCTCCGGTTTCCCCGCCATTTCATTCCACCGGTGCTCCATCTTCATCTCATGTATCATCAGTCTCATCGCCTGCGGTGTCATATGTAGTAAAAGTGGGCGTTAAACACTACACATTACATTTGACAACTGCAAAACCATCCACGAGGCGCTAACAGCAGCATTGATGATGGAAAATGAAATGAAATGTGTAGTGTTTAACGCCCGCTTTTACTACATACGGCACCGCAGGCGATGACACTGATGATACTTGAGATGAACATGGAGCACCGGTGGAATGAGATGGCGGGGGAAACCGGAGATCCCGGAGAAAACCCGCCCCAGCGCCGTGTTGTCCACCACAAATCTCACTTTGCTGTCGCCTGCAATCGAACCCGGGCCGTCTTGGTGAGAGCCAAGCGGTCTAACCACTGAGCCACGGCGTGGCCTATTAAGGATGGAGACGGCCAAGTTGACGGCTACCCTGACGTCAAGAACTAGGAGTATCTGCTACACTGGAGACCGTAGGCCAGCCGAGGGACACCGGCGAAGACTTAGGGGCGTATGTTGGGAGAGTGGCCAGCCGGGACAGCTGGGAGGAGACTGCCCAGGCCAGATAGAGCAGCCAGAGAAACGAGTAAAGGCCGTGGGACACGTCGGCGCCATCACCACCATCCCCTCGAGTGACACTGCGTGACACTGGATGACAATTCTCATTGGGACGGTTGGGTGAAGGTGAGGTGGTTCTGCGTTCTCGTAGATACCGGGGCATCCGTGACCATCATCAGACCTGACGTATTCAGGGGTTTGCCGTCAACAAAACCGAGCCGACCATTTCAGCTTTTGACTTCATCGGGTGACACCTTGCCTGGGGAAAAGGAGGCACTGCTGATTTTGACCTTGGAGCGGAGTGCTGTACGTCTGGGTGTTGATGGCGAAGGTGGCTGAGGAGGTGATAGTCGGAGTGGATGCCCTCTGGAGCCACGAGGGGACGCAGGAAGGTCCTGCGCCTCAATGGAGAAGAGGTGATACTCCGGCATCCCGAAGAACGGCGTGGAATTTGCAGGCTCATCCTGAGGGAAGACGTGGTTCTTTCCGCAAGAAGCGAAGTGGTGGTGACGGCGCAACTGGAAGGCCAGCGTACGAAGAACATGGTGCTGGACCAGAAAGCGCTTGTGCACGGACTATGTGTAGCCAGGACATTGTTGCTGTTCCGAGAGGAGGAGCCAGTGAGGCTGCTCAACCTGACGGATACCGATCACGACGTCCACGCCGGGAGGGATTTGGGGCAGTGTGAGCCCGTGATGAGCGTGACAGCAATCGCCAAGACATAGGAGCCGGTGCCGACAGAACAACACCTGTGGTCCCAGCTGAAAGGCTTATTGGAAGGGGCGGCCGCCCACTCGCCCGTAGAATTCCTCGAGAAGGTTCGACGACTGCTGAGACGATACCAGCGCGACTTCAGACGATGTAAAAAGGACTACAGCCGCACGGACAGAATGCTACGCCGTATTGAAGCCGGAGACGCTCGGCCTATTCGGCAACAACCTAGAAGCGTTCCGCTGGCAAAACAAACGGCGATACGAAAAATGCTCGGTGGCATGAGATCCAGAGGAGTGATTGAAGAGTCTGACAGCCCTTGGTGTTCACTCGTAGTTCTGGTGATGAAGAACGGCGAGCTACGCTTATGCGTGGACTACAGGAAGCTGAACGCGGTCGCCAAGAAGGACTGTTTCCCGTTACCCCGGATTTATGACACCCTGGACATGCTTGCTGTTGTGCAGTGGTTCTCGACCCTGGACCTGAAGTAGGGTTACTGGCAGGTGGCTCTAGACCCGAGACACAAGGAAAAGACCTCTTTCTCTACAGGCCAAGGGCTTTGGCAGTTCACAGTTTTGCCCTGTGGTCTTTGCAACGCACCAGCTACCTTCCAACACTTCAAGGGGCGGATGATCATAGGACTGACTTCTGACGCTTGCCTGCTATACGTGGATTACCTCATTGTCGGCTAGACTTTCGAAGACCATCTTGACAACCTGAGTAATATGTTACAGAGGCTGCAGGTGACCAACTTGAAGCTAAACGCAAAGAAGTGCCAACTCTTCCGCGAGGAAGTCAAAGCCATGTAGTCTCACCAGCCGGAGTGGCCATAGGCCTGGAGAAGAGATAGGCCGTGAGATACTGGCCTCCACCGAAGGATAAGCGAGAATTGCGCAGTTTCCTTGGGCTGTGCAGTTATTACTGCCGTTTCAAAAAGGGGTTTTCCAACATTGCCAAACAGCTCATCCGCCTGACAGAAGAACACCGGACATAGGTGTGGACGGAGGATGCCGAAGTCGCTTTCCAACAGCTGAAGAAGACGCTTTGTAGTGCCTCTATTTTGGCATTTCCACAACCACGCGGCGCCTTCATTGTGCATATCGGCGCCATCGACCCTTGCATTGCAGGCGTCCCATTCCAAGTCCAGGACGGCCACGAGCGAGTAATAACCTACTATAGAAAGACGCTATCCAAGGCAGAGGAGAACTGCTGCTTTACCCTGCGAAAGTTACTGGCGTACATCCATAAGTACCTTTATGGTCAGTTCCACATGAGGACTGACCATTCCGCCGTAACCTGGCTACTCAACATTAGTAACATGGAAGGCCACACAGCCCGTTGAGTCCAGAGGCTGCAACAGTACGACTTCACCTCTGAACATCGTAGAGGGAAGAGCCATGGTAACGCTGATGCCATGTCCTGAAGACCCTGTACGGAAGATTCCGGCCAGTGCACAAGAGTGGAAGAGAAGGAACGTGCCGCAGCTGTCTGAGTGGTCACGCAGTGCGTGCGGATGGCTGAGATAACGGTGGCCTGAGGAGGGTGCAGCTGGTGGACGCAGACTTGTGGTCACACTTGAGGGAAGTGGGGGCAGGAAAAAGACCGACAGGAGGAAATCACACTAACAGGCGCCACATACAAGTCGTACGGGGTGCATTGCGACTCATTGAAGATCACAGAGGGCGTGCTGTTTCGCGTATGGAAATCACCCGATGGGAAGACACAGAGAGAGCAGTTAGTACTTCCTCGGAGTAAGGTACAGGACATCTTGGAGGAAGTGCACGCCGGTACTTCAGGACACCTAGGAGCAAACTGAACAATCGCTAAACTCCGACAGCGCTACTACTGGCTGAGGCTCCGAGCAGACGCTAAGCAGTAGCTCTGTAAATATCAGTGTGCGCGGCGAGTTGCGGCCCCCAGACTACGAGCCGGGGTTGCATGCAGCAGTACAACGTCGGAGTGCCATTCGAACGCATTGCTGTCGAATTAGCTGGACCATTCCCAGTGTCTGACCGAGGCAATAAATACCTGATAGTGGTCCTGGACTACTTCACCAAGTGGCCGGAGGTATATGCCATCCCGAATCAGGAAGCGAAGACAATTACACACAGCCTCGTGAAGCAACTGTTCTGCCGTTTTGGGATGCCGCTAGAGCTCCATAGCGATCAGGGCACCAATTTTGAATCTCACCGAATGAACGAGGCACTACAAAGGCTTGGCGTGAACAAGACCCACACAACACCCCTACATCGGCAGTCGAATGGCTTGGTAGAGAAGTACATTAACACCTATGAAGAACATCTGAGGAAGGTCGTGGCCAGCCATCAGCGAGACTGGAACGTTAAGGTGCCACTGTTCTTGCTAGCGTACCCCTCGTTAACACACGACGCCACTGGGTTAACGCCAGCCAGCTTAATGTTTGGTCCAGAGTTTCGCCTCCCTTGTGACCTGGCTTTTGGGAGCCCTCCGGACGCAAAACGGCCAGCAACTGAGTATGTGGAGAACCTGCTGGACCATCTCCACGACATGCATGATTGGGCTCTTCAGAACATCCAGATGGCAAGCGACCGCATGAAGACCCAGCAAGCCAACAGCCAAGCATTCCAGCAAGGTGACCTGGTCAGGTTGTATCGCCCAAGCAGGACCTAAGGACACTGCCAGAAACTTCAACAGCCGTGGCAGGGACCTTACCGGGTGGGAAAGGGGATTAACGACGTGGTCTATCGCATCCAGAAGGTGCCCCACGATCCACCTGGATCTTCTGGCCCGCTACGATGGTTCTGTTTGGGACGACCAGCCTTGAGGAGGGAGCAGTGTCACCTGATCGTCGAAGTAACGACAAAACCAGCTGGCAGGAAAGAAAGTATCACACAGCGTCCAAGCCATGCCTACTGGGGTGACGGATTGTCACTTGCTGAAAGAGTAGGGAGAGAAAGGACCAGAGAAATGTCGGGACAGTTCCGTCGCATCATAAAAGACCGTGATGCTTCGGGAGATGTCGGGAATCTTCCAGAACCAGTGGGCCGTATATAAATAACACTTCAGACGGCACAAAGCGGCTAGGTGCTGTGAGGCAAACAATCCGCCCAGGTAAACCTGGATGACTCGTCTGTTCTGCTGGTCTGCTACCATTGCATTTTTCGGCAAGGAGCCGAGTGAGTGAGTTGCGATGTGGACCTGCGGCAGACGGACTGCCTACGTGTGTGTTGCGTAATTCCGCTGTTATCCCAGGTGTAAGAAATGTATTTCCACTGAAGTAAAGCACGTTTTGAATTGCTGCAACTTGGACTATTAATTCTACGAACCCACAAAGTCGCAATGCAAGGTAATATTCATGCTTATGTATATTCATATGTAAGCGCCTTGTTCATAAGGTCTCTACCCTCAAAGCCATTTGTGGGTACAGTTTTATTATTATCATTATTGTTGACACAACTTGTAGTGAAGTTTCCACTTTGTAACATCATTGATGTCAGGTCCTAGTATGTTATTTACACACCTATGTATGTCAGACTTTTTCCCTTGTTTTCTCATAAGTTTCTGTATTACTACTACTACTAGATGAATACTAATGCTAGGTCATTTCAATAATATATATTCTGATTTGTGAGACATCTTTTCCTAGTTCTGTGTTTTCTAAATCATTTATATAATGTCTCCCTGTTTTAGTTTTCGTACAACTCTTTACATGAGAAAATATCAAATATTGCTTCCACATATGTTTTAGCCATGTTACATTAACACCATTTGAATTATTCTGTTACAGGATGTGGACCTTCCTGCAGTAAAATCCTCAAGGTAAGATTTGACCCTTTTTATTTACAAGCTTTCTGCCTTTTGTGTTTTGTTCACTTTTGTTCTTAAATAACTGTCACATTTATGTTTTGGCACATATCTGTTGAAGTCTTGAACTAATACAAATGCATACACAGTAAAACTTATTTAAGTGTAATCAAAATGTCAATTAATGCCAAGAAAATTAAGTCCATTGTTTTTAGTAGAACTATGGACAAAATTATTGTGAACTATCACATGGGAGGGGCGCAAATTCCACAGGTGGACAGCTGCAAATACTTGGGAGTGTACCTGGCAAGTAATGCTGGATCGGACGAACAAGTAAATTCCACATCTAGGAATGCATGGAAGGCATTAGATTTTGTAATTAGAATATTGAAAAAGGGGAGCGCTAGGTCCAGGGAAATTGCCTACAAGGCCTTAGTGCGGCCGGTTATGGAATATGGAGTAGCATGCTGGGACCCGTATAGATCTAACCAAATCGTTCCATTAGAAAAAATACAGAAGAGGGCATTAAAATTCATAAAAAGAGGCAAGTATTTTGGGCCTATAAAAGGAGATGAGACTAAATGGGAGGAATTAAGAATTAGGCGTAAAAAACATAGGTTGGTAGCATTATTCAAAGCTAATGCTGGTGTAAAGGCATTGGTGGACGTTAGTGTAAGGTTAGATAATTCGGATTATTATGGACGAAACGATCATAGGTATAAAATTAAGGGTAGAAGATACAGAACCGACGTAGGAAAATTTCCTTTTGTTAATAGAACCATTGAAGAATGGAATGAATTGCCTGTAGCAGTCTTTCAGGGCTGTCCCCTGTCGCTGAAGAAATTTAGAAAAGATCTAGATGGTTTATAGTTTAACTTTTGAATTATAATGGTATATAATATGTAAATAGAAGTAATTAGATATGTTTTAAGTGACTAAAGTAAAATAATATCATGTTTGTATTGTTTATTGTGTTATTGTTGTAAATCTAGTATTTGTAATTTGATTTGTATTCTTAACTCTGCCACCGGGTAGTACCCAATTGCAGTCAATAAATACATACATGCATATGGGACCAACACAAATTTCTAAATTTGACAATTCTAAATTCTCCTAGCCCGCCTCAGTAGCGTGCTGGTAGCTTGTCTGCCTCACGTTCAAGAGGTCCCGAGTTCGAGTCTCAGTCAGGGTGAGTTATCTGGATAAGGTTTTGCGCGGGGTTTTCCCCTATCCTGAAGGACGAATGTCGGGTAACTGTATGCTCTATGGAGCCTGGGCTCATAGTCCGATATGACAACATTGGAGGACATAAATTATTTTAAAACATTCTCCAGTTTTTCCCCACAGCTATATATTGAGTATTTCATTGGACATTTTTATTGACACTTTTCACTTTGAATAGGGAAATGTTTTGAGGCAATAAAGATAAAGCAGTTCCAACAGTGAGGGGATACATCTTTCTCCTCTATTCTGTCACTACGCATTTCTCAAGATCCTGTACATACTTACATAACTCCACTTGATCTTGTGTTTAGCTTTAAAGCTGTCCAGTGATTCTGTAGATGTTTGTTCCTTATTTTGTAACTATTAAATAACCTTCAGCCTCTCACTGTCTAACTTGTACCTGCGCAAAACTAAACACTTAGAATTATCCCAACATAATTTTGTTAATATCTTTATTCCCCATCCCCTTTGTCTTTCCTTTTAAATGCCAGTTTTCTTTCATCTACTCATTGTTTATCATGTTTGGATAAATAAAGTTCCTTCTGTTCTAATGAACGACATGCTCCTGAGACCTTTTCTCCAAAAACATGTGTGACAGTAGGCTTCTTATGTCTCTTTATTGCTAATTTCATCGAGAAATATGTATAAAAAATTTTCAGTTTACAGTTTTTTAAAATGTTCAGTACAGTATGTGGTATTTTGTGTCTTGAAAACATTAATTGATATAATTAAAGAACTTAATTCAAAAGAACTATAAACTGTTTAACGCATCTAAACATACGTAAAATGCATTGTTATATAAAAATAGAATGGAATTACTATTGAAGATGAATGTTGTCTCCCGGGCTTATGGGCCGTGGTCTACAAGTTTTTGAAGGAACTGACGTTTCGCCAGGAGCTGCGCCTATCATCCTCAGGGTTGCTCCGTCCGCTGTAGAAGTGAGGAGTCGAATGAAGCGGGTGTCCGCACGTCCTAATTTATATTGGCTGGAAAGGGGCGGGGCTAAGGCTGATCGCATTGTGATTGGCTCTGGTCGGGAAGTGGCTGTTTCATGTCTTTACTGTTTCTGTATTCATGTGCATGTGATTGAAGTCCCTGTAATGCGGGAACCCAGGCTTTATTTATGCGAAGTGCTTCTTTGCGGTTAAAATTATTTTTGTGTTTAAATATTTCTATTGCTTCTCTCTGTAGGCAGGCCAGGTAGCTGACACTTGATGAGAAGACTGTAGTGTTGTTGGATTGGATGTCATGGCTCCACAGTAATGCATGCTCTGCAACCGAAAATTTTCTATTTGTCCTAACCTGCAGTTTCGGCTGTGTTCTTTTAATCTGGTGGCAACACTACGCATTGTGGTACCAATGTAAACATGGCCGCAGCTGCATGGAATTTTGTATACCCCAGCTGATGAAAGGGGGTCTCGTTTGTCCTTGGCTGAGTTCAGTAGCTGACTGATCTTATGTGTAGGTTTGTATATTACTTTGATACCACAGGGTCGGAGAAGTTTACCAATCCTGTCAGCTACTTTACCTATAAATGGAAGGTACGCCGTCCCGCGTGTGGACTGTTCAGTTTTCTTTGGTCCTGGTCTTGTATGCCGCGCCCTCTGCATCTCTTTTCGTAAAGAGCCGTTGGCTACGAAGGCTCAGTCTAGAATTTTTAATTCAAGCTTTATGTGTTTAATGTAACAAATTCTTTCCGCTCGTTTGCGAAATTTTAACCGCAAAGAAGAAGCACCTCGCATAAATAAAGCCTGGGTTCCCGCATTACAGGGACTTCAATCACACGCACATGAATACAGAAAGAGTAAAGACATGAAACAGCCACTTCCCGAACAGAGCCAATCAGAACGCGATCTGCCTTAGCCCCGCCCCTTTCCAGCCAATATAAATTAGGACAGCGGACGGATCAACCCTGAGGATGCTAGGCATAGCTCCTGGCGAAACGTCTGTTCCTTCAAGAACTTCTAGACCACGGCCCATAAGCCCGGAAGACAACATTCATCTTCAAGACGCCGGCCGTGAAAGCATCAGCTTATAAATTGGAATTAGTGTGTTTTTTCTCTCTGTTGTTCGTGAAAAAGACTGAAACAATTCCTATTTGCAATCAGCCACAGCAAGATATTGCAAGTAGTACACATTGTTCTTTTTCTGCCAGAACTGCCTGGTTTCCTGCATTTCTACTAGTCTTTTACATCTCCAATTGCATGCATATTACAACTTTCGACTTCCTTACATTTTCATGGGGTACAAGTACTTTGTTCTTTGGTGTTGCTTCTACAATTTGCTGTCACTATCTTCTCCAACTTCTATTGTGTTGTATATTAGAGTGTCGCCAAGCAGGAGTTTCTGTTTTCTTATCTGTGGTCTTTGTTTTGAAGACATTCCTCTCCACTTTTGCTCCTTCCTCAACTACAACCAGGCATTTAAAACAGCCGTATTGAATAAATTTAGAATTTTTGAAATGGTCTATTTCTTTGTCCTGGTTTTCATTGGCCAGTAACACATCATTTGGTCAAATAAGTCCATCCCGCCCATGTAAAACTTATACTCCTGCTCTATCTGTGGCCTTGCAGCTTCAATGCGTCGTCTCTTTCATATTATATATGTTGCACTTATCCATAGGATGAAGCAGTTATTTTATGTTGTCCCCAAAGAGTTTCAAATATTGTATTATGTGAGGTTAAGTAGAGTGAGTCATGCACAGAGAAGCTATGTAAGTGGAAATGACGTCACAAAAGTGTTGAATAACAAACTTATTTGGGATTGGTGTGACGCGTATATCGTAAAACGTGGACCAATCAGATATAAAAGATTTTACGTTGCCATGGAGGATATTCAATATTCCTCTAGGGGGGTCGAACTATTAGCGAAATGCTCTTGTGTAGAAGAAGATGAACTGGTGATTCTTCTCCTAACAGTCACCATGAACGGATGTAAAATTCTCTTCTTAAACGCCGTTGTGTGCGGAAGAATATAAGTCTATTCTCATAACAATCATCGAGTATAACTAGATGATCTTTACATTAAATATCATCGCTAGAAGACACACAATTTAATTATTATACACGGTAGTGAACAACCGTATAAAACTTTTGATTCTTGCATGCATCCAGATATAAACGCGTCACATCAAGTGAATCTTGTGTAAGAATAGTGTTATAAATGTTGTATCATACATTTTGTTCGAACTGGTGTTGATTGAAGTAAGGAAATAAAAGTTTCTACATTATTTAATACAGAGAAAAATGATTACTCATTTTACGTAAAATTTCCTTCCGCCGTACCACCCCTGTAAAAGAAGATATCTTGCTCAACCGACTGAAGTCACGCCGAGGTAAGCTGGGACTTCAAGAACCATCTATTCCATCCACCAAAATGTTGCCACATCGAGGGATATAATTACTCCATCACCCATTGACGTTGGGAATCTACCCAAACCACTTCAACCCTGTTCCAAATGGTCACCTCAACGAGGGGCATAATTCGTCATCCATTAATACGATTCGACATAAACCCTGCACCAAATGGCGCCCAAACGGGGACTCGAATAGGCAGAAGGAGGATTACACCACAGGAGAATAAATAGTGTAATGGACAGGTAACTTCGAATCAAGAAAGAAGAAAAGTGAGTACGGAAAAATCTTAATAGATAATTAATAGAAAAAGTGACAAAATTATAATTTTCATTTTTTATGTTATTAAGAAAGGGAAAAATATTACCTAAAATGGAAGGTAAAAAATTAACAGACAATAAGAATAAAAATGTTGGGGAAGGAGTGGAAAGACTAGTTAGTGATAAGAGAGCAGAAATACAAGAAGTCAGGGAAGTAGTGGAAGGAATGATTAGTGATGATGCAGGAACAAGTAGAACAGAAATTATGCAGAGTAAAGATAATGAAATGATAATAGACAGGTTAGAGAAAATGATGAGTAATTTTGATGCTAAAATGGATAATTTAAATGCTAAAGTAGATCAAAGTTCAGAGAAATTAGAAGCTAGGATAGATCAAGGTTTAGGTAACCTAAGAAATGAAATTGAGAAGGGAAGAGAAGAGTGTAGAGAAGGCATAAAATCTTTAAAACAGAAAATAGAATCTCATGATGGAGAAATGTCTAGGTTAAAAGAGATGTTTCAGGAAATGAAAATAAGTCAGGAAAATGTAGTAAAAGATATAAGAAGTGAATTGGCTAAGGAGTCAGAAATCCTTAAGCAACAACAAGTAGAATTTGTAGAAAAACAAAAAATAGAAATAAGGGGAATTAGAGAATAGAATAAGACAAGAAATAGATGTAGTCTTATTAGATAATTCACGGAAATACCATGAGGAAAATATTGAAATACAGAATAATTTTGTAAGAGAGGTAAATAGTATCAGAAATGATGTTAAACTAATTGCTACTGAGGTGCAAACACAACAAGATGAACTAAAAGTTAAATATGATGAAGTCAGTAAGTTGAATAGTGAAATGATTACAAGAATAGATTTGGCACAGGAAAGTTTTGAGAGAGAGAAAGAAAACATTAGCAAGCTGAATCAAGTTGTGATTGCATTACAGGCAAGCAAAATTTCTGAGAACCAGAGGGTAATAAAATCTAAGAATATTACATGTATTGACTTACCTGGTAATTCAGGTAATATTGTACAAAACTTAGAGAATTATTTGGAGAGTGACGATACAGAATCTTTGTCACCTGATTGTGAAGTAAATGGTAATAGACAAATACAAAACATGCACACACATACACAGTTACACAGTCAAGGTAACACAAATTGTACAAATTATTTGTTGCATGACATAAGTCCACCTACTTTCGAAGAAGAATCGGGAGACAATCCCAAAATATTTCTAAAGATATTAGAAGAATATTTTAAAATTAAAAAGATTCCAAATGAATTTAGGATGATGATTGTTAAAAGGTGTTTGAAGAAGAATGCTTTAGAATGGCTGAGGTTAACATTAGCATCACATGAAACGTATAGTATGTTTAGGAACGTGTTTATAAATAGGTTCTGGGGTCCAGAAAGACAGAGAAGAATTAAAGTCGAACTGGCCACTGGTAAATTCGAGTTCAGGAAGGGTGTGTCCATGACTGAATATTTCCTAAAACTTGCTAACAAAAGCAAACTTGTGAATCCAGATATGTCAGAAACCGAGATCGTGAATATGCTAATACGACATTATCCACCACACATTAGAAACCACCTAATTGTGGCTAAGCCCGTCGACTTTACTGATATGATTGAGTTATTATCAGAATTTGAGGCTCATAACCTTAATTCTGATTCTACTCATAGTCAAGTTGATCCTGACAAGACTCATATAGAAGAAAAGCAAGACCAACATTCGGGGAAAATCACAACCATACTAACCAAAACCAAAATAGTTTTAACCAAAATTGGGGCGGGGCACGTTCAAGAGACAACTATGAACGAAGAGAGTACAACCCCAGAAAGACATATGAATCGGTAGTGCCAGGTATAGGAAGGAGAATTCCAAATACTCCTAGGAGGAATTATAATAATAACCAACCTGTGGGAAATGTGAGGAGTAATCAGGTGAATCAACTGAGGTTTTACAGGGGAAATAACCTAAGAACAGGTTATCAAAGTAGAGGAAGAGGAACTAGCATTGAAAACTCTTCATTAAGAGATTTTGGGGGTCCTAGGTTTGAAAGGGCAGACAATAACCTAGAAAGGACACAGGCTCAGGGAATAGAAAGAGAAATAAATAACGATAGTACCAACCCAACTGCTAGTGTAACTACCGACCGCACTAATGCGGAAAACTGAGTACCAAATCATTTTGTGCCTTGGAAAGTGGTTCGGTAGAAATGACACAGGGCAAAATCAAAATTCAAAATTTACCGGAAGATAAGCTTACTCTCTCCAGAAGTAAAGATCGGGAATTAGTAAATCCACCTCAGATTAACCTTCATATAGGTGATAGCGAATATAAAGTATTGATAGACACAGGAGCTAGTTCATCAGTAATAAGTGAGAACCTATTCAAGGAATTACTATCCAAGTTTAAGATTGAATATTTAAACGTGTGTAATGTATACTGTAGCACAGCTATTGGGAAAAAGAAAGATAAAGTTAAATATCAAGCATTAATTCCTGCGCGAATAGATGATTGGAATTTCAATTTTATCGTATTGGTAATACCAAACTTAGCTCGTGATATTATTATTGGCAATGATGTATTGTATGGTTGGCAAAGTGTGATAGATTTCGAAAAACATGAAATGAAGGTCAAAGGAGATAATGAAGTAATAAAAAAAAAAAAAAATTGTTAGAAGAAATTATATTAAAAGAGGATGAGAAGGATAGTATAAATAATGATAGGTTTTTTGTAGAAAATATAATACTATACGAAGAAGATATAATTAATAATGAAGAAGATGATAGTGGTAAAGAAAATTTACTTTTAAATAATAAAGAAAATGAGACGTTTGACCTTGGAGATCATTGTTGCCAAATAAACACATTAAATACCGACACCGAGCGAAAACAAGAAGAGGAAGAAATGATATTCCAAAGAACTTTGAAAGAAAAGTTAGGGAAAACATACAATTTAAATCACGCGCAAAGAGAACAGTTGAGGTTATGTATACTAAAGAACAGGAACGTTTTTAGTACGAAACCTGGATTGTGTAATAAGTACATACATACATTTAAGGTGAACGACATTGCTCCTTATACTCATAAAAGTAGATCTGTGCCTATCGCTATTAGACAACAAGCATCTGAAGTAATAAACGATATGCTAGAAAATGGAATTATAGAGATTTCTAATTCGCCTTACCTACATCCTTTGTGTTGGGTACATAAATCGAACGGAACACTGCGTATGACGATTGACGCAAGAAAGATAAACTCACTAACACAACCCGATCACTTCAGACCTCTTGGAGTTGATGAGGTATTATCAAAAGCAGAACGTGCGTAAATAAAATTTTAAAAGATTGGATACCAAAGTATGGGCCAATAAGAGCAATATTATCAGACAACGCAACGGTTCACCGGAGTAAATTGTTTACTTCAGAGATGAAGAACAATAATATTAAGATGTATTACTCTTCAGCATATTTTCCCCAAGGAAATCCTTGCGAGAGAGTGATGCGTGATTTAGGCTTGTATTTCAGAATTCTGTGTCATTCTAACCACCGAGGCTGGTACAAATACTGCCATATTATCGAGAAAATCATTAACAATACCCCAAACTCTACTACCAAATTTTCACCAATCGAATTAATGACTGGACTACAACCTGAACCTCTAGTAATAAAAGCACCGACAACCTTAAAAGTAGATGAAATGGAATTGAATGAAGAAGAAAAGTGTGCTGAAGCATTTCGAAGAATAAAAGAAAAAGCAGAGAAAAGATTATCAAAGATACAAAGAAAAGGAGCGAAATGGAATCCTGAAATAAATGATAAAGTTCTAGTAAAGACATTTAATATCTCTAGTTCTAAAATCAAATCCTATTGGAAAATGAATTTGTTATATAAAGGTCCATATAAAATAGTAAGAAAATTTGGGGATCATACGTACGAATTAAGAGACGATGATAATAAAATGATAGGAAAATATCACAAAACACTTTTAAAACCATTCAAAAGCCTTGACACTCACCAGAACAAATGATTAAAAAAAAAAAAAAATAATAATATGTTTATGAATTACTGAAAAATGTTTTGTTTATTATTATTGTGTTCGAATAATTTCTGATTTTATATTGTTATTTTAAATTGTATTAATTGTTCATTGTTGTAATAATGTTTAATTATTGGGGCATTCTTTAGAATATATGGAACAATATTATTGGAAGATTTAAGTTAATTTTCCATATATTCTGAAGAGGGGCATCTGAAACAGTTATTTTATGTTGTCCCCAAAGAGTTTCAAATATTGTATTATGTGAGGTTAAGTAGAGTGAGTCATGCACAGAGAAGCTATGTAAGTGGAAATGACGTCACAAAAGTGTTGAATAACAAACTTATTTGGGATTGGTGTGACGCGTATATCGTAAAACGTGGACCAATCAGATATAAAAGATTTTACGTTGCCATGGAGGATATTCAATATTCCTCTAGGGGTGCCGAACTATTAGCGAAATGCTAATGTGTAGAAGAAGATGAACTGGTGATTCTTCTCCTAACAGTCACCGTGAACGGATGTAAAATTCTCTTCTTAAACGCCGTTGTGTGCGGAAGAATATAAGTCTATTCTCATAACAATCATCGAGTATAACTAGATGATCTTTACATTAAATATCATCGCTAGAAGACACACAATTTAATTACTATACACGGTAGTGAACAACCGTATAAAACTTTTGATTCTTGCACGCATCCAGATATAAACGCGTCACATCAAGTGAATCTTGTGTAAGAATAGTGTTATAAATGTTGTATCATACATTTTGTTCGAACTGGTGTTGATTGAAGTAAGGAAATAAAAGTTTCTACATTATTTAATACAGAGAAAAATGATTACTCATTTTACGTAAAATTTCCTTCCGCCGTACCACCCCTGTAAAAGAAGATATCTTGCTCAACCGACTGAAGTCACGCCGAGGTAAGCTGGGACTTCAAGAACCATCTATTCCATCCACCAAAATGTCGCCACATCGAGGGATATAATTACTCCATTACCCATTGACGTTGGGAATCTACCCAAACCACTTCAACCCTGTTCCAAATGGTCACCTCAACGAGGGGCATAATTCGTCATCCATCAATACGATTCGACATAAACCCTGCACCAAGGATTTAGTGCGTGGTTTGATGGCATCATTGTAATGAGCTTTCTATCTATCCATTTAAGAGTACACACATTGCCATCGGGTGAACAAGCATGTCTGAAGATGCTCTACCTTCTTTGCTTAATTCTTTATTACTCTTCAGTCATGCTTGTTTTGGTAATCTGTCTTTCTGTATTGTTCTATTTTACCGGAGGCCTCTCTTGAGAAGCTCATTCATTAGCTTGTTACCTGTAAAGTACTAACCATGACATAGTGTCCTGGAGTGAGACCTTGCGTAATCTGAAGCACTGCAGTTTCACACAAACCAAAATTTCGTGCGCTAATATTCAGGCATATTATCTTCCCCTGGAAAATTTAAAATGTAACACAATGCCAATTGGAATTTGACAAAACAAACACCCGTAGGCCGAACTGGATTAGGTTTGTTAGGAAAATACTGATTCATACTGCAAACTCCAGAAAACAGAACTATCATTTTATCTACGGCAAATGTAGGAAAATGTGCATAAAAATAGACCCTATAGTAATCAGTGACAGCATACTTCATCAAAATCACTACTGGGTCTCTCACTTTCATCTTCATCATTTGGAATAGGATTGTTAGCTACTGTTGCTGGTATTTCAATTTTCTCAATCCCCATCTCTATCACAAAAATCACTTTCAGAATCATTCATATTGGCAAGTACTCATAAATGATTCTTCTCAGCTTTATCTGAATAAAAAATGAAAGCATTTGTTAAATGCAGATACATAAAAATAAAGTTTTTGTTGGTGAAAAGTGTTTGTAATGAATTGCACCAGTTGGACCGTGTTAACTGAGACGCAAAGTACAGAACGCTGGTCATCATGGTAAAGAGGTTCATGAATTCCCAAACATTGCTTGAGGATGTATGTCTTTGAGATATGTTATCCTTTATTATAAATGATATAAAGGGTAAATTATTAAATTAGAAACTCACTGCTGTAAAGTGTTAATTTAGTCTTACCTGGAAGGAAGCGTATGCCCTGATGTAAACATTGTGTCCTCACTTTGTAACAAGTGGTTCACACAACCCAGCAGGCCACGCCGTGGCTCAGTGGTTAGACCGCTTCGCTCTCACCAAGGCGGCCCGTGTTCGATCCCAGGCGACCCCAAAGTGAGATTTGTGGTGGACAACACGGCGTTGGGGCGGGTTTTCTCCGGGACCTCCGGTTTCCCCCGCCATCTCATTCCACCGGTGCTGCATCTTCATCTCATGTATCATCAGTGTCACCGCCTGCGGTGCCATATGTAGTAAAAGCGGGCGTTAAACACTACACATTTCATTTCACAACCCAGTTGGGGGTGAAATGCAACAACAAACTTCAAAAATGTTACCGAGTTATCGGCTGCTGCTGTTGAAGTGGCAAGGACCCATTGCTCTTCTCTGCCATCTGCTGGAGAATTTATGCAAGTTGCAGGACATGATACCGTACCGTGGATCTCAGGGAGATATGGAAGGTTACCATGAATCGATTTAACTAGTATTGTCTCTTATTTTTATGCATGTTTTTTCAGCTTTTCCCAAGGAACAGTTGATGGTGGTATTATTGGCCAATCACAATCTCTCTCTGCTGTAATCCAAGCCGGAGACACAAGTTTATATGACGGAATGGATCATTTTGAATTTGAATATCACAAACGTGATCTTACAGAAATCCTAAATGCAAAGGAAAATGTTCACTCGGAGTTGTATGGGAAATGCAGTGATGAGGGTGATATGCACATACAGTCTCTGTATTTGAAACCCAAAATTTTGGGTAATGTGGGCAAAAGGTCACATCAGTGTACTATTTGTGAAAGGACCTTTACTCATCGGTCAAATTTGGAAGTACATATTCGCATTCATGAGAGCAAGAAACTACACCATTGTAAAGTATGTGATAAGAGCTTTACTTATTTGTCAAATTTAAAAACTCATCACTTAATTCATAAAGGCGTGAAACCACACCAATGTAAAGTTTGTGATAAGAGCTTTACTAATTTGTCATATCTTAAGACACATCAGTTAATACATGAGGGTATGAAGCCTCACCAATGTAAAATCTGTGATAAGAGCTTTACTCAGTTGTCAACTTTGAAAACACATCAGCTAATACATGAAGGTAAGAAGCCATTCCAATGTAAAGTTTGTGATAAGGGCTTTACTCAGGTGTCAATTTTGAAAAGGCATCAGCTTATTCATGAGGGTAAAAAGCCACACGGATGTAAAGTTTGTGATAAGAGCTTTACTCAGTTGTCAACTTTGAAAACACATCAGCTAATACATGAGGGTAAGAAGCCATACCAATGTAAATTTTGTGGTAAAAGCTTTACTAAGTTGTCAACTTTGAAAACACATGAGCTAATACATGAAGGTAAGAAGCCATTCCAATGTAAAGTTTGTGATAAGAGCTTTACTCAGTTGTCAATTTTGAAAAGACATCAGCTAAATCATGAGGGTAAAAAGCCACACGGATGTAAAGTTTGTGATAAGAGCTTTACTCGTTTGTCAACTTTGAAAGCACACCAGCTAATACATGAGGGTAAGAAGGCATACCAATGTAAAGTTTGTGGTAAGAGCTTTACCCAGATGTCAGCTTTGAAAGCACATCAGCTAATGCATGAGGGTACGAAGTCACACCAATGTAAAGATTGTGATAAGAGCTTTACTCATTTGTCAAGTTTGAAAAGACATCAGCTAATTCATGATGGTAAGAAGCCATACCAATGTAAAGTTTGTGATAAGAGCTTTAATCAGGGGTCAAATTTGAAGAGACATCAGTTAACTCATGAAGATAAGAAGCTCTACCAACGTAAAGTTTGTGATAAGAGCTTTAATCATGGGTCAAATTTGAAGAGACATCAGCTAGTTCATGACGGTAAGAAGGCCCACCAATGTAAAGTTGGGATAGGTTTAATCAGGAGTGAAATTTGAAGAGACATCAGTTAACTCATGAAGGAATACCAATGTAGAGCTTGTGATGAGAGATTTACTCATTTATTATTTCAATAATAATTTGTATTAAAAATCGCCATTAAAGAGTTGTCTCAAATATATGCCAGCTCTTAAGTTAATCGGAATAATGCGAGTCACTCGGAGAATTAATGTACTGGTACCTATGCATTCGTAGCTCAATTGGTAGAGCAACCTATGGTGACCGAGAGATCCGTTTTCTAATCCCGACTATGGCATTGAGGTTTTCATTCTGACTCCATCTGTCAAATATTTGAGGTCTTTATTATTTCTAAGATACATTCAATTGCACGGAATACTTAGCCTTTGTGTACACTTAAGTGTCACTATGGAGCTTGACCCGGAGTGTTTAGTAGTCTGAATGATTGTACTTAACGGCTACACGCCTTTTACACAGCAGCGTCATGTATCTGGTTGCTATATTCAGGAATGTGTCAGCACTAGCAGTATGAGTATTCATCAGCCGTCATTCTGTGGCCTCTTCTTCAGCACTTTCCGAGACGCTTTTATTTATTTCATATATTTAAACTTGGTCTATCGCACAGTTTTCGTCATTCAAACGCTTACCAACAGCTCATCCTCCAAGTTTGTGGAACATTTTAATGTAGTAGATGTCTTCAGTTCTCTATTTCAAATTGATTGGCTCAGCGCTGGCTAACATGATTGGTCCCAAATCTGCATAAATGGATGGCCACATCTTTCACCACATTTGTACTGTAGTTACATTATATTTTTTTACTGGGCTTCTGTTCCTCTGAAAGTGAACCCACATAAGTAGATTGCTTCCTGTGTCTCTAGTAGATCCTCCGTAGAGTCATTTCCACATTCGTGCAGCAAAGTGACAAAAGTACCCGTCTATAACGATATATCTGTATCATGGACAGAAACAGTGTTGTCACGTTGGATAGAAGAGTGAGCTCATCAATTTAGAAGCACAAGCGGTAGACTTTTCAAATATCCTTTTGTTATAGTTTCGTCATCTATGTATTCTGATGACTAATAGAAATGTCCCTTGAAACTGCAGGGAGAATATTTCTCTGTCAGAAATGCCTCCTGAGCACAATATTGATCAGTTAAAGCAATGTGCATTGTGTTAAAATCAACATTGGTATTATGATTTGGCCAATCACCATGAGCAGTAGTCCGTGGCTGGCATTTTTGTTAAAGTACGCAGTTATTATTACGTATTCATTCTCTAGTTTATCCCCAAGAGCTTCTTTGTCGTTACTGGCAGATAATTCCTATGTATGAAGTTATTTGCCAAAGAGGTAAATTACATTTGGATTACACTAACCATCAGCGGTTAAATCATCTTTTTATATTAGCTTTCCTTACGTTTTACAAACAATTCTGCATCCTTTTCTTCTAATTACATACATTCTTTGGTATCTAAGAAATACCGCACGCTATGTTCTTTTTCCATTTCAGTATCTAACCTTATCTTGTTGAAAAGAAACCACTGAAACCAAGTTCTTCGCTAAATGCCAAAGGTTCATCGCTTATTAGACTATGACTGGTATTTATGTACTGCAATCTAATATCTTTATGGTTACGTTACTTTTATTCTTTTTCATCTCTTTGAGTTACATATTGTCCATAACGTGCTACTTCTATTTGCTGATACACGTAATTGGTTTTCAGGCGTTATAATGAACAATTGCATTTTGCGGGCAGCCTCGTCCAACTTATTTAAACTATATAAAGAGAATATAATCAAATTAGATACAGCTGTCCCGTTAAAATATTTGACTCTCCCTTAAAACCTACTGTATTTCTAATTCCTCTCGACCTACAAAATAGGTAAGTAGCTGGGTTTTGTTTATTTTTTCAGATTTAAGAAATAAATGAAGATAAGTAATTGCAAGAATCTTATTTCCTTGATATTACAATTCCAAACATCAGGCAGTTCCAACAGTAGGCTTTACAATTCAATGACAAAGAAAACAAATGACAGGCAAGCTGCTTGCAGCTTATTTAGCCGAAATTTAATTTGAATTTTTTTCAGAAGAGTGATAAATGAGTCACAGTACAAGATTTATCAAATGTATAATCTAGTGTTTTTGTTTTCTTATAATTTGATTCTTAGTTTGCTATCCCAAAGACTTATCCACCGTATGACCTGTTCTACCTCTGCGAGTTGATTTTGTTATGAAAGTAAGTGACAAACGTTGGCTGGGTTACAGGATTGCGTAGTGGTAACGCCTTGTGACAAACAATTACTAAAGCAGCATTACTGATATTTACGGCCAAAATTGCACAAGCAGACTTTTTGGAAACATGGTATGCGCAACGGATTTCCAATAAATATAGGGACGTGGAGTATGAATTGGAAAAACTATCAGGAAATAATATCAAAAGAAACTAAAACGAATGAAAATGGAATAGACAACTTAGGAAAATGTACACTTTTGTAGAAGTGCGGAAGTGTAAACGAGCTACAAGAGATGTGTCAACATTGATAAAGAATAAAAAACCAGGAACCAATACTAAAAATGTAATTAAGATTAACATCGATATTTTTGGAAAGAAAGTAACAATATTATATACCTATGGAATAAGTGAAGATGAAAATTCATTAACGGAGCTTGAATTGAATGATTTACTAAATGTTTTAAGCGAAATTAGAACTTCTACGGAAATATTAATGATAGGTGAGTTCAGTGTCGGAACACGTCAGAAAATTAATAATGTTAAGTCAGGCCTTTTGGAGAAAATATTTTAAACTGCAATTAATTGGGATATGTAACCAGTAGTTACTGAAAATGTTAAATGCTTTTTACCAACAGAGATGTACGCATAAATTTACGAGACATCAAGATACTCTGGATTTGTAAGCTATAATGACTATATAATTGTAAAACAATCAGAAATTCAGAACAATGATATTAAAGATTTTTATAGGTCCAACATATGTCTGAGACAATGATGTGATCATTCGTAACCAACAAGTTAACAATAAAGGTGTAAAGCGTGAGTTACTACGAAAACAAGTGTAAGATCCTTAGAAAGTTATATTACTATATAATGATATCAGAGAAGATTAGATGAAAAGCTAACAGAAAAAGAATATGATACAACCGAAGAGTTACATAAATATCTTATAACAAATATATATATGAAGCAGCCTCAGATATTTGGGGAAAAATTAATGATAACAGGAACAAACAGATTTACTTGTGGAGTAATAAGATCAAAGAAGAAATAGAGAAAAAAATTAAATTATAAATACTCAGAGTATAGTATTTAGAACTGAGCTTTAAAATGCACGAACTTGAATTGGAAAACAGGTATCAGATGGGAAAAGTAAATTTTGAGACGAAATATGTAATGAAATACAGAGCTCAATGCGGTAAAAGGTGTACGGGATCATGGAATATTTTAAACAACTTTACAAAAATACCACAAACAGGAAACAACTACGCTATATTCCAGCAAAGATATGGAAGAAGGATACTGAAGAGACTTTTACAATAAGATAGATATGAATTTACAAATGAACCAATGTAAGAAAACCTTAATTTAAATTCTGAAGTTAAATTACTAAAACAATTAAATGTCCCGATATATTTTGAAAGAACATGGTTTTCTTTGACTGAAAATGCAGACAAAGCTTCGTGAAACCTATTTAAATTAGAAAGAAGTGTTAACATCGTTTTTTATATTAAGTGAAGTTTTTGTTACAAATTGTTATATTTGGATAATATTCAGTGCTTCACTTTAGCTGGCTTCATTTTATACGTAAGTACATTTTTGTTTGTACATTTAGTAATGATTCAGCAACTTTGAGGAAATTATTGGAAGTTTTAGAAAAAGCATTTGAAAATAAAGTAATTTTGGATGCCACATATTAGCTATATGTAAGTGTATCATCTACAGATAGAACTGGTAAGAATGTACAGACAAATTCTAAGTTATAAAAGTTGTAGTTTGTCACTAACGATTTGCAACACAAGCTTTACAAACTTGGTAAACTAATTACAGATATATGGGGATTCCCATCGTTAATTCTACAAGTTATACCTTAAGTTCAGCAGATGATCACATGTTATAACCCAACACTATAAACATTTAGAATGTATGAGTTGCCGGCTTACTGATTAATTGTTCAATGGACATTAATAATATTTCGTTTAACTTATGATCTGTAACATTTGTAAAACAACTTGTTATTAACAGCCATTTCTGTTACTATCTCGTTAGCCCCACTCTTTCCATATCTCCCTCTCTTACATATCTCTCTCTCTTATCCTAAAGCATACGAGTTCTCCTTGGCTATAGTCGCAAGTAATCTCCAACTGAATTTTCTAAACTTTTATGGATAACGCAGCTGTTGAAATCAAAATTGGAACATGAATAATACGTCAAGAGTTAATTTGAACACTGTCACCCTCTTCGTTGTTGACGTCTTCCAAATTTATGACAATAGGCTCCAATATCTCGTCACGTGCTATTTCTTTCCAAAATTCGTCTTCTTGTAGTTTATCTGCATATATGACGCAGTTTTCCCAGTTTTTGTATCTTAGCTTGTCAACTTCTTTGTGACTGACTCGTTCAATGTCAGTCAGACAGTTTAAAGGTATTGTCATTGTTTTTAACACCACCCTCGCCTTTATTTGACCCTCACTAACTCAAATGGATTGTATTGTCAAAATTAAGGGGCCGGCGGATTACCTCGTGTCTTATGTCTATTGTATTTCAATTGCACTTCGTAATGGCTTTTTAAAGCGAAGAACTGAATAATACTGATTTGAACTCTCTAAAGTAAATAAGGGACGCAATTATAAAGATAAACATACACATACATTCGTCCTACATGATTTTGGTTCTCTGTTCTGTTGAAGAGATGAGGAACCTATCTCTTTTTCATTTCTTTTTCCAATCATACGATCTAGCATTCTGTGCTATGTTCTCTCCATATTAGTCACTTGAAAGTTCATCGCTGTCTTTCAAATGAAATTTTTGTATAGTTCCAGAAGCAAATTCAGAAACTGCATCATTGGGTCACTGTATGTTTTATAGTGTCTTTGGTTTACATCACTTGTTTTTAGTTCTGAAACTGAAATAAGATTATTGAAGGTAGCGCAATTTTTATATTCCTAGCCTTGTCCATCGAACCCTTTAATTTTTATTTCTGTTACGGTTCAGTGTAACGATCCCCAAATTTTACATCATGATCAAACTCAGCATAATATCCTTCGACATATTCAACTGCAAGCTCATCACTTCCTTTTTGTTATATTTAGTTACTATGTTTATGTTTTCTGGTGAGCAATCTCCACATCTTTATATGTAATGGTTATCATCTAATGTTCTTGTACATTTTCCATCCTTACTTTGTCCGCTGCATGTAACACAGATAAGTTTTTGTATCTGCATATCTATAGACATTTCATTACAATAAAACATTTGTAAATAGCAACCCGCACTTCATTGTTATTTCATCCAAAACATTGTTTCCTCCAGTTACAGTCTTTACAATACTTTACAGTTCCTTTTCCCAGCTGAATGGAACCCAAACATGTAACACATAATGCTTTGCATTTATAATCTTTGTTTACGAATTGTTTCACTTCGATCACAGCGTAATGGCATAGGAATTATTTTCAGATTTGTTTAGATATATAATTTTATTGTCAACCCTTAAATGGCAACTTAGCTGTTCCCTAATCATCAGAACAGTGGCCTCGACAATATCTCGCTTTCCTATTCCTTTACGAGGTAATATGAATGCTTTGGTGCACACGTTTTTAAGACATGGTTCAACTTTTGTAAAAGATGAGAGAAAATCTATTTAGGTTTTCAGACAAATTAGTTTTGGTCTTAGCTTTCTCAATGGCCCCTCCTATCTCTGTGTTTTCTAGACATAGATTTTCCACATTACAACAGTCGTGGGTACACCCTCCAGCACTCCCCGGTCGGAGAGGTTTGTTTGCTCTAACGAGGCTGAGGGCTATACCGACGGTAGCTATGCTACCAGAAGAGTCACCCATGTCGGGCAGGTCCCATGCGAAGGAGCCAGACGAAGAACGTCCTACAATGAGCTATCTATCATACCTATCCTGTTTGCATCCCCTTTTTCCCTAACAAAGCCAAATTGGTAGGCATCGTGGTGAGGACTGAATGACATCGGGGCTAGATGGTGTCACCAACGATCCCCTTGGGTCAGCAGATTGGGCCCTATTGTATTGCGACCTTCTACGTCTGTAGGGTGCTGCAGGGATAGTGATAGATTATCCCCCATGCTCGTGGGACAATTGAATCGGACAAATTTAGATAGCCAGAGTGCTCCTTAGAGACTGGACTGTGATAGAAGCACGGTAGATCGGGCCCTCGCAATAGAACCCGGTGAATCAGAGAGCTCATTTATTGGGGACTCAGGTTCTGAAGGGGGAAATTCCAGCCGATAGTTGTAGGCTAGATAGCTCCCTAACGGGGCACGCCAAGGCCGAATCCTCTAAGGTCTAGCAAGAGGAGGAACCAGAAGCTGACGAAGGTAAGTTTATCGATCTAGGGAAGCTAGCCAATAATGTGGGGTCTCTAAAGATTAAGAAGAAAGGGAAATCTGGAGCAGAAGAAGAGCAGGAGGAGGCTAGCCGGGCTAGCGGCGGGGGAGCTGATGGTTAACTGTGCGTTCTTCTGAAGTCGTCGGGTCTGCTCTCCCGGACCCCTCTAATAAGGGAACTACCCCTCCTGCGCTTAAGAAGGGACCAAGTCCTTCAACCACACCGGATGAAGGCAAATCATTGAAACGGCCTAGGGCCGAGTATTCAAGGGTTGTACGACTGGCCTAAGAATGGCTATCGTGCATGACGGCTATCCTGAGGCACAAATAACTCTGGAACAGCTAGCGAATATCCAGACAGCTATCGGCATGCTTGTTAATGAGCTACCGGACGTTTCTGACCTGGTTCCTAAGTTTGCTAACTGCTACCTGGCTAAGGGAGCAGCCATAGAGAGTCCTTGGTCTTGGCTTTCAGGTATGGTGCCCAACATGAAGGAGTGGGAGAGCTCCAACATAAAAGTGGTTGGTGGGGATTTTCTCCCTAAGTATAAGAGGTTGATGGTCTGGATCCCAGGAACCCCAGTGGAGACGGGCGCCATGTTTGGACGTTTGGTTCGTCAGGACCTGAACATTGAGACGGGGCAGTGGAGGGTGTTGGGGCACAAGTTGGAGCCCAGAGGGTTCGACTTGTGAACAACATAGACTCGGCTGCTGCAAAGGAAATCCTCGAAGGAAGAAAACGAAAGCTCTTTTGCCTCACGTGCCTCGCAGTGTTCACCTACCTGGGGGATGTAGCTAAGAAGGAGGAAAAGAAGACAGCATAGATGCATATGGTGAGTACTTCAAATGTAATTCACTTTGTGCAGGCCAACCTACAGCATAGCATCGTAGCATCTAGAGTGCTTGTGCGATGGCTAATGCCTAAAAGGATACAAATAGCTCTGATATAGGAATCATGGATTCGTGAGGACCGTATCATGGGGCTGACAGCTGCAGACTTTTCTATCTTTAGTGTTCGCACTATAGATAGGCCTAGAGCATGTATCCTTACAAAGGATCTGAACGCATGGGTATTACCACAGTTCTGTTTTCAGGATGTGGTAGTGATTATCGTGAGATATACAGAGGAAGGTTCGGAGAGGAAAGTAGTAGCCTGCTCTGCATATTTTCCTTATGATTCAGAGGGTCTTCCTGCCCCTAGGAAGTTCGAGGACCTAGTTACTTGCTGTAGACGGGAAGGACCTGAATTGTCGGTTGGCTGCGATTCCAATCCCCGCCATAGGATTTGGGGCAGTACCAAGGTTAATTCAGGGGCGAGTCTCTTGCAAACGACATAAGTGCACGGATTTTGAAATCCTGAATAACGGCAAACGTACCTGCTAAAAATATAGCCTTAGGGCCCATAGGCATCCTGGGAGAAGTCATTGGCCGGCGGGTTGGTAATGGAACACGCACCTCGGATCACAGACATAGAATTTCAATTGGCAGGCCCCCTCGATACGAGAACCTTCGGGGTCCCTGGGAGGACTGATTGGGACTCCTATAGGGAAGACCTTGGACCGCAATCGCTGGGCGAATCCCATAAATCTTCATAGCAGGAAAAACTTGGGGGACTGCATTGATTGGTCCAGTTCTGTCCTCAAAGCTTCTTTTGATGTAACTGTCCACATAAAGTGGTTAGGACAGTGAATGGAAAGTTCCGATGCACATCGATCTTGAGCACATTTGGGAACTCCACGCGGCGGCTCTATAATAGAGCCAAAGATAAACGTGATACAAAGGGCTAGGACATTGAAAGGGATGCACTCCGCAACTATAAGCAAAAATGAGGAAATCATCCAGGGAAGCTGGGGGAGATTTGTCAGAATATAAACGACCTACCAAGTATGGTTAGGTTGCATATGATCTTAATGCAGGTTCCAAGAACAATTTTAGCTTCACTTGGGACCTTCTATGGGACATTTACTGTCTCTGAGGAGCACACTTTACGAAATTTAGTAGACACATTTCCTTGGATCACAGGTAGTTAATGAGGAGGCTGTTTCTGGTCAAGCTTGCCGCCCTGTTATGCAGGATTGGCGAACTGCCAAAGAAATTTTCACCTATAAGCGTATAAAGTGAGCAATCCAATTTTTCCCCTTGCAAAAGGCCAGGGATGGATTGGATTTACCCGACTCTGCTTCAGCAAGGACAGGATTTACGCATTCCAAACCAGGTATGAATTTTTAGAGCTTGTCTTGTGATTGGTTACGTACACCCATTATGTGACGGCAGGACTAGTTTTCATTTCTAAGCCCGGGAGGAACTCTCAACTTGGGCCTAAGGATTTAGACATATTAGTCTGACTTCCTGTCTTTTAAAGAATTTGCAAAGGCTATTAGATACGCATATAAGAAGACTTTATATATATAATGAACTTTATATATATATAATGAACTTTATATATATAGTGAAATGTCTCTGAGTACTGAATAACATGCCTACCAATCTGGCAAATCGGTGGATACGGCGCTTCATCAGCTGATTTTGAGGGATGTGGAAGTGCTTGACCGAGGAGAGCTGGCTATGGCAGTATTTTTAGGCATAGAGGGTGCCTTCAATTTTACTTTGATGGATTATAGCATCTCTGGAGGGCCGCCGGATAATAATGTCGCCCAACCAGAGTAGCTTGATGTGTACTACGCCCAGAGGCTGCCCTCAGGAAGGTGTCTTATCTCCACTCATTTGGTACCTGGTGGCAAATGAGTTACTCGTGAGGCTCAATGAAGGTGGAGTATATGCCCAAGGCTACACAGATGACATGTGCAATGTCGTCAGAGGCAAATTCAAGTTTCATGCAAAATGCCCTTGGAGCTGTTGAAAGGTGGTGCCGTGAGGAAAAGGCGGTTTGACAGCTTGTGCGAGCCGATTGTTTTTTGGGAAGAAGTGGCTTTGATCCGGTCCGTCAGGTGTCTGGGCGTTATACTGGATTCTAGGCTGACGTGGGAGGGCATATTGGAAATAAAGTACTCAGGGCCTGAAATAATTTGTGAGCCTATCGGAGGACCCTTGGTGTGAGGTGGGGACTTAAACCACGAGTGTTTTATTGGCTATAGGTCTCCATTGTCATGTCCTCCATCACTTATGCTGCGGTGGTATGGTGGCCTTGTTTTAGGACACAGGCTACCAAAAACAAACTAAATAAGGTCCAACGCCTAGGATGTTTGGGGATTACAGAGGCCTTGCGCACCATCCCACTCAGTGCTCTAGAGGCACTGCTTGGTTTGCCTCCTCTGGATATGTTTATACAAGGAGAGGCCGGGGTGACTACTCAATGTCTCTGGAGTTTCAGCCTTTGGTCTTTTAAACATTCGTTTAAGGGACACAGAGAGATATTGAACAGGCTTCAAAAGTTCTGCATTTTCCTAGAGATGTGTTGCGACAGTATGAAGCCTATTTATAATTTTGACTGGGATTGGCATTTATGGGCCTAAGGCGACGTTGTGGTTCTCACTGAGATGTTATTCCACAGGATTCCAGGGCGAAATGTATGCTATTTGGTCTGTATTAATCACACCTTAGAGAGGCCTAGGCAGCATGGTCGGATTAGAATCTGTTCTGACAGCCAGGCTGCCCTGAAGGCACTATGTGCTACCACAACGAGGTCTAGATTGGTATGAGAATGCTAAGAGACCTTGAATAATTGCTGTTCTTGCCGACCAGTTCCTCGGCATGCTGGGATCACAGGAAACGAACTAGCTGATAGGCTAGACAGGGAGGACTCGGCCAACAGGTTTATTGGTCCAGAAACTGTCGTTGGTATTACCCAAAGGAGGGCCACGTGTGTTTTCCCTGAAGGAGTATTACTTCAACATGGCACTTCATGGCGTAATCTTGCTACAGCTAGGTAGGCTGGATCTATGATCGAGGGACCTGGCAAGAAGAACAACAGGCTTCTACTAACCTTTAATTGCGTACAACTTAGAAGTTTTGTTGGCATATTGACAGGGCACAACACCCTAAAGAGACGCCTGCATGTAACGAAGCTTAGTACAAATCCAACATACAGGAAGTGTGATGGAGGGAATGAGTCTTCTCTACACTTATATAGTAAATAATTTTAAATTTTCTTTACCTTATAGTCGTTCATATGCTTATTGTTTGCCTTCACTTATCTTTTACAGCATTGCGAAAGTGCACCTCTTATTCCTTTTTCAACCTTTTAAGTCATGTCATAATCATGTACCAATTTGAGAGGTTGTTTTGTCATTTTAACATTGCGTCTCAAGATAAACCGTGTGCTGTAAAATACCAAGAAGGATTCAAATCATAATGTTTGTCCAAGTTTTCGAACATTTTCAAAGATATTAGCCTGTAACAACACACCAGCTTAAAGATAAAGGTCATGATATTCACCAAGATTCTTCAGATTTGCTTTTCCCAAACTAACTCTGCATACTCATAACATTCTTCAGTTATATCACAGTCATTCAGTTTGTCATAAAACGCTTCTTTTGCGTATTTCTTCCAAAAATCCATGCAATTTTAAGGATAGACACCTTTTATGGTCACCAAATGGAATAACTCTTCGGAGAAAGGTGTTATGTTTCACATTGGAACTCTTATGAAATTTGTGGAAAGTTTATCGAGTCAAGAAGCCATAAACTTGAAGCCATAAGCTTCATTTACTAATTTTCTGTAATGTTTCCGCAACGGATATATCTGTCTGCATTGTTTTGGAATGAAGTCTACTTTCTTTTTGTTATATTCATGTTCTTTCAAAATTAAATGAGAGTTACGTCGAGATATATTATAAAAATAAATTGGCACAAAGGTGAGATGCTTCAGTTTTAGGTTACAATTATTAAATAGTGGATTTATATATTTTCCAGTCAAGTGATCATGATGATCAACCTTTTTAAACTTTTGTAAATAATGGCATTTGCTCATCGTACATTCTTTTGAATTAGCATTTCCTGATTGTTCTTGAGGCGTTAGTGGTTTCATTTCTTCATTTTCAGAATAGTTCCTTCCAATTCTTTCAACTTCTTCTTTCATACATTCGATAAAGTTTTTATGACCATTTGGCCTACAATAAACAAAATGATCTTTATAAAGTCTACTTATGTACTTGATGTAATAACAGAAGCCACTTGGTTCACGTTTTTTATACTTCATTATGTATAAAGATTCTGGATTTTGTTTTACAATTGGCCATTTTAACAATAAACTTTCAAAATAAGCATAACTAACAAATGGAGCTGTTTGTGTATTTTGGTACCTTTGGAAATTTACATGAGACTTTTACTGGCAGTTCAACTTTTAATGGTTTGTTCACTAAGCAATGTTTTGTATGATAATCCAGCTTTTCTTTACTGCTAAAATGGAGTAAACACATATCACATATAAATGTTATTTCAAGCTTTCAAATTTGTCTAGAAACAAGTCCACATAACGTTTTTATCCAACAATAGTGGGAACTGCTTTCTGTCCTGAGATACAGGAGATTTATATGTTTCTTATTTGCAAGTCGTAAATTTTAATGGACTCACTTGATATTTTTCAGAAAATGAGAAAAGATTAATGGATACTTCAATTCTAAATATCAAGTTTTGGAATATGATCAATTTAAACTGGAAAGGAAGTATTTTTTAAATTCTTTCACATATCCCTTATAATGACTTGTTCTATCTGGGTTTCTATGTGCTGGATTTAATGCAGACGCAGTGGCCCACAGAAGACATATTTGATCGTTACCTTGTACTTTGACACAAGCTTTCTTATTTCTTGTAATTTTCTGGTAATTCATCATATGATGAACCTCTTAATAGAACATAACTGTTATTTGCTAACTGTATACCAATAATCCTATTGACTGACCAACCAGATCCTCGTGCTTGAAAATTAGTCGTTTGTTAAAATATCTCGTGTGGGATCTTTTACCTTTTTAGCCACATCGCTTTATCTAGTGATTGAAAAATATTGTGCCTGGAATGTTCTTGAACTTCTTCGTTTGCATGTATTTTGTATTCGCAAAGCAGCTGAGAGTTAAATTTAAGACCGTCATGTATTTACAACTGATCTCTCAAAGTGTTAATAATCCCTCCTATCGAACCATGCAAGGAAACATTTGCAGCAAATATGCTTAGATTGTTCTCAAAATTTAGTGTTTTTAATTTATGCTAATGTGCCTTGTTAATTAGGTGTTGATTAACTGTTTTTCTTTCTTTTTGCTTGTCAAATACATTGGTAGAAAATGAAATTATTGATTTCAGTTGCTTCGTGTTATCATCTTTTTGGTACAAAAATACTTCGGTAGAAAATGGAAATATTGCTTTCAATTGCTGACTTTCTTTATCTTTTTGGTTCCGAAATACATTCGTGAAAAATGGAAATAAGGCTTTCATTTCCTTAGTCACATCATCTTTGTGGTTCCGAAATACTTCGGTATAAAATGGAAATATTGCTTTCAATTCCACAGATTCATCATATTTTTTGTTCCGAAATACATTGATAGAAAATAGAAATATTGCTTTCAATTGCTTTGTTTTATCATCTTTTTGGTTCGCAGAAGCATTGGATGAAAATGGACATACCGTTTTCAGTTTCTTGGTTTCATTTTTAAACATTTCACCATCGTTTTTGTGTTATAACGTGGTCATAATTTCTAAGGATTGTTCACCTTCTGATGATGGCTGATAACAAATGTAATTAAAGTGTGAGTGAGTGTGTGGTGTTTAAGGGCCCGTCGACAACAAGGTCATTTGGGCCCCAAGTCAACACTAAAACCTAAAAGCTATAAAAAATAGCTAAAAAGGTAAAATGTAATAAAACCACTCAACTGTTAAAAGGACATAAAAACCATCTAAAACTTATAATTTAAAATCTCTAAAATTAATAAATATAAAATGCAAGTTAGACTTGTTTGTTAAAACCGATTTTAAAAACAAACCGCAGTGCCTTGTCCACGGCCACTGGGTCGTTCCCTAAAATACCGTGCAAGTTAGCTCTTAGGCCCAAAGACTGGCGAACGCGGGTGTATTGCGGGCAATCCAGCAATACATGCCGCTCGGTGAGAGGCACTGCACACGGAGCACACACAGGGGCCGGTTCCCCTCTTAATAGATGGCCATGCGTTGCACGTGTGTGCCCAATTCTCAACCGGGTGAGTATCACCTCGGCCCGCCGGTTATCTCTGCAGGAAGTTGGCCAGGGTTGTACGCTCTCCTTTATCGCCCGGAGTTGTGTGCCCTCCAAAGCTGTCCAGGATTGCTGCCAAGCAGATAGCAGTTGGCGACGAAAAAACGTTGCACATCCTGGTACGGCACCGTAGTTGTTATACTCCGGGGCAAACGGCAAGCGGACTTAGCAGCCGCGTCCGCCTCCTCGTTCCCGGAAATCCCAACATGGCCTGGGGTCCAAGTAAAAACAAAATTGTATCCCCGACCGAGCATTTGCGAGATCTGGGTCTGTATTTTTAAAACCAGTGTGTGAGTGGCAGTGTGCTGTTGCAAGGCCTGAAGCGCACTTAGGCAGTCAGTGCAGACGATAAAAGAGCCAGGAGCTAACTTGCAAATAAAAAGGAGCAAATAAAAGATGGCATACAGCTCTGCTGAGAAGACCGAAGTGGAGTCCAGAAGTCGAAATTTATTAGCCTCACCGTTAATGAAGAATGCGCAACCCGTAGCGTTACCTAACTGGGAACCGTCTGTAAAGACCGGAACATAGCTAGGGTAACGGCCCAGTAATTCGGCAAAAAGTTGTTGGAACACCGAATGTGGAGTAGCGAGTCTAGAGTTGTTTGAAAGAGCGAGATCGAACCGCGCACGATTGAGCTGCCATGCAGGATAGGGGCAGATGGACGACCTCTCCACGCGAGGCATTCGGAGGCCATGCGAAAAGGATGATTGGGATAACTTGCCAACTTCGAAACGTATGAGCAGAGTAACAGCGAGCGACGAATATGGAGTGGAGGTTCGCCTGAGTCTGCATACAGGCAGTCGACTCGACTGGTGCGGAAAGCTCCTGTGGCAAGGCGGATGCCAGTATGATGCACAGTGTCTAAAAGGCGAAGTTTAGAGGCGGTCGCTGCGCCATAAATAAAACTGCCATAGTCCAGCTTGGACCGAAACAGAGGGCGGTACAACCTCAACATTACCGTGCGATCGCCCCCCCAAGATGCTCCAGATAATACCTTCAGCACCCGAAGACAACGATCGCAAGAGGCTCGAAGGTGACGAATGTGGTGCTCCCAATTGAGTTGTCGGTCCAAGTAGAGGCCCAAGAACTTCAGGTGCGAGACAAATGGCAGGGGTGTGCCGTTCAAATGAAGATCAGGAGGCGGGTGAATACCTCGTAGGCGGTGAAAGTGGATACACTGCGTCTTCGTAGCTGAAAAACGGAAGCCGGTTTGAAGCGCCCAAGCTGCTAGCTGGGTAATGGTCAGCTGCAGTTGGCGCTCAATGTGATCTATGTTGGCAGACCTATAATAAACTGCGAAGTCGTCAACATAGAGGGATGATGGAATTCCACTTCGAACGGCACTAGTGATGCCGTTAATCGCTACGGCAAAAGGGGTGACGCTCAAAATTGACCCTTGAGGTACGCCGTTCTCCTGTATCCGCTCCCGTGATTTTGTGTTTCCTATGCGAACCCGAAAACGGCGAAGTTTTAGAAAGTTGCATAGGAATTCAGGTAGATGACCACGCATACCGTAACCATGTAGGTTACGGAGTATGCCGTACCGCCAAGTGGTGTCATAAGCCTTCTCCAGGTCGAGGAACACGCCCACGGCGTGCTGTTTCAGTAGAAACGCATCGGAAACACCCCTCAAGGCGTGTTAGATTGTCGACACTTGAGCGATGGCGACGAAAACCGCATTGCAAGTTGGACAGATGGTTATGTTTTTCTAGCCACCAATTTAACCGAGCGTTTATCATTCGCTCCAACGTCTTACAGATGACACTCGTTAGGCAAATGGGGCGGTAGCTAGATGGTAGCGTGCGGTCCTTTCCGGGTCGAGGGATGGGGATGACGATACCCTCTCGCCAGGAGGAAGGGAAAACCCGCTCATGCCAAATGCCGTTATAGATGTTTAAAAGGAAACATCGCGCCTCAGATGGAAGATGTAGCAGCATCTGTCGGTGTACGTCATCGGGACCTGGAGAAGAATCCTTTGCTAACGCCAGAGAATGGGCGAGCTCGGCTGCGGTGAAAGGTTGATTGTACGGCTCGGTGCAGTCACTATTAAAATTAAGTGGTATCCGCTCCGCCTTTTCCTTAATAGGCAGGAAGAGAGCGTCATAGTGGGCAGTTCGGCTAGTAGCAGCAAATATGGTAGCTAGGGCTTCAGCCATGTCCTGCTCGGTGGTGCACATGGAACCGTTGATGGCAAGGCCGGGAATTACCGTCCGGCGATACTTGCCATACATCCGCCGAACAGCTGACCATACTTGTTGGGTAGAGCTGCGCCGGGAAAGCGAGGACACATAGGCTTCCTAGGATTTACGCTTTGCGTTGCGCAGTATAATGCGTGCCCTAGCGCGAGAACGTTCGAAGGCGACGAAGTTCCCTTCTGTCGGGTGCCGCTGAAAAACGCGCCAAGCACGTTTGCGTGCTTTGACAGCCAAACTGCATTCCTCAGACCACCACGGTACAGGGGTACGACGTGGTGTAAGTGAACCTCGAAGAATGCTGGATTCTGCTGCGAGCAGGATCGAGCAAGTAAAATATTCGACCATTTCGTCGATGGTGTCGAAACCATCGTCGATGAGATGTATGAGGGATTGGAATTTTCCCCAGTTAGCTTTGGAAATAATCCAGCGAGGATGTCGAGAAGGTACACATTGGCGGCCAGAAAAATGAATGTTAATGGGGTAATGATCACTGCCAAAGATGTCGGAAAGTACTGACCACTCAAGTAGTGGTACTAATGACGGACTGCAGAAAGAAAGGTCTAGTACGGAATGTGTACCATAAGCGGATGATAGGAATGTCGGGTCACCAGTATTTAGCAGAAGCAGGTCAGACTTATCGAAGACGTCTACGAGGAGGCATCCACGGGCGTCATCTGTGTCTGATCACCAGAGCGTGTGCTTGGCATTAAAATCTCCCACAAGGAGTAGTGGTGAGGGGAGCTGAGCCAATAGCGCTAGAAGATCCCGCTCTGGAACTATACTGAGCGGTGGCAGGTACATGTTACAGATGGTAAAACTGATGCTCTCCAGTTGTATCCGAACGGCCACAGCCTGCAATGGTGTGGTGAGAGGAACGTTGGCGGCTGAGATGTTAGGCGCCACTAAGGTAGCAACGCCACCGCTTGCACGCATACCTGCAAGAGGGTCGCTTCTAAATGCAGAAAAAGAGTGAAGGTGTAACGAGTGATTGGGATGTAAGTGGGTTTCCTGGAGGCAAATTATTGACGGTGACCGTTGAGAAACTAAATGTTGTAGGTCTTGAGCACGAGCTCGAAAACCATTGACATTCCACTGGATTATTTCCATAAAGAGTTTTTAATGGGCCGTTCTAACCTTTTTCTTGACCTTGGCTGACTTGGGCCCTACGATTCGAAAATCGTTAGCCTCCTGTGACTCCGCTGATGATCGGGAGTCAGAACTCCTACGGCTCGTAGAATGAGACCGGGATCTAATAGAAGGCGAGCGACTTCGCGATCTATGTTGTGGTCGGGATCGGTTTTTCACATTTACCACGGGATGGTTGTTACCCGCTGATGGCTTGGTGGCTGGAGTCTGTACGGTTGAAGCGGATGTAGTGCTGGTGGATATACAAACTGTCTGAGACGTAGGTTTAACGGCTAGAAAGTCAGTCTGGTTGGATGCGTGGGCGACAGGGACGTGTTGCACAGCAACAGTGGTGTTGGGAGTACGGCGAGCTGCTGATGCATATCCAGTAGTAGTGGTAGCAGGCTTTAGTTGCTCAAAGCGCCGTCGTGCCTCTGGAAAAGTCAGGCGTTCCTTTACACGTAGCTCCTGAATGCTCTTTTCGTCCATCAATCTTAGGCACTGTCGCAAACTGGAGGGGTGACTGCCGCCACAGTTCACGCAACAGGGTGTTCGACTGCAGTTTGGATCCTCGTGCTTCGGTAGGCCACATTGCTCACAAAGAGCAGGATTGGTACATGTGACCTTAGTATGTCCGAACCACTGACATTGGAAGCAGCGCATGGGGTTCGGGACATACTGGCGGACGGTAGCACGTTCATAGCCGCAATATATGTATTCGGGTAACTTCGTCCCAGCAAAAGTTAGAAATACCGTACGTAATGGGTACTCCTTGCCATCTTGTTTCCGTGTTAGCCGGTACGCCTGACAAACAAGCTGGTCAGAGAGGCAACTTACTATTTCTTCATTTGCAAGACCATCTAGGCTGGAGGTGGTGACTACTCCTCTACAGGTGTTAAGTGTTTTGTGTGGGGCTACCCGGATAGGGTAGGAGCCCAACAAAGACGCTTTTTGCAGTTTACTAGATTGGTCTGCACTTGTGGTCTCTAATAGTAAGCTACCATCTCGGAGACGCGTAGCGTTTTTGACAGGGCCACTGATCTTATCCAGCTCACGCTTTATATAAAAGGGACTAACATCTTTAAACGTTTTGCCATTACATGCCAAGGTCATTACCAGAAAAGGGTCAGTGAAAGAGGTTTTGCGCGGAGACATGATGATAGAGACCCCCATCCGGAACCGTCTGCGTCAGCCTGCCATCCGGGGGTTAAAAAAGAAAGACACCGAATCTTCACGGTCTGTGCCGTCATGGGGACCTCACCCATGACCGATCTCATTTGTACCTCAGAAAAGCTACCCTTCCACATCCACTGCTTGTCCGTATGGGTAAACCGTTCACCACGCACACCCCGGCTTTATGCCCCTACCACAGGAATAACCGCCTGTGGCTCCCCACTTTAGGCCGCGCTGCGCATAAAGGGCACACGCGGATTCAGGGGACTTGTGGTTGATTACACCGGGGTTCCGTCAGCGGTAACACGTCCGGTCCGTGATACTAACCTAACGGCAACACGGCCGTCGGGAGATTAACACAGACCGGGCCCTCAAGGAGCTACGTGGGTGTACTTGACGGTGTGGACGGGCTCCGCACCTAAGGCTACACATAGGGGCAGTGCGAAGGGTCCGCTCAACCTTCACTTTTGAGACCTCCGGAGAGCACACATGTCGGAAGCCGCGCTGAAAACCGTGGGACAGAACCACGGAGATAGGAGAGATCCCTGCTGGTGAGACAGGAGTTATAAACCTAAGACCTTAAGTGCTAATAATTATAATAAAAAACTAGAAGAGGAAGAAGGTGATGCATACTGATCAGCAGTAGCACAGCGTGGCACAGTTGATGGAGGTGAAGGGGATGAAATGAGTGTGAGTGGCTAGGAACCCCGGGATCGCCAATCTCGTACCTACCGTAGTAGGTCCCTGGGGGAAAATACCAGAACCTCTTCTGCCAGTTTTCGGGGTTATTGATGGGCCTTCTCGGCAGCCGTAGCGGTCGTGGGGTACACCAAGTTCCCACCATACGTCACCCCATCAGTCAATCCCCTACTTCCTGTTGCCCAACCCTCGGGACGAGGACCGCAGAGGTTGGATTTTGAGGGACATGTAATTAAATTAGCCTTTGTTAATTATGATATCGATTCAGATTGATCCTTCTGCAATAATTACGAAGTTGAGTGACTGGAAATGTGTATGTATCCCTCCATTTATAAGGAGACCCCTCCGGATTTGCATTGTCGGGGCGGGGGGGGCACTCATTATGCAATGAGTCAGATTGTTAGATGTGTGAGCAGTAGCAAAGAGCTGCATCATGCCAAACCGGAAGTCGGGTTCATGCCAAACCGGAAGTCAGAAAAAAGTGGGAAATTCAAAAACATCTGTAACATACAATTTGACCTTAAGGGTCATGCCATTTGACCTTGAAGGTCATGGTGCACCCTCTGGACTGGTTGCATCCCCCGACGCATCATGCGCATCCTGGACTTCCTGCATCCCCTGTGCACCCCTAACCACCCCGCGCAACCCGACGCACTTCACTTTACGCATCTGCCACCCAACCCCGGCGCACCCCTATGCACCCTCTTCACTTTCTGCATCCCTCGACGCACTCCCGCGCACCCGATGCACTGTATTGACTTCCTGCATCCCTCGACGCACCCCCGCGCAACCCGACGCTCCCTCTTGAATCTCTGCATCCCCAGGCACCCCTGTGCACCTTCCGGACAGGCTGTATCCCTTGCGCAACCCCCCCTGCACTGGCTGCATCGTCCGTTGACGAACTGATTAGCTTCGCTGGTGGTGGAGTAGGTAATGGGATAAAGGGGTTATCTTTTTTTTATTTTTATTAAGAATACATTGGAATAAAGGTCACGTGACTTTAGGAGAGGGAATGAAGACTGACAACTGTCTAGTTGGGCGGCCAAGAATCAAAAGGAAGAAATTCAGGTGAGTAAATTATTGAAACTGAGGCAGGAAGTGACGTGTAAGGTTTTGATTGGTTAAATAAGAATGCTTTTGATTGATCCATGAAGCGCCGGAGGTCGACCAGCTTGAAACTACATCACTGGCGTATTGGGTTGTCGGTTCCGGCTTTGCTTAGGTCAGGTCATTCCTTTTGGTATATTTTCTTTCCTAAATGCAACCCTAAGCCACTGTTCTTTCGGCTTCTAAAAACTGCCTAAAATTCCATAAAATTTAAAAAATCTAAAGTTTCAAACAATTGCTAATATTAAAAAAAAATTCTTCCCTCCGGATTTGATCTGCCTTCCACCACGACAGATATGATAACTACCTTAATTAGCCTCCATTGCCCGCTGTCTCCCCCTCACCTTTTATACTCGAAGTTACGTAACCAAAACAGCCAAGCGTGCTTGATAGCGTGAGAACTACCTTTGAGGCGCTTTTAGAGATTTTTCAGCAATTTCTCAGAAGGCACAATGTTTCACATTTCACCACCAACAATAGCAGGAAGTGACGTGTAAGGTTTTGATTGGTTAATATAAGAATGTCTTTGATTGGTCGAGAGGGGTAAAGGCAAATTTGTGATATGCAGAAATAAAAGCGTTTGTGATTGGATGAAAAAACCTGGAACAAAGCAATACGGGGAAATAAAATGCAAATTAGCAGAAAGTGACGAGGAAGTAATAGAATGAAAAGTAGGCATTTACCTATATTGAAATTGGATAAATTTCTGTAATGTTTGTGAACTTGGCCTTGAACTGGAACGTCCGGTATTGTAGAAGAAAGCAAATTTCTTGGGTGTGCATTCCGCCCTTTTAAAAAGAGTCAGAATTCCGGGTTACAGAAAAAAACGCAAAGTTGTCCTACTCCAGGCGCCACGGGTATGTGAGCATATAGTTTTGCTGTTTTGGCTTATGCCATTCAGCGGAAATATATAATAACATTTAGCTGCATTAACATGAATTAGAGCAATAATAAGTTTAAAGTACGTGGTGCGTAAGTGATGAGAGAGTGAAAAGTACACATTTTCCTATATTGTATTTGAATACATTCCAGCAATGTTTGTTGTCTTGGCTTTTACCTTGCACGTCCGCTGCTCTAGAGAAAAGAAAACTGCTTGTGTGAGCCATTTAAAGCAGTAACACTTACGGGTTACAGAAAAAATGCAACATTGCAAAATTGTCCTGCTGCAGGTGCGTGGATATCTGAGCGTGCAGTTTGCTGCTGCTTTCACACTTTGTTGTTTGTACGGCTATAGCCGTATTCATTTTCGCTTTATGAGAACGATTGGAAATTTCAGACAAATAACAAGGAATATCTCGGAACGGTTAACTGGAGGGAAAAGTTACACAAATTACTGCCACATGAATTTCTCAACTCAGTGTTCTAATGAATAAATTTACATCAATTTCGCATTTTCTAATTCAAACATTTACATGAATTTCTCATCTAAGTCCTCCAATTTACACTTTTATATGAATGACGCATCTTGCTGTCCTAACTAGCACTCTCACAAGAATTTCCCACCTCACATTTCTGACACTCAGCGGCACGTGTAGGTGATTTTGCTTACTCAACTTCCTGTGACCTGATTTAGCAGATCTGACGATAGCAGAACTTACTTATTCTGTAAAACAAACCATTGCAAAACTATATAAAAGAAACCTTTATTTCCCCGCTGATTGAATAATTTGACCCTGCAGTTCTCACGCTATCAGGCACGCGTGGGGTGTTTCGGCTTACACAACTTCCTGCACGGGGATGGCGTTGCAGATTTAACGATAGATGATCCTGCTGATTTTGCAAAACCTAAGCCGCTGCAAACTATATGTTGAAAGTTTATTCCTCTGCTGATTGGATCATGTGACAATGCAGTCCTTACGCTATCAGGCACGCGTGGGTGTTTCGGCTTACACAAGTTCCTGCACGGGAGACGACATTGCAGATTTAACGATAGAAGATCTTGCTTATTCTGGAAAACATAAACCATTGCAAAACCATATCAAGAAAATTTATACCTCTGCTGATTGGATAGTTTGCCTTTGCATTTTTCACATTCCCAAACACGCGTGGGTGTTTCGGTTACGTAACTTCGAGTATAAAAGGTGGGGGGAAGACAGCGCGCATGGCATTTAAAGTTAGGACAGATGGAGCAAGAAGAGTTATCCAAATATTTCGTGAATGAGTACGATGTACCTTTTCCTGATGATGTGCAACACAAACCCGTGGAGGAAGAACAGAACGCATCTGGAAATTTCGATGGTGACGTGGAATCCAAACCCGAGGAGGAGGAAGACTTATCCAAATATTTCGTGAATGAGTGCGATATTCCTATTCCTGATGATGTGCTTCCAAACTCCCAGGAGGAGAAGAATGCATCTGGAAAGTTCGGGGGAGATGTGGAATACAAACCCGAGGAGGAGAAGGAGGAGGGGAGAGAGGAGTTTGAGGTAGGAGACGATGCGGTAAGAGAGGAACCGCAATTTGATATTATAGAACGTAGGCAAAGAACAATGAAAAAATGTATTCTGGATACTCGGGAACCGATATAGTGGTGCGTTCGATACCTGACGGTGTAAATCCAAGGGACTGGGTTCATGGCATGTTTCGGCAATTTTTACAATTTGTTAACGAGAACCTGCTACAAAAATCGCCAAGGTGGTTAGGAATATCTATAACGGATGGGCAACATCCGGACAGACCATTTAACATGAGTGTTCGAAAATTTGACCAGGTAGACCCGGATGTCCTTTTGCGCTCTATTGAGCAAGTTATGCAAAGTAACAAGGACTTTTTAATGAGGGGGCCTCTTAAAACAAACTGTGTGTGGACGAAGGAAATCCGGGGTTCGTGCTTTAAAATGTGTGATGAATGCAAAACGAATAAAGGAATAATAGAAATACCAAACGCAGACAGAATGTGTTTGGCTAGAGCAATAGCCGTTTGCAAAGCTAAGATAGACCACGATGAAGCTTACCTCAGTATTCAGAGGAGGAAGTATATGAAACTGGATAGAGCAAAAGCTTTATGCCGGTCTATAGGGAAGGGAGATGAAATATGTTCCTTGGACGATGTGAAAGCTTTCGAAAGCATCTTACCCGGGTATTGCATTACGGTGTTCGGAGATCATACCGGAAAAAATGTTTTGTACAGACCAAATACGCCTACCGATAAATGCATTGATATCATGTAAAACGAAGGTCATTTTAATGCCAATGTTCAATTGTACAAAGCTTTCAAATGTCGTTGGTACTGCAGATACTGCAGTGTTCCATGTAAGGTTGAACAGGAAAGGCCCAAGTGCGATAAACAATGTACTAAATGTCACCTTGACTACCATCCCAATATTGAAACCTACGTGCCATGCGATATTTGTAACCTGCAGTTTAATGAGCGGCAGTGCTTCGAAAACCATTTGAATAAAGGAGCCGTTTATTTTAAGCAGTTCTCAGTATGTGATGTAAAAGTATGTTTAAAGTGCGATAAACTGTACAGTGCAAGAAACAGAAAAACGCAGCACCAGTGCGGAGATATATGTTGTACGAACTGTAAGAAACACGTAGAGGGGAATCATTTATGCTACATTCAACCGTATAAGGCCTCTTTATCCAAGAAACCATTTATATTTATGTTTATCGACTTCGAATGTATACAGAATGCCGAGTATGCAGAAAATCCAGAAGTGCGGGTGCATGATCCCAATTTGTGTGTCTTGTGACATGCATGTTCAAAGTGTATTAACGAAAATTAAAACACTGTCTATTGTACACAACGTGGCGTGAGGGAGTGGGTGTATGATCAGGACACGCTGAAGCAAATTTTAGAGCATGCTACGCAAGCTAGGTTTAAATCATGGGATGTAGTCGTTTTGGCCCACAATTTACGATCCTACGATGGCCAATTTATCTTGAAACATATGGTGAGCACTTTGAAATGGAAACCCGAACTGATCATGAATGGAAACAGAATATACCGAATAAGATACTTAAACGTAACGTTTCTCGATACTCTAAATTTTATACCTATGGCGCTATCGCGGTTCTTCAAAACATTTCAGCTTCAGGAGTGCAAGGGTTACTTTCCATATCTGTTTAACTCTAGGGAAAATCAAAGATATGTAGGACCAATTCCAGATCAAAAATTTTATTCACCCGAAAGCATGTTCGAAGCCGAACGTAAAGCTTTCGAGGAGTGGCACTTAATCATGGAAACCGATGGATACGTGTTTGACATGCAAGAAGAAATGGTAAAGTATTGCAAGTGGGATGTTTGCCTGTTATTTTTGTGGGTAACAAAATTTCGAAAGGAATTCATGGCCGAAAATGGTATCGATGCTTTCAGAGAATGTGTTACCATAGCCAATGCCTGTACAGGAAAAGGTTTATGCCATTAACAAAATTCCAATGAATCCGCAAGGAGGGTATGGCTTAGGCGATACTCAATCTCGAATGGCTTGTATATGGTTGGCGTGGTTGGAACAGAAAAAACTGCATCATTATTCAATATGCCTACAGGGGCAGAGAAATAAAATTTTTGGGACACAAGGTAGATGGCTACAGAGCCGATCGATCTGTGTATTTCTTCCATGGTTGCTCCCTTCATGGGTGTGAAAAGTGTTTCCCTAATTGCCATTCTAAAATATATGCTACGGAAGATCAAACCCATGCCTCTAAGTTTGAGAGCACCGAAATTGTGACCAACAAACTAAGAAATGCGGGGTATACGGTGACGGAGAAGTGGGAGTGCGAATTTAGAGCCATGATTCGGGAGGACGAATATTTGGCAGCTCACGTCAACCGTTTTGGCAAAGTTTTCCCCGAACCTCTCCATCCCAGGGATGCGATCCTTGGAGGGCGCACCAACTGCACCAAAGTGTATCGGGAAGTGAGAGAGAATGAAAAAATGTTTTATTACGACGTATGCAGTTTGTACCCTTATGTGAATAAGACGAAACCCTATCCGGTGGGACATCCGAAAATTTACGTGGATAATTCCCCAAATATGGATGACATTGAAGGAGGTTTGATAAAGTGTTCGGTACTACCTCCTCAAAACTTATATCACCCTTTGCTACCCTCAAGAATTGGTGGAAAGCTCATGTTTCCCCTATGCCGCACGTATGTAGAGGAAGAATGTCAAACCGAGTGTGAACACTCGGACGAAGATAGGAGTTTATCTGGCACGTGGGTGATTGACGAAATAAAGGTTGCCTTGACGAAGGGGTACCGAATATTGTCCACAGACGAAATTTGGGTGTGTGAGATGATTGGATACAATCCTAATTCTTGCAGCAAGGTCACTTTGAGAAGTATGTCGTTCAATTCCTCAAGCTAAAAATCGAAGCCTCCGACTGTCCCGCTAACTGCACCACGGAAACAGATAAACATACATACATTGAAAACTTTTTAAAGAGAGAAGGTGTCCAACTGGACAAGAACAGAATTGAACACAATCCTGGAAAACGAGAACTAGCCAAATTGATGCTAAATTCCTTTTGGGGTAAATATGGACAGAGAGATAACCTCCCAACTTGCGAGTTGATCAAGGTATGCCCCGCTTGCTGGAACTGTTAAACGATGCGACGGTGGAGGTGCAATCCTATATGCCTGCGACGGACGATATGATGTACGTGACGTGGAAGTATAACGACATCGTCGGAAAGATCAACCCCACGTTCAATGTCGTCATTGAAACCTACACTACAGCGCATGCCCGTTTGGTCTTGTATTCTTTTTTGGAACGTTTGGGTGAGCGCGTGTGTTACCGATTCAGTTATCGCCACTTACACACCGGGAGATTGGATCCCTCCAATGGGGGCATATTTGGGCGACAGGACTGATGAACTTGAAAAGTTTGAACCAGGGGCATACATAACGATATTTTGTTCTTGCGGACCCAAAAGTTACAGTTTTGAAGTGTGGTGTCCAAACGAACGGAAAAAGCATGTGGTGTGCAAAATTAAAGGAATAACCTTAAATTCGGGAAATTTAAGAACTGTCAATGCCTGACGTTATGGAGGATATAATTCTAAACGAACGCTCAAAATCTGTCACATTGCACGGAAAGCGAATTGTTCGAATAAAACTATGGGCCGTAACTACCGAACCCTATACGAAAATATTTCGCATGGTAGTGAACAAGCGCGTACTTCAGGACAATTATGACTCAGACCCATATGGGTACAAAAGGGTACGAACCGAAGAAGGATAACCATGGTTGCTAAAAGAGCATGGAAGAACCTTGGGAAATGCTTGTCCAGTCCTACCTTCCGACCACGGTGATGGGTGAGGTGCAGACCCAAGGTCAATCTCCCGGGGCACCGGGCCATGTCCGCGAACGCGCGCACGCGCACGCAGGTGTACGCGTGCGCGTCAACAAGTCTGCTACGTCGCCCCGCTTCCCACCAGCTAGACAAGTACGGCAAAGGTGCATACGTCTTGCGGTTCGAGTAGGTGTGTCAACAAGCGAGTACTTCAGGACAATTATGACCGATACCCATATGGGTATAAAGGGGTTCGAGCCGAAGAAGGGCAGTCATTGTTGCTAGAAGGGAGGAGGTGGACATCCTTTGTCCTAAAAATGAAATTCTACTTTAATAAAACATCTGAAGTGTTACAGGAAGGCGATGTTTCCATGTAATACAAACGAGCTCAAAATTCGGAAAGCATGTCGTCCGTTGGAAGAAGAAGATGGTGCAGCCATGTTTAAGCCCAACGTGATTAAAACTTCTAGAACATTGGAAAGAGAATGAAAGTGCTCGGATGAGCTTCAAAAACATGAAACGCCAATTAGATCCCAGCTTCACTTGTCCAGAAACGTGGAGAGGAAGGAAATCCACAAAAAAACCAATCGTAACGGGGCATGTTTTGATTCCTGAACCATACATGAAACCAATCAGTTGGCACGCCCTTCTTCGTGCCCTGCCACTGGATGACCCACAAATGTTAAAATGGGTCACTTCGGAGAACACCAGCCCTTATAGAAGAAGTAAGGCAAAAACGAAAGAGGGGCATGCTCCGGGCCAAAGAATGAAACCGGTGAATTGGCACGCCCTATTTCCGCACAAACGGGATTCTAGAGCTGAAATGTTAGAGCATCCGAATTCTCTTGCCGCGGAACCGGAGAATCCCCCCAAAACGGATAAGACATCGGCTCTCAAAATTCCTAAAGCTAAAAAAAATTTTCCCCAGTATGATTCCTGAGCAGGAAGATGTTTTAAACGGGAAAGGGGAAATTATTCTAGACTCGGGCAGGAAATTTAAGTGCGCCAACCCGGAACATGCTGTGGAGGATCCTTCCCAGAGAGAAGTCATTTTAGACTCGGGCAAAAATTTTGAGCCCGTGAGGTCAGAGGACATCCACTATATACCAAAATTTACCTTTCCGGGTACGATGTAAGTTGCTGGACCATCCCGATCGGGCAAGTCCACCTTTCTGAAACGCCTAATTGCCAATTCCGAGCAAATGTATGACAAACCCATAGGAAGAGTCGTTTGGTGCCACCCTCCCGAATATCCTCCAGACCTAGGAAACACTTTCGATCAGTGCACGTTTAATGTATACACTCATGCAGGAATTCCACCCCTAGATTCCATAAAGCCCGGATACCTCGTGGTGGTGGATGACTTAATGCTAGAGACTGACTCTACCGAAGTGTCCAATTTTTTCACTAAAGATTCTCATCACCGTAACCTTGGCATCATTTACATTCTACAGAATATATTCCCTAAAGGAAAACACTTTCGCACCATTTCCCTTAATGCCAATTACATCGTAGTGTTTAAGAACAACAGGGATAAGATGCAAATTGAAAGATTGTTTCAGCAAATGGAACCTCGAAATTCAAAGTTTTTATTGGAGGATTTCCAAAAAGCAACGGAAAAGCCTCACGGATATCTGATTCTAGACTGCTCTCAATTCACTCCGGATAAATATCGATATCGAACGGGCATTCATCCCGAGGAAACGCCTTCTTTTTTCGTTTCGGTATAAACACCCTTGATAGGAAATTTTTTGGTTCATTATGAAGACTAACATACGCAAGCTCACTTCTCCTCTCATTGCGAACGAGTGTGAAAATCTGGTGGCTCTGACTAAGGCGAAACTTAAACCTAGAAATAAGCTTCTGAAGCACGCTAAACCTGAAACAATTGAGGCTATTTCGGAATGTATTCACAACTTCTGTAACGGAAATTTACGCATATCTCCCTCTAGTAAGAGCCGTTTAAAAAGGCACAAAACGTGCTGGAGACGATTAGTTGATAAGATTCCGCTGCAAAGGAAGCGATATATTGTCGTGCAAAAAGGTGGATTTTTACCGGCTTTTCTTCTACCAGTGCTGGGTTTGAAAGCAAGTGCTTTAGTTTCTAAGTTTGCGTAAATCATGAAGCATGCTAAGCAGATTGTGATGTTGCGATCCGAAACGAAGAGCGCTAAACGCCTTCATGTAATTGATAAGGCCATTTCTGATCTTTCTATCGATATCTCTCACATCATGGATGCCAAAATGGCGCCTGAAGACAAATGGAACATTGTGAAATATAAACTGACTCATTACTACGATATGGTTTCCAAATTGAGACGTCTCGAGGACGATGGCGAAGAAGAAGCGCTTCCTTTGAAGACCGAACAGCCACAACAGCTAACACAAATCGAATTGGGGACCTCCAAAGAGAAAAAAATTAAAAAGTCTCGCACCATGACCCACATTTCCGGTGGTTACGGATTACGACCTCGAGCAGGCCTGGAATGGGAGACGCTACCCTAGAACGGATCTACAACCAAATTGATGACTATGAGAGCTTGGGCACTGCGCAAAGCAACCGGTCTTTCCAAATCTAGAATCGAAAGGTTTCTTCGAACCAAAGAGAGTTATACGCTTCATAAACCAGTCAGAAAGCGCTATCCCACTAAACATTATGACATCACAAATATAGATGAACTTTGGGAGGCCGATCTGAACGTCTTGGATTCCATCAAGGCGCACAACGCTACATATAGGTACATTTTAACAGTTATCGACGTTTTCTCTAAATATGCTTGGGCCCGTCCCTTGGTAACTAAAACGGGAGAGGAACTGGTAAAAGCTTTCAGTCACATTTTCACCCAGAACCGAAGAATTCCCAAAGTATTGCGAACGGATAAGGGAACAGAATTTAAGAACCGAACCATTCAGCAATTTCTCAGAAAGCACAATGTTTCACATTTCACCACCAACAATAAGTTAAAGGTGCCGTAGTGGAAAGATTCAACAGAATCCTAAAGACCAAGATGTGGAGATATTTCACTCAAAAAACACGTATAAGTATGTGGACGTGTTGCAAAAGCTGGTCCGGTCATACAACAGTTCACACCATCGCTCCATTTAAATGGCTCCACAAGACGTTTCGGAAGATAACATTCTTCAGGTATATCAAAACCTTTATCAACCTTTGCCCATGTCCGCTCAAATATTTAAGGTGGCGTATAACGTTCGCATTTCCAAAGAGAAAATGACCTTCGACAAGGGATACGAACAAAATTGGACCGATGAAATGTTTCAAGTTTGAGAGTCATTCAAAGTTCACCCATCGTTTACAAAATTTGCGATTTGGCTGGAGAACCTATCGAGGGATAGTTTTACGCCCAAGAACTTCAACGCGTAAGCCGTCCCCTGTCTTACAAGGTCGATTAAGTTCTTCGATCCAGGGATCGAGGTGCCAGTAGTAGTAGTAGTGGGGCTTAGGGGCGCACAACAGCTGAGGTCATTAGCGCCCGAGCTCAGACTAGGAAAAGCCCACCTGAAATGTAAACGCTAAAAACAAGAAAATCCACTAAGAGGTCCAAAACACAAAAAACAAAAGAGGCTCAAACTGTTAAAATAGCTAAAATAGGAGTACCGAGATGAACCTAAAATGGGGCATGGCGAGGGATGTTGAAATGTATGTATGTATGTATGTATGTGTATGTATTTATTAACTGCAATTGGGTACTACCCGGTGGCAGAGTTAAGAATACCGATCAAATTACATATACTAGATTTACAACAATAATACAGTAAACAATACAAACATGATATTACTTTACTTTAGTCACTTAAAACTTATCTAATTACTTCTCTATTTACATATTATATACCATTATAATTCAAAAGATAAACTATAAACCATTTAGATTTTTTTCTAAATTTCTTCAACGACAGGGGACAGCCCTGAAAGACTGCTACAGGCAATTCATTCCATTCTTCAATGGTTCTATTAACAAAAGAAAGTTTTCCTACGTCGGTTCTGTATCTTCTACCCTTAATTTTATACCTATGATCGTTTCGTCCATAATAATCCGGATTATCTAGCCTTACACTAACGTCCACCCATGCCTTTACACCAGCATTAGCTTTGAATAACGCTACCAACCTATGTTTTTTATGCGTAATTCTTAATTTCTCCCATTTAGTCTCATCTCCTTTTATAGGCCCAAAATACTTGCCTCTTTTTATGAATTTTATTGCTCTCTTCTGTATTTTTTCTAATGGATCGATTTGGTTAGCTCTATACGGGTCCCAGCATGCTACTATATATTCCATAACCGGCCGCACTAAGGCCTTGTAGGCAATTTCCCTGGATCTAGCGCTCCCCCTTTTCAATATTCTCATTACGAAATGTAATGCCTTCCACGCATTCCTAGTTGTGGAATTTACTTGTTCGTCCCATCCAGCATTACTTGCCAGGTACACTCCCAAGTATTTGCAGCTGTCCACTTGTGGAATTTGCACCCCTCCCATGTGACAGTTAACAATAATTTTGCCCTTAGTTCTACTAAAAACAATCGACTTACTTTTCTTGGCATTAATTGACATTTTGTTAGCCGCAGCCCATTTACAGATTTCATTTAAATCATCCTGAACAGCGGTTTCTTGCACTGTATTCCGAATTTTATTATAAATGATACAATCGTCTGCAAACAACCTTATCTGGCAGTTAATATTAACAGCAATGTCATTAACAAAAATGAGAAACAGTAAAGGCCCTAGTACTGAGCCTTGTGGCACACCCGAACTAACAGTTCCACTATCAGACAGCTCTTTACCTACTTTAACTTTTTGCGTTCTCCCTTTCAAAAAATGTTTAACCCATAATACTACGCGTTTGTCAATTCCTGTATTAGCTAGCTTACAAATAAGTAAACTATGTGGCACTACATCAAAAGCTTTAGAAAAGTCAATTACCACTGCATCAGTTCTTCCCCCTGCATTAACCTCATCTGCCAAATCTTGAAATAATGAAGTAATCTGACTTTCGCACGAATACCCAGGTCTAAATCCATGTTGCGCTTCATTAAACCACTTTTTATTTTCTAACTCCTCTCGTATATATTCTGCAATTAAATGCTCCATTAATTTACATACTACTGAAGTTAGACTAACTGGCCGTAATTATTTATTTCTGTTTTATTATCCCCTTTATAAATCGGAACTATAATAGCTGTTTTCCAGGCTTCCGGTAAGGCACAGTTGTTAATTGACATGTTGAACAAGACAATTAGATAGGGAATCATGGCTTCACCTCCAAGCTTTAATATTTCAGTAGGTATATTATCTGGTCCCCTTGATTTTCGGTTTTGCAGCATCTTAATCCTTTTGCGTAATTTGGGCGCCATTATTTGAAAAATCGTTTCTCCACTCTCCCCAATTTCCTGTTCGGAACTATCGTCGGATTTAAGAAAAACCGATACAAAATGCGAATTTAATATATTAGCTTTGTCCCTATCACTTAATACATCTATCCCATTAACGTTAAAATCTGGTATGCTCTCTTTATTTCCCCTGCGTCTTTTTACATAATTGTAAAATGATCTCCAACAATTATTTGTCCCGCTAAAAACGTTATCTAAGAATCGTTCCTGCGCTTGCAACTTTTCGTCTTGTAATTGTTTAGCTAATTCTTTAAATTTGTTAAGATGCCATTCTGATATCTTCCTTTTATTATAAGCGTGCCTAGTCTTTCTTTTAAGTTTCCTAATACATTTTGTATAAAATTCTGGATCCGATTTATGTTTAATAACTTTAAAAGGTACGTGTTCTCTAATTGTATCCAGGATAAGTGTTTTGAAATTAACCCATGCTTCATTTACACTAGTGGCAGATTTTACAAATATCCCATATTTTTCCCGGAGAAATGTTTGGATAGCCTCCCCGTTCGCCCTATGGAAATCCCAACTAATTACTTGTTCCGTTTCAAACCGGTTTGTCTGCCCTTTCCAATTTATGTCTAATTGCACACACTGATGGTCACTTATACCTGGCAAGACATCGCATGCAGAAAACAATGACTCAGGTTTGCACAAAAATACGTCCAGTAATGCTGATTGTCGAGTAACAGTTTTCACGACTTGAAATAACCTCTGCTCCCAAACCAGAAAGTTAACGAGCTTTTGAGCTTCACCTCCTATTAACTGTCCGTCCCAGTTTACATTTGGCAGATTTAGATCCCCTGCTAATATAACATTTTTCCCCTTCGGAAGAGATTTTCTCCACTAGTTTATGAAGTGTAGCATAATCAGTTTCTCCAGGTGGTCTATAGCAAGCTATTATTGTTAAATTATTTACTTTGTTTGCTTGATCAATAATTTCGATTGCCATAATCTCAACCTCTTCTTCTACCCATAATGCTTTGCTGTTTAGCTCTGATTTAGCGCAATAAATATTCCCCCTCCCCTTCCATCCCTGTCCCTCCTAAACACCCTGTAATCTGTTCTGAATACTTCTGAATGATTAATGTCAATATTCAGCCATGATTCCGTACCTATAATGACACTTGGATTGCATATTTCTACTAAATTCCAAAACCCAACAATTTTATTCATAATGCTACGGCAATTTACCTGTAGCAGCCTTAAAGAATCAGCCCCTACCTGAAAGTCTACGTTTTCCTGAAGTTGGTGTCATTGCTGCCCTTGATGCTCGTTGCCGTCAGCCCACTTCGTCACCCTCGCGAACAAAGCTGCCAGCTTTGACGATCCTCTTCGGTTCAAGTGTACTCCATCCCGTCCATAGTCCCAGTCTTCAATCCACGAATTTGGGTCAAGAAACTGAGCACCCAGTCGCTCCGCTACCCATGAAAAATCTTCATTTACCTGCATCACCTTTCTCCAGCTGGAGTCGCGTCGTCTTAGTACTCCACCGACGACTATTTTTGCTGAAGGAAAACAGCTGTTTTGTCCTTTTAACTAAGTCGTACATGTCACCCAACACATAGTTAACACTTCTCCGCAAGTCATTGCTCCCAACATGTAATACGATTGTCCGATAGTTGCCTTCCATCTCCTCTTGCTTTCTCTCGATTTCCCTCAGCAGACCGTCAACTCTTATGCCAGGATAGCAAACTACCTCCGCCGTTGGATTTCCAGCATGTCTTACAATAGAGTCACCGACTATAAGGCTAGATTTCTCCTCTTCTTTTACTCTTTCTTCCCCCTACTCCTTCAGTTGACGGCTTTCAGCTTCGAGCCTCCGAATGATATCTTCCGCCTGTTGTAGCTTAATACGTAGTTCCCGTGCTTCTTCTTGAAGCTGCTCCAGTTTCCTCTGATTTGCATTTCCAAAGAGAAAATGAATTGTATGCTGGGTTCTTGCAGGTTGAGTAGTTTCAAAGCATCATCTATTTGTTTGTCGGGCACTATTGCAAAGATGTTGTCTACGTATCTGTACCATGTTTTAAAAATATGAGGGAAGGTTTTAGTTATATGTGTTTCGAAAAGGCTCATGTATAAATTGGCCAAAAATTGTGATACCAGGCTTCCCATAGCTAGTCCTGAAATTTGTTTATAATATTTTCCATTGAAAACAAAATAATTTTGATGTATACATATTTCAGTCATTGCCAAATCTTCTTCTACTGTACTGGCATCTAGGTTAATAGAAATTAGACATTTCTTAAGTTGAAGCAAAAGTTTGTCTAATGGAATGCTAGGGAAGAGGCAGCGGACAACAAAGAATACTAAAGTGTCATGAGGGTTTAGTTTAAGATTTTTAATTTTTTCTACCAGTTCTAAAGAGTTTTTTATGCTCAGAGTATGGAATTGTGGAAAGGACTGACATTTTTTGGACAGCCATTTTGCCAGAACGTAAGTAGGAGTGTTGAAATTATTTACAATGGTTCTCATGGGTATGTTGGGATGGCATATTGTCTAATAATTATTTTGCTTCACTGTGGTGTTCCAATACAGTTAAATCTCAACTTTATTATTTATTTGAAGATATTGTGGATTAACAAATTTAATAAGTAGTTATGATGAACAGCATAGTTACCTTATATGAATTAACTTAACTATGTCACAGATTTCTGTGCTTGTATTGACTGATTTAGTCTTCAGATTTTACTACCTCGTTATTACACTAAATGATACTAAGTTCCGAAACATTTCAGATTATACCGAGAAGCAGTTCCTGTCACTTCTCTTGGCCAGTCACCATTGTTCTCTGCTGAAGTCCAAACAAGGGACATAAGCTTCTGTAATGGAATTGATCATCTTGAATATAATTATGAGAACTGTAATGCTAAATGTAATATCTTAACTGGAACAGAATACATACCCTCCAATCAGTATGGTCATTTTAGTGATGGGGTAGACACATCTATAGAACCTTTATACTTAAAGCACAGTTTAAGTGATGTGAGCAATACAACACAACAAAGTAGCACGTCTGAGAAAATCTTTAGCTCTGTGTCGAATCTGAAAGAACATAATTTAGTGAATGGGGGTAAGAAATCACTTCAATGTAAAGTTTGTGACAAGAACTTTACTCGGTTATCATATTTGAAAAGACAATTTATTTCATGAAGGTAAGAAGCCACACAAATGTCAAGTTTGTGATAACAGCTTTACTCAGTTATCCACATTGAAAAGACATAATTTAGTTCATGAAGGCAAGAAGACACACAAATGTAATGTTTGTGATAAGAGCTTTACTCGGTTACCATATTTGAAAATACATAATTTATTCCATGAAGGTAAGAAGACACACAAATATAATGTTTGTGATAAGAGCTTTACTCTGTTATCGTATTTGAAAAGACATAATTTAGTTCATGAAGGTAAGAAGAGACACAAATGTAAAGTTTGTGATAAGAGCTTTACCCGGGTACCATATTTGAAAATACATAATTTATTCCATGAAGGTAAGAGGCCACACAAATGTAAAGTTTGTGATAAGAGCTTTACTCAGTTATCAGATTTGTAAAGGCATAATCTAATTCATGAAAGTAAGATGCTACACAATAGTAAAGTTTGTGATAAACGCTAATGTCTGTTGTCACATTTGAAAAGTCGTTTTGGCTCATGAAGTTAAGAAGTCACACCAATGTAAACCTTGTAATAAGAAAATACATAATTCAGTTCATGAACGGAAGAAGCCACACTAATGTATCGTTTGTAATAAGAGCTTTAGGCGGTTGTTACTTTTGAAAATGCATTGTTTAATATATGAGGGTAACAGAACACAATAATGTAATAAACACTCATTGTCAGGTATCCAGAGCCATAAATTGATTGCTGTGGTTATGATGTGGTGATTAGTAGAGTATGTTACAAGAGCACTACTTGGTATCTTAGTCTTAGTATATCAATATTTCCAATAATAAAAGTTATTGTACAATAATATGTTATTCTCTTTACGTACACTTGAGACAAATGCTAAGGTACAATCTATTCCTATTACATTTTAGCTGTTGTGTTTAATATTGTGACTTCTAATATTGTGCGGAAAGCCATCTAGACATCGTTGTCTTTATCAACGGTGATAAAGAAAATGTTTATTGCATTTCTTTTCAGACAACATTGCAACAAAATATGTAAAAGAAAATACTGAAGATGGCGTTCTAGAAGCCCCACATTGTGGCGATCATTTGCAATGACGATGCTACAAATTGAGTGGGATGGAAGATGTGATGATTTGTTCCTCACTTTTGTAGAGATTTTAATAAATACTTATATATTTATGTACTTCATGTCAATGGGAATATACATTGTTAATATCCTTTGCCTTACAAGTAAACAAGAAAATGTCGGAAGTAGCTTACCTTTTAGCGATAGTTAGATAATTTAAAGCTGGACATTAAGTAATTGATTGGCAATTGGATTATCTTTATATAACTTAGTTTTTTAACAAATTATTAATAACTTTTCACTTGAAACTTATATTTATTGAAAAATTCAAAACAAAAGCTTTACTCCACAAAAATTAAATGTGAATTAACCCTTTGTTTTCCTCAGATCTCTATATTGTAGCAGTAAGATTTTGTCCGTCTCTTACAGTTTATCATTATTGTAATGTCCTAGGAATGTAGGGACTGCTCACTACAATTAGAATCCAATAAAGATTTTTATATCATTTTCATTGAAAGTATTTTAAACATAAGGTATGTTCATAGAAATCCTTAAAACCATTTTAAAGAAAATATTTGACAATCCTCAGTGTATAAGAGATATGGGGTGGAGATATCCCTGAATATTTACATATCACATCGTTTAAATATACTGAGTATTTAGCCGACTTTTGTTGTAAGAGCTTTTCTGTTGACAGGTACAGAAATAAATATATGCGGTTATGTATCTTGACTTTAAGTGATAGTCAAATGTTTAAAGAGCTAATCAGTGTATGTCCGGACTAAACCAAATAATGTATTGCTTTCGGAGAAAACTGTAAATATTGGTAAATACAAACAATTAACAAGGATTATGTCTTACATACGTCCTGTGTTTTAACAACATCTACATTTTTGCTTTTTAACGTCTTGTCTGTCTTTGAGAGTTATAAAGGAACATTCAGAATGAAGAGAACTTACGAAGGTATTAAAATATTCAAGATATGCACTTTATTTGTTATCAATTCATATTACATATTTATGAATGCCATAGCTAATAAAGGAGTGGTTGTAGTCATAAAACCATGGAAACGTTCAATTGGAGAAACTCTTGCAGAAATATGGACTTTCTAAAGTGCCCATGAGAATAATTTACAGCAGATAGGTTACAATACCACCAACAAAATCATGCCATATTTCTTGCCATTTCATTTGCGTCGGATAAAATCTGTAATTTCATTAGTATTTTATGTTTCTGGCACTTTAAATGAAATGATACATGTTAATTTTGGAAATTGCAAAGCTGTAACTTCTCAGTTTATGCAGAAGATCTGAAGCAATTACTTCAATAAGCAAATGCTTTTAGGAGTACTTGATCTTAGCACAATTATGAAATGATGTTCAAAGCAGCCCATGGTCCATATAGCTAAGAGCTACGCCGCTATTGTACATGCCAGGCTATATTATCATTCATTACTTTATTATTGGACATCTCTTTTGCTTAGGATTATGTTTAGCATATTTCAACACGTTTGTTTATTTATTCTTAACAGGACCTTCACAGTGTCAAATTTTGACTGAAGTATTCCTGCAAATTCCTACAATGTTGGAGCAGCTATTGTCATCCTTTAGGACTGTACAGCACGTATACTAATGTGCACATCTATAAATTTCCCCGGAAGCCAGCAATACTGCAGAAGTGGAAAGATATTTGTAATATTTCCAGTGAAAGTTGTGCTTTTATGTGTACGAATACCATTTTTTGGAAGACTTCACAGTTGGTTCGAGACATATTGTGACTTTGTGGGTTCGTGAAAATCAAAAGCCGAGGCTTCAAATACAAAAAATGTACTTTATTTTCCTAGGAAATACATTTGTCACATCACAATTTGCTAGCTCACCTAAACCTGTTTATTTTCACAAAAACTACATTCAGCTGTCCGTCGCTACCGGTCTTCATTTTTCATCGGCTTCGCGATTCTACCGCCAGGGTGACACTGCTCCCTCCTTAAGGCTGGTTGTCCCGAACAGCGCCTTCGTAGCTGACCAGGCGATCCAGATGTCCCACCAACGTCTTTCCTCGGGGCACCTTCTGGATGCGTTAGACCACGTCGTTAATCCTCTTCACCACACGGTACGGTCCTTGCCATGACTGCTGAAATTTCGGGCAGCGTCCTTGCTGGAACCCTTGGCTGTTGGCTTGCCTGTCGTATCGGGTTTTCATGCGGTCGCTCGCCTTCTGGATGTTCTGGCGAGCCATCTCGTGCATGTCGTGTAGGTGGTCCACTAGGTTCTCCACATCCCTCAAGAGTGGCCCCAAGTCTGCGTCCGCCAGCTGTTCCCTCCTCAGGCCTGCGCTATTCCAGCCATGCGCAGGCACTGCCCTGACTACTTGAACTGCTGCGGCACGCTCCTTTCCCTACACTTTTGTGCATTGGCCACAACCTTCTGGACAGGGTCTTCGGGACATAGCGTCCGCGTTACCGTGACTCCTCCCTCTGCGATGTTCCGAAGTGAAGTCGTACTCCTGCTGCCTCTGGACCCCACCTGCTGTCTGGCCTTCAAATCGCGCCGTCACTATCACCTCGCTCCTCGCGGGGAAAACCACGTCTTCGTTCAAGACGACCCTGCCAATTCCGAGGCGTTCTTCTGGTTGACGGAGTATAACCTCTTCTCCGTTGAGCCTCAGGACCTTCCTGCCGACGTCGACCGTCGCCTCGTGGCTCCTGAGGGTATCCAGTCCCAGAATAAGCTCCTCAGCCACCGTCGCGACGAACCCCACTGACGTACGGCACTCTGTCCCAAGTTCAGCTCCAGTAGGGCCTCCTTTTCCACAGGCATGGTGTCGCCCGATGCTGTCACAAGCTCGTATGGTCGGCTCGGCTTCCTTGTCGTCAAACCCTTCGCCACGTCAGGTCTCATGATGGTCACGGCCGCCCCGGTGTCCACCAGCACGCGACACGGCTTTCCTATTACCTAACCGTCCGTGATGAAGCTGTCATCTATACGCCGGCTGACGGCGCGCAGTGTCACGCGAGGGGATGGTGGTGATGGCGGCGACGTACCCCTCTCCATGCCGGGCCTTACTCGTTCTTCCCACTGCCCTTCCTGGTGTGGGCAGTCTCTCTGCAGGTGTCCGGGCTGTCCACACCCCCAACACAGACCACTAGGTGTTCGCTGGCGTCCCACAGCTGGTCTTCTGTCTCCGGCGTAGCGGACACTCCTCGTTCTCGACGTCGGGGCAGATGCTACCTTGGTCACCTCCATTCTTAATGCCGCTGTCAGCGCCTCGTGGGTGGCTTTATAATCGCTGAGCATTAGGCGCTGACGAATCTCCGTGTCCCGTACCCCGTCGACAAAGTTGTAGGCGGCTTCCCGGGATACCAAATCCAGTGGCAGGTCAACCAAGCCCTTGCTAGCTAGCTGCTCGATCGCTATAGCGAACTCCTGCAGCGTCTCCCCCGGCTGCTGCGACCTTGCCTTTAGCTGGCTGTGGTACGCTGCGGCTAAGCGGTGGTTCCCGAAACGATTCTCCAGGGCCTCCCAGATGTCCTTAGGCGCAGCCGTTGTCTGCACCGCGTTTAGGATTTCCGCGGCCCGTCCCTGGAGGCTGGCTATTAGCTGTGTGGCATCCTCCTCCGGTGACCATCTGTTGTGCTTGGCAACTGTGTCGAACTGGCGGCGGAAGACCTCGAATGTTGACGCGTCGTCATATTTCGGAGGTTTGACGCGCGCCGATGTTGTGTCGCATCCCGGTGCGTCAGCCTTAAATCCTTCAGTCTCCTGCCGACGACGTCCTCCACCATGGCGTTCAGGGACTTGACGCTGCCGTCGGCCTTTCCCTCCAGGTTGTTTACGCGGTTCGCGAGGTCTTCGACGTCTTCAACCATGGCGTTCAGGGACTTGGCATTATTGTCGGCCTTTTCCTCTAGGTCATTGTAGCGGTTCGCCAGGTGCTAGAGGCGCTCGTCCACTTGGCCCATCCGCTTGCCTAGCTCCGTCACGTCATCCCTCACACCGGCCAACTGTTCCTCAAATTTGGCGGCGAGGACGTCGTTCGCCTGCTTCATTTCCGTGGACAGAACGTCGTTCGCTGCCTTCATTTCTGTGGTCAATTCGGTCTTTATTTCTTTCAACTCGGCGGCCAGGTTGTTATTTGCCCCTTCTGTTTTTGTTGTTAACTCGTTCATCTTCGCGGCCAAGTTGTTATTTGCCACTTCCGACTTCGCTGTTAATTCGTTCATCTTCTGCAAAAGAATTTCCAATACCGATTCCATGGCCATAATCTTCGGTGATGTTTTTGTCCCGCTTCCTGACACCAGTTGTGACCTTGTGGGTTCGTGAAAATCAAAAGTCGAGGCTTCAAATACAAAAACTGCACTTTATTTTTCTAACAAATACATTTGTCCAGAACATTTGGAAATGATCCCATGAAGTTCTTGGTTTCAACATGGAAGTGATAACGTCTTTAAATGAATTAGCTCAAGTGCTTCCAAAATATACTGATGATTGTGAAGGTGGTGTGGAGGTAGGTACTGAGCCTTTTCTTGACAATGTAGCACCTTCTTCAAGGATGTGCCCAAGTGAAACAGCGGCTTTCACTTCAGTAAGTAAGAAAAAGGGTGTTTTGGGTACCGGGGTTTCTAAATTATCTTTGTTTTCGAAAAAGTATCATATGTATAAAATACACAGAAACATGGTGAAAAGATTGGCTAAAAAATTACTGGATAAAGAAAGAGATAACGTTAAAATTCTGAAAAAAGTGCCACATGGCATAAGAATATTTGCAAAACAAGGAATGAACATAGATATAATTAAGACATGTGTCCCATTTTTAATTTATATATACATTAAAGATAACAAAATTAGCATTCTTGAAAGGACAGTTACCACAGGACATGAAAAAAAGAAGAAAGTATAGAGATCAGGTTAATTTCAGTCCTTTTTGGTGTTTCTTTTTGTTTACCAATTAAGTGGTAATTGTTTTGATATTTTTTTCCATATTTTTAAAATTTTTAGATTTATTTAGAGAGTTATAGAAACAGTTATTTGCCTAATTAAAGTTATTACTTCAAATGCTGCATATAACTTTTATTTTGAGTGTAAAATGTTTACAGTTTCTGGATGTCTAGTTGTTAATATTATTAATCTTTTGTCTAAAATCACTCATTCTTCTCAAATTACTTAATGGTATGGTATAGTGTAATACTGTGACTACATTCAATTATTTTTTTATCTTTTATTTGTGTATTTCATTACATGTTTGACGTTCTTTCTCAAAGTTTCTCCGTAACCTTAGGTAAATGCCAGGTAATGTCTTGGGCAAATAATCTTATTAAGATTGAAACATGTATTATGCTTAAGTGTTATAATATTATGCTAAACTTTCCACGGAATACAATGAATTACTCATGTTATTCATCACTTTAAAGCCTTCAGCAATTCCTACGGTGTTATTACAGAACGTTACACTAAAGTTTATTTGTAAAAGATTCAAATTTGTCATATTTGTAACAGCTGCAGTTTTAGTTACTGTGTTTGTTTTAAATGAAAAAGGTTACTCTGTTATTCATATGATTTACAAATGTGTGTTATATTATACAGAATATTTTCTGAAAATTTCTTTCTAATTAAATGAATTAGCCATGTTGCATCACTTTTAAGTGTTTTGACTTATAGCTAGTATTGTTCTATGGATTCTTTGTAACTCATTTAGTTGAATTACTCATATTACTTAAGTAAATGTTCAATTAATGTGTTATATTAATAAGACAGAAAAATAAAAGGAAGCAGTAACTGTCAAACCAATATTATTCAGACTTTCCGGTCAAATACCACATTCTATTGTTAATTCCTTGAAAGTTCATACAAAAGTTTGAGATAATTTAAGTGGAAAATCATACAGGTGCCATGCAGAACATTCACTTAAAGATTCAGCAGATCTGTAGCAATGAGGTAATGGAACATATCACCAGCTGACAGCTAAGCAGTTATGAAAAATATAGCTACAGGATACTGGCAACGTAAAAGTTTGGGCACACGATTTTTCATAATTTAGTTTACCACCCAAAGATAGGGACGCTGCAATCATCTCGTATTGCCAACGATTAACATGGGAGGTTCACTTCTAATAAGTTTATCTTCTGTGTGCTTCAATTCTTCTTTGTCTCTTATAGTTTTGTTGGAACTTATATCCAGTTATAATAAATAACACAAGTGTAAGCTTTCTTTTCATTCATCACGAATGATATACGCACTACAGCATTCTAACGCAATATGACATCTGTGTGTAAACTTTACTATCATTTCCAATATAACTCAACCTCAAGAGGAAATCGTTCCTTCTAACTAAAAAATATGTGATTAATTTACTTGTCAGGGAATATCAGAATATTGCTTACATTCCTACAAGTTGTTAACAAGTTTCACTTCTCACTTTGGTACATAATATCCTTAGAACCGTACATTCATCTATCTACTTAACGCTAATCAACATAAACATTATTAAAATGGTTTCGTTACATATTTCCTTATGTGTATCTACAATGACAGTACCGTCAACTTTAAATGATTGTCAATTTTTTTAAAGCTGGCCACTAATATGTGATATCTTTGACATTCCATTTCTTTTGTATGGTCTGGACTTATAAAAACATGAATATGCTCCCATTTGGGAAAAAGTTTAAGTATTTGAACAATTATAACAATAACAATGAATATTTCAAATATGACTATCACGGAAGAAATTATTTGACACAAACCCAGTGTTTTAAGGAGATTCACATTTATATAAAGTAAGATTTTGTCCATATCTCACCGTTTATCAGTTTTACAAAGCGATTCAGAATAGAAGATCGTCTCAGACAATTCAAGACAATGAGTCAATTGATAAAAAATCCAAAACTTCATTATCGTCCAAATTCAAGACATACACTTCGTATGGAATGAAGTTATCTTAAACGTATGATAGTTACATAAAACTTATTACGTCTATTTGTCAGAAAGTCAGAATTTACATAAAGTTTCAATGTAAACATTATTCTTGTCGCAATTTTTGTAAGAAGCACAACTTAAATATCAAGTTTGGTATTTATCCCGAATATTGGTTTTTGAGTTGTTCTGTTGACAGACACAACATGGACGTTGTAATAAAATGTTCAATTTGATTTATTCAGAGGTTCTCAAAACATGTATTTACAGTGAACTCTCTGTAGACAACAATACCTCCTCTACCTGTTATATGTAGTAGAGTACCAATCTTGTAACTCTGGTATAAATCTGTAATGTTTAAATCACATCGTCAAAATATTGTACACTTATAAATAACAGTTTACAAAAATTATAAGTTTCGTTCTAACAAGTCAATCTTTATTTTGTATTATATTGTACTTACTCGAGCCTTTCTTTACCTTCTACCCTTATAGATAAAATTATACTGCTTGGTTAACCAGGTACACAAATTTGTATAGTTGTACCACATCATACAACTTTATAATATTTCCACCGAATTACAGTTGAACACTTGCCGATTACACAGAATTACGTAATGCACACAATTACGTTTCACCAGTTCGTACGTTACAGTTCCACTGCACGCTCACAGTTACGCACACTCTTCCGTTGCACGTACACAGTCTTCTCGTCCGTACACTAGCACGGCGCTGCTTCGCTGCTCGCCAAGAACTGACTGAACGCACTCATTGCAGCCCTTCTTATAGGAATATCACTGCTTTCTAGAAGTCCCTCGCTTCAGTGAATCACCGCGAAGGTTCCAGACGGCAGGGGAAGGGGAAAGCGGCGGCCAACGACAAGTGACACTTCCCTAATCATCCCCTCAGTTAGTGACCGAGATTAACGGCTGGGTGTAGTCCGGATGTCTCTGGTCCCTTCTCAGCTGTCGTTGGTCGGGCTTTGCGATAATTGGGTGACACTGCTCCCTCCTCAAAGCTGGTCGTCCCGAATAGCACTATCAGAGCGGGCTAGACGATCCAGGTGTACCACCAACATCTTTCCTCAGGGCACCTTCTGGATGCGGTAGACAACGTCATTTATCCTCTTCGCCACACGGTACGGTCCTTGCCATGGCTGCTGAAGCTTCGGGCAGCGTCCCTTGGTCCGCATAGGACGGTACAATCAGACCAGGTCACCCTGCTGGAACCCTTGGCTGGTGGCTTGCTGTCATACCTGGTCATCATGCGGTCGCTCTCCTTCTGGATGTTCTGGTGAGCCATATCGTGCATGTCGTGGAGATGGTCCACCAACTTCTCCACATACTCGGTCGCTGGCTGTTTCGCTTCAGGAGGGCTTCGTAAAAGCCAGGTCATAAGGGAGGCGTAACCCTCGGGCGAACATTAAGCTGGCTGGCGTCATCCCAGTTGTGTCTTGTGTAGACGAGCGGTAGGCCAACAAGAACAGTGGCACCTTGACGTCCCAGTCTCGCTTATGGCTGGCCACGACCTTCCTCAGGTGTTCCTCTAAGGTCTTGATGTACCTTTCGACCATGCCATCCGCCTGGGGATGTAGAGGCGTCGTGCGGATCATGTTCACCCCAAGCCTTTGTAGTGCCTCCTTCATTAGGTTGGATTCAAAGTTGGTACCCTGGTCACTATGTAGCTCTAACGGCACTCCAAATCGACAGAACACTTGCTCCACGAGGCCGTCTGTGATTGGGATGGCATAAACCTGCGGCCACTTGGTGAAGTAGTCCACGAACACCATTAGATACTAGTTGCCTTGGTAAGAAACTGGGACCGGTCCAGCAATGTCAACGGCGATCCGTTCGAATGGCGCTCCCACGTTATACTGCCGCATGCGACCCCGGCTCCTAGTCTGGGGGCCGCGACTCGCCGCGCACACGTGACACTGACGGCACCATCTCTCAGCATCTGCACGGAGTCTCAGCCAGTAGTGGTGCTGCCGTAGTTTGTCAATCGTTCGGTTCGCTCCCAGGTGCCCTCCTGAAGTACCGGCGTGCACCTCTTCCAAGACTTCCGGCACCTTACTCCGGGGAAGTACCAACTGTTCTCTCTGCGTATTCCCATCGGGTGATTCCCATACCCAGAACACCACGCCCTCTCTGGTCTTCAACGAGTCCCATTGGGCCCAGTACGACTTGTAGGTGGCGTTCCTCGGTGCGATGTCCTCCCAGGTTCGTCTCGTCCCTGCCTCAACTTCCCTCAAGAGGGGCCCCAAGTCTGCGTCCACCAGCTACTCCCTCTCAGGCCTGCGCTATCCCAGCCGTCCGCAGGCACTGCCACAACTACTCGGACTGCTGCGGCACGCTCCTTCTCTTCCACTCTTGTGCACTGCCGCACTCTTCTAGACAGGGTCTTCAGAAACGGCGTCTGCGTTACCATGACTCTTCCCTCTACGATGATCCGTGGTGAAGTCGTACTTCTGCAGCCTCTGGACCCCTGCTGTTTGGCCTTCCAGGTTCTTAAACCTCAATAGCCAGGTTAGGGTTCCATGGTCAGTCCTCAGGTGGAATGGCTGACCGTACAAGTACTTGTGGAAGTGCTCCAAGGTCTTTAATACCGCCAATAATTCTCGTCGGCTGACGTAGTAGTTCTTTTCTGCCTTGGATAGCGTCTTGCTGTAGTAGGCTATCACCCGCTCATGGCCGTCCTGGATCTGTGTTAGGACACCTCCGATGCAATGGTCGGTGTCCACAATGAAGGCGCCACCCGGTTGTGGGAAACCCAAAATTGGAGCACTGCACAGGGACTCGTTTAGGTGCTGGAAAGCGTTTTCGGCGCCCTCCGTCCACACACAAGGCTGGTGTTCCTCTGTCAGGCGGGTTAGGGGTTTTGTGATGTTGGAGAACCCCTTAATGAAGCGGCAGTAATAACTGCACAGCCCTAGGAAGCTGCGCAACTCTTTCTTATCCTTTGGGCGAGGCCAATCTCTCACAGCCTGTGTCTTCTCCGGGTCTGTGACCACTCCGGTTGCTGAGACTATGTGACCCAAGTAGTTCACTTCCTTGCGGAAGAGCTGGCACTTCTTCGCGTTCAGCTGCAAGTTGCTCGCCTGCAGTCTCTTTAGCACCTTACTCAGACTCTCGAGGTGATAATCAGAAGTCTTTCTGAACACGATGTCGTCCAGGTATAGCAGGCAGGCGTCGTAAGTCAGCCCTCTCATCACTGACTCCATGGGGCGTTGGAAGTTAGCCGATGCGTTGCAGAGGGCAAAGGGCATAACCGTGAAATGCCAGAGCCCTTGGCCTGTCGAGAATGCGGTCTTCTCCTTGTCTTTTGGGTCTAGAGCTACCTGCCGGTAGCCCTAATTCAGGTCAAGGGTCGAGAACCACTGTGCACCAGCTAGCGTGTCCAGGGTGTCGTCAATCCGGGGCAAGGGAAAACAGTTCTCCCGGGTGACAGCGTTCAGCTTTCTGTAGTCTACGCAGAAGCGCAGCTCGCCGTTCTTCTTCGGCACCAAGACTACAGGGGAACACCAAGGGCTGTCCGACTCTTCAATCACTCCCCTGGATCTCAAGTCCTCCAGCATGTCTCGTACCGCCCCTTGCTTCGCCAGCGGAATACGTCTATGTGGTTGCCGAATAGGCCGGGCGTCTCCGGTGTCGATACGGTGAGGCACTTTGTCCGTGCGGCCGTAGTCACTATCACCTTGGCTGAAGACGAGCTGGTATCGTCTCAGCAGTTGTCGAACTTTCTCCAGTTGTGCTGCGGTGAGGTGGTTGACCGCCCTTTCCAGTAAGCCTTTTAGCCGGGGCCCCAGATATTGCGTCGGCACCGACCCCTGTGTCCTGTCGATTGCTGGCACGCTTACCACGGGCTCACACGTTCCCAAATCCGTTCCGGCCTGGATGTCGTGATCGGTGTCCGTTGGATTTAGCAGTCTCACTGACACCTCCTCTCGGCACGGCAGCAATGCCCTGGCTACACATAGTCCGTGTACAGGCGTCTTCTGGTCCAGCATCATGTTCCTGGTTCTCTGGCCTTCCAGTCGCGCCGTCACCACCACCTCGCTCCTCGCGGGGAAACCACGTCTTCGCTCAAGACGACCCTGCAAATTCCAAGGCGCTCTTCTCGTTGACGGAGTAAAACCTCTTCTCCGTTGATCCGCTGGACCTTCTTGCCTACGTCTACCGTCGCCTCATGGCTCCTGAAGGCATCCAATCCCAGTATCATCTCCTCAGCCCCTTTCGTGACGAACACCCACAGAAGTACGGTGCTCTTTCCCGAGTTCATCTTCAGCAGGGCCTCCTTCTCCACAGGCAACGTGTCGCCCGATGCCTTGACAAGCTTCCTTGTCGGCAAAGCCACGTCAGGTCTGATGATGGTCACGGCCGCTACTGTGTCCACCAGCACACGGCACGGCTTTCCTCTTATCCAGCCGTCCGCGATGAGGCTGTCATCCATCCGCCGGCTGACGGCACGCAGTGTCACTCGAGGAGATGGTGTGGACGGCGCCGACTTAATTCTTACTAAATTTGTTTAATCCTGATCAGGGGCGGTTCCTCCATGAGGTTGCAGGTTTGCGCTACACCCACTGATCTTGAATGTACAACAGGAGCATTTTGCACATTAAAGCTGTACTTGTTTGCATTGTTTTATACACAAACATGTTTCAATTACGCTTATCGTCCATGACAACAGAAGTCGAAATAAACAGAGGTTAGCTGTATGAGCCGCCAGGTTTGCAGCGAAGTGTTAACCACTGATTTCGCCCAGATGTGGGCTCTCTGAGGGGGTTGCGGGAAGGTGAAGTGATGGGAGTGGCTTCTTATGCATCGCTTAAATGGAGGTTTATAAACCTAGCACCTCCTACTCATAACAACGGCTATAGTGTGACATTCAGGCTTAGCTTCTGTGTGTCTGCTTGTTCTGTAGTGTGGTTTCGTGCAGCTTTGTTTAAGGTTAAACTGAGTATTTTAACATTTTATTTATACTGCTTATTGTGAGGTGTTGTTTTTGTACGTTTTTAAAATTCTGATAGAATGAATACCGTGCAATCTTTACTGGAAGAGCTCTTTTCCCAACGGAGTGCTGAAGAGAAATCTGAAGTGAAACGAATGGGTAGGCCCACGCCAAACATCTCTATAACTCAAACGATTAAGTCAAAAGCTAGAACATTCAATAGGAAGTTCAACCCTGACCTGTACAAGAAGCACGACTGGTTATGTGGATGTGAAGTTAATAACCCTTTATACTGTTTCCCATGCCTACTCTTTGGAGGAGATGATTCCTGGGTGAAGCAAGGAATAAAAGACATACAACACATGCATGACCGTGTTAAAAAGCACGAGTCCTCTTCGTCTCATAAAAAATACATTAAGTTTAGCAATGTATGGCAATATTAATATTGATGCACAAATGGACAGTGCATACAGAAGGAACATACAGCTGCATAATGATAAAGTTACGCAGAATAGATATGTGCTAAACATCATAATAAACTGTATACGGTTTTGCGGCTCATTTGAGCTGGCTTTGAGAGGTCATGATGAATCTGATACATCACAAAACCCTGGTATCTTTCGAGGTCTAATACATTTCAGCGCTTATCTCGATAGTGTATGAAGGGACATCTGGAAAAAGCAACTGCTTTTAAGGGCACTTCAGAACAATACAAAACGAAATTCTTCGGTGTATGTTAGAGGTATGCCAAGACGAAATAATGAAGGAGATTAAGGATGTTGAATTCCTCGCTGTTATAGCACATGAAACCACTGATGTTTCCTCAGTGTATCAGATGGTTATTACCTACAGATATCTTGTGAATGACAAACCCGTAGAACGATTTTGGAGTTTTGTTCCACCTACTGGTCATGATGCAGACACTCTTGTCTCAAGTCATTAAATCTGAACTTGATCTGCAACTGTCAGGTTGTCAGAATAAACTTATAGCAGAGACCTATGATGATGCATCTGCCATGGAAGGTAGGAAACACGGTGTTCAGGCAATTGTGAAAGAGAAGTATCCTTGTGTCTCTTATATACACTGCCATGCACATAAACTGAATTTAATAATACAAACGCAGCCTCAGTAAACACCAGTGTGAGGATATTTTTTGCCAATTTACAGGAAATGAGCACATTTTTTTCAAATTCTTCTCAAAGAACAGCTGTGCTTGATGAAGTTGTGCAAAAAATAAAAATACCACGTTCTGTTCTGACACGATGGAATTTTCATTCATGGATCGTCAATACCATTTTCAAACACAGGGAGAATTTAATTAATGCATGGAGGTTATTCAGAAGAGAGCTCTGTTAAACAGCACCATACTTGTTCAGGCTTCTGTGTTTATGGCCACTTTGAAAGATGATAATTTTGTATTCTGGCTGTCTTTCTTCCACAAGATCATGCCCCATGTGGACATTTTGTACAATCAGGTGCAGAAACGAGACTGCAATGCAACATTCACCCTCGCCCAGCTAAATGCATTTGAAAGGGAAGTACAAAAAGTAAGAAATAGCGTGGATATTGAGGAACACGAAGATACTGCAATTAAGAGGAGAAGAATAGAAGATCATAATGTGAAAAGAAGAGTAGCTCTTGAAGTTTGTGACATTATTCTTAGAGAAGCAAAGGCAGATTTAGCTTCAGAGGGCATCTTGTAGCCTTGACTTTGTTTCATCAAGAAAATTTCTCAGATTATGATAAGACATTTCCAGAGGATTCCCTTAGAGAAACAATAAGGTTCTATCCTTTTATTATTGGAACAAAAATTTGTTCAGAACTGACTGTAATTCACAGTCGAGAAGAATTTCGTGGAATGTCCGGCGCTTTGGGCTTAATGGACTTCATTAAGGAAAACAATTTATGTGCTACATTCAGCGAATGTGTCAAACTCCTGCGAGTGTTGTTAAGTATGCCAATGTCTACCGCTGAAGTAGAACACTGTTTCTCAACTTTAAAAAGAGTAAAAGCTTTCCTTAGGAACACAATGTGACAGGACCGATTGTCAGCATTAGCAATGCTTTCTATTGAGAGGGAGTTTGTTATGAAGATCAGTGACTTCAACGCAAAAGTTATCGATAGATTCGCCAGGTCCGAGGACAGGAGAGCAGAGTTTCTGTATAAATAGGTGGGTCACTACTACTCTGTATTTTATTTTTCAATTATGCACCACCAATAATTTAATCCACCAGCCGCCATTGATCAAAATTTTACCAACCTTAATCAGAAAAAAAAACACCAGGGTGCTAGACATTGCATCCTGTCCTTTCAATCCCAAGGTACAATTACTGTAGCCCTACAAAATAATTACAACTTAAAAACCTACAAGTCACCCCGCAACATCCAGAACATACCTTACCTGCAGTAAAACCATAAATGGGTGGGCACGCAGCAAAAACTTTCTGACTAAGTACAGCAAGCCAGCACGACAAGGGAGCGAGCGAGCAGAGCATGGTTTCACTGTTCATTTCATATACAACATTGCAAAATGGTTTTGTTGGAATTTGTATCCAGTTATATCAATAAACACAATTGAATCTTCTCTAATCATCATTCACGAATGGCAGTTCAATAGCACCATTATAACACACTTCAAAGGTTTTATATTTGCCTCATTACTATGACCAGTACACCTCAAATCCAAGAGGAAATCATTCGCTATAACTCTAAAATTGTAATTAATTACAAATGATCGAATATGGAATGTGCTGAACTGGCGTTACACTTCTACGATGTTAACAATCATGTTGGTACAAGGTAGTGCAGTAAACTTTAAAAGATTGTGAAATTTTAAAGCTAGTTTCCACATAATTTTATTACAACTTCATTCTTTTAGCTTCATTACAACACACAATTTTTATATGAAGTGAGGTACTTCTGAAACAATCCTTGTTAACTGTTTTTATTTACAATATGTACAAATTTCTCAAATAGTAATGTCATTTGTTTTGTCTTTAAAGCCGACACATAGTCACTACTTCTTTAAACATTTGACTAACACTCAAAGTCTACTGAATTACTACAAGTACTCAAGTACATTTATAGTTTATTTATTTATTTGTGATCTGCTCATTTGCTTTTGAACGATTAAATAATGATGAAACATAGACATATCGAAAAAACAAACGTTATCAAATATACCTTTTGTGGAGTGAAGCATTTGAAAGACAGTTTTTGTTATTGTTTGAATATTTCAATAATTATTATACGTTTCTCAAATGTAAAGCCATATTAAGTTTTATCTCTAAGCCATACCAAGAAAATCGAATTTCAAAGCCACTCCCTAGACAGCAGCTTTAAAACATATGACTATCGCTAAGAACTTACTGTTTCCCCGTTTTCCCTTACATTAAGAAAAAGAATAATAATAATAATAACAGTCTATATTTCCATTAACATAATGTACATGGACAGATTAACCCTAGAAGTGTTGAGATGGTTCACAAATACTGGACTGCACACTTTGGTATCTCGTTCTTTGTGTTACTGTTTAATTGTATTCTTTTACTTGTTTGCATGACTAACAAATAGTTAAAGAGGAGTTGGTATATCATTAGCTTTCAAATTAATATTATTGCTCTCATAAAGTTGCTCTTCTTTGAGCTAAATGCAATATATTAAACATTAAAATAAAGAAACGAAACAGAAATAGAAATTCAGTATCCTTCATGTGCAAACATCTTGTTCTTTTTTCCAGCCATATAGTCTCTCAGCCCATGAAGATAATTTGGTCTTTCTGTCGGAGATAACGCCGAACTTTGACCCTGTCCTGTCGTTTGGCTGACCTTTTGGGAGATGAGAATCTGAATGGATCTCTTGCTAACAGAGCAGTACATCTGTCTAAAAAAGCAGCAGTACTTCTATAGAAATAAAATATAACAAGTTATATCATAAAAGGTAAACAGTCGTCAGGGGGCGTGTTTGTGTGTTGGTGACTCTAGTTTAGAATAATGGAAATGACAAAGGCGATCCTAGTGAAAGGTTGATAACCTTTGCGCGCGCGCACACACACACACACACACATACACACTTTCACTCTCTATGTGGACATTCTGACGTATCTTATTAAGGAAGTATAGTAAATAAGAAGTATAACACAATTCCATTACAAAGTAAGATATGTATATGTGTAAATGGTCGTTGTACAGAATTATTGAATGTCTATAAAATGAACAGTCACATAGTATGACTTGTTAGTGGATATAAGCAGTGAAAGGAAGGCATATATATATATATATATGTAGTTCAGTTTAATAATACATAAACTACACATTTGCTGAATTATATTGACAATAGAAATAAACACAAAATACTTGATTAAGTTGTAAACACCAAGATGTGTCCGTGACAAAGGAGACCAAATGGCACATTGCTATATGGTCACTCACCTCTCGTGTCTTTTACCTTCCTACAATGTATATTTTCAACAATATCCCTAATAACTTACTAACATTTATGTGGCTTTTTAGACAATATTGATTTTATTAATAATGGCCCGAAGTATTCTTATTAAAATGCCAATCTTTAAAATATTATAGTGACGAATGACGTGTACATTTTAAATTTTCTGTCAATGTTGTCAGCAGTCATTTTCATTAATGTGATAGAAGTAGAAGTGACAAACCGTAAAAACAGACAAAATCATACTGAAAAGATGATGATCTTGGTAAAACACAAACTTTCTGTCACATATATATTTTGGTAGAGTGAGCCATTTCCGAGATATTTCTTAATTGAATTCTTCAATACTCAACCTATTCAAAACTGAGATCGTTGGTAAGTTTCTGTCATCAAGTCTAGAAGATAAATTTACAATATGATTAGACATCAACTAGCATTCAAATATTTCACAATCACTTAAAGTGTACTCTGTTACCGTATTCCCTTGTACCTATATAACAATTAATAACAATGGAATGTTTATCCCAATTAATGTGAGGGAGGTGGATCAATAAAAGTTTAAAAGGAGTAGAGAAAGTAATGTGAGCGACACATATCCGATATTAAACTGTAAAGTAATTACAATTATTGAGTTCTGAGGAAGAATTTCTCTCGAATATGAAACATATTGGACATAATTAAGTCTACTGACAAATGAAACATTGCGACATAATTGAGTGGGTTACACCACATTAAGGAGTAACAAACACAAATGTTTCTAAATGTGCTATTAGTTATAATTGGGTAAAAGTTCTAAGAAAATAGATTTACTTATGGATGATTCACCTCATAACCATATTCATTTTCTTTCGAGTGGAGGCAAAATGTCTTTACGCACTAACCCTGGGATTGAAGTGTGGGACTAACGTGTTTAGGAAGTCAGGTACGTCAATCTCTGGTTCCCCCAGGAATTTTCTGTCAAAAAGTGACAGTGGTCTTCTATGTGTGTCGTGTAGCGTGTTGTATGTGCCAAGATCTCGTATGAGTGGGTTTGGGGTTTCACCCTTCTTGTCGTAAAGGTTGAAGCTTAGTAATTTCATAAATTATTCGATGGTGTGTATTTTTAATTCTTTCTGTAGCTGAAACACCAGAGCAACCGGGGGCAGCTTCACAATTATTCTTAGAATTCTGTTTTGTATCGCCTCAAGGCTGTTTATGTGTGTTTTGGCAGCATATATCCAGACGGAGGCTGCGTATGTAATAATTGGTGTAATTAATGTTTTAAAAAGTGTAAGACCATGTTAAATTTAAATAGGCTATCATAGAAGACTTCCTTTCCTACACACCATTAATTATTTACTTGATATTTTGCTCCCATCGACATTATGGCTACCGTTCCTATTCAGGAAATAAACAATTATATGAAAACTCCATTAAAACAACATAATTCAATGTGTTATAAGACCTTGTAGATAATTACAAATCTCCTTCATCAGTATAAAATATTACAGCTACCGCCCTCTGTGGACAGCAACAAGCAGTCAGTAATCAACCAGAGCTCCCCTGGCGGACAATTACTATAACTACAACGTCTCCTGTATAACAAAGTCAGTTAATATACTTTCTCAGACACAAATACTTACTTGTCCATCTGATAATTGACTATCACTTAAACACTGCTGTATTGTGCTATTGTCTTTGTACTTAAAAGGATATATGTAATAAGATATATTATATAATCATTTTCTCTAATAAAATGAACTATATATGAGAATAAGACAATGAGTAGAGAGAGTCATTTAAATGTAACACATGTGTTTTATTTATCAAGTCTCAAAATTAGTTTTGACAGTAAAATCTTGTTATCAAATATTTGGTGTAATACAATACATTCTGTATGTGCTATGTACATGTTAGAAAAAGTAGAAACAGTCTAAAGTAATCAACAAATGCTACAAAAACTGGACACGTTAAATTTGTCATTGACATTACCATATCAACAAATTAAAAATAATTTAAAATGATGAATATTGAGTAATAAAGTAAATAAATCTGTTAGTAGACAGAATGAACTCTGAATGGGGTAAATTAATTTTGTTGTCTGTAACAAGTACATAAGTAGAAAATACATTTCCTGTACTTCACTTTGTATCAAATATAAATCAGTACTTTTTATTGTTTTAGACTAACTCTGAAATTTTGGCTAACTTATGAAATATGTAATATGAACTGATGACAAATGAAGTGCATATCTTGAATATAAAAAATATAAAAAGATATAAAAAGATAATCACATTTAAAATCAATTACCCAACGTCCAGCTTTAAAATATTCAACTATCGCTAAAAGGTAAGCTACTTGCTACACTCTCTTATGTTCTAGCAAGGCAAAGGATATTAACAATGTATATTCACAATAACATGAAGTATATAAGTATTTATTAATATCTTCACAAAGGTGAGGAACAAATCATCACATCTTCCATCCCACTCAATTTGCAGCATTCCCTTTGCAAAGGATCGCCACAATATTGGGCTTCTAGAACGCCATCTTCAGTATTTTCTTTTACAATATATTTCGTTGCAATGCTATCTGAAAAGAAATGCAATATACATTTTCTTTATCACTGTTGATAAATACAAGACGCTGTGTAGATGGCTTTCCGCACAATATTAGAGGTCACAATAGGAAACACATCAGCTAAAATATAATAGGAATAGAGTGTACCTTAACATTTGTTTCAAGTATACGTAAAGAGAATAACATATGATTTTACAATAAATCTTATCATTGGTAATGATCAGACACTAAGACTAAGATACCAAGTAGTGCTCTTGTAACATGCTCTATTCACCACCACATCATACCCACAGCAATCAATTTTTGGCTTTGCATAACTGACAATGAGTGTTTGTCACATTATTGTGTTCTGTTACCCTCATATATTATAAAATGCATTTTCAAAAGTAACAACCGACAAAAGCTCTTATTACAAGCGATACATTAGTGTGGCTTCTTCCGTTCATGAACTGAATTATCTTTTCAAGTGTGACAACTGAGTAAATCTCTTATCACAAACTTTACAGTGGTGTGACTTCTCACCTTCATGAACGAAATTATGGGTTTTCAAATGCGACAACTGAGTAAAGCTTTAACCACAAACTTGACATACTTGTGGCCTCTTACCTTCATGAACTAAAATATGTCTTTTCAAATTTAACAAATCATTAAAGCTCTTATCACAAACTTTACATTCGTGTAACCTCTTACCTTCATGAATAAACTTTTAGAATTTGACAAATTATTAAAGCTCTTATCACAAACTTTACATTGGTGAGGCTTACCTTCATAAACCAGATTATGTGTTTTCAAATGTGACAACAGAGCAAAGCGCTTATCACAAAAAACACATTTGCGTAGCTTCTTAACTTCATGAACCAAATTATGTCTTTTCAAATGTGATAACTGAGTATAGCTCTTATCACATACTTTACATTTGTATGTTTTCTTACCTTCATGAACTAAATTATGTCTTTTCAAATGTGACAACCGGGTATACCTCTTATCACATACTTTACATTTGTGTTCCTTCGTACCTTCATGAACTAAATTATGTCTTTTCAGATTTGACAATCGAGTAAAGTTCTTGTTACAAACTTTACATTGATGTGATTTCTTACCCCCATTAACTAAATTATGTTTTTTTCAAATTCGATACAGAACTAAAGCTTTTCTCACACGTGCTATGCTGTTGTGTTGTATTGCTCGCATCACTTAAACTACAGTGGTTTAAGTATAAAGGTTCTATAGATGTGTCTGCCCCATCACTAAAATGACCATACTGATCGGAGTGTACGTATTCCGTTGCAGTTAAGATATTACATTGAACATTACAGTTTTCATAATTATACTCAAGACGATCGATTCCATTACAGAAGCTTGTGTCCCTTGTTTGGCCTTCAGCAGAGAACAATGGTGACTTGCCAAGGGAAGCGACAGGAACTGCTGCTCTGTATAATCTGAAATGTTTCGGAACTTAGTATCATTTAGTGTAATAACGAGATAGTAAAATCTGAAGACAGAATCAGTCAATACATGTACAGAAGTCGGTGACAATCATAGTTAAGTTAATTCATATAAGTTAACTATGCTGTTCATTATAACTACTTATTACTTTTGCTAATCCACAATATCTTAAAATAAATAATAAAGTCTTTCTAATGAGCATAGTGGTTTGTGTTTGTGGCATTACAAGTAAACCTTGTTATATGAACTGACAGTTACATCAACACCACTGTTTATTATAAAGGAAACTATTCAATTTATTTGTAATTAATTTCTGTGTTTATGAACATGGCACTAAAAGTATTCATAAAAAGCGACCAATATCTGCAAAAGACACATTTAAAATCAATAGATCACTTCAGATGATGGAATTCAATATATATTGCATATCCACCACAAGATACAAATGAGCAGCAACGAAATATGACTCAAAAGTACATGAAGTTTCTATTGAATAAACAAACTATCAGAAATAATTGTCATCAAAATGCACTTCCCAAATTGTGTGCTTGATTAAAATTTACATTTCGTTTTTTATTCCTGTAGGGCTGCATCCTAAGAACTAACAATAACTAATTTTGTTCAATCTGTATGAGGACCTGAGAAGCCCCTGGGTTAAATATAAATAAGAGTTAAATAATTTGCCTGTAAACACAACCAAAGTGGTGCAGTTGTGTAAATTCACACTTAATACCCTTAAATTAGGTATTCACTCGCTTTGTACATCTGGGGTTCTCATATACCATTGTTCCATCTACATTTTAACACAGCGCTATTTCTGGACAAAACTTCATTATTGATTCACCTCTCCATGCATTCAATGATCGCTGTGCTGTTTGGAAGTTGAAGAAACGCCTGTACCAGATGTAGTGTGCCGACACTTCTTTCCTCCCGGCTCGTTCACTTGGTCGGTGACAGTTCTTCACATGTTCTAGGTAGTCTCCACCCCAACACGATCTCGGCCATTAAATTGATATGTTCCTTTGTAACCAATGTATCCAATACTAATTTGCAGCTTTTTTACAAATACGCGTAAAAACGTATTTCTTTCAGTAGCACAGTCTAGTTTGTGTCTTTGTTACAACACAACCTCATGTCGCTTTTCAACGCTCACCAAACCCAGTGTTTGCATACTGACATTACCTGTCGATTCTCAGACAACTCACTTTTCACATTTATGCTGCCGAGTTTCACCGATTCATTCGAACTATACAACTGAACTGATTCACAATTTCGATACCCACTGGTCCACTCGTCACAGAAGAAAGCTTCTGAAAACAAAGATATTCTCAATCGGAGAAATGGAGAAATAGATTCTTGTACATCTGCTGTAATGGAAGGGTATGGAGCACAGCAGTAAGGCCCGCACTTCTGGTCTCAACGTTGTGGTAGCTTGTCTGCCACACGTTCAAGAGGTCCCAAGTTCGAATCTCGGTCAGGGTGAGTTACCTGGATAAGGGTTTTCCGGGGTTTTCCCTTATCCTGTAAGACAAATGTGGAGTAACCCTAAGCTCTAGGGACCCTGGGCTCATTTGGGCATCATTTTCACCTATTCCATTCATCATCCGATAAGACTTAACATTGGAGAACGTAAAGTAAAAAAAAGTATCTCAGCTATTGAATCTTCTTGTATGCTGATCTTTCGCTCCTCTTCCGGCAGACAGAAACGCTAAAATTTGAGAACACTAATTTCTGTGCGGTAGAAATTCACTGTCGCCGTAAAAATACTAATTTCGGAATTTGTTTTAACTTTTTCTGTCTTAGCTCTATGAGTTGTCTTCGGGAATGGTAGGAAGAAAAATAAAAAGATAAACATGACCATATACTTAATACGTCACAAAACACTGCACTCATATACTTTGTTCTCACCTATCAATAGCGAGTGAAGTAAGCTTTCAGTACTGCTTTCCCTGAAGAAGCAGAACTTAGAGGTTCTCATATTCCATTCTTGCTCCTTTGAGGAAGAAATAGAGATATGAAAGGAGAGAATTTGGTCAGACTGATTCAAACTGAGGAATCCCATATCCAATCCCATATTGCTGTGACAATGATATCTTAGAAATGATTTGCTTCAGTATTTTGTAGATGTTGTTACACGAACCACAAAACAGTGGGAATCTGAATGTACATTTGCCTTTGCATAGTAAGGATATACTGAACTGGATTGCTCTAGCACTAAGGGAGTTAAAGCGGAAACAATTATGAACTGCTTCAAAACAACGAGATAATGAACAGGATGCTCTAGCACTCACTGAAGCTGAAGAAAATGCAGACAAAGTGCTGACTTAATTATAATGTGGAACATTTCATGTAGTCTGAAGTGCTGCATTAGAAATGATTAACTCCTGTAAACCATAGTAACTTTAACTTTGCCAACAGATACAATAGATATCCATAATGCAATTGACAAGAAACAGAATGAAGATGTGCAGAACTAAGATACAAGAAGAAGCAAACACATGCATAAATAAAATCATGGACTGGCATTGTATACCAGTTCTGCAAAGTTGTTAAAACTATTTTAAAGTGCAAACAAATATCATAGAGAAAAAGAAATGTGATCAGAAGTTTCAAACACACTTTCCTCCAAGTAGCCAAAACAGAAAGTGACATATAAGGCAATCAAAGACAGCAATAACAACACAAGAACGGGATAATGTAAGCTACAACACATGTTCTTATATGACGTTACTGCTAGTATGCTATTGTAGTACTTCATAGCACAAAATACCTGAAAATAAGTGAATATCTACAGCACAGCAGTTGGAGTACATAGTGTTGTATGTACATAATTACAAATATAATCTGTTTATTTTGTGGACAGAAACATGTTCAATATGGAAAATTGTTTTGTCTCATATGATATTGCTTAGAGCAAGTTCTACAGTATATCTATTTGTATTAGTTCAAGAGCTCCATGACACATGTACTAAAACATAAATGCTAGAGTAAACATAAGGCTTATAACTGAAAAGAGTCAAGTCTTACCTTGAACATTTTATTGGAGGAAGGACCGCATCCTGCAACAGAATAATTCAAATTACAACAAAATGATAATTATAAATCTAAAAAATTTACTTACCATCCTTGAATTAATAAACATTTTCAAATTATTTTTAAAGAAGATGGTATAACTTTAGTTCCTCGAAATATATATATATAGTGTTAAAAATTTATTACAATTTTCTAAAAAAGATAAAATGGTTAACATATTAATGGTTAACATATTAGATTCATTTATACCAATAACACATTTGGCCATGACATCTGTGGAGTAGCTGATAGATTCCTCACTACAACTTGTACCTAAGTTAATGATAATAATAAAGCAGTAAATGCAAATTGTTTTCAAGATACAGGTCTTCTCAAAAACACAATCATAACAGAACATACTCAAACATAGATACTGAATTGTATTTAAAATGCAAAAAAATGGAAAAACTCTTAAGTATAAAAGTGCACATTGCCATTCCTTTTATAAACGTGTAACGATTGTAATATTCTGCAATAGTACACAATATATTGACATTATTACAAACCATTGCTCAGTCAAACTCAGCAGGTTTCTACATAACTTACCTTAGTATTATTACCAACTGATAAAGTTTGTGTTTCCAGCCACCAAGGTTCATCTTTAATATCTATTTTACTATCATTTTCATGATCACTGTTGTATTTCTTATCAGGCATTACAGGATCCTCTAGAAGAAATTCTCCCTCATTCTGTGAACCAGTGTCTGAAAATAAAGTCTGTTCTTCAATTTCTAATTTCCCATTTATGCTGCAGCTGTTGCTCCATGTGGCAGTTTCGCTCTTCATCTGTTTGACAAGATCTTTGATAAAAGGAGTCTCTGATTTAATTTCTGTTTTGACGGTCAGGTCACCATCAGTGACATCACCAACGTTTGTGTTTGTTGTAACAACTTTGTGAGTGAACTCCCTCTCATTCTGTGAGGCTGTGTGGCCTTCAAGAGGATACTCTTCTTTGATTTCTACTTTCTCATCCATTTCAAATAGCTGTTGAATTGGATGTTGCTGTTATTTCTAGAAATAAATCTGTAAAGAACAAGAGATATCTTATAGACCAAAAAATATAAGTAAATTTAGCCATCAACTTGTTTGAATGTATCAATAATTGTTCAAACCACATTAAATACACTGTTCTCTTATCACACAACTTCTTGAACAATTGAACCAGACTTAACAAACTCAAAGACATGTGAAGATCTCAAACTACAGACAGTTGTCTGTTTATGTTAATGCTATTATCACTCCAGCCAGCCTACTGAGATACTGTACCAACATTAAACCTCCTAATCTGTTTAATATGTCATGGATAAATATCCAAACAATCCCAGGTATTAGATATAAATAAAACAAACTGCTATGTGGCAATTGCTAATATCACAGTTTGTTTGTATTCTGTTACTGTTGTTCTAAGGTTTGCTGTGATATTTAAATTAAGCAAGAACGTTTAGTACTGCACGCCATAACCAATTCTAGTAATAAAACATCCATGGAGGGCCACAAATCATACAGTTTGGCAAATAGTGTCACACAACTTTTTAATTTAACACTACAAAAACCAAGGATGCAAAGGAAAGACTGAAATGTGTAAGTGATATAATGTTAAAGATCAACTCAATAGTTCAATGGTATATCAAATATAAACAGGAACTTTGATGAAACGCTGCTGTTGCTAACAAATTTGAGGAGAAATTTGGTCAGTATGTTGGTGGGGTATCTCCAGAGAGGCTATTACGCACGCACGCACTGCGGAGAATGGGGCATCATCAGTACGCCATGAGTAAGCAAGAAGTGCACACGTCTGTTGCACAATGCATCATCATCAGATTTCTAGCACAAAGGGGCACCAAACTTTCGGAAAATTTGAGACAGCGCCGCGCACAGTTTGGGGAAGAAAGACTTTTGAAGACTGGAGCATATGAGTGAGTTAAAGATTTTGTGGTGGGAAGAGAAGCTGTTAGAAAATGAACCTCATAGGAGGAGATCCGGCACAAGCATTACTGCAGACAACATTGTTCCCATTAGTGACATTACTGAAGATCTTTTTTTTTTTTTTTAAATAGGACAAGTTATGGAAGTATTCAATCATCCGAGATGACTCCATTATAGAAATTAACTCCAGTATTATTATTTGGTTGTTAACAGAATAAATTTTAAAAAATAATTTTCATTTAAATTTGATCTACCCTTGTACTAAGTTGAGATTCAGCTAATGCCATTATCTGACAAAAGTTGGGTGACTGATTTACACTGTAAAGTGTAAGAAACTCACATTGTCACTAGAATTTTTATCCAAACACTGACTTCCAATCAGTTTTACTATTTGCAAATACACACAACGAGCACATTAATCAAATGTTCCCTTATATCTCACTAACCTGTGGTGATGGCACTTCTACACATTCACTACTGACAGACCAATACCCAATACCAACAACACAACTGCTCCAGCCAAATGATTCTTAACAACTCTGATACTTACTGGTACAATCATTACTACCAGCTCAACTGAACCTGATATTACACCACGTGTACAACCTGCCATTCACAAATTAAATGTTCTAGAAACTACAATTCCATGAATTGCCCCATCATTCATTCATTCCAGTTGTTGCACCGACGCTCTATTCCTAATGTAATCTATTCAGTCAATATGCTTCGGCTCTCTTGCTATGAGGGAACCCAAGCAACTTCTAACAACAGTTTTTGTGAGAAAGACACAAATAAAAAAATTACAGCATGAATAGTCAGTGATCAGCATATCAATAAATTTAAATTAGTGCCAAGATATGACATAACGGCTCATGTCTGCACCTAGACTCAAGTAAATGACAAATTTGATGAACTTCTAAAATATATACTATTAACATTTTAAGCCATTTTCACCGAAATAACAATACATTTATCACAAAGCAGACCTTGGATTACTTCAGGTATATGGAAGTCCTGTACAAATAGAAGAAATTTTCAACAATATCAAACATGCAATAACCATAACATTAAAAAACACTACAAAAAGTAGTAGAGTTATAAACTAAAAGAGAAATAAGAGAAAAATGAATCAAAAGGAAAGAACGACTCAGTGGCTATTGATGAATCCCATAACAAAATTAAAACATGTGAAATAAAATATAAACTTAAAACAGACAATTACTGCAAGTAGTATTACTGATCCATTAATCATCCGAAAATAATAACTCACTAATTTCTGTCTTATACCTTTAACACATTTCCTTAATGTAGCAAAAATACAAACAGAATTACCTAAACTGTACTTAAAACTCTCTACTAAAAACTGTATCTGAAAATTAACCTCAATTTGAAATTGATTCTACAACTCCCAGAGAGAGGAGATAGATTATTAGATCATTAAAAACAAGAATATGTTATGCTTGGGATGACATAAGTACCAAATACATCTTAATAGAGCATAAAGGCTCTTAGCCATATATCACTCATTCTCTTTTATCAGAGATATTAAAAAGAAAAGGAGAAAACAGTTGAGCTTCTATGCTGACTTCCAATAATAGGCTAATCTCACTGCTGACAGCCTTTTCTGTCAGTATATAACTGAGTTACAGCATACAGTGTGTTAAACAATATTCTCCCATCAATCTGCTTTCCTTCTACATAAAGAAACATACACGCTGACTTAAGAATTACTAAGAGCATTCAATAAAAAAGATTTACCATTAGTAATATTTTGTGATTTAGCTATGGCATTGGACAACCTCTTGCTACAATTTATGATGGTTGAGATCTCTATAAACTAGTTCAAATATTTCTTTAAAACAATCCAGGAAACCAGGATAATGGATATGAGTTGGTATCACGCATTATTACTAAAGATGCCCCATAAGGCTCTTTGTCAAGCTATTGTTATTTTAATAGTTATAAATGACTTGTCATTAAAATCTCAGAAAGGAGCAGACAGATGAGCTCTTTGTAAATGATACTATTGTAGTAATATCAGAAAAGTCACATCAAGTCACATCAGCAAACTATGAAAGTTTATTAAGCTTTAAGTAAAGCATAAACAGGAAATGGAATTAATAATCAGAAAAAACATTCTCACTAACAAATATTCTTGGTCTAGGAAGCATTTCCCAGTTGCAGTAAACAAATGAAAGTCATGATATTAAAGTTTAACTCTAAATACTTTGTATTAGGATATTTAAAGGATCTGCTTAGTAAAAATGCATTAAGAGCAGCACTAGAGATATCAAAAGTATAAAATAAAATACAGAAACAGAAGAGTGTACTTTTAGTTAATTGATGGAAATTAATCCTTATTATTTTAACTAATTAGTTTATCTATCAAAAACCTTAGCCTGTATATGGCTAGTATGTAGAAATAATTAATTTCCATCAATTAACTAAAATAATAAGAGTAAAAATGATGAAGCCTGGGACTTAAGAACTTACAATAGTAAGTCGCCATAGTATCTCGGATGTGAGAGCCCCTAGTAGTTTACAGGGGAAATATATGAGAAATTGGAGAATTTAATGTTATGACGGCAAGTTGGCCATGGTAGCTCAATGGGTTAGAGCGACTGGATGGCAACAAGGAGATCCATAGTTCAATCTATCTATCATGTATCCTTGATTGAGTTTTATTGTTACTGGTGAATGCATATATTTTCTGTTATAATCTTCACAAAAGTTAAAGGTATATGGAGGCGTGACATACTTTTGGCTCCAGCAAATCCTAAGCCTGCTGCTCCTACCAACGCTGCCGAATGTGGTTCATGCATCTCACGGACCTGAACTAAGAACATTCTCATTAATTGCGCTCAGATATTAATATTTGAAAATGACAAATGCTGATCTGATAATAAGAAAGAATTTTATTTTCTGATCATGACCGTACAAAAATCCAATCTCTACAATACTTAGAACACGAACAATGCATGTTTTATCTTTCATATGGTTACGGTTTCCCAACATTATTTCATTCAACACAGAGAAGCATGAAAAATAACAACATTCGTTCCTGAAAACACTTAAATCAAGCATAAATAAACAGTACCCTTTCTGCATGCAGTTTGAAACAGATCGAGTTAATGTTTAGTTCGTCTTCAAAGTAGAGTTTTGATATTGTTACAGCGAAGGGCATGGTTAAGTCCTGAGACAAATTTGAGCTGAAATATTGCAAATATTACATTAACCCTTACCGGTCGAATACGCTGTTAAAAATTTTCGCCAGCTGGTCGTAGGGATTTCCACATTCCTGTGTGAGGGATTTCTAAAGGAAATGTTTGTGCAATAAGGACCTAAGTGGGCTGACCTTGCATCCCCGAGATCCAGGTAGACGGAAGGAACATACAATGCGGTAACTCTCATGCAGCTTTCAACACATGCGTAAATATTAACAGAAACTAAGATAAAATTGTACTCACATGTTTCTGAGGCAAATGGTGCTCAGCGATTTCCTTAGGAAATCCAGAATTGTTTGTCGCTGCACTGTAATGTTTAACTCATTTTTGTCCATATCTAAAAGTATATAAGTTGCACGTTTGTAAATGTACGAAAACAATCCTTGAAGAACCAAAGTTTTTGTATGTCTACACTGTAATGTTTGGTCAATTTAAACGTATGCATATTTACACTTATATAAATGGTTCACTTTTTTAAATGTACGTGAACACTAAGTATGGGAAATAAATACTGTAAAGGGGCTGAGGAAATGACGAACAACCTTATTTGCATTTATATTCCTGTAATGTATGATACCGTTCGAAACATTGGCCGGGACACAAAGCAGGCTGGTTGGAACATGTTTTGCAGTAATAATATGTTTCCTTTCTTGCTCCTTTTACCTTCCTGTTGCTGCAGACAATACAGTCTTTGTGTTTCTTATTTTCAAAATGGTATATGAAATGATTGGTATGGTTTAGACGTTCTTCTGTTTCCGCCGTACCGGGGTGACATCTCTTCCTTGGATTTCTAATATTCCCTACTAAACTTTGAACTAGAGAACGGCGAAACTGAAGGTGGCTCATTATCTTGTTGCTGGATTGCAAATTTTGTTTATGGCAGCTGTAAAGGATATACGAATTTACGATGCTCACTTCAAGACACCAAAAGAACAGTTTTCTCCACCATTTAAAAGATTTTCGTAAAAATGCATACGTTGCACAGTAATGGTCATTTCGGTCAACCCCGCCCATGTTCTTAGTGTAATTTAACACACAAAGTGGTTTCATTATTTCTTTTTCTAGTCCTCCTTTTTGTATTGTGCTAACCTTCTCCATCGAAGTATCGTGATAGGTGTAAATCATAATGACGGGTCTTTTATCTTTCCACCCTAAAATGAGAACTTCATTTTTACGAAAACCAGACACATCCCCACTCTTCAACTTCTTGAAGGCTCCTTGCCTAACAGGTCGTGGGTTCCCAGCTCTGCTAGCAATTATTGTGCCTGTTGAATGACATTTTCGCTGAAAAAGTTCTTGTGCCAGATCAACACTACTGTAATAACGATCTGTGAATAAATGATACCCTGTTATGTCATTTGTACATTTCTGAAGGCGTGACATTAGAGACAACACAATCCTGGTTGTGAAACTTTTATTTTCAAACGGTAAACTACAAACATCGGGGGTAATTTTGCCATAATATGGGATAATGCTATGAATATAGCCTGTTGCACTGTCAGCTAAAACAAACAAACGAAGTCCCCATTTTGTAGGCTTCTTAGGGTTATATGTTTTAAAAATTATATGTCCTTTAAAACCAACAGTAGATTCATCTATGGCAATGTTTTGACCAGGTACAAAATGCTGCTGGAATTGTTTTTCTATATGTTCAACAACTCCATGAACTTTTCTAGTCCGCCTCAGTACTGCATTTGTTTCACTTACTGTGTCATTTCCCACGTGAAGCATCCAAAATATTTGTAGAAAACGATCCCTAGCCATTACATCACGAAAAAATTTAATTTCAGTCTTCCAGTCTGAAGAAAAATAATCCTTTAATTCTGGCATTGGTACCATACCCATATTAATTATCATGCCCAAAAAGGCTTTCATTTCGCTTAAACTAACACTCCTCCATTTCAGCCAAATAGAACGAGGGCTCATTTCTATTTTTGAGATTTTTTCTTCGGTATATCTATTTGTTTCGGCAACTATTTCACTAATCAGTTCATCATCGAAAAGCAAAGAAAAATAGTCATATGGAGTAGCATCATAACCCAAATTTACCTTAGGGCCTGAACTTTTGCTAAAATTATGCTTTATTTGCGTTAAGTCATTTGCGCTTACTGCATACCACCCATCTCCGTCGCCCTGGCTATCGCGAACACTGGTACCAACTGCACTTAGCCCGTTGTTGTCCTCACAGTCACTGGACGCGCTACTTGAAGCAGAACTCGCAATTTCAGCTTCTTCCGCAAAATCCAAATCGTCATCACTGTTATCATTTAGCACTTCCTGTAGAAGATGCCCCAATGCTTCATCATCTTCAGGATTTGATACCCTATAAACACGTTTAACACGCACAGGTGTAACACTTGTTGAAGCCATGATGAAGTTCAAAAACAGCTATTTTCAATTCCCTCTAGAAACGCTATGAATTAAAATTTACTCACTAGAGGGTATTTCAGGACGAACGTAATAGTCTGTACTACTAGTTCGTGCCGCCCTCTGGGAAAAAATCTTCGCACTTCATTGAAAAAAATCCTTGTAAACACCCTCCCAACGTTGTCGACTATATGTCGACAAACGACCGCAGCGGCCGGCTCACCCTGTCGACATAGTATCGACATCCGACCGGAAAGGGTTAACTTGTTATTATACAATTTATTTTCTACAGTGATTGTGATCTGAATGCGTGAATATGTCCCTCGAAGCTGGAACAAGTGACTTTTCAGTCAACAAACATGAAGTGATTATTCTTAGGGCAGACGAATTATATTTAATATAATTATAATTTTTATAAATTTTCCAAGCAAACTCTGACCGATGTGCTCTCCAATGTTACTGAGTAAATGTGATTGGTGAAATCAGGAAGATTTACCTTTACGTTATGATCATGTAGTTACTTGTCAATACCTATTTTTGAAATACTGAGCAAGTAGACCATCAAATGTAAAACACCTGGTGTTCTCTCAAGACAAATGAAAGGCAGCATGCCCTAATCTAAACAGCTTATTGCATTGCTTCATTATCAATTACACTTACCAAAATTACAGGAACAAAATAAGCTAACTAATTTTGCAACACTAAAGACAGATATGAGAGTAAAATTTGCCTTAATGGTCTGGTTTCATTGAATAGTGCACATTTGGGATTGCTCTTTCCACAAGAAAGTGTCAGCAGTTTACAGCAAACTCCTTACACAGGAGCGGCCATGTCCGGAATTTGAACCACGGATCTCCTGGTTTTGTCCAGTCACTCTTGCCCATTGAGCTACCATGGCCAACTTGCCGTCCTGACATTAAATTATCCAATCAAATCATTATATTCCCAGTGAACCACTAGGGTCTATCGTATCTGAGATACACACTAACATTAGCAAATTGTGCTTCCCCCTGTTTATACTGTCTAAGGTAATGAATAGAGAAGCACTTTTATCCCTGTACTATGCATACTTTCACTGTATCATTTCTTATGGTATAATACCATGGGGGAACTGCGAAAAAGCGATTACCATATTTAGATCACAAAAGAGAGCTATACGTACCATACTAAAGGTAAACAAAAGAACTAGTTGCAGAACACTTTTTCAAGAATTAAAAATATTGCCTCTACCTTGCTTGTATATCCAAGAAATAGTAACCTTTGTTAAATTAAATATCCATTTATACTCCACTAATACACAAACACATAATCATGATACTTGAAGAAAAGAGCAAATAAGTATAATCCCCCATAACACCAGTTTGTTTGGTAAACGCTTTATATATACTGGACTTTGCCTTTATAATGGCCTACCTGAACACCTAAAGAGCATATCTGCACTTCCTAAATTTAAATGTTGTGTGAAAAAGTTCCTGTTAGAACATTGTTTTTATAGTATAGGTGAATTTTTTGAATATGTCAACTACAGATAAAATGTTATTATAATGTACATACAGTTTCTGAATTTTCATTTCTAAACTTGTGTTGTGTATATGTTTATTGTATAATTTTTAGTTATAAGTACTTGACGTGTTCTGTATCATGTATTATGATCAAAAGGATGAATAAATACAAATACATTACACTATGCAGAATCAATTTCATTACTTTAGGCAAAAAAACAATAAGTTTATAAGTTTATATTTACAGTATAGTGTAATATGCTAATATCATTGTTGTAACTCTGTAACAAGTACATTATTATAACAGTTTGGGTTACCTTACGACTGGCACCAAGGAGACTTGCCTGCTGTAGGGAGAGAGAAGTCATACCTGCTAAAGAGACAGCAAACTCAGCATTCAGAAAGTGACATTTATCTGCTAGTATTGGTTGTTAGTATAAAGAAGGAGTTAAAACACAACATGAGAACATGTGGACTTACGGGTTGGTGTGTAAGTTCCCTGCCAAAGGATGAAATGATAACTTTGGAGCATTTTATTTACATTCATCATCTTTATTGCTAGGTTTGATGAAGAGTCCTAAAACGTAAGTTAAGTGTACAATAATATACGTTCAGGTCATTAAAGAAGTTATCTAAAGTCTCTGTTTTGTCAGTGTCCAGACTTCTAAAGATACAACACGCTCCAGTTCTGTATGGTTAACACTTACTAAACAATTACATTAGTGATTTTAGAGTAGATACATTCTGCTTTAATAAAAGTAGTTAAGGATAATTAAGTTTTAGCCACACTAATATTTTGGCTACGTTTTGTCATCGCTCGGCTATGCTTTGCGACTTACGATCCTCAGTTGTTTCTTCATTATGTGTTCTGTAACACAACTCTCAAACTTTCGTGAGCACAACCATGAAACACACGGAACATTATCATACAAACGTTACCACAGTTTTATCTATACGCGCGATAATTTTGCTGTTCACGGTTCATTGGATACAAATATTAAAGAGCAACAAACCACAGCCGTAGGATACGGAAGTATGTACGGCATCAATAGTAAAATTGTATCAAAATTTATGCTACACGGAACACTCCTACACATCATACGTGTAACCTACACAAACTTTCTGTATCACTTTGTGAGTCTGCAACAACTGACAAGGTATCAGTCACATTAGGTTGCTTTAAAAGAATGTTTCTGCTAGTAAAGATCTGTAAGGCATCTTCCATATTACACTACGAAGAACTTTAACTCCCTCACTAGTGTACAAAATGAAAATAAAACGGTCTGATCCATATTATAGTACTGGAAAGATACATATGTAGGTAACAAAGAACAAGTGCTAATTGGTTGCAGTATTAATAAGAACGCAAATGACAAGTTACTACTATTATTATACAAAGAAGGACTGCATAAACATATTAAAATTAGTAATATTATAAATTATAACACCAAACTAATTTTAACACCAAATCCTAGTTTTCATTTGAATAAAAAATTTGCAGATGCTAGATGAAGGTGTGGACTTTCAAAATGGTCTATAAATAAAGACTGTTACCTGTATTATTGCTTGTGCTACGAATTTCTAAATACAAGCTTTATTTCACTGTTTAATTCAATCCCTTACTGTACTAAAATATGACGCGTGACTCAACTCATGAATGTATACGAAGTTGGATCATGCTGGCAGTGAAAATACAAAGTTTACACATTAACTATAATGGTCAGGCCTCCATTGTTCATTGCTTTTGCGATATTGTAATTATTTTATTTTCAGTGTTTATTGTTACGTTTTAAGTAAAGTTAACTTACTAATTCCTAATTAAACGCAAGGTCAGATGTGAATTTCGTACTACAGGAATTCGAAAGAGCAGCATAACATTTGAATTGCTGAAGTTGTCCCAAGTATTCTTATATTTCTTTGTGTCTCGAAAGACGCGAACTGCAAGCGGCGTTAGAGGCAATTAGAGCAGAGTTCTTTTGAATTGTACATATCCTCGAGTTGTTTTTGTGTATGTACAGGAAATAAGGGAGAATCACAGGTATGATACATCAGTTCTTTTAACCTAATTTGATATAAAATTAACTATTTGTTGCTCTGTAGAATCACAAAGTGATACAAAATCTCGTATGGTTTATAAGTACACATGTTATATAGCGAATGCCTTAAGAGGTACAAGTAGGTCTGTTAGGATATTCTCGCGTGTACTCGCATTCAAAGAGCAGTGAAGGGCGGCGGTTCACTACCAGTAATATTTGTCTGGTTTATATGGGAGAGAGTTGAGGCAACTTCATCCATGGTTATATGAAAGTGGTTAGGGTTCTGTTAGTAACAGTAAGGCTGTGACGTAGATAGCTCATGTTAAATGTGATACTCGTAAATTCTCAATATATTGATAATTGTTATTGCTTTACTCTAAATATATAGAGCAAAAATTCGGTTAAACTGCAGAAAGACGGCGTAGACTTTTGGTATGGGATGACGGAAACTGACTGTTGCCAACTGTAGAGTGTTGAAAGTGCCAAAATATAGAGATGTTGCCAACACATTTTCTTGTTATTAATTAGCAATACTGTAATGTGTAAGGATACTGGCAGTGTATAAAAATAGAGATGATAAAACATAATGGAGCAGTTTAAATAATGAATTATAAGTGAATTTAAAATTAATTTATTGTAAATGTTAAAATATGCTTGAGGCATGGAGAAATGATGTCACAAGTAAAAATAAAAGTGAATGTACATTTCTATACAATCTTATTTTTGGAAATTAATTGTTCTTAGTCAGACTGAAAAATTCAATGCCATAGCCGGGATTTGAACCACGGATCTAAACAATTGAGCTACTATGGCCAAAGTGCCAGCATGACGTTAAATTCTCCAACTGACTCGTATGTTTCCTGGTAGACCACTAAGGACTCTCATACATACGAGCCAGTTGGAGAATTTAGTGTCATGTCGCCTCGTTGGCCATAGTACGTCAATGGTTTAGAGCGGCTGGACGGAGACCAGAAGATACATGGTTCAAATGCAAGCTGTGGCATTGAATTTTTCAGTCTGCCTCTATCTTTCCAATCCTGTTTTAAGTCATCACTAACTTCAACAAAGGCATTCTTAGTTTTATAGAAAAACATTTCAGAAGATGATACAAAGTCAAAATGCACTATTTGTCATTATATAGTGCTTACTTAAATATAAAAAGTATATATGATATAGGAGGAATTTATTTTGTAAAGCAATTTAATTAAATTCCTGTGTCTTTTCTGTATAAAATATATTTATGCTTAACACTTAAATTATAAGGAAGGGTCAGAGTTTGGGTCTTGGTTTTGGTACTTACGTAGATATTTTGCTTTTGTACCACTTAGCTGTAACAGTCACATTCCAATCAAACTCTCTTATAGAGGTTCCAGTGGACATTTTGAGGTTTTTCTAAGGCACTTTTAAAACATGATTTCCTCAACCATACACAAGGCATGTACAAACATCAGGAGAAAAAGAACAAAAACAAGTTCCTTATGTATTATATGGTTAGTTTGCATACATAGTGTCAGGATTTTCAGCAAAAGCATGCTTTCACAGTTGGCAACTCTCCAGCCATGACGTCAAGCCTGCCATATATCTACGCCATCTTCCTGCAGTTTAACCAGAAAATCTTCCTCTTCTTTTACTGCTGGTTTGATGTTCTTTTTATATTGTGCAGCCCTGTACAATTAATTTGTTTTACCAGGTTTCTCTGTATGACCTCATGCAGTAAAATAATAAAACAATGCATGATGTGCTGCTCAAAGAAATAACAATACAGCCACTGTTTCTGGGTAATAATGTGTGCTATCTTTATGTCACATAACAATAGAGCAGCCATATTTTGTTGACATGCAAGATCATGGGAGGGTTTAATATTATCCAGCATTTTATTTTGTACCTATGTTGTATTTACATTTTTTGTACATGTATTAGTAGTTTATATTAGTTATAAAATATATTTGAACAAGACACTTTATGGATCTTGAAAATTGCCAAATTTAGTATTTAAATGTAATGTATAAGCAAGTTCCAATTAATCATTCACATCTTTATTCAGATTCATCCACATCACTCACACACTCATGTCATATGTGTGTCTTTTGTTTGTTTCTTTGTTTGCTCCTCAGGTCCCATCCTAAGTAAACTTGAGGTACATTCAACATGTTAGGTGTGTGACTGTCAACAACAAACACTTATTCATTTATTTATAATATTTCTGTGTCTTCCTGTGTACATGGTACACTCATAAAAATAGGATCTGTTATTCTGTACCCATTTACAGCACAGCATACACCAATTCTTCTTTATCATAGAAGAGAGATAATACATAATATCGGTTGTGTTATGGTGATGTATAACCACGTAAATGAAACTATCCTTTATCATGAACAGTATTAATCATAGGTCAGCTGTTCTAACATTAACAGTTCTCAAATTTCAGTTATAGAAATTTTCCTGATTTGTGATACCTAGACAGAAGTAACCTTATATATTTTGAATTTTAAAAGGTATGTTGCTTTCTGTGTTGAATCTTTTGAAATGTCAGTTTCTTGTGCAAGGTGACTAACAGATTTTTGAGAAGATAACCATTCTAACCTTCTGCTCATATTGTGTAAATTTAGCTCCGTAAGCACACAGCCCTTTATGTATCTTTTATTATCAAAATTGGTTTGGCCTCTCTGATTTCATTTACAAGCAAATGAACGACCTCTCTACTTAGAACCCTCATACCAGAAAGTTTAGTTTCAAATTGCCTTAAAACTTCCTTCCAAAATGTTGTAATCATATACATATCGTGCATTAACTTTCTTGTGTTGTACTGTATACAACTGGTCTGGAACAAAAGTAAGACAGAGTTCTACTCACCTACTTACATTGCAGTTAAGTTGGAGAGCCTGCTATAGCCCTGTTGTTATTAAAGCATGTAATCCACCGCATCTCATTTGTATCCAAATATATTATTGACAACCATAGTTGGCCTAATTTACTTCTGTCATTTTGAGGACCTTTGTCAGTTTTGCCAATTCTACCTTTTCTATGAAAATCATGCACATCTTATGAGAATAACTTAGAAATCAGATATTGTCTGATGTTCTGTTACATAACACTCCAGTATTACATCATATAGCTGCTTATATGCAATAGTATTCATCTGAGTAATATCTATTAATCAATCCAACAACGTTTGTTTACACACAAGCAGGCATTCTTAGGACATTTCCAACATTACTACTGCTAATTAGTTTCATATGTTATGTACCAAACATTTCCTTTGTTGGTATGTGTATTTTTCTTTCAGAGGTTGGCTACATTTGTTCATGTCATCTGCTGTAAATAAAAGAGTAATAAGCTAATAGACATAAGTTGAATCTGTTTTCTTATACATGGACGTTGATGAACTTTCAGAATTCCAAAATTTATTGCATCACATGTTTGAAGTTTCACTATTCTTTCTTCTTAGGGACAGATGTGTGATGCGAATTTGTAAAATGACTGTCCTTGTTTCTTACATTTCAATTGTCAACAAAGTCCTCTGTGACAAACTGAGTGCTTCAACCTTAAGATCACCTTCAGTGTTGAACTTGATCTTTTAGGACAATGTGATCCACAGTAAAATCTCTTGCAACTGCAATTTGTATATTTTACACAGAATGTGCACCTAAATTAGTGACTGTTTGTTAGACATTCATGTTGGTGTGGTAATTCAGCATAGTACCCATTGAGAGATCTAAACCTTTAATATTGTGTCTGCTTTTCAGTATACTTGCAGAGAATAGAAACTAAGGGACAACTGCTAATTGCAGTTGAAACACTTGCCGATTACATAGAATTACTAAGCGCACACAATTGCAATTCACCAGTTCGTCTGTCACAGGTCCATTGCACGCTCATAGTTACGTACAACTCCTCTGATACACGTGCACCATCTTCCAGTCCATCCACTCCCTGGACGCTCCTCATGGCTGCTCGCCCAGAACTGAACTGACTCGCCAACTGCAGCCCTTTTTATAGGAATATCGCTCTTTCTGGAAGTCTCGCGTTTCCGTGAAAAACCCCAAAGTTTCCCGACTGCAGGGGGAGAGAAAAGAGACGGCCAGTGATGTTTTTGCAACCATCCCTTCGTTAGCACTATAAGACAAATGGGTGGGCGGGGTCGAATGCCTCCCGGCTCTCACCCAGCCGCCAGTTGGTCGTGCCTTCCGATAATTGGGTAACACTGCCCCCTCCTTAAAGCTGGTTGTCCCGAACAGCACCATCGTAGCGGGCCAGGCGATGCAGGTGTACCACCAACATCTTTCCTCGGGGCACCTTCTGGATGCAGTGGAGCACGTCGTTAATCCTCTTCACCACCTGGTACGGTCCTTGCCATGGATGCTGAAGCTTCGGGCAGCGTCCCTTGGTCCGGGTAGGGTGGCACAACCAGACCAGGTGACCTTGCTGAAACCCTTGGCTGTTGGCTTGCCTGTCGTATCGGTGTTCATGTGGTCGCTCGCCTTCGGGATGTTCTGGCGAGCCATCTCGTGCATCTCGTAGAGGTGGTCCACCAGGTTCTTCACATACTCGGACGCTGGCTGTTTCTTCTCCGGAGGGCTTCCAAAAGCCAGGTCACAAGAGAGGCATAATTGTCGGCCGAAATTTAAGCTGCCTGGCGTCATCACAGTTCTGTCGTGTGTAGACGAGTGGTAGGCCAGCAAGAACAGTGGTACCTTGACCTCCCAGTCTTGCTGATGGCTGGCCACGACCTTCCTCAGGTGTTGCTCTATGGTATTGATGTACCTTTCGACCATGCCATCCGATTGGGGATGTAGAGGCGTAGTGCGAGTCTTGTTCACCCCAAGCCTTTGTAGTGCCTCCTTCATTAGGTTGGACTCAAAGTTGGTACCCTGGTCACTGTGCAGCTCTAACGGCACCCCAAATCGACAGAACACTTGCTCCACGAGGCAGTCTGTGATTGTCTTTGCCTCTTGGTTTGGGATGACATACACCTCCGGCCACTTGGTGAAGTAGTTCACAACCACCATTAGGTACTTGTTGCCTCGGTCGGAAACTGGGAACGGTCCAGCAATGTCAACGGCGATCCGTTCGAATGGCGCTCCGACGTTGTACTGCTGCATGCGACCCCGGCTCCCAGTCTGGACTCGCCGCGCACACGTGACACTGACGGCACCATCTCTCAGCATCTGCTCGGAGTCTCAGCCAGAAGTAGCGCTGCCGCAGTTTGTCAATCGTTCGGTTCGCTCCCAGGTGTCCTCCCGAGGTACCGGCGTGCACTTCTTCCAAGACTTCCGGAACCTTACTCCGGGGAAGTACCAACTGTTCTCTCTGCGTCTTCCCATCGGGTGACTCCCATACCCGGAACAGCACACCCTCTCTGGTCTTCAACGAGTCCCATTGGGCCCACTACGACTTGTAGGTGGCGCTCCTCGGTGCGATGTCCTCCCAGGTTGGTCTCGTCCCTGCCTCCACTTCCCTCAAGCGTGGCCCCAAGTCTGCGTCCGCCACCTGCTCCCTCCTCAGGCCTGCGCTATCCCAGCCATCCGCAGGCACTGCCGTGACTACTCGGACTGCTGTGGCACGCTCCTTCTCCTCCACTCTTGTACACTGGCCGCACTCTTCTGGACAGGGTCTTCGGGACATGGCGTCAGCGTTACCGTGGCTCTTCCCTCTACGATGTTCCGAGGTAAAGTCGTACTCCTGCAGCCTCTGGGCCCAACGTGCTGTCTGCCTTCCAGGTTCTTAAAGCTCAATAGCCAGGTTAGGGCGGAATGGTCAGTCCTCAGGTGGAATGGCTGACCGTACAGGTACTTGTGGAAGTGCTCCAATGACTTTACTACCGCCAGTAACTCCCGTCGGTTGACGCAGTAGTTCTTCTCTGCCTTGGATAGCGTCTTGCTGTAGTAGGCTATCACCCGCTCATGGCCGTCCTGGATCTGCGATAGGACACCTCCAATGCAATGATCGCTGGCGTCGGTGTCCACAATGAAGGCGCCACCCAGTTGTGGGAAACCCAAAATTGGAGCACTGCACAGGGTTTCCTTCAGGTGCTGGAAAGTGTTTTCGGCGTCCTCCGTCCACACATAAGGCCGGTGTTCCTCTGTCAGGCGGGTGAGGGTTTCTCGATGTTGGAGAACCCCTTTATGAAGCGGCGGTAATAACTGTACAGCCCCAGGAAACTGCGCAGCTCTTATCCCTCGGGCGAGGCCAATCTCTCACGGCCTTTGTTTTCTCCGGTTCTGTGGCCACTCCGGTGACTGAGACTATGTGGCCCAAGTAGTTGACTTCCTTGCGGAAGAGCTGACACTTCTTCGCGTTCAGCTTCAAGTTGGTCGCCTGCAGTCTCTGTAGCACCTTACTCAGATTCTCGAGGTGATCTTCAAAAGTCTTCCCGACGATGATGATGTCGTCCAGGTATAGCAGGCAGGCGTCGTATTTAGGCCTCTCATCACTGACTCCATGATGCGCTGGAAGATAGCTGGTGCGTTGCAGAGGCCAAAGGGCATAACCGTGAACTGGCAGAGCCCTTGGCCCTTCGAGAATGCGGTCTTCTCCTTGTCTCTCGGGTCTAGAGCTACCTGCCAGTAGCCCGACTTCAGGTTCAGGGTCGAGAACCACTGTGCACCAGCTAGCGTGTCCAGGGTGTCGTCAATCCGGGGTAAGGGAAAACAGTCCTTCCGGGTGACAGCGTTCTACTTTCTGTAGTCTACGCAGAAGCGCAGCTCGCCAGTTCTTCTTCGTCACCAAGACTACAGGGGAACACCAAGGGCTGTCAGACTCCTCAATCACTCCCCTGGATCTCATGTCCTCCAGCATGTCTCGTACCGCCCCTTGCTTCGCCAGCGGAACGCGCCTATGTGGTTGCCGAATAGGCCGGGCGTCCCCGGTGTCGATGCGGTGAAGCACTTTGTTCGTGCGGCCGCAGTAACTATCACCTTGGCTGAAAACGCGCTGATACCGTCTTAGCAGTTGTCGAACCTTCTCCAGCTGTTCTGCGGTCAGGTGGTTGGCCGCCCTCTCCAGTAAGCCTTCTAGCCGAGGCCCCAGGTGTTGCTTCGGCGCCGGCTCCTGTGTCTTGTCGATTGCTGTTACGCTCACCACGGGCTCGCACGTTCCCAACTCCGTCCCGGCCTGGACGTCGTGATCGGTGTCCGTTGGATTTAGCAGTCTCACTGGCACCTCCTCTCGGCACGGCAGTAGTGCCCTGGCTACACACAGTCCGTGTACAGGCGTCTTCTGGTCCAGCATCATGTTCCTGGTTGTCTGACCTTCCAGTCGCGCCGTCACCACCACCTCGCTCCTCGCGGGGACAACCTCGTCTTCGTCCAAGACGTCCCTGCAAATTCCAAGGCGCTCCTCTGGTTGACGGAGTATAACCTCTTCTCCGTTAAGCCGCAGGACCTTCTTGCCGACGTCGACCGTCGCCTCATGGCTCCTGAGGGCATCCAGTCCCAGAATCACCTCCTCAGCCACCTTCGCGACGAACACCCACAGACGCACGGCACTCCGTCCCAAGTTCAGCTCCAGCAGGGCCTCCTTCTCCACAGGCAAGGTTTCGCCCGATGCCGTGACAAGCTGGTATGGTCGGCTCGTCTTCCTTGTCGGCAAACCCTTCGCCACGTCAGGTCTGATGATGGTCACGGCCGCCCCGGTGTCCATCAGCACGCGGCACGGCTTCCCTCTTACCCAACCGCCCGCGATGAGGCTGTCATCCATACGCCGGCTGACGGCTCGCAGTGTCACTCGAGGGGATGGTGGTGATGGCGCCGACGTGCCCCTCTCCACGACGGCCCTTACTCGTTTTCCGGCTGCTCTTCCTGGTGTGGGCAGTCTCTCTGCAGGGGTCCGGTTTGTCCACACCCCCAACACGGGCCACTAGGTGTTTGCCGGCGTCCCTCAGCTGGTCTTCTGTCCCCGGCGTAGCGGAAACTCCTCGTTCTCGACGTCGGGATAGATGTTACTTTGGCCGCCTCCATCCTTAATGCCACTGTCAGCGCCTCGTGGATGGTTTTATATTCGCCGAGCATTAGGTGCTGACGAATCTCCGTGTCCCGTACCCCGTCGACAAAATTGTAGGCGGCTTCCCGGGATACGAACTCCAGTGGCAGGTCAACCAAGGCTTTGCTAGCCAGCTGCTCGATCGCTATGGCGAACTCCTGCAGCGTCTCCCCCGGCTGCTGCGACCTTGCTGCTGGCTTCGGTATGCTGCGGCTAAGCGGTGGTTCCCGAAGCGATTCTCCAGGACCTCCCAGATGTCCTTGGACGCCGCTGTCGTCTGCACTGCGTTTAGTACTTCCGCGGCCCGTCCCTGGAGGCTGGCTATTAACTGTGCGACCTCTTCCACCGGTGACCATCTGTTGTGCCTGGCCAGTGTGTCAAACTGACGGCGGAAGACTTCAAACGTTGACGCGCCGTCATACCTGGGAGGTTTGACGCGCGCAGATGTTGTGTTTCGTCCCGGCGCGTGGGCCTTCAAATCCTTCAGCTTCCTGCCGACGACGTCCTCCACCATGGCGTTCAGGGACTTGACGCTGCTGTCAGCCTTTCCCTCCAGGTTGTTTACGCGGTTCGCGAGGTCTTCCACGTCTTCAACCATGGCGTTCAGGGACTTTGTGTTATTGTCGGCCTTTTCCTCCAGGTCATTGAAGCGGTTTGCCAGGTCCTCGACGCGCTCGTCCACTTGGCCCATCTGCTTGCCCAGCTCCGTCACGTTATCCCTCACGCCGGCCAACTGTTCTTCAAACCTTTCGGCGAGAGCCTCGTTCGTCGCCTTCATTTCCGTGGCCAGACTGCCGTTCGCGGCTCTCATTTCTGTGGTTAACTCGGCCTTCATTTCTTCCATCTTCTCGGTGATGTTACCGTTGGCCGTCTTCATTTCTGTCAGTTCCGCCTTCATTTCCATCATCTTCTCCAAAATCTTTTCCAATGCCGCGTCCATGGCTGTAATGTTCGGTGATGTTGTTGTCCCGCTTCCTGACACCAGTGTGACATTGTGGGCTCGTGAAATGAAAAGTCCAATTTCACCACTCAAAAATGTTCTTTATTTCTTTCGACTTACAGTTAAACACTTGCCAATTACACAGAATTATGATTCACCAGTTCGTCCGTTACAATTTCACTTGCATTCGTAATTACATACAATACTCCGATGCTAGTACACAGTCTTCTCGTCGTAAACTGCACTCTTACACTGCTCGCCAAGAACTCTGACTAACTGACTGACTCACTGACTGACTTACTGCCCGGCGTGTTGCTTATATATGGTCAGCTGGGAGATCGAGAATGTTCTAGATTAAATGAAATATCCTGTAAGTTCGAGAACACAGGTGGAACAGAAAGAGACGGCGCAGTGTGATGTTTTTTTCTCCCAGCCACTCCTTGTCACCACTATAAGACAAACGAGGGGGGGCGTGGCTAACGCCGACCTCCCTGCTTGCCCGCTCTCAGCTGGTTCTATAGGGTGTTCCAACGATCAGGTGACAATATTATCTTCAGTTTTTCCTTTCTATTCATCATGTTCCTTATAATGGCTGGGTTGAATCCATTTAATACCGCTATCTCTTTTATGTGTTGTTCTTTCAAAAATTCCTCCTTACTCGGGATGATGAAATCAGGAATTTATTAGATAAATTGTGTAACCTGTGAAAAAAGCTACATAGGAAAAACTAAGAGGAGCTTGTTAACCAGGCAAAAAGAACACCAGGGGAACATTAAGTGGAAACAAACAGAGAAATCTGCATTTTCACATTTTGGACAGAAAACCACAACATTGGCCACAACATTAAACTGTTAAAATCTTTAAGTACACCCATAGAATTGGATATTTGGGAAAAAATATTCATAACCAAAAACCGTGATAAAGTTATAAATTTTGAAGTCCCGGCATTAAATGAAGTATTGAAACTTAGTGCCCCTAACACCAGATGGCAGAGTGATTGGAACTCCGTAGTAGTGTAAGAAGAGGAATGTACATTTAGTCACCAAACAGCTGAGGATGAGATCAAATGATCTTGAAAACGTTTCAATTATACAACAAGTAAGTGAACTTTGAGTGTGAACATAGTAACTCATAAATCAAACTCAAAAATGAAGAATACTTCACTGTTAATAATGCTTCTGTTTTTAATATTTACTTCATTTCTGGTTAGCCTGTGGAATACTGTATCCCTATGTTTATGAATGATTGCGGGATAAGAAGTGTTTATTTACTCTGGAGAGTTCAGATCAATATCATTCAGTTGCTCTTAGCACAGCAGTAGAGTAGGAGTTCTATAGTGCAATGGCTTCTTGCAGTGAATTTAGTGGCAAGTCAAAAAGGCGGGTATTGCGAAGTCAGGCTCAAAGATTATTTTTAAGATGTACACGTTCTTCAAAAAATTAGGCAATGAGGAATATAGAAATCAGCTTGATTTAAAAATTTCTCAACAGTTTACTGCTGAAGCATGTGGTGTCGGTAAAGCAAGTTAGTCCCGCATATGTGGAGAGGCAAGAAAATTTGATCGCAATGATGTCCAGGAGTTTGTCGCCCAGGAAGCATGTTGGTCCTCCGAAGAGGGTTGCAAATTTAAGTGAGCTTGACAAGCACGTTGTAAGTAGTACTGTGTTGGAGTTTTATGACCAAGGTGAATTTCCAAGTATACAGAAAATGACGTGCACTCCTAGAACCAACATTTCATACACTGGGTCAAAATCGACTTTCAGAAAATTGAGCGGATAATATTTCAGGTACAGAAAGAAAAATGATGGGTGTCAATTTTTAATGGAGAGGAGTGACATTGTTGCGGCAAGAATAAAATTCTTATGTAAATATATGAAATTAGACACTCTGGTGATGCGAGACCTACCTCTCACTTAGACGAGTCATGGGTAAATAAAAGTCACACTCAAAAGTCAGTCTGGCAAGACTCCTGCAAAAAGAGTGGCCTAAGGGTACCTGCTGGAAAAGGCATCGGCTCATCTGTCATGCTGGATCTGCTAAGATCGGTTTCCTGCCAGAAAGCAAATGGATTTTTCTCTCGAGAAGTACCTCAGACTATTACGAAGAGATGACAGTTGATACATTTAAAAAATGGTTTCTTAACAGATTCTTAAATTATTTAGAAGAGGGAAGCGTTATAATGGATAATGCACTATATCATTTGATTATTGCAAATAAAATACCAAATTCGGCCAGCAGAAAGAACAAAATTGTTCATTTGTTTTGAAAAAGGGGGGTTGAATTTTCAGAAACAGAAGCTAAAAATGAGTTATTGCAAAGAGTACTTCCGTTTAAAAACACAGAAAAAGTGCATCCACTGGATCACCTTGCAATTGAAATGGGACACCAGGTAGTACACCTCTGACCTTACCACTGCCAATATAATCCAATTGAGTTGGTGTGGGCTCAAATAGAAAGGAGGGTTGCAAACAGAATTAATACTTTTAAACTGACGGACGTTGAACGACTTTTTCACGAAGAAATTAACAAGATAACTCAAGAGGACTGGAAAAGCTGCATAAGGTATGCAGAACAACTTCAGGAAGACGATTTTAAGAAAGAAATAGCATGCGACGAGATTTTGGAACTTATAATCATAAATTTGTAAGACTCAGATGATGAAGACAGTTACAATGACAAATTGTCTCTTGACGTAAATGACATTGAGAGCAATATGCTTGAGCCACTTGTTGCTCCATTGGATTAGATAAACAGGGAATTCATAAACTATTGTTAAAGTATTTAAAAATATACATAATTTGCGCAAATGGTTTTCCCAATTTTGGTTTTGGCAGCTGCATCATTGTAAAAGTTTGGAAAATTTAATTTGGTTACCCTTACGTCTAGCGCCAAGCAGACCTGCATGTTGTATGAGTGTGCCAGAGAAAGAGGGAGAGATAGAGAGAGATTATAAAAGTGTGGGGTAACAAGATCGCAACTCTGAGTGTGATACAGCATCTGATTAGCTCAACTTCGGAACTCTTCCCATTTGTGACACACAATATTTAGCTGTTCCAGTGTATCATTGCTTACCACTCTATTCTCAACATCTTCACGGTAACAATGATTGATAAGTGGTAGTTTATTATCATTATTACCATCATCAGTATGATGATTATTAAACTTTCAAATTAAAAGCAATTGTGGCAAAGGATCCAGAATGGTAAAATTCTTTCATAGTTAAACGCTTCTCTGTATTCAGTTATTGAGATTACGTGCAGTATTCCTGTTTACAGTATTGCTAGTTTATAATAAGAAATAGAAAATCTGTAGGAAAGATTTCTCTGTATTCGTATATTTCAGAGCAACAACTTGTCTCCGTCACGTTATACCATATCATCATAACTGTACGCCATTAAAGTGCACCTTTTCCTAGTGTGTTTATTTAATGTCACTGCAATTTATGTTCTTAATTTGTCATTCAAAGTCCTGCATGTCATATATTCTATATGTATCATGGTTTACTTTCTTCATGGCGTCATTTGTTGGTTGTGTTACAGGTTTCTCAACTGCTAATGGTTACCGCATACACAGTTACTCAGGTAATATTAATATCTTTTAAATGCATATTATTTTAACTTTGATGGTAACAGTATCTTGTCTTATGTACTTACGGACTGATATATGTTACAAATTTTCCCATTTCAAGTGCCAACAAAGCATTGTGTTTAGCTGAGTGCTTGAGTAAATAAAGTAAGTGACTTAGTCTTTCAGAACATAGTGATCCACAGTAAATCACTGGGATCTGAAATTTGTATATTCAATCCATTGCTGATTTGAATGTAAAAGAGTTAATTTTGTTGAATGCCGCTTGATCTTTTTATAAGATATATTGTTTTAACTATAGCACTTGGTATTGTTAAAATTGTTGCAAGTTTGATTTAGGTTACATAGCTCTATGAAATGTTATTGATGTGATTGAAGGTTGTTTTTGTTTTGGATGTGTAGATGTTTGAAAGTTTCAGTAGTTTGGACAGTAGCACCTTCTCTATCGAGGCATTGCACAAATCTAACATTCAACTTAAATCCATGCAGATGGTATAGCCAGACGTGGCTCTTGGCAAATTGATTAGGTGACTCGGAATATTGGTTAACCTAAATTTGCAGAATCTTTGTTACTGTCATATCATCAATTCGACATGTTTAAAGTAGGCTAATGATCATGACCGAAATCGTCATAGGGACAATATTAAGTGGCTGATATGCTTCGAGTGGGAGGGAAAACAGAAAACAAAATTTACAATACTGCAATAAAAAACAAAAGAAAGGTGCCACTGCTTACTGCTTCTCTTATTAGTTAAATAAAATAAGACTCACTTTACTGCTTATATATCAAGTAAATTTTTCTGTTTTTCATCCTCATGAAAGCAATTATAATGTCTTCGTAGAAGGGCTGAGTTTTCATCAGTACAGTGAGTATGTCCATGTAAATATAAGTAGTAGCCAACGATGTTAATCTGCTATAGCCTAAGCTCTTTCGGAGATACGTTTTTATTCTCTTTAGGCATGAGAGATTTCGTTCTGCAGAACAACTAGTGGATGCTATTCTATGAATGAGGCTAAACACTTTGTATGCATCACTAAATGCGTCATCCTTATTATCTGTTAAAGACTTCAGTGATGCTTGAAGATTAACACATTTATTAGCCTTATCTGGGTAAATTAATTTATGTTCCTTCCGTAGTCTTTCCAAAAACTGTTTTGGGTATCAGAACTTCATGTTATTCAACAGAATATAGTTTGGAGTACTGTTGAAATTTTGAGCTGTCAGCAAGCTTTAGAAATTTTAGATTTTCCATGTCTACAAATCGTTCATTAATTTTGTTCATTATGTAATGCAGTATTTCATAAAATAGGGACTTCAAGTTTTGTTTGTACTGATCTAAGGACAGATTTCACATTTCAGATGGGGCTTTTCTTTAAATGAAGATTCAATAAATTGATTAAAAGATTCATTATTTCTCTCTCTGTTTAAAGCATCTATTGTATTGTGAATGATGTTTGCAGATAATCCTTTATCTAATGATGTTTTCTGCAATACACTGAATAAAATATCAGTCCCATCAGAAACGTCTTTAAAAACTAGAGACAGGAACGCAAATTCATAGCTACTAAACTTAATTATGAATTGCTCAGCCTGACTTCAAATATCCATATCATTCTGTCCCATTCTTCAACTATTACCTTTAAGGTCTAGATACCAAGGACCACCTAGTGTCTGATCCTGTAGGAATACACCTTCCAATCTCAGTACCAGCAACATAAGACCATCGGCTAAAATAGGGGAAGAAACCTGGTATTTACAGCTTAGTTGTAAAACTAGTTTAAGTCTATGTGCAAAATAGTGAACAAAAGATAGGTCGGGGTGCTATGTCTTTCACATTCTTTTGGTGACCATTTAAATGCCCAGCCATAATAGCGGCTGCATCATGGCACTGTGTCACAAGTTTAGATTATAATGAAACCCTGATAATGAATCATCAAGTACATGAAAAAATATGTCTGAAGTATGATCTTCACTAACATCACAGAAGCCCAGAAATCTTTCAACTACATTTCCACATAAATTGACATATCGGAAAATTAAAGAGCATTGTGTATTTTGTGGTATGGCAGTAGTGTCATCTACTTGCACCGAGAAATTGCATGTCCTTAATTTCATCATTCATAAAGCACCTTATATACTTGGAGGTGCACTTTGTAATTTCATTTTGTATTGTTTTTCAATGCTCTGCAAAAGTGTTTATTATGCTGGAGTAGTGGTTTTAAAATTCGATGCGGCTTCCCTCTGTATATGAATCCAGCAGTTCCTTAAAATTATCTTTATTTAAAGAGTCCTCACTTTCATAATATCCACTAAATGCCATTTCTGGTCTACTTAAAAATAAAGCTGCTTTAACGGGATATTACATGAGCTTAACATTCTCATTGTATTTTACAATATATAGACGTGAGCTTTCCTGAAGACCGTCTGCAATTTTATTACTGTTTTTTTTTTTTTTTTCAGCTTCTCCAATCTGACACAATTCCTTCAATGTTCTAAAGATGCTTCATGCTTTCCGAATGCATGGGTAATATTGTATAAATCCTCCATTTCCTGTTGTTGTACATGCCCTTTGTAATGCTGATAAGCAAACAGGGTCAGTAATACATTTTTTGATAATAACTACTTATAACTAATAACTACTTATGGTCCTCATAGAATAAGTCCTAAATTTCCTGGAGTATTTTGAAGATGCTCAGCCCCAAGGTTTTTCTAAAGATGCCACATTTGTTGATCTACCAACATTTACCACATTATGTTTGTGATCATTTTTCCATAAAGAAGAGGATGTTTGAAGAATGGAGCACAACAAGTTGTGTGTTGGTTTCATTGTAACTCACTTAAATAAGAATATTTATGTGTTTCAAATGGAAAGAGTTCTGGAGTTCAGCTAATCAGATACTGTATATCACTCAGCATTGCCAGCTTGTTATCCAACTCCATTTATATTTCCCTCTCTCTCTCGCAGGCCGTGCCGTGGCTCAGTGTTTAGACCGCTTGGCTTTTACCAAGGCAGCCCGGGTTCAATCCCAGGCGACTGCAAAGTGAGATTTGTGGTGGACAACACGGCGCTGGGGCGGGTTTTCTCCGGAATGTCCAGTTTCCCCTGACATCTCATTCCACCGGTGCTCCATCTTCATCTCATGTATCATCAGTGTCATCGCCTGCAGTGCCGTATGTGGTAAAAGTGGGCGTTAAACACTACATATTTCTCTCTCGCACACTCATACAACATGCAGGTCTGCTTGGCACTAGACATAATGCTAACGAAATTACATTTTTCAAACTTTTACAACGATGCAGTTGCCAAAATCAAAATTGGAAAAAGCATTTTCGCAAATTATGTATGTTTTTCAATACTATAACGATAATGATAATTTATGAATTACCTGTTTTTCTAATCCAATGAAACTGCCAGTGGCTCATCCATATTGCTGTCAATGTCACTTATGTCAAGAGACAATTCTTCATTGTCGCTGTCTTCATCGTCTGAGTCCTACAAATTTAAGATTATAGGTTCCCAAATCTCGTCATATGCTGTTTCTTTTTAAAAATCGTCTTCTTGAAGGTGTTCTGCATGCCTTATGCAGTTCTCCCAGTCCTGTTGTGTTATCTTGTCAGTTTCTTCGTGAAGAAGTCGTTCAACCTCCGTCAGTTTAAAAGTATTATTTCTGTTTGCGACCCTCCTTTTTATTTAAGCCCACACCAATTCAATTGCATTATATTGGCAGTGGTAAGGTGGGAGACGTATTACCTCGTGTCCCATTTCAATTGCAAGTTGATCCTGCTGATACACTTTTTCTGTGATTTTAAACGGAAGTACTATTTGCAATAACTCATTAAGGTTTATCGTTACTGCTCTATACATACATTCTCTGTTAAGCTACCTTCCATCTCTGCGTTGAATACGGCAAGGGAAATGTAAGCAATCTGCATAAACTGGCAAATAGCTTACAACTGTTCCAAAAAGTATATTACTCTTCTACAGTAAAAATTAACATTTGCTTTCTGTAACTGGATCTTCTTTTCGAGAACCAAGAAATTTTTTTTGAGATCCATTAGTGTGACTGTTGTATCTAATTGTTAACTGCATTTCCCACTTACACTTTATTTCAAGCTTAATAAAGTTGATAGTTTATTGCTTCAAAGCAAATTTGAACTATTTGAATGTGTTATTGACAATGTCACTTTTCTGATATAAGTACACTAATATCATGTGCAAAGTACACATCTGTTGGCTCCTCACTGAAATTAAATGTGAAACCATTTATAGCTGTTGAAACATAACAATGGCTCATATATAAATACGTGAGACAACTTTCAATAAAACGCTTGATTTCAAATCATATCTAAATTATTGTGGTTTCCTGTAGGTTAATAAATATTTATATTAATAGAGATCTTATTAAAACCATAAAGTTCTAACTATTGAGGAAGAGGTTGTCAAATACCATAGCTAAATCACAGAATGTTTGTAATGGTAGTTCTCTTTTATCCAAGGCTTTTACTAATTCTAAAGTTAGCATGCATGTATATCTAAAACCGAACTAGGATGATAGGAGAATATTGTTTAGTCCCATGTATGCTTTAACCATTATTTATTTTAGAAAACACTGTCAGTAGTGAGGTTAGCCTATTATAGGAAGTCAGATAGAGGTTCAATAGTTCTTTTTTGTTATTAAAATTGCTGACAAATAAACATGAACTATATACGGCTAATAGTCTTTATGCTCTGGTAAAATAAACGGTGAATCACCTAAAACTTGCACCGCAAATATTTCCAAAATAGAAACTGCTATTGGTGTACATTTTTTGAGCATTATTTGGTAGTTAGGGGCTCATGGTTTTAGCCTATAAATGGATTTTAATAACATTAAAAGGTGAATTTTTGGAGCAAACGTACAGTTTTTTGAACAGAACGATGCGTAATTGCATATAGTGAAAAGTATGTAAATTAAAATGTTAATGACGATTTCTGCAGTATTATAGTCCAATAGTTCATGAGATACCTATTTTCAATCTTTTACTCACAGACAACTATATGTTCCATTCAACCAGCTTAGTCGCTAGATATGAGTTTGTTATTGTTTGTTTGCGGTGCATTTGTACATTGTAACATTCTAGTCAGTGATATTTATAGAGATGTATATAGTCATTTCTCATAATGGATCAAATTTCTGGGAAATATATTTATTTACATTGAAATATTGAAGGCTGTCTCTTGGTTTCAGCAACAGTTGATTGTAAAACTTTACATATTTTATGGTATCATAAAGTGTTTCTTTGTTTACAGACTTGTTATCGAAATGAAGACAAGGAGTAAATCTGCACTTGTGGTCAAAGATTGCGACAACACAGTCAAAACAGAAATTGACACAGAGTCTCCAATTACCAAAAATCTTCTACAAGAGATTAAGACTGAGACTGTTCCATGTAGCAGTAACAGTGAGATAGATAGTAAACCAGAAATTAGCTCACAGAATAACAAAGAGTGTTTTACCAAAGATCTGCTACTAGAGATTAAGACTGAGACGGTTCCATGTAGCAGTAACAGTGAGATAGATAGCAAACCAGAAATTAGCTCACAGAATAACAAAGAATGTTTTGCCAAAGATCTGCTACTAGAGATTAAGACTGAGACGGTTCCATGTAGCAGTAACAGTGAGATAGATAGCAAACCAGAAATTAGCTTACAGAATAACAAAGAATATTTTACCAAAGATCTGCTCCTAGAGATTAAGACTGAGACTGTTCCATGTAGCAGTAACGGTGAGATAGAGAGCAAACCAGAAATTAGTTCACAGAATGACAAAGAATGCTTTACCAGAGATCTTCTACTAGAGATTAAGACTGAAACTGTTCCAGGCAGCAACAACTGGAAAAGACATAGAAAAAAACAAAGCCGGAAAAAGACTCTGCGTACAGAGTTTAGTTCACAGGACAAGAGAGGAGCTGTTGCAAAGGAAACTCTCATGAAGGATGACAAATATAACAACATTGAAGCAATGGAATACCAAATAGACATCAAGGAAGAACCCTTGTCTCTGGAACCTGAAAATGCAAGTGTGGCTGATTACATAAAGGTAAGATTTGTATAACATTTTTATTTAATAAACAAATTTAATACAAAAAGTTTTTAACAGGAGAACTGAGTGACAGCATTTGTTGGAAAATTAGAAATACTGCATAGATTCACTCGTCCATGTTAAGGCAACCTTCAGCATCTCATGTTTTGCATTGTTACAGTGTATTCCTGTTATCTCTTTATCATATAACTTGGCAACAGTACATTCTGTGACGTGTTCAAGGCATTTTATGTACACGTATGTAAAGAGTGGACTCAGCCATTTCTATACTTTGGGGTTTTCCAATTTTCTGCATTTTAAATACAACACAGTGTCTATGACTTGTAGCCTGATAGTCATTTGTTTAGTGTAGTTTATTGTCAATCATACAATATACACAGTTGGTGTTATTGAAGATCACGTCAGAAGCAAGTATAATGGATAAGATACAAATAATTACAATGATTCAATTAGTGGTACTAGACACATCAATATTAATAATTGGTAATTAGTAATTATGATAAAATAAGAATGAGAATTTAAAATGATGCACACAAAACCAGTTGTAAGCTCTACAGTACATATTGAATACAAATAATTGCTGTGAATCATTGATAACAAAACAACCGTTTAACAAAGAAGGAAAGTACAAAAGTAGGATACTTCTAAATTTATGCAAGTTATAACAAAATTTCATAAAAAAATTACACTTTAAATGTGTAGCATAACTAACACATAAATCTTTGTTAATGTGTTTAAGACTAATTAGTACTCTTGTTTAAAAATTCCTGTGAATTGTAAAAGCAGTGTTGTAGATATTTCTTGAGTCCTTTCTTGTAGAATTTCATATCAGATAATCCCTTTAGATCTGTTGGTAGTACATTAAAATATTTAGAACCTGCATTAATTTTATAATTGTTATATATATACATTTTAATTATTCTGTTACAGGAAGGAGACTTGCCTGCAGTAACATCCTCAAGGTAAGACCTCACTGTTTAATTACAAGTCTTCTGTGTTTTCAGTTATGTTTACTGTTCTTATATAACTGTGACATTTATGTGTTACTGCATGTCTTGTTAAGCTCTTGAACTGATACAAATGGATATACGATAGACCTTACTCAAATCAGGATCATACGGGAACAAAACAAATTTAGAAATTGCACAAGTTACCAGATTACACAAAATGCAATAGATTATGTATATTTTATCCATTATCATGCATCATAAATATGCAGCATGTTTCAAATTCTACCAAAGAACTTTAAGAGATCATAGAAAGACATTAAGAGAACAGTTACAGATAGGACACCCAATAAGCCAAAGTAAATTTGATCCAGTGTGTCATTTGTACCATCTCAGTGGTATATGTATGTATTTGTTACACTCCAGTAAGTGTACATGTGTGGCTCAGTGGTAATATAGGAAGCTGTTAAGACAATGATTACAAATTGTACGTTTGAGCCTTCTCAAATATTTCTCTTATTTCCTTAACATTTATTTTCATTTTCCAGATTGTTGATTTGGAGTACTGCACTCTCCATTTGTTATTAACACTTTTGTTAAATGTGATCAAGCAAATCAAAAGAGACAAATAAATTTGGAAAAAGAATGTATAACTTAAGATACATGGCCACGCCTTGGCTCAGTGGTTAGACCGCTTGGCTCTCACCAAGGCGCCCGGGATCGATCCCAGGCGACCGCAAAGTGAGATTTGTGATGGACAACAAGGCGCTGGGGCGGGTTTTCTCCAGGATCTCCGGTTTCCCCCACCATCTCATTCCACCGGTGCTCCATTTTCATCTCATGTATCATCAATGTCATCGCCTGCGGTGCCGTATGTAGTAAAAGCGGGCATTAAACACTACACATTAAGATACTTGAAGTTTTAAAGCCATACATGATATTTAACCAAAATAATTAATTGGAAATGACTGTTATAAGAATAGCATTAGCATGTCTTGGGACTAATATGGAATTGAGCTAAGAACTAGAAGTATTATTGGAAATAGAATAGCAAGTCTGTAAGGCAAATAACAGTCAAGTTCCTGCTTGATCTTTATTTATCTACATCCAGCAACTGCAGAAAAAGCTTCCTTTCTTCTACCCATTTTCTTAGCGTTTCTGCTAATATTCCTCTGTATATTTTTCCTAATATAGATAACAGACTTATTTCTCTGTAGTTTTCTGGTTTATTTGCACCTCCCTTCCTCTTATAAATAGGAAAGATCACGCTTATTTTCCAACTTTCTGGTGTGTCATCACTTTCTTTTATCTTGTTTAGCATCCCTGTTATTCTAAACACATTTTTGTTTCCTCATACACTTTCCAAAGTTCCCCTGGTATACTATCAGGTCTTATTACCTTCTCTTTTTTTTTATAGATTTTAGTTGATGTTATACCTGTTACTTTGTGAATTGCCTAACTAGATCTTCATTTGCTATTTCTATTATTGTTAAATCTCTTATTTGTAATTTAAACTTTCTTTCCTCCCGTTTCAGTTCACTGAAATATCTCTGCCATTCATTTGCTTTAATCTCATTTTTGACCTCCTCTTTCCTGACTACACCTCTTACTACTTCCCATATTTTTTTTCCATCCTTTCCCTCTACAGCTTCTTTTAACTTTTTTCCCACCTTTTCCTGTCATTCTTTCTGCTTCGCTTCGAGTAAATTTTTATATCCCCATTTCCTAACCAACAGATTTCTCCTATCTGCCTCTTCCGTTCTCCTTCATTTAATAAGATCTTTAAATACTTCTTTTTGTCCTCTGCTTCGCATTCCTCATCATACCACCCTTTATTTCCCTGAATCTTTTTCTGTCTTGTTTCCATTTCTTTCCGCGCACATTTTACTGGTAATTCCAGTCACTCTAATGTTTTTCCCACCTGATCTTCCTTAATGTTCAGCATTATATGGTTTTCTATAATTCATCCTACTACCTGAATTTATGTGTTGTATAAACCTACTCTCTGTTCCTAAGATTTTTATTCTCTTTGTATGACCTCTCTTCCTTCTACCCTTTTTCCTACTTTATGTTGCAGATTTATTTCTATTATTATTATTGGTAAAGGTCCACTGCTTGTGCATAAGTTTGTAATTTTGAAGTCGTTTATCTTAACTTTCAAATTATTTGACCATAATACGTAATCGCTTACACTTTGACCGTTTGTATTTATAAACATAGATAGATAGATAATTTATTCATCTTGTAAATCATACATTATACATGAGTACTATGATATAAGACACGTCAAATTGTGAATTGACAGTGCAATTAATTATACTTGTAAATTAACAAGTCACATCCAATAAGGACAAGTCAGTGTTTGTACAAAATAATGTTTTATAAAGATATCTCAAGAATTTTATAATATACACAATTAATTCAGAAATGTAACAATATTATAAATGTTCCATAAATTCACTAACAGAATAAATACAGTGGTCTAGCAAGTATGCCAAAACTGACTTTTTAAATGCAGAAAAATTGCAAGTGGTTTTATTGGCTATTCCTGATAGTCATTTGTTTAGTTTAGTTTATTGTCAGTCATACAATATACACAGTTGATGTTATTGAAGATCACGTCAGAAGCAAATATAATGGATAAGTTACAAATAATTACAATGATACAATTAGTGGTACTAGACACATCAATGTTAATAATTAGTAATTATGATAAACTAAGAATTAGAACTATTCTTTTAGCTGTAATATTTTACTGTAAATCATTTACAAAAAGTAAGAAAAGAATAGGAGCCAAAATAGAACCTTGTGGTACACCAAACTTAATATATTTTATGTCTGATCGGTATTCTTTAATGCAATCTTTTTTGTATGTGAAATTCCTACTATTTGCTGCCTGTCCTTTAGATATGATTTGATCGATTCCAATGCTTGCCCTCTAATACCCATATGTTCTAATTTTTGGAATAGTAAATTGTGGTTTAGTACATTGAATACTTTAGTTGGGTCGAAAAATGCACCTAGTATTTTGAGTTTGCTATCTCAAGTATTTATTACACTGTTTACAAAATCAAAAAGTGAAGTTTCTGTTGATTTTTGTTTACAAAACCCATGCTGAGTTTTAGATATTAAATCATTCATCTCTATAAATGCTATAAGTGTTTTATAGAATATCTTTTCCACTACTTTAGAGAAGCTGGATAAGAGTGAAATTAGCCTGTAATTTAGTAAATCGGTTTTATCTCCTTTTTTGTATAGTGGCTTTACTTTAGCAGTTGAACAAGCACTGCTTGTTCAAGTGAGCTATTACATACTTCTGCTAACGGGTGTACCATAAGAATAGAACAGTTCTTTAGCAAAAAATCAGGAATGTTATCAATACCTAAAGAGTACTTGGACTTAAATTTGGAAACGATTTCCTCAAAATAAGTAGGGCACAAGAACATTGTTGTTTCACATATATTTGCTCTATTTGTTTTTAATGAAGTACCCATTTTGGAGTTCTTTTGTGGAACAATATTTTCAGCAAGATTTATGAAGTGATCGTTAAAAGTCTCTGCTATTAACTTTGGGTTTGTTATTAATTTTGAATGCTTCTGCAGTACTAAATTATCTACATTCTTATTGGGCTTTATTTCATTGTGTATTGCTTTCCAAGAGGCTTTCATTTTGTTCTGGGCACTTTTGATGAATTTATCGTTTGCCATCTTTATTGCTTGTTTTATAATTCTATCCAATGTGGCTTTATATTTCTTAACATAGTCACTGAATTGTGGAGTGACAGTCACTGTTTGCAGAATTTCATGTAATTTTCGTTTGTGCGCGCAAGATGTTATAATTCCTTTAGTGATCCACAAATTTGATTTTCCTGAGAATGATTCTTTTATTTGTACAAGTGGGAAAGCTATATCAAAATCACGCCTACATATTTTTTGAAAAGTTTTGAACTTTTCGTTAGTATAAGATGTATCATACACTTCATGCCACATATATTCCCCAGCTTCATCTTCTCCGTATTTTCCATTTAAAATATCGAGTGAATGTTGTTCCCAAAAGTCCACAAATTTTTCACTACCCCTGTCCACTATTTTGTCCCTGCTATATGTAACACTCTCTCTTTTTTGTAAGACATCATTTGATTCCCATAAATGCATTAAATTTACAGCACTTTCCCCTATTCTGACATCGAAATCTCCCATTATTATTACCTCTATATGTATATACCTATCTGTTAATCTCTCTATGTCCTTCTCTAAAAGTTTATATAATGCCAGGTTACGGAACTGTAATGTAACTGGCAGGTTGTATTCTATACCCATACATATTTCAATAATGTCCTATTTTAACCATGTTTCTGTCACTGCTAGATTCTCTAATCCCTCCAGTATATCTCAGGGTATCTTCAGTCTTCCTCACTGGATGCTGCACTACACTGGCACCACGCCTCCTTCCCCTTCTCTGCTAGAGCACAAGTTGCTCCCCTTTCCTCCCTCTTCTGTGTGATAACTTCTTTTGGTAATGACATATCGCATGACATCCCAAATGTCATCATATCTTCTCTCTTCATCATTACAGCTATTGAACTGTCTGCATATTGTACTGTTCAGCTGCCTATTTCCCTCCCTACTTTTTCAACCTGTCCTCTACTCCTTGGGACTCCATTGGACTTTGCCCTTCCTTTGTCTGTCATGTGTGTAGATTCACCTCATGCCTCTGTTGGAACTCTTGTCTGAGTTGTTTCCTGTTGTCATCTGCTGTTCAGTCTTATGTTCTTTTTCCTCTCAGGTGTCGTTTTCCTGCCATCAAATTTCAAATGTATGCTTCATAACCAACCATCCTTGTTTCTCTCATCTGTTTTATCAGCTTTTTCTTCAGTTCCTGTTCCTCGAATGATAAATCTTTATTTATGAAAATATTTTATCCTTTTAGTTTCCTTGATCTGTTCAATATCTCGTAGACTATGCTCATGTTAATGAATCTTCTGAGTTTTGTTCTCCTGCCTGTATTCCTTCCCATGCTAAACACTTCTGCGATCTCCCGCCTCCCAATCTCATTTCCAGTTTTCGTTCCAGAATATCATAGACTTCTTGTATGGCCCAGACCCCTCGACGTTCTTCCTCTCCAGTAGATTACAAATTGTACCTCCAATTACTTACCCTTACTTTTGTCCCTTCCGTTTCTCTCCTGATGTCCTTAACTTCCTCTTTGAGTTCGTGTTTGATTTATTTTACTGCAGCATATACTTGATCACTTAGCCCCTTTTTCAGCTTGTTCATTCTGCTTAGTATTTAGTCCAAAATGTTACCTGTGTACATTAGCGCAGGATTCACTTCTAGCCTACTGGTCACTACTAACACAATCAGAATAATTGCCATAATCTTGTGGTTCCTCTTCTTTTCTGTTTCCGGATTTACAACCTGTAACTGCTCTGAATGCTCTGTTCCTGCACCTGTATGTGGAAGTATCCACTCCCTCCCTTATAACCTTCTTTGTTTAAGCTATCAGGACCTCCTTCACACACGCCTGCTCACTTAGCACTCCAATACCTGATAAATATCAAACTTATTATCATAGTTCTGCTTCACAAGTTGATAGAATATTCTCGCTTCCTAACAGTGTCTTATTTTGAACATATTATTTTTGTGTTCTTAAGATTTCGTCTCAACAAATGGGATTAAAATGCTCTTAATTGAAGATATTTTTAAACCAAAATCTACATTGTGTATTTATGGAACAATGACGATGAAATTGATCAGCTTAAATTGTTTGTGTCTTTCTCAGTTTCAAGAGCTACTCGCTGTCATCCTGACTGCTGACAATGACAACAAGCAGCTGTTAAATACAGTCAAGACACAAACATATGTTACTAATATAATTTTGAGTGAACTAGTACTCGAAGCTCCATATATTGCTAGTGCTCGCCTAGAAAGCATTTCATTAGCACCTTCCTTACATCCTCAGTTAATGTTGACTGTTGATTTGGTTAATTCCTTGGAAGTGATAGGGGTGCCTCTGTTGGTATCTTGATGAACTATTACGTTCCAATATAGTATTTTATGCTTTGTTGTAAGTAACTTTAGCTTTTTTATGAATATGTGATCAAGTTTACAACAATTCCAACTAAAGCTTTCATAAATTTAAATTAACTTCACTTTTAGTTGCTCAAATATTGTGCATTTTTACATGATTACTTCTTGAATTTTGTTCAAAGTTATTTTTATTATGCTTTATATTAGCATTTCTACAAGTACATGTTAAGTGGTAGACAAGCTTTATCATATTTCAATTCCAGGTCTGCTAAATTGTGAGCTAATGTGATTTCTTTTTGTCATATTAGGACTTTGTAGAGTTTTGTTTACTTATAGATTTAAATTTTGTTTTGTTTTATAGTGGCGAGGATATAAAATTTCAATTACAATTAATAATGACCTATGTGTACAAGGTTTACTATGTTTTTAGCATCATATAACCTCTTTTCATCTACTACAAAATATGTAAAGGAAGCTTTCTCTTTTCATATGAGACTAAGCATTTTGTAATAAATAATAGAAGAAAGTTTCATTTTTCTTCTTTTGAAGTATTGAACCAATAGCTATAAAGGTGCCAAATCAGTTTTCTGCATAGGCTTGTGATTTCAATTATAATTTCTTCAGTACATTGTTATCTTTATTCCTGCCTCACAGAAACACAAATGTATCAGGGGAAGTTTTTAGTCATGCATGTTGAGAGGAACACAAAATTAAAACCTTCCTTTACTCAATTTAGATTCATTGTAGTAAACTGAATGCAGTGTTTTGTTACATTTGAAGTAACATTGCTGTAATGGAATAACCAACTCTCTGTGTTGACCAGCTTACTGTGTCTTGTAGACCTGAACCGATATATTGAGGTATTTACTTACTGTTACTTAACCACAATTCAGAGCAGAACAAATGTTGTGGCACAGGACTGGGCACTTGCTGATTAATACAAACAAGGCTAAGGATAATTGTAGATAGACTTGTCATTTGTAGCTCCTTTGATCTTGTCTCTGAGTTTTATAATATTCCAATATATCATCTACTGTGCAATGTTTTGGAAAGTTAAAAAGAAGTAGATAAGAAAAGGAAGATTGACAATGAAAAAGTACTGGGACAACAAGGTGAGGCAGATAGGAAACTACATTAGATGGCAGAGTGGATGCTATGCTACTATTAGATCTAAATGTTAATTAAATTGTTATGTCACACCAGCAGTGTGTAGGCCCAGTTCTGGATAGGTTGAGTCAGACTGAAAGATAATAGTGGTTGACTATAAAGACTGGAGTTAGGTTCTTACGTGTTGTAAGTCACCATGAAGGAGTTGTCGTAAGTGTATATGAGAATTTCCTAGTGGGTTACCAGGATAATTTGAGTCAGTTGGAGAATTAATGTCATATTGGCATTAATGTCACAGCTCAATAGAACAACTGACTCGGACTGGGAGTTCTATGTTCAGGTCTTGCCTATGACAATGAATTTCTCAGTCTGTCCAAATTCTCTCCTTTCATATCTTTATTTCTTCGTAAAAGGAACAAGAATGTAATATGAGAACCTGTCACCTCTGCTCGTTGAGGTAAACCTGTATTCAAAGCTTCCTTCTTTCGCTGTTAATAGGTAAAAGCAAAGACAATGAGTGCAGTGTTTCATCGCACTTGAAGTACCACTGCTGTAATAGAATAACCAAATCTTTGTATAGTATAGTTGATCACTTTGCTGTGGCCATTAACTGATAATGAAGTTGTTTAGTTGCTCTTTCTTCACCACATTCTAGAGCTGTACAAAGGTTACAGTACTGGGCCTTACACTTGCAGATTAATTCAAAATGATAATTGTGGATAGATTCATCATTTGTAGCGCCTTTCCACTTATCTCTGAGTTTTATATATCACACATTTTAAAACATTATCTACAAATTTAAATGATACTGTGTTGGCAGTTATTAATATTGTAGTGAAGCCAAATCTAAATGTTCGTCCTTTATTAAGTGAAAGTAAAATTTTATTTCACCCAAAACTTATTATTTATATTTCACAAGAAATATATGTTTGGATCTCCTGGACCTTAAAGAGAGCACTTAGAGAAATAATTCTGTTAGGAGTTGACAGTTAATGAACAGAAGACGAAAAAGTCCAATGAACATCAAGCATTATGTGTGTGGCTGGCACATCACCATTGTTCTATTTTAGAGCTTTTAGAGTCAGGATCTTCTTAACTTGAGATTTTAACATGCAGCCAGTGATTATGCTCTTTACAAACATTTCTGGCTCCAGTCTCTGTGTATGTATATCTTTTTTCTTTCCTGCCATTCTCTAAGAAAACTGATAGAGCTGATGACAGCAAAACTCAAAATAAATTCAGTAAAATTTCCAACTTAGTATTTTACGGTGACAGTGAACTTCTACAGCAAAGGATTTAAGTGTGTGTTATTCCATTTTAGCACTTTTGTTTTTTGCCGTGAGAGGAGCGGAAGATTAACATACAAGAACATCTAATAGTTGAGATACGAGACCGGAAGTGCAGGTCCTATTGTTGATGTGTTCCTTAACCTTCAATTAAAACAGATTTACAAGATTCTACTTCACCATTCCTCCAGTTGTGAACTTTTCGGTTTTCAGTAGTTTAAAGTAATCGGTGAATCTGAACAGCTTAAATGTAAAGAGATAGTTGTCTGAGAATCGACAAGTAGTGTCAGTCTGCAAACACTGGGTTTAGTGAGCGTTGAGAAGCGACAAGCAGCGTGAGCATGAGTTGTAACAGAGACACAAAATAGGCTGTGTTACGGAAAAAATGCGTCTTTTTGTTGTATTTGTAAAAAAGTGTAACTTAGCACTGAGCTAACGATACTAGAGTTAAAGTAGTACAACCTCTTGCTGTCATTTTACTCATACTAGTGTATAGAAGTGGGGTAAGGAGCCGCAATGGAGCAAAGGCTTCATACCTTATTAGCTGAAATGGACGAAATGAGATCTGGCATGGAGAGAATGACAAAACGAAATCTCTGCAGTGAAATCTGAAATGGACAAATTGCGAGTGCAAATGGAATTCAGCGCGGGGAAAAGTAGAAGATGAAATGGAGACACTCATATTTGGTTGCTGTTTATTTGTATCTTGTGGTGGATAGAGAATCCGTATTGAATTCCAGCATCTGAAATGATCCATTTAATTTAAATGTTCTTTTGTATAATGCTTGCCTTTTTACAAATACTTTTAGCGCCATGTTAAAAGACACAGAAATTACAAAATAAATTGAATAGTTGCCTTTACAGTAAAGAGTGATGTTGATGTAATTGTCAGTTCATATTGTGTTTCTATTGCCACAAACAAACACTATGTTCATTGGAAAGACCTTTATTATTTCTTTGAAAATATTGTGGATTACAGCATAGTTACCTTACATGAATTGATTTAACTATGATTGTCACCGATGTCTGTGTATGTACTCACTGATTCTGTCTTCAGGTTTTATTATCCCGTTAATTCGCTAAATGATACTAAGTTCTGCAACATTTCAGATTACACCCAGAAACAGTTCCTGTCACTACTCTTGGCAAGTCACCATTGGTCTCTGCTGAAGTCCAAACAAGAGACACAAGCGATGGCATAGACTCATATATAGAACCTTTATACTTAAAAAACTGTAGTGTGAGTGATATGAGCAAAACAACACAGCAGTGTAGCACGTGTGAGGAAGGCTTTGGCTCTGCAGCAAATTTGAAAAAACATAATTTAATTAATGGGATTAAGGGATCACACCAATGTAAAGCTTTTGATCAGAGCTTGTATAAGTTATCACATGTAAAATCAGATAATTTAGATTGCGAAGGTAAGAAGGCACACGATTGTAAAGTTTGCAGTAAAAGCTTTACTCGTTTGTACAACTTGAAGGTACATAATTTAATTCATGAAGGTAAGAAGCCACATCAATGTAAAGTTTGTGATAAGAGCTTCACTCAGTTGTTCGCTTTGAAAAGACATAATTTAATACATGAAGGTAAGAAGCAACACAAATGTAAAGTTTGTGAAAAGAGCTTTACTCAGTTGTGCAATTTGAAAACCCATAATCTAGTTCATGAAGGTAAGAAGCCACACAAATGTAAAGTTTGTGATAAGAGCTTTACTCACTTGTCACATTTAAAAAGCCATAATCTAGTTCATGAAGGTAAAAAGCCACACAAATGTAAAGTTTGTGATAAGAGCTTCACTCATTTGTGCAATTTGAAAACCCATAATCTAGTTCATGAAGGTAAGAAGCCACACAAATGTAAAGTTTGTGATAAGAGCTTTACTCAGTTGTCACATTTGAAAACCCATAATCTAATTCATGAAGGTAAGAAGCCACACAAATGTGAAGTTTGTGATAAGAGCTTTACTCATTTGTCCACTTTGAAAAGCCATAATCTAGTTCATGAGGGTAAGAGGGCACACAAATGTGAAGTTTGTGATAAGAGCTTTACTCACTTGTCACATTTGAGGAGACATATTTTAGTTCATGAAAGTAAGAAGCCACACCAATATTAAGTTTGTGATAAGGCCTTTAGGCGGTTGTCAGTTTTGAAAACGCATTGTTTAATAAATGAGGATAACAGCACAAAAAATTTGATAAATACTCATTGTGAAGTTTCCAAGACCATAACTTGTTGACGTATGAAATGGAGATGAAGAGAGTGTGTTATCAGAGTCCTACTTGTCTCGTTTAAAGGAAGCAGTTCTTATTGAACGAGAAAGAGGTAGTTTCGGTTAGTTTTCGTCTCACCATTTTTTGGTGTTTATTATCATTATTATTACAGAATTATTATTTTGTTCGTGTTTAATAAATATATTAGTTTGTATGTATTTAGTAGTTGTAATTACATAGACAACTATTATGTAAATCTGTCAAATAATTGTCATCTACAAGTCCGGCAGTAAATAATTCAGTGGAATCGTTTCCTAGCAATATTAGCCCCAAACTAGCATTAGTAGTCGCGCCTTTCACCAGATCTTTAATGTGGTTGCATTACTGGTAGTATTCCTGGTTTCCGTTATTTTAAAGCAAACTCACACAACTTGTTTGCTTTCTACGTACTTAATAGATCCTCCATAGTCATTTTCACATTCGTTCAGGAAGGCGAGGATAAAACATGTGTGTAGCTTACTGTTCCGTGGCCAGAAATAGCAGTCACATTAGCTAGAAGAAAGCTTTCAGCACTTCAGCAGGATGAGTAATAAGACCGAGAAGATAGTTCTCAGGTGTAGCTTTATGTTTAGTTTTTTTTCCCCAGATAATACAAATGTTCCACAGAAACACTAAATATTTCTATCTCCAGACATTCCTCCATCTGAGTATGATATTGATGAGTCACCACATTTCTAGCTTTAGGAACCGAGTAGTTATGGTATCACAAGTTTAGTCATAGTTATAGCAAACATTGCATTTGTCAAACAAGTGTTACATTAACACCGATGTTATATATCTTGTTAAACTAACAAGTTATATTGCTGTTGTTAAGTCATTAAGAATTGTAAATAGTCAAGATGGCGGGCGTGAACGCAGCTTTTAATGTCTATTTGTTATATTTAGGCCTCCTAAATGACTCCTAACAGAGTACGGCTTTGAGGAGAAATAATTTTGAGAAGGTATCACAAGATTTTCTACAGAGTTGCAAACTATCGAAATGTTTGCCGTGAAGCTTACTGCGTAAGTGTGAGAGAGGTTAGAATATGCTTTGTCAGATATATGGCAATCTCGCCTTTGCTTAAATTACTAATAACTTTGAAATTTTATAATTCAATGAATTCTGTGAATAAATACTTTGTGCATGTCTGATCTTGGAGCGTTCAAGTCACTCGTCACTCCTTACTTCTTGGCACTTCATTTTAAATCCAAGTGAAACTGAGAATGTTGATTCGTACTTTTGGTTCTGACAGTTGCATTGGAATAAAGGTCATTCCAATCATTTCCCACGTCATACCTTTCTCCTTCATATTTATCACATACTTCTCCTTATTTCCTACAACATCCTTATATTTAGTTACTTAAATCAACTAACAATTTTCTATCCATTGAGGAGAAATTTGTTCCTGGCTTCTCTTCATACAGGCGCCTCATGTAACTGACTGTTGCATTCAGTAATATATCAGTATTAGCAGTGTAAGTGATCGTCATGTGCTCCCTTCTTTAGACGCTTTTATTTACTTCATCTCTTAGGGCTTGATTCATCTCACAGTTTTCGCTATTCAAACAAGTACCAGCAACTTCTCATTGTGAGATCTTATGGAATATTTCAATTTAGAAAATGTCTGTATTTGATGATAGAATCAGCGCTTTCGATCATTACTGGCCTTAACTTTGCATGAATCTCTGGCCGCACTATTTTCATGATTCTGTTGTGTTGAAAGCAAAGTCACAAGAATTGATTGCATACCGCGTCTTGACATAGTCTCCGTTGAGCAAGTGGCAAAAGAACAAGCTTATGATGTTTTTTCTGGTCCATGGGCTGACAGCACAGTCACTTTGGGTAACAGATAGGGAGCATCACAACGGACAAATGACAGCATTGTTAAACTAGCTTCCAGTTGTTGTTTTATCTTCTTTAGTTCTTTTTTCACAGCTGATACAAGTGTCCCATGGTAGCACTGAGAGAATATTTCTCTGTTTAGACATGCCTTTCTCTGAGAACAACATAGAAGTGGTAGTGTATTGAAGACATTTGTGTTTCGATTGACCAATCAGGTTTATCGGTACTCTATGAGTCTCTTTTGCTTTATGTTGATTTATTACAAAACATCTATCATTGCGCCTCTTATTGCCACTCCTAACCTGATCCGATCCTCTTCCAGCCCGAGGTGCGCCTGGATGCAACACATGAAGTTGTAGTAACCGAGTTGACGTGGTATAACTGGCCCATCAAATGTGGAAGAAACGTCATTCATACCGTTACTATTGATTTATAGAGTAAGAAACTCCTTCCTCTAGAAAATGGAGGAAAGGCTGGTTATATCCTAATGGCCTGCCAAACCTGAAAGACCAACAGCCCGAATGTGTAGGCAGCTTCCCGAGATACGAACTCTGGTGGGAGGTCGACTAAGGCCTTGGTAGCCAGTTGCTCAACTGCCAGGGCGAACTCCTGCAGCGTCTCCCCTGGCTGCTGTAACCTTGCCTTTAGCTGGCTGCGTTACGCTGCGTTTAAGCGGTGGTATCCAAAAAGATTCTCCAGGGCTTCCCTGATGTTCTTGGGTGCCGCCGTTGTCTGCACCGCGTTCAAGACTTACGCGGCTCGTCCCTGGAGACTAGCTATTGGTTTTGTGGACTCTTCCTTTGGTGACCACTTGTGTTTGGCCACCATGTCGAATTGACGGCTGAGGACTTCAAAAGTTGTCGCGCCGTCATATTTAGGAGGTTTGACGCGCGCAGATGTGTCGTGTCCCGACGTGTCGCCCTTTAAATCATTTAACCTCCTGCTGACGACGTCCTCCACCATGGCGTTGAGGGACTTTGCGTTGCTGTCAGCCTTTCCCTCCAGCTCGTCAACGCGGCTCGCCAGATCTTTGACGCGCTCGTCCACTTGTCCCATCCGCTTGCCGAGCTCTGTGACGTCATCTCTCACGCCGGTCAGCTGCTCTTCGAACTTTACGGTGAGGGCCTCGTTTGCCGCCTTCATCTCCGTGGCCATCTTCGCGGTCAGGCTGTTGTGTCTGTTCCATTTTAAACTCTGCAACCCACCTTTTAATCATTTTACAAGAAGGGGCAGAGTCTTTCAATGTACTGTCCATTTCCTCGATTTTTTTAGGTACTTAGCCTTTCAAATGGAAGTATTTAATCACTGCTCATTTTTCCAATTCCTCCATTATTGTGAAACCTCTACACTTGTCTAGTTTAAAATATTGTAATTTAAAAACTAAACAAACTGCTGACCTTTAACTATAGATACAAGCTAGTCTAGAGTCAAGCTATATGATGTTATACAACTATAATTATTGATAACAAAAACTTCTCTTATCTTTAAAGAAATTATAAGATCGTGACTTTGTAATCCTTCATATACATTATTAATTTCTTTTAATTTCGTCATGGTCAACGAAACCAGAATGAAACAACGTTTTCTAAATATTAGGTATAAACATACTGAGAAATCAGCCACAGCAAATCAGTTCTGATCATTTAACCATGATATGAATGAAGAAGTTACATTACTAAAACAATGAAATGGTCCGACAATTTTAATGGTTTGGCAAAAAATATTTATTTTAAGAAGGAGCGTGTAATGAATTTTGAAATATCAACAATATATTCTTTCTTTAAATTTGATTCCTTTTCTGAGTTTGCTTGTATTGGCAGGTATGTAGTGACATCTAGTGACTGTTATGTAGACAACAACGAAATTGAAAGTGAATGATAATATAAACAATGGTGTATGATATTGCAGTCTTATAATTTCTTGAAGTTTCCATCAATTTCTTTAAAGATAAGTGAAGGTTTTGTTATAATTACACGTGTGCAGTGTTTGTTGCCTCACTGCTTTTAGTTTCATTTCTTAGGTAATTATATGAAGCTATCCGTCAAGCTGGCCAAGGTAACGGTCAATCTAAATTCATTCATTGTAAGGGGAAACCTTATAAAGGAAGCTGATAAGGCTAACTTAACATGAGCAACTGTCAAATTCGGAACCTCGCTGCCCCCATACTACAGAAGTGGCAGGTTACTCACTACAGGCTGCACCATTCAAGTAGATCCATAAATAAAGGTCTCGAGGATTAAGGTCACTGAATCTCCAAGCTTGATCCATTTTGGAACGATTTCCAAAAATTGGCATATCTAGAAACTGAAATGCTTGTTGCACAAAGCATATTGCACATCAAACTACTAAGGGCAGTATCTACCTCAAGTACATCAACATGATTTCTCCACTTGGTGGTGGGGTTAGCATGTATGGTACAAGCAGTGAAAAGCAGCTTTATAATGCCATGCAGTTCTTCCCCCTCCCCAAACAACTGTATTTGGTTGTGATCATGAGGATGGAAAACATCCTGACATCATTTCTGTACCCTATGCAAGTGGTCAGGGTACAAGGTACTGTCATGGTGAATATGATACACTTACATGCAGTTTAAGGGCCACATGTAACTTTCCACTGTCCACATAAACCTCTAGATCAGGTCAACTCAGGTAGGCAGTGCTGAGTCTCTTTCACATACAGAATGTGTCAAATATGTAGTACAAGATTTGCTGGAGTGATATATTGTTTGAATTTTTAGGCTATTGCCAAAATGAGTCTAAATAATGAATGTGCCAATGTAATACAAACCTGACATACATCTTAGATCTGGTCCAACACTACAGAAGAATTAATGTTCTTAAGACAAAGCCGAAAGTTTACCTAAGTAAAATAACATGTAATATACACAAATGTTGTTCACATAGACTTGGCTTCAGCGCCTGAAACAACTTAACACTTGATAACTATGATCAGATGACACTTCAACGCTTACTGCTATCCAAACACATCACTCTTCCCTTCCTGGTTTACTGATCAGTGTCTCAGTCGTGTTTACTTTCTAGCCAGCTCATATCACCTGACCTAAGCTCCATGGCTCGCCAACATACATCTCCTTGAATCTGCAGCTACAATAGCATTACTTCTACACAGGAGAACTCTACAGTGAACGTTTTTTGGTGGACAGTGACAAAAAGACAGAAGACAAACTCCCAACTCTACTCTCTCAGTGTGGTTGGCATTAATCCATAAGTCCATTTTCTCTCCAATTATGGAAGAACAATGCACTGTTCTAGTTGTTGGCAGCCAGTACTCACTTCTTCTGAAGGTGTCCAAAAGACATAAGGGCATAAAGTCAAGTGATAACTCATCACTTAAATCAAGGAATACAGACCCAAAATCTACATTGCTGGATTACATCATTAGCATTTACATCAAATACGAAATGACTAAGCTATGCAGTACCTATAACACATTCTGGCAACAAATGTAATATTTAAATAACTTAACAGCTGAAAACTATAGAGCTGAATATCAGAAAGTAGAACAAGCTACTGTCATAATCATATCTAGTTTCAAGTAGCTTTAAGACTAAAAATAAGGAATATTTACACAAACAAAGAAGAATGGTATGTGTAAGTGGTTGGTTTCCTAACAATGTCCAACACGTACTTTCCCTTACAAAATGTAATAGCTGCCATTTACTCGGTTTAGTTACAATCACATTAGCATTCAAGAAAACAAGCAATAAGCAGGCCCAAAAACAAAACTTCTTACACTTTGTGAATAAATACAAAACTAATCTGAAAAATTTTTGTAGTTGGTTTATTGACATTTCGTCACTTACGTTTTTATATTATCTAGCGACTGGTTTCAGAATGCATTGCTTTCATTTTGAACCTCCTTCCAACTATTATCTGTTGTCTGCTCTCCTCTCTCTGGCGTGGAGAGATACAAACACATAACCATTTGTTACAGTAAGTAGAAAACACAGCTATAAACTCTAATCCTATTATATTTAACATTTTGCCTTACTAAACTAGGCACGATATCTTTGAGAATACAAAGAAGCTGGTGCTGATTGAAACTGCTTACCAGGATATGAGTTTACAGGTTTGTGGCTAGGTCGACAGTTGTCTTTGAATCAGTGACTTCAGTTTACTCTTTATTTAAGCACAAAAGATTGTAATACTCTGCAATAGTACAGAATAATGTGACTTTGTGGGATCGTAAAATTAAAAAGTTCAGTTACACCACTCAAAATGTTCTTTATTTCTACCTTATTCTAATGTCACAATTACAATTTCGTATTGTACACAATTAAAATTAAGCCAGTTCGTTTTTCCACGTACACTCTGGGCGCTCCTTACACACCGCCCGCCACCACTCACTCAGCACAACTGACCGTCGCCTCGCTTGTATCGATCGGCGGCCCGAAGTTCCTCGAGTCTCCTTTTATGGAGGGGGAAAACATTCTCGAAGCTTCACCCTCCTTCGGGCAGCAGGAGGAGGGTGAAACGAAGACTCAGCTACTCCTCCTGTCTCCCCTCCCTACTCCGGCCTTCATTTATTGATCGGCATCGCGAATTTGCCGTTTGCGTAACACTGCTCCCTCCTCAAGGCTGGTCTTCCCGAACAGCACCATAGTAGCGGGCCAGGCGATCCAGGTGTATCACCAACATCTTTCCCCGGGGCACCTTCTGGATGCGGTAGACCACGTCGTTAATGATCTTCACCACACGGTACGGTCCTTGCCATGGCTGCTGAAGCCTCGGGCAGTGTCCCTTGGTACGGGGACCAGGTCACTTTGCTGGAACCCTTGGCTGTTGGCTTGCCTGTCGTATTGGGTTTTCATGCGGTCGCTCGCCTTCTGGGTGTTCTGGCGAGCCATCTCGTGCATGTCGTGGAGATGGTCCACCAGGTTCTCCACATACTCGGTCGCTGGCTGTTTCACCCCCGGAGGGATACCAAAAGCCAGGTCACAGGGGAGGCGTAACTCTCGGCCGAACATTAAGCTGGCTGGCGTGATGCTCGTGGCGTGTGTTAGGTGTTTTATGTGTGTTATTAAGGCGGTGCATATTTCCACCCCAATTTTTTCTTGCTAGCTATATTAAGATGTTGTTCACTGTGTTGATCTTATTCGTTACATTGTTTACTTGATCTTTCGTTGATAATTTCCGGTATAGTTCTATTCCTAGATATGTGTAAATTTTTGTTTTTGATTTGCAGACATATATTTTCTATTTTGTGTTGAAATGAAATGCGTAGTGTTTAACGCCCGCTTTTACTACATACGGCACCGCAGGCGATGACACTGATGATACATGAGATGAAGATGGAGCACCGGTGGAATGAGATAGCGGGGGAAACCGGAGATCCCGGAGAAAACCTGCCCCAGTGCCGTGTTGTCCACCACAAATCTCACTTTGCGGTCGCCTGGGATCGAACCCGGGCCGCCTTGGTGACAGCCAAACGGTCTAACCACTGAGCCACGGCGTGGCCTGTTTGTTTTGTGGTGCATTTTGAACAGTTGATATTGGGGTTTTTCTGTGTTTATCTCAATATTGTTCTAATATTATAATTGCATTCTCCGTTGTTTTTGTAACTTTTATGTTTCCCAGAACTTATATTCTTTTCTGAGCTCCGTATTACTAGGTCGTCAGCATACATTTCCACTTGTATGTTATCCGACTTTTTCAGTGTATCTGCTAGGTCGTTTATAAATATATTAAAGAGAATAGCACTTGTAACAGACCCTTGGGGTAATCCAACTCGGGTTTGTTTCCATTTGGATGTGGCAGTTTTGTACTGCACTGAAACCATCTTTGGGATAAGAAGGCTTGAAACCAATTTAGCATGTTACCTGATGTGCCATGTTTTCATCTTGTATAGTAGCATTTCTCGCCACACTGTGTCAAATGCACCTTTGAAATCAACAAATAGTGCTAGGAAGTCTTGTTTTTATTAAAATTGTGTTTAATGTCTTGTGTAAGTCTTACGATCTGATGTATTACTGAGTTATCATTCCTAAACTCAGGTGGTTCATAGACTGTTATGCTTTGTGTTTCCAGGTAAAATGCCAGTCTTGTAGCTATCACTCTTTCTAGAAGTTTTTGCTATGTTTGAAGTGAATGATATCAGTCAGTAGCTATCTATCGATCGTGCCAGTTTTCCTCTCTTGTTGATGGGTATTAATTTTGCTTTTTCCACAATGTTGATATATTATTTCTGGTGGTCCAAATGTAGCTGAAAATTTTTCGTAGGGTGTGAAGTGCTTCACTCCTAGATTTTTGAGTAGCTACGGATGTATATTATCAGGACCTGGACTCTTTATTTTATAGTGTCCTTATATCTTGTTTTATTTCCGGAAATGTAAATGGCTCATTGAAGATATTTCGGAAGTTGGAAGTATTGTCAAGGTTATTGTTCTTGAGATATTTATTCTACTTTTTGTATGTATCTTTTAATGTAATACTAGTTTTGTACTATGTCCTTTTCAGCTATAAGGGTGTTTTCATATATTTCTTTATCAACAATTAATGGCTGACTTTGTTGTTTTTCTCTTTTTATTTGTTTAATGTAGTTGTGTACTTTAGTACTATTTGTTTATAAATTCTTCAGAGCACTTTTTTTTTATAGTTTTATAGCTTGTTTTAACTGTGCATTTGTTTTTTGCCACTCTATAACATCTGCTTTATTTTCTGACCTTTCTGCTCTTTCTCTGGCTTTGTCTCGTTTTGATTTGAGCTGTGCTAGCTGTTCATTTCAGAAAGGTTTATATTTATGAATTTTTCTCTAGGATTACACTTTTTCAGAATTTAGAATTGCAGCATTTAGTTCTTTCATTACTTTATTTATGTTTTGATCTAGTTTAATTTACTTTAGGAATGTTTGTTGTCATGATATTCTTTTCCCAATGTGCCTTTTTGAAGATCCATTTAGACTTTATTGTTCCTTTTGTGTTGGATGGTTGTTGATTCAGGTTTGTTTTTGTTATTATGGCTCTGTGTCCACTAGCAATGTCTTTAATTCCTTTGGTTGTTGTTTTATATTCTGGATTAGTTGATATGATCGCAATATCTGGATTAGTTGACTGTCCTGTATAGTGTATGTAGGTTTCTCGGGTCTTCATGCCTGTGCAGTATTTTCATTAAGTTGGTATCGACAAATTCTTCAATGATTACGCCAACTTTAGTATTATCACTGTAATTATCTTGGAGAATGTCCATTGAGATCGCCAATTATGATTGTCTTATTTTCACTGTCTACTATGTCTAGGGAGAGGTGGTTGTTATTTCGTGGGCTGTAAATTCCATCGATTTTGAATTTATGATTTTGTTTGCAGGCTGTTACTCTAATTATTTCAGAGGTGTCATCTCATTCACTTCTTTTACAATTTCAAACTGTCCATTCATACATTATTTGATGCCAACAAGTATACCACTAGCTATCAGTCTATATTTCTCTAATATACTTGTGTTATATTTGAAAAATTGATAAAATTTTCCTTTTGTTGATCTATATTTGCTTCAGATATGATGAAAACGTCTGCGTCATTGTCTCTTATAAGGTTTTCTATCATGGTCTTTTTACTTTGGTTCATTCCTCCGGCATTCCATAGCAGCACGGTACTCTTCTTTTGTATTAGGAAGCATGCCTGTGTTGTAGTCCATTTAGCATTACCCAGGGAACACCATGTGGACGCAGATTACGTTGTTCCCCGTTTTATCAATGTATAGATATAAGCTTATGTGTTTCAAATGGGAAGAGTTCTCACTTGTAGCATATCAGATGCATTAGAGCCTTCACTGTTGCCACCTTGTTATCCGCACTCTGTTTATATTTCCCTTTCTCTCACACACTTGCGATTGTTCATGGCGCTAGACGTAAGTGAACGCAAACTGAATTTTCCAATGTTTTATAATAATGCAGTTGTTGAAATCCCAATTGCAACATCATTATTCATATATTACGCAAATGTTATAAATATTTTGTTTAAAGTTAATTATAGTTTATGAATTACTTATTGTTCTAATCCAATGAAAATACCAGTGGTGCATCTGTATAGCTGTGAATGTTACTTACGTTAAGAGCCAATTTGACATTATCATTGTCTTCATCGTCTGGGTACTGCAAATTTATGATGATAGGTTCCAAAGTCTTGTTGCATGCTATTTCTTTCCAAAAGTTGTCTTCTAGTTTATCTGATGTCTCACGCTGTTTTCCCAGTCTTGTTGTGCTCCTTGTCAATTTCTTTGTGAATCAGTCGTTCAACATCAGCCAGTTTAGGAACATTATTTCTGTTTGCAACAGAATATGGGGTCACATTAACTCTATTGGATTGTTCTAGTAGTAGTAGTATTGGGGGAAGGTGGATCGCGTCTAATTGATCCAGCTGATGCACATTTTTATGGAACAGTAACTGAATAATGCTGCTTTGAACTCTCTTTGGTAAATAGAGATTACAAATCATTCATAAACAAAGATATAATGTGACCAAACACATTCTGCCAGACTAGCAACAAATGTATTGTTCCCTCTCATTGAATTTAACAAGTACCTTCGCTTAGTCAAAGTACACATTTCTTTTATCACGTCATGTCAATTGTTTACATTCCAGTTCTGAGTAATTTCAAATATACAGGCCAACCAATAATGCTATTCATTACAGTGCTTTGTCACAATGAATTATTATAATATAATAGTATCTACTTTATTTGTTTGTATTAGGAAAACTATTTGAACTAAGTACATTGGGTTTTTACAGTTAGGTTAAATACATTAATCACCTTCTTCATGGATCAGTTTTGGCAAAATCTGAAATTTTGTCTTAGCGCAAATAGTATTAACAGAGATTGATTAGTTTGCCGCTGGTCACACACCACTTAGGAGGAATGCAATATGACAACACCGCAGGACTCCGATTGGTTGCTCACCTAGTAGCACTCAAGGACAAACCCCTTCCCATTTGAAATATATAATAAATACTTAACACTTATATGATATCCCTGCTATGCCAATAGTTTTCACATTATGTCAGTTTTGATATCTGCCAATTTATTTCAGGTGTTAATCTGAGAAACAGTTTACATATAAACACATTGTTAGTATTTTCATGATGGCAGTTAATACTTTATGTAAAGCAATTAAGTGTGAGTTAGCCCATGCCAATGTTGTTGCTGCTAGTCGTGAAAGGAGCAAAAGCATGGAACATTCGACAGCCACTAGCTGTCAAAATCAAACCTCATTGTTGTTCTGTGCTGATGTATTCAGTGTTTCATTTTGGCAGATCTGGAATGTTAAAAATCGACAATTTTCCATTCCTTCAGTTTGAGAGCTTTGTTTCCATGACCAGAAGATTGTAAAAGGGAGTGCAACAGCAAACTTTGGGTACTTAATGTCTATGAGTTGACTGTATTGCAGTTGTTGCAAAATGAGTTGGCTAGCCAGAACAGTGAAAAGTCTTAAGAAAGTTGTCAAAATTGGCAAGCATGACAGCAAAAGTTTGAGCATGCAGCAGACAAATAAAAAACGACAATGCCATAAAAAGAGACATGTTCACTCTGTATGTGTAAACAGTGAAAGTGATTTAAAATAAAGGCTCAACTGACAGTTCTATTATGTGTTACAAATAGGATGAAGTTTGTCCTTGAACGCTACTAGGTGAGCAACCAATTGAAGTCCTGAGGTGCTGTCATATTGCAATTGCCATAAGCTGTGTGTGATAAGTACCAACTGAATCCATCTCTAATAATTACTTTTTGTTCTAAGACAAAAACTGAGATTTTGCAAAATGTGAAACTGAGGAAACTAGAGAGTAACTAGTTTAATATAACCGTAAAAACACTATATTTTTAGCTCAAATAGTTTTCCTAATACTTGCAAATAAAGGAAGTAGCAATATACTATAACAATTCATCGCGACGTAAGTGCTGTAATGAACAGCATTATCAGTTAGCATATATGTGTGTGTATATTTGTAATTACTCAGACCTGAAACATTAACATTTGACATAATGTGATAAAACAATTACTTTGAATAAGCTAGAGAGAGAGAGAGAGAGAGAGAGAGAGAGAGAGAGAGAGAGAGAGAGAGAGAGAGAGAGAGAGAGAGAGAGAGAGAGAGAGAGAGAGAGAGAGAGAGAGAGAGAGAGAGAGAGAGAGAGAGAGAGAGAGAGAGAGAGAGAGAGAAAGAGTAAAGAGTACACTTCCAGCTGGACTGTAAGAATGCTACATGGCAGAACGTGATGTGTCAAATTATATGTTTACTTATGAATGGTTTGTAATCTCTACATACTCAAGAGAGTTCAAAGCAGTTTTATTCAGTTGTTCTTCCATTTAATAACCAGGAAAAGTATATCAGCTGGATAAAGTTGCAATTGCAATAAAACAGAAAGTAAGCCATCTTCCCCTTAGCACTGTCAAAACAATCCAATTGAGATAAGGTGGGCTCAAGTGATTTTACAAATAGAAATAATGTTTTTAAATGTCGGACATTGAATGACTTATTCCTGAAGAAACTGACAAGGTAACACAAGACTGGGAAAACTGCATGTGACATTCAGTTGAACTACAAGAAGACAACATTTGGAAAGAAATATCATGCAACGAGAATTTGGAACCAATCATAATAAATTTGCAATACTTGGACAATGAAGACAATGACAATCACGAACAGTCTCTTGAAGTAAGTGACATTCACAGTGGATGAGCCACTGGCAATTCTGTTGTATTAGAAAAACAGGTAATTCATAATCTATAATTACAATTATATTGTTTAAAACATGTGCACAATATTGTGACTTTATTTATTTTTTATTTATTATCCCATTTCTCATTCATATTTTACCCAAAGTTATATTAGCAATATAGTATACAAATTTATGAATATAATACAATTTCCAAAAACATAACAAAATTCAATATCAAGCTGACAAACAGTAAACATCTGGATGAATCACTTAGCTTAAGAAATATTTTGTTTAAGAAAGCCATGAACTTTTGATAAGTTTTTTATTCATCAGAATATGTGTAAGAGGTTTTGAGAAAGTGTAAGCTAAGGATTGAAGCAATAATTCAATTTCGTATCTTCCAAAACAGAAAAATCGGCAATCAAATAAAATGTAAGGGAAGATGATTTCCACAAACACAATCAGATGTGGATTTGATTTTGATTCAAAATAAGTAAGCTGAAAATTTGCTATGTCCAGTTAAGAATTGAGAGAGAACATAGTTAGGAATAACGAATTTACATTTATGTCTGTCAGAAACTGTTGAGAAATATAAATCCTCAGTCAAAGCACCACAATCACTTTTTAATCAGTATTCATTTGAGTCATTAATGATAATCTCCTTTAATGTTTGCCTCACATAAGAAATAGGACATAGAGTGTAAGTCTGGAAGATTTGAAGTTGCAGCTCATCTGCACATTCATTTCTGACAATCACCACATGCCCTCTGATAGTGAGAACCACTTACTAATTGATTTCTTATTTCAGCTGCAATAGGACTGATGTTTTTGGTATCTTTCAAAGCTGCAATTGGTGCTTGTGAGTCACTATAAAGGCGAGCGGTGTATTGTAAGTTGATGCACCATTAATAATTCAGCTTGAATATTGTGACTGTGGGTTCATAGGTTTAAAATACCAGTTTGCAGAAATTGAAAATGTTCTTTATTTCCGTAGAAATATACTGTGGTCAATCCTTACAGTAGCAGAATTACGTCACATATACAGTTATAATCTACCAAGGCCGTTGACCACGACAAAGAGCTTACTTTCAAAACACCAGTTTCAATTACAACTCTCTTTACGACTCTGTTTACGACTACTCCTGCTAGATGGTCGCGATCTCTTATATGTACCTCCATTGATAATTATAGACTGTTCTGTAACAAACAAGAAATTGAATGTTCCGTAAGACGTCACCAGACAAAACATGAACGTTCCAGACGTCCAAGTTTATCTGTGTCGGCAAGCCTTTTATCTCCACACTGTACTATCTATCTGTTACCGCTATGTGCCAAAAGCTTTTTGCGCATACACTGCCAGTCATAATGAATTTGCGACAATATGCATATATCCATGTCACAATTGTTATTTCAAAAAAATGCATTATTATAAAAATTTGGAAAACTCAGTTTGAGTTTTGTAATGTCTAGTATCAAGAAGACTTATTCATTCTAAGAGTGATCACATGGGGCTTGTGGCAATAGCAGTGAAGCTAATTATGATTTGTCAATTGGGACACAAAAGTATCAGATGCAGGAAGACATTATTAACAAAAAGAACAAGTAAGAGTTCAGATACAAAGGAATTGTGTACAGTAAATGTGCAGTTGACAATTTAAAGTAAACAATTAAAATTATAAGTATGAATAAAACACTTACCCCCAATTTCACCAAGAGATGTTAAAATCGTCATTAAAAAATATAACTTAACAATGGCCACAGCACTAACAAAGCTGTTAAATGTCTTGATTTTTACCAACCTGTTTTGTGAAAATAATAACAAAACACGTGTTAATGCTTTCAGACTTGTAAATATTACAGCTATACAAGGCTATGGATGAGTCGTATTATTTTCTGAACGTACTGCAACCAGCTGAACAAACGGCAGATGAACAAAATTGTAAGACAAGCAGTGGGACAAATTTCTCATTGATGGAGAAAGAATTCTTAACTGAATTGGTCACAAAGTACAATAAGGATATCGTCATAAATAAGAGGACGGATCAAGTGAATATAAAAGAGAAAGATGTCACATAGGAAAAATGATTGCAATATGATACTTCCTCAGATCCATTTTAGGCTGTACTCGAATATAAAAGCCATTTAGGCAGTCTTAAATATAGCAAATCGACATCAAAAGCTGCATTCAAGCCCTCCATCTTGCCCATTTTCAATTGTTAAGGACTTAACAACAGAAATATGGTTTTTAGTTTAACAAGAGCTAACACGGCTGTTAAGCTAACACTTGTTGCTGAAATGCAATTTTTGTTATAACTATTGTTAAACTTGTGTTAAGTCTAAACATCTTTTGGTGAAATCATGCATAAATATACTGTATTGGCTTTATGTTATGCACTGGCTTTCATGACATCAACCACAACACACACACCTAGAGAATGAATCAGGTATTAGACTCGTCTTTCTTCTCCAGAGAAGTTTGCTTACTCTGATGGTTCCACAATAAAAAGAAAATTGGAGGACAGGAGGTCAACAATTGAAAACAGCGAGCCAAATATGAGGGAGAAAAAGAAGTACAACTGTGGGGGCACTGGTTTTTTTTAGAGAATAATGTAGAAACCTACTCAATATTGTTACACAAGCGGAAAACTCGCGATGCAGATCAATAAATGAAGGCAGGTGGAGGGAGGGGAGACTACAGGGGTAGCTGAGTCTTCGTTTACCCCTCCTCCTGCCGCACGAAGGAGCACGAAGCTTCGAGAATGTTTCCCCCTCCATAAAAGGAAGTCTCGGGAAACTTCGGGCCGATCAATACCAGCGAGGCGACGGGCAGTTGAGTGAGTTGTGGCGTGCGGTGCGTAAGGAGCGTCCAGTGTACGTGGAAAGACGAACGGCCTTAGTTGTAATTGTGTACATTACGAATTTTAATTGTGACATTGGAATAAGGTGGAAATAAAGAACATTTTGAGTGGTGTAATTGAACTTTTTTTTATTTCACGAACCCACCAAAGTTACAATATTTCTGTTGTGCATGAAGAAAAATACAAAACGGCACAATACTGAGCGATTGCTAGAATGTGTACAGCTGTGTTTTGTGTAGTGGACAGTTAACGACAGGTTTATTGTGTGAGTCCTCTTACTCAAGAACATACTCAAAACAGTGTGAAGAGACCTTCTCCAAATACTAGCATATAAAGATCCACTAGAGTAGTCAACTTACAGAATTTGTTTAAATGAGCATAACCGGACCAGTGCAGCCAACTGCATGTGGTCTTCAAGGTGGGTGGTCATCTGTACACTCTCCCCATTTGTAAAAAGAGTTTCACATAATTTGTAAAACGAAATATGTTCATATATCAAAATGACAATAATACTGTTATATTTGGGACAAAATTTCGATATCCAATGCCAAATAATAAAGCTGATTTCTCACTGTAGTTGTCACTTAGTTCCTTTCCATGTACCATAATGTATGATTATATAAACGAAAAGGTAAGCCGAACATAACTTGACATAACCAGAACTGAGCTTATTTAAAAAATAATGAACTAAACTTTACCTTAGCTAACGTATCATGATTTTGGTATGAAACAATTACTGACTAAAAGTATGATATGGTAATTACTATAGAATTGGTGAAATGTTATACAAAGTATACTATAAACGTAAAAGTAACAGGTTTTATGCAATATATGCGTCTGTGGTGGACATTTTCAAATTGCTCTATTTGGAGAAACGATGTGTATACTACATGGCAAAGCGAGAAGGCGTATCGGGAAAACTTTGCAACTGAAAGATGTTTACGTGGCGTTATCGCACATACACAGCGACTCCAGAGTATGTACACTCTCTTCAGATACAGTCACAGCAATGTGTCACACATCGCCAAGCATGAGAAATGATATACAAAGTGATTGAATAGTGTGACAAGGAGAAGGTTGGAATCAAAATCCCTTTGTGATTTCTCAGTAGATACTGCTGATCAACTAAAATTATTTTCCATAATGTAAATTGCTGAAGGTAGCATTTTCAATATTTGACAAATATTACAATAATTATGTGGGTACATATTTAATACATTTTTTATTATTAAGGTTATTTTATATTATTATGCACTTATGTTGCATATAATAATTGGCTGACCTTTCATATCAGACACACAGCTTTGTGTTTCGTCATTTCCTGTATGGCAACTTATATGATTTTACTCTTCTTATCACCAGATAAGAATATGATGGCACAATGGCCAGTCAAGATCAATAAACCTTAAAGCTTTGTCAAGTGGTACATGTGCTTCTATGTAAGTCCTACAACAATATGTTAAGCACTAACTAAAATTGGATACACGCATATGCAAGATAACTTAACATAATCTCACACTGTCTCCATACTACAGAACTCTGTCATTCCATTAATACAGACATTAAATTACGCATCGTAACCTAACAGAAGACAAATGTTGCCAAAGCAGGATCTTGTCAACCAAGAAAGCAAAGTTCCCAAATTTGTAGATGACAATTACTTGACAGATTTACATAATTGTTGAATATGTAATTCCAAATACTATATACATACAGGTTAATACATTAATAAACAGTAACTAAATAACAATTCTACTGCTAATGTGATGATAAAAATACCATCATTTAAAATGCTCAGACCAAAGCAATCCAAAGCCACATGTTTCCCGTTCAATAAGCTCTGTTTCCTAGAAACGAGACATGTAGTGCTCTAGCAAACATACTCTATTCATCTCCACATCAGACCCTCATAAATCGAATTATGGGTTTGGAAACTTGACAATGAATATTTCTCACATTATTGTGTGCTATTACCATCATCAATAAAACAATGAATTTTCAAAAGTGACAACCGACCAAAGCTTTTATTGAAAACTTCTTACCTTCATGAACTAAATTATGTTTCTTCAAATGTGACAACTGAGTAAAGCTCTTATCACAAATTTTACATTGGTGTGGCTTCTTACCTTCATGAATTAAGTTATGTCTTTTCAAACTTGACAAATGAGTAAAGCTCTTATCACAAACCTTACAACTGTGTGGCTTCTTACCTTCATGAATTAAATTATGTATTTTCAAATTTGACAAATGAGTAAAGCTCTTATCACAAACATCACATTTGTGTGGCTTCTTACCTTCATGAACTAAATTATGTGTTTTCAAATGTGACAAATGAGTAAACCTCTTACCACATACCTTACATTGGTGTGGCTTCTGACCATCATGAATTAAATTATGTGTTTTCAAACTTGACAAGTGAGTAAAGCTCTTATTGCAAACGTTACATTTATGTGGCATCTTACCTTCATGAACTAAATTATGTTTCTTCAAATTTGACAAACGAGTGAAGCTCTTATCACAAACTTTACATTGGTGTGGCTTCTTACCTTCAGTGAAGCTCTTATCATCAACTTTACATTGGTGGGACTTCTTACCCCCATTAATTAAATGATGTATTGTCATATTGGATACAGAGCTATAGCTTTTCTCACGCGTGCTACATTGTTCTGTTGTTTTGCTCATATCACTCAAACTACTGTGTTTCAAATATAATGGTTCTACGTACCTGTCTGCCGCCTTACTATATTTACCATATTGATCGGAGTGTACGTATTTCCTTGCATTTAGAACATCACATGTAACATCACATTTTTTATATTCATATTGAAGATCGATTCCATAACAGGAGCTGGTGTCTCTGGTTGGGACCTCAGCAGAGAACAATGGTGATTTGTCAAGAATAGCGACAGGAACTGTTTCTGCATATAATCTGAAATGTTTCGGAACTTAGTATCAGTGTAATAACAAGATAGTAAAATCTGAAGAGAGGATCAGTCAGTAAATATACAGAAATCGGTGACAGTAATAGATGAATAAATTCATGTAAGGTAACTACACTGTTCATTATAACTAATGATTATTGTTGTTAATATACAATATATTCAAATAAACAATAAATTCTTTCTAATGAACATAGTCCATTGTGTTTGTGGCAAAACAAGAAATGATGATTGTTATATGAACTGATAATTACATCAACATCACTGTTTGCTTTAGGCGCAACTATTCAACTACTACCTGATACTCGTACTACTTGATACACCTGTTATACCCCGCTGTTCATGTAGGAAAGGTTCTGTCAAAAGAATGGAACCATGCCTAAGTCAAATCTTTTATATCTACCAAAATCAAATGGCCTTCAACACATCAACGCAGAGAACAATCAAGCACATATTACACAAATATAAATATTTGTAACAAAAACATCACTTAAATTTGAAGAAAAGGATGAATATATATAGATAAGTGAAACTTGTGTAAAAAAATAAGTAGATCTACTGGGATGTTCCATATTTTTACTTCCCTCGCGGCAAAAAACGAAAATGGTGGAGTGGTGTGTGATTCACACTTATTTCCTTTAAGTTAGGTATTCACTTGCTTTTTAAATCTGCGGTTCTCTTAGAACATTGTCCCGTCCACCTTTTAGTTCGGCGCAATTTCTGGACACGATTTCATTATTAATCCACATCATCACGCATTTAATGATCGTTGCGCTGTTTGGAAGTTGAAAAAACGCCCGTAAATCTGGGAAGTGTGATGCCAACAAGAAAGTGGAGGACCAGCAGTTGGTGGCGGAATTTCTTTTGGAGGGCGCACATTGCAAGTATCGCTTCCTCGGCAACCCTCGCGAGGAACAATCACAAGCTTACAAACGCTTGACAGCTAAGTCTTCAAGAACGCTACTTTGTTCAAAGTCAAAGTGGCGCCCGATGCCATCTGCACTTTGTAGCATAGTTCCGGATTTCTAGATGGCAAGGCCTCAAAAACATCCGGTCGGAAGGCAGCGCCTCCTACACCTGGGTCCTCTGTATCCTGCCATCCCCTCTACACTACAAGGCAAACGGCGTTATTCAGGAATGTGCTAGACGTCACGCCGACACCTACTGCTGTTCTCCCTGCTTGTGCACTTGGTCGTTGACAGTTCCTCCCGTTTTCTAGATAGCCTCTTCCACAACGCCTTCTCGGGGACACTTACTCCTTTTCTCCTAGCTTGTTCACTTGGCCGTTGACAGTTCTTCACGTGTGCTAGGTAGCCTCTTTCCCAACACGTTCTCCCCGACATTTGCTCCTTTTCTCCTAGCTTCGTCACTTAACGGTTCACAGTTCTTCACGTGTGTTAGGTAGCCTCCTTCCCAACACGTTCTCGCCGACACTTGCTCCTTTTCTCCTGGCTTCTTCACTTGGAAGTTGAAGGTTCAACGTGTGCTAGCTAGCCTCTTTCCCAACACGTTCTCGACCACGAAATTGATCTGTTCCTTTGTTACCAATATATTGAGTACTAATTTGCACTCTTTTAGAAGGACACGAAAAACGTACTTCTTTCCGTAGCACGATCTATTTTGTGTCTGTTACAACTAAAAGTCACGCTTCTTGTCGCTTCTCAACGCTCACTAAAGCTAGTGTTTGCAGACTGACACTACCTGTCGATTCTCAGACAACTGACTTTTCACGTTTACGTTATTGAGTTTCATTCGAACTACACAACTTAACTGATTCACAACTCCGATACTCACTGGTCAAATCGCCACAGAAGAAAGCTTCTGAAAACAGAGATCTTAACAATTGGAGGAATGGAGAAATAGATTCTTGTACATCGGCTGTAATGGAAGGGTGTGGAGCACATCAGCAATAGGGCCCGCATTTCCGGTCTCAGCGTGGTGGTAGCTTGTCTGCCCCACGTTCAAGAGGTCGCGAGTTCGAATGTCGGTCAGGGTGAGTTACGAGGACAAGGTTTTTCCGGGGTTTTCCCTTATCCTGTAAGACGAATGTCGGGTAACCCATTTTCACCCTTTCCATTCGTCATCCGATATGACAAAACTTTGGAGGGTGTAATTAAAAAAACATATCTCAGGTATTGAATGTTCTTGTATGTTTGTCTTTCCCTCCTCTCGCGGCAAACAAAAACGCTAAAATTGCATAACACAGTTAATTCCTTTGCGGCAGATATTCACTGTGGCCGTAAAAATACTAAGTTCGGAATTTATGTTGAGTTTTTCTGTCATTAGCCCTATCAGTTACCTTTGAGAATGGTAGGAAGAGAAAAATAAAAAGATATACAAGACCTTATACTTCTAACATCACGAAACACTGCACTCATTCAATTTGCTATTACCTACCAATAGCAAGCGAAGGAAGCTTTGAGTACTGTTTTCCCTGAAGAAGCTTAACTGAAAGGTTCTCATCACATTCTTGCTCCTTTGTGGAAGAAATAATAATATGAGGAGAGAATTTGGTCAGACTGAGGAACTCAATGCCATAGCCGGGATATGAACACTGATCTCCAGTGTTCAAATTTCACGACTCTTTCAATATTATACCTTTTACTTTGGTTTTTCCTAATTCCACTAAGGAGCTGATCTCTTTACTATTACTTACATTTGACATTCTACACCAGAGATAAGGAGATACCAATGTAGACTTTTAATTACAAACCTATACAGAAAATTGATTTTACATCTTTGAAGGTATTGGTTCAGAAGTTCGATAAAGGAGAGATCAATTTTAGATATAAGATTAAATTGATTGACTACATATCTTGTAGTAGGTAAAAGCAGGCTTTAAAATGATGAAACAATAGTAATGTTTTCAAAAGTGGTTGGTTACGAATGAAATTTATAATCAATAAAAAAGAAAAAAATGGGATTCTATAAGAAAATATCCTACACATTGTTAAAATCACACACAATTCACATGAATTGGTTGGAGGAGAAAGGAACTACGTCATCTTTTTTAACTTTTTAGGGAAGACAAAAAAAGTTTAGTTATAAACTCATTTTCAGAAGGTTCTGTTTTATGATATTCTTTATTGCAGTACAGTAAATATACACAAATGCACCCAGTTAATTCTTACTAATTATTGAAAAAACTCATTTTGAAACAAAAATTCAATTAGTTTCTTTCTGTACTAATGATAAGTTTAGAGGTTTAATGTATTTATTTACTTAAAAATATAGTTCTTATTACAATATTGATGTACAGCATATTGAGTAACATAATATTCGTATGGCATAAAACACAAAATGAAAAAGCACATTAAAATTTGTAGTGCATTCAGAAATTTTGGAGAAGTAATTTATAAATTACTGTTATTTGGTTCATTCAGATGTCCTCCATTTTTGGAATGCCACTTTCATGTATGGTTATGCTGGCTCCAGGCCCATGAGATTATTTGTATGCATTTCCAGCAAACAGGGTGTATCTGTCAGACAACTATTAATAAATTGATGTGTTACTATTATTCCAAACTTATCAGTCTTGTAAACAAATTCTTTATAGTGGGAAATTGCAAATGATTATTACTTATACCTTGGAATATCACATTGTTTGTTAAATTGGGTCACCACTTGTTAATATTCGTAATTAGTGTACCAAAATATGTGCACTAAAACTCTGAAAATATGCACTAATGGAGTTTTAAATGGTGCTAATATGCTACATTATAAGGAATCTCATACTGCACTTAACCTAAGCCAGATACAAAACCTGCAGAAATTAATTTCTGTGACCTAAATCCTAATTAAATGTATTAAATGTACAATGTTGCACTCACTCCTTTTTCGAAATCTGACAGAACAGCACACCATTATTGTAGCTTAGCCATGAATAATCCCACATCCATAGCTGCGTCAATATTTTAGAAATTATTTCCCTCAGCATTTTGTAAATGTTGTTACATGAACCACAAAATAGTAAGAACCTGAAAGTACATTTGTTCTTGCATAGTCAGAATGCCCTGAACTGGATTGCTCTAGCACTAAGGGAGTTAAAGCTGAAACAATCATGAAGTGTTTCAAAACAATGAGATGATGAAAAGTATGCTCTTGCACTCACTGAAGCTGAAGGAAATGTGGAAAAAGGGCTGACTTAATTATAATGTGGAACATTACATGTAGTCTGAAGTGCTGCATTAGAAATGATTAACTCCTGTAAACCATAGTAACTTTAACTTTCCAAAAGATCTAATAGAAATCCATAATGAAGATGACAAGAAACAGAATGAAGATGAGCAGAACTAAGATAGAAGAAGAAGCAGAAGAAGAAGAGGAAGAAGAAAAAGAGAAGGAGAAGGAGAAGAAGAAGAAGAAGGAGGAGGAGGAGAAGAAGGAGGAGGAGAAGAAGTAGAAGGAGAAGAAGTAGAAGGAGAAGAAGAAGAAGAAGAAGAGAAGGAGAAGAAGAAGAGGAGAAGGAGAAGTAGAAGGAGAAGTAGAAGGAGAAGAAGTAGGAGTAGAAGAAGAAGGAGAAGAAGAAGAAGAAGAAGAAGAAGAAGAAGAAGAAGAAGAAGAAGAAGAAGAAGAAGAAGAAGAAGAAGAAGAAGAAGAAGAAGAAGAAGAAGAAGAAGAAGAAGAAGAAGAAGAAGAAGAAGAAGAAGAAGAAGAAGAAGAAGAAGAAGAAGAAGAAGAAGAAGAAGAAGAAGAAGAAGAAGAAGAAGAAGAAGAAGAAGAAGAAGAAGAAGAAGAAGAAGAAGAAGAAGAAGAAGAAGAAGAAGAAGAAGAAGAAGAAGAAGAAGAAGAAGAAGAAGAAGAAGAAGAAGAAGAAGAAGAAGAAGAAGAAGAAGAAGAAGAAGAAGAAGAAGAAGAAGAAGAAGAAGAAGAAGAAGAAGAAGAAGAAGAAGAAGAAGAAGAAGAAGAAGAAGAAGAAGAAGAAGAAGAAGAAGAAGAAGAAGAAGAAGAAGAAGAAGAAGAGAAGAAGAAGAAGAAGAAGAAGAAGAAGAAGAAGAAGAAGAAGAAGAAGAAGAAGAAGAAGAAGAAGAAGAAGAAGAAGAAGAAGAAGAAGAGGCTCTCACATCCGAGATACACCGTTTGTGGCGACTTACTATCGTAAGTACTTAAGGCTCAGGCTTCATCATTTAACTCTTATTTTAGTTAATTGCTGGAAACTCACTAGCCATATATAGGATAAGGTTTTTGATAGATAGAGTCAACATGAACAATTCAATGCCACGGCCAGGATTTGAACCGCGAATCTCCTGGCTTCCGTCCAGTCACTCTTAACCTTTGAGCTACCATGGCCAATGTGCCGTCCTAACATTAAACTTTCCAGTTGACTCTATATTTCCCCGGTAGACCACTAGGGGCTCTCACATCCGAGATACACCGTTTGTGGCGACTTAGTAAGGTAAGTACTTAAGGCCCAGGGTTCATCATTTAACTCCTATGATTTTACCTAATTGATGGAAATTAATCTCCACACTAGCCGTATATAGGCTAAGGTTTTAGATACATACCGGGGAATATGAGTCAAATGGAAAGTTTAATGTCAGGATGGCACGTTGGCCATGGTAGCTCAAAGGTTAAGAGGGACAGGATGGAAACAAGGAGATCCATGGTTCAAATGCAGGCCATGGCATTGAATTTTTCATGTTACTCTTATCTAATAAAAACCTTAGCCTATTTACGGATAGTGTGGAGAAATGATTAATTTCCATCAATTGGCTAAAATAATAAGAGTTAAATGATGCAGCCTGGGCCTTAAGTACTTGCGATAGTAAGTCGCCACAAATGGCGTATCTCAGATGTGAGAGCTCCTAGTGGTCTACCGTGGAAATATACGAGTCAACTGGAAAGTTTAATGACAGGACGGCACGTTGGCCATGGTAGATCAAAGGCTAAGAGCGACTGGACGGAAACCAGGAAATCTGTGGTTCAAATCCCGGCCATGGCATTGAATTCTTCATGTTGACTCTATCTATAATCTGTTGTATTTTGTAGACCGAAAGATGTTTAATATGGGAATTCGTTTGGTCCCATATGATTTCGCTTAGAGCAAGTTGTACAGTAAATCTGTTTGTATTCATTCAAAAGCCCAATGACACATGTACTAAAACATAAATGCTAGAGTAAACATAAGGCTTATAATTGAAAAGAGTCAAGACTTACCTTGAAGATTTTATTGGAGGAAGGACCGCATCCTGTAACAAAATAATTCAAATGTACAGCTTTCACACAAATATCTACACAGTGTTGAATGTCCTGGTAAGATATTTAGAAGATATGTAGATATGTAAATCAGCATATATGATTAAAATGGTCAAACACTTACAAATATTAAGCCAGGAACATAAGAAGGAAAAAATGGTTAACATATTAGATTCATTTATACCAATAACACATTTGGTCATGACATCAGTGATGTAACTAATAGATTCCTCACTACAACTTGTACGTAGGTTAGTAATAATAAAACAGTAAATGCAAATTACTTTCAGGACACAGGTCCTCTGAAAATCACAATCATATCTGAACATACTTAAACATAGATACCGTATGGTATTTAACTTGTAAGAACTTTAAGTGTAAAGTGCAAATTGCCATTCTTTTTATATACATACTTGATATATATCAGACTCTAGCAGCTGATAGCATATATAGTTAACTTTAAAGAGAGTCAATTAAAGACATTAAACAACACTTACTTTTCAATTTTTCCGGAACATGTTTCTGAGGCTTTGCCTCTATCATTAGCCGGCTCTCGACTGGTTCTCATTGGTGTAGTTGACGATATGTTGTCACAGGTCTCCTCTGGTGGCGGTTCAAGGAACTTGCTGAACAAATCTTTCTGGGGGATGTCGAAATTGAATACTTTGTTCCTATTTTTTGAAATGAAGATTTGTTCCCATGTGGACAGTTCTTGTTTTCCTGATGTATGTTTTAGTAGTTTTGGTTCTGGATTTATGTTGTGGTTTTTTTCCCAAAAATGTGTGGCAGCTGCTGACTTTTCTAATTGTTTATATTTTATGTTTCTAAAGTGTTCCTTTGCTCTTGTTTCTAAATTTGTTGGTTTTTCCAATATAAATTTGACTACAGTCATTGCATTCAATTTGATATATACCAGACTTTTTTGTTACATGGAATGGCATCTTTGATGTTTGAGCAAATTAGGTTTTCTAAGGAGAAAGTGTTGACTGGTGCTAGTTCGAATGTTTTCTTTTTTGAAGACTTTTTTGAATTTATCATAGGCCCATGGATGGTAAGTGAATTTTTTGAAAATCATATTAGTCTCTGTAGCTGAGAGGGTTGTGGTTTCCTTTAGTAGCTTCTTGTTTTTTGCTAAGTTCACTTTTTTGTCCACTACTGATTTGGGAAAGTTATTTTTTTGTGCTATTTCAATTATTTTGTTATATTCTGTTTTGTATTCTTCTGCTGTGAGAGGGATGTTTACCAGTCTGTGTGCTAAACTATTGAAGATTGCCTGTTTGTGGGATCTTGGGTTGTAGCCATTAGCTTTAATGTAGTTGTCTATCTGTGTTGGTTTTCTGTAAATGCCAAAGTTTAGTCTTGTTTTTATTCCTCATTATTTTTAGATCCATTATTTTTAGAATACAACAAAATAATTGAAATAGCACAAAAAAATAACTTTCCCAATTACAGTAATTGTAATTACTGAATGGTAAATAATAATAATAATAATAATAATAATAATAATAATAATAATAATAATAATAATAATAATAATAATAATAATAATAATAATAATAATAATAATAATAATAATAATAATAATAATAATAATAATAATAATAATGATAATGATAATGATAATGATAATAATAATAATAGAATAATAATAATAATAATAATAATAATAATAATAATAATAATAATAATAATAATAATAATAATAATAATAATAATAATAATAATAATAATAATAATAATAATAATTATTATTATTATTATTATTATCATTACGGACAGCTGATGTGTCCCGGGCATGTTTAAAGGTTTATGGCTGAGGTGACTGTTGTCTTTGAATCAGTGACTTCAGTTCACTCTTTATTTGAGTACAAAAGATTGAAATATTCTTCAATAGTACAGTATATATTGTCACGGCAACAGGCATAAAAGTTTCGGCACAAATAAGGAAACTATCAGCGGATAAAGTTTCATGGTAATACTGAGCCTTGCTAAGCAGTTAACGATAGCGCATAGTGTAAACAGATATCACCGGCAAGCAAGATAACTGAGGTAAAGGACTTGCTGCTCAGATAGGGTTTCAGTGTTAGAATGCTCTAGAGATATCTCGATTAACAGAGAATGACTGTTTTTCTTGTTTGCACCAGAAAGTTCTCGGTTCATAAACTTGTGTATAAAAAGAAGCCATGGCTAGTGTTTACAGTAGTTGTGAAAAAGCTGTTGTAAACAAGAGTGACTAAGCAGTAGTTGTTGTGTAACCGTCAGTGTTGTTCTAACGAGAGCTAATGTAATCAGCTGCAAGTGTTTATTATTGTCCTCGACCTTGGAAGATTGATGTAATGTTGTTACGTGAGAATTGGACAGTGTATTGCTACCGAAATAAAGGAGATTTTTAATTTCTGCAACTTGGCCTTTTAATTCTACGAACCCACAAAGTTACAACTGGTGACTGGAAGCAGGATATCACCACCATGGAGGCTGCATTGGAAATGATTCTGGAGGAGATGATGGAAATGAAAGCCAAACTCACTCGGAAATGAAAGCAGCAAATTACAAACTCGCTGCAAAAAACAGAAGCAGCAAATAACAACCTGGCCGCAGAGCTGAAACAAATAAAGACAGCTAACGAAAACCTTACCGAGAAGATGGAAGCCACAAACAACAGCCTGACCACAATGAAGGCTGAATTAACCACAGAAATGAGAGCTGCAAACGACAGTCTGGCCACGGAAATGCAGGTGGCGAACGAAGTCCTCGGTGCCAAATTTGAGGAAAAGTTGGCCGGCGTGAGGGATGACGTGACGGAGCTGGGCAAGCGGATGGGCCAAGTGGACGAGCACATTGAAGACCTGGCAAACCGCTTCAATAACCTGGAGGAAAAGGCCGACAGTAACGCCAAGTCCCTGAACGCCATGGTGCAAGATGTCAAAGACATTGCGAACCGCGTTAACAACCTGGAGGGAAAGTCCGACAGCAATACAAAGTCCCTGAACGCCATGGTAGAGGACATTGTCGGCAGGAAGTTAAACGACTTGAAGGCTGATGCGCCGGGACGCGACACATCTGCGCGCGTCAAATCGCCTAAATACGATGGCGCGAGCCAGTTCGACGCAGTGGCCAAGCACAAAAAATGGTCACCAGAGGAAGAGGCCACACAGTTGATAGCCAGACTCCAAGGACGGGCCGCGGAAGTCCTGAACGCGGTACAGACAACGGCGGCGCCCAAGGACATCTGGGAGGCCTTGGAGAATAGTTTTGGAAACCACGGCTAAGCCGCAGCGTACCGCAGCCAGCTAAAGGCAAGGTCACAGCAGTCAGGGGAGACGCTGCAGGAGTTCGCCCTGGCAGTTGAGCAACTGGCTGGCAAGGCCCTAGTCGACCTCCCACGACACGGATATTCGTCAGCACCTACTGCTCGGCAATTATAAAACCATCTACGATGCGCTAACGGCAGCATTAAGCATGGAGGCGGCCAAGGTAACAGCTATCCCAACTTCGAGAACGAGGAGTGTCCACTACACCGGAGACAGAAGACCAGCCGAGGGACGCCGGCAGAAACCTAGTGGCGTGTGCTGCGAGTGCGGACAGCCGGGACACACACAGAGACAGCCGATACCAGGAAGAGGAGCCGGAAGAACGAGTCAGGCCCGTCGTGGAGAGAGGCACGTCGGCACCATCAGCACCATCCCCTTGAGTGACACTAGGCGCCGTCACCCGGCGTATGGATGACAGCCTCATCGCGGACCGTTGGGTGAGACGGAAGCCGTGCCGCGTGCTGGTAGACACTGGGGCGGCCGTCACCATCATTAGACCTGACGTGGCCAAGGGTTTGCCGACGATGATGCCGAGCCGACCATACCAGCTTGTGACGGAATCGGGTGACACCTTGCCTGTGGAGAAGGAGGCCCTGCTTAAGTTGCCATTGGGACGAAGTGTCGTGCATAAATGGGTTATCGTCGCGAAGGTAGCTGAGGTGATACTGGGATTGGATGCCCTCAGGAGCCACGAGGCGACGGTCGACGTCGGCAGGAAGGTCCTGCGGCTAAATGGAGAAGAGGTGATACTCCGGCAACCCGATGAGCGCCTTGGAATATGCAGGGTCATCTTTAAGGAAGACGTGCTGGTCCCCGCAAGAAGTGAGGTGGTGGTGACGGCGCGACTGGAAGGTCAGACGACGAAAAACATGATCCTGGACCAGATGACGCCTGTGCATGGACTCTGAGTAGCCAGGACATTATTGCCGTGCCGAGAGGAGGTGCCAGTGAGGCTGCTCAACCTGGCAAACACCGGCCACGACGTCCATGCCGGAACGGAGCTGGGGACGTGCGAGCCCGTGGTCAGCATGACAGCTATCGACAAGACACAGGAGCCGGTGGCCACGCAACAGCTGTGGCCCCGGCTGGAAGGCGTATTGGAGAGAGCGGCCGACCACCAGACCGCAGAACAGCTGGAGAAAGTTCGACAACTACTGAGGCGATACCAGGGCGTCTTCAGCAAAGGCGACAGTGACTACGGCCGCACGGATAAAGTGCTTCACAGCATCGACACCGGAGACGCCCGGCCTATTCGGCAACCACCTAGACGCGTTCCGTCGGTGAAACAAGCAGCGGTACGGGATATGGTAGACGACATGAAATCCAGTGGAGTGATTGAAGAGTCTGACAGCCGTTGGTGTTCCCCTGTAGTTTTGGTGCCGCAGAAGAACGGCGAGCTACGCTTCTGCGTGGACTAGAGGAGGCTGAACGCTATCAGCCGGAAGGACAGTTTCCCCTCACCCCGGATTGAGAACACCCTGGACACGCTAGCTGGTGCACAATGGTTCTCGACCCTGGACCTGTCCTCGGGTTGGTGGCAGGTGGCTCTAGACCCGAGAGACAAGGAGAAGACTGCATTCTTGACAGGCCAAGGGCTTTGGCAGTTCAAAGTTATGCCCTTTGGCCTCTGCAATGCACCAGCCACATTTCAACGCCTCATGGAATGAGTAATGAGAGGGTTGACTTACGACGCCTGCCTGCTATACCTGGACATCATCATCGTCGGCAAAACGTTCGAAGACTATCACGACAACCTGAGCAAGGTGTTACAGAGACTGCAGGCAACCAACTTGAAGCTGAACGCAAAGAAGTGCCAGCTCTTCTGCAAAGAAGCTAATTACTTGGGCCACTTAGTCTCACCAACCGGAGAAAATCCAGGCTGTGAGAGATTGGCCTCGGCCAAAGGATAAGCGAGAGTTCCGCAGTTTCCTGGGGCTGTGCAGTTATTACCGCCGTTTCATAAAGGGGTTCTCCAACATCGCCAAACTCCTTAGTCGCCTGATAGAGGAACAGCGACCCTATGTGTGGACGGAGGACGCTGAACACGCTTTCCAGCACCTGAAGAAGACACTGTGTAGTGCTGATATTTTGCGGTTTCCACAACCAGGCGGCGCTTTTATTGCAGACACCGACGTCAGCGATCATTGCATTGGAGGCGTCCTATCCCAAATTCAGGATGGCCACAAGCGGGTGATAGCCTACTACAGTAAGACACCATCCAAGGCAGAGAAGAACTACTGCGTCATCCGGCGAGTTACTGGCGGTAGTAAAGACCTTGGAGCACTTCCACAAGTACCTGTACGGTGAGCCATTCCACCTGAGGACTGACTATTCTGCCCTAACCTGGCTATTGAGCTTTAAGAACCTGGAACGCCAGACAGCATGTTGGGTCCAGAGGCTGCAGGAGTACGACTTCACCTCTGAACATCGTAGAGGGAAGATCCACGGTAGCGCAGACGTCATGTCTCGAAGACCCTGCCCAGAGGAGAGCGGCAAATGCTCAAGAGTGGAAGAAAAGGAGCATGCCGCAGGAGTCCGAGTAGTCACGGCAGTGCCTGCGAATGGCTGGGATAGCGCAGGCCTGAGGAGCGAGCAGCTGGCGGACAAAGACTTGGGGCCACTCTTGAGAGAAGTGGAGGCAGGGACAAGACCAACCTGGAAGGACATCGCACCGAGGAGCGCCATCTACAAGTCGTGTTGGGCCCAATGGGATTCATTGAAGACAAGAGAGGGCGTGCTGTTCCGGGTATGGGAATCGCCTGATGGGAAGACGCAGAGGGAGCCGTTGGTACTTCCCCGAAGTACGGTCCCGGAACTCTTGGAGGAAGTGCATGGCGGTACTTCAGGAGTACACCTGGCAGCAAACCGGACGATCGACAAACTCCGACAGCGCTACTACTGGCTGAGGCTCCGAGCAGGTGCTGAGCGATGGTGCCGTCAATGTCAAGCGTGCGCAGCGAGTCGCAGCCGCCAGACTAGGAGCCGGGATCGCATGCAGCAGTACATCTTCAGAGCGCCATTCGAAAGGATCCCCGTCGACATAGCTGGACCATTTCTCGTGTCCGACCGAGGCAACAAGTACCTGATGGTGGTCGTGGACTACTTCACCAAGTGGCTGGAAGTGTATGCCATTCCGAACCAGGAGGCGAAGACAATCACGGACTGACTTGTAGAGCAAGTGTTCTGCCGGTTTGCAGTACCGTTAGAGCTGAACAGCGATCAGGGCACTAATTGTGAATCCAACTTGATGAAGGAGGCACTAGAGAGGCTTGAGGTAAACAAGACCCCACCACCCCCTGCATCCACAGTCGGACGGCATGGTCAAGAGATACATCGAGACCTTAGAGGAACACTTGAGGAAGGTCGTGGCCAGCCATCAGCGAGACTGGGATATTAAGGTGCCACTGTTCTTGCTGGCCTACCGCTCGTCTACACACGACACCACTGGGATGAAGCCAGCCAGCATAATGTTCGGCCGAGAGTTACACCTCCCATGTGATCTGAATTTTGGAAGCCCCCCGGATGCAAAACAGCCAGGAACCAAGTAGGAGGAGAACCTAGTGGACCATCTCCACGACATGCATGAGATGGCTCGTCAGAACATCCAGAAGGCGAGCGACCGCATGAAGACCCAATACGACATGCAAGCCAACAGCCAAGGGTTCCAGCAGGGTGACCTAGTCTGGTTGTACCGCCCTACTCGGAACTAGGGACGCTGCCCGAAGCTCCAGCAACCATGGCAAGGACCGTACCAGGTGGTGAAGAGGATTAACAACGTGGTCTACCGCATCCAGAAGGTGCCGCGAGGGAAGATGCTGGTGGTACACTTATATAGCGTCTGGCCCGCTACAATGAAGCTGTTCGGGACGACCAGCATTGAGGAAGGAGCAGTGTCATAGCAACAGGCATAAAAGTTTCAGCACAAATAAGGAAACAATTGGCAGATAAAGTTTGATGGTAATAATGAGCCTTGCTAAGCAGTTAACGATAGCGCGTAGTGTAAACAGATATCGCCGGCAAGCAAGATAACTGAGGTAAAGGACTTGACGCTCAGATAGGGTTCCAGTGTTGGAATGTTCTAGAAATATCTCGATTAACAGAGAATGATTGTTTTTCTTGTTTGCTCCAGAAGGTTCTCGGTTCATGAATTTGTGTATAAAAAGAAGCCATGGATAGTGATTAGAGTAGTTGTGAAACAGCTGTTGTAAACAAGAGTGAGTAAGCCGTAGTTGTTGTGTAACATTCAGTGTTGTTGTAACGAGAGCTAATGTAATCAGCTGCAAGTGTTTGTTATTGTCCTTGACCTTGGAAGATTGATGTAATTTTGTTACGTGAGAATTGGACAGTGTATTGCTACAGAAATAAAGGAGATTTTTAATTTCTGCAACTTGGCCTTTTAGTTCTACGAACAGACAAAGTTACAATATTGACTACATTATTACAAAACATTGCTCAGTCTAACTGAGCAGGTTTCTACATCACTTACCTTAGTATTATTACCATTTGATGAATTTTCTGCTTCCAGCCACCAAGGTGCTTCTTTAATTTCTATTTTATAATCAATTTCATGATCACTGTTGGATTTCTTATCAATCAGTACAGGATCCTCTAGATGAAATTCTCCTTCATTCTGTAAACCAATGTCTGAAAATGAAGTCTGTTGTTCAATGTCTGATTTCACATTTAACTCGCAGTTGTTGCTCCACGTAGCAGTTTCGCTCTTAATCTGCCTTACATGATGTTGGATAACAGGAGTCCCTGATTTAACTTTTGTTTTGCCTGTGATGTCACAATCAACATCCAGAGGTACATAATCGTTATTTGTCTTCACAGTAACAATCTTCTGAAAGAACTCTCTCTTATTCTGTGAGACTATGTCGTCTTCAAGAAGTTCCTCTTGTTTGATCTCTATTTTCTTATCCATTTCAAACAGCTGTCGAATAGAATGTTGCGGTTATATCCAGAAATAAATCTGTGAAGAAAAAATCATATTTTATATACCAAAAAATATAAGTGAATTTAGCCATCAACTTCTTTGAATCTCTCTATAATTGTTCAAACTAAACTAAATACCACTGTTCACTTATCATACAAACAACTTCATAAATATTAAAAAGCAGAAGCATTATTAACAGTGAAGTGTTCTTCATTTTTGTGTTTGATTTATGAGTCACTATGTTTACACTCAAACTTCACTTACTTGTTGTTGTATAATTGAAACGTTTTCAAGATCATTCGATCTCATCCTCAGCTGTTTGGTGATTCAGGATGAGATTAAATGATCTTAAAAATGTTTCAATTATACAACAAGTAAGTGAAGTTTGAGTGTAAACTAGTGACTCATAAATCAAACTCAAAAATACAAACAACTTCTTGGAAAGTTGAATCAGACTTAAGAAACTCAAAGACAAGTGAACATCTCAAACTACAGACAGTTGTCTGTCTATGTCAATGCTATTATGCTCCAGCTAGCTTACTGAGATACTGTACCAACATTAAACCTCCTAATCTGTTTAAATTAAGCAAGAAGGTTTAGTACTGCACGCCATAACCAGTTCTAGTAATAAAACATCCACGAAGGCCAACAAATCATACAGCTTGGTAAATAGTGTCACACAACTTTTTAATTTAACACTACAAGAACCAAGGATGCAAAGCAAAGACTGAAACATTTATGTGATGTAATGTTAAAGATCAACTCAATAGTTCAAGGGTATATCAAACATAAATGGGAACTTTGATGAAGCACTTCTGTTATTAATAACTTTGAGGAGAGACTTCGTCAGTATTTTGGTGGGGTATCTGCAGAGAGGGTATTATGCATGCACGAACTGCGGAGAATGGGGCGTCGTCAGTACGCCAAAGTGAGCAAGAGATGCACATGTCTGTTGCACAATGCATCATCAGATTTATTGCACCAAGGGGCACCAAACCTTCGGAAAATTTGAGACAGCGCCGCGCACAGTTTGGGGAAGAAATACTTTTGAAGACTGGAGCATATGAGTGAGTTACAGATTTTGTGGTAGGAAGAGAAGCTGTAGAAAATGAACCTCATAGGAGATCGGGGACAAGAATTGCTGCAGACAACATTGTTCCCATTAGTGACATTTTTTTTTTTTTTTTTTTTGCTAGGACAAGTTATTGAAGTATGCAATCATCCGAGATGAACTCCATTATAAAAATTAACTCCAATATTATTATTTGGTTGTTCACAGAAAAATTTTAAAAATTAATTTTCATTTAAATTTGATCCACCATGGAATTAAGTTGAGATTCAGTTAATGACATTATCTAACAAAAGTTGGGTGACTGACTGAATGACACTGTAAAGTGTAAGACACTCACATTGTCACTAGAATTTTTATCCAAACGCTGACCTACAATCAGTTTTACTATTTACAAATACACACAACGATCACATTAATCAAATGTTCCTTTATATCTCACTAACCTGTACTGAAGGCACTTCTACACATTCACTACTGACAGACCAATACCCAATACCAACAACACAACTGCTCCAGCCAAATGATTCTTAACAATTCTGATACTCACTGGTACAATCATAACTAACAACTCAACTAAATCTGACATTACACTGTGTTTACAACCTACCATTCACAAATTCTAGAAACTAAAATTCCATTAATTGCTCCATCATTCATTCATCCCAGTTGTTGCGCCGACGCTAATGTCATCTATTCGGTCAATATGCTTCGGCTCTCTCGCTATGAGGGAACCCAAGCAACTTCTAACAACAGCATTTGTGAGCAAGACAGAAATTAAAAAATTACAGTATCAATAGTCAGTGATCAGCATATCAATAAATTTAAATTAGTGTTAAGATATGACATAATGGCTCATGTCTGCACCTAGACTCAAGTAAATGACAAATTTGATGAACTTCTAAAATATATACTATTAACATTTTAAGCTATTTTCACCGAGATAACAATACATTTATCACAAGGCAGACCTGGGATTACTTCAGGTATATGGAAGTCCTGTACAAATAGAATAAATTGTCAAATATATCAAACATGCAAGAACCATAATATTAAAAAACACTACAAAAAGTAGTAGAGTTAAAAATAAAAGAGAAAAAAGAGAAAAATAAATCAAAAGGAAAGAATGACTCAGTAGCTATTGATGAATCCCATAACAAAATTAAAACTTATGAAATAAAATATAAACTTGAAACATACAATTACTGTAAGTAGTATTACTGATAGATTAATCATCCGATAATAATAAGTGAGTAGTATCTGTCTTATACCTTTAACACATTTCCTTAATGTAGCAAAAATACAAACACAATTACCTAAACTGAACGGTACTTAAAACTCTATAAAACTGTATCTGAAAATTAACCTCAATTTGAAATTGATTCCACAACTCCTAGAGAGAGGAGATAGACTATTACATCATTAAGAACAAGAATATGTTATGCTTGGGATGACATAAGTACCAAATACATCTTCACAGAGCATAAAGACTCTCAGCCATATATCACTCATTCTCTTTTATCACAGATATTAAAAAAAAAGAAGAAAACAGTTTAGTCTCTATGCTGACTTCCAATAAGAGGCTAATCTCACTGCTGACAGCCTTTTCTATCAGCATACAACTGAGTTACAGCATACATTGTGTTAAACAATATTCTCCCATCAATCTACTTTACTTCTACATAAAGAAACACACACGCTGACTTAAGAACTACTAAGAGCATTCAATAAAACAGATTTACCATAAGTAATATTTTGTGATTTAGTTATGGCATTGGACAACCTCTTGCTACAATTTATGATGGTTGAGATCTCTATAAACTAGTTCAAATATTTCTTTAACACAATCCAGGAAACCAGGATAATGGATATGAGTTGGTATCACGCATTATTACTAAAGATGCCCCATAAGGCTCTATGTCAAGCTATTGTTATTTTTAATAGTTATGAATGACTTGACATTAAAATCTCAGAAAGGAGCAGACAGATGAGCTCTTTGTACATGATACTCTTGTAGTAATAGCAGAAAAGTTACATCAAGTCACATCAGTAAACTATGAAAGTTTATTAAGCTTTAAGTAAAGCATAAGCAGGAAATGGAATTAATAATCAGATAAAATATTCTCACTTACAAATTATCTTTGTCTAGGAAGGATTTCCCAGTTGCAGAAAACAAATGAAAGTCATGATATTAAAGCTTAACTCTAAATACTTTGTATTAGGATATTTAAAGGATCTGCTTAGCCAAAATGCCTTAAGACCAGCAATAGAGATATCTAAATTATAAAATAAAACAGAGAAACGGAAGAGTCTAATTTTAGTTAATTGATGGAAATTAATCCTTATTATTTTAACTAATTAGTTTATCTACCAAAAAGCTTAGCCTATATACGGCTACTATGTAGAAATAACTCATTTCCATCAATTAACTAAAGTAATAAGAGTAAAAATGATGAAGCCTGGGACTTAAGAACTTACAATAGTAATTATTAATTTTTATTACACATCTAGTTCACTGGTTACAATAGTAAGTCACCATAGTACCTCGGATGTGAGAGCCCCTAGTAGTTTATCAGGGAAATATATGAGCAATTGGAGAATTTAATGTTATGACGGCAAGTTGGCCACCGTAGCTCAATGGGTTAAATCGACTGAATGGAAACCAGGAGATCCATGCTTCAATCTATCTGTCATGTATCCTTGTTTAAGTTTTATTGTTACTGGTAAATACATATATTTTCTGTTATAAACTTCACAAAAGTTTAAGATATATGGAGGCGTGACATACTTTAGGCTCCAGCAAATCCTAAGCTTGCTGCTCCTACCAACGCTGCCGAATGTGGTTCACGCATCTCACGGACCTGAACTGAGAACATTCTCATTAAATGCGCTCAGATATTAATATTTGAAAATGACAAATGCCGATCTGATAATAAGAAAGAATTTTATTTTCTGATCATGACTGTACAAAAATTGAATCTCTACAATACTTAGAACATGAACAATGCATGTTTTATCTTTCATATGGTTACGGTTTCCCAACATTATTTCATTCAACACAGAGAAGCATGAAAAATAACATTCATTCCTGAAAACACCTAAATTAAGGATAAATAAACAGTACCCTTTCTGCATGCAGTTTGAAACAGATCGAGTTAATGTTCAGTTCGTCTTCAGAGTAGAGTTTTGATATTTTGTTACAGCGAAGGTCATGGTTAAGTCCTGAGCCAAATTTGAGCTGAAATTTTACTAATATTACATTAAATTGTTATTATACACATGTATTTTCTACAGTGATTGTGATCTGAATGCGTGAATATGTCCCTCAAAGATGGAACAAGTGATTTTTCAGTCAACCAACATGAAGTGATTATTCTTAGGGCAGAAGAATTATATTTAATATAATTATAATTTTTATAAATTTTCTAAGCAAACTCTGACCAATGTACTCTCCAGTGCTATTGAGTAAATGTGATTGGTGAAATTATGAAGATTTCCCTTTACGTTATGATCATGTAGTCATTTGTCAATACTTATTTTTGAAATATTGAGCAAGTAGACCTTCCAATGTAAAGCACCGGTTGTTCTCTCCAGACAAATGAAAGGCAGCATGCCCTAATCTATACAACAGCTTATTGCATTGCTTCATTATCAATTACACTTACCAAAATTACAGAAACAAAATAAGCTAACTGATTTTGCACCACTAAAGATGCATATGAGAGTAAATATTGCCTTAACAGTCTGGTTTCAAAGAATAGTGTACATTTGGGATTGCTCTTTCCGCAAGAAAGTGTCAGCAGTTTACAGCAAATTCCTTACACAGGAGCGGTGAACATCAATTTAGAAATTTGAGGGTTTGTGTTTGCTTATAAATGATGTTTGGTTCAGTCAGACATAAGACTTTAGTAAAGACTAGCTTTCTTTTCTGCATTTAGAAGCAAATTTATAAAATTTAATTTTAAACTGAAAAATTCAATACCATGACTGGGATTTGAACCACGGATCTCCTAGTTTTCGTCCAGTCACTCTTACCCATTGAGCTACCATGGCCAACTTGCCGTCCTGACATTAAATTCTCCAATCAACTCATATATATTCCCGGTGAACCACTAGGGTTTATCGTATCTGAGATACACATCAACATTATGCAGAATCACATTCATTACATTAGGAAAAAAATAGGTTTATATATTCAGTATAGTGTAATATGCTAATATCATTGTTGTAACTCTGTAACAAGTACATTATTATAACAGTTTGGGCTACCTTACGACTGGCACAAAGGAGACTTGCCTGCTGTAGGGAGAGAGAAGTCATACCTTCTAAAGAGACAGCAAACTCAGCATTCAGAAAGTGACATTTATCTGCTAGTATTGGTTGTCAGTATAACGAAAGAGTTAAAACACAACATGAGAACATGTGGAGTTAGAGGTCGGTGTGTAAGTTCCCTGGCAAAGGATGAAATGATAACTTTGGAGCTGTTTATTTGCACTTATCATCTTTATTGCTAGGTTTGATGAAGAGTCCTAAAATGTAAGTTAAGTGTACAATAATACACGTTCAGGTCATTAAAGAAGATATCTAAAGTCTCTGTTTTGTCAGTGTCCAGACTTCTAAAGATACAACACGCTTCAGTTGTTAATGGTTAACGCTTACTAAACAGTTACATTAGTGACTTTAGAGTAGATACATTCTGCTTTAATAAAAGTAGTTAAGGATTATTAACTTTTAGCTACACTGATATTTTGGCTACGTTTTGTCATCGCTCGGCTATACTTTGCGGCTTACGATCCTCAGCTGTTTGTTCATTATGTGTTCTATAACACAACTCGTCAAACTTTCGTGAGCACAACAATGAAACACACGGATCATTATCGTATAAACGTTAGCACAATTTTAGCCTCTACACGCGATAATTTTACTCTCCACGGTTTCATTGGAAACAAATATTAAAGTTTACTCTTGCTCTTAACCTCTGAAGAGACACAAACCACAGTCGTGGGATACGGAAGTTTGTGCGGCATCACTAGTAAAATAGTTAATTTCACAATTTATGCCACACGGAATACTCCTACACATCATACGTATAACCTACACAAACTTTCTCTATCACTTTGTGAGTCTGCAACAAGTAACCAGGTATCAGTAACATTAGGTTGCTTTAAATGAATGTTTCTGCTAGTAAAAATCTGTAAGGCATCTTCCATATTACACTACGAAGAACTTTAAATCCCTCACTAGTGAACAAAATGAAAATCAAACGGTATGATCCATATTATAGTAGTGGAAAGATACATATGCAGGTAACAAAGAACAAGTGCTAATTGGTTGCAGTATTAATAAGAACGCAAATGACAAGTTACTACTACAAAGAAGGACTGCATGAAGATATTAAAATTATAACACCAAACTAATTTTAACACCAAATCCTAGTTTTCATTTAAATAAAAATTTACAGATGCTAGATGAAGGTGTGGACTTTCAAAATGGTCTATAAATAAAGACTGTTACCTGTATTATTGCTTGTGCTACGAATTTCTAATTGCAAGCTTTATTTCACTGTTTAATTCAATCCCTTACTGTACTAAAATATGACGCGTGACTCCACTCATGAATGTATACGAAGTTGGCTCATACTGGCAGTGAAAATACAAAGTTTACGCTAAACTATAATGGTCAGGCCTCCATTGTTTATTGCTTTTGAGATATTGCAATTATTTTATATTCAGTATTTATTCTTACGTTTTAAGTAAAGTTAACTTACTAATTCCTAATTAAACTCAATGTCAGATGTGAATTTGGTAGTACAGGAATTCGAAAGAGCAGCATAACATTTGAATTGCTGAAGTTGTACCAAGTATTCTTATATTTCTTTGTGTCTCGAAAGAAGCGAACAGCAAGCGGCGTTAGAGGCAATTAGAGCAGACGTTCTTTTGAATTGTACAGATCCACGAGTTGTTTTAGTGTATGTACAGGAAATAAGGAAGAGTCACAGGTATGATACATCAGTTCTTTTATCCCAATTTGATATAAAATTAATTTTCTATTTGTTGCTCTGTAGAATCACAAAGTGATACAAAATCTCGTGTGGTTTATAAGAACATGTTATATAGCGAATGTCTTAAGAGGTACAAGTAGGTCTGTTAGGTTATTCTCGCGTGTACTCGCATTCAAAGAGCAGTGAAGGGCGGCGGTTCACTACCAGTAATATTTGTCTGGTTTATATGGGAGAGGGTTGAGGCAACTTCATCCATGGTTATATGAAAGTGGTTAGGGTTCTGTTAGTAACAGCAAGGCTGTGACGTAGGTAGCTCATGCTAAATGTGATACTCGTAAATTCTCGATGTATTGCTAATTGTAATTGCTTTACTTTTAATATATAGAGCAAAAATTCGGTTAAACTGCAGAAATACAGCGTAGACTTTTGATATGGAATGACGGAAACTGTTGCCAACTGTGGAGTGTTGGAAATACCAAAAAATCGAAATGTTGCCAACACAGTTTCTTGTTATAAATTAGCAATACTGTAATGTGTAAGGATACTGGCAGTGTATAATACAAGAGATGATAAAACATAAAAGAGTAGTTTAAATGCTTGAGGCATGGAGAAATTATGTCACAAGTAAAAATAAAAGTGAATGTACATTTCTATACAATCTCATTTATGGAAATTAATTGTTCTTAGTCAGACTGAAAAATTTAATGCCATAGCCGGGATTTGAACCATGGATCTAAACAATTGAGCTACTATGGCCAATGTGCCAGTGTGACATTAAATTCTCCAACTGACTCGTATGTTTCCTGGTAGACCACCAAGGACTCTCATACATACGAGTCATTTGGAGAATTTAATGCCATGTCGGCATTTTGGCCATAGTAGGTCAATGGTTTAGAGCGGCTGGACGGAGACCAGAAGATACATGGTTCAAATCCAAGCTATGGTATTGAATATTTCAGTCTGACTCTATCTTTCGGTATTATGTTATCACTAACTTCAACAAAGTCATTCTTAGTTTTATAGAAAAACATTTCAGAAGATGATGCAAAGTCGAAATGCACTGTTTGTCATTATATAGTGCTTGCTTAAATATAAAAAATATATATCATATATGAAGAATTTATTTTGTGAAGCAATTTAATTAACTTCCTGTGATTTAAAATATATTTATGCTTAACACTTAAATTATAAGCAAGGATTTGAGTTTGGGTCCTGGTTTTGGTAGTTACGTCGATGTTTTGCTTTTGTACCATTTAGCTGTAACAGTCACATTCCAATCAAACTCTCTTATAGAGGTTCCAGTGGACATTTTGAGGTTTTTCCAAGGCGCTTTTGAAACATATCCTCAACCGTACACAAGGCATGTACGAACATCAGGAGAAAAAGAAGAAAAATAATAACAGGTTCCTTACATATTATATGGTTTGTTTGCTTACATAGTGTCGGGATTTTCAGCAAAGCATGCTTTCACAGTTGGCAACTCTCCAGCCATGACGTCAAGCCTGCCATATATCTACGCCGTCTTCCTGCGGTTTAACCAGAAATTCTTCCTCTTCTTTTTCTTCTGGTTTGATGTTCTTTTTATATTGTGCAGCCCTGTACAGTTAATTTGATTACCCAGGTTTCTCGGTATGACCTCATTCAGTATAATAATAAAACAATGCATGATGTGCTGCTCAAAGAAATAACAATACAGCCACTGCTTTTGTGTAATAATGTGTGCTATCTTTATGTCACATAACAATAGAGCAGCCATATTTGTTTACATGCAAGATCATGGGAGGGTTTAATATTAACCAGCATTTTATTTTGTATCTATGTTGTATTTACATTTTTTGTACATGTATTAGTAGTTTATTAAGTAAATGTAATTAGGAAATGTGTATTAGTTATAATATATATTTGAACAAGACACTTTATGGATCTTGAAAATTGCCAAATTTAGTATTTAAATGTAAGGTATAAGCAAGCTCCAATAATCATTCACATCTTTATTCAGATTCATCTGCATCACTCACACACTCATATCATATGTGTGTCTTTTGTTTGTTTCTTTGTTTGCTCCTCAGGTCCCATCCTAAGTAAACTTCAGGTACATTCAACATGTCATATGTATGACTGTCAACAACAAACAGTTATTCATTTATTTATATTATTTATGTGTCTTCCTGTGTACATGGTACACTCATAAAAATAGGACCTGTTATTCTGTACCCATACCCCAATTCTTCTTTAGCATAAAAGAGAGAGAATACATAATATCGGTTGTGTTATGGTGATGTATAACCACGTAAATGAAACTATCCTTTATCATGAACAGCATTAATCATAGGTCAGCTGTTCTAGCATTAACAGTTCTGAAACTTCAGTTATAGAAATTTTTCTGATTGGTGATACCTAGACAAAAGTAACCTTATATATTTTGAATTTTAAAAGTTACGTTGCTTTCGGTGCTGAATCATTTGAAATGTCAGTTTCTTGTGCAAGGTGACTAACAGATTTTTGAGAAGATAACCATTCTAACCTTTTGCTGATATTGTGTAAATTCAGCTCCGTAAGCACACAGTCCTTTATGTATCTTTTGTTATCAAAATTGGTTTGGCCTCTCTGATTTCATTTACAAGCAAATGAATGACCTCTCTACTTAGAACCCTCATACCAGAAAGTTTAGTTTCAAATTGCCTTAAAACTTCCTTTCAAAATGATGTAAGCATATACATATCATGCATTAACCTTCTTGTGTTGTACTGTATACAACTGAGAGAATGTAAGCTTTCACGGCCGGAGTCCATAATCCAATTGGTTGTTTCCGGGTTGGTTTGCCGTGGTCTATTGCAGTAAGAACCAAACTTTTCGTCCACAACTACGGTAGACATCATCAGTGGCGCGGCCGAAGCTTTCTTGCAGAGAGTTTGGCTGCGTCTGAAGCGTTCAGTGCCTGAGTCGCGCTATTTGTACTGGTAGTTGGGGGGCGGAACCTGGGTAGTCCGGCAATGGTGTCACAATATAAAAACCGTCTTCAAATCCACTTGAAAATTGAACCATTTAGTACGCTCAGCGAAAGATCCTCGGGAACCTCTGTCCTCAGCTGGTGTATATTGCATTCCCTGTTCTTGCGGTGCAGTATACATTGGAACAACACAACGCAGTGTCAACATCAGAATCAAGGAACATAGGAGCAACTGCCCTCTGGGCCACACAGATAAGTCTGCAGTCGCCGAACATGCGATTGAGGCGGACGGCGAGCATGTGATACAGTTCCAGGACACCAGCATCCTTTCTACCGTAGAACATTACCACACACGACTTCAGCGGGAAGCCATCGAAATTTACAAACATCCTAATAATTTCAACAGAAAGGACGAATCCTTAAAACTAAATAGGAACTGGCATCCTGTTATCGAAAACAGGAAACGCCATTTAACCACCAAAAATGATGCGGACCAATCACAGGACACCATTGCCGGACTACCCAGGCTCCGCCCCCCAATTACCAGTACAAATAGCGCGACTCAGGCACTGAACGCTTCAGACACAGCCAAACTCTCTGCAAGAAAGCTTCGACCGCGTCACTGATGATGCCTACCGTAGTTGTGGACGAAAAGTTTGGTTCTTACTCCAACAGACCATGGCAAAACACCCCGGAAACAACCAATTGTATTATGTATACAACTGGTCTGGAACAAAAGTAGGACAGAGTTCTACGCACCTACTTACATTGCAGTTACGTTGGAGAGCCTGCTATGGCCCTGTTGTTATTAAAGCATGTAATCCACCGCATCTCATTTGTATCCAAATATATAATTGACAACCATAGTTGCTTCTGTAAATTTGAGGACCTTTGTCAATTTTGCCAATTCTACCTTTTCTATGAAAATCATTCACATCTTATGAGAATAACTTGGAAATCAGATATTGTCTGATGTTCTGTTACATAACACTCCAGTATTACATCATATAGCTGCTTATATGCAATAGTATTTATCTGAGTAATGTCTATGAATCAATCCAACAATGTTTGTTTACACACAAGCAGGCATTCTCAGGACATTTCCAACATTACTGCTGCTAATTAGTTTCATATTTTATGTACCAAACAGTTCCTTTGTTGGTATGTGGAGTTTTCTTTCAGAGGTTGGCTACATATGTTCATGTCATCTGCTGTAAATCAAAGAGTAATAAGCTAATAGACATCAGTTGAATCTGTTTTCTTATATATGGACATTGATGAACTTTCAGAATTCCAAAATTTATTGCATCATATGTTTGAAGTTTCACTATTGTTTCTTCTTAGGACCAGATGTGTGATGTGAATTTGTAAAATGACTGTCCTTGTTTCTTACATTTCTACTGTCAACAATGTCCTCTGTGATAAACTGAGTGCTTCAGCCTTAAGATCACCTGCAGTGTTAAACTTGATCTTTTAGGACAATGTGATCCACAGTAAAATCTCTTGCAACTGAAATTTGTATATTTTACACAGAATGTACACCTAAATTAGACATTGTTTGTTAGACATTCATGTTGGTGTGGTAATTCAGCATAGTACCCATTGAGAGATCTAAACCTTTAATATTGTGTCTGCTTTTAAGTTTACCTGCAGAGAATAGAAACTAAGGGGCAACTGCTAATTTAGTTTGTCTTTTGGGCTACAAAGTGTTAAAGGTTTAGGCATTCATGTTTCATATTGTAAATTTGTGGGTTCGTGAAATTAAAAGTCCAATTGCACAAACTCAAAATGTTCTTTATTTCCACCGAATTACAGTTGAAACACTTGCCGATTACATAGAATTACTTAGCGCACACAATTACAATTCACCAGTTCGTCTGTCACAGGTCCATTGCACGCTCACAGTTTCGTACAACTCCTCTGATACACGTACACCGTCTTCCAGTCCATCCACTCCTTGGACGCTCCTCATGGCTGCTCACCCAGAACTGAACTGACTCGCCAACTGCAGCCCCTACTTATAGGAATGGCGCTGTTTCTTGAAGTCTCGCATTTCAGTGAATAACCCCAAAGGTTCTCGACTGCAGGGGGAGAGGAAAGAGATGGTCAGTGATCGGTGTCCACAATGAAGGCGCCACCTGGTTGTGGGAAACCCAAAATTGGAGCACTCCACAGGGTCTTCTTCAGGTGCTGGAAAGTGTCTTCGGCGTCCTCCTTCCAAACATAAGGCTGGTGTTGCTCTGTTAGGCAGGTGAGGGGTTGGCGAAGTTGGAGAACCCCTTTATGAAGCGGCGGTAATAACTGCACAGCCCCAGAAAACTATGCAACTCTTTCTTATCCTTTGGGCGAGGCCAATCTCCCACAGCATGTGTCTTCTCCGGGTCTGTGGCCACTCCGGTTGCTGAGACTATGTGGCCCAAGTAGTTAAATTCCTTCTGGAAGAGCTGGCATTTCTTCGCATTCAGCTTCAAGTTGGTCGACTGCAGTCTCTGTAGTACCTTACTCAGATTCTCGAGATGGTCTTCAAAAGTCTTCCCGACGATGATGATGTCGTCTAGGTATAGCAGGCAGGCGTCATAAGTTAGCCCTTTCATCACTGACTCCATGAGACGTTGCAAGGTAGCTGGTGCTTTGCAGAGGCCAAAGGGCATAACTGTGAACTGCCAGAGCCCTTGGCCTGTCTAGAATGCAGTCTTCTCCTTGACTCTCGGGTCTAGAACTACCTGCCAGTAGCCCGACTTCAGGTCCAGGGTCGAGAACCACTGTGCACCAGCTAGCGTGTCTAGGGTGTCGTCAATCCGGGGTAAGGGGAAACAGTCCTTCCGGGTGACAGCGTTCAGCTTTCTGTAGTCCACGCAGAAGTGTAGTTCACCGTTCTTCTTCTGGCCCTCACCAAGCCGCCAGTTGGTCGCGCCTTCCGATAATTGGGTGACAATATAATTATTCCAATGTGTAAGGACTATGATACAATGAAGCACAAAAGTAATATAATTTTGATTCAAACTAATACTCAATGCTCCACTTATTGCTAGTATTTACGTAGAATGCGTTTCATTAGGATCTTCCTAACATCATCAGCTGATGTCAATGTTGGTTTGGTGTACTCATTGGAGGTAATAGGTGCATCTCTGTCAAAGTTGAAGTTTGGGTTTTCTTCAAAGGTATTGTTGAAATTAAACAATTTTCTTTCATATTTGTTTATGAAGATCTTTTCCCATGCGGTTAATGCAGCTGGACCTTGGACGTTTATGTAAATGAATACCAGAAAGCAGTGAACAACAAAGTTAAGCCTTTATAGAAACAAAAACACGGGACTTTAATTTTTTTTTCATGTTGTATACGAATATGGTAATATAATTTTCAGATGTTTTCTGGTTTTCTTGTAACAACAATAATTATGATTTTAGAATTAAGCCCGTACAAACAATTATATTTTCTTAAATATGGTACATTTGCCAGTGCTTACCTCAGTTACAGACGTCTCATTTCAGCTTCTATGCATATCCAATATCTGGGTTTCTGGAATCTATACCGAGCATTATTATGCAAACTTCATTTTTGAATCAAATTATTCTAATCAATTTACAAATTGGGCAGATATAATGTACTTGCTACCATAACAAAGTAACTAAACACACAGATTACTGGATTCCCATAACCTTACATCTCATCTATCAAAAAATAGTCTTTTTTTATTATTATTTGAAGCAAAAGGTTAGAAACAGTGATGTATATAACAATTGAAGTAATGAGTTGGTATTCAAACACAACATCACTTAAAATATCCTTACTTGAACAATTGTTTCGGAGACCGGCTCGTCCCCATCATCAGCAACTATCCAACTGGTTGGATCCGTGGTTTCTTGAAGTGAGCTGATAAGTGATGTTGTGTTTGAATACCAACTCATTACTTCAAGTCTTTTTTTACTTTATTTCTACTCCAACTAACAAACACTGTTTCCTACAATTTTAAATTTCCTCTTCCACAACTGGCATCATCTGCTAAAGAGACTGGCATCAGTAGATGAAGCTGGTCTGTCAGTTCCAGTTATCCTGGTTATCATCTTTCCTCTTCTACATAATAATTTGTATCTGTTCTCTCTGATTCACTCATTAGCAATCACCTCACAAGTTTGATAAGAAGAGTTTCCTTTTAACTTAGAAATTACAGGAAGTACTATCACAACACTCAGATATACATATGACAGCATCACAGTACTTTACAGTATATTGTACTCAGGGACAGACGATTCACATGGCATACTGCATCATGCAACAAGAGCGATAAGTTTACTGAATATAGGAGCTGGAAGGAGACAGAAAAGGAGGAGGGTTATGTCAACACATTTATTTTAAAATAAGTCATTTTGCTTGAGCAGACTTTTACATTTCTTAATACAAAGCAATCACGAAATATTTATATTACTTAATAGAGATCTCATTAAAACCATGAAGTTCTAACAATTGATGAAGAGGTTGTCAAATACCATAGCTAAATCACAGAAGGTTTGTAATGGTAGTTCTATTTTATCCAAGGCTTTTCCTAATTCTAAAGTTTGCCTGTATGTATAACTAAAACCGAACTAGGATGATAGGAGAATATTGTTTAGCTTCATGTATGCTTTAACCATTGTATACTTCATTATTTTAGAAAGCTCTGTCAGTAGTGAGATTGGCCTATTATTGGAAGTCAGCATAGAGGTTCAATAGTTGTTGTTTTTTTTTTAATATTCCTGGCAAATGAACACGAATCATATATGGGCTAAGTCTTTATGCTCCGGTAAAATAAAGGCTGAATCGTCTAAAACTTGCACGTCCAATATTTCTGAAATGGACACTGTTATTGGTATGCAGTTTTCACAGTGTTTGGTAGTCAGGGGCTCATAGTTTTAGCCTATAAAAAGAATTTAATAACACTTAGAAGGTGTATTTTTATAGCAAACATACACTTTTTAAAATAGAACAATGCCTAATGACATAAAAGATCAAAAGTATGGTAAATTAGAATATTTATGACGTATTCCGCAGAATTGTAATGCCAATAGCTCACGAGATATCTATTTTGTAACTTTTACACAGCGACAATTATGTGTTCCTTCAACCTGCTTAGTTGCTAGATACGATTTTGTTATGGTTTGTTTACAAATGCTTGCAGTTCATTTGTACATTGCCACATTCTAGTCAGTGATAGTTCAAGCAGTAGGTTGTGAATGAAGATAGGATTTACCAATGCAGAAAAAGCTGACATGCCCATGGGGTATGGAGAGAGTAGAAGAATGTAGTTTGTTCTTGTTTGGTGTTTTTCTTTTTTTTTTATTCCAAAAGGGATGTCTGTTTAGCTCTGAATGAGGTCCAGCCTTAAGGCTTATGGTGTATAGGGAAAGATATCCCAATATATGTCAACCATCTCTGCATTTATTTATCAACCTCTTCAAACACGTACATGAAAGTGCTAGTGTAACACCAGGAAAACATAAGAGAAAGAAACAGGAGACTGGAGATGTAGGAGAAATGAATGTTTTGGCTGTTGTTAGAGTAGATTCACAAATAGGTTGCCACACAATCAAACGTGGGGGTGGAATGAGTCAGGCAAGTGTACTTTGCATTCTCCATCACCAAAGGTTCCATTCCTATCACAACTCTCTCCATCAAGAGCTGCATAGAAACAATATTCGGAATTGTATTCACTCCTGAGCAAAGAACCATTGGTAGAATGTTTACATCCCTGGTGTCATGGTGATGGCAAATCCTGGTCAACTCATTCCATATCTTAAAAGTTGTCATGGAAGAAGTGAAAAATGCAATATTTGAGCACAGTCACTGATGATGAAGTAGCTTTTATCTTTCTGTATTTTGTCAGTAGTGAATGTGTAGAAGTTCCATCCGTACAGGTTAGTGAATTATAACGGAACATTTTATTAATGTTCTCATTTTGTGTATTTGCAAATAGTAAAAGTGATTGTAAGTCAGCGTTTGGATAAAAATTCTAGTGACAATGTGAGTTTCTTACACTTTACGTTGTCATTCAGTCAACCTACTTTTGTCAGATAATGTCATTAACTGAATCTCAACTTAGTACAAGGGTGGATCAAATATAAACGGGAATTCTTTTCTGAAATTTATTGTATCAAGAAACAAAAATGCTCATATACAGATTACTTTTATACGTAGTGTCCTGCCTTCGATACACATTTTCTCCATTGGATTGGCAAGTTTTTGATGCCATACTTATAGAAAGAAGGACACATGCAGAGCCAGTCGCCAGTATCAACTCTTGTACACTTGTGTCATCATCAAACCGCTGTCCTAGATCTTTTTTGAGTGGTCCAAAAAAATGCTAGTCGCAGGATTTTTAGACGGCGTTCCAGAGGTGTCCAATGCAGTATGTGGCCTCGCATGTTCATGGAGAAGAATGACGTTTCGGATTGGCTGTCGGCTTCGCTTGTTGCAATATGCAGCCTTTGCTGAATCCAAAATGTGACAGTAATAGGCTGCATTGATTGTCCTTCATTAGTGAAGAAATGCAAAATGCCTGCGGAGTGCCAGAAAACGGATGCTAGCACCTTTCCAGCAGATGGGTATTTTCTGACCTCGAGTGGACTTGCTTAGTCTCCTCGCTGTCACTCCGTGCTTGCTTTGCTTTGTGTCATGATGAACCATGTTTCATCACAAATCACGTATCTGGCACACAGTTTTCTATACTGGAGTTCACCTCGAATGATTAAATACTTCCATAACTTGTCCTTGTAAAAAAGAAGAACCAATTTCGGATTACTTTATGCACCAATCTTCTTCAGTAATTTCACAAATGGGAACAATGTTATCTGCAGTAATGCTTGTCCCTGATCTGCTCCTATGAGGTTCATTTTCTACAACTTCTCTTCCCACCACAAAATATTTAGCCCACTCATACACTCCAGTCTTCAAAATTATTTCTTCCCAAACTGTGCGCAGAGCTGTGTAAAACTTTCCAAAGGCTTGGTGTCCTTTTTTGCAAGAAAACTGATGATGATGCGTTGTGTAACACACATGTGTAGCTATTACTCAGTCATGGCCTAGCCCCATTCTACGCATTGCGTGCACACACAGTACCCTCTCTGTAGATAACCCTCCCCTCAACGTACTGACAAAGTTTCTCCTCAAAATTATTACCAACGACAGTGTTATATCAAACTTCCCGTTTATATTTGATATGCCCTCGTACCATTGAGTTGACTAATAACAATACATCACTTATTTGTTTAATCTTAAGGAAAATTGTTTCAGTCTTTTCTTGCATCCTTGGTTCTTGTAGTGTTAAATTAAAAAGTTGTACAACACTAAATACCAAACTGTAAGATTTGTTGCCCTCCGTGGATGTTTTATTACTGGAACTGTTATGCCGTGTAGCACTAAACCTTCTTGTTTAATTTACATGTCACAGCAAACCTTAGAAAAACAGTAACAGAATACAAACTATGATATTAGTAATTGTCACATAGCAGTTTGTTTTAGTTATATCAAATAACTGAGAGATTGCTTTGATATTTATTCATGACATTTTAAACAGATTAGGAGGCTTAATGTTGTTACAGTATCTCAGTAAGTTAGCTGGAGTGATAATAGCGTTGACATAAACAGACAACCGTCTGTAGTTTGAGATCTTCTCATGTCTTTGAGTTTCCTAAGTCTGGTTCAACTTTTGAAGAAGTTGTTTGTATGATAAGAGAACAGTGGTATTTAGTGTGGTTTGAACAATTATTGATAGACTCATGAAGCTGATGGCTAAATTTACTTATAGCTTTTGGTATATGAAATATGATTTCTCCTTCACAGATTTATTTCTGGAAATAACAGCAACATACAATTCGACAGCTGTTAGAAATGGATGAGAAAATAGAATTCAAAGAGGACACTCCCCTTGAAGATGACACAGTCTCACAGAACGAGAGAGAGTTCTTTCACAAAGTTGTTACAGCAAACACAAATATTGATGATGTCACTGATTGTGAGATAACAGTCAAAACAGAAATTAAATCAGAGGCTCCTGTTATCAAAGATTTTGTCAAGCAGATTAAGAGCGAAACTGCTACATGGAGCAACAGCTGCGACATAAATGGGAAATCAGAAACAGAACAACAGACTCTATTTTCAGACATTGGTTCACAGAATGAGGGAGAATTTCTTCTAGAGGATCCTGTAATGATTGATAAGAAATACAACAGTATTCACGAAATTGATAATAAAATAGAAATTAAAGAAGAACCTTGGTGGCTGGAAACAGAAACTTCATCAATTGATGATAATACTAAGGTAAGTTATGTAGAAACCTGCTGAGTTAGACTGAGCAATGTTTTGTAATAATGTCACCAATATATTCTGTACTATTGCAGAATATTATAATCTTTTGTGCTTAAATAAAGAGTAAACTGAAGTCACTGATTCAAAGACAACAGTTGACTCAGTCATAAACCTTTAAACAGATGCCCAGGACATATCAGCTGACTCTCATAGCTATAAGTCCTGGAGTATGAACCAAAATCTTATAGATATCTTGGATATCATTTCATACAAGTATGTATACAAAAAGAATAGCAATTGGCACTCTTCCAGGTTTTTACATTTTAAATACAATACAGTACCTATGTTTAAGTATGTTCAAATATGATTGCGTTTTTGAGAAGACCTGTATACTAAAAGCAATTTGCATTTACTGCTTTATTATTATCATCATTAATCTAGGTACAGGTTGTAGTGAGGAATCTACTAGCTACTTCACTGATGTCATGACCAAATGTGTTATCGGTATAAATGAATCAAACATGTTAACCTTTCTTTCCTGTCTGTGTTCCTGTCTTAATATTTGTAAGTGCTTGACCACTTTAATCATATATTCTGATTTATTAAACATTTCTGTTTCTAGTTCTGTGTTCTCTAAACCAAACAAATACTTTCTCCACTTCTTGGTTTCCGTACCCATTATTGCCAGATGAAATATCAAATATTGTCTCTACATATCTTGTAAATATCTTAGCAGTACATATAACACTGTGTAGATATTTGTGTTAAAGTTATGCATTTAAATTATTCTGTTACAGGATGTGGTCCTTCCTCCAATAAAATGTTCAAGGTAAGCCCTGACTCTTTTCAATTATAACTTTTATGTTTATTCCGGCATTTATGTTTTAGTACATGTGTCACTGAGCTCTTGAACTAATACAAATACATATACTATAGAACTTGCTCTAAGCAAAATCATATGGGACAAAAGAAATTCCCATACTGAACATGTTTCGGTCTACAAAATACAACAAATTATATTTGTAATAATGCATATACGAAACTATATAGCTTTAACTGCTGTGCTGTAGATATTCACTTGTTTGCAGGTATTTTGTGCTATAAAGTACTACAATATCATACTACCAGTAATGTCATATAAGAACATGTGTTGTAGCTTACATTATGCAATTCTTGTGTTGATATTCCTATCTTTGATTGCTTTATATGTTACTTGCTGTTTTTGCTACATGGAGGAAAGTGTGTTTAAAATTTCTGGTCACATTTGTTTTTCTCTATGCCAATTTTTTGCACTTCAATATAGTTTCAACGTCTTTGGAGAACTAGTATACCATGTCAGTCCATGATTTTATTTATGCACATGTTTGCTTCTTGTATATAAATTCTGCACATCTTCATCTGGCTTAGGTTAAGTGTAGTAAGAGATCCCTTATAATGCAGCATACTAGCACTATTTGATACTCCATTAGTGCATATCTTCAGGGTTTTATTGCATATAATTACAAATATTAACAAGTGGTAACCACAATTTTACTAAAATGTGATTTCTATGGAAATAGCAGGTGAGGATATTCCAAGGAATAAGAAAGAATCATTTGCTATTTCCCAGTTTAAGGAATTTGTTTGGAATAATAGCAACACATCAATTTATTAATAGTTGTCTGACAGATACATTCTATTTGCTGAAAATGCGTAAAAATGTTCTCATGAACCTGGAGCAAGCATATCCATAACTAAGAGTGGCATTCAGAACAAGGAGGACATCTAATTGACCCAAATAACAGTAATTTATAAATTATGTAATTTCTGGATGCACTACAAAAGTTAATGTGTTTCTCATTTTGTGTTTTATGCAGTTCGAATAATATGTTATTCAGTTAGCTGAACATCAATATTGTAGCAAAAAACTATATTTTTAAGTAAATAAAGACATTAAAATGCTAAACTTATCAAGTATAGAAAGAAACTAAGTGCATTTTTTTTCAAAATCAGTTTTCTCAATGATTAGGAAGAATTAATTGTGTGCATTTATATATATTTACTGTACTGTAATACGGAATACATAAAACAGAACCTTCCGAAAATAAGTTTATAACTAAATAATTTTTGTCTACCCTAAAAAGTTAAAAAAAAAGTGACGTAGTTCCTTACTCCACTAAACGATTCATTTGAATTCTGCGTGATTTCAACAATGTGCAGAATGTTTGCTTATAGGATCCAATTTCTTTTCGTTTATCCTAGAGGGGATATTAAATTTAAATTTCAGCTCATAATCAAGCACTTCTGAAAATGTTACTATTATTTCAATATTTTATAAACTGCTTTTACCTACCACAAGATATGTGGTAAAACCTTTCTGTTTTCATATAACACTAAGCATTTAGTAATTAATAGTACCAGAGAGATAAAAGTAACCAGTTGAGGCTAAAGAGGATCAATTTAATCTTATATCTACTATTCACCTTTCCTTTATTAAACTTTTGAACCAATACTTAAAAAACTGCTAATCCATTTTCTGTATCGGTCTGTAGGTATATCATTGTCTCTGCTGTAGAATGTCAAAAATAAGTAATAGTAAAGAGATTAGCTCCTTAGTGGAATTAGGAAAAACCTGAGTAGCGGGTATAATATTTGAAAACTCCCCAGAGTTTGCTATACATACTTGACAAAGCACAAGACAAAATCCTAGAGGTGTATATTGTTGCATACCAGTGTTGTAAGGGGGGTTGAAAGACTTACAAACCTAATCTACAACTGGGGGTGTAGCTATTGAGATGGTAGAATAAGGAAAACGTCTAAGTCAAACTAAATTGAATAACTCTATTTTAAGGAAGCCTAGCATTTATACAGGGCACGCCCTGCATCTGGAACAGATCAGGGGTGCTTTGTGACTATTTAATGACATAACTTGATATTACTTTACTTTTGGGGATGCGTTGTTTGTATGGCAGGGCTGTCGAAAGATGTATAACCTACTAAGACCGGCTGGCAATCGTATTCGTGGAACCAGTGTTAAATAAACTTATGTTAATTCTCACAGAGACCAACATAAAGTCTCCTCTGACATCCCTGCGACGTTTCTCCCCGAGGACTAACTCTACCAAGCTTAAATAGGGGTCCTACCAAAAAGTCAATTCAGCGATTCCCACTATTAATTGTGCACCATACCGTTTACATCATTGAGAGAATGTTTAAGCCTGTACTGACCTACTTAACAATTATTTCTTCTGATCAGCAAAACAAGTTTGGGTCACATGTGAATTATTTCCTTAAGCCAACAGTCCAAAGTACGTTTTGGCAGTCAGCAGAATTTACGCTTGACATACATTTGTGTCAGAATCAATACATGTTACAGAATAATGATTACCGAAATTTCCAAATCTAGCTCAGCCTATACATGCAACACATCCCCTTCGCATAGAGTTTGCTGCCCTCAGCAAATCCAAACGACTGGTAACATTTATGAGATACAAATTTTTAAATACATAAAAAAAATAATTTACACTTACAAAAATGTTGTGCTGGGCACATAGGCAATAGAGCATACAAATATTTACATGTACATATTTTTTTTTTTTTTTTTTGAAAAGTCATAAGTGTAACACCTGAAAAAGAAAATCAGAGGACAGGAAATGGAAATGAGTTGATGCGGATTGGTTTCGAAGTATCCCACGCTGAATGAAGTCCATAGTTCCATAGAAACACACTGTTCCACCACTATGAGTTTATAGTTTTGGGAGACACTTCACAACACTTGGTCACTGAAGGGTTAAAATTACTACTTTAAGTTTGTCTAACAAGGCCCTAGCTGTCACAAGTAATGTAAACTTCAAAGAGAAAGAAGTTTAATGTGTTTCCTGCTCCAGTTTGATAGTCTGTACTCAGTCTTTTAGAACAGGGAAGCTGATGAAGAACCTCGGTTGTGGCTTGCTGTTTATATGATATCGTGTTCCTTGGTATTGCTTGGAAAAGTCTGTACTGAAGAGCCGATGAAAAGTTTGAAAGTGGAGTGTATGGTTTTTAGAATAGTCCGCTTAGCTTACACTCGCCTACCTCAGCTGGGTCTGAGTTCTTGCAGGTGAGTCAATGAGAACACGAAAGAGTGACTTATAAGTTATTGTACTTGAGCCACTATAAAAGTTTGATGGGTAGAGTTGCTTTGGCTTTTACCCAGGGTTTCACAGCGAAAGCCATGAGTCCATGAAGTTGAGGAGGTCCTCTGGAAAGATTAAGTGCCTTTCCAGACGCGAGTAGTCTTGGGTGCCACTCCTAATGTAATACTTGATCATCTGGGGTGCTTTGGTTCTCCCAGGAAAGAGTAACTGCTAGGATCCCTGGTGTCTCCTCTGCTTTCTCCTTATGGTCGTGGTGTTTCCTGATACTTCGACGTGTTTGTTCATCCATGCCGCAAAAAAAGGATCCAGAGTTAGGATTGATGCATAAGAATATTTCAATGGGGTGAGGGTGGGTTAACGTTCACGGGAATATAATTAAATGAAAGGGCTTTTCAGGTATCACATTATCAAATGAATATTTATTATATTTAAATACAAATTATGGTTATATATAATTAACATAAATGGAACATGTATGCGATTATGTGGAACCCTTAATTAGTTTTAGAGGAAGAAGAGAAAAAAAAAATCCGGTTAAGATTTATAGAGTAAACAAAAATGAAATTTTATGTTTGCCTTATGGCTGAATAACATAAGCAAATAACCTATGGAAACTGCATAGATGTTCCACTTAAGTATGGTTGTTCACACATTCGTGATAAACTTGGAATAAATTACAAGTATTCTTCATAAAACCATCATACAATTGAATTATACATAATTAGTAATAATATTGATAACAATTTAGCTAAAAAATGGAGTTCATTTAATGAGTAGTACTTGCTATAAATTATAGGGCATTATTTACAAAAATCGTGTCTAATGACTTGCCATAATAGCACCTATATACTGGATTAGACTTACGCCTAACAAATGTTTACTGTTGTCATAAAATCAGTCAAATATCAGAGTTAACCATGTCTATTTTGTTACAACAAATCTTGATGCTACTGAAGTAAGTGTTTCTAGAGTTACATAACATACTTTCATAATTCATGGTAATTGAGGTCACATTGATACAATCATCTTACAATCTATAAGGATACCCTATGACTATCTTTTTACATAAATATAGCAGAAATAACTCTGACATTTGCTGGTTTAGCACTGATTGTTTAAACAAGAGGTATAATGTTTCTTTTCTTCTTTTCGCAAAAAAAAAAAGTGTGATCAAAATTATCGATAAACAATATCCATCTTATCCGGAGATATGATTTACTCTACCGTCACTGGATGTTAAAAACAAGTGTTAAATTACAGTGCATTGGGTTGTCTTATAAATGAAGTGTTATTTGACAATAATTAAGTCTTCTCTTGTTTATTAATCCCTATCTAGCACGAGTGAGAACAGCTTTACATCTGTATCGAATTTGAAAACACATACAATTATTAATGCTGGTAAGAAACTACATCAGTGTAATGTTTGTGATAAGAGCTTTACTCAGTTGTCACGCTTGAAAACAGATAACTTAGTTCATAAAGGTAAGAAGGAATACCAATGTAAAGTTTGTGATAAGAGGTTTACTCGGTTGTCAGATTTGAAAAGACATAATTTTGTTCATGAAGGTAAGAAGCCTCACCAATGTAAAGTTTGTGATAAGAGGTTTACTCTGTTGCCAAATTTGAAAAGACATAATTTTGTTCATGAAGGTAAGAGGCCACACCAATGTAAAGTTTGTGATAAGAGGTTTACTCTGTTGTCAAATTTGAAGATACATAATTTTGTTCATGAAGGTAAAAAGCCACACCAATGTAAAGTTTGTGATAAGAGGTTTACTTGGTTGTCAAATTTGAAAAGACATAATTTTGTTCATGAAGGTAACAAGCCACACTAGTGTAAAGTTTGTGATAAGGGCTTTGCTCAGTTTTCAGATGTGAAATTACATAATTTAATTCATGAAGGTAAGAAAACACATCAATGTAAAGTTTGTAATAAGAGCTTTACTCAGTTGTCACATTTGAAAACACATACTTTAGTTCATGAAGGTAAGAAGCCACACCAATGTAAAGTTTGTGATAAGAGGTTCACTCGGTTGTCAAATCTAAAACAACATAAATTTGTTCATGAAGGTAACAAGCCACACCAATGTAAAGTTTGTGATAAGCGCTTTGCTCAGTTGTCAGGTTTGAAAATACATAATTTAATTCACGAAGGTAAGAAGCCACATCAATGTAAAGTATGTGATAAGAGGTTTACTCAGTTGTCAAATTTGAAAACACATACTTTAGTTCATGAAAGTACAAAGCCACACCAATGTAAAGTTTGTGATAAGGGGTTTACTCTGTTGTCAACCTTGAAAAGACATAATTTGGTTCATGAACGTGTGTAGGCACATCAATGTAAAGTTTGTAATAAGAGCTTTAGTCGTTTGTCACTTTTGAAAGTACTTAGTTTGATTAATGACAGTAACAGCACATAATAATGTGTTAAATATTCATTGTCATGTTTCCTAACCAATAATTTGATTTATGAGGGTATGAAGCGGAGATGAACAGAGTATGTTACCAGAGCACTAATTGTCTTGTTTCAAGGAAGCAGTTCTTATTGTTCAGGGAATAGGTGGTTTTGGTCTCAGCAGTGGGTATGATGGTGTTCATTATCATCACATTAGTAGTAGTTGAATTACTATTTAGCTCATGTTAAATAAATATATTAATTTGTAGCCATATAGTAATTGTATTTACATAGTCAGCTATTATGTAAATCTGTCAAATAATTGTCATCTTCAGGTCTGACAATAAACAATCCAACTGAATTGCTTTCTAACATTATTTGCCCCAAATCAGTATAAGTAGCCGCACCTTTCAGCAGCACTTTAATGCGGTTTCATTATTTGTATTCCAGGCTTTCGTTACGTTGACAGTGAACTCACACAAGTGGTTTGTGTACTACACACTTAATGGATACTACATAGAGTCATTTTCACATTTGTTCAGGAAGGCGAGTGGAGTACATCTTTATACTTTTGCTCCTCTTGCTTGGTTGACACAACACACACTTACATTTGTCACATTGGATAGGCGAATGAGTTCACCACTACAGCAGAATGAATAGTGACATTGTCAAGATGGTTTTCAGGTCCAGCTTTATCTTGAGCTTTTTTTCTCACAGCTGATACAAATGTACCAAAGAGGCACTGTAAGAATATTTGTCTCTCCAGATATTCCTTCTAAGTATGATATTGATTAGATACCGCATTTCTGTTGAACAGAACTTGACTTTTGCTATTAAAAATTACAAAGTGTGTTAGCTAATGACTCCTTTGTTTTGCAAATCGTAGTTCATGCTACACATTCAGTCTCTGGTGTGTCCGCATGAGCTTTCTTCTGGTTGATGACAGCTAATAGCTTTGAAGGAAGCATATTATAAAAATTGCTCCAGATCAAAGATCTAAGTATACCTGAGCCCATATTGCAAATGATTCATATGTTCCAAAATGGTAAAACAGTAGTTTTGATCTCAGGTTAACATTTTTCGTCGGACCAACTGTTGAAGTTGGCAAGAAAAAGTCTGAGATAGTCATGCATTACGATAATAAATATGGGGTTGAAATAAGACATGCATTGTTGCTACGTGGTAATTTTAACCATATGTTGAATATTTTAGGTATTAATTCTAGCATTATCCTTGTGGTAAACCAAAACAAATATTTCACAAGAGCGGGATATTTCAAAGTGTTGTTCTTAGCTTTACTGTCACAACTGCTACACAGAGGAGCAACGGCCTCAAAGCTTCCCAAAGGTTTGAAAGAGCTTCTAAAGATATATAAACTTGAACAACCAAACGCATTTGAGTTGCCGAACGTGCCTTAATCATCGAAAAGAAAACGATGTGAATCCTGCAGTAAAGACAAGAACAGCAAAGCTGAATATGCAATTGGGAAATGCAACACTCCTTTCTGTTTGAGAAAACATGCCAAAATTATTTAGATAACTACTTAGTCAGGGAGAACAGAAGAAATAGCTGATGATTTTTTTTTGTATCTGAACATAACTAATGACAAGATGTATTTTAAAACAGCTTATTCTTTTTACATAGGCTTCAGACAAATTGTATGGTACACTCTATTTTTATGTTATTTTAGCTGATGTGTTTAATATTGTGACTTCTAATGTTTTACGGATAGCCAATTAAAGAGCACATGTCTTTATCAACAGTGATAATGAAATTGTTTATTGCATTTCTCTTCAAATAACATTGCAAAGAAATATGTTGTGAACTGGAATACTGAAGATGTTTTAGAAGCCCTGCATTGTGGCGATCATTTGCAATGGGAATGCTGTAAATCATGTGGGATGGATGACTTGAAGATTTGTTTGTCAGCTTTGTGAAGATCTTGTAGTGTAATCCTGTAGGTTCCTCGGCAACATCCCTGGAGTTAGAGATCTTATGTCTGTGCATGGCCGTGGAGTAGAGGAAAATTATTACTGCTTTTAGAACAAACAATTGCCTCTCTTTTTCCAAAGTCGAATATTTAATCTAAGAATTTTCCAAACCCTGATACAAATTTGAATGACGTGAATTGCTGTCCTTTCAGAAACGCTGATTGACCTATAGATGAACGATTCTTCTCTTACACTTACACTAATTAATGCATCTTAAATGCATATACACAAAAAAGTTTCCGCACGTGCTCGGAGGGACTCAAATACACGTCTTCCTCCTATGGAGTTCTGATGCAGAAGAACGCCAATTGCAGATAATCTCCTGCTCCATTCTTTGTATTTCGCTATAGCAACCAAATAACTAACGTCCTACTGGTCCACATCACCACATTACGTAATCAATTCCTGCAGCTGCCAATAAGAACAATATTACAACTTAAATCACTCACATTTGCTCTGTAATGAGTCTTGTATTCTGATCTGAATATAAGTGGGCCATGAAATGATGAACGGTTGCTATGGAAAAGAAAATCAATAATCTTGCCTGATGTGAAAAGATGAAAAGTTTCGGACTGAAGAGAAAAATCAATAATGTTCATAAGGAGATATGTGTTCTGAAATCTTGTTAGTGATGAGTAGACGTGCAGGAGTAAGAGTTTTATGTAATTAATAAAATCTTTTTATTAAAGAAGTAAGAATATATCGATATGCTGGAGGTAACCTGCAATGATTGACTAGAAAAGAAAGTTCAAGTAAAATGTAACCCAGATAATACAATTAAATTATTTGTTACAAAATTGGACTTCTCCAGAATTGTTTTTATTTCACTCTGAACAAAACCTGAAAACGAGAGATCTCATGACTTATTTACAATAAGTTGATACAATTGGTGACCAGTAGAAACTGATAGCCGCAAAATCTCACACGAGAAGAGAAAGAAATGTGATAAAAACATAGAAATTTTGCTTCACATTGCCTCATCTCATGAATATCCTAATTTTACGCCTTCATTCCCACACAAATAAGTCTTTTCGTAATAAATTTTTAAAATTTAAAAACTTAAACTAAGCGTCTCAGCATATGTCATATGATCATTTAATGACATAAAGCTCGATTGGATTTCATTTATAATTAATATGTATAACAGCAAATTACATATAAGTAAGGATGTGTTACCACGCTTCTAAATGAAGAAATGAACTTTCTCTAAGAGCTACAAATATTTAGACTTGCAATGCATATAGAAACCTTACTTTCATTACAGTGTGTGAGAGCGTGTGCTCTGTTTCCCATCAATGTCAAATACTTTCTTCCCCTCAAGTTTACACATGTATTAGGTTTAGTTACAGTCAAATTAGCATTCAAGGAACAAACGTTAGAATTCATCTGCCTTACTAAACTGACATCATATTTCATCTTTCTTGCATTTTGAAAATAAATACAAAATAACTTGGCAGTTGCAAAGTCAACTCCAGTTCTGTTTTATCATGCATGTAATATTTTTTGAGAAATCAAAAAATTAATTCAAATTTTCCAACAGGTTAAAGGTTAATCACGGGGTTGCCTGTTGCCTGTTGTGTTGTACTGGGTTGTTGTTGGAAATTTCATCTCTTGTAGAGCTCTGTAGCAAACTTCTTATTTTAAAGAACCGAAGTAATAACAATGTAATGATGATGTAAACAAATTTAATTACAACAATGATTACTATATTATGTAATATAACTAATTTACTAATTTCTCTAAGAAAGTTAAAGCTCCTGATACTAAAATATGTGGCATTTATCTATTTAGTTGCTTATATTGCGATCAAGATTATATTGGAAAAACCAAATGTAATGTCACCCAATTAGCGGAGGACACGTACGGCGGCAGCTGGAAGGGACACAAGGCAGCCGAGCCGCGCCCCCCATTAATCTCAGTCACTAACTGAGGGGTGATTTAGGGAAATGTCACTTGTCCCTCGACGTTTCTCTCCCCTTCTCCTGTCCTCTGGAACGTTCGTGTGATTCGCGGAAAACCAGAGACTTCTAGAATAACAGGATATTCCTATAAAAGGGGCTTCAATTAGGAGTCAGTCAGTCAGTCACAGTTCTTGGTGTAAGAATGCAGTGCTAGTGTACGACGAGAAGACTGTGTGAGAGCATCGGAAGATTGTACGTAATTACGAGTGCAAGTGAAATTGTAATGGACGAACTGGTGAATCGTAATTGTGTGCATTACGTAATTCTGTGTAATTGGCAAGAGTTTAACATAAGTCGGGGGAAATAAAGAACATTTTTGAGTGGTGAAATTGGACTTTTCATTTCACGAACCCACAAAGTCACAGTAAGTAGGAACCAGGACGAAAGAATATTTTCGTAACATTAAGTAGATTGAAACAGATAAATTGGCCGTAGCAGATAATTTTTGGTCATTTCATTATAAATCCAGAATATAAACTATTAAGACAATTAAATGATCTGAAAGACTTAATGGTTTAGGAAAAAGTATTTATTTTAAAAAATAAAAATAGTATAGTGTCATCTAGTGACCGTAACATTGACAAATCAAAATTGAATGTGATTGATAATTAAACAAATGTTTAGGAAATTGTAAACTTATAATTTCTTAACATTTCCAACAATTTCTTTAAAGATAAGTTACATTATAAATTTGTGTAGTTCTGCTGCCTCACTGTTACTAGCTTCAGTTTCATGTAATTATTGATTCAGATGTATGCCATTTCCAAAATCTGTGATAAAGAATGTTTTGTGTTTATTCTGGTAATGGTTAATGTGACCTAAAGTTTAATTTGACATGCATACGAGGGGCTGTTGTGAAGTTTTAATTATCGCCCTTTAAAACTGTGATAGAGAGTTTGTGTTGATATGTGTTTGTTAGTTCTTCTTTATGTAGTCACCATACACATTTACACTTTTTCCCAGTGTTTCTTGATATTCCGAATACCTTGATTGTAGAAATCTGCAGAATTCGCTATAAACTACTCTTCCACGTCATTAAAGACGTCATTTGTGTTGTCAATAAGGAGGATGCTGTGAGGTCTCGAAGCCACATTCCATTGTTTTGTCAACTGTAACTTGAGATGAATGAACTGGTGCATTGTCAGACATACTCGCCGAGGTCTACTTCCCATAAGCCCCAGCCCCGTAGGACCGGGAACCCGGGCCTCATCTGTTATTTCCATTAGGACAGCACCTGTTTTATAAGCTGCCCCCCGTCTGCCTTACGGCAAACAGGACGGATGTGGATACGCCACATACGCGCCAGTCCTTAATGAACCAGCTACCAAATAACCTTGGTAGGGGCGCCAGTGTCTAGCTCACCAGCTACTAGCTCTGCAGGCTAGTCCCCGGGACTTATAGGACAACCCTCTGCCCCCTCCGGGCGGCCCTGGCGACCTGGCCGGAGGTACCCAGTTGCCCGTGGGTGACGGGAACCAACTGCCCCCTCGAGACCAACCCAATCCGAACAACTCCCATGCGGGAGGGGCTCGTTATGTTCGGCCCGAGGTTGGTGCATTGTCAGACAGAAGACGAACAACTTTGGAGAACATACCGCGTCGTTTCTTAATCAGAGGTGCTCGTAACTTGTGCAGAAGATTGCAGTAGTATCTGCCAGTGATGGTTTGACCCTTGGCGACAATTTGTAACGATGGCTCCACGACAGTCCCAGAAAACTGACAGCATGACCTGCCCACCTGACGTTTGTACCTTTGCCCTTTCGGGAGAGAGGACTTGACATGTTTCCATTCCATGCTCATGGATTTTTTCCGTGGATCATACTGATAGATCCACGATTCTTCCATGGTTACCAGACGATAAAAACCATATTTATCCGGTTCCTACAGCATCAACATCTGTCCTAAAAGGTCACGTCATGTTTGCTTTTGAAGGGGACAGCAAATATGGAACCCACCATGCCGACACCTTAGACATGTTTAGTTATCGTCTACTGGGTGGTGAAGAGGATTAACGACGTGGTCTACCGAATCCTGGAGGTGCCCCGAGGGAAGATGATGGTGCTACACTTGGATCGTCTGGCCCGCTACAGTGGTGGCGTTCGTAACGACCAGCCTGGAGGACGGAATGGTGTCGCGGCAATGGGCATAAAATTTTCGGCGCAAATAGATAACGGACGGATCGTGTTTTTCGGTAATAAAGAGCTTGTATCAGCAGAAAGCGTGAGATAAATGTCTGCCGAAACAATCAAACTGAGATAAATGGGAGTTTATGGTGACGTCTTGGTTGATAGAAATTATTCGATTTCTTTATTGTTCCGGAAATATCTAGAATATATCAATGAGGCATTTAAGAACACGACGCCTTGCCAAGAGTAGTAAAGAGTCGTGAGCAGTAAACAGCTGTAGAGTGTTGTAATGAGAACGCTGTTTGTTATTGTCATCGACCTTGGTAGATTGTGGTTTGTACGTGACGTAATGTTGTTACGTGAGAATTGGACAGTGTATTTCTATGGAAATAAATAACATTTGGAATTTCTGGAAATTGGACTTTTAATTCTACGAAATCTCAGTGTTACGACACTTTATCTTTTAAATTCTGGGAGTGTTATTTTATTCAGACTCTATCAAACTTTCGCTTTCCAAACTTTGTCCTAAATATAGTTGCTGTTAAAGAACATCCCACTGTAAACCCCAGAACCAGAAATGGGTCTAGATAATTGCCCCACACAGTCTCCTATCCCCTCTGATCGTGCTGTCTTCACTCCGACCTCCTTCAAGCGGGAAGTTCGGGTGAAGGCAGCCTTGGGAATACACACCCCAGGCGGCAGCCTGAGCGGCTTAACCCAACAGATCAGAGAAACCTATGCCCCGACGTAAACGCTTGAGACAAACCACAGACAACTTCTACACTACCCAGATAAAGCCGCAGTAAGCGGCTAGGTGCTGGGCGAAACCATTCCGTCCAGGTAGACCTGGACGACTCGATTCTTCTGCTGGTCTGCTACCTAACTTGGCGGGAAATGCGACACTAGGCCACAAAGGTGTGCAAAGAGCACTAACCCATGTAGTGACCATCACCTCCCTTTCGATCAATTTTACAAACATGTACTACTGATCCATTAATTACTATTCAAAAATCTCCGGTTTGCAGTCGACATTTGTATTAGGTGATTTCATAAGTAATGTCAGTTTTTTTAATTTTGCATTTTAGGAACTTTATCAGGTTCCTTTGATTTAGCAATGCTATTTACAGCATGTTATGTCTAGTGTTACGTGCATTGCGTGCATTTATGGGTCTTCGGTTGTTAATAAACATTCACAAAATGGAGATAATAGAGTCTGAACTTAGAGTCCTTATAATACACTACAGGAAACAAGATTATAAAGTCGCTCCCGCAGCTCGAACGACATATGAAGTGGAAGGAGAAGGGGTCGTTAGTGAGCGTGTGGCACAAGGATGCTTCCAGCGTTTTGACAATAGAGACGAAGACACTAAAGGTTTCCTACGTTCTGGAAGACCTAAGGTATGGAATATTGAACATACTCTAACTTATGTTCTTGCATAAGAACTGGTGCTTCAAACGATAACATACACCACACCGCATTAAGACACTTGTAAAATCATACAGAGAGTGTAGATCTGTACCTCATGAACTGACACCTCATTAGGCTGAACTTAGAGCGGATATCTGTCATCAGCTTATCCGTAATCCTATGGATGATATATTTGTCAGCCTAATTGTCACTTGCGATGATCAATGGGAGTATTGCCGTAACCCTGATACCTCGAAAGAGCGGCTTGATCCCTCCGAACCTGCCACATTCATCGTTAATAAAATATCAATTCGGTACACAAAGTAATATTGTGTGTCTGGTGGAACTTTGAACGTGTGTATCACTTTAAGTATGTACCAAATAGGTGGGCGAACTCATTCTCAACAACTGGAACGAGTTCATGAAACTTTTAGACTGAGATACCCAGCATTAGTTAAACGAAATAGAGTTCTATTACAACAGGATAGAACTACACCTCATACTGTACACCAATCATTGAAAAATTCAGCAATTGGGAGCAATAGAACTGCTACCACACTCAGCATGCAGCCCTGTTCTTGCACCATCAGATTTTTTTAAATGGTCCATTTTCTACGTGGAAGAAATGTTGACAACTTTGAAGCAGTACAAGTGGATGTCACCGAATACTTGGCATCAAAAACCAGAGACTGGCGCCATCATGTTATAATAAACCTCGCTGAACGATGGCGCAAGACAATAGAATATAATGATCTGTACTTTGAAAATCAGTTAATTGTTTATCAGATCATATTTGAAATAATTGTTTTTCTTGAAAAATGACATTACATATGATAAAGTGTCTCTGTGTGTTTGTGTGTGTGTTGCTTACACTTTCAGGATTTGACTGAACTAAATACATTAGCATTTTTAAATAGAAAACTCAAAACAACTAACTGTTTATACATATTTATGTCCTTATAAACACGACACTAAGAAAAGTCAGAAGATAATTGCTCGATTATTCATATCACATTATCTTGTGACCGGTCAAACTTAATTTTATAAAGGTACTAATAGTAGTTTGTCTTCCGGCGTGACGTAGTGGAGTGGAGGGTTGTGCTTTGGTTCCCTGTCACGGAATAACGGATATAGGACCTCTGACCACTCAGCATCATAAGGAAACTAATTAGCTGCGTTAGGTGGCGAATCCTGGTCTGCAAAGCCAACATTCTGATTGCGGGTGCCACAGCTCCGCTCTGTACAGGTTCTAAGATCGTATGTGGGCGTGAGGCCGGTAGACGGGTTGTCACACTCAGGCAAACTTTGGGTTGTCACATCATGTGTTTACTTTTATTAATAGTAGTTTATATGACGACATTTACCAAAATATTTCACAGCAAACTTTACGCAGTAAGAAATTGTTGATGGCATTCCAAGGAGACGAGAGGCTTTCAACGAACATAGTCGAGCTAACCGAACATTTTCCAACAAATCAATTTGCTAATAAGGGAATAAAATTACCAAATTACAAACAAAGTTTGGTTGTGTACACATATGACGTGTTGTACTCTTGTACAACTTGTAAAACACGCGAAGCCCTTATCTACGATAGCGCGGCTTGTGACCAGAAAGAGCCGTCAAATAAATATAGCTGAGATAAAGGACCTGCCGGCATAGATTAAGTTACGCTTCTGGAAGGTGATAGAATATTCGGCTTCTTTATTGTTCTTGAACATTCTCGAATTTATCAATGAGGTATCTAAGAAGGCGACGACTCAACAAGAGTCAGTTGTGAACAGATGTTGTAACAAGAGTCGTAAACAGAGAGGAGTAAACAGCTGTAGAGAATTGTAATGGGAGCTGATGTTGTAAAGCGATGTAATCAGAACGCTGTTTGGTCATTGACCTTGGTAGACTGTGTATGTGTCGTACTGCTGTTACGTGAGAATTATTCAGAATGTATTTCTATGGAAATAAAGAACATTTGGAATATCTGTAACTCGGACTTTTAATTCTACGAACCCACAAAGTCACAACTGGTGTCAGGAGTGAGAGAGACATTCCACAATGGAAGCAGCATTGGAGAAGATGTTAGCAGAGCTGGAACAAATGAGGACGGCTAACGACAACTTCACCGAGAATATGGAAGAAATGAAGCCTGAATTAACAGCGAAGACAGAAACGGCAAACCACAACCTGGCCGCGGGTCTGAAGGAAATGAGAACGGCGAACGATAGTCTGGCGGAGAAGATGACCCTACTGACCACGGAGATGAAAGCGGCAAACGTGTCCCTCGCCACGAAGTCCGAAGAGCAGTAGACCGGCGTGAGAGATGACGTCACGGAGCTGGGCGAGCGGATAGGTCAAGTGGACGAGCGCGTCGAAGACCTGGCGAGCCGCGTTAACGAGCTGGAGGGAAAGGCCGACAGCAACGCAAAGTCCTTGCACGTCATGGTGAAGGGCGTCGTCGGCAGGAGGTTAAAGGATTTATCCGCGAATTCGAATGCCGCCAATGACGAGAACGTTCTCTAGTTTCTGGAGTTGTGTAGTGCACCAAGATTTTATCCCCAGTGACAATTGATTCCAGAAATTCCTCGCCCTGTTCTGCATAGCGCTCTAGGAATCGATGGGCCGCTACAAAACGTTACCGTTTATGGTCTTCGGTGAGCATTTTGGGGACACACCTCGCACACACCTTGCGATAATGCAAACGTTCGGTCAAAATCTTGTCAGTCGTAGTCTTACTGACTTCAGAGATCAGTTCGCACAGCAAGCGAATTGTCACACGCCGATCTTAAAGTATTTCTTGTTCCACTTTTGCAATTGTTTCGGCTAAAACCGGAAACCAACCAGATCGCTGTTCGTAATGGTCGTCTGTACGTCAATCTTTGTACTCTCTTACCTACTTTCGAAAGTTTTTGACGTCTATAAACTGTGGCCCAAAAACTTCGCATAACTGAAGATGAACGTCAGTGGGTTAGTGCCTTTGGCACTCAAAAACGGATCTCTGCACGCAACTCGCACTTAACGGAGGAAGTGATAGGCAGGTCCATCGCAAACGGCTGCCAAGCCAGGACTCTTGGTTGTAACGGATTCGTTGTGGTGGGGACTTGAAATGGTGAAACCAACCCACACGAGAATTTTGTAATAGCGCTTGTCATGGCTCCAGCGCCTTGCAGACCTTATTTTACGAACACGCCTGGTATAACAAATTACCATTAACCACACAATGACAACACCACGATTCAGAAAAAGGGAGCAAACATTACAACAAATAAATACAATTTGGTATTAATGTACTCATCAAATTGCTTCCATATTTTGTTCTCTTTGTGTTTTAGTGGTGCTAAGTTTAAATGTCTGCTCGGAGAACAAATGGCAATCGTCTTTAGGCACTTTGTAATGGGTAACAGTAAACCATTTACAAATTAAATGTTTTGCTCTACGATTAGATACATTAAAAGTTTTTTTTCTGATTTCCAAACTGACCTATGAGTATATCTACAAGTGTGTCTCTTTACACACTCATTTTAACAGAGACATTTCATTTATCTGTCTTCCTACAGAGCTGTTAATACTCTGCCTGAACTATTTATATTTCAACACTAGACAACCACACCGGCTAAAGTGAAATTTTAGGATATATGACTCTAAAATCATTCAGAAATGTAACAAGAGAGTTGTACAATAAAACATGGTCATACTTTTTACGGTCATAATTTTTCGCATTAAAATTAAAACTTATAATCCGTTAGCTTAATCTGAAACAAAACACGCCGTAGCAGTTTCATTGTTGGTACTGCCGGTTCCCGCCTGTAAGAACAACGCAAGTTCAGACATGTTCAGTATCGCCTACCACTGTAATGGAGGTAACACACGAGGATCTATATGCGGCATTGAAATTCTGCTTTCGTCTCAACAAATCTTCAGTTTAGGCCTATACAATGTTACAGGTGGCCTAGAGAGTCTGCTTTTCCCTACAGCACGGCTCGAAGGTGGTTTAAAATGTTTAAAGAGGTGGACAATCAATTTCAAAGGAAGGTGGACCCGGTGCTCCGGTTACTGCTCTTACGGAAGAAAACATCAACACTGTTGCTGCCATTGTGAGAGAGGATTGACGATTTACCTTAAGATCACTTTCTGAAATACTGAACATTTCATTGGGTGCCACCCACACGTTGGTGACAGAAACATTACACATGAGACGTGTTTGTGAGCGATGGGTTCCAAGACTCTTGATTCCCGAAGAAAAGGACATTCGCATGCAGGTCTGCATGCAGTTAAAGTTGATGTTAGAGGAAGATCCAGAGTTTCCTCGAAATGTAATCACTGCTGATAAAACTTGGCTACATTATTTTCATCCTGAGAGCAAGCAGCAAAGCTCAGTGTGGAAATCTCCTTCATCACCAACCCCCTAAAAAGAAAAAGTGGTTGGTTCTGCTGGGAAAATTATGGTCATGTCATTCTTTGATATTCTTGGAGTGGTTTATCAGCATGTTGTACCTGCACACACATCAGTAACTGCAGAATACTACAGGGATGTCATGAAAACATTGCAAGTCCATACCAGGCTGTGGAGGTGATTTTGAACGATCTATGAAAATTTGTTTCCAGCGTGTCTTTGAAGACTGACAGAAACACTGGGACACATCGCATTCAGGGGACACTACTTTGAGGAGGACCACCAAAGATATGAGGATGAGTAAAGGTACGTTGTGAAAATAATGTTATCATTCTTTATTGAAGAGTCCTCGTATACCTAATGCATTTATAAGTCATTTACTTATTTAACCACCTAAATACAAACGTTGAGTACAAACCGGAGAAGTTTGAATAGTAATTCAAGGATCGCCAGTAAAAGTTTGTAAAATTGATCAAAAGGGATGTCATGGTCACTACATGGGTTCTGGCCACTTATACACCATGGCCTAGTGTCGCATTTCGCGCCAACTTTCTCTGCCTTGCCATATAAGAGTTGGTATAAGCTCGTAAGAGCGACCCTGTAGCATCGGACCTCCCCGCTAAGTTGTTTTAACTGGAGGAAATATCCATTTATGGACTTACCCCAGCTGTACTGGGATGGCACAGCCAGGAGAGTGAGCTTCACCCTAAGATACTACTCACTAAAACACCTCCACTGGAGATTAGTTTGGAGAGGAATTCCAGCAGTACCGCTAGATGCACCTGCGGATTAATGGAGAGGATGTGTAGGTAAGGCCGTATGGTGTTACCGAGGTGAGACTTGTTGCTAGGACATATGCATGGCTGAGGCCCTGAATATGCAATTGCGGATTCAAGGTGAAGGTGAAGGTTTCAAGGTGAAGGATGTGTTAAGGTGTAGTGTCGTTTCCTGTAGGAAGCGCGGTCTTACTCTAATAATTGCATCCTCCAATAGAGGAGAAGTCTTGTGTTTTGCGTACTTAGAATTTGTGCGGTTAGAAGGGGCGGCTGGTGGCTCTGAAAATTGGTGGTTCACAAAGTTATCCATGCAACTTAATTTTGTTAAAGTAACAAAATTTCTAGAAGCCTGTCACTACAGCCTGCTCTACACACAAGTTAACAGTAATTCACAGCATATAACACAACATTCAAATTTCATAAGCACTCTAGAATATTTATCGTATACTTCGTTGTTAAAGTTTCTGTTAAAACATCTTGTTTTTGTTTTGGCTATCTGTGCGATGTTTAATTTCGGCGTGGGTCTTCCAAGTCGCTTAAGTTCAATTTTTTCCTCTAAGGTCATGTTTGAAAAAGGATGTGCTAAAAGACACTTTATGGAATTCATTGTTTCTTATTATAACACAAGTTACCTGTATTTATATAAATATTTCTGATGCACTACTCAAAACACGGCAGAGTTAACAAGGCAAGGTACAAACCACGTGGCTATGTAATAGCAATAGATGCAATAGATCTATAGGCGCAATAGATGCCGCTGCTGTGATGAAAGAACGAGCAGGTTAGGCATCCACTATTCTCTGTCAGCTAGGTTAACCAACCACATGCAGCCATACACCCCGCATCGCCCCCCTACTTGCCTCGGCAAATCCAAGGTTCGTCTTGCCCTATACCTCCCTATTGTATGCCAGTGGTTTGCATCTAGGAGTGAACTACTTGGCACCTGCAAACAATACAGCGCGCTCAGGTCCCCTGCACTAGACAATGTCGAAATGAACTCCAAATGGAACATGCTATTACATTAAAAAGAGATCCAGCATTTTGGTTGTAGCGCAAACGTGCTACCCCCTTCAGAAGCCGCCCCTGGTGGTTAGTGTAGTCATTTTTTGTAATTATTATCTAATGGTCTTTATCCTAATACAATTAGGTTGTGTCATTAATGTTAGTAGAGATCGCCAAAACAGCGTAGGTCACTCGTTTTTTATATTTCATGTAAGTATATGTTAAGAATGGTAGTTTCTACTTCCCACATTGTGCGATTGTCAATGGTATCTCTAAGCTTTAGCTGCGTCTGATTTGTGTCTAATTCTAATATGAAATTGTGCTCAAGATTGAGATGTCAATGTCGTACGAGTGTGGAGGGAGAGGAATGATCCCTCCCTCCGGAGCCGCCTTGACTAAGAGCAAGGACTTTGTGGACTGCCAATTGCCTGGATGCGGTGTATAGTTATGCGTAATTCTTATTACTTCTATGGAAGTCTTACTAGTGAGTTTAGATACTCTTGGATGTCAATTTCTGGATCTCCCATGCCAATGGTCCTCTCAAATATGGACAACGGACTTTTATGTTTATTGCGGTTGGTTTCATAAGTTCCTAGCTGTTGAATTATTTCGTTGTCATTTTTGTCTTTTCGCTTATATACGTTAAAACTGAGTTTTTTGATAAACTGCTGAATTGTGTGTATTTTTAGCTCATTGTGCAACAGATTGGACGGAGCTACCGGCGTCTGCTATGTAATTATTCTTATTATTCTGTTTTGTAACGTTTGTAGCTTATTTATGTGGGTTTTAGCAGAATATCCCCATACGGGGGCTGCTTACGTGATGATTGGCTTTAGTAATGTCTTATATAGGGTAAGGCCCATATGAACTTTCAGTTGGCTGTTTATATTAAATATCGGGTACAATTTGTTTAGCTCACCATTGGCCTTGGCTCTAATCATGGTGATGTGCTTGCTCCAGGTGACGCCCTGGTCCATTACCAGACCTAGATATGTCACTTCGTCTTTCCAGTCGATTCCTTCGCCTTGGTATATCAGTGGCTGAAGGGCCTGCTTGTTTTTCCTATGTAGGAGTCTTTTTGTGAAGATTATGGCTTGGTTTTTTTCTAGGATTTACTTTAATTCTCCACTTGGAGAACCAGGGCTCAAGTGTATTAAGGGCGTTCTGGAGCCGTTGATGAATGATTCGTGGCTGTGTCGACTGAGTCACTAGTGCGGTGTCGTCGGCATATATATATCCTTGTGGGACGCCTGCTTTAATATGCCTCACGGTAGATACTGTATCTTCTACCGCTGTGCGAAAGTATCTATCAGACAGGTAATCCTTAATTACGGATACTGCCGAATCTGGAAAGGCGTATTGGCTTAGCTTTTTGATTAGGTCTGCGTGACATACTTTGTCAAAGGCTCGTTCGAAGTCCAAGTATACGGCGCCTGTTGACTTGTTCATATTAAATCCGTTGGTTATCTCTTCGGTCACTCGCAAAAGTTGGAGGGTGGTAGAGTGCTGAGCTCAGAACCCAAATTATTTTAGAATAAGAATGTTGTGTTTGTGAATATGCTTGTTGATTCTTTTTAGAATTATCTTCTCTAGTACTTTGCTTAAAGTGTTTAATAGGCTAATTGGCCTGTAGTTGATTGGAAGTGCTAGATTTGTGTTCGCTTTGGGAAAGAGGAGTATTTTGGCTTCTTTCCAGCATGGGGGAAACCTGCCATTTTCGAGAGTGAAGTTGAAAATGTTCGCTAGGAGCTTTAGGGCTCTTGTTGGTAGATTTTTCAGAACCACATTTCGTATTTTATCAGGCCCAGGCGCTTTTATGTTCGGTAGGTGCCGAATGATCCAGCCTATTTCACCTGAATCTGTTTTGCGTATTTTGTTGTTTGTCGGTGTGTGCCCGATATTTCTGAGTTCGTTTTCCACTTCTGTTGTGAAGTCATCGTTCCCAATTCCTGGGTTGGGGAAAAAACTTTCTCCAGGGTGATCGCAAAGGCTTCTGCCTTGGCCTGGGGTGTGTCAGCTATTGTATTATTAATTTGGAGGTGAGGGATATTTGTTCGCGATCGCGTAAGATACTTGGCTATTTGCCATGTTGAGTTCTGTTGGTGGTTTAAATTTTCCAACGTATTATCCCATTGATTTTGGATGTAATTTCGGGCACGTTGGTTAGCTAAATCTCTAGCTTGGTGGAATTCGGTGCAATGGATGATGTTTCTAGTTCCTGGTCATTTGCGCCTAGCTGTATTTTGTGCTTTCTGGGGAGTTTTAATATCGTGGGGATATCTGGCATTGACAACCCGCTGTTGTCGTAAGGGAACGCAGGCTGTGGTAGCTAACTTAATGGCTGTTTCTAGTTTATTTATTGCTGCATCTTGGTCTTCTGCAGAATTAATTTGTACCTCGGGAAGGTAGTGGTTGATTGAGCTTTTAAATTCATCCAAGTATACTTGGTTATGATTAAAGTTTACAGTAGCTGTTTTGAATGCGATAGGAGCTTTGATGGTTATTAATACAGGCAAGTGATCAGGGGTGAGCTCCTGTAGGACTTCAAAGTCCGTGTCGTATGGGATGTTCTTTCGCATTGCGATATCTAGGATGTCTGGCGTATGGTTCGGCATATGTGGAATGAACGTCGGTTCATCCGGACCTGCGATTAAGAAATTGGTGTTGTTTATATAATTTAGTAATTTTGTTCCATGTGGGTTAGAATTTGTACAATTCCAGAGATAATTTTTGCAGTTGTAATCTCCTGCAGCGAGTACTCTGTGTCCTAGATTCATTTTTTTGTTGGTCTTCCGTGTCTATGTCCCCAGGGGGGTTGTAAACGTAGGCCATCACTATATCCGTGTTGTGGATGTTTAGTTTAATAGCGGTGGTTACCGCACGACCTAAATTGGGAGAGTTAATTCTATAATGGAAAATGTTGTTTTGGATGGCTATTGCTGTCCTGCCTCCTCTGAGGTTGCGGTCACTTCTATAAATTTGGCATGCGGGAACGGAAAATCGATGTCTATTATTTAAATGCGTTTCGTTTAACAGCGCTATCTGTACGGAATAAGTCTGTAAGAAGTCTGCTAATTCTTTTGTTCTTTTTCGAATGCCATTGCAATTCCAGGTGACAATCCTAATAGTGTCTGAATTACCCATGACTGTATCTGTTCATGTCTCTGATAATTTCGGTGAGGAAGTGTGCTGTTTGTATGATGTCGTTCCCTGGTTGTGACAGTAGGTTACAAAATATGGTGAGGTGCTCCTCCAACTGGCTGAGTGGTACCTTATTGGGTGGCAGGCCTAGTGACTTTACTAGTGACCTCAGTGTCGTGGAGGGATCTCATCTGTTTCGTAGTGGAGCGACTTTGCAGCTGCGGGAGGCACAGCTACCTGTGAGGGACCTGCCTGAACAATTGGAGCCTGTGTCTGTGTGTGTCTTGGGGGTCGCTCACTTCTGATTGGGCTAGCCTCGCGTCTTAACCGGGGCTGCTCAATCGCGGAGGGTTCGTCTATTGGGGCTGGTCGTGACCGTCCTCTAATATTCCTGGTGAACCACTCCGCTGGTCTGTGTTGTGCAACAGCCTGGGAATATGTTACTCTTCTCTGTGTAGTCTGGGGGGCGGAAGGCTGAGCACGGGTGTTCTTAGCCAGTTTGTTGGACGCTGCGTACCATGTTGTGCAACCGCGCCATGTTGCTCCGTGGCCCTAAGCGCCACATAGTACACACAGCCGTTCCAAGGGAGGAACGGTGCACGTGCCGGAGTAATGGGGCACTGTACATTTGGCGCATATTGGTGTTTGGGACCTGCAATCTTCCTTCACGTGCCAGAATTGCTGGCAGCGCGAGCAGTGTTTGGGAGTGGTTGCTGCTCTGTATTCCTCAACATGAATTTTAAAGTGTTCCAGGTATTTTAAACCGAGAACCTTTCGATTCTCCTACATGTCCTGCTGTTCAATTAAGAACATGGGCAGGAGGGCTCTGTCTCTGTTGCGCCTTCTTAGTTGAACCGCTCTTATGGCCTGAAATCCACTTTGGGCCAGGTCTTCTTTGATTTTCTCCCCAGTCAGTTCCGCGTAGAGCCCTTTTATCACATAGAGGGTGGTTCTTTCCTCAGGGTGGGGCATAAGGTAATGCTGTAGGCAGTTGGTTTTGAGGAATTTTACCAAAATCTGGTGGTCCTCAAGAGAAAAGGTTTTGAACACAAAGTCCCCAGAGTTACGGACTGTGTCGATTGTGTAGTTGTGTTTAAGTGTGCAAATTGTGTCAATGAGTTGTGTGAGTTGACGTATGTTCTTTGCCTGACTTTTGGTGATAAAGATTGGCGCTATGTCAGTTCTCCTGTCCTGGCTAGTGTTAGGTGTTGTGAGAGTGTCTGTAGATGTCTGTGATGTAGTTTTGGACGACCAAGCTTTAGGAGACGTGGGCTTGGAAGGAGAAGGTGCCTTGGGTTTGGAAGGAGAAGGTGTTGAAGTTGGTGAGATTGGTTGAGTAGGAGGTGGGGTCTTGGAGCGGGCAGGAGAAGGTGAGTTGGCTTTTGTGCGAGTGTTGCTCCTTTTGGATTGTGAAGATGAGGATTTGGTGGTCGACGCTGTCCTACCTGGCTTAGCCTTTTTAAGTGAATATGTAAAATTAAAAGATTAAATGAGTGAAAGAGAGTGGGCTTGCGGGAGCCTTAACTCTAATAGAAAAGAGAGATAGAATGAGAGAAAGAGCTTGCGGTGGGTGCTAATAAGCCCGAGCTGTAGAGGACCGAACCCAAAGGGGAACCTAGGTACCGGCCGAAAGACCGTTGGCTGTGGCCTTGCTGCTCTGCTCAGGTGCAGAGCTTGGTTGCTTCAGCGGAAGCGAGGCGTCACCTGACGGCCGAGCTAGCACTCGGAGCGTTCGAAGACCTCGCAGGTTCACTCTCCCTTCTTCACGCTTGGACGCCCTCGTCCAAGTTAGTCGGGCTCTTCTTTTTGTCGTCTCGATTATCTTGTGGCGCAGATGTTGACTCCTCGAAGACCACTCGACCACCCCGAGCCCCGTGTGTGTCCAGCCTACCGTTCATATTCATACATATACACACTTTAGAAATCTTACTTTCTCATCGACAGTTATTTATTTGTGTGATATTTCCTCTGTATCCGTTGTGGCTGCCGTTTATTTTAAAGCAATAAATAACAATTAAATCTAAACTCTATATAATGAAGATAATTGCAATTTGTTATGAAACTATATATATAATTGCACATTTTGTTCGCCAGTATAGCATACTACTGGTAGAGCCATCTGTGGACAGAAATTCCCATTCGCTTTAATTTCATGACTTTGACATTGAAAATTCTCGCCTAGTGGGCATCACCATAACTAAAAGATCTAGCAAATGCGTATAATGTGCTACAATACTTTGTAAATCCTACTTTCCGCTCGGAGCTTTGTTCCAAATTGAAAATAATCTTATACAGATGTTTCACATTCTTTTCGCTGTACATACATGCCTTTTGAATACATTGTTATTATTATGAGCTTAGATAAGTAGCATTAGCACTTTTAAGATATAAATGTATTGGAAATTTGAACAAGAAATACAGAAGGCTTCGAAAATTGTTTATTAGACAGAATAAGTTGAATTAGACTTAGAATAAGTTGCCATAAGTTTTGTATATTAAGGAGATTGAATATTTATTTACCGAAAGCTTATGCATATGTTATGACTTATAAGTTAAAGTACATTATGGAGAATTAAGTCACAATGAAGCAGACTATTAAACTGATACTTTATTTTCATTCAGGTGTATTATACATACAGTACTTTGATCATATTCACACAAATCAATAGAATATTTGCCAAAAAGTTATAGAAACGTGTCACAATAGCTTGTGTAAAGATTTGATCATACAGATTTGTACCAAAGTCATATCTCGGTACACGTTTTACATTCTCTACTACGTACTTAGTGTAAGTAACTCAAGTATTGTATTGTGCCCGATATTAAAACACGAGAATTCATCAAAAATGCATATTTTAACTACCTGAATAAAAGACGTAGAAACTTTAGAGAAGTTGCCCTGTATATGTATTGTGACTTTGTGGGTTCGTGAAATTAAAAGTCCAATTGCTCAAATTCAAAATATTCTTTGTTTCCACCGAATTACAGTTGGAACACTTGCCGATTACATAGAATTACGTAGCGCACACAATTACGAAACACCAGTTCGTCTGTCATTGATCCCTCTGCACTCCAAATTACGCATAATTCCTCTAATACACGTACACAGCCTTCCAGTCCGTTTGCTAGCACGGCGCACCTCACGGCTGCTCGCCAAGAACTGAACTGACTCGTCCACTGCAAACATTATATAAGACGATCACCGTTTCTGGAAACTTCGCAGCTCGGAACGTCTTCCGATGGTTCCAGGCGTCCGAGGAAGGTGAAAGAGACGGTAAAATGCCTCCTCAGACTTCCCTAACCATCCCCGTCAGTGAACGCCACAAGATAAATGGGTAGGCGTTGGCTGAATGCCTTCTGTCCCCCACCCAGCTGCTAGCTGGTAGCGCCTTCCGATAATTAGGTGACACTGCTCGCTCCTCAAGGCAGGTCGTCCCAAACAGCACCATCGTATCGGGGCAGGCGATCCAGGTGTAATACCAACATCTTTCCTCGGGGAACCTTCTGAATGCGGTAGACCACGTCGTTAATCCTCTTTACAACACGGTGCGGTCCTTGCCATGGCTGCTGAAGCTTCGGGCAGCATCCCTTGGTCCAGGTAGGACGGTACAACCAGACCGGGTCACCTTGTTGGAACCCTTGGCTGTTGGCTTGCCTGTCGTATCGTGTCTTCATGCGGTCGCTCGCCTCCTGGATGTTCTGGCGAGCCACCTCGTGCATGTCGTGGAGGTGGTCCACCAAGTTCTCCACATACTCGGTCGCTGGCTGTTTCGCTTCCGGAGGGCTTCCAAAAGCCAGGTCACATGGGATGCGTAACTCTCGGCCGAATATTAAGCTGGCTGGCGTCGTCCCAGTTGTGTCGTGTGTAGACGAGCGGTAGGCCAGCAAGAACAGTGGCTCCTTGACGTCCCAGTCTCGCTGATGGCTGGCAACGACCTTCCTCAAGTGTTCCTCTAAGGTCTTGATGTACCTTTCGACCATGCCATCCGACTGGGGATGTAGAGGCGTAGTGCGAGTCTTGTTCACCCCAAGCCTTTGTAGTGCCTCCTTCATCAGGTTGGACTCAAAGTTGGTACCCTGGTCACTGTGTAGCTCTAACGGCACCGCAAATCGACAGAACACTTGCTCCGCGAGGCAGTCTGTGATTGTCTTTTCCTCTTGGTTTGGGATGGCATACACCTCCGGCCACTTGGTGAAGTAGTCCACGACCACCATTAGGTACTTGTTGCCTCGGTCGGAAACTGCGAACGATCCAGCTATGTCAACGTCGAGCCGTTCGAATGGCACTTCGACGTTGTACTGCTGCATGCGACCCCGGCTCCTAGTCTGGGGGCCGCGTCTCGCCGCGCACACGTGACACTGACGGCACCATCTCTCAGCATCTGCTCAGAGTCTCAGCCAGTAGTAGCGCTGTCGTAGTTTGTCAATCATTCGGTTCGCTCCCAGGTGTCCTCCTGAAGTACCGGCGTCCACTTCTTCCAAGACTTCCGGTACCTTACTCCGGGGAAGAACCAACTGTTCTCTCTGCGTCTTCCCATCGGGTGATTCCCATACCTGGAACACCCTCTGGTCTTCAACGAGTTCCACTGGGCCCAGTACGACATGTAGGTGGCACTCCTCGGTGCGATGTCCTCCCAAGTTGGTCTGGTCCCTGCCTCCACTTCCCTTAAGAGTGGCCCCAAGTCTGCGTCCGCCAGCTGCTCCCTCCTCAGGCCTGCGCTATCCCAGCCTTCAGCAGGCACTGCCACAACTACTCGGACTGCTGCGGCACGCTCCTTCTCTTCCACTCTTGTGCACGGGCCGCACGCTTCTGGACAGGGTCTTCGGGACATGGCGTCTGCGTTACCGTGGCTCTTCCCTCTACGATGTTCCGAGGTCAAGTCGTACTCCTGTAGCCTCTGGACCCAACGTGCTGTCTGTCGCCCTATAGGGTGTTCCGACGCTCGGGTGACAATATCTTTCCACTTTTGCAGTATTGCTGGCTCCCGGAGAAATTTATAGAAGTGCACATTGTTATACATGCTGTACAGTCCTAGGGGATTATAATAGCTCCTACAACATTGTGGGAATTTGCAGGAATACTTCAGTAGAAATATGACACTGTGAATGTCCTGTTAAGAATAAACAAACAAACGTGTTGAAATATGCTAAACATAATCCTAAGCAAAAGAGATGTCCAATAATAAAGTAATGAATGATAATATAGCCTGGCATGTACAATAGTGGCGTAGCTCTTAGCTATATGGACCATGGGCTGCTTTAAACATCATTTCATCATTGTGCTAAAATCAAGTACTACTAAAAGCATTTGCTTATTGAAGTAAATGCTTCAGATCTTTTGCATAAACTCAGAAGTTACAGCTTTGCAATTTCCAAAATTAACACGTACCATTTCATTTAAAGTGTCAGAAACATAAAATACTAATGAAATTACAGCTTGTATCGGACGCAAATGAAATGGCATGAACTATGGCGTGATTTTGTTTTTGATATTGTAACATATCTGCTGTAAAATATTTTCATGGGCTCTTTAGAAAGTCCATATTGCTCTAAGAGTTTCTCCAATTGAATGTTTCCATGGTTTTATGACTACAACCACTCCTTTATTAGGTATGGCATTCATAAATATGTAATATGAATTGATAAAAAATGAAGTGCATATCTTGAATATTTTAATATCTTCGTAAGTTCTCATCATTCTGAATGTTCCTTTATAACTCTCAAAGACAGACAAAATGTTAATAAGCAAAAATGTAGATGCTAAAACACAGGACATATGTAAGACATCATCCTTGTTAATTTGTATTTAACAATATTTACAGTTTTCTCCGAAAGTAATACATTACTTGGTTTAGTCCGGGCATATACTATTTAAGTTTGATTTATGAGTCACTATGTTTACACTCAAACTTCACTTACTTGTTGTGGTGTAATTGAAACGTTTTCAAGATCATTCGATATTATCCTCAGCTGTTTGGTGACTAAATGAACCCTTCCTCTTCTTCCACTACTACGGAGCTCCGATCACTCTGCCATCTGGTGTTAGGGGCACTAAGTTTTAATACTTCATTTAATGCCGGGATTTCAACATGTATAACTTTATCACGGTTTTTGGTTATGAATATTTTTCCCCAAATATCCAATTCTATGGGTGTACTTAAAGATTTTAACAGTTTAATGTTGTGGCCAATGTTATGGTTTTCTGTCAAAAAATGGTGTGAAACTGCAGATTTTTCTGTTTGTTTCAACTTAATGTTCCTCTGGTGTTCTTTTTGCCTGGTTAACAAGTTTCTCTTAGTTTTTCCTATGTAGCTTTTTTCACGGGTTTCACAATTAATCTGATAAATTCCTGATTTCAAATTGTTGGGGATTGTATTTTTCAGTGGTACCTTAGAATTCATAAATCATCTAGAGAAGTACAACATCCCGGAAAATCACATACTAGTTTCTTTTGAAGTTAAAGCACGTTTTACAAGCATTCCAGTAGAAAAAATACCTACATTCCTAAAAAAATGGCTAACCCAGACTACAACGGATCCCAGAGAAATAGATGACATTATCAATCTTACAGATTTATGCATAAGAAATAATTATTTCATGTTTAACCAAAAATTCCACAGACAATTAATGAAGTAAAGAAAATTAATAAAACCCAGTTTCACATCAACTAGCTGCCTTTAGAAGTCTAATTCACCGGCTACACAACATCCCACTGAGTAAGGAGGAATTCTTGAAAGAACAACACATAAAAGACAGCGGTATTAAATGGATTCAACCCAGCCATCATAAGCAACATGATGAAGAGAAAAGAAAAACTGAAGATCAAAAAATACCACCCTCTTACCAATTATTAACACAAATTGGCAATGTAGAAAATTCACCTACCATCCATGGGCTTTTAGAAAATTTGAACAAATCTTCAAAAGACTTAACTTAAAACAAGCACCCCAAAACAAATTCACTCTGAGGAACATGCTAAATAAACCACTGAAAAATACAATCCCCAACAATTTGAAATCAGGTATTTATGAGATTAATAGTTAAACCTGTGAAAAAGCTACATAGGAAAAACTAAGAGAAACCTCTTAACTAGGCAAAAAGAACACCAGAGGAACATTAAGTTGAAACAAACAGAAATATCTGCAGTTTCACACCATTTTTGGACAGAAAACCACAACATTGGCCACAACATTAAACTGTTAAAATCTTTAAGTACACTCATAGAATTGGATATTTGGGGAAAAATATTCATAACCAAAAACCGTGATAAAGTTATGCATGTTGAAATCCCGGCATTAAATGAAGTATTAAAACTTAGTGCCCCTAACACCAGATGGCAGAGTGATCGGAGCTCCGTAGTAGTGGAAGAAGAGGAAGGTTCATTTAGTCACCAAACAGCTGAGGATGAGATCGAATGATCTTGAAAACGTTTCAATTATACAACAAGTAAGTGAAGTTTGAGTGTAAACATAGTGACTCATAAATCAAACTAAAATATGAAGAATACTTCAGTTAATAATGCTTCTGCTTATAATATGTATATACTGACTAGCTCTTTAGACATTTGACTATCACTTAAATTGAAGATACATAACCGCATTTAATTATTTCTGTACCTGTCAACAGAAAAGCTCTTACAACAAAAGTCGGCTAAATACTCAGTATATTTAAAGGATGTTACACGTAAATATTCAGGGAATTCTCCACTGCAGATCTCTTATACATTGAGGATTGTCAAATACTTTCTTAAAAATATTTTTAACGATTTCTATGAACATACCTTATGTTTAAAATACTTTCAATGAAAATGAAATAAAAATTTTATTGGATTCTGATTGCAGTGATAAGTCCCTACATTCCTAGAACATTACAATAATGATAAACTGTAAGAGACTGACAAAATCGTCTACTACGATATAGAGATCTCAGGAAAACAAATGGTTAATTCACATATACTTTTCGTGGAATAAAGCTTTTGTTTTTAATTTTTCAATAACTATAAGTTTCAAGTGAAAGGTTATTAATGATTTTTTAAAAAGCTAAGTTATATAAAGATAATGCAATTGCAAATCAATTACTTAATGTCCAGCTTTAAATTATCTAACTATCGCTAAAAGGTAAGCTACTTGCGACATTCTCTTGTTTACTTGTAAGCAAAGGATATTAACAATGTATATTCCCATTAATATTAAGTACATAAATATATAAGTATCTATATAATATCTGTGGGGCTTCTAGAACGCCATCTTCAGTATTTTCTTTTACACATTTTGATGCAATGCTGTCTGAAAAGAAATGCAATAAACATTTTCTTTATTACCGTTGATAAAGACAACGATGTGTAGATGGCTTTCCGCACAATATTAGAAGTCACAATATTAAACACAACAGCTAAAATGTAATAGGAATAGATTGTACCTTACCATTTGTCTCAAGTATACGTAAAGAGAATAACATATTACTGTACAATAAGGTTTATTATTGGTAATGTTCAGATACTAAGACTAATATACTAAGTAGTGTATTGTAACGTACTCTATTCATCACCACATCATACCCACAGCAATCAATTTATGGCTTCATGAGCCAAATTGTCTTTTCAAATGTGACAACAGACATTAGCGCTTATCACAAACTTTACTATTGTGTAGCTTCTTACTTTCATGAATTAAATTATGTCTTTTCAAATGTGATAACAGAGTAAAGCTCTTATCACAAACTTTACATTTGTGTGACCTCTTACCTTCATGAATTAAATTATGTCTTTTCAAATGTGACAACCGAATAAAGCTCTTATCACAAACTTTACATTTGTGTGGCTTCCTACCTTCGTGAACTAAATTATGTATTTTCAAATATGATAACCGAATAAAGCTCTTATTACAAACTTTACATTTGTGTGACTTCTTACCTTCATGAACTAAATTATGTATTTTCAAATATGATAACCGAGTAAAGCTCTTATCACAAACTTTACATTTGTGTGGCTTCTTACTTTCGTGAACTAAATTATGTCTTTTCAAACGTGATAACAGAGGAAAGCTTTGATCACAAATTTTACATAGGTGTGGCCTGTTACCTTCATGAATTAAATTATGCCTTTTCAAACCTGACAATCGAGTAAAGCGCTTATCACAAACTTTACATTTGTGTGGCTTCCTACCTTCATGAACTAAATTATGCATTTTCAAATATGATAACCGAGTAAAGCTCTTATTACAAACTTTACATTTGTGTGGCTTCTTACCTTCATGAACTAAATTATGTATTTTCAAATATGATAACCGAATAAAGCTCTTATTACAAACTTTACATTTGTGTGACTTCTTACCTTCATGAACTAAATTATGTATTTTCAAATATGATAACCGAGTAAAGCTCTTATTACAAACTTTATATTTGTGTGGCTTCTTACCTTCATGAATTAAATTATGCCTTTTCAAATCTGACAATCGAGTAAAGCGCTTATCACAAACTTTACATTTGTGTGGCTTCTTACCTTCATTAACTAAATTATGTATTTTCATATACGACAATCGAGTAAAGCTCTTATCACACACTTTACATAGGTGTGACCTCTGACCTACATGAACTAAATTATGCCTTTTCAAATACGACAATCGAGTAAAGCTCTTGTCACAAACTTTACATTGATGTGATTTCTTACCCCCATCCAATAAATTGTGTTCTTTCAGATTCGACACAGAGCTAAAGATTTTCTCAGATGTGCTACTTTGTTGTGTTGTATTGCTCGCAGCACTTAAACTACTGTGCTTTAAGTATAAAGGTTCTGTGGATGTGTCTACCCCATCACTAAAATGACCATACTGACTGGAGGGTATGTATTCTGTTGCAGTTAAGATATTACTTTTAGAATTATAGTTTTCATAATTATATTCAAAACGATCGATTCCATTACAGAAGTTTATGTCCCTTGTTTGGACTTCCGCAGAGAAGAATGGTGACTTGCCAAGGGAAGCGTCAGGAACTGCTTCTCGGTATAATCTGAAATGTTTCGGAACTTTGTATCATTTAGTGCAATAGCGAGATAGTAAAATCTGAAGACAGAATAAGTCAATACAAGCACAGAAATCTGTGACAATCATAGTAAAGTTAATTCATATAAGGTAACTATGCTGTTCATTATAACTACTTATTACTTTTGTTAATCCACAATATCTTCAAATAAATAATAAAGTCGTGATTTAACTGTATTGGAACACCACAGTGAAGCGAAATAATTATTAGACAATACACCATCCCAATATACCCATGAGAAATATTGTAAATAATGTCAACACTCCTACTTACATTCTGGCAAAATGGCTGTCCTAAAAATGCCAGTCCTTTCTACAATTCCATACTCTGAGCATAAGAAACTCTTTAGACCTGGTAGAAAAATTAAAATCTTAAACTAAACCCTCATGACACTTTAGTATCCTTTGTTGTCCGCTGCATCTTCCCTAGCATTCCATTAGACAAACTTTTGATTCAACTTAAGAAATGGGTAAATTCTATTAACCTAGATGCCAATAAAATAGAAGAATATTTGGCAATGACTGAAATATGTATACATCAAAATTATTTTGTTTTTGATGGAAAATATTATAAACAATTTTCAGGACTAGCTATGGGAAGCCCGCTATCACCGTTTTTGGCCAATGTATACATGAGCTTTTTTGAAACACATATAAATAAAGCCTTCCCTCATATTTTTAAAACATTGTACAGATACGTAGATGATATATTTGCAATAGTGCCCGACAAACAAATAGATGATGCTTTGAAACTACTCAACCTGCAAGAACCCAGCATGCAATTCACGGTGGAAACTGAAGAGGACTGTACTCTACCTTTTTTGGACCTTAAAATCACAAAAAGCAATGAAAAACTAGAATTTGGTATCCATAGAAAAGCAACACACACAGATAATTAAATCAAAGCAAATAGTTTCAACCCAATTCCACACAAACATGCAACCATCAACAGTCTCACACACAGATTAGTAAATCTACCCCTCAGCCAGTAAGAATATCAAAAAGAATACCATCAGATCTTAAAAACTACAATTACAAATGGATATGGCAAAAACCTTGTAGATAAAAAACTAATATCATTCAAACTTCAAAAGAGATTAAAACAGATCACAGCTCTCACACCAATAAAACAAGAAATTAGATTTGCTAAATTTACTTACCACCCCTGGGGCACAAAAAAGTTCCAAAAAATATTCAAGAAATACAATATAACATTGGCACCAAAAAACAATTGCAACATTAAAAACCTACTTAATAGTAATAATACTAATAAGATAAAACCAGAGGAAAAGTCAGGCAATTACAAGATTAAGTGTAAACACTGCAAAAATTTACATAGGGAGGACAAAAAGAAACATGACAAAAAGAAACATAGGCACTAGAAAGAAAGAACACTTCAGGCACTTAAGATACAAAAATATTGATAAGTCCGCAATAGCAGCTCATTTCTGGTTTGAAAATCATGAAATTGAAGATAGCACCTAATTACTAAGATATGTACAAAAACATAGTGAACTCGTCATATGGGAGAGAATATACATAGCAAAACATAAAAACCAACAATGAACTTTGAAATCCTGCCAGAAGAGAATCCCACATTTAAGTTCATCACTAAATCAACAGATGGCAGCAGCAACTCCAGAATTACCCACACCACTGGATTAAGCTTCAGTCACATAAGAGCCGAAGATGCAAACAATGATTTACAAAACGTCCTCAAAATAGGTACGTAAGTGAAGCAGATGTGTGATAAATATGACTCATCTATAAATTAATAAGTAATAAAGTCTTTCTAATGAGCATAGTGCTTTGTGTTTGTGGCATTACAAGTAATCCTTGTTATATGAACTGACAGTTACATCAACACCACTGTTTATTATAAAGGCAACTGTTCATTTTATTTGTAATTAATTTCTGTGTTTATGAACATGACACTAAAAGGATTCGTAAAAAGCGACCACTATCCGCAAAAGACATATTTAAAATCAATGGATCATTTCAGATCATGGAATTCAATATATATTGCATATCAACCACAAGATACAAATGAGCAGCAACGAAATATTTATTCAATAGAAACTTCATGTTTTTTGAGTTATATTTCGATGTGTATGTGTAAAATTACACATGACTCAAAAGTACATGAAGTTTCTATTGAATAAACAAACTATCAGAAATAATTGTCATCAAAATGCACTTCTCAAATTGTGTGCTTGAATAAAATTTACATTTCATTTTTAAATCCTGTAGGGCTGCATCCTAAGAACTAACAATAACTAATTTTGTTCAGTCTGTATGAAGACCTTAGAAGCCCCTGGGTTAAATACAAATAAGAGTTACATAATTTGCATGTTAATGTATTAAAATGTATTATAAACGTTGCATCAAAAGGACATTTTAAAGTTAATCAAAAGAAGTACATTTTAAATGCAATAACGTACAATCACTTTCACTGTTTTTCCAAATGCTTGTCGCTTTTCGGATCACATAAAATGCTTGAGTAATTGTCAATTTTAAATTGCTCTTGCTGCCGAATGGTAAACAACTATGATACTCAAAGGACAACTAATTACTAACAACTACTTAAGGACGGTGACTGATACCCCTGGTATACCCTGCCGGTCATGGAGGAAATGTTCGGTCAAAGGAATGGCACCATGTCCAACTACAGCATTTTATGTGTACCAAAATCGAATTGTCTGCACCATACCAATGCTGTACAACAAACAGTCACATACTACACAAATATAACAAAACATCACTAAGCTTTGAAGAAACTGATGAAAATATATTTAGAGATAAGTGAAGTTTTTATTACAAATAATTATATCTGTGTAGCATTTCTTGCTTCACCGTTACTAACTTTCTTTTTTACGAAATAAATATGTAATTCCCGTATCTTCAGCTTTATTACGTCTGTTTGTAGCTCTACTTCAATGTTCCATATTATTACTTCCCTCGTGGCAAACAACCAAAATGGTGGAGTGGTATAAATTCACACTTAATACCTTTAAATTATGTATTCACTTGCTTTGTACATCTGGGGTTCTCATATATCATTGTTCCGTCTACCTTTTAACAAGGCGCTTTTTCTGGACAAAACTTCATTTTTGATTCACCTCTCCACGCATTTAAATATCGCCGTGCTGTTTTGGGATGATGAAGAAACATGTATACCAGATGCAGTGTGCTTTCTCACTTCAACACGTTCTTGCCGACACTTCTTTCCTCCCGGCTCTTTGACTTGGTCGTTGACAGTTCTTCGGATATTCTAAGTAGCTTCTTCTCCAACACGTTCTCGCCGACACTTACTGCTTTTCTCCCGGCTTGTACACTTAGCCATTGACAGTTCTTCAGGTGTTCCAGGTAGTCTCTACCCAAACACGTTCTCGCCGACAATTACTCCTTTTCTCCCGGCTCGTTCACTTGGTCCTTGACAGTTCTTCACATGTTCTAGGTAGCCTCTTCCCCAACACGTTCTCACCAACATTTATTCCTTTTCTTCCGGCTTGTTTACTTAGCCGTTGACAGTTATTCACGTGTTCTAAGTAGTCTCTACCCCAACACGATCTCGGCCACGAACTTGACTTGTTCCTTTGTTGCCAATGTATCGAATACTAATTTGCACCTTTTTTACAAATATGCGTAAAAACTTATTTCCTTCCGTAGCACGGTCTAGTTTGTGTCTTTGTTACAACACAACCTTGCGTCGCTTCTCAATGTTCAACAAAACCAGTGTTTGCAGGCTGACACTACTTGTCGATTCTGAGACAGCTAACTTTACACATTTACGCCACCGAGGTTCACCGATTCATTCGAACTATACAACTGACCTGATTCAACACTCCGATACACACTGGTCCACTTGCCACACAAGAAAGTTTCTGAAAACAGAGATCTTCACAATCGGAGGAATGGAAAAATAGATTCTTGTATATTTGCTGTAATGGAAGGATATGGAGCACATAATAATAAGGCTCGCACTTCTGGTCTCAGCGTGGTGGCAGCTTGTCTGTCTCACGTTCTAGAGGTCCCAAGTTGGAATCTCGGTCCGAGTGAGTTACCTGGATGAGGTTTTTGCGGGGTTTTCTGTAAGACAAATGTGGGGTAACCCGAAACTCAATGGACCCTGGGCTCATTTGGGCATCATTTCCACCCATTCCATTCATCGTCCGATATGACTTAACAATGGAGGATGTAAAATAAAAAAAAGTAACTCAGCTATTGAATCTTCTTGTATGTTGATCTTTCGCTCCTCTCGCAGCAAACAGAAACGCTAAAATTGGATAACACACTTAATTCCTTTACGGTAGAAATTCAGTGTCGCCATAAAATTACTAACTTTGGAATTTGTTTTGAGATTTCCTGTCATTAGCTCTATCAGTTTTCTTTGAGAATGGTAGGAAGAAAAATAAATGGATATACATGACCATATACTTAAAACATCACAAAACACTGCACTCATATACTTTGCTGTCACCTATCAATAGTGAGTGAGTGAGTGAGTGAGTGGTGTTTAAGGGCCCGTCGACAACAAGGTCATTTGGGCCCCAAGTCAACACTTAAAACCTTAAAACTATAAAAATTCAGTTAAAAAGGTAAAATACAATTAAAACACTCAACTATTACAAGCACATTAAAACTCATCCCAGTACTAAAAATTTAAAAACTCTAAAATTAATATATATAAAACATAAGTCAGACTTGTTTGTTAAAACCTATTTCTGGAACAAACCGCAGTGCCTTAACTACGGCCACTGGGTCATCCACTAAAATACTGCACAAGTTAGCTCCCAAGCCCAAAGACTGGCGAATGCTGGCGTACTGCGGGCAATCGATTAATATATGCCGCACAGTGAGGCGTACGTCACACGGAGCACACACAGGGGCCGGTTCCCCTCTTACCAAATGGCCATGAGTAGCTCGTGTGTGCCCAATTCTCAGCCGGGTGAGCATCACCTCGGCTCACCGGTTATCCCTGCAGGACGTTGGCCAGGGTTGTACGCTCTCCTTTATCGCCCGGAGTTGTGTGCCCTCCAAAGCTGTCCAGGATTGCTGCCAAGCAGATAGCAGTTGGCGACGGAAAAAACGTTGCACATCCTGGTACGGCACCGTAGTTGTTAAACTCCGGGGCAAACGGCAAGCGGACTTAGCAGCCGCGTCCGCCTCCTCAGTCCCGGAAATCCCAACATAGCCTGGGGTCCAAGTAAAAACAAAATTGTATCCCCGACCGAGCGTTTGCGAGATCTGGGTCTGTATTTTTAAAACCAGTGTGTGAGTGGCAGTGTGCTGTTGCAAGGCCTGAAGAGCACTTAGACAGTCAGTGCAAACAATAAAAGAGCCAGGGGCTAACTTGCAAATAAAAAGGAGCAAATAAAAGATGGCATACAGCTCTGCAGAGAAAACTGAAGTGGAGTCCAGAAGTCGAAATTTATGAGCCTCACCGTTAATGAAGAATGCGCAACCCGTAGCGTTACCTAACTGGGAACCGTCTGTAAAGACCGGAACGTAGTTAGGGTAACGGCCCAGTAATTCGGCAAAAAGTTGTTGGAGCACCGAATGTGGAGTAGCGAGTCTAGGGTTGTTTGAAAGAGTTAGATCGAACCGCGCACGATTGAGCTGCCATGCAGGATAAGGGCAGATGGACGACCTCTCCAAGCGAGGCATTCGGAGGCCATGGGAATGTAGGTGATCCCGACACCTTATTCCCACGGGGCGTGTCCGAGAACCAGGGCGCATATAACGGTGGACTAAATCTGGACACAGAACTGGTTTGAAACAAGGATGATTGTGATAACTTGCCAACTTCGACACGTATGAGCAGAGTAACAGCGAGCGACGAATATGGAGTGGAGGTTCGCCTGAGTCTGCATACAGACAGTCGACTCGACTGGTGCGGAAAGCTCCTGTGGCAAGGCGGATGCCAGTATGATGCACGGTGTCTAAAAGGCGAAGTTTAGAGGCGGTCGCTGCGCCATAAATAAAACTGCCATAGTCCAGCTTGGACCGAACCAGAGAGCGGTACAGCCTCAACATTACAGTGCGATCGCCCCCCCCCCCCAAGATGCTCCAGATAATACCTTCAGCACCCGAAGAGAACGATCGCAAGAGGCTCGAAGGTGTCGAATGTGGTGCTCCCAATTTAGTTGTCGGTCCAAGTAGAGGCCCAAGAACTTCAGGTTCGAGACAAATGGCAGGGGTGTGCCGTTCAGATAAAGATCAGGAGGCGGGTGAATACCTCGTAGGCGGTGAAAGTGGATACACTGCGTCTTCGCAGCTGAAAAACGGAAGCCGGTTTGAAGCGCCCAAGCTGCTAGCTGGGTAATGGTCAGCTGCAGTTGGCGCTCAATGTGATCTATGTTGGCAGACCTATAATAGATAGCGAAGTCGTCAACATAGAGGGATGATGGAATTCCACTTCGAACGGCACTAGTGATGCCGTTAATCGCTACGGCAAAAAGGGTGACGCTCAAAATCGACCCTTGAGGTACACCGTTCTCCTGTATCCGCTCCTGGGATATCGTTTGTCCTATGCGCACACGAAAACGGCGAAGTTTTGAAAAATTGCATAAAAACTCGGGTAGATGACAACGCATACCGTAATTATGAAGGTTACGGAGTATGCCGTACCGCCAGGTGGTGTCATAGGCCTTCTCCAGAGTGAGGAACGCACCCACGGCGTGCTGTTTCAGTAGAAACGCATCGGAAATATACCCCTCAAGGCGTGTTAGACTGTCGACACTTGAGCGATGGCGACGAAAACCGCATTGCAAGTTGGACAGATGGTTATGTTTTTCTAGCCACCAATTTAACCGAGCGTTTATCAATTGCTCGAAGGCCTTACAGAGGACACTCGTCAGGCAAATGGGGCGGTAGCTAGATGGAAGTGTGCGGTCCTTTCCGGGTCGAGGGATGGGGATGACAATACCCTCTCGCCAGGAGGACGGGAAAACCCGCTCATGCCAAATGCGGTTATAGATGTTTAATAGGAAACATAGCGCCTCAGATGGAAGATGTAGTAGCATCTGACGGTGTACGTCATCGGGACCTGGAGAAGAATCCTTTGCTAACGCTAGAGAATGGGCGAGCTCGGCAGCGGTAAAGGGTTGGTTGTACAGCTCGGTGCAGTCACTATTAAAATTCAGTGGTACCCGCTCCGCCTTTTCCTTGATAGGCAGGAAGAGAGCGTCATAGCGGGCAGTTTGGCTCGTGGCAGCAAAAGAGGTAGCTAGGGCTTCAGCTATGTCCTGCTCGGTGGTGCACATGGAACCGTTGATGGCGAGGCCGGGAATTACCGTCCGGCGATACTTGCCATACATCCGCCGAACAGCTGACCATACTTGTTGGGTAGAGCTGCGCCGGGAAAGCGAAGACACATAGGCTTCCCAAGATTTACGCTTTGCGTTGCGCAGTATAAAACGTGCCCTAGCGCGAGAACGTTTGAAGGCGACGAAGTTCCCTTCCGTCGGGTGCCGCTGAAAAATGCGCAAAGCACGTTTGCGTGCTTTGACAGCCAAACTGCATTCCTCGGACCACCACGGTACAGGGATATGACGTGGTGTAGGTGAACCTCGAGGAATGTTGGATTCTGCTGCGAGCAGGATCGAGCAAGTAAAGTATTCGACCATTTCATCGATGGTGTCGAAACTATCGTCGATGAGGTGTATGAGGAATTGGAATTTTCCCCAGTTAGCTTTGGAAATAATCCAGCGAGGATGTCGAGAAGGTACACATTGGCGGCCAGAAAAATGAATGTTAACGGGGTAATGATCACTGCCAAAGAGGTCGGAAAGTACTGACCACTCAAGTAGTGGTACTAATGACGGACTGCAGAAAGAAAGGTCTAGTACGGAATATGTACCATAAGCGGATGATAGGAATGTCGGGTCACCAGTATTTAGCAGAAGCAGGTCAGACTTATCGAAGACGTCTACGAGGAGGCATCCACGGGCGTCATCAGTGTCTGATCCCCAGAGCGTGTGCTTGGCATTCAAATCTCCCACAAGGAGTAGTGGTGAGGGGAGCTGAGCCAATAGAGCTTGAAGATCTCGCTCTGGAACTATACTGAGCGGCGGCAGGTACATGTTGCAGATGGTAAAACTGATGCTCTCCAGCTGTATCCGAACGGCCACAGCTTGAAATGGTGTAGTGAGAGGAACGTTGGCGGCTGAGATGTTAGGCGCCACTAAGGTAGCAACGCCACCGCTTGCACGCATACCTGCAAGAGAGTCGCTTCTAAATGCAGAGAAAGAGTGAAGGTGTAACGAGTGATTGGGATGTAAGTGGGTTTCCTGGAGACAAATAATTGATGGTAACCGTTGAGAAACTAAATGTTGTAGGTCTTGAGCACTAGCTCGAAAGCCATTGACATTCCACTGGATTATTTCCATAAAGAGTTTTTAATGGGCCGTTTTAACCTTTTTCTTGACCTTGGCTGACTTGGGCCCTACGATTCGAAAATCGTTAGCCTCCTGTGACTCCGCTGATGATCGGGAGTCAGAACTCCTACGGCTCGTCGAACGAGATCGGGATCTCATAGAAGGCGAGCGACTTCGCGATCTATGTGTTGGCCGGGATCGGTTTTTCACATTTACTACGGATTGGTTGTCACCCGCTGATGGCTTGGTTGCTGGAGTCTGTACGGTTGAAGCGGAGGTAGTGCTGGTGGATATACAAGCAGTCTGAGACGTGGGTTTAACGGCTAGAAAGTCAGTCTGCGTGGATGCGTGGGCGACAGGGACGTGTTGAACAGCAACAGTGGTATTAGGAGTACGGCGAGCTGCTGATGCATACCCAGTAATAGTGGTAGCAGGCTTTAGTTGTTCAAAGCACCGTCGTGCCTCTGGAAAAGTCAGGCGTTCCTTTACACGTAGCTCCTGTATGCTTTTTTCGTCCATGAATCTTGGGCACTGTCGCGAGCTGGAGGGATGACTACCGCCACAGTTCACGCAACAAGGTGTTCGACTGCAGTTAGGATCGTCGTGTTTCGGTAGGCCACATTGCTCACAAAGAGCAGGATTGGTACATGTGACCTTAGTATGTCCGAACCGCTGACATTGGAAGCAGCGCATGGGGTTCGGGACATACTGGCGGACGCTAGCACGTTCATAGCCGCAATATATGTATTCGGGTAACTTCGTCCCAGCAAAAGTTAGAAATTCCGTACGTAGTGGGTACTCCTTGCCATCTTGTTTCCGTGTTAAGCGGTACGCCTGACAAACAAGTTGATCAGAGAGGCAACTTACTATTTCTTCGTTCGCTAGACCATCTAGGCTGGAGGTGGTGACTACTCCTCTGCAGGTGTTAAGAGTTTTGTGTGGGGCTACCCGGATCGGGTAGGAGCCCAACAAAGTCGCCTTTTGCAGTTTTTTAGATTGCTCTGCAGTTGTGGTCTCTAATAGTAGGTTGCCGTCTCTGAGACGCGTAGCGTTTTTGACAGGGCCACTGATTTTGTCTATTTCACGCTTTATGTAGAATGGGCTAATATCCTTAAACGTTTTTCCATCGCATGCCAAGGTCATCAATAAATAAGGGTCAATGAAGGAGGTTTTGCGCGGAGACATGATGATAGAGACCCCCATCCGGAACCGTCGGCATCAGCCTGCCATCCGGGGGTTAAAAAAGAAAGACACCGAATCTTCACGGTCTGTGCCGTCATGGGGACACCACCCATGACCGATCTCATTTGTACCTCAGAAAAGCTACCCTTCAATATCCACTGCTTGTCCGTATGGGTAAACCGTTCTCCACACACACCCCGGCTTTATGCCCCTACCACAGGAATAATCGCCTGTGGCTCCCCACTTTAGGCCGCGCTGCGCATAAAGGGCACACGCGGATTCAGGGGACTTGTGGTTGATTACACCGGGGTTCCGTCAGCGGTAACACGTCCGGTCCGTGATACTAACCCAACGGCAAACACGGCCGTCGGGAGATTACCACAGACCGGGCCCTCAAGGAGCTATGTGGGTGTACTTGATGGTGTGGACGGGCTCCGCACCTAAGGCTACACATAGGGGCAGTGCGAAGGGTCCCCTCAACCTTCACTTTTGAGACCTCTGGAGAGCACACATGTCGGAAGCCGCGCTGAAAACCGTGGGACAGAACCACGGAGATAGGAGAGATCCCTGCTGGTGAGACAGGAGTTATAAACCTAGGACCTTAAGTGCTAATAATTATAATAAAAAACTAGAAGGGGAAGAAGGTGATGCATACTGATCAGCAGTAGCAGAGCGTGGCACAGTTGATGGAGGTGAAGGGGATGAAATGAGGGTGAGTGGCTAGGGACCCCGGGTTCGCCAATCCCGTACCTACCGTAGTAGGTCCCTGGGGAAGAATACCAGAGCCTCTTCTGCCAGTTTTCGGGGTTAAAGATGGGCACCTATCAATAGTTAGTGAAGGAAGCTTTCATTACTGCTTTCCCTGAGGAAGCAGTACTGAGAGGTTCTCATATTCCACTATTGCTCCTTTGAGCAAGATATAGAGATATGAAAGGAGAGAATTTGGTCAGACTGAGGAATTCTATATACATAGCTGTGTCAATGATATCTTAGAAATAATTTGCTTCAGTATTTTGTAAATTTTGTTACATGAACCACAAAACAGTAAGAACCTGAAAGTACATTTGCTCTTGCATACTCAGGATGTACTGAACTGGATTGCTCTACCACTAAGGGAGTTAAAGCGGAAACAATCATGAAGTGCTTCAAAACAACGAGATGATGAACAGGATGCTCTATCACTCACTGAAGCTGAAGAAAATGCAGACAAAGTGCTGACATAATTATAATGTGGAACATTTCATGTAGTCTGAAGTGCTGCATTAGAAATGATTAACTCATGTAAACCAAAGTAACTTTAACTTTGCCAACAGATACAATAGATATCCCTAATGCAGATGACAAGAAACAGAATGAAGATGTGCAGAACTAAGATAAAAGAAAAAGCAAACACATCCCTAAATAAAATCATAGATTGACATTGTACACAAGTTTTCCAAATTTGTTAAAACTATTTTAAAGTGCACACAAATATCATAGAGAAAAAGAAATGTGACCAGTAGTTTCAAACACACTTTCCTCCAAGTAGCCAAAACAGCAAGTGACATATAAGGCAATCAAAGATAGCAATAAGAACACAAGAACTGCATAATGTAAGTTACAACATATGTTCTTATATGACGTTACTGCTAGTATGATATTGTAGTACTTCATAGCACAAAATACCTGCAAATAAGTGAACATCTACAGCACAGCAGTTGGAGTACATCGTGTTGTATATACATAATTACAAATATAATCTGTTTATTTTGTGGAAAGAAACATGTTCAATATGGAAATTTGTTTTGTCTCATATGATATTGCTTAGAGCAAGTTCTACAGTATATCTATTTGTATTAGTTCAAGATCTCCATGACACATGTACTAAAACATAAATGCTAGAGTAAACATAAGGCTTATAATTGAAAAGAGTCAAGTCTTACCTTGAACATTTTATTGGAGGAAGGACCGCATCCTGCAACAAAATAATTCAAATTATAATAAAATGATAATTATAAATTTAAAAAATTTACTTACCATCCTTGGATTTTAAACATTTTCAATTTTTTTTTTAAAGAAGTTGGTGTCACTTTAGTTCCTCAAAATAAATATAGTATTAAAAATTTATTACAATTTTCTAAAGAAGATAAATTTCCTAATAATAAAAAATTTTGTATTTGTCAATTTAATTGTTTGGATTGTCATGAGGTTTATATTGGAAAGACGAAATGTAGTTTGGAAACCAGAAAGAAAGAACATTTTCGTAATATTAAATATAAACAAATTGATAAATCAGCCATAGCAGATCATTTTTGTTCATTTAACCATGAAATAAATCCAGAAGTTAAATTATTAATACAATTAAATGTTCTCATAGATTTAATAATGTGGGAAGAAATATTTAATTTAAAAAATAAAAGTTGTGTAATGAATTTTGACATACCGGCAATTGATTCTGTTTTTAGGTTTGTTTCGTCTTCAGATTTTGGTAACACAAAAAAACATGGTGACCTTGACAACAAACTATGTTGACTGAAGATGTGGGAAAATGTTCATGAAATTTATTTTAAATAGAAGAAAGTATTAACATCAACTTCTTAAGATAAGTGGACATTAATTAACGAATATACTTTATTGGTGTAAGAATAATTCAAATTTACAGCTTTCACACAAATATCTAGTGTTAACTGTCCTGCTAAGATATTTACAAGATATGTAGAGACAATAATTGATATTTTATCTTGCAATGATGTGTACAAAACCCAAGAAGTGAAGAAAGCATTTGTTTAGTTTAGAGAACACAGAACTGGAAACAGAAATATTTAATAAATCAAAATATATGATTAAAATGATCAAGAACTTACAAATATTAAGACAGGAACATAAGAAGAAAAAAAAGGTTGACATATTAGATTAATTTATACCAATAACACATTTGGTCATGACATCTGTGATGTAGCTGATAGATTCCTCACTACAACTTGTACCTAGGTTAATGACAATAAAGCAGTAAATGCAAATTGCTTTCTGGATACAGGTCTTCTCAAAAACGCAATCTTATCTGAACATACTCAAACATAGATACTGTATTGTATTTAAAATGTAAAAACATGGAAAAACTCTTAAGTATAAAATTCCACATTGCCATTCTTTTTATAAACGTGTATGAAATGATATCCAAGGTATGTATTAATGAGTCAAACGCCAGGAGCTGATAGCTATAAGAGTTAGCTGATAAGTCCTGGGCATATGTGCAAATGTTTATGTCCGGGTCGACTGTTGTCTTTGAATCAGTGTCTTCAGTTTACTCTTTATTTAAGCACAAAAGATTGTAATATTCTACAATAGTACACAATATATTAACATTATTACAAAACATTGCTCAGTCTAACTCAGCAGGTTTCTACATAACTTACCTTAGTATTATTATCAATTGATGAAGTTTGTGTTTCCAGCCACCAAGGTTCATCTTTAATATCTATTTTACTATCATTTTCATGATCACTGTTGTATTTCTTATCAGGCATTACAGGATCCTCTAGAAGAAATTCTCCCTCATTCTGTGAACCAATATCTGAAAATAAAGTCTGTTCTTCAATTTCTGATTTCCCATTTATGTTGCAGCTGTTGCTCCATGTAGCAGTTTCGCTCTTCATCTGTTTGACAAGATCTTTGATAAAAGGAGTCTCTGATTTAATTTCTGTTTTGAAGGTCAGACCACAATCAGTGACATCATCAACAATTGTGTTTGTTGTAACAACTTTGTGAGTGAACTCCCTCTCATTCTGTGAGGCTGTGTCGCCTTCAAGAGGATACTCTTCTTTGATTTCTACTTTCTCATCCATTTCAAATAGCTGTTGAATTTGATGTTGCTGTCAAATTCTATCAATAATTGTTCAAACCACATTAAATACACTGTTCTCTTATCATACAACTTCTTGAACAATTGAACCAGACTTAAGAAACTCAAAGACATGTGAAGATCTCAAGCTACAGACAGTTGTCTGTTTATGTTAATGCTATTATCACTCCAGCCAGCTTACTGAGATACTGTACCAACATTAAACCTCCTAATCTGTTTAAAATGTCATGGATAAATATCCCAGCAATCCCAGGGATTAGATATAAATAAAACAAACTGCAATGTGGCAATTACTAATATCACAGTTTGCATTCTGTAACTGTTGTTCTAAGGTTTGCTGTGATATTTAAATTAAGCAAGGAGGTTTAGTACTGCACGCCATAACCAGTTCTATAATAAAACATCCATGGAGGGGCACAAATCATACAGTTTGGCAAATAGTGTCACACAACTTTTTAATTTAACACTACAAGAACTAAGGATGCAAAGGAAAGACTGAAACCTGTAAGTGATATAATGTTAAAGATCAACTCAATAGTTTGAGGGTATATCAAATATAAACAGGAACTTTGATGAAACGCTGCTGTTGCTAATAAATTTGAGGAGAAATTTGGACAGTATGTTGGTGGGGTATCTCCAGAGCGGCTATTACGCGCACACGCACTGCGGAGAATGGGGCATCATCAGTACGCCATGAGTAAGCAAGAAGTGCACACGTCTGTTGCACAATGCATCATCATCAGATCTCTAGCACAAAGGGGCACCAAACCTTCGGAAAATTTGAGACAGCACCGCGCACAGTTTGGGGAAGAAAGACTTTTGAAGACTGGAGCATATGAGTGAGTTAAAGATTTTGTGGTGGGAAGAGAAGCTGTAGAAAATGAACCTCATAGGAGGAGATCGGGCACAAGCATTACTGCAGACAACATTGTTCCCATTAGTGACATTATTGAAGATCTTTTTTTTTTTTAATTAGGACAAGTTATGGAAGTATTCAATCATCCGAGATGTGCTCCATTATAGAAATTAACTCCAGTATTATTATTTGGTTGTTGACAGAATAAATTTTAAAAAGTAATTTTCATTTAAATTTGATCTACCCTTGTACTAAGTTGAGATTCAGTTAATGACATTATCTGACAAAAGTTGGGTGACTGATTGACACTGTAAAGTGTAAGAAACTCACATTGTCATTAGAATTTTTATCCAAACGCTGACTTACAATCACTTTTACTATTCGCAAATACACACAACGAGCACATTAATCAAATGTTCCGTTATAATTCACTAACCTGTACCGATGGAACTTCTACACATTCACTACTGACAGACCAATACCCAATACTAACAACACAACTGCTACAGTCAACTGATTCTTAACAACTCTGATACTCACTGCTACAATCATAACTAGCAACTCAACTGAACCTGACTTTACACTGCGTTTACAACCTTCCATTCACAAATTAAATGTTCTAGAAAATAAAATTACTCGAACTCAAGTAAAATCATCTAGATCTTACGAAATCAAATGGTATCACAACAATACAAAATACAGAAAGATAAAACCTACTTCATCATCAGTGACTGTGCTCAAATATTTCATTTTTCCCTTCTTCCATGACAACTTTTAAGATAGTGGAATGGGTTGACTAGTATTTGCCATCACCATGACACCAGGGATGTAAATATTCTAACAATGGCTCTTTGCTCAGGAGTTAATACAATTCTCAATATTGTTTCTATGCAGCTCTTGATGGAGAGAGATGTGATAGGAATGGAATCTTTGGTGATGGAGAATGCAAAGTACACTTGCCTGACTCATTCCACTCCCACGTGTGATTGTGTGGCAACTTATTTGTGAATCTACTCTAACAACAGCCAAAACATTCATTTCTCCTACATCTCCAGTCTCCTGTTTCTTTCTCTTATGTTTTCCTGGTGTTACACAAGCACTTTCATGTAAGTGTTTGAAGAGGTTGATAAATAAATGCAGAGATTGTTGACGTATATTGGGACATAAGCCTTAAGGCTGGACCTCATTCAGAGCTTAACAGACATCCCTTTTGTAATGAAAAAAAAAAAGAAAAACACCATACAAGAACAAACTACATTCTTCTACTCTCTCCATACCCCATGGGCATGTCACCTTTTTCTGCATTGGTAAATCCTATCTTCATTCACAACCTACTACTTGAACTATCACTGACTAGAATGTGGCAATGTACAAATGAACTGCAAACATCTGTAAACAAACCATAACAAAATCGTATCTAGCAAATAAGCAGGCTGAATGGAACACATAATTGTCGCTGTGTAAAAGGTACAAAATAGATATCTCGTGAGCTAAGTGTTATTAAATTCTATTTATAGGCTAAAACTATGAGCCCCTGACTACCAAACACTGTGAAAACTGCACACCAATAACAGTGTCCATTCCAGAAATATTAGACGTGCAAGCTTTAGATGATTCAGCCTTTATTTTACCGGAGCATAAAGACTTAGCCGTATATGATTCATGTACATTTGCCAGGAATATTAAAAAAAAAAAAAAAAATGAAGTATACATGAGGCTAAACAATATTCTCCTATCATCCTAGTTCGGTTTTAGTTATACATCATCCGGAGTGGCCACAGACCCGGAGAAGACACATGCTGTGGGAGATTGGACTCGCCCAGAGGATAAGAAAGAGTTGCGTAGTTTTCTGGGGCTCTGCAGTTATTACCACCGGTTCATACAGGGGTTCTCGAACATCGCCAACCCCTCATCCGCCTAACAGAGTAACACCAGCCTTATGTTTGGACGGAGGACGCCAAAGACGCTTTCCAGCACCTGAAAATGACCCTGTGCAGAGCTCCAATTTTGGGTTTCCCACAACCAGGTGGCGCCTTCAATGTGGACTCCGATGCCAGCGACCATTGCATTGGAGGTGTCCTATCACAGATCCAGGACGGCCATGAGCGGGTGATAGCCTACTACAGCAAGACCCTATCCAAGACAGAGAAGAACCACTGCGTCACCCGACGAGAATTATTGGCGGTAGTAAAGACCTTGGAGCACTTCCACAAGTACCTGCACGGTAGGCCATTCCACCTGAGGACTGACCATTCTGCCCTAACCTGGCTATTGAGCTTTAAGAACCTGGAAGGCCAGACAGCACTTTGGATTCAGAGGCTGCAGGAGTAAGACTTCACCTCGGTACATCAAAGAGGGAAGAGCCACGGTAATGCAGACGCTATGTCCCGAAGACCCTGACCAGATGTGCGGCCAGTGCACAAGAGTGGAAGAGAAGGAGCGTGGCGCAGCAGTCCGAATAGTCACGGCAGTGCCTGCGGATGCCTGGGATAGCGCTGGCCTGAGGAGGGAGCAGCTGGCAGATGCAGACTTGGGGTCACTCTTGAGGGAAGTGGAGGCAGGGACAAGACCAACCTTGGGGGATATCGCACCAAGGAGCGCCACCTACAAGTCGCACTGGGCCCAATTGGGACTCGTTGAAGATCAGAGAGGGAATGCTGTTCCGGGTATAGGAATCACCCGATGGGAAGATGCAGAGAGAACAGTTAGTACTTCCCCGGAGTAAGGTCCCGGAAGTCTTGGAGGAAGTTCTCGCCGGTACTTCAGGAGGACACCTGGGAGCAAATCCGACGATTGGCAAACTACGACAGCGCTACTACAGGGCTGAGGCTCCGAGCAGATGCTGAGAGATGGTGCTGTCAGTGTCACGTGTGCGCAGCGAGTCGCGGCCCCCAGACTAGGAGCCGGGGTCGCATGCAGCAGTAAAACGTCGGAGCACCATTCGAACGGATCGCCGTTGACATTGCAAGATCGTTCCCCGTATCTGACCGAGGCAACAGGTAACTGATGGTGGTCGTGGACTACTTCACTAAGTGGCCGGAGGTGTATGCCATCCCGAACCAAGAGGCAAAGACAATCACAGACTGCCTCGTGAAGAAAGTGTTCTGCCGATTTGGGGTGCCGTTGGAGCTCCTCAGCGACCAGGGTGCCCATTTTGAGTCCAAACTGATGAAGGAGGCACTAGAAAGGCTTGGGCTTAATAAGACCCGCACAACACCTCTACCTCCCCAGTCGGATGGCATGGTCGAAAGGTACATCAAGACCTTAGAGGAACGTCTGAGGAAGGTCGTGGCCAGCCATCAGCAAGACTGGGACGTCAAAGTACCACTGTTCTTGCTGGCCTACAGCTCGTCTACATACAACAGAACTGGGATGACGCCAGCCAGCTTAATGTTCGGCCAAGAGTTACTCCTCTGTTGTGACCTGGCTTTTGGAAGCTCTCCGGAGGCGAAACAGCCAGCGTCCGAGTATGTGAAGAACCTGGTGGACCACCTCCACGAGATGCACGAGATGGCTCGCCAGAACATCCAGAAGGCGAGCGACCACATGAACACCGATACGACAGGCAAGCCAACAACCAAGGGTTTCAGCAAGGTCACCTGGTCTGGTTGTGCCACCCTACCCGGACCAAGGGATGCTGCCCAAAGCTTCAGCATCCATGGCAAGGACCGTACCTGGTGGTGAAAAGGATTAACGACGTGCTCCACTGCATCCAGAAGGTGCCCTGGGGAAAGATGTTGGTGGTACACCTGCATCGCCTGGCCCGCTACGATGGTGCTGTTCGGCACAACCAGCTTTAAGGAGGGGGCAGTGTTACCCAATTATCGGAAGGCGTGACCAACTGGAGGCTGGGTGAGGGCCGGGAGGCATTCGACCACACCCACCCATTTTTCTTATAGTGCTAATGAAGGGATGGTTGGAAAAACATCACTGGCCGTCTCTTTCCTCTCCCCCTGCAGTCGGGAAACTTTGGGGTTATTCACTGAAACGCGAGACTTCCAGAAACAGCGATATTCCTATAAAAAGCGGCTGCAGTTGGCGAGTCAGTTCAGTTCTGGGCGAGCAGCCATGAGGAGCGTAAAGGGAGTGAATGGACTGGAAGATGGTGTACGTGTATCAGAGGAGTTGTACGTAACTGTGAGCGTGCAATGGACCTGTGACAGACGAACTGTTGAATTGCAATTGTGTGCGCTTAGTAATTCTATGTAATCGGCAAGTGTTTCAACTGCAATTAGCAGTTGTCCCTTAGTTTCTATTCTCTGCAAGTAAACTTATAATCAGACACAATATGGTGATAAAGGTTTAGATCTCTCAATGGGTACTATGCTGAATTACCACACCAACATGAATGTCTAACAAACACTCACTAATTTAGGTGTACATTCTGTGTAAAATATACAAACTTCAGTTGCAAGAGATTTTACTGTGGATCACATTGTCCTAAAAGATCAAGTTCAACACTAAAGGTGATCTTAAGGTTGAAGCACTCAGTTTGTCACAGAGGACATTGTTGACAATAGAAATGTAAGAAACAAGGACAGTCATTTTACAAATTCACATCACACATCTGGTCCCTAAGAAGAAAGAATAGTGAAACTTCAAACATGTGATGCAATAAATTTTGGAATTCTGGAAGTTCATCAATGTCCATGTATAAGAAAACAGCTTCAACTGATGTCTATTAGCTTATTACTCTTTGATTTACAGCAGATGACATGAACATATGTAGCCAACCTCTGAAAGAAAACTCCACATACCAACAAAGGAACTGTTTGGTACATAAAATATGAAACTAATTAGCTGCAGTAATGTTGGAAATGTCCTGAGAATGCCTGCTTGTGTGTAAACAAACGTTGTTGGATTGATTCATAGACATTACTCAGATGAATACTATTGCATATAAGCAGCTATATGATGTAATACTGGAGTGTTATGTAACAGAACATCAGACAATATCTGATTTCCAAGTTATTCTCATAAGATGTGCATGATTTTCATAGTAAAGGCAGAATTGGCAAAATTGGCTAAGGTCCTCAAATTGACAGAAGTAAATTAGGCCAACTATGGTTGTCAATGATATATTTGGATACAAATGAGATGCGGTGAATTACATGCTTTAATAACAACAGGGCTATAGCAGGCTCTCCAACTTAACTGCAATGTAAGTAGGTGAGTAGAACTCTGTCTTACTTTTGTTCCAGACCAGTTGTATACAGTACAACACAAGAAAGTTAATGCACGATATGAATATGCTTACATCATTTTGGAAGGAAGTTTTAAGGCAATTTGAAACTAAACTTTCTGGTATGAGGATTCTAAGTAGAGAGGTCGTTCATTTGCTTGTAAATGAAATCAGAGAGGCCATACCAATTTTGATCATAAAAGATACATAAAGGGCTGTGTGCTTACGGAGCTGAATTTACACATTATCAGCAAAAGGTTAGAATGGTTATCTTCTCAAAAATCTGTTAGTCACCTCTCACAAGAAACTGACATGTCAAAAGATTCAGCACAGAAAGCAACATAACTTTTAAAATTCAAAATATATAAGGTTACTTTTGTCTAGGTGTCACCAATCAGGAAAATTTCTATAACTAAAATTTGAGAACTGTTAATGCTAGAACAGCTGACCTATGATTAATACTGTTCATGATAAAGGATAGTTTCATTTACGTGGTTATACATCACCATAACACAACCGATATTATGTATTATCTCTCTTCTATGATAAAGAAGAATTGGGGTATGCTGTGCTGTAAATGGGTATAGAATAACTGATCCTATTTTTATGAGTGTACCATGTACACAGGAAGACCCAGAAATAATATAAGTAAATGAATAACTGTTTGTTGTTGACAGTCAAACATATGACATGTTGAATGTACCTGAAGTTTACTTAGGATGGGACCTGAGGAGCAAACAAAGAAACAAACAAAAGACACACATATGATGTGAGTGTGTGAGTGATGTGGATGAATCTGAATAAAGATGTGAATGATTAATTGGAACTTGCTTATACATTACATTTAAATACTAAATTTGGCAAATTTCAAGATCCATAAAGTGTCTTGTTCAAATATATTTTATAACTAATACACATTTCCTAATTACATTTACTTAATAAACTACTAATATATGTACAAAAAATGTAAATACAACATAGGTACAAAATAAAATGCAAGATAATGTTAAACCCTACCATGATCTTGCATGTAAACAAAATAAATTCTTCATATATGATATATATTTGTTATATTTAAGCAAATTATTTATATAATGTCAAACAGTGCATTTCGACTTTGCATCATCTTCTGAAATGTTTTTCTATAAAGCTAAGAATGCCTTTGTTGAAGTTAGTTATAGCTTAAAACAAGATTGGAAAGATAGAGTCAGACTGAAAAATTCAATGCCATAGCTTGGATTTGAACCATGAATCTTCTGGTCGCCATCCAGCCGCTCTAAACCATTGGCCTACTATGTCCAAAATGCCGACATGACATTAAATTCTCCAACTGACTTGTATGCATGAGAATTCTTAGTGGTCTACCAGGAAACATACGAGTCAGTTAGAGAATTTAATGTCATGCTGGCCACAGTAGCTCAATTGTTTAGATTCGTGGTTCAAATAACGGCTATGGCATTGAATTTTTCAGTCTGACTAAGAACAATTAATTTCCAAAAATAAGATTGTATAGAAATGTACATTCACTTTTATTTTTACTTGTGACATCATTTCTCCATGCCTCAAGCATAGTTTAACATTTACAATAAATTAATTTTAAATTCACTTATAATTCATTATTTAAACTACTCTTTTAAGTTTTATCTTCTCTATTATTATACACTGCCAGTATCCTTACACATTACAGTATTGCTAATTTATAACAAGAAAATGTGTTGGCAACATCTCTATATTTTGGCACTTTCAACACTCCGCAGTTGGCAACAGTTAGTTTGCGTCATTCCATACCAAAAGTCTACGCCGTCTTTCTGCAGTTTAACCGAATTTTTGCTCTATATATTTAGAGTAAAGCAATTACAATTAGCAATATATTGAGAATTTACAAGTATCACATTTAACATGAGCTAGCTACGTCACAGCCTTACTGTTACTATCAGAACCCTAACCACTTTCATATAACCATGGATGAAGTTGCCTCAACTCTCTCCCATATAAACCAGACAAATATTACTGGTAGTGAACCGCCGCCCTTCACTGCTCTTTGAATGCGAGTACACGCGAGAATAACCTAACAGACCTACTTGTACCTCTTAAGACATTCGCTATATAACATATGTACTTATAAACCATACAAGATTTTGTATCACTTTGTGATTCTACAGAGCAACAAATAGAAAGTTATTTTTATATCAAATTAGGTTAAAAGAACTGATAGATCATACCTGTGGCTCTTCCTTATTTCCTGTACTGCTGCTTTTGTATTATATTGATTTACTGAGTAATGTTTAACAGTATTTTTAATTCAACTCACCTTAATACTTTGTACATACACAAAAACAACTCGTGGATCTGTACAATTCAAGAGAACGTCTGCTCTAATTGCCTCTACCGCCGCTTGCTGTTCGCTTCTTTTGAGACACAAAGAAATATAAGAATACTTGATACCTATGTACATTAATGTTTTTGTTTGCCTTTTGTTCGGGGATTGGTGAACAATTTACATATTGGACTTAAGGAATTTAAAGGTTTTGCTACTATTTCGAATTCCTGTATACCTGACCTCAGGTTTAACCAGGAATTTAACTTGAATTATAACGTAAGATCATATAAGATTAAACATTGATTAGTAAATAGTTGCGAAATCTCAATAGCCAAAAATAATGGAGAAAGAACTGTTTTTTTTTTTTTTTTTTTTTTTTCAGGGATGTTATATATTAGCACTTTAGGTATAATTTTAATAAAATATTGCTTGCCTTCAGCTCACCTTTTCAACATTTGGCTCGAAAATTTTACGAAGACCAGCGTAATTGTGTGAGAGCAATGACCTCGCAAATAGTGAATCTGAAATCGTAATCCCAGAACTAGAAAAGCTATAATTTCTCTTCAAAATTCAAATGTGGTTGTGATAAAACTTCCGTAAAGACACGATCAGCTGCCAAATTCTTATGAAAATCGTGAAAGAATCTGAGTGAAGACAAACATATCCTTAATGTGTAAAAAGTATGTAAATGTAAAAGTAGTTAAAACGTGAAATGTACAATAACCATAGAATGCATTTTAATAAGTGAGGGAAGAAAGCATTAATTGTAATAGTAATTAAAGTTATTGTCAATAATTCAAACTGTAGCACTTCAAGTCGTATCACATTCAATTAAATACACATTCATGTTTAAATTACTTTCCTCAGATGTCACAATTAGTAGCTGTAGAGCAACTTAGTTAGCAATTCAAAAAGTTGTTGATAATTTCTGTAGAGATAGGGAAAGCCATAATACCACATCTAATTGTAATGTAACTTTAATGTTTTAAAATTTACAGTCTCTTATAACTAAAATAGAAGAACTTGAAGCTTTGTTGAGTAATGAATTAAGGAATATTAATATTTTATGTTGTGCTGAACATTGCCTTAAACAAGTAGAGATGAATAACTATCAGTTACCAGGTATGAAACTTGCAACTTCTTTTTGTAGGGTAATTAAGGAGTGTTTTTTCAAAACTCGATAGATACATAGAATGTGTTTCTGATAAAAACGTTTTTTTTATTTATTAGCAATGCTAATTGGTTAGCACAGCAACTATATTAATCATTCAATTCCTCTTTCTGAAACTGTCTCATTGAATGTGAAAAGAAACAATTACCATAATTTAACTATTGCAAATTTGAGGTTTGGAAATGCAGAGTTTTTTCAAAAACCAATAGATGCCGATTAGCTTTTCTGAATGAGCGAGAAATTAACTCTTGAAATTTACTCATTTTTGTCATTTATTGTTTCTTTTTTTTTTTTTTTGTTTTTATTTATTTCTTTTTTAATTTTACCTTTTCATAATACATAAGGTATTATACAACCATCGTGTTAATGTTTATAAGGATTATTTGATTAGGCATAAACTTACAAACCAAGTACTGCTACATTCACTATAACAATATAATATTGAGGTTTATATATTTAACAATCACATTGAGCACAAAGAAATTTCAAACAATATGAATACGTAAGCTGTAACCTCTATTGGTATCTTCTAGTAAATATTCATAAAATTATTTTGCCCTTTCTGGAATTTCAAAAGATTTAGCTAGATTTTGAACATCCTTTTTCTTTTCTTCGCTCATCCTTTCAGGAGACATAAAATTGTGCCCACGTTTTGGGTCGATATGTGAAATGCGGGAAGAGTTTTTACTCTTCTCCAAGAAAGCAATAAACATGAACATCATCACACTATTCTTGTTAAGACTAGACAAAGAGTCTGAAAATAAATAAATGGTAGAAGGAGCATTATTGGACATCCTTTCTCCCAGTTTCAATAAAAAGTGGTGCAAAGCTGAGGCAACCTGGTTACAGCCTTTAGCAGATTCAGTTTCCAGCCATGTATACCAGAAAAGGTCTTTGTTCTGGGTTTTCGATGGAATCATTATGCATAGATTATACAGCCACACCTGCCTTGCATAGAATACCTAGCCTAACAGAAAGTTTAGACAGTGGTTGATTCTGCTGTATATCAAAACAAATAGTGATTGCCTCAGTGTTTTCCTCTTTCAATAGCTAATGAAACCTTTTTGAGCGCAGCATGTGCAATCTATACATGGCTCTTAGTTCATTTTTCTTCTCCACCTCTGCCTCTGTCTTAATCTGTTGTTGTTGTTTTGAAATGCTAGGCTTTGGCAAGGAAGCCATTAGCCCTCTTGCTCTCCAATATTTCATAGTAGCATAAATGTAACTGTTTTTTAAGTAGACACCAATATTTTGCTTGTAACGGTGGCTACATCATCCACTCACTTCAACCTCCAGGATGTCTGGAGGGCCACACCTGTCTTTGGTTAGTGGGTCCATCAGACCTGGCCGGGAGGAGTTTTAACATCCATCGGCTTTTCCCACAAGCACCAATTGTGGAACATTTGTACGTCATGACAGGCCATCGTAAGAGATGAAATAGCATTTCCTCTATTTCTTCTGCAGTTATACCGCTAATGCTCAGTCCCCAGAGCCTCATTGGTAAATGCAGGTTGCACCACGGGCAGGTTGAGGTTGCGATTTGGATAGGAGAGGCTTTGGAATGCACATCACTATCCCTTGCATCTGAAGAAGATTAGAAGGTATAATTAAAGCTATAGGCTATCCCACGAAACAGTGGATGCCAACATTGTTATAATATGTGCATTATTTCTGGGGAGATTTCTTTTTGTGTCTCAGAAATGTGTAAATTAACTTATATTTTAAAGTATTGACATTTTGTCTATGAATCATTTTTGTTTTCTTGCTGTCTTGCACTCCAGTATTTTGATGTTATGTTGGTATCTTGGCTAAAGAAATTAAATATTATTGGTGCTGTCGTTCGTTAATTCAATAAATCCTGCTATGTCCCTTAGATAATCCACAAAATACTGATTTTCTTTGAATATTTATAATATGATTATAATAATAATTATAATATAATTAATAAATAATGAAGCTTGCTGTGCATGAACACAGAATGAGGAATAAAAGCAAACTTCACAGATCCACAAACAGCCTAGAACTGTACTGGAAAGGATGTTACCCTTCAGATATTAACTTTTAAAATAACCTTCCATGCTGCCTGAAACTTAAGTAACTGTAAAGTTTTCAAGAAAGTTCTAAAGTAATTCTTAAATACATGCTTACTTTATGTGCAATATGGAGGAATTCTTTAATATCTCTTTCAGCATTTAAATTTGTAACACATACAGCTTATGAATGTAACTATGACTTGATACCTTACCTTATTACTGACCTACTGCAATGCACGTCCTGAAGTTAATGCCTCAAATGTTGGCAATGCAAAAAGGTTCAATGTTGCTACATAAAATAAGATTTAAAGAAAATCAAAATTATAGGTACCCACCCATGTACTTGCGGTGGTGGATATATTACTACTCATAATGCATGTACAATAAATGTATGACATGTTAAATGTCCCTGAGCTTTGGTCTTGTGTAACTTGAACAAACACCTCAAAGTGTGATTGACACCAGTAATGGAAGGTAATGTGTCATTTTACACATTACATACATGTAGCCCATGAGCTAAAACAGATGAAATTATACAAAGAAGAGACAAAATAAGGTGAAATAAAAGTTAAAAACATTACTTAAAATATCTTGCTACTGGTTTATGGAGTAGATATCGCTTCGGAAATCTGCAGCTCATTCACCTTCTTTATGAAAGGTTAACTTTGATAGACAAATTACACCGTGAATACGCTATGCCGCGCCATATATAGGATATTGCACTTGCGAAACCTCTTTGGAAGACAAACCAAGAAAGCTATTCCCAATATGCTAACGGTAGAATTACACCATAAATGTGTGATGTGTACAATAATACCAGAGCTTTGCTCATGCTTGGTATACCACGAAAGAACCAACAAACAAAAGCTATCATACCTGTGAAAATACAGGAACCGATATCCGCTAATTCTTGCTCTGCTATTTCTACAACTAGAAACTTATTTTATGGTAAATGCTTGATCTTTGTTTGGAATTGAATTCCGCCCAACATTTTGTGCTATAATAATTGGTATGGCGATTTACTAGGCTGTGAAATGACTTAATTGACATCCGTTATAGTTTAGTCATTATAAAGCATGGTTTGCTAAGCCAATGTAAAAACAGGAAAAGAACCAGGAGCGAGAAAAAAAAGATATGTTGTAAATATTGGCATAGTTTATGGAATATGGATTAATAAGCGCTGCCATTGAGATGTTTAATATTTTTGATTGAGTTATCTGGCTTCAGTTGTTTCTTTAGCTAAATCTTTGTTTCCAAGGTTGCATAAAGCTTAGCTTGTAGACAACGAATGGTTCTTCATTCAGTCTGCATTGTTTCTCTAGTGAAGTTACATTGATAGTCGTTTGATTAAATATCACTAAGATGTATTCACCACCCAGGGCCATTTAGATCACTCTATGGATGCCAGATGTATCAACAGGCTTCTAGTTATGCAGATTTTCTTGTTTTCTCAGGTCTGATATAAAAGTACCTACTTCTATTTTTGTTTTGTTGGAATTCATGTTCCTATTTGTGTCTCCAAGTGCATTATCCTACATATTGCATGGTCTCCCATAATCACTGTGTCAGTTCGCTGTTGGGCTACAGGCTTCTTGATCGCTAACCTTTGCTCCATACACAATTACTCAGGTAATAATATCTTTTAAATACATATTATTTTAACTTCGCTGATAACGACATCTTGTCTTTCGTAGTTATGGACTGATGCGTGCTCCAAATTTTCCCTTTCAAGTGTTAGTGCATTTTGTTGAAATGCTATAAGCTCAAAATAAGGAAGGGACGAAAACAAGATTTTCAGGACATAGCGATCATGGAGAAACCACTAGGAACTCCACTTTATATATTTAACTCTTACCTGGGTGTATATTTGTGTTGGTTTGTAAGAGATTCAACAATACAGTTGTGATTTGAGCATAATATACCAGGAGATGTTCATCCCCAAACATATATATTATAATACTTGTGGGGGTTCAATCCCAGGCGACCGCAAAGTGAGATTTGTGGTGCACAGCACGGCGTTGGGGCAGGTTTTCTCCGGGGTCTCCGGTTTCCCCTGCCATCTCACTCCACCGGTGCTCCATCTTCATCTCATGTATCATCAGTGTCACCCCCTGCAGTGACATATGTAGTAAAAGCGGGCGTTAAACACTACACATTTATATGGGAAGTGTTGAGACAACTTCATCTATAGTGGTATGAAATCGGTATGGCTTCTGCTAGAAGCAGCAAGACTTCACATAAGTGGCATGAACTCTTAAATCTACACTCATATCGGTATATTGCCAACCATATTTGTTGTATTGTACACATAAAGGACAGATATTGTTCCTTTTTCCTTCTACCTCATCTTTTGATTCTGTGCAGATCTGCATAATTAACATATTTTACCAATTATTAATTTATAGATGAGTCGTATTTACAGTTAAATCTTAATATATTTTAGCAAGTTTCTCAGTATGACCTCATTTCAGTTAATTTATGTTACAATGCATGGTGTGCTGCTGAAAGAAATGACAGCAATACAGACACTGCTTCTATGTAATAATGTGTGCTGTCGCTTAACCATAGATGGAGCAAGCCATTCTTTATTAAGTCGAATGCCATTAAGTATTAAGCTGTTAGTTAGAATGAAAGGCTACTCTAAATTTTTGTTTCAGAAGAGCAATATACATTTGTAAATGTTTTATCCTAATTGTCAGTCCATGCAGATTGCCTCACTTCTCTGTGCTGTAGTCTTGCAGAGCTACAAGATAGCTTAAGAGAGAATATATAAGTATTGTTTCAAAACATATTAAGTGCACGAAGGTAAATTTTTCAGAAATGAAGAAAACCGTTTTACTTCCGAAAAAGAAAAGCTATCTGCACAGTTCGGATGTCAGGGTTTAGTTACTGGGGTAATTTTTCAAAAACCTCAAAATCCAAAATTGATTTTCCATTAAGTAGCCTTATTTGCAAATTTGAAATTGCCACCTAATACGTTTTGAACCGATCTACTGAACATAATATGTTTTGAACCGTTTAGTCAATAAACTTATATAGGGGAAATCAAACAGGGCTTTACAAATTAATTTTGCTTTATAGTTTACATTTAATTAATATTTTTAAATAATTGTGAGCATCATACGTACACTTTTGAGTAAGTAGAACAAAATTAGTGTCAATGACTGATGATATTTACCACGCGTAAACATATTAGGTCTTAATGAGAAATTACATTTTCAGATTACAGTTATGCTGTTCAAAGGCATTAAGAATAAAAAGAATTGAATTTTATGGTACAATTACCTCAATATATCACAGTCTTGCAAGTTCTGTCTCTTCATGCAAACAGTCACAGTCTTCAAGATGACAACATTCAGGTAGTGCATCGAAATTGAGAGCTAACTTATACATCTGCAAACTCGGTATCTCTCCAGTTATCACCAAATTTTGCTTTTAGAAAATTGTCCGCATCTGTTTTCTTTGCGTTCGTTAAAGCTCTCAATTTATCAACTATAGGAGGTTCAAACAGCTGTTTCATGTTTGTTCCTCATTGCAGTATTGTTGTGAAATTTTTGATGGATCGTCAGACCTATACATTGGCTCCATCTTTACTCTGACGAGGGGCTTCCCGTTTATAATACATTTCCTAAAAATTTAACCTCTTCATAATGTTTATTCCATCCAATTTTCTGAATTGTTTTCCAAACATTTTGTAATCTCTGATAGCCCAATTTTTCCATAGTGATCTTACTTTTTCCGTAGATTTATCAACTTCGTTATATTCTTCAGGAGTGAGCATATCGGAGCATTTTCTGAGGGCCTTCTCTAAAACTCCAAACAAGCGATCTGTGTGTAAATAAAAGTGCCCTCTAACAGTAAATATTGCTGTAATATTTCTGAGATTTACAGGAGCCTTGTTTTGGAGCCAATTAACCAATGCATGAATTACGTGCATATTTTTATTTTGGCCTCCACAGTCATCAGCGAAATGTTCATAGTGATAATCAAATCCTGAAAATGAGCTTCCTCCAGATAAGGAAGTACACTTGCTGCCACCTCCTTTGCTCCTCTGCCACCTTTAGTCTCATTCCATGTAAAGAATGGAGCATTCTTATTGCTGATGTCAGTGACACATAGCACATAAAACAATATTTTGCGGCAGTAGTATGCTTCGCCAATTAATAACTGTGGATGGGGATGTACCTGTTGCAAATCGAAGCAGAAACTTCTTGTATCAGCAGCACATTCCCTCATAAATTATTGGAACGATATTGGTATGCTTCCAGATCAGCCAGTATGTGATTGTTTCTTAGAATATCTGCTGCATTTTTAATTTGAAATGTCATGCAAGCACAGGAACAACACGCGTAAGTGGCAGGTGACCCAAAGCCGATGTTAAATTTTGTGCGGAAAATATTCTGGAAAAACCACTTTTTTACCTTAAGTTGGGCAGGAGCACTCACGTTGTACATCTTGAATACTTTATTTATGCTTAACTAAGCTGATAGATATAACCTTTGACTTTTGCTTCTGTTGTAATGGCACTCTCTTGCTTATAATTTTGCTGTAAACTCACATACACTTTTCTTTTTTGCAGTAAACAGAGCCCTTTTTCTATAACCTTCTCTCCTCTCTTTAATGCCCCGGCCATCCTTTTCAGCCTTGGCTGTGCTACTTAGTCTGGTTTGGCTTGTCCCAAATAAATGCTGAAGAAACTTTGAACATACCGGTTGTGTTTTGTTACTGTTTTCACTTCAAAAGAGATAACAACCATAGTAAGGAAAACTTCTCCAGTTGTTATAAGATGTTAAATAAGCCACATCATACACATTTGAAGCTGAACAGTGCAAGGAATGTGGTATGTTGTAGGTTTTGCAATAAACTGTACTATGACTATTGCAAAGCGCTGCATTGTTTGTTGCTTAGTCGTTTAAGGAAGTATCAAGTACCTAACCGCTAGCATACCTTCACACCGATCAACTTAATACATGAGCACAACAGAAATCATTGAGTACATTAATTCTAGAACTTACCCATCAATGGAATTAAAACTATGATTGCCTTCATAATGCTTTGACGTTCTCCATGGCTAGGAGATTTGAACTTTAGCAGGTAGCTTAATCCATGATCTTGCTCTAGCTTATTAGGTACTGCTTATACCAGAATATTTGCTTTCAAGAGAATGTACTTAGTAATTCTTTGGCATTTATATCTCCCTTCCGTGCGAGAACATGGAGGTTCAAAGTGTTGCAGATCGGGATCCGGTTTGTGTGTCTATAAAATTTAGCATATTATGCTTATGAATTGTATGCAACAATAAGCATATTATGCATTTTACTATGCAATGCCTTGATAATTAGTTCCCCATCAAAGAAAGCACGCTAAGGTTATAATAGAAACTATAATGCTATAATGTTGTAAGTCATAAAATAATAGAAACGAAACCCATTTAGCCTCCACTTTACGCTAACGTTTCGTTTCTACATTCTTGATGCACTTTCTGCTTCCTGAGGAATGTTCTCCATTAGGTTCACCTCCCTCCATGATGATCACAATGACCTGACATACCACTTCTACGCTTACGGATACGTCAGCATAACAATTGGCAGGAAATATCAGCAGAGAGGCACAATTTGTATGCCGGCTGTACAACTTAACTAGATGGAAGTTGCATTAAATACGTTCTGAACCGATCATTCCCGTGTACCTAATACGATTTGATCTGATGCACCTATTTCAACATTGAAATAATAAGGGATATCATTCAAAATGCACCAATCTGAGTTCATAGCCTTAAAGAGCACATGAAATATAGGGGGAAATCCTGTCAAACTGTATTTTGAAAAACAGTGCATTTAATACGTTTTGAAACGTTGCTCCTCATATGTATTCCCCAGTCATAATAAATTTTAAGTAAGGTCTTACAGGAATGTGGCTCCATACACCATAAATAATATGTATTGCCCTGCTTTTTGAGCATAGATAGTAGCATGTCTGCCTCACATTTAACAGGTCCTGAGTTCAAATATCGGTCGTGGTGAGTGACCTGAATAAGGTTTTTTACCATTGTTTTCGCTCATCCTGAAAAATGAAAGGTAACTAAGCTCTATGGACCCAGGGCTCATTTGAGCTTCATTTTACTTGCTTTATTCATCTTCCGAAATGACCTTACGTTAGAGAATGCTAAAATGAAAACAAAGTAGGCATAGAATCTTTTGTAACAAAAATGCTTAATGAATTACCCCAGCAGATAATTGCATATTGCAACAGGAAGCGAAAATAAGCAAAATTTATTGTAAAATTATAAAATAGAAGTATTTAGAAACAGTAGAGCTTCATCTATAACACCTTTTTTAAACCAGTCAAACTATAAAAACACTTTAGCTCCAGGACATATTTCGAGGAACACACGTCCTCATCAGCTGATGTTTGATTGGTTCTGCAGGTGACCGCCTCCCTCTCCTGGCGCTGTTCAACGAGTTGGATGATGTTGTCCACTAATAGTATCTCAAAGTTCATAGTTCTCTTTATTCCTAAAAATGCATATATTTTCCCAAACTGTTAATTCCCAATACTCTTTTGCTGGTACCAAAAGTTTGACGTCTTTGGAAATATTAATTTTTGACCAAAAGTGATGGGCTATGACTGATTTATCTGTCTGTATTCTATGTATCTTATGTGTTCTTTTATCCTTGTTTCTAAGTTTCTTTTGGTTTTTCCAGTATATATTTCCTGGCAGTCCTCACATTTTACACTACAAATTCCTGATAATTTGTTGGATAAACTTATGTTTTTGGGCGGGTGATTTAGTATGTCTCTCATGCTGTATTTGTTATGTGGCACTAGTTGTATATGAAAATGATGGTGAATGCTTTTAAATTTATTAAAAGCCTTAGGATGAAATGTAAATTTGTAATATATTTTCTTTAAGTCATCAACTTTTAACGTACTAATGTCTTTGATGGTTTTCCCTCTTTTATGTTTATTTAGCATTTTAGTAATAAATTTTGGATCAAAGCCTTTCACATTTTCAACATATTTAATGTGATCTTCTTCATTGTTATATTCTTCCATAGTCAATGGAATGTTCACTAACCTATTGATTAAACTGTGCAATAATGCATAATGGTGTTCTTTTGGGTTGGAGTTAATGTTTTTAATGAAGTTATCCACATGTGTTGATTTTCTGTATATGCCAAATTCTAATTTGTCTTCATTTCTCATAATTTTTGGATCCAAAAACGGTAACCATCCATATTTTTCTGTTTCAGTGGTAAACTTTATAGATCAGTCTTGTAGATTCAATAGTTTTAACGCATCCTGTGCTAACTTTTGTAGTACTATGACGAAGATATCATCAACATAACGAAACCACTTTAAAAATATGAGGAAATGCCTTTATTACCCGTATTTGTAAATAACTCATAGACAAATCAGCCAATAATGGTGAGATGGGGTTCTCCTTAGCTAACCCTGAGGTTTGTTTGTAATAATTTTGATTGAACATTAAGTTGTTTTGGTTAATACGTAAATTAATAAGTTTATTACATTCTTCAATTTGGGTTTCAATTTTATAAATAATGTACAGCTGTTAACCCGAGAAACTCAACCTAATAATCATCATTGTGAAAGCTTCAAATCTTACACAATGAAAGCTTAGCACGAATTGTTTTGTATTAAGAAATGTAAAAAGTCTGTTCAAACAAAATGGCTTAAGAACAGAATATTTTGTGTATTTTCACTTCCTGTGGTTATATGGAATTGTCTTCTTGGGTGACAAAGGTACAGCAAGCAAATAATTTTATTACAAAGAGGACCAAAATAGGTAAATTTCCAATACTTAGCTCAGACTGCATGCAATCGTAATTTAGATTATATTGACCTACAGTAATGCATGTCCTGAGGTTAATGACATTCTCCATGACATCCATCTTTTCTGAGAGATCTTTTCTTTTCGATGGGAACAGACGTTTCAACTGTTCAGAACCCAGTCTCTCCAGAATATAAAAATGTGACGAAGTGTCAAAAACCGATTACAAATAGTTTTTTTTAAATTAATTTTTACGTTACTGTTACTAAATTCCTCCAATCATGCATAGATATTGTTTTTGTGAGACTCAGCCTCAATGACTTGAGAATATCATGTAACCCTATGAATCTTATAACGCAATTATATCCTCATTCCTTCATTAATTTAGAAAAGACTGTCAGGAGCAAGATTGGCTTCTAATTGAAAATCAGTCTTTTTTCTGCTTGCTGTTCATGTTTTCTGGAAGTATCACTGGAAAGAAGGAATATATTATAAATTTAAGTCCTCCAACAGTAAGTCATATCGGACAATGAAAAAAGATTACTTACTCAGTCATGGTATTTACAATAATAATTATTGCACAATTTGAAATTCTTCTGAGCTTAGGAAACTGTTATCTCTAGTTGTATTTTTCTTACAATTTCTTGTCAGAGAGTAAACTGTATATTCCAATTTAAATGTATGTAACAAGGAGATGAAGTTAGTGTTAATTACACTGTTATTAACTGCATTAACCTTAAAATCTCTGTAAATAATTGGTTTAGCATTCTCAGTTTAAGTATGTGTATGATACAGTTCTTTCTAATCTCTTAATAAATGCTTGGGAGTGTTCTGTGGAAGCTCTGTATACTGGTAAAGTTATACATCAGTCCCTCCCAGGTTCTACTTTTCTGAATTGCATTCAAATTATTTTTGTCACAGAATGATGCAGCGTTTATACTTGTCAACTTCATTTCACAAATAACAATTATACTCACTTCTCTACAACTTTATCTACTTCTACAAAACTTGGAACACAATGTGTACCTACACGTTTTTTGGATCTACTTCTCTTATGTAGTGTTCTGTTCTGTGAATAACCCAGAAGTGATCAATTAAATCTTGAACATGTATACTTAGCTTCTACATTTTATTGTTTAACCCTCTTATGTTTGGATGATGTAAGCGTAATGCATCTTTCGATACTGAAGGGAAGGCATCGCTTTTTATATATGATATAAACTATCTGTGTGAGCCCCCCTTTAGCTGGTTTATACAATGCAAAACCCAATGATGCTGCCAGACCTTGAACACGTACTGGAAGCCATCTTTTGACATCTTATTAATAACCACCTTGGCCTTCTTCACGACAGCCTCTGAAGTAGCAAAACACTTCACCCTGATTTAACTGTATTGGAACACCACAGTGAAGCGAAAAATTATTAAATTTTAGATGAGTCGTATTTTTTACACATCTGCTTCACTTTCGTACCTATTTTGAGGACATGTTTCGCAAATCTTTGTTTGCATCTACGGCTCTTGTGCGACTGAAGCTAGATCCAGCGGTGTGGGTAATTCTGGGGTTGTTGCTGCCATCTGTTGATTTAGTGATGAACTGAAATGTGGGATTCTCTTCTAGCGGGATTTCAAAGTTCATTAGTTGGTTTTTATATTTTTCTATGTATATCCTCTTCCATATGACGAGTTCACTATGTTTTTGCACAGAATTACTAAAATACGTACAAAAACATAGTGAACTCGTCATATGGGAGAGGATATACATAGAAAAACATAAAAACCAACTAATGAACTTTGAAATCCCGCTAGAAGAGAATCCCACATTTCAGTTCATCACTAAATCAACAGATGGCAGCAACAACCCCAGAATTACCCACACCGCTGGATCTAGCTTCAGTCGCACAAGAGCCGTAGATGCAAACGAAGATTTGCAAAACATGTCCTCAAAATAGGTACGAAAGTGAAGCAGATGTGTAAAAAATACGACTCATCTAAAATTTAATAACTTCACCCTGCGTTCCTTTTACAGACAATAAAGACCTATAATAATGGCATTGAGGTATGCATCTCAACCAGACGCTGCAGTTCCATACACATTTCTACCTCCATCATCTTTTGTTCTGGAGTCAATAATCTTGGCACTCACCTTATGCAGACATGTCTCTTGTTTAAGTGATTATGCAGAAGTTTTAAAACCCTGCTATGGGAACTCTGTCACATGTCTACAAGACTGTCTGTTCTAATTTGCAGGTCTTCACAAACAATAATGCCAGCTGTGTTATGTTTGCAGCAGTATCTGACCCACCTTGCTTTGTTATTGAAAAACGGCCCTCCCTAAATACCTTGAACCTCTGAAGTGCCGTGGAGTGTGGCAGAACATTATCACCATAGCCTCCTGCAACATTCTATAAGTTTCCATGATGGATTTCTGCAAACAAAAGCAAAGCTTTAATGCACAGTATTCTTCTTTGCGTGACATCTCCATCTTCTCTGTAGGCTGCTGGCGAACTAACCTTATTTGTTTGTCCCCTGTGTACAAATGCATGTGCAAGTGAGTGTGTGCTTTGTCCACCAATCAGAGCTGATCCATTGGCATCATGTGCAGTTATTTCTACAGTTCTGCCATTGTTGTGCACAACAAAAAAGAGTTGCTCTCAGTCTTTGTTGACGCACTCTCACATGACTCTCTCATGATCATTACATTTCAATTCCTCTACAAGGAGACATGGAAGTGTCCTCTTGCCTCAGAAGGGTCACATGTTTACATCCTTATTGTTATGTAACATCATCAACTGTATTTCAGTTTATTACTACTGAGTCAGTTACATGTTTGTTCTTAAGGAAAACATGTTATACAAATGACATGATATCAGTGTGGCTTGCATGGCATACTGATTTGTGAAAAATAGACTAAGTCAGTAACTCTGACTCAAACACTGGTTGTGCTGCGTATCTCTCAACTGCTAAACTCTGCTCCATACACAATTACTCAGATAATATTAACACATTTTATTACACATACACATATTTGTAACTTAAATTAAAACATATAGAATGTTTATAATGTATATTTGTACAACTATTTTATTCAGCTGGAATATTGCCAAATTAAATAATTATAATTAAATGCATAATCAAATAACTATCTATCATGTACATCTTCATTCAGTTTTAAAATGTTTTGTATTCTTTACTGTTATTATCTTCTGTCTTTTCATGATCTAAAATAATGTTAATTTCTATCCTGATATTATGTTGTAATTCTTTAAAATATGGAGATTAGTTTTTAGTTCTTTATGTTTCATCTTACCCTGTAAGTAATTCTTGTAAATGTTAATCAACCTCGCTTTAAACCTTTATTAATGATTCTATAAAATATTACTGCAATAAATTAATCACCCATCAGCTGTATGCATTATGGCAGAGTTCTGCTGGAAATATTCTGACTGTCATTTTATATCCGTCAGCTCTTGAAACTTTGTGCCAGTATATTATTTCTGTATCTTACTGCATATGTGGTGTACTGATAAAAATAGTTCATATTTTCTACATCCATTTATTGCACAACATAATGTAATTTTATCAACATACAACGGATACTGATGTACAACATTTTCTTTATATTGTCACCCGAACGTCGGAATTCCCGATAGAACCGGCTGGCAGTAGGGTCAGGCGGGAAGCATTCAGGCCATGCCTACCCATTTATCTCGTGTCACTAACTGAGGGGATGATTAGAAGAGCGGCACGAGCCCTGTACCGTCTCTTCCCCCTCCCACCAGACGTCTGGAAATATCGTGATAATTGTGCGAGCCGCGAACCTTCCAGAAGCGGTGATCTTCCCTATATAAGGCCTGCAGTAGACGAGTCAGTTCTTGGCGAGCAGCTGTGAGGAGCACCATTCTAGTGAACGGACTGGAAGACACTGTACGTATATCAGAGGAGTTGTACTTAATTGTGAGTGTGGGGTGGATCTGTGACAGACGAACTGGCAAATTGTAATTGTGTGCGCTACGTAATTCTGTGTAATCGCACGTGTTCCAACTGTAATTCGGTGGAAATAAAGAACATTTTGAGTTTGTGCAATTGGATTTTAATTTCACGAACCCACAAAGTCACAATATGTAGTATATCAGTTGTGTTGTGATTCGACATGACCTTGGAAATGAAACTATTCTTCATCACTGAACAGTATTAATTATGGATCAATTGTTCTAACATTAACATTTATCAAAACTTTTTGAGCAGATTTACCTGACTACTGATCTGTTGGTAGTAATTCCTAGACAACAGTAACCTCGTATCATTTTAGATTTATAAGTTTGTTGGTTTCTGTGCTGAAATTTTTAAAATGTCAGTTTCTTGTGCAGGGCACCTGAGAGAATTTTATGATGACCATTCTAATCGTTTTCTGATTGTAAAGTTTTCTGCCTAGGCACACAAGTGCTTGTTTCTTTTGGTATAAAGAGTGATCCTGTCTTCATGAATTCATTTACTCGCAAATTTAGAGATTCGCTACAATTTCTGTATATGTGCATGTCTGCTGTAAATCAAAGATCAATAGGCTAGTAGACATCATTTGTTTCTGTCTCCTAATACACTGATGAACCTTCATACCTACAAAAATGTCTTGTATCACAGATTGGAGGTTACTCCATTCTTTACCTTAGGGACCAGATTTGTGCTGTAAATTTGTAAAATTACTGTTACTTGTACCTTGCTTTTCTAATATCAATGTCTGCTGTTATAAACTAAGTGGTTTTGCTTCAAGATTGATTTGAGTCAAACTTGGACTTTCAGGACACTTGAACCACTGCAAAACTAATTTGTGTGACTTTGTCAGACATTCAGTGTTACTGTTGTGATTCTGCATACTGTTCATAGAGAGACATTTAAACCCTTTCACTTATATAGTTGTCATATGACGTCCAAGTTAAAATGCCCCAAACCAATATGGACATGCATAGACTCCTGCACATAAATGCAGTTAAATGCTTCTTTAACACCAATTACTTTGATCTTCCTATTTTACAATATATTTAAATTAGTCTATGAATGATGAAAATGTACATTAAAGATTTCTTTTTGAATGGTACACCTTAAATCCTGGATAAACATACAAGGGCACATCTTCCGGTTCACATAAAGTAATATTGGTTTCCTTGCAAACCTCTTTTCCGCGACACACTACACATTTTCAAAATGGTTGCAACTTTTGTGGTTGTGGGTGGTATGCTTTTAGGTAAGTGTTTACTCAAAAGTATGAGGCTGCTGTAGTAGTGGTGGATTTCTTACCTCCGGTATGAAGAGGCCTCTGAATTTTATAGTACTCAATTAGGTTACAAGCTATTGATATGCATAAGTCCAGGTAGGTCTTTAGCTTGCTCTGCAAATTACTAAACAATTGTGTACGGTTACGTTCTGCTGGTATTAAATTCTTTTGTTACCATTTAACTGTTTTTTAAAGAGGAATATCTAGTAATAGCTACCTCCCATTTTTGATCTGTCATGTTCCTAAACAATGGAGTGGCTAACACACCATCTTTACACATCTAATGTGGTCTTACAAAATATAACACTTGCACACTGTCCACTTCTGAATTCTCCTATTAAGTCCTTAACTGCCTTTAGAGGTCAGGACTTCTTTCATCCTACTCACATACATCTGTTTCCGTAACGAAACAATGAGAGACACTAAGTAAGCAATAAAAAATATTTTTAGTGAAAATGTCAGATGGTTGGATATCAGAAATTAGGTGTACACTGGAAAATATGTTTACTTGTTTATATGTCTATTTGTGTTAGAGTTACTTCGACCACTTAACGAAGTTGATTCTTCGCTGACACCTGATGGAAGTGGGTCATTTTCCTCGTCACTGCTACGTATATCTTCAATATCTCTCTCATAATCACCTTCAATATCCAAATAATGTAAAATACCAAAAGGTCTTCCAGATTTTCTAAACTGATACCAGAAGTTCGCACACATCCTACGCCAGCTTATATATTTGCTACATTACTAGGACAAGCCATGGTTAGTACTGAAATTTAACAATTTGAAATGATCCATTCATTTGGCTCTCAATAGCTATAAGAAATCACTCTGAACACCGACAGAGTATAAATAACTAAAATATTGTGCGAGGACAGCTGTACAAGGCTATCAGAAACTTCGGTTGTGAAATACTGTAATAAGAGGGACATAGAGATGCTGACAAAGAGGTTTGTTTCTTTCCACCAAGTGTGTGTGCCACAACATATACAATGATTATTACTTGGTGTAGCATAAACTAAAAGCTAAAATCTTGAAATGGAGAAGTAGCTTGTGTAGCTATACATGCATATATTCATTTCTGTGCATACAAAACAAAATGGTTCAATTAGATGCGTTCGACACAAAGAATGTCTTTTGCTACATTAAAACAAAGTAGTGAAGTTTTAACGATTTATTAATATAGTCTGTACTTTATGGATACTGTAGATGTATACTGACTTTATTCAGCCTTAAACCAGTTTCTGTTTCATTTAAATAAGTTAATACGGAATATAAGAATGTGTATATATGAAGCATTTTTACAGCATTTAACAATTTAAATGTCTTGTTCTGTTTATTGTGTATCTGTTTCCGCCCCGTGAAGTGTTTAAATACTCATTGCTGAAGCGGTTAACACATGCACTATAATTTGTCTGATTTTAAGTTTACATGTTTACAGAACAGACACTAAGGGCAACTGTTAATTTAGTTTACCTTTTAAAGTACAAAGTGTTATAAGGTGAGAAACTCCTGTTCCATATAAGCATTTATCGTGGTAGTGATATATTAGCTGCAGGATAAGAAGGTGTTAAAGTGACAGTGAGCCTCTGTATACTAACATGAACTTTTTCTCAGATTAACTGTAGTAATAAGAAACTGCATGGTTTACTTGTCCTGAGTAACACATAAATACACACAGGCAATTGTCAGAAATGAGTGACATGAAAATAATTTGTAGTTCAAGAAAAATAATATGTCTCAAACTTAAGATTGAGCAAATTGCATTGTAAAAAAAATCATTTAATAAGTAAACACTAGATGATTTATATTGAAGTGCTGCTATAATCCCTTGTATGAATTAAAGCTTTTAATTTCCAAATGATGAGATTAAACAAGCTGTTAACTTTAATGCCAGTCTATTTAACCAATGATAAATGATGAGATGATGTTATGTTGATTTATGCAATTTAGGCGAGCCTTTATATGAATAAATAAGGAACTTCTTTATCTCAAACTGAGATGTTTTGACAGGAAGTATGATATTTTGAATAGTGAAACACACTAGTGCCTTTTGTATTGGCGGCCGCGCCGTGGCTCAGTGGTTAGGCTGCTTGGCTCTCACCAAGGCGGCCCGGGTTCGATCCCAGGTGACAGCAAAATGAGATTTGTGATGGACAACATGGCGCTGGGGTGGGTTTTCTCCGGGATCTCCGGTTTCCCCCGCCATCTCATTCCACCGGTGCTCCATCTTCATCTCATTTATCATCAGTGTCATCGCCTGTGGTGCCGTATGTAATAAAAGCGGGCGTTAATCACTACACATTTCATTTTTTGTATAGGCTGACTGTCTAACTAATCTGCTGACAGACGCTCCATGTCAAAGAATAGTAATTTTAGATCTAAGCTCCTTTCAACAAAGAATAATTGCAGTGAGAAAGACAATAACTGGACAGACATTTGCATTTGACACTAAAATATGTGCTTTTAAGAAAGAAAGCCAATTCTGTTTTATAACAGAATATATGTTTTACAGCATATCATTTATAACATGTAGAGGTCTATGCAGATTTAACATTTAACTGTAGATATCCTTGAACATTGCAATCTATAATGTTACCTGACATCAGTCACACATAGTATAAGCAACAAAGTTTAGTATGTAAAAAGAGAAACTAACAACAGTGAAGAAGTAAAATTAAAACAAAATATAATTCTTATAATATTTATAGTAATAGTATTTAGTTTCAGACATTTCTAACACATCCTTTGTCCATTGAATATCTTCATAAATACCTTCATTACATCACTTCTGAGTTATGAAATGTTTTTCTTCCAGTAGCTTGAACTAGTTGAGCCCAATAATGTAGTTGTATTGGTAGTGCAATCTTCTTCTTCAGTATATAACTATACCTTGTCAAAATTCCATCACATATTTAAAACGCAAGAAGCGATATCATTGTCTTCTCTGGCTCCCTGGACCTATGCCTCATAAAACTGCTCTTTCCATGTTTTGGACTTGTGTACTGTTAAAGTATCAGTCCAAAAATGTCTCTTGTGTTCAAATTAAATTGTTGACTGCAGACATTGAGAGGCATTTTTGTCAGATATGTTCCTCAAACTTCCTTCAGACATTTTTATTTCATTTTCAACTAACGCTTCTCACAGATCATACAGTTGTCTGTTCTATAAGATGTGTGCTACTCTCACTCATGGCATACTGACGCAGCTCTATTCTCTGCTTTGCGTGAACGTGCAATACCCTCCCTGCAGCTAATCCCACCAACATACTGACAAATTTTCTCATAAAACTGGTCACCAAAATCAACATTACATCAAAATTCCCGTTTACATTTGATATGCCCTCATGCTGTTGAGCTGATTTTTAACACTACATCACTTACTTGTTTATTCATTGTTTCAGTCTTTGCTTGCATCCTTGGTTCTTGCAGTATTAAATTAAAAATGTGTACGACACTATTTACCAAACTGTAAGATTTGTTGCCCTCTGTGGATGTTTTATTACTAGAACTGGTTATGGCATGCAGTACTAAACCTTCTTGCTTAATTTAAATATCACAGCAAACCTTACCACAAGAGTAACAGAATACAAACTATGATATTAGTAATTGCCACATAGCAGTTTGTATTAGTTATATCTAATACCTGGTATTGCTTTGATCCTTATCCATGACATTCTAAACAGATTAGGAGGTTTAATGTTGGTACAGTATCTCAGTAAGCTAGCTGGAGTGATAATAGCATTGACATAAACAGACAACTGTCTGTAGTTTGAGATCTTCACATGTCTTTGAGTTTCTTAAGTCTGGTTCAACTGTTCAAGAAGTTGTATGATAAGAGAACAGTATGTTTACTGTGGTTTGAACAATTATTGATAGATTCAAAGAAGTTGATGGCTAAATTTACTTATATTTTTTGGTCTATAAAATTTTATTTCTTCTTTACAGATTTATTTCTGGAAATAACAGCAACATCCAATTCGACAGCTATTTGAAATGAATGAGAAAATAGAAATCAAAGAAGGGCATCCTCTTGAAGGCGACACAGCCTCACAGAATGAGAGGGAGTTCATTCACAAAGTTGTTACAACAAACACAAACGTTGATGATGTCACCGATTGTGAGATAACCATCAAAACAGAAATTAAATCAGAGACTCCTTTTATCAAAGATCTTGTCAAACAGATTAAGAGCGAAACTGCTACATGGAGCAATACCTGCAACATTAATGGGAAATCAGAAATTGAACAACAAACTCTATTTTCAGACATTGGTTCACAGAATGAGGGAGAATTTCTTCTAGAGGATCCTGTAATGCTTGATAAGAAATACAACAGTGATCATGAAAATGATAATAAAATAGAAATTAAAGAAGAACCTTGGTGGCTGGAAACACAAACTTCATCAATTGGTAATAATACTAAGGTAAGTTATGTAGAAACCTGCTGAGTTAGACTGAGCAATGTTTTGAAATAATGTTGCCAATATATTGTGTACTATTGCAGAATATTACAATCTTTTGTGCTTAAACAAAGAGTAAACTGAAGTCACTGATTCAAAGACGACAGTCGACCCAGTCATAAACATTTGCACATATGCCCAAGACTTATCAGCTAACTCTTATAGCTATCAGCTCCTGGCATTTGACTCATTAATACATACCTGGGCTATCATTTCGTACACGTTTATAAAAAGAATGGCAATGTGCACTTTTATACCTAAGAGTTTTTCCATATTTTTGCACTTTAAATACAATACAGTATCTATGTTTGAGTATCTTCAGATATGATTGCATTTTTGAGAAGACCTGTATCCTGAAAGCAATTTTCATTTACTGCTTTATTATTATCATTAACCTAGGTACAAGTTGTAGTGAGGAATCTATCAGCTACATCACTGATGCCATGACCAAATGTGTTATTGGTATAAATGAATCTAACCTTTTTTTTATGTTCCTGTCTGAATATTTGTCAATGCTTGGCCATTTTAATCATATATTCTGATTTATTAAATTTTTCTGTTTCCAGTTCTGTGTTCTCTAAACTAAACAAATGCTTTCTCCACTTCTTGTGTTTTGTACACATCATTGCAAGAATATATCAATTATTGTCTCTACATATCTTGTAAATATCTTAGCAGGACAGTTAACACTAGATATTTGTGTGAAAGCTGTAAATTTGAATTATTCTTACACCAATAAAGTATATATTTGTTAATTAATGTCTGATTCTCTTGAGAAGTTGATGTTAATACTTCTTTCTTCTTTTTAAAATCAATATCATGAACATTTGCCCACATCTTCAATCAACACAGTTTGTCGTCAAGATTACCATGATTTTTTATATTACCAAAATCTGAAGATGAAACAAACCTAAAAACAGAATCAATTGCCAGTATGTCAAAGTTCATTACACAATTTTTATTTTTTAAAATACATTTTTTCCCGCACTATTAAATCTATGGGAACATTTAATTGTTTTAATAATTTAACTTCTGGATTTATTTCATAGTTAAATGACCAAAAATGATCTGCTATGGCTGATTTATCAATTTGTTTATATTTAATATTACGAAAATGTAATATTCTGATTTCCAAAGTACGTTTCGTCTTTCCAATATAAACCTGATCACAATCTAAACAATTAAAATGATAAATACCAAATTATTTATTATTAGGCATTTTATCTTTTTTAGAAAATTGTAATAAATTTTTAACACTATATTTATTTCGAGGAACTAAAGTTATACCATCTTCTTTAAAAATAATTTGAAAATGTTTATTAATCCAAGTATGGTAAGTAAATTTTTTAAATTTATAATTATCCTTTTATTATAATTTGAATTATTTTGTTACAAGATGCGGTCCTTCCTCCAATAAAATGTTCAAGGTAAGACTTGCCTCTTCAATTATAAGCCTTATGTTTACTCTAGCATTTATGTTTTAGTACATGTGTCATGGAGCTCTTGAACTAATATGAATAGATATACTGTAGAACTTGCTCTAAGCAATATCATATGAGACAAAACAAATTTCCATATTGAACATGTTTCTGTCCACAAAATAAACAGATTATATTTGTAATTATGTACATACAACACTATGTACTCCAACTGCTGTGCTGTAGATGTTCACTTATTTGCAGGTATTTTGTGCCATAAAGTACTACAATATCATACTAATGGTAACGTCATATAAGAACATGGGTTGTAACTTACATTATGCAGTTCTTGTGTTGTTATTGCTATCCTTGTTTGATTGCCTTATATGTCTCTTGCTGTTTTGACTACTTGGAGGAAAGTGTCTTTGAACCTTCTGGTCACATTTCTTTTTCTCTGTGATATTTGTTTGCACTTTAAAATAGTTTTAACAAGTTTGGAGAACTGGTGTACAATGTCAATCCATGATTTTATTTAGGCATGTGTTTGCTTCTTCTTGTATCTTAGTTCTGCACATCTTCATTCTGTTTCTTGTCAACTGCATTATGGATATCTATTGGATCTGTTGGCAAAGTTAAAGTTACTTTGGTTTACAGGAGTTAATCATTTCTAATGCAGCACTTCAGACTACATGAAATGTTCCACATTATAATTAAGTCAGCACTTTGTCTGCATTTTCTTTAGCTTCAGTGAGTGCTAGAGCATCCTCTTCATCATCTCGTTGTTCTGAAGCAGTTCATGATTGTTTCCGCTTTAACTCCCTTAGTGCTAGAGCAATCCAGTTCCGTACATCCTGACTATGCAAGAGCAAATGTACTTTCAGTTTCTTACTGTTTTTGTGGTTCATGTAACAACATTTACAAAATACTGAAGCAAATTATTTCTAAGATATTGACACAGCTATGTATATAGAATTCCTCAGTCTGACTAAGTTCTCTCCTTTCATATCTCTATATCTTGCTCAAAGGAGCAAGAATGGAATATGAGAACCTCTCAGTACTGCTTCTTCAGAGAAAGCAGTACTGAGAGCTTCCTTGACTAACTATTGATAGGTGACAGGTGTATATGAGTTCAGTGTTTTGTGATGTTTTAAGTATACGACCAGGTATATCCATTTATCTTTCTTCCTACCATTCTCAAAGAAAACTGATAGAACTAATGACAGAAAAACTCAAAATAAATTCCGAAGTTAGTATTTTTACGGCGACAGTGAATTTCTACTGTAAAGGAATTAAGTGTGTTATTCAATTTTAGCGTTTCTGTTTGCTGGGAGAGGAGCGAAAGATCAACATACAAGAAGATTCAGTAGCTGAGTTACTTTTTTTATTTTACGTCCTCCAACATTAAGTCATATCGGACGATGAGTGGAATATGTGAAAATGATGCTCAAATGAGCCCAGGGTCCATAGAGTTTCGGGTTACCCCACATTCGTCTTACAGAATCCTGCAAAAACCTCATCCAGGTAACTCACCCTGACCGAGATTCCAACTTGGGACCTCTAGAACGTGAGATAGACAAGCCGCCACCACCACGCTGAGAGCAGAAGTGCGGGCCTTGTTACTATGTGCTCTATACCCTTCCATTACAGCAAATATACAAGAATCTATTGCTCCATTCCTCCGATTGTGAAGATCTCTGTTTTCAGAAACTTTCTTGTGTGGCAAGTGGACCAGTGGGTATCGGAGTTATGAATCAGTTCAGTTGTATAGTTCGAATGAATTGGTGAACCTCGGTGGCGTAAATGTATAAAGTTAGTTGTCTGAGAATCGACAAGCAGTGTCAGTCTGCAAACACTGGTGTTGGTGAGCGTTGAGAAGTGATGCGAGGTTGTGTTGTAACAAAGACACAAACCAGACCATGCTACGGAAAGAAATACGTTTTTACGCATATTTTTAAAAAAGGTGCACATTAGTATTTGATACATTGGTAACAAAGGTACAGATCAGTTTCGTGGCCGAGATCGTGTTGGGGTAGAAAATACGTAGAACATGTGAAGATCTGTCAACGGCTAAGTAAACAAGCCAGGAGAAAAGGAATAAGTGTCGGCGAGAACATGTTGGGGAAGAGGCTACCTAGAACATGTGAAGAACTGTCAACGACCAAGTGAACAAGCCGGGAGAAAAGGAGTAATTGTCGGCAGGAGCGTGTTGGGGTAGAAACTACCTGGAGCACGTGAAGAACTGTCAGCAGCTAAGTAAACAAGCCAGGAGAAAAGGAATAAGTGTTGGCGAGAATGTGTTGGAGAAGAGGCTACCTAGAATATCTGAAGAACTGTCAACGACCAAGTGAAAGAGCCGAGAGGAAAGAAGTGTCGGCAAGAACCTGTTGAAGTGAGAAAGCACACTACATCTGGTGCACACGTTTCTTCAACTTCCAAACAGCACAGCGATCATTGATTGCGTGGAGAGGTGAATCAATAATGAAGTGTTGTCCAGAAATAGCGCTGTGTTCAAATGTAGGCGGAACAATGATATATGAGAACCCCAGATGTACAAAGCAAGTGAATTACTAATTTAAAGATATTAGGTGTGAATTTACACCACTCCACCATTTTGATTGTTTGCCATGAGGGAAGTAATAATATGGAACATAGAAGTAGAGCTGCGAACAGACGTAGTGAAGCCGAAGATACGGGAATTAATATTTAGTACGTAAAAAGCAAAGTTAGTAACAGTGAAGCAAGAAATGCTACACAGATATAATTATTTGTAATAAAAACTTCACTTATCTCTAAATATATTTTCGTCAGTTTCTTAAAGCTAAGTGATGTTTTGTTATATTTGTGTAGTATGTGACTGATTGTTGTACAGCATTGGTATGTTGCAGACCGTTCGATTTTGGTACACATAAAAGGCTGGAGTTGGACATGGTGCCATTCCTTTGACAGAACATTTCCACCATGACCGGAATGTTTATTATATATTTTAATACATTTACATTCAAATTATGTAAATCTTATTTGTATTTAACCCAGGGGCTTCTAATGTCTTCATACAGATTGAACAAAATTAGTTATTGTTATTAATTTTTAGATGAGTCGTATTTATTACACATCTGCTTCACTTTTGAGGACATGTTTCGCAAATCATCGTTTGCATCTACGTTTGCTAAACATGTCCTCAAAATAGGTACGAAAGTGAAGCAGATGTGTAATAAATACGACTCATCTAAAAATTAATAATTTTTCACTACACTGTGGTGTTCCAATACAGTTAAATCTCGATATAGTTATTGTTAGTTCTTAGGAAGCTGCCCTACAGGAATTAAAAATGAAATGTAAATTTTAATCAAGCACACAATTTGAGAAGTGCATTTTGATGACAATTATTTCTGATAGTGTGTTTATTCTATAGAAACTTCATGTACTTTTGAGCCATATTTCGTTTCTGCTCATTTGTATCTTGTGGTTGATATGGAATATATATTGAATTCCATGATCTGAAATGATTCATTGATTTTAAAGGTGTGTTTTGCGGATAGTGGTCGCTTTTTACGAATACCTTTAGTGTCATGTTCATAAACACAGAAATTAATTACAAATAAGTTGAATAGTTGCCCTTATAATAAACAGTGGTGTTGATGTAACTGTCAGTTCATATAACAAGGATTACTTGTAATGCCACAAACACAAACCACTATGCTCATTAGAAAGACTTTATTATTTATTAATTTATAGATGAGTCATATTTATTACACATCTGCTTCACTTACATACCTATTTTGAGGACATGTTTCGCAAATCATTGTTTGCATCTTCGGCTCTTATGCGTCTGAATCTTAATCTAGTGGTGTGGGTAATTCTGGAGTTGCTGCTGCCATCATTTGATTTAGTGATGAACTTAAATGTGGGATTCTCTTCTGGCGGGATTTCAAAGTTCATTAGTTGGTTTTTATGTTTTGCTATGTATATTCTCTCCCATATAACGAGTTCACTATGTTTTTGTATGTATTTTAGTAATTTGGTGCTATCTTCAATTTCATGATTTTCAAACCAGAAATGAGCTACTATTGCGTACTTATCAATATTTTTATATCTTAAGTGCCTGAAGTGTTCTTTCTTTCTAGTGCCTGTGTTTCTTTTTGTCTTCCCTATGTAAATTTTTTCACAGTCTTTAGACTTAATCTTGTAATTGCCTGACTTTTCCTCTGGTTTTATCTTATCAGTATTATTACTGTGAAGTAGGTTTTTAATGTTATAATTGTTTTTTGGTGCCAATGTTATATTGTATTTCTTGAATATTTTTGGAACTTTTTTGTGGCCCAGGGGTGGTAAGTAAATTTAGCAAATCTAATTTCTTGTTTTATTGGTGTGAGAGCTGTGATCTGTTTTAATCTCTTTTGAAGTTTGAATGATATTAGTTTTTTTCTGCAAGGTTTTTTCCATATCCATTTTTAATTGCAGGTTTTAAGATTTGATGGTATTCTTTTTGATATTCTTGCTGGCTGAGGGGTAGATTTACTAATCTGTGTGTGAGACTATTGATGGTTGCATGTTTGTGTGGAATTGGGTTGAAACAATTTGCTTTGATGTAATTATCTCTGTGTGTTGCTTTTCTATGGATACCAAATTCTAGTTTCTCAGTGCTTTTGGTGATATTAAGGTCCAAAAAAGGTAGAGTACAGTCTTCTTCAGTTTCCACTGTGAATTGTATGTTGGGTTCTTGCAGGTTGAGTAGTTTCAACATCATCTATTTGTTTGTAGGGCACTATTTCAAAGATGTCATCTATGTATCTGTACAATGTTTTAAAAATATGAGGGAAGGGTTTAGTTTTATGTGTTTCAAAAAAGCTAATGTATAAATTGACCAAAAATGGTGATAGCGGGCTTCCCCTAGCTAGTCCTGAAAATTGTTTATAATATTTTCCATCGAAAACAAAATAATTTTGATGTATACATATTTCAGTCATTGCCAAATATTCTTCTATTTTATTGGCATCTAGGTTAATAGAATGTAGCCATTTCTTAAGTTGAATCAAAAGTTTGTCTAATGGAATGCTAGGGAAGAGGCAGCGGACATCAAAGAATACTAAAGTGTCATGAGGGTTTAGTTTAAGATTTTTAATTTTTTCTACCAGGTCTAAAGAATTTTTTATGCTCAGAGTATGGAATTGTGGAAAGGACTGACATTTTTTGGACAGCCATTTTGCCAGAAGGTAAGTAGGAGTGTTGACATTATTTACAATATTTCTCATGGGTATGTTGTGATGGTGTATTGTCTAATAATTATTTCGCTTCACTGGTGTTCCAATACAGTTAAATCATGACTTTATTATTTATTTGAAGATATTGTTGATTAACAAAAGTAATAAGTACTTCTACCTTATATGAATTAACTTAACTATGATTGTCATAGATTTATGTGCTTGTGTTGACTGATTCTGTCTTCAGATTTTACTATCTCTTTATTGCACTAAATGATACTAAGTTCCGAAACATTTCAGATTATACCGAGAAGCAGTTCCTGTCACTTCCTTTGGCAAGTCACCATTGTTCTCTGCTGAAGTCCTAATAAGGGACACAAGCTTCTGTAATAGAATCGATCGTCTTGAATATAATTATGAAAACTGTAATGCTAAATGTAATATCTTAACTTCAACAGAATACATACACTCCAATCAGTATGGTCATCTTAGTGATGGGGCAGACACACCTATAGAACCTTTATACTTAAAACACAGTTGTTTAAGTGATGCGAGCAATACAACACAACACAACAATGTAGCACGTCTGAGAAAAGCTTTAGCTCTTTGTCGAATCTGAAAAAGCATAATTTACTGAATGGGGTTAAGAAATCACATCAATATAATGTTTGTGACAAGAGCCTGACTCAGTTACCTGATTTGAAAGCATATTATTTAATTGATGAAGGTAAAATGTCACACATTTGTAAAGTTTGTGATAAGGGCTTAACTGATTTGTCCACTTTGAAAATTCATAATTTAGTTCATGAAGGTAAGAAGCTACACAAATGTAAACTTTGTGATAAGAGCTTTACTCTATTATCACATTTGAAAAGACATAATTTAGTTCATGAAGGTAAGAAGCCACACAAATGTAAAGTTTGTGATAAGAGCTTTACTTGGTTACCGCATTTGAAAAGACATAATTTAGTTCATGAAAGTAAGAGGCCACACAAATGTAAAGTTTGTGATAAGGGCTTTACTGAGTTATCAAATTTGAAAAGACATAATTTAGTTCATGAAGGTATGACTCCAAAATAATGTAAAGCCTGTGATCAGAGCTTTAATGATTTGTCAAATTTGTAAAAAATATAATTTAGTTCCTGAAGGCAAGAACTCACACCAATGTAAAGTTTGTGATAGAAGATTTACTCAGTTGTCACTTTTGAAAAGACAATTCAGTTCATGAACGGATGAAGCCACACTAATGTATCGTTTGTAATAAGAGCTTTAGTCGGTTGTTACTTTTGAAAAAGCATTGTTTAAAATATGAGGGTAACAGCACACAATAATGTGATAAACAGTCTCTGTGAAGTTTCCAAAGCCATAGAGTGATTGCTGAGAGTATGATGTGGTGATGATTAGAGTATGTTACAAGAACTACTTGTGTTGTTTCATTATAGCAGTTCTTACTGTACGGGAAATAGGTGTTTTGGTTAGTTTTCGTCTGAGCATTTTTATGGTGTTTATTATCATCATTATAGCTATTACTAGCATTATTATTTTGTTCATTTTTAATAAGTATGTTAATTTATACGTATATAGGAGTTGGAATTACATAGTCAATTATATAAATCTGTTCAAATAATTATGTACAAATTTAGGAATAAACAATTTAATTTTTTCTCTTCCTAGCCTCAAATTAGCATAGGTAGCCACACCTTTCACAGCTCATTAATGCAGTTATTTTGACCGAAAACTCACACAATTGGTTTGCTTATCACGCCATTAATAAATCCTACATAGTCTTTTCCACATGCGTACAGCAAAGCGAGAAGAGTACATATGTATAACTTTGTCTCTGTTCCATTGGCTGAAACACTTGTTACATTGGGTATTAGGAAGGCCGCATCATTTCAGCGGGATGAATAGTAAGATCAAGATAGTTTTCAGGTGTAGCTTTCTCTTGTGTTCTTTCTCTCACTGCTGATACAAATGTTCCATAGAAGCACTGAGAATATTTCTCTCTCCAGATATTCCTTATTTTAAGTACAGTATGATATTGATCAGATACTGCATTGCTGTTAAAAAGAACATTATTTTGTTATTGACAAATCACCATGAAGGGTAGTTTATGGCTCCTATATGTCCTTCAACTCGTTGTTTCTGTTACTCATTTAGTCTCTTGTTTGTCCACATGAGCTTACTTCTAGATGCTGCCAGCTAATAGTTTTGAAGGAAGCATCTTGTAAAATTGCTGGAGGTCACACATTCCTTGGTTATAGCTGACGCCATCCTACAAATGATTCAAATGTTCCAGAAGTATAAAACAGTAGCTTTGTTCTAAGGTCTACATGTTTCGTCAGACCAACTGTCGCAGGTTGTGACAAAAAGCGTGACATAATACCCTATTACAAAGGCATCAAAACTACCCAATGATCTGAAAGAACTTCTAAAGATATATAAACTTAAACAACCAAAAGCAGTTGAGTTGCCCACTGCACCATATGAAACGATGTGAATCCTGCAGTAAAGGGAAGAAGAAAAGCAAAGCTGTTAAAAATGCAATGCTCAGCTCTGTTTGAGAAAACATGCCAAAGTTACTTGTGATAACTACTTAGTCAGGGAGAACAGAATAAATAGCTGATGACTCTTAGTATCTGAACATTACCAATGACAAGATTTATTGTAAAATAATGTTATTCTCTTTAAGTATACTTGACACAAATGGTAATGTTTACTGCATTCTTATCATATTTTTGCTGATGTGTTTTCTATTGTGACTTCTAATATTTGTGGAAAGCCATCTACACAGTGTCTGTCTTTATCAACAGTGATAAAGAAAATGTGTATTGCATTTATTTTCAGATAGCATTGCAACGAAATATGTTGTAAAAGAAAATACTGAAGATGGCGTTCTAGAAGTCCCACATTGTGGCGACCATTAACATTGGGAATGCTGCAAATTGAGTGGGATGGAAGATGTGATGATTTGTCCCTCACCTCTGTGAAGATCTTAATAAATACTTATATATTTTTGACCTCATGTTATTGGGAATATACATTGTTAATATCCTTTGCCTTGAAAGAACAAAGAGAGTGTAGCAAGTAGGTTACCTTTTAGCAATACTTAAATATTTTAAAGCTGGTCGTTAGGGAATTGATTTGAAATATGATTATCTTTTTATAGCTTAGTGTTTAAAAATTATTAATAACCTTCACTTTAAACCTATAGTTATTGAAAAATTCAATCAACTAACAACAAATACTTTGTAAAAGCTTTATATCACAAAAAGTATATGTATATTAATCGTTTGTTTTCTTGAGATCTCTATATTGGAGCAGTAAGATTTTGTCTGTCTCTTACAGTTTACCATTATGGTAATGTCCTAGGAATGGAGAGACTTCTCAGTACATTCAGAATTCAATAAACATTTTTAATTCATTTACATTTAAAGTATTTTAAACATAAGGTATGTTCATAGAAATCCTTGACACCATTTTAAGAAAATATTTGACAATGCTCCATGTATAAGAGGTCTGGGGTCAAGATTTCCCTGAATATTTAGTGTCACATCCTTTAAATATTCTGAGTATTTGGCCAACTTTTGTTGTAAGAGCTTTGCTGTTGACAGATACAGAATTAGATAAATAAAAAGTGTGGTTGTGTATCTTGACTTTAAGTGATAGTCAAATGTTTAAAGAGCTAATCAGTACATGTCTGGGCTAAACCAAGTAATGTATTGCTTTTGGAGAAAACTGTAAATATTGGTAAATACAAACATTTAACAAGGATTGTGTTTTACATACATCCTGTGTTTGAACAACATCTACATTTTTGTTTATTAACATTTTAAATGTCTCTTACAGATGTAGAGAAACATTCAGAATGAAGAGAACTTACGAAGACATTATTAAAATAATCAAGATATGCACTTCATTTGTAATCAATTCATATTACATATTTCATAAGTTTGTCAAAATTTCAGAGTTAGTCTAAAACTAAAGAGTACCAATTTATATTTGATACAAAGTGAAGTACAGTAAGTGTATTTTCGACTTATTATGTACTTGGTACAGACAACAAAATTAATTTACTTCATTCACTGTTCATTCTGTCTACTAACATATTTAGTTACTATATTACTCAATATTTATCATTTTAAATTGTTTTTAGATTGTTAATATGGTAATGTCAATCACAAATTTAACGTGTACAGTTTTTGTAGTATTTGTTGATTACTTTAGACTGTTTCTACTTTTTCTAACGCGTACATAGCACATAGAAAATGTATTGTATTACACCAAACACTTTATAACAAGATTTTACTGTCAAAACTAATTTTGAGAATTGTTAAATAAAACATATGTGTTACATTTACATGACTCTCTCTACTCACTGTCTTATTCTCATATATACTTCATGTTCTTAGAGAAAATTGCTTATATAAAATATCTTATTATATATATCCTGTTAAGTACAAAGACAATAGAACAATAAAGCAGTGTTTAAGTGATAGTCAAGCATCAGATGGACAAGTAAGTCTTTGTGTCTGAGAAAGTATATTAACTGACTTTGTTATACAGGAGACGTTTTAGTTATATTAATTGTCCGCCATGGGAGCTCTGGCTGACTACCGACTGCTTGTCGCTGTCCACAGAGGGCTGTACGTGTAATATCTTATACTGATGAAGGAGATTTGTAATTATCTACAAGGTCTTATAGCACATTGTAATTATTTTGTTTTAATGGAGTTTTCATATAATTGTTGTTTATTTCCTGAATACGAACAATAGCCATAATGTCTATGGAGACAATATCAAGTAAATAATTAATGGTGTGTAGGAAAGGAAGTCTTCTATGATAGCCTATTTAAACTTAACATGGGTCTTATACTTTTTAAAACATTAATTAGACCAATTATTACATACGCAGACCCCGTGTGGATATACGCTGCCAAAACACACATAAACAGACTTGAGACGATACAAAACAGAATTCTAAGAATAATTGCGAAGCTGCCCCCGGTTGTTCCGGTGTTTCAGCTACATCAAGAATTAAAAATACACATCATCGAACAATTTATGAAATTACTAAGCTTCAACTTTTATGACAAAAGGGTAAAAACCCAAACCCACTCATACGAAAACTTGGCACATACAACACGCAACACGACACACATAGAAGACCACTGTCACTTTTTGACAGAAAAGGCCTGGGGGAACCAGAGATTGACATACAAGACTTCCTAAACACGTTAGTCCCACACTCCAATCACAGGGTTAGTGCGTAAAGGCATTTTTCCTCCACTTGAAAAAAAATGAAGTATGGGTATGAGGTGAATCGTCCATAAGTAAATCTATTTTGTTAGAACTTTTACCCAATTATAACTAATAGCACATTTAGAAACATTTATGTTTGTTACTTCTTAATGTCATGATACCCACTCAATTGTGTTGCAATGTTTCATTTGTCAGTAGACTTTATTATATCCAATAAGTTTCAAATTCGAAAGAAATTCATCCTCAGAACTCAATAATTGTAATTACTTTACAGGTTAATATCGGATATGTGACGCTCACATTACCTTCTATACTCCTTTTAAAATTGTTTTGATCCATCTCCCTCACGGCAATTGGGATAAACCTTCCATTGTTATTAATTGTTATATAGGTACAAGGGAATACGGGAACAGAGTACACCTTAAGTGATTGTGAAATATTTGAATGCTAGTTGATGTCTAATCATATTGTCACCCTGGCGGTAGACTCGCGAAGCCGATGAATAAATGATGGCCGGTGGAGATTCGGGAAACTTCGGGGCCGATCGTTACCGGAAGCGACAGACAGTTGAACGTATTGTTTGATAAATAAACAGTTTTGAGGTGATCTAGCAAATTGTGAGTTTAAACGGTGTATTGCTAGGAAAATAAAGTGTAGTTTTTGCGTTTGTAACCTCGTCTTGTTATTTCACGAACCCAAAAAGTCACAACTGGTGTCAGAAGTGAAACATACGACAATGGAAGCTGCATTGGCAAAGATTTTAGAGAAATGGAAGAAATGAAGACGGCAAATGAAAACCTCGCTGCAAAAACAGAAGTGGCAAATAACAACCTGACCGCGGAGTTGAAACAAATAAAGGTCGAATTGACCACAGAAATGAGGGCAGCGAACGACAGCCTGGCTACGGAGATGAAAGCGGCAAACGAGGCTCTTGCCGTGAAGTTTGAAGAACAGTTGGCCGGCGTGAGGGATAACGTGACGGAGCTGGGCAAGCGGATGGGCCAAGTGGACGAGCGCGTCGAGGACCTGGCGAGCCGCGTTGACGACCTGGAGGGAAAGGCCGACACCAGCGTCAAGTCCCTGAACGCCATAGTAGAGGACGTCGTCGGCAGGAAACTGAAGGATTTGAAGGCCGACGCGCCGGGACGCGACACAACATCTGCGCGCGTCAAACCACCGAAATATGACGGCGCGTCAACATTTGAGGTCTTCCGCCGTCAGTTCGACACAGTGGCCAAGCACAACAGATGGTCACCGGAGGAGGAGGCCACACAGCTAATAGCCAGCCTCCAGGGACGGGCCGCGGAAGTCCTAAACGCGGTGCAGACAACGGCGGCGCCCAAGGACATCTGGGAGGCCCTGGGGAATCGTTTCAGGAACCACCGCTTAGCCGCAGCGTACCGCAGCCAACTAAAGGCAAGGTCACAGCAGCCGGGGGAGACGCTGCAGTAGTTCGCCATAGCGATTGAGCAGCTGGCTAGCAAGGCCTTGGTTGACCTGCCACTGGAGTTCGTATCCCGAGAAGCCGCCTACAACTTTGTCGACGGGGTACGGGACACGGTGATTCGTCAGCGCCTAATTCTCGGCGATTATAAAACCCTGCTCGAGGCGCTGACAGCGGCATTAAGGATGGAGGTGGCCAAGGTAGCATCTATCCCGACGTCGAGAACGAGGATTGTCCGCTACGCCGGAGACAGAAGACCAGCTGAGGGACGCCGGCGAACAGCTAGTGGCCTGTGTTGGGGGTGTGGACAGCCCGGACACCTGCAGAGACACTGCCCACACCAGGAAGGGCAGCTGGAAGAACGAGTAAGGCCCGGCGTGGAGAGGGACACGTCGGCGCCATTACCACTATCCCCTCGAGTGACGTTGCGCGCCGTCAGCTGGTGTATGGATGACAGCCTCATCGTGGACGGCTGGGTAGGAGGAAAGCTGTGCCGCGTGCTAGTGGACACTGGGGCAGCCGTGACCATCATCAGACCTGACGTGGCAAATGGTTTGCCGACGAGGAAGCCGAGCCGACCATACCAGCTTGTGTTGGCATCGGGCGACACTTTGCCTGTGGAGAAGGAGGCCCTGCTGCAGCTTAACTTGGGACGGAGTGCCGTGTATCTGTGGGTGTTCGTCGCGAAGGTGGCTGAGGAGGTGATTCTGGGACTGGATGCCCTCAGGAGCCACGAGGCGACGGTCGACGTCGGCAGGATGGTCCTGAGGCTCAACGGAGAAGAGATTATACTCCGTCAACCAGAAGAGCGCCTTGGAATTTGCAGGGTCATCTTCAACGAAGACGTGGTTGTCCCCGCGAGGAACGAGGTGATGGTGACGGCGACGGCCACCGGAAGGCCAGACAGCACGTTGGGTTCAGAGGCTGCAGGAGTACGACTTCACCTCGGAACATCGCAGAGGGAAGAGCCACGGTAACGCGGACGCTATGTCTCGAAGACCCTGTCCAGAAGAGTGCGGCCAATGCACAAGAGTGGAAGGGAAGGAGCGTGCTGCAGCGGTTCGAGTAGTCACGGCAGTGCCTGCGGATGGCTGGGATAGTGCAGGCCTGAGGAGGGAGCAGCTGGCGGACGCAGACTTGGGGCCACTCTTGAGGGATGTGGAGAACCTGGTGGACCACCTCCACGACATGCACGAGATCGCTCGCCAGAACATCCAGAAGGCGAGCGACCGCATGAAAACACGATACGACAGCAAGCCAACAGCCAAGGTTCCAGCAAGGTGACCTGGTCTGGTTGTACCGCCCGACCCGGACCAAGGGGCGCTGCCCGAAGCTTCAGCAGCCATGTCAAGGACTGTACCATGTGGTGAAGAGGATTAACGACGTGATCTACCGCATCCAGAATGTGCCCCGAGGGAAGATGTTGGTGGTACACCTGGATCGCCTGGCCCGCTACGAAGGCGCTGTTCGGGACGACCAGTCTTGATGAGGGAGCAGTGTCACCCTGGCGGTAGGCCATATCGGATATGTGACGCTCACATTACCTTCTATACTCCTTTTAAAATTGTATTGATCCATCTCCCTCACGGCAATTGGGATAAACATTCCATTGTTATTAATTGTTATATAGGTACAAGGGAATATGGGAACAGAGTACACCTTAAGTGATTGTGAAATATTTGAATGTTAGTTGATGTCAAATCATATTGTCACCCTGGCGGTAGACTCGCGAAGCCGATGAACAAATTATGGTCGGTGGAGATTCGGGAAACTTCGGGGCCGATCTTTATCGGAAGCGACAGACAGTTGAGTGTAGTGTTTGAAAAATAAACAGTTTTGAGGTGATCTAGCAAATTGTGAGTTTAAACGGTGTATTGCTAGGAAAATAAAGTGTAGTTTTTGCGTTTGTAACCTCGTCTTGTTATTTCACGAGCCCACAAAGTCACAATATTATAAATTTATCTTCTAGACTTGACGACAGAAGCTTACCAACGATCTCAGTTTTGAATAGGTAAAGTATTGAAGAATTCAATTAAGAAATATCTCGGAAATTGCTTACTCTACCAAAATATATATCTGACAGAAAGTGTGTGTTTTAACAAGATCATCATCTTTTCAGTAAGATTTTGTCTGTTTTTACGGTTTGTCACTTCTACTTATACCACATTAATGAAAATGACTGCTGACAACATTGACAGAAAATATAAAATGTACACGTCATTCGTCACGATAATATTTTAAAAATATGGCATTTTAAGTAGAGTAGTTCGGGCCATTATTAATAAAATCAATATTGTCTAAAAATGTCACGTAAATCTTAGTAAGTAAGTAGGGATATTGTTGAAACCATACATTGTAGTAAGGTAAAAGACACGAGAGGTAAGTAACCATATAGCAATGTGCCATTTGGTCTCCTTTGTCATGGACACATCTTGGTGTTTACAACTTAATCAAGTATTTTGTGTTTATTTCTATTGTCAATATAATTTAGCAAATGTGTAGTTTATGTATTATTAAACTGAACTACATGTATATATACCACTTCATTTCACTGCTAATATCCATTAACAAGTCATACTATGTGACTATTCATTTTATAGACATTCAATAATTCTGTAAAACGACCTTTTACACATATACATATCTTACTTTGTAAAGAAATTGTGTTATACCTCTTATTTAATATACTTCCTTAATAAGATACGTCAGAATGTCCACAGAGAGAGTGAAAGTGTGTGTGTTTGTAAGTGTGTGGGCGCGCGCGCAAAGGTTATCAACCTTCCACTAGGATCGCCTTTATCATTTCCATTATTCTAATCTACTCACCAACAAACAAACACGCCCTCTGACGACTGTTTACCTTTTATGATATACCTTTTGTTATATTTTATTTTTATGGAAGTACTGGTGCTTTGTCAGACAGACGTACTGCTCTGTTAGCAAGAGATCCATTCAAATTCTCATATCCCAAAAGGTCAGCCAAACGACAGGACAGGGTCAAAGTTCGTGGTAATCTCTGACAGAAAGACCAAATTATCTTCATGGGCTGAGAGACTAATTGGCTGGAAGAATGAAAAAGATGTTCGCACATGAAGGATACTGAATTTCTATTTCTGTTTCGTTTCTTTATTTTAATGTTTAATATATTGCATTTAGCTCAAAGACGAGCGACTTTATGAGAGCAATAATATTAATTTGAAAGCTAATGATATACCAACTCCTCTTTAACTATTTGTTAGTCATGCAAACAAATAAAAGAATACAGTTAAACAGTAACACAAAGAACGAGATACCAAAGTGTGCTTTATGTTAATGGAAATATAGACTGTTATTATTATTCGTTTTCTTAATGTAAGGGAAAATGGGGAAACAGTAAGCTCTTAGCGATTGTCATATATTTTAAAGCTGGTGTCTAGGGAGTGGCTTTAAAATTCGATTTTCTTTGTATGGCTTAGAGATAAAACTTAATATGGCTTTACATTTGAGAAACGTATAATAATTATTGAAATATTCAAACAATAACAAAAAATGTCTCTCAAGTGCTTCACTCCACAAAAAGTATATTTGATAATGTTTGTTTTATCGATATGTCTATGTTTCATCATTATTTAATCACACAAAGCAAATTACCTGATCACGTGTAAATAAATAAACAAAAAACTTACTTGTGTACTTGTAGTAATTCAGTAGACTTTGAGTATTAGTCAAATGTTTAAAGAAGTAGTGACTATGTGTCGGCTTTAAAGACAAAACAAATGACATTACTATCTGAGAAGTGTGTACATATTGTAAATAAAAACAGTTAACAAGGATTGTTTCAGAAGTGCCTCACTTCATATAAAAATTGTGTGTTGTAATGAAGCTAAAATAATGAAGTTGTAATTAAATTACAGGAAAACTAGCTTTAACATTTCACAATCTTTTAAAGTTTACTGCATTCCCTTGTACCAACATGATTGTTAACATCGTAGAAGTGTAACACCAGTTCAACACATTCGATATTCGATCATTTGTAATTAATTACAGTTTTAGAGTTATAACGAATGATTTCCTCTTGGAGTTGAGGTGTACTGGTCATAGTAATGAGGCAAATATAAAACCTTTGAAGTGTGTTATAATGGTGCTATTGAACTGCCATTCCTGAATGATGATTAGAGAAGTTTTCAATTGTGTTTATTGATATAACTGGATACAAATTCCAACAAAACCATTTTGCAATGTTGTACAGTGAAATGAACAGTGAAACCATGCTCTGCTCGCTCGCTCGCTTGTTATGCTGGCTGGCTGTACTTAGCCAGAAATTTTTTGCTGCGTGCCCACCCGTTTATAGTTTTACTGCAGGTAAGGTATATTCGGGATGTTTTGGGGTGACTTGTAGGTTTTTTGGTTGTAATTATTTTGTAAGGCTACAGTAATTGTACCTTGGGATTGAAAGGACAGGATGCAATGTCTAGCACCCTGGTGTTTTTTTTTAAGATTAAGGTTGGTAAAATTTTGATCAATGGCGGCTGGTGGATTTAATTATTGATGGTGCATAATTGAGAAATAAAATACAGAGTAGTAGTGACCCACCTATTTATACAGAAACTCTGCTCTCCTCTCCTCGGACCTGGCGAATCTATCGATAACTTTTGCATTGAAGTCACTGATCTTCATAGCAAACTCCCTCTCAATTGAAAGCATTGCTAATGCTGACAATCGGTCCTGTGACATTGTGTGCCTAAGGAAAATTTTTACTCTTTTTAAAGTTGAGAAACAGTGTTCTGCTTCAGCCGTAGACATTGGCATAGTTAACAACACTTGCAGGAGTTGGACACATTCGCTGAATGTAGCACATAAATTGTTTTCCTTAATGAAGTCCATTAAGCCCAAAGCGCCGGACATTCCACGAAATTCTTCTCGACTGTAAATTACAGTCAGTTCTGTACGAATTTTTGTTCCAATGATAAAAGGATAGAACTTTATTGTTTCTCTAAGGGAATCCTCTGGAAATGTTTTATCATAGTCTGAGAAATTTTCTTGATGAAACAAAGTCGAGGCTACCAGATGCTCAGTGAAGCTAAATCTGTCCTTTGCTTCTCTAAGAATAATGTCACAAACTTCAAGAGCTTCTCTTCTTTTCACATCATGATCTTCTATTCTTCTCCTCTTAATTGCAGTATCTTCGTGTTCCTCAATATCCACGCTATTTCTTACTTTTTGTACTTCCCTTTCAAATGCATTTAACTGGGCGAGGGTGAATGTTGCATTGCAGTCTCGTTTCTGCAGCTGATTGCACAAAATGTCCACATGGGGCAATGGGGCATGATCTTGTGGAAGAAAGACAGCCAGAATACAAAATTATCATCTTTCAAAGTGGCCATAAACACAGAAGCCTGAACTAGTATGGTGTTGTTGTGTAACAGAGCTCTCTTCTGAATAACCTCTATGCATTTAACTAAATTCTCCCTGTGTTCGAAAATGATATTGACGATCCATGAATGAAATTTTTGGCACAACTTTATCAAGCACAGCTGTTCTTTGAGAAGAATTTGAAAAAAAAAAATGTGCTCATTCCCTGTAAATTGGCAAAAAATATCCTCACACTGGTGTTTACTGAGGCTGCATTTGTATTATTAAATTAAGTTTATGTGCATGGCAGTGTATATAAGAGGCACAAGGATACTTCTCTTTCTCAATTGCGGAACACCGTGTTTCCTACCTTCCATGATGGATGCACCATCATAGGTCTGTGCTATAAGTTTATTCGGGCACCCTGACAGTTGCAGATCAAGTTCAGATATAATGACTGTGGCAAGAGAGTCTGCATCATGACCAGTAGGTGGAACAAAACTCCAAAATCGTTCTACGGGTTTGTCATTCACAAGATATCTGTAGGTAATAACCATCTGATACACTAAGGAAACTTCAGTGGTTTCATCTGCTATAACAGCAAGGAATTATGCATCCTTAATCTCCTTCATTATTTCGTCTTGGCATACCTCTAACATACACTGAAGAATTTCGTTTTGTATTGTTTTTGAAGTGCCCTTAAAAACAATTGCTTTTTCCAGATGTCCCTTCTGTACACTATCCAGATAAGCACTGAAATGTATTAGACCTCGAAAGATACCTTGGTTTTGTGATGTATCAGATTCATCATGACCTATCAAATGAGCCGCAAAACCGTATACAGTTTATTATGATAATTAGGACATATCTATTCTGTGTAACTTTATCGTTATGCAGCTGTATGTTCTTTCTGTATGCACTATCCATTTGTGCAGCAATATTAATATTGCCATACATTGCTAAACTTAATGTATTTTTTATGAGACGAAGAGGACTCATGCTTTTTAACACGGTCGTGCATGTGTTGTATGTCTTTAATTCCTTGCTTCACCCAGGAATCATCTCCTCCAAAGAGCAGGCATGGTAAGCAGTATAAAGGGTTATTAACTTCACATCCACATAACCAGTCGTGCTTCTTGTACATGTCAGGGTTGAACTTCCTACTCAGATTAGTTTGAGAAATTACTCCATACACAATTACTCTTACTACACATTATGTATTTTGACTTTGTTTGTTATGGTATGTTGTCTTATGTATCTCTGAACTGATGTATGTTACAAATTTTAAAAATGACATGTCACAATCTCCCATTTTAATTGTCAACATTGCATTGTGTTAAACCAAGTGCTTTATCTTACACATAAGTAAGGACTATCTCAAAACGTTCAGGACATATTGGTCCACAGTGAAACCACTAGAAACTTAAATGTTCATATTTAACTCTGGATTGGGTCTAAGTTAGTGTAGGTTTACAAGAGATTGATGTTGCTATTTGATCTAGCATATTATACATGGAGAGGTTCATACCCAGACATATATACAGTCACTGTCTTTGTGTAATAATGTGTCACTTAAGCATAGATAGAGCAAGCCATGCAAGATCAAGGGAGGGATAAATAAATGTCTAGCATTTTACTTTGAACATGTGGTGTTACATTAAATTTTTTAATACAAGTATTTTGATTTGCTAGTTAAGAAACCATTTATATATTAAAAAATAGATTGTCTGCTATATATATTTGGGCTAATTATTTTATTCATGTTGAATATTGACACATTTAGTTAATTATTGTTGGTTGGTTGGTATTTAATGTTAAGCAGCTGGCAGTGAAGTTGTTCGCCTTCTTATATTACAGTATTGTGATGTTATGTTGGTATGCTGACTAAAGAAATTAATGCTCGCCCTGGTAGTGTAGATTGTAGCGTGTCTGCCTCATATTCAAGAGGACTCTAGTTTGATTCTCGGTTAGGGTGAGATATCTGGATAAGGGTTTTTCTGGGGTTTTCCCTAATCCTGAGAGACAAACGTCAGGTAACTAAACTCTAGGCAGTCTGGGTTCATTTGTCCGATATAACTTAACACTGAAGGCCATAAAAAAGAAAATAAAGAAATTAATGGATAATTTTTATTGTTGTTATCATTTTCCCCCTAGCTTCCCAATGTAAAGCCTGTAGGGGCCACTTTTGAGACCATTACAGTTGTCCAAACGGTGTTTGTTCATGATGGATAACTTTACGTTAATGTATAAGCAAAGAGCTATTCATCATGCCCATCTTCATTCACTTTTATCCATCTCAGTCAGACATTCTTAGCATTTGTGTGTATTTTGTTTGTTTCTTTGTTCATATCTCAGGTGCCCACCTGAGCAGGACATGGATGTTCAACATGTCACACATTTATGGCACATGCAGCATAATTAATAATATACTGACCACAACTTGTACTGTGAAAGCTTCTTGGTTTTTGCTACTTTATGTATTAAAAATTAAAGTATTATGAGTCACCAACATTTCAAGTATTAATCTTAGAACATGTATTACTGTAAGTCAATCATTAAGCTACTGTTGTATGAAAGGTGACCTACACATTGCATATTTACTTATTGAATAGAGCATTAATGTATATTTCTGTAGTATATGGGGAGAGAATAAGAAAGCTCCAAAAAAATAACATTTCCAATTTATCAAATAATTGTTTACATTGTGACCAGGTCTACATTGTAAGAATCAAACATAACTTAGAAACAAGAATACATTTGCGAACTGATAAAACGGACACTGGGTATCAATGGTTTGATTTAATGGTTTGGAAAAACATATTTCATTTAAAAAATAGAAACTGAATAATGTAATTTGAACCAATAATAATAATAATAATAATAATAATAATAATAATAATAATAATAATAATAATAATAATAATAATAATAATAATAATAATAATAATAATAATAATAATAATAATAATAATAATAATAATAATAATAATAATAATAATAATAATAATAATAATAATAATAATGATAATGATAATGATAATGATAATGATAATGATAATGATAATGATAATGATAATGATAATGATAATGATAATGATAATGATAATGATAATGATAATGATAATGATAATGATAATGATAATGATAATGATAATGATAATGATAATGATAATGATAATGATAATGATAATGATAATGATAATGATAATGATAATGATAATGATAATGATAATGATAGTGATGATAGTGATGATAGTGATGATAGTGATGATAGTGATGATAGTGATGATAGTGATGATAGTGATGATAGTGATGATAGTGATGATAGTGATGATAGTGATGATAGTGATGATAGTGATGATAGTGATGATAGTGATGATAGTGATGATAGTGATGATAGTGATGATAGTGATGATAGTGATGATAGTGATGATAGTGATGATAATGATGATAATGATGATAATGATGATAATGATGATAATGATGATAATGATGATAATGATGATAATGATGATAATGATGATAATAATAATAATAATAATAATAATAATAATAATAATAATAATAATAATAATAATAATAATAATAATAATAATAATAATAATAATAATAATAATAATAATAATAATAATAATAATAATAATAATAATAATAATAATAATAATAATAATAATAATAATAATAATAATAATAATAATAATAATAATTTTTATTTGCTAATAGACAACATACATATTTTTCAAGCATCGTCACAGTCTAATTTCAAATAACAATCATGATTTACATTATAATTCATCAGTTCTATATATGCATATTTCTATTAAATACATTTTTAATTCCTTTTTGAAGCTATTTCCAGGTAATGTTTTTAAATAATTTGGCATTTTGTTATAAAATATAAGTCCCTTCAATAATGGATCTTTTCCAGCGGATTTTGTTCTTGTCGTAAGTCTATGAAAGTTGTCACATCCTCTAGTATTGTAGCCATAGAGTTTACTATTTTTGTTGACATTATTTACATTATATTCTGTTTTATGTACAAATAATATTAATTTATACATAAACAATGAAATTACTGTTAAGATTTGTTTCTTTCTGAAAGTTGGTCTACATGATGTTCTATTTCCTAATTTAAACATTATTCTACACACATTTTTCGTAGTATTAGAATCCTATTCATGTTGATCAGACTGCCAATCAATTCAGTCATACAGTTTCTTTCATTTTCAGAGATTAGTAATAAAGACAAAAGTATTGCTTCATCTAACGACCGTAACTTTGACAATAAAGGAACTGACTGAAAATACAAAGTTTGTGTAACTAGTACCAATTGAATTCTGTCAAATGTTCATCATTTTTCTTACAAGATAAGCTAACTTCATTAGATATAATTATATTTTATGTATTTGTTGTTTACAGTTGCTAGCTTCTCTTATTTACAGTCCAAATTATTTCCTGCAGATGGAAGAACAGTTAACCAAATACAAACCAACTCTAATAGTTCCCAACATAGCAGGTTGTATTAGCAATATTTAATATTTGAGATTTCTTTGATTTTCACTGATGACACTAAACAGATTAGGAGATTTGGTGTTGCTGCAGTATCTCATTGAACTAGCTGGAATGATAATAGTATTGGCATAAAGAGACAAGTATCTGTAGTTTGAGCTGGACATGTCTTTGAATTACTAAGTGTGATTCAAATTTCAAAGAAGTCATTTATACAATAGTAATTTAAAGTTGAAATTTGTAATTTATTTCTCATCTTTCCTTTTACATCACCAAATGGAAATACAAAATCAAGATTACAATTATAAAATCCATACTGAAAAATGCCATATATTCCTAAATCCTGAAAATCCTATCATGTTGCCCACCATTGAATAATAATTCGGTCCCCATACATCTAACCCTAGGTTTTTGTGTACTGGAGGCCCTCTACTCCGTTTTACAGATTTTGCCATTTCACCTATCGCACTCTACATTTTTCTCTTAATTGTTCTCAGCCACCTCTCTTTACCCTTCCCTAAATAATTCCCTATATTTCTCCTGTACTTTTCCCCTTTTACTGACAAAATTTTTCTAATTACTACTTCACCCCCCCCCCCCCCAAATTGTCCCATTTACGGAGCCAGGCCTGCTCTCTCCATATTGTGACTTTGTGGGTTCGTAGAACTAAAAGTTCATTTTTCCGAAATTCTAAATGTTCTTTATTACCATAGAAATACACTGTTCAATGCTCACGTAACAGTATTACATCACATATAAAACACAATCTTCCAAGGTCGATGAGAATTACAAACAGCGTTCAGTTCACATCAGTTCTCGTTGCAACTCTCAGCTGTTCTCTGCTTACCTCTCGCGACTCACCCGTTTTACAACTGGCCACTGGTGTGTCATAATTGTTGACCAGTTTCTTCCTTGTATATCATCAATGTAGTGTCATACATTTCTTTAGCAGTTTCACATGACATAAGATGTACTTTTACACTGTTTTTTACTGTTCTGACATTTACATGCTTGGCTATTGCATCTTTAGTTTTCCCTTTTGCTTGGCTTTCATTATCACCTCCAGCATCTGAAAGTTGCTCTGTGCCATTTCCCACACTCATAAGTTTCTTTGCTGTGAACAGGATTTTGATCTGAAATTCCCAGATAACAAATGTACTTCATTCTTTAAGTTTTTGCACACATGCAACTTCAATTTCAATTTTTGTAGTGCCATCTTGGAGCACATTACGCTATTACTTTTTTAGTTTAACCTCTTAAACCTTTACTCTTTTTACTTTTACTCTTTAAGAGGAAGATACTGCGCCCATAACCTGTTGTTGCTTCTTACTTCTGTAGGATAAAATGTTGCAAAAACTTATTAAACTGTATAGCACACATTTTATGGATAACCTTCATGGATAATTTTCACCTTGTACTGACATTCTCTTAGCTTATTGCCATAGAATAATAAACAACTAAAACATGTTATCATTAGCTACATTACAATTTTCAACATCCTGGATATGTATTTGAACTTCCTCAGTCTGATTCAACTTTCCAATAAGTCGTTTGTACAAAAAGAGAATACTGTAGTGCAGTGTGCTTTGATGGATTCATTGATGTTTACATTTATCATATTTTATAGTATTTGTTTTCTCCACAGATTAGTTCCGGAAATTAAGAAGGTCTTATTTGACAGCTGTTTAATTGGGATAAGAAAATAAAAATGAAAGAGGAGGATCCTCTGACAGATGACAGCCTCACAGAATGAGAGTTCTTTCTCAAGGTTGTTTCAATGAACGCAAGTATTGATACTGTACTTGTTGACACTGATTGTGACATGACAGTCAAATTGGAAGTTAAATCAGAGACTTCTTGTATCAAACATCCTATAAGCAGATTATGACTGAAAGTGCTACATGCAGCAACAACTGCAAGGGAAACAAAAAATAGAACAACAGACTATATTTTTAGACTTTGGTTCACAGAATGAGGGAGACTTTCTTCTAGAAGACCTCTAATGGTGGATAAGAAATACAACAGTGATCATGAAATGTATAACAAAATAGAAATTGAGGAAGAACCTTGGTCTTTGGAAACAAAAACTTCATCAGTGTGTGATAATATTAAGGTAAGTTGTATAGAAACTACAGATAGTCTGATGAGTGTTTTGTAATAAACATCCCAATATATTTTGTGATATTGCAGAATACTACAATCTACTCACTTAAATAAAGTGTAAGTTTAATGGTAAATGAAGTCAAGGATTGGTAAGTAAAAGGCAACCCAGTGATAAACTTTTAACCTGTTGGGAACTTTAACTCAAAACCAGTCCTTTTGTTTTCTCAAAAAATATTACTCAGACACAAAGATCTTTTGAGAAAAGAGAACTAAAGTTGACTTTGCAAATGCCAAGCAATGTATTTATTCACAAAATGAAGGAAAGGTGAATTATGATGTCAATTTAGTAAGCCAGATGAGTTCTAAACTTTGCTTCTTGAATGCGAATATGACTGTAACCAAACATAATACATGGTAAATTTGAAACTTGGTATGGGGAAGAAAGTGTTTGACATTGTTGGGAAACTCAGCACACACTCACACACACGGTAATGAGAGTAAGGTTTTTATATGCATTCCAGTTTTAAATATTTGTAGCACCCAGAATAAAGTTAATTTAGAAACATGGTAACAGAACCTTATTTATATGTAATTTGCTCTTATACATATTAAATATCAATGGTATCCAGCTGAACGTTATGTAAGTAAATGAGCATATGACATATGCTGTGGTGTATTATTTTGTGTTTTTAAGTTCTAAAAATTGATTTACAATTTTTAGGAAAAAATAACTTTGTATGGAAATGAAAGTGTAAAATTAGGGTGTTCATGAGATGATGCAATTTGAGTGAAAAATTATTTAATATTGTCATTACTGATAGCTGCAAGAATGTGATTACATAATGTGGTGATGTGGACTAGTAGGATATAAGTCACCTGATTACTATAGCAACATAGAAAAAATGGAGCAGGAGATTATCTGCTTTTGGCGTTCTTCTACATCTGAACTCCATAGGAGAAAGATGTGTATTTGAGTCTCTCTGAACATGTGCAGAAACAATTTTGTGTGTGCATTTGAAGGAATAATAATTAATCTATAGGTCACTCACAGTTTGTTAAAGGACAGCATTTCATATCATTTAAAGTTGCATCGAAGTTTGGTAAAATTTCAGAAGAATTAAATATTCGACTTTGAGAAAAATAGCTATCTTTTTATTCTAAAAACAATGATTTTTCCTCTATCTACTCTATGACCATGCCCAGAGATAAGATCTCTAGCTCCAGGGATGTTGCCGAGGAACCTACAGGATTACACTACAAGAAATTCACAAAGTTGAGAAACAATCATATCATCATCGATCCCACACGATGTGCAGCATTCACATTGCAAATGATCGCACAATGCAGGACTTCTAGAACATCATCTTCAGTATTTCCCTTTGCTAACAAATTTCGTTGCAATGCAATTTGAAAAGAAATGGAAAATATACTTTCTTAATCACTGTTGATAAAGACATGTGCTGGCTGGATGCCTTCCCATACAATATTAGAAGTCACACTATTAAAAACATCAGCTAAAATATAATATGTATAAAGTGTACATTACCATTTGTCTCAAGTATATGTAAAGAGAATAATATATTATTTTAAAATACATCTTGTCATTGGTAATGTTCAGATACTAAGATTAATCAGCTATATCTTCTGTTCTCTCCAACAAAGTAGGTAGTTATCACAAATAATTTTGGCATGTTTTCTCAAACAGAGCGGCGAATTCCATTTTTAACAACTTTGCTGTGTCTTTTTCCTTTACTGCAGAATTCAAATAGTTTCCTTTTCAATGATTCTGGTGCATTCAGTAACTCATATGCTTTTGGTTGCTCAAGTCTATATATCTTTAGAAGCTCTTTAGGATCACTGGGTAGCTCTGATGTCGTTGCTCTTCTCTGTAGCTGGTGTGACAGTAAAGCTAAGGAGAGCACTTTCAAGAATTTCTGTCTTGTGAAATATATGTTTCGGTTTGCCACAAGGATAACCTTAGAATACCTCAATATTCAACACATTGATAAAAATTACCTCAAAGCACACAATGCATGTATTATATGAACTCCATATTTAATATTATTGTAATGCATGATTATTTCCACCTTTGACAGTTGGTCCGACGAAACATATAAACCTGAGATCAAAACTACTGTTTTACCATTTTGGAACATATGAATCATTTGCAAGATGGCGGAAGCTATAATCAATTAATGTGTGCCCCCCAGCAATTTTTACAAGATGCTTCCTTCAAAACTATTAGTTGCCAGAAACCAGAAAGACGCTAATGGGGACAAACAAGTGACAGAATGAAGAACATGAACTATGAGTTACAAAACAAATAGGAGTCATATACTACCCCATAGTGATTTGTCAATATCAACAGGAATGTTTTTTTCAACCAAAATGCCGTATCTTATTAATATCAAACTCAGAATAAGGAATGTCTGGAGAGAGAGATATTCTCACAGTGCTTCTATGGAACATCTGTATATGATAGGAGAAAAAGAACACAAGATAAAGTTACAGCTGAAAACTATCGTGATCGTGATCGTGATCTTACTGTTCATCCCGCTGAAGTGCTGAAAGCTTTCTTCTACACAATGTGACAGGTGTTTCAACCAATGCAACAGGGACAAGTTTGGACACATGTAATTTTCTCGCCTTTCTGAGCGAACGTGAAAAACACTATGGAGGATCCATCAAGGGAGTGGTAAGCAAACCACTTGTGTGAGTTTGCTGTTAAAATAACGAAACCGTGAAATACGACTAATATAAGCGCTTTAAGGAGCTGATGAAAGGTGTGGCCACGTCCGCTAATTTGAAACTAGTAATGTGACAAGGTAATTCATTTAAATTGTTTATTGTCAGACTATTTGACGACAGTTACATGACAGATGTACGTAATTGTTGACTATGTAATTCTAACATGATACATACATATTAATATAGTGTCGCCCTGGCGGTAGACACGCGAAGCCGAAGCCGATGGAGATTCGGAAAACTTTGGAACCAATCGTTACCGGTAGCGACAGACAGTTGAATGTAGAGTTGGAAAAATAATAAACAGTTTGAGGTTCTAGCAATTTTGTAATGTTGAACAGTGTATTTCGAGGAGAATAAAGTGTAGTTTTTGTTTCGTAACCTCGTTTTATTATTTCACGAACCCACAAAGTCACAACTGGTGTCAGAAGTGGAATAACAACATCACGGAAAATTATGGCCATGGAATTGGCATTGGAAATGCTTTTGCAGAAGATGAACGAATTAACAGCGAAGTCGGAAGCGGCAAATAACAATTTGGCCAAGAAGATGAACGAGTTAACAACAAAAACAGAAGCGACAAATAACAACCTGGCCGCAGAGTTGAAAGAAATAAAGACCGAATTGACCACAGAAATGAAGGCAGCGAACGACAGTCTGGCCACGGAAATGAAGGAGGCGAACGAGGTGGCCGGCGTGAGGGATGACGTAACGGAGCTGGGCAAGCGGATAGGCCAAGTGGACGAGCGCGTCGAGGACCTGGCGAACCGCTTCAATGACCTAGAGGAAAAGGCCGACAATAACGCCAAGTCCCTGAACGCCATGGTTGAAGACGTCGAAGACCTCACGAACCGCGTAAACAACCTGGAGGGAAAGGCCGACAGCAGCGTCAAGTCCCTGAACGCCATGGTGGAGGACGTCGTCGGCAGGAGACTGAAGGATTTGAAGGCTGACGCACCGGGACGCGACACAACATCGACGCGCGTCAAACCTCCGAAATATGACGGCGCGTCAACATTCGAGGTCTTCCGCAGCCAGTTCGACACAGTGGCCAAGCACAACAAATGGTCACCGGAGGAGGAGGCCACACAGTTAATAGCCAGCCTCCAGGGACGGGCCGCGGAAATCCTAAACGCGGTGCAGACGACGGCGGCGCCCAAGGACATCTGGGAGGCCCTGGAGAATCGCTTCGGGAACCACCGCTTAGCCGCAGCGTACCGCAGCCAACTAAAGGCAAGGTCACAGCAGCCGGGGGAGACGCTGCAGGAGTTCGCCATAGCGATCGAGCAGCTGGCTAGCAAGGCCTTGGTTGACCTGCCACTGAACTTCGTATCCCGGGAAGCCGCCTACAATTTTGTCGACGGGGTACGGGACACGGAGATTCGTCAGCGCCTAATGCTCAGCGATTATAAAACCATCCACGGGGCGCTGACAGTGGCATTAAGGATGGAGGCGGCCAAGGTAGCATCTATCCCGACGCCGAGAACGAGGGGTGTCCGCTACGCCGGAGACAGAAGACCAGCTGAGGGACGCCGGCGAACACCTAGTGGCCTGTGTTGGGGGTGTGGACAGCCCGGACTCCTGCGGAGAGACTGCCCACACCAGGAAGAGCATCCGGAAAACGAGTAATGTCCAGCGTGGAGAGGGGTACGTCGGCGCCATTATCACCATCCCCTCGAGTGACAATCCGCGCCGTCAGCCGACGGATGGATGACAGCCTCATCGCGGACGGCTGGGTAAGAGGATAGCCATGCCGCGAGCTGGTGGACACTGGGGCAGCCATGACCATCATCAGACCTGACGTGGCGAATGGTTTGCCGACGAGGAAGCCGAGCCGACCATACGAGCTAGTGACGGCATCGGGCGACACCATGCCTGCGGAGGAGGCCCTGCTGGAGCTGACCTTGGGACGGAGTGCCGTGCGTCTGTGGGTGTTCGTCGCGAAGGTGGCTGAGGTGATTCTGGGACTGGATGCCCTCAGGAGCCACGAGGCGACGGTCGGCGTCGGCAGGAAGGTCCTGAGGCTCAACGGAGAAGAGGTTATATTCCGTCAACCAGAAGAGCGCCATGCAGTTGGCAGGGTCGTCTTGAGCGAAGACGTGGTTGTCCCCGCGAGGAGCGAGGCGATGGTGACGGCGCGACCGGAAGGCCGGATAGCAGGTTTGATCCAGAGGCAGCAGGAGTACGACTTCACCTTGGAACAACGCAGAGGGAGGAGTCACGGTAACGCGGACGCTATGTCCCGAAGACCCTGTCCAGAAGAGTGCGGCCAATGAACAAGAGTGGAGGGGAAGGACCGTGCCGGAGCAGTTCGAGTAGTCACGGCAGTGCCTGCGGATGGCTGGGATAGCGCAGGTCTGAGGAGGGAGCAGCTGGTGGACGCGGTCTTGGGGCCACTCTTGAGGGATGTGGGGAACCCGGTGGACCACCTCCACGACATGCACGAGACGGCTCGCCAGAAAATCCAGAAGGCGAGTGACCGCATGAAAACCCGATACGACAGGCAAGCCAACAGCCAAGGGTTCCAGCAAGGTGACCTGGTCTGGTTGTACCACCCGACCCGGACCAAGGGACGCTGCCCGAAGCTTCAGCAGTCATGGCAAGGACCGTACTGTGTGGTGAAGAGGATTAACGACGTGGTCTACCGCATCCAGAAGGTGCCCCGAGGAAAGATGTTGGTGGTACACCTGGATCGCCTGGCCCGCTACGAAGGCGCTGTTCAGGACGACCAGCCTTGAGGAGGGAGCAGTGTCGCCCTGGCGGTAGACACGCGAAGCCGAAGCCGGTGGAGATTTGGAAAACTTCAGAACCAATCGTTACCGGTAGCGACAGACAGTTGAATGTAGAGTTGGAAAAATGAACAGTTTGAGGTTCTAGCAATTTTGTAATGTTGAACAGTGTATTTCGAGGAGAATAAAGTGTAGTTTTTGTTTCTAAACCTCGTTTTATTATTTCACGAACCCACAAAGTTACAATATTTATTAAACATAAATTAAAGATTAATACTACTAATTCTAATAATGATGGTAAGTGCTATCATTTAGCATACTGAGACCAAAACCAGCTCTTTCCCATTCATTAAGAACTGCTTCCTTGAAACGAGATCTGGTAACGTACTCTATTCAAGTCCAGTTCATACGGTCATAAATCAAATTATGGGTTTGGAAACTTCACAATCCTATATTTTATAACAATATTCCTGTTGTTAATTCATTAATTAAGAAAGAGCTTTCAAAGTCACAACTGACTAAAGCTCTTCTCAAACTTTAAATCGGTGTAGCCTTTTACCTTTATGAACTAAAGTATGTCTTTTCACACTTGACAAATGACTAAAGCTCTTATCAGAAATGTTACATTTGAGTGGCTTCTTACCTTCATGATTAAAATTATGTTTTCTTTTAATTTTGACAACACAGTAAACCTCTTATCACTAACGCCTTCTTACTTACATCCATTAAAAACATATTTTAAAAATTTAAAGTGAGTAAAGCTCTTATCAGAGACGTTACATTGGTGTGGCTACTTTCCTACATGAACATAATCATGTATGTTCAGATGCGACAACAGGTTGAAGTGCTTATCACCCTCATGAATTGAATAATGTGCTTTCAAATGTGACAAACGAGTAAAGCTCTTATCACAAACATTACATTTGTGTGACTTCTTACCTTCATGAATTAAACGATGTGTACTCAAATGTGACAACTGAGTAAAGCTCTTATCACATACGTTACATTTGTGCGCCTTCTTACCTTCATGAATTAAATTATGTGTTTTCAAACTTGACAACTGTGTAAAGCTTTTGTCACAAACTTTACATTGGTGTCTCTTCTGACCTTCATGAATTAAATTATGTCTTTTCAATCTTGACAAGTGAGTAAAGCTCTTATCACAAACATGGCATTGGTGACGCTTTTCACCTTCATGAATTAAAGAATGTGCTTTCAAATATGACAAACATGTAATGCTTTTATCACAAACGTTACATTGGTGTGGCTTCTTACCTTCATGAATTAAAGTATGTGTTTTCAAATTGCATAACTGTGTAAAGCTCTTATCACAAATGTTACATTTGTGTGACCTCTTACCTTCATGAGTGAAACTATGTTTTTTAAAATTCGACAACTGTGTAAAGGTCTTATCACAAACGTTACACTTGTGCGGCTTCTTACCTTCATGCTTTAAAATATGCATTTTCAAAGTTGACACGTGAGTAAAGCTCTTATCACATACGATACATTGATGTGGTTTCTTTCCTCCATGAGCATAATTATGTATGTTCAGATGCGACAACAGAGTAAAGCGCTTATCACAAACGTTACATTGGTGGACCTTCTCACCTTCATGAATTAAATTATGTGTTTTCAAATGTGACAAGCGAGTAAAGCTCTTATCACACACCTTACATTTATGTGGCTTCTTACCTTCATGAATTAAATAATGTGTTTTCAAACCAGACAACTGCGTAAAGCTTTTGTCACAAACTTTACATCAGTGTGGCTTCAGACCTTCATGAATTAAAATATGTGTTTTCAAATGTGACAAGCGAGTAAAGCTCTTATCACACACCTTACATCTGTGTGGCTTCAGACCTTCATGGATTAAATTATGTGTTTTCAAATGTGATAAGCGAGTAAAGCTCTTATCACACACCTTACATTTGTGTGGTTTCTTACCTTCATGGATTAAATTATGTGTTTTCAAATCTGACAAGCGAGTAAAGCTCTTATCACACACCTTACATTTGTGAGCCTTCTTACCTTCATGAATTAAATAATGTGTTTTTAAAGTTGACAATTGAGTAAAGCTCTTATCACAAACTTGACATTGGTATTGTTTCTTACCCGCATGATTTAGATTATGTTTTTTCAAATTCGACACAGATGTAAAGCTTTTCTCACATGTGCTAGACTGTTGTGTTGTTTTGCTTATATCACTGAAATTATTGTGTTTTAAGTATAAAGATTCTAGAAACGGGTCTGCCCCATCACTACATTTACCATGTTGATCGCATTGTACGTAGTCCTGTGCAGTTAGGACATCACATTTTTGATAATCATATTGAAGATGATGGTTTCCATTACAGAAGACTGGGTCTCTTGTTGGTACTTCCACAGGGAACAATGGAGACTTGCCAAGATTAGTGACACAACCTGTTTCTGGGTATAATCTGAAATGTTACGACACTTAGTATCATTTTTAAAATGTGTGACATAAAACCCAGAGATAAATGGAAAGGAGCTAGAAATGATGAATGTATCTACAGTTATCACTTTAAAGCAAGCCGGAAGTGTACAGCCCAGTACTGTAACCTTTGCTGGGCTCCAAATTGTGAAAAAAGAGCAAGTATAAAGCACCATTATCAGTTAATGCCAACAGCAAGGCGATCAACTATACCTCACAAAGATTTGGTTATTCTATTACAGCAATTGTACTTCCATTTTCTAGCCTTCCGTATTGTGACTTTGTGGGTTCGTAAAATTAAACAGTCCAATTACACTACTCAAAATGTTCTTTATTTCCACATTATTCCAATTACAATTTAATGTACACAATTACATTTTTGCCAGTTCGTCTTTACACGTACGCTCGGCCATACTTACACACCGCACGTCACAACAACACACACTCAACTGACTGTCGCTTCCGGTATTGATCGGCCCGAAGTTTCCCGAATCTCCTTTTAAGGAGGGGGAAAACATTCTCGAAGCTTCGTGCAACTTCGAGCGGTAGGAGGAGGGGTAAACGAAGACCCAGCCACCCCTCCTGTCTCCCCTCCCTCCGCCGGCCTACATTTATTGATCGGCATCGTGGGCTTGCCGTTTGGGTAACACTGCTCCCTCCTCAAGGCTGGTCGTCCCGAACAGCGCCTTCGTAGCGGGCCTGGAGATCCAGGTGTACCACCAACATCTTTCCTCGGGGCACCTTCTAGATGCGGTAGACCACGTCGTTAATCCTCTCCACCACACGGTACGGTCCTTGCCATGGCTGCTGAAGCTTCGGGCAGCGTCCCTTGGTCCGGGTCGGGCGGTACAACCAGACCAGGTCACCTTGCTGCAGCCCTTGGCTGTTGGCTTGCCTGTGGTATCGTGTTTTCATGCGGTCGCTCGCCTTCTAGATGTTCTGGCGAAACCATCTCGTGCATGTCGTGGAGGTGGTCCACCAGGTTCTCCACATACTGGTGGCTGGCTCTTTCACCCCCGGAGGGCTACCAAAAGCCAGGTCACAGGGGAGGCGTAAATCTCGGCCGAACATTAAGGAGGCTGGTGTCAGCCCAGTTGTGTCATGTGTAGACGAGCGGTAGGCCCACTAGAACAGTGGCACCTTGACGTACCAGTCTCGCTGATGGCTGGCCATGACTTCCTCAAGGGTTCCTCTAAGGTCTTGATGTACCTTTGGACCATGCCATCCCACTGGGGATGTATAGGTGTTGTGCGGGTCTTGTTAGCCCTCAGTCTTCCTAGTGCCTCCTTCATTAGGTTGGATTCAAAATTGGTGCCCTGGTTACAGTGGAGCTCTAACGGTACCCCAAATCGGCAGAACTCTTGCTCCATGACGCAGCCTGTGTATCTCCTTGCCTCTTGGTTCGCGATGGCATACACCTCCGGCCACTTGGTGAAGTAGTCCAAGACCATCATCAGGTACTTGTTGCCTCGGTCGGACATCGGAAATGATCTAGCTATGTCGACGGCGATCCGTTCGAATGGCGCTCCGACGTTATACTGCTTGCGACCCCGGTTAATAGTCTGGGGGCCGCGACTCACCGCGCACACGTGACACTGACGGCACCTCCTCAATGCGTTTGCTCGGAGCCTCAGCCAGTACTAGCGATGCCGTAGTTTGTCAATCGTTCGGTTCACTCCCAGTTGTCCTCCTGAAGTACCGGCGTGCACTTCCTCCAAGACTTCCGGGACCTTCCTCCGGGGAAGTACCAAGTGTTCTCTCTGCGTCTTCCCATCGGGTGATTCGCATACCTGGAACAGCTCCCGTAGGGGAGGGGATCCGTCCCCTTCTGCTGCCGTGGTGCGGGCGCTGAGGACCCTTAGCACTCGTGGTACCTCTGACGTTACCAGAGGAACCTCGTGACGAACATCTGAGCCCCTCCTTCGGGAGTTGTTCGGATTGGGATGGACTCGAGAGAGCAGTGGTCCCGATATACGTGGGAATTGGGTACGTCTCCGGACGGGGTTGAGGGAAGCCATTAATTCTCCCGGGTACTAGCCTGCTAAGCTAGTAGACGGTGTGCTAGATCACCAGGCGGCCCCACCGAGGTTTTCGGTAGTCTTCATCGTTGGTGTTGGCGCGCATGAGTGGCGTATCCACTTCCATCCCGTCTTGAGTCCACAGGACCAGATGGGGGGGCTTGTTAGGTATCAAGGTCTTGCCCTACGGAAAGCCCCACGCAAGACGCCGGGCGCCCTTTGGGACAGCTCGGATGACTCCCTGGTTGAAAGAGGCCCGGGTCTTGTTCCTATGGGTTCAGGACTAATGGCACTGAAACCTCTGGGCTTAACCCGGAACAGCACGCCCTCTCTGGTCTTTAACGTGTCCCAATGGGCCCAGTACGACTTGCAGGCGGCGCTGCAAGTTATCAGACCTTTGTCCTCCCAGGTTGGTCTCTTCCCTGTCTCCACTTCCCTCAAGAGTGGCCCCAAGTCAGCGTCCGCCAGCTGCTCCCTCCTCAGGTCTGCGCTATCCCAGCCGTCCGCAGGCACTGCCACAACTACTCGGACTGCTGCGGCACGCTCCTTCTCTTCCACTCTTATGCACTGGCCGCACTCTCCTGGACAGTCTTCGAGACATGGCGTCTGCATTACCGTGGCTCTTCCATCTACGATGTTCCTAGGTGAATTCCTACTCCTGCAGCCTCTGGACGTACTGTCTGGCCTTCCAGGTTCCTAAAGCTCAATAGCCAGGTTAGGGCGGAATGGTCAGTCCTCAGTTGGAATGGCTGACCGTACAGGTCCTTGTGGAATTGCCCCAAGGTCTTTACTACCGCCAGTAATTCTCGTCAGGTGACGCAGTAGTTCTTCTCTGCCTTGGATAGCGTCTTGCTGTAGTAGGCTATCGTCCGCTCATGACCGTCCTGGATCTGCGATAGGACACCTCCAATGCAATGGTCGCTGGCTTCGGTGTCCACAATGAAGGCGCCACCCGGTTGTGGGAAACCCAAAATTGGAGCACTGCATAGGGTCTTCTTCAGGTGCTGGAAAGCGTCCTCCGCGTCATCCGTCCAAACATAAGGCCGGTGTTCCTGTGTCAGGCGGGTGAGGGTTTTGCCGATGTTAGAGAACGCATTACGAAGCGTCGGTAATAACTGCACAGCCCCAGGAAACTGCGCAACTCTTTCTTATCCTTTGGGCGAGGCCAATCTCTCATAGCCTGCGTCTCCTTTGGCTCCGTGGCCACCCCGGTTGCTGAGACTATGTGGCCTAAGCAGTTGACTTCCTTGCGGAAGAGCTGGCACTTCTTCGCATTCAACTTCAAGTTGGTCGCCTGCAGTCTCCGTAGGACTTTACTCAGATTCTTTAGATGGTCTTCAAAAGTTTTAACGACGATGAAGATGTCGTCCAGGTACAGCAGGCAGGCGTCGTAAGTCTGTCCTCTCATCACTGACTCCGTGAGGCGTTAGAAGGTAGCTGGTGCCTTGCAGAGGCCAAAGGGCATAACTGTGAACTGCCAAAGCCCTTGTTCTGTCGAGAATGCGGTCTTCTCCTTGTGTCTCGGAACTAGAGCTACCTGCCAGTAGCCCGACTTCAGAACTGGGTCGAGAACCACTGTGCACCAGCTAGCGTGTCCAGGGTGTCGTCAATCCGGTGTAAGGGGAAACAGTCCTTCCCGGTGAGAGCATTCAGCTTTCTGTAGTCTACACAGAAGCGCAGCTCACCGTTCTTCTTTTTACCAAGTCTACGGGGGAACACCAAGGGCTGTCAGACTCTTCAATTACTCCCCGGGATCTCATGTCCTCCAGCATGTCTCGTGCCGCCCCTTGCTTCCTCAGCGGAACGCGTCTAGGTGCTTGCCGAATAGGCCGGGCGTCCCCGGTGTCGACGCGGTGAAGCACTTTGTCCGTACGGCCGTAGTCACTATCACATTTTTGCGCGCCTCAGTAGCGCAGATGGTAGCGTGTCTGCCCCACGTTCAAGAGGTCTCGAGTTCGAATCTCGGTTAGGGTGTGTTACCTGGGTAAGGTTTTTCCGGGGTTATCCATTATCCTGAAAGACGAATGTCGGGTAACTCTAAGCTCCATGGATCCCGGACGCATTGAGCATCATTGCACCCATTTCATTCATCGTCCGATATGACTAACTGTTGGAGGACGTATATTATAAAAAAGTACCACCTTGGCTGGAGCCGTGCTGGAATCGTCTCAGCAGTTGTCGAAGTTTCTCCAGCTGTTCTGCGGTAAGGTGGTCGGCTGCCCTCTCCAGTAAGCCTTCTAGCCGGGGCCCCAGGTATTGCGTCGGCAACGGTTCCTGTGACTTGTCGATTGCTGTTAAGCTTACTACGAGATCGCACGTTCTCAACTGCGTCCCGGCCTGGACGTCGTGATCGGTGTTCGTTGGATTTAGCAGCTCACTGGCACCTCCTCTCGGCAAGGCAGCAATGACCTGGCTACACATAGTGCGTGTGCAGGCGTCTTCTGGTCCAGCATCATGTTCCTGGTTCTCTGGCCTTCCAGTCACGCCATCACCAGCTCCTCGGTCCTCGCGGGGAAAACCACGTCTTCATTCAAGACGGACTTGCAGATTCCAAGGCGCTCTTCGGGTTGACGGAGTATAAGCCCTTCTCCGTTGAGCCGCAGGACCTTCCTGCCGACGTCGACCGTCGCCTCGTGGCTCCCGAGGGCATCCAGTACCAGAATCACCTCCTCAGCCACCTTCGCGACGAACACCCACAGACGCACGGCACTCCGTCCCAAGGTCAACTTTGGCAGGGCCTCCTCCACAGGCAAGGTGCCGCCCGATACCGTCACAAGCTGGTATGGTCGGCTCGGCTTCCCCGTTGGCAAACCCTTCGCCACGTCAGGTCTGATGATTGTCACGGCCGCCCCGGTGTCCACCAGCACGCGGCACGGCTTTCCTCTTACACAGCCGTCCGCGATGAGGCTGTCATATATCCACCGGCTGACGGCGGGTAGTGTCACTCGAGATGGTGTGGACGGCACCAACGTGCTCCCCGCCACGCCGGGCCTTTTTCTTTCTTCCGGCTGCCCTTCCTGGTGTCGGCAGTCTCTCTCCTGGTGTCCCGGCTGTCCACACCCTCAACACAGGCCACTAAGTCTTCGCCGGCGTTCCTCGGCTGGTCTTATGTCTCCACTGTAGCGGACGCTCATCGTTCTCGACGACGGGATAGCTGTTACCTTGGCCACCTGCATCCTTAATGCTGCCGTTAGTGCCTCGTAGATGGTTTTATAATCGCCGAGCATTAGGCGCTGACGAATCTCCGTGTCTCGTACTCCGTCAACGAATGTGTACGCAGTAGGAACTCTGGTGGGAGGTCGACTAGTGCCTTGCTAGCCAGATGCTTAACTGCCAGGGCGAACTCCTGCAGCGTCTCCCTTGGCTGCTGTAACCTTGCCTTTAGCTGGCTGCGGTACGCTGCGGCTAAGCGGTGGTTTCCAAAACCATTCTCCAGGGCCTCCCAGAAGTCCTTGGGCACCGCTGTTGTCTGCAGCACGTTCAGGACTTCCGCGGCCCGTCCCTGGAGGCTGGCTATTAACTGTGTGGCCTCCTCCTCTGGCGACCTTTTGTTGTGCTTGGGCACTGCGTCGAACTGGCGGCGGAAGACTTCGAAAGTTGTCGCGCCGTCGTAGTTAGGAGGTTTGACGCGCGCAGATGTTGTGTCGCGTCCCGGCGCGTCGACCTTTAAATCCTTTAATCTCCTGCCGACGACGTCTTCCACTATGGCGTTCAGGGACTTGACGCTGCTGTCGGCCATTCCCTCCAGGTTGTTTACGCGGTTCGCGAGGTCTTCGACGTCTTCAACCATGGCGTTCAGGGACTTGGCGTTACTGTCGACCTTTTCCTCTAGATCATTGAAACGGTTCACCAGGTCTTTGACGCGCTCGTCCACTTGGTCCATCCGCTTGCCGAGCTCTTTCACGTCATCTCTCACGCCGGCCAACCGTTCTTCAAATTTGCCGGCGAGAGCCTCGTTCGCAGCTTTAATTTCCGTGGTCAATTTGGTTTTAATTTCTTCCATCTGCTCGGTAATGTCGTTGGCCGTCTTCATTTGTTTGAACTCTGCGGGCAGGTTGTTATTTGCCGACTCCGTCCTCGCTATTAATTCGTTTAACTTCTCCAAAATCTTTTCCAATGCCGATTCCATGGCCGTTATCACACTCCTGACACCAGTTGTGACTTTGTGGGTGCGTGAAATTAAAAGTCCAATGACACAAACTCAAAAATGTTCTTTATTTCCACCGAATTACAGTTGGAACACTTGCCGATTACACAGAATTACGTAGCGCACACAATTACCATTCACTAGTTCGTCTGTCACAGGTCCACTCTGCACTCGCAATTACCCACAACTCCTCCGATGCACGTTCACAGTCTTCCGGTCCGTCCACTCAATCGGCGCTCCTCACGGCTGTTCGGCAAGAACTGAACTGACTCGCCAACTGCAGGCCTTATATAGGGAAGATTTCCGTTTCTGGAAGGTTCACGGCGCGCACAATTATCCCGATGTTTCCAGACGTCTGGTGGGAGGGGGAAAGAGACGATACAGGGCTCGTGCCGCTCTATTAATCCCCTTCAGTTAGTGACACGAGACAAATGTGTAAGCTCGGCCTGATTGCTTCCCGTCTGGCCCTATTACAGGCCGGTTCTATCGGGAGTTCGACGTTCGGCTGGCACTATATATAAATGCACCCACATAATTCCTACTAATTATTGCAAAAACTGGTTTTGAAAAAGACTGTCAGAGTTCCTTTTACTACTCGATGAAAGTTTCAGTAGTTTAATGTATTTATTTACTCAAAAATATAGTTTTATTACAGTATTGAGTTATAGCTGAAAGAATCATGAAGTGCTTCAAAACAACGAGGTTTAGAGATGATGAAGAGCATGCTTTTGCATTCAGTGAAGCTAAAGAGAGTGCATTAGAAGTAAACACTTTTTGTATATATACAAATAGAAATGTATGCATATATTTATGATGCATGGTAATTGATGAAATATAAATAATCTGTTGTATTTTTGGACAGAAACATGTTCACTATGAAAATATGTTTTGGTCTCATATGATTTTGCTTAGAGCAAGTTCTACAGTATATCTATTTGTATTAGTTCAAGAGCTCCATTACATATGTACTAAAACATAAATGCTAGAGTGAACATAAGGCTTATAATTCAAAAGTCTCGTCTTACCTTGAAGATTTTACTGGAAGAAGGGCCACATCCTGTAACAGCAAAATTCAAATGTACATTTTTCACATAAATATCTACACAGCGTTAAATGTCCCGCTAAAGTATTTATAAGATATGTAGAGACAATATTTGATATTTTATCTCATAATCATGTGTATATAAACCAAGAAGTGGTTTTGCTTAGAAAACACAGACCGGTTTAATACTCAGAATATATTATTTAAGTGGTCAAGCACTAACAAATATTAAGACAGGAACATAGGAAGAAAAAAAGGTTGATATATTAGATTCATTTATACCAAGAACACATTTGGTCATGACATCAGTAAGGTAGCTGGTAGATTCCTCACTACAACTTGTACCTATGTTAATGATATTAATAAAGCAGTAAATGCAAATTGCTTTCAGGATACAGGTCTTCTCAAAAACATAATCAAAATGAAATGTGTAGTGTTTAACGCCCGCTTTTACTACATACGGCAACGCAGGCGATGACACTGATGATACATGAGATGAAGATGGAGCACGGGTGGAATGAGATGGCGGGGGAAACCGGAGGTCCTGAAGAAAACCCACCCCAGCGCCGTGTTGTCCACCACAAATCTAACTTTGCGGTCGCCTGGGATCAAACCCGGGCCGCCTTGGTGAGAGCCAAGCGGTCTAACCACTGAGCCACGGAGCGGCCGAAAAAAAAACGCAATCATATTTGAACATACTTAAACATAGATACTGTATTATATTTAAAATGTAAAACCCTGGAAGAACTCTATAAGTGTAAAAGTGCCAACTGCCATCCTTCTTATAAACATACTTGTATGAAATAATATCCAAGATATATACAATTTTTTCGGCCAGACTCTAAGAGCAGCCGTTTATAGGAGTCAGCACATAAGTCCCTGGCCTCACAAACAAACAGAAAATGTATATATATATTTTTTTTTGTTTCATTTCTCAACAGAATCTCCAGAAAGTCAAATACATTTGACATATCACTGTCGTAACTGAGTAAATCTCTAGTGCCATTTATCACGTCCTCAAAATAGCTGTTTATCACATCAGTGACCTGCTCATTGCTGTGAAATCTATGTCCTCCAAGACATTTTTTGAGGTTTGGGAATAGATGGTAATCACTGGTGCTAATTCTGGCAAAAAGAGTGGATGATAAAACAATTTGACCTTTAATTGTCACATTTTCCCACTGCAATAACTGAAATTAGTGCTGAAGCATTGTCATGAAGAAACAAGATGATAGGCAGAAAAGCAGCTTTATAATACCATGCAGTTGTTACTACCGCCCCTCCCCAAACAAATGTATTTGGTTGTGATCATGAGGATGGAAAACAGCCTGACATCCTTGTACATTAATGTGATTTCCATAACCTCTCCTATCAAAATCCCAAATTCAACGTGCCCGTGGTGCAACCTGCTGTTACCAATGAGGCTCTGGGGACCGAGCGTTAGCGGTATAACTACATCAGAAACAGAGGAAATGTTATCTCACCTCTTACACCAGCCTGTCATGGCATACAAATGTTCCACAATTGGTGCTTGTGAGAAAAGCCGATGGACTTTAAAACTCCTCCCAGCCAGGTCCAATGGACCCACTAACAAAAGACAGGTATGGCCCTCCAGACATACTGGGGGTTAAAGTGAGTGGATGATGTAACCCGCAGTACAAACAAAAAATTGGTGTCCACTTAAAAAACGGTTACACTTATGCTACTTAAAACATGACAAGTCCTTCAGATAAATTTTCCGGAGGTCTAATAGTCCCCCGTTCAGATCTCCGGGTGGGGACATCTGCAGGATGTCAATTCAGAACACCCACAAAATTCTGCAATTGAATGCAGGACTTTCACAGAGTAAAAAAATGGAACTTCAAAAGGTCATAGAAGAAAAAGAAATAGACGTATTCATCATCCAAGAAGCCAATGTAACAAATGATCTACTAAAATATTTTGAAATTACTGGATTTAATATATACGTTCTCCCCAAATCACGCCAAATACTTATAGGGGTCAGAACAGACATCTTTTCAAAGTTTAAAATTATAAAAGAAATACAGCAAGAAGATAAAATAGAAATTATCCAAATTGAAATCTGGAAGGAAAATTCATGTTACACCATATATGGTATATACAATCCACCAAATAACAATCCTTGTCTGAACATAAAAAATATACACTGTAAAACAATTTGGTTGGTGATTTCAATGGTCATTCACCAAAATGGGGTACAAAGACTACAATGCCTGTGGCAAAACGTCTGAAGATTTATTAAATTCTAACACTTTAGATCTTATCTAAAAGAATGGGGATTGCCCCACATACCTAGACTATAATGGCTAGTGCACTAATCCAGACCTATTATTAGTATCTTCAGATTGAAAAGATAAGACAACACGTGAAATCATTGAAGACATAGGATCTGATCATAGAGCAGTTATTGCATCCATAATACTTCATGACAAACAAAATACTAGCAGGCCAAAGTTGATACTCCTGGAATCTTAGAAATGCAAATTGGACAAAATTTACTGAGGAAACTGAACAAAATCTTTACTCCGCTCAACATGAAGCATCTGTAGATAAACTCAATAAAACAATAAAAAATATAATTTTTGAAGCAGCAAAAAAATGGATCCCAAAAGGAAAAACTAAAAATTACAAACCCGTTTGGAATGCAGAACTATCAAAGTTAAAAGAAGAAAGGGACATAGCAAGGAAAAAAGCAGAAATGTTCAATAACCCAACAGTTACACAGGAATGGCGAAGAAAGGCAGCAAAATCTAAAGTAGAAATTCATATTGCCAAAAAAAAAAAAAAAGCTTTCCGTGAATTTAGTGAAACAGCTGATTAGAGAAAAGATGCAAAAATACTATACATATATATATATATATATATATATATATATATATATATATATATATATAAGGAACATTAATTTTCAGAAAGAAAGAAGGAAAGAACCACTCAATCTAAATGGGAAAACACTTACTTCAAATTACTCTATGTCTGAAGCTTTTAATAAGGATTACAGCTCTCAGCATAAACTTTCCTCTGTAGCAAAAAGAAACAAAGGCAGATTAAAAAAGTTCTAAAAAAATTTAAAAGGTACCCTGAACAAACAAACGATATATTCAGCAAAGAATTCACCATAAGGGAACTAAATCATGCCATCCATGAGTTGACAGATAAAAAGTCTTCTGGACCAGATAAAATACATGTTGAATTTCTGAAACACCTAGGATCAAAGGGAAGAAAGGTACTACAGAAATTATTTAATAGATCATGGACCTCTACTGTACCTACAGAGTGGTATTATTATTCCTATTCTAAAAAATGATAAAGCACCCGACAAAGTATATAATTACAGACCAATTTCCTTAATAAGTGCCATTGCAAAAACAGCAGAACATATGATTCCAGAAAGGCTAAATTGGTTCTTAGAAAGTAATAACATATTAACAACTGCTCAAGCAGGATTCAGAAAAACTTATCTACTAAAGAAAATACAATTCAACTATCCCAGGATGTCAAAGAATCTTTCAACAAAAATCAAGATATGCTGTCAGTTTTCATTGATTTTGAAAAAACATATGATTCACTATGGAGGAATGAACTTCTTGAGAAACTTTCAAAACTAGGTGTTGAGAGATAACCTGTTAAATTGGATCACTCAGTTTCTCTCTCAACGTTTCTGTGCTGCAAAGTACAATGTCAGTGCATCCAAATTCCGACAAATAAAAATGGGCCTAACACAAGGAGCAGTACTGAGTACAACCTTGTTCAACATCTAAATCAATGATCTTCCTGCGGCTGTATCAAACACAGATATAAAGACAGCACTTTTTGCATATGACATGATCATGTGGACATTTTAATTAAAAATCCTGAAATTATTCCAGAAATCCCACGTAAAGCTGCAGTAGCAAATTTTAGATTACTTACGGAACATGATTATTTCGACAAACACTTATACAGAATAGGAATTTTTGCAAGTCCAAAGTGTCCTCTCTGCAACAAATAATAGGAAATGACTGAAGAACATATTTTAACCTGAGAAGCCCTACCTGCCGGACCCACTACACAGAAATATTGGAGAGCAAGAGAGCTAATGGCTTCATTGCCAAAGCCCAGCATTTGAAAACATCATTTCTGTACCCTATGCCGGTGTTCAGGATACAAGATACTGTAATGATGAATAAGATACACTTACATGTAGTTCAAGGGCCACATGTAACTAGCCCACTCTCCACATAAACCTCTACATCAGGTCAAATCAGGTAGGCAGTACTAAGTCTCTTTCACATATAGAATGTATACAGTACAAGATTTGCTGGCATGATATATTGTTTGAATTTATAGGCTATTGCCAAAATAATTCTAAAGAATGAATGTGGCAATCTAACACAAACCTGACATAGATCTTAACTGTAGTCCAAAATTATAAAAGAATTGATATTAATTAATTTTAATTAGGGTGGAAAAATGCACCATTCTAGTTAAGAATACAGATCAATTAAATTAATTGGGAGTCGATTAATGACACTAAACAACACTTACTTTTAAATTTTCCCGGAAATAGTTTCAGAGGCCGTCCCTCTATCTTCAGCCGGACATCGACTGGTTCTCATTGGTGTAGCTGGCAATATTGTGTCATCGGTCTCCTCTGGTGGCGGTTCGAGGAACTTGCTGAACAAATCTTTCTGGGGGATGTCGAAATTGAATACTTTGTTCCTATTTTTTGAAATAAAGATTTGTTCCCATGTGGACAGTTCTTCTTTTCCCGTTGTATCTTTTAGTAATTTTGGTTCTGGATTTATGTTGTGTTTTTTTTCCCAAAAATGCGTGGCAACTGCTGATTTTTCTAATTGTTTGTATTTTATGTTCCTAAAGGGTTCTTTTGCTCTTTTTCTTAATTTCTTTTGGTTTTTCCAATATAAATTTGACTACAGTCACAGCATTCAATTTGATATATACCAGATTTTTTGTTAGATGGAATGGCATCATTGATGTTTGAGCAAATTAGGTTTTTTAAGGAGTAATGGTTCACTGGAGCTAGTTGAATGTTTTGTTTTTTGAAGACTTTTTTGAATTTATCAAAGGCCCATGGATGGTAAGTGAATTTTTTGAAGATCATGTTAGTTTCTGTAGCTGAGAGGGTTGTGGTTTCCTTTAGTAGTTTCTTCTTATTTGCTAAGTTCACTTTTTTGTCTACTAGTGATTTGGGAAAGTCATTTTTCTGTGCTATTTCAATAATTTTGTTGTATTCTAGTTTGTATTCTTCTGCTGTGAGAGGGATGTTGACCAATCTGTGTGCTAAACTATTAAAGATTGCCTGTTTGTGGGATCTTGGATTGTAGCCATTAGCTTTTATGTAGTTGTCTGTGTTGGTTTTCTGTAAATGCCAAAGTTTATTCTATTTTTATTTCTGATTATTTTTATTTCTAAAAATGGTAAATACTCGTCTTTTTCAACTTCTACAGTGAACTTGATGCTTTTTTCTTGAATATTTAAAAGTTTTAGTGCATCACTGATGTGTTTTTTTTGGCACTATGGCAAATATGTCATCTACATATCTTTGCCAGAGTTTGAACATCCATGGGAAACCTTCAGTGATCCTTATTTCTAGTGCACTCATGTACAGATCGGCCAGGAAGGGTGATAAGGGGTTGACCATTGCTAAGCCAGAAGTTTGATGGAAATATTTTGTTTGAAACTGGAAGAAATTCTGTTCTATACATAATTTGGTTAGTTCGATGTAATCTGAAATTTCAAGTGATGACATTCCAAGTGATTTGAGCCATTTTTCTATCAACGTTGGGAGTTGTTTAACTGGTATGCTGGGAAACAGTGATTTAACGTCAAATGAGACTATTGCGTCCTCTTCATTTAGTTCAGTATCCTTAATGTGTTCCCAATTAATTTAATTTATACAACACTGTTTTCAACACTTCCATGAAAGGATTTACCGTTCTAGTTGTTGGCAGCCAGTACTCACTTTTTCTGAAGATGTCCAAAAGACTTAAGGGCATAAACAGGTGATAACTCATAACTTAAATCAAGGAATACATTGTTTGATAACATCCTTAGCATTTACTTCAAACACAAAATGACTAAGACAAGCAGTACCTATAACACATTCTAGGAACAAATGTCATATTTAATAACTAAACCGCTGAAAATTATAGAGCTGAATATCACAAAGTATAATAAGCAACTGGCATAATCATATCTAGTTTCAAGTAGCTTTAAGGCTAAAAATAAGGAATATATACATTAACATGTTCTACTTGCAGAAGAAGAATAATAAGTATGTGTAAGTGGTTGGTTTCCTAACAATGTCCAACACTTACCTTCCCTTATAAAATAAAATAGATGTCATTTACTCGGTTTAGTTACAATCACATTCGCATTCAAGGAAACAAGGTTAATTTTTTTGGCTCAATAGACAAGCGTCAAAACAAACCTTCATATATTTTATAAATAAATACAATACTATTCAGAAAAAAATTTGTAATTGGTTTATTGAGACTTCATCACTTACATTTTTATATTATCGAGGGACGAGTTTCAGAATCTACTGTCTTCATTTTGAACCTCTCCCCAACTACTGTCCGGGCGTTGTATCTCCGGCTCTGGCGTTTTGCGACTGCAAGAGGTGGAGGGGAAGGTTCATAGTACCAACATACAGTAATGTGTAATTGAAAACATATCGTCAAAATTATCTTTAAAATGAAAATATAGGACCATAATAGCTTTAAAACAGTAAAATCCAACTTGCAATTTCATCATCATGCAAGATATTCATAACAACAAAACTCTATTAGAATATTTCGTTCACACCTTTCACGCACACTAACTGCATCTGTTGGTGGTACTGGGAGTCCCTACATCCAGTGCTCTGGTCAGGAGGTAGCGCCAATCAGCATTGTCGCTGCTATGCGTGGCTTCCGAACCCAACACCATGTTGCCAGGTTAACTTTGTTTGAGCCACGTGGCCTTTTAGCTACTTGCGCTGGTAAACTTTCTTTGGTATATTTTTCATGTGTGAATTCCGATTTTTAGTGTTGGTAAGTCCTATTATTATCGCTATTATAATAATATGGCTACTGGTTCATGAAATACGCATATATGTGAAATATTTCAAATACGCATGTTGCTCTGCTTGAAATTTCCGCTAAAGAGCTGGCAACAACCCGATTCCCCCTCTCGAGAAATGTCAGAGCCGGAGATAGAACGGCCGAACTTTAGTATCTGTTGTATGCTCTCCTCTCTGGCGTGGAGAGATAGACACAAAACTACTTGTTACAGTTACTGCAAAACACAGCTGTAAACCCTAATCCTCTTAAATTTAACAAACTGCCTTACTAAACTAGCCACAATATTTTTGAGAATACAAAGAAGCTGACTCTGAGTTAAACGTCTCATCAGGATACGGATTTCAAGGTTTATGGCTGGGTCGACTGTTGCCTTTCAATCAGTGACTTCAGTTTACTCTTTATTTAAACAGAAAAGATTGTAATATTCTACAATAGTACAAAATATATTGGCGACATTGTTATAAAACACTGCTCAGTCCAACTCAGCAGGTTTATACATAACTTACCTTAGTATTATTACCAATTGATGAAGTTTCTGTTTCCAGCCACCAGGGTTCTTCTTTAATTTCTATTTTGTTATCAATTTCTAATTCCCCATTTATGTCGCAGTTGTTTCTCCAAGTAGCAGTTTTGCTCTTAATCTGCTTGACAAGATCTTTCATAAATGGAGTGTCTGATTTAATTTCTGTTTTGACTGTTATCTCACAATCAGTGACATCATCAATGTTTGTGTTTGCTGTAACAATTTTCTGAAAGAACTCTCTCTCACTCTGTGAGCCTATGTCATCTTCAAGGAGATCCTCTTCTTTGATTTCTATTTTCTTATCCATTTCAAATAGCTGTCGAATTGGATGTTGCTGTTATGTCCAGAAATAAACCTGTAAAGAAAAAATTGTATTTTAAATATACAAAATATAAGTACATTTAGCCATCAACTTCTTTGAATCTATCAATAATTGTTCACGCCAGACTAAATATCACTATTCTCCTATCATACAAATAGCTTCTTGAAAACTTGCAAATTATACAGGTATTCAGATAGGTATACAGGTATTCTGACTACAATCCTCATGTATTGTTAGCAGCTACCTTAAAAGCAAAGCAACAAATAATAATAAAAGTAAAATAACATTGGCGGAGTCATTTTGAGGGGGTAGACCACCTCTGCAAAATTGCACCAGACATTTATCCAACAATGGTGCAGAAAGACATGAGGATGCAATTAGTGCTGGTCAGTTTTGGAAAATATTGACCATGTTTCCTCTCAGTTCATATTTATAAAAGTATACTTGTAGAAGTACCTATTGTACTGTTAGAGGTGAAGCTGTTTGTTGTGTGCACTCTTCAAATATTTAAGATTCGTTCGGTAGGTACATTGTTCAAAATCGGGAGATGGCTCAAAGATCAGTAAAATTTACTTGTCCTCTTATTTTAATAATGAAGAGCGCTTCTTTCACTTATTATTCGAAGAGGGTCTGCTGACGACACAGATGTTGTGTCACTTATCTGAGATGAACAGTGGGGAAAAAAGGAAGCGGGTACAACAGAGAAGTAACTTCAAAACCATCTCCACTCCAAATCAATAATAAATATCATGTCCTTGCAGCTCTATGTACAGACGAAGTGAATCAAATACATGCGACAGACCAGCACAGCATACAAAGTCCAACTGTTGCAAGACGCGAGGACGAGAAGGTGCTAGTGCTTGGTGACTCAATGATATCCCATGTAAAAGTCAACATGCTGTTTCTAAAGTGTACAGAGGTGCATAGAGATGTGAGCAGTGAACAAACAAAATTGAAAACAAGTGCCAATGTGACACACATCCTGAAAATCCAGAAGTAGTCATACTCCACGTTGGTATCAACAATTTAAAAAAGGTGAAAAATTCACATGCAATACTAGGTGATATATATGATCTTATAAAACCCAAAAGGAAAGTGTTCCCTACGGCTTGTGTAGCAGTAAACAGTGTAGTAAACAGATGTGATGTTCATCCAAACTTTTTGAGGTATATAAATGAAAACATAAGGTGAGCCTGTAAGATACTAAATGCTTTATTTGTGGATCTAGATAAATATCTAGATCATACTTGCTTAGAACAGGATGGTCTCCATTTAAATCGGAGGGGATCATGGAAGTTAAGTCAGGTTGTAGACAATGTGGTAAATATAATAAATAATCAGGGAATCTAACCCCACAATCAGATGCTGTAACATACAGTGGAAAACCCTCTGTAAATAAAAAAATTGTAAATAGAAAGAGTTCACAAAGTAATCAGGCTTGCTGGCTTCTCCATCTTAATTCACAGGGAATTCGTTCCAAAATAGATGATTTTAATCTACAAATAAATGAAATTAAAAATATTAAATTAGGAATAATTTGCTTAAATGAGCACTGGTTGGGAAAAATGAGACTCATCTTCTTAATAAATTGGAAGGTTTTGCATTAGCAGATTGATATTGCAGGAGCAATGCAGCTCGCAGTGGGTCATGTATACTAGTACAAGAAGAACTGTTAGAGCAAGTCAAGGTCAGACAACATCTAAAAGTCCTAGAGGAAGATTTTATATTCGAATTGTCTGCAATAGAAATCAGCAGCCTAAATACAGTTGTGATCTCTGCCTATAGAGTCCCTTATCACTCCTCATAACAACCATTTTTGAAAAAAATTGAGAAATTGATGTCTTAACTTTGAAATGAAAGAAATAAAAAAATTATAGTAGCTTTAGATATTAACTTAAACCTTCAAAATTTAAATGATGAATTTCACTTAAACTCAAATGAAATGTCATCAGACAGAAGATGTAGTGGGGCATCAATAACTTATCTTGACACTTTACACCACCATGACTTTGACATTAGAAGTAAATTCTCAACACGAACTACAAGTTTTTCAGACACCTGTATAGATCGTATACTAACAAACAAACAATATGGAGATGAGTAGTTTCCCTCTTGAAACAGGTCTTTCTGACCATAAAGCTGTCCTCATTAATCTCCCAATAAACCAGAGATCAAAAGTAAAACATAAACAGTTAATTACCAAACGTATCTACAACCCTGAAAACATTAGTAATTGTTAAGTTAAATTAAGCAACCTAACATGGAATCTTAATCCTTTTCTTCATACTGATACCAATTATAACAATTTCCTTAGGGAGATTATCGAGTGTCACAATTCCTGTTTTCCAAAAATCACATGCACTCAAATCATTAAAAAATATTCGCTTGACTGGTGTACAAAATGTATAAAGCTCTATAGTACACACAAAAGATGGCTACACAGTAAATACAAGTCAACCCTAACACAAAAGAAAAACAATACTACAAAACCTACAACAAAGTCTTTATAGCAGAAATAAAAAAAAGTTAAACATATGGCAATTGAGAGTTACATAAAAAATGCAGGTAATAAAAGCAGAGCCATGTGGGCTGTAGTAAAAGATGAATTAGGTTTGAGTAAAACTGTGAATACTGGGCCATCCATGCTTAATTTAAATTATCCAGATGCTAAGAAAAATGCCAGTACTTCTGATCAGTACTTTGTAAACATTGGTTGTGAGACTCGGGGGGTTCCCCCATCCCTAGAGAACGCAATAGCAGGCCTATATAAATACAATTGCCTTATGCTCACACCTACACTTAATATTTAAATGGTCTCTCCAGGTAACATTAATAAAGTAATAACAAAATTAAAACCAAAATAAGACCAGGGTTGGGATGAGTTGTCGTCATTCTTATTAAAAGAAATCAAGCATGGAATTAGTGGGCCACTTTTCCCAATAATCAATCAATCAATTTCAATAGGCATTTTTCCTGATAGGATGAAATATGCACTTGTTAAGTCCATTCACAAAGGTGGAAGCAATGAATTTAAAAATTTTAGGCCCATCTCTATGCTTCCCACTTTTGCAATAATTTTTTAAAAATATTGTACACTTACAATTAATTACATATTTAGACTACTATAGCAAACTAACTGACTCACAACTTGGTTTTATGGAAAATCACTCAACAATATCACCATTGGTAAAGATCATGAATGATATATCTCAAATACCAGATGAAAAACAGTCTGCTTCCCTATTGATATGTGACAACTCAAAGGCAATTTGACTGTGTTAATCATGAAATACTATTAAAAAAATTAGAATTTTATGGTATAAATAAAATATCACTCAAATGGTTCCAGTCGTATCTTAACTGCAAGCAGAAAGTAATTCTAAAATGTAGTAATGGTGACGCCCACTCAAACTGTAACACAATTAAAAATGGGGTACCACAGGGAGGCGTATTAGGATCATTACTTTACATACTATATACAAATGATCTCCCAAAAAACATCAGTGAAAAATCAATAATGTATGCTGACGAAACAACAATTAGGATTAAAGCAATAACCAACATAGTACTGATGCAGCAAACAGTTGAAACAGTGTCTGCACCAAAACAGTGGTTTAATAATAATGGATTAAAACTCAACACATCTGAAACTTCTGTTATGCACTTAAAACGAACAAAAGTAGACAATAACATGTTACACCTCACCAATATAAGTACTGCCACCTCAGCATAAATACTTGAAATATATGTAAATAATCAGTGAAAATGGCTGGAACATATTACATAGCCAAAAGATTAAATTCTGCCTGCTTTAACATGTTCTGCCTGTCCCAAATCACAAACTTGGAGACTAGGAAAGTAGTATATTTTAGTTACTTTCATTCTATCATGTTGTATGGAATAATTCTCTGGGGTCATGCAACAGGCTGGGAATGAATATTCAAAACCCATAAGAAAATAATCCGCATAATAACCCACACAGGTCAAAAACTTGGGAATATTAACTTTCCCAGCGCAATATATACTAGAGCTTTGCAAGTATATACATATAAATTTTGACAACCTGTATAGTATACAAAAACACTATCAGAGAAAAGTCCACTATATGCAGGAATAAAAATGTATATTAAATTACCCACTAAAATAAGGCAGACAAAAGATATAAAAATATTTAATAAAGCTGTGAAAGACATGCTGGTAAAAAGGGCATAATACTCAGTAAGGGAATATCTAGAGGATAGTTTATAAACATTAATTGTACTCGCTCCACTTTGTAAAGGCATTTTGCCTAAATATTGTACATTATTAGATGTAAACGCCTGTATATATGTAAATAATATTTGTTATTTCATTGATGTGTCACCTGTTTACGGAGCTAATGCTCGCTTTGTAAATGTCTGTGATCAATAAAGTTATTGTTAAATTAAATTTAAAGGGAGTCGATTAATACCTCCCTTTGTCATTAATTGCCTCCGTTTAAATTTAAGTTATCATAACAACACTGTTTTCAACACTTCCAAGAAAGGAATTACAAAGTTATTGTTATTATTATTGCCATAAAAGCTGGTGATAAGTCACTCATCATACTGGGATCCCATCTTCCCTGGTATCTGTACTCCATTTTCTGAATATCTGGATAGAATCTTTCAGCTTGTTCTTTACTTAAGCATCCAAGTTCTCAGTGAAAAAATGCAAATGTGAATGGAGAAAGTGAACTTTAGGTACATCCTACCTCTTGGTAAATGTCCAGTTCTTGAATTACGTCAGTAATTTTCTGCCTTATTGTTTCCATGGAATTCTTTCACCACTTCAGGAAGGTTTCCCATGCATCTCGTTCCTTAGAACTTAACTTTTTTTCGAAGTTTTCATCTTTCAAAATACTTCTAATTGGGGGAACAATGAATATTCACTCTTTTACTTTAGCATCACTGAGTTATGAAATCTGCCTTATGAGATATAAAAGTGCTTCCCCATCTTTTTCCATAGCCCTAATGAAATTCCTGAAATGAAATCTTAGATCTCATTGCTTTGTATTAAGAAATCTAAAAGTCTGCTCAACGAAAATGACTTTAGAACAGTAGGATATTTTGTGTATTTTCACTCCCTGTGGTTATTTGGAATTATGATCTTGGGTGATTCAGAGCACAGTAGCCAGCTAATTTGTATTACAAACATGGCCAACATATTATTTGATATACATGGTACCTGATTTCCTGTAGGTCCATATTTAAGGTTTATTGTTACTGGTATATACATATTTTCTCTGCTAAGCTACCTTCCATCTCTGCATTAATACAGCAAGGGGAATGCAGGCAATCTGCATAGACTGGAAAATAACTTACAACTGTTCCAAACAGTATATTACTCTTCTACAATAAAAGTTACAGTAATCTTCCATTCGACCTCAAACAATTTAATGTAAAATGTTCAACAAAGATTTAAAGTCATTCTCATACACTCACTCCCTGTATTATACTGAGATATTTATTAACAACACAATTAGTAGGTCAATCTCCAATACTTAGCTCAAACTGCATGCAATGGTAATTTACATTATATTGTCCTGCAGTGATGCATGTTCTGAGATTAATGACATCCTCCATGGTCTAGGCTAGTCTCTACTACAAACCTGGCTAAGGGCATAACAATTCTTAATGTGGTTGCCTTCAGAAGGGAAGTAAAACTGTTGCTCCTTTTTTGTACAGTTCTGGTTGTAATCAACCTCAAGCATAGATGTTCTCAGGATGTTGAAAATCAGGATCTCAACATCCTGATGATGGGAGAGATACACACTCCTGAAACGTCCATATCACAACATCTGCTTACCTGGCTCGAAGCCCGAGAACGTCTAGAACTTATACGCCGCCAGGAAAGATGCAGCTCATATTTCAATTCTTAATGTGGTTGCCTTTAGAAGGGAGGTAAAACTGTTGCTCCTTTTTTGTACAGTTCCGATTGCTAGACAACCTTAAGCATGATAACGACGCCTCTGAGCAAAATTAAGCAGTCTTTCATACCCAATTTAGAACGAGACACTGAGGTCCAAAGCAGTGAAAGAGCCTCCATAAATAAACACTAAATTGCAAGTTTCATTTCTGAGGTTATTGTTTGAAATGGTGGTGGATTCTGAATGTTCATTGAGAATACATAATGTAAGATACAAAAACAATAAAGGTATCAGACTACTAGTATTATAATGCACATGCCATAAATGTATGACGTGTTGAGTGAAACATTATAAATATGCTATTTCTGATTTCCATGTTCGGATACAACCATCTACAGATGGGTTTAGTTGAGTTTGTTCACTTTTATTTTAAATTACTAGGTAGAATAAATCTCCATTTAAACCTTCAGCTCGACATTTGTTATACCCAGTGGTGGTTTTCTCTTGATGTGTTTGAACTGCCAAGTTGCCTAATTGTTTTTAAAAAACTTACATGGCTATGTTTTGTCTTCTAGCATTTCATTTTAATTTATGAACATTCTCTAAATTACATTTTGTAATGGAACCGCCCTCTTGGCACCCATGCATCATTAATGCAGCTAGCTTACTTCCCACTACTGATTCGTTATTAAATGGCCAAGGTGACCGTAACACATGAGGGAGGAGTAGAGTGCTAGGAGGGGCAGAATGTTTTGCAGGTTACCATCACTACAGATTTGAGTTGCAGAAGCTGTGTATTCCACACCAACTCATGTTGCCAACACAATACAGGATTTTCTTCCTACTTTTTTGTTTAGTTGAAAATAAATGTGTTGGCAAAACCATCCTTCTTTTCTGGCTCCTCTCAGCTCTATTTACGAACATATCACTCTTGTTACTTGATGTACTATGCCAGCCACAGCAAACTCCCTTGCCGCAGTGCATGTGCTGTGCTACAAGCACTGTGCTGCCTCAGTGCATGCTTCGCAAGGTTTGCCTTCAGTAGCAGTGGCGGTCCTTACTTCAGTGTCAGTATGATATGGAAAGGCACTCATTAAAGAGAAGGGCACATTATTTCAATCCTGAATGGGAAGCTGTGTACTTCTTCATGGAAAAAAGCGGTGGTGCTACTTGTTTAATTTGCCACAAAAAATTTCAAGCGCTGAAACGATTTTCTCTTCAGCAACATTTTAATACATTGAATACTTTTTTAATATTTTAACACTTGGCTATGGTTGGTTCGCACAACGGACTTGTGACCCTCCTGAAAAATAAACTAAAAAGAGATAACAGCAGTTCATTGCATAGTCTACCAGGAAAACTTATGTGCTAAAACACTGAATGTAAACAATGTAATGACGCTGGTTGTGAAGATTGTAAACAAACTTAGGTCCCACGGTCTAAAACACAGACAATTTAAAAGCTGCTTAGAAGTTTTAGCACATGAGTATGGAGATATACCATATCGTACAGAAGTTAGGTGACTTAATCGAGGTAAGGTTTTAAGCAGATTCTTTGAATTATTCTATGAGATATGTTTGTTCATGGGAATGTGTGGATAACCTATTGAAGGGCTCACGAATGTTAAGTGGAAATGTGAGCTTGCATTTATAGCCGATATAAGTAAAATTTGAATACTTTGAATGCTTCACTTCAAGGGAAAAACAAATTAATCACAGATATGTTTTGTAATATTGAAGCTTTTGAAAATATTTTCTCATTATGGGAATGTCAGCTGTCAAATGGTGATCCTTGTCATTTTCCCAGGTTGGAAAGTGTGATCCGTGATTGTGATTCCCTAGAAGTGGGATGTTACGATGAATAGCTTCACATGCTTCCCCGTGTGTTTGATGAGAGATTTCATGATCTCACGGGCTTAAAATTGGATTTTGATTTATTCGCTACAGTATTTGGCATAAATATTGATGACACTTCCAAAGATGTTAAACTGAAGCTTATCACTTTGAAATGTGACATAAGTTAGTTGACAGTTACAGAAACAGAGGAAGTTTGCTAGATTTCTACAGGACATTTCCTAAATCAAGATTCCCTTGATGACACAGGCGTGCGGCATCTATGACTACCATGTTTGGTTCGACCTATGCATGTGAATCCTTATCTTCGGCTATGAAACACATTAAAAAGCCGCAGAGAGCCAACATCAGTATTTATAACTTGAAGTGTGCATTAAGGGTTCAGAGTTGTGTTTCACTGTCTCCAAATGTGGCAAATATTTTGAAAACCAAAAGATGTCAGAAGGCAAGAGTGTCTACTGAAAACTGATTGCATAAAATTCTTAATTGAAACGGTTATATTCGTTTAATATGAAGTACTGTGTAATATTATCAGTGTATAGTAAACATTATTTTGTATTTTTAAATAGTTTCAGGATCAAAATTGTGCTAATTTCCACAAAGTACTGTTTTGTTCTTATAGTTAAACATATTGCTTTTATATGCCATCATTTGGTTGTATAGGAATGAAGGCTGTAATAATCTTACTGCTATTGGGTTGTTTTACTTATAATAACAAGACCCATAGACATATTAAACCACGTATTATACAGTTTCTCAACTGTTCCTTCACTACTATCGTGTGCTTCATGATTTTTGTTAACGCAACTGCAGAATGGTAACGCCACTGTGCTAGTCGTGTCTCTCAGCACTCGCCAGCAGCGACCAGGCACGCCGGCACCATGCGAACTGTATAGGCACATTGTGCATGTCAGTTGGTGGAGCCGGCACTAGGCCATGTGAATTGTCTGTCCCCTGAGTGCAGAGATGGTACAGTACTGTGATGCTGTTATATGTATATATGAGTGTTGTGATAATACCTCAATCTTGTGAGGCCACGCCGTGGCTCAGTGGTTAGACCGCTTGGCTCTCACCGAGGCAGCCCGGGTTCAATCCCAGGCGACCGCAAAGTGAGATTTGTGGTGGACAACACGGCGTTGGGGCGGTTTTCTCCGGGGGCCTCCGGTTTCCCCTGCCATCTCATTCCACCGGTGCTCCATCTTCATTTCATGTATCATCAGTGTCACCGCCTGTGGTGCCGTATGTAGTAAAAGCGGGCGTTAAACACTACACATTTCATTTCAAACTTGTGAGGAGGTTGCTAATGTATATGAATACCTTAAAGAAGAAACAGTACATAAGTATCACTGCTCTCTGAGCATTACACAGTGATTAAAGAAGTGCAAGAAAGATTTCTAAAACATAACAGAAAACGGGAGACTTTTATGAAGAAATGAATACTGCAAATTATGTTATATAGCTATGTAAAATGTAAAATCCAAATTTACCACCTAACTCGGTGCCAGTTATAGATAATACTTCTTATCATAATAGTAAAACTTCAAACTCTTTAAGAAGAGATATACTTTCTTAACTTTCAGCAAGATGGCGCTACATGCCATACATCAAATGAATCCATGGAACTATTTGCAAGTTTCTTTGACAAACGGATAATTTCCAGGAACCTGTGGCCACGAGATCTCCAGATTTGACATCGCCGGACTTCTTTCTATGAGATCTTGTAAGAACAAGATGGCGGTGGTACAAGCCGATACTGAAAGTGATATCTCGGTTTTTACTGATTTTAATCAAATAACTGATCTTTTCAATGACAAATCACGTACAAATCCAACACTCAACACCGGCCACAGCAATGGAAATGAAGGTTCTAATTTTGTGAACAATATAGGCGTGAAGAATAAGAATGATTGCTGTAGAAAATCACGTGAAAATGTGGCGTCACTTCACCATATAATCGAAATAATTAACAGAGATTTGAAGGAAGCACGATGTGAAATAGAACGCCTAATGGAAGAAAATAAACAACTGAAGCAAAATTACGTAGGTAGCAGTAAGAATAGAAGAGAGAATGAAGAAAACACGCCCGTGAATAATAACCTAAGTGCAAGGGATGTAAAGGTTAGTCGAAATATTAACAAAGTGGTGAAAAGGAATGAACTGTACACTGAGAACAGAAGCATGCAGAATACCAACGAAGGAATCGACTCAAACAACAGCTGTGATGTCCTGAAAGAAGCTGGAATAGAAGATGAGACCGGCGTTTTAGAAACAAAGAGATACTACGCAGCGAGGGAGTATGATGATCGAAGCACACCGGTATCTGGGACAAAGAATTTCAATGCAGCGAGGGAATTCGAAGATGGAAGTGCGTCGATATTTAGACCAGATGAAACAATGTACGATAAAAAAACGGCAATTGTGATCGGTGATTCGCTAGTGAGGTATACTGACAAATTTATAGACGAAGAAGCTACAGTGTATTGCTATCCTGGTGCAAAAATTCAACACCTGAAGCGGGAACTTTTAGAGAATAAAGACGACCCTGATGTTATAATAATTCATGCAGGAACAAATAATATCATTACAGCAAAGGATCCAAATGAGATTATGGAGGAAATGGAACAGCTTGTGGAAGTGATTAATGAACTATTCCCTCGAGTAAAAGTGTGTATCAGTGGAGTGTTGAGACGTCGGGACGAAGACCCCCGATACATTGATGCAATAAATTCTGTGTTAGAATGGGTGTGTGAACAAAAGAACTGTATATTTATTGACGGAAACTCATGGATCACAGATAGGGATCTTGGGAGAGATGGACTTCACTTAAATAGAAGGGGTTCACTAATTATTGGTAAATTGTTTAATAGATACATTGCATGCTGCAAACCAAAAACTCATATTAAATGGTAGTTGTGATCTTATAAAGTTAAGAGCAATATCTAATATTAATAATAATTTTGGCAGAGTAAAATATAAAGCAATTAAGGATTCCAAACAAATAAGAAATTATAACAAATTAAATGATGACTGCAGAATGTATCGTCATGCAAAATATGAGTCAAGTATTAGCAAAATAACAGACATAAATGACTTGAGTATAGTGTATCATAATGTACAGTCCCTTGGCAATAAGCTTCTTGAAATTGAAATTTTCTTAAACTCAATGGAAAATATTCAGGTATGTTGTTTTACAGAACATTGGATTAAAAAAACCTGCATTAGCCTAGATTCGCATATCTTTTCAAACTTTATAGTTGCAGACTTGTTCTGTAGAGAAAACTACACACATGGGGGTACCATGATTGCAGTAAAAAAAAGGAATCAAATATAAGAGGTATTTAAAAACCAATATGCTAAATGAAGAACTGATATTTGAACATTCTATAATTGATATACAGGAACTAAAATTATTTATTGTATGTATCTATCGCTCTCCAAATGGGTGTTATGCTACTTTCCTAGATAAACTTGAGAGTTTGATTAATACACTCCAAAAACACTCTCGACAAATCTTTATATGTGGAGACTTTAATGTTGACTTCTTAAAAGACAACCCATCAGTACATAAATTAAAAAACTTACTAGCATTGTTCAATCTCTCAAATGTAATTAGTAACCCCACAAGATTAACTTTACAGTCAAATACGGCAATTGATGTTATAATTCTAGACAAATCTATCATTACTGTCAAGCTGGAGAATATTAACACTGGTTACTCAGATCATAATGCTATTGTATCCAATTTAACAAACTTTAGGACTAATAATGCTAAAATAACTCCCCAAACATGTTATAAAAGGGTATTTTCTACTGCAAATATTCAATATTTCAATACGCTCTTAAACCTTGAAGACTGGACTGATGTCTACAATGAAAAAAGAATAGATGAAAAATTGCAAAAGTTTTTACTGACATTTTTGCATAATTTTAATACAGCTTTTCCTTATACAGTTGTTAAACAGAAGCAAACTAGTAAAAGGAAGAAATGGATAACAAAGGGAATTATTATCTCTAGCAAAAGAAAACGCTATCTAAATCAGTTGAGTAAAGTAAACAAAACTGAAGCATTTATAGAATATCATAAGAAGTATAAGCAAATATATAATAAGGTAATAAAAGCTGCAAAAAAGCAATATATAGATACTTGCATTTCAAATTCGTCGAATAAAAATAAGACTATCTGGAATATAGTAAAAAATGAAAGCACTAACAACATGGTCAGAACTAGAGACAAAATTACTTTAATAGTTGATAATACAAAATTAGATAATCCTGCTGAGGTATCAAATATCCTTAATAAACACTTTATTAGTGTTGCTGATAGAGTACCTTTGACTCATCCCAATATAACAAATACTCCTATCAAATTAATCAGAAACGATAAAAGTGTATTTCTCAAACCAGTAACTTCTGAGGAGATTCTTAAAATAATACATTCAAAAAAGAACACATTCTCTGCTGGATTTGATGATGTACCAGAGTGTATAATCAAATCTTGCAAAGAATATATAGTAGCACCATTAATGGATATATGTAATTGTTCTATATCAACAGGCAAATTTCCTAATGTCTTAAAATTAATAAAAGTTGTACCAGTATTTAAGAAGGGAGATACAAAAAATGTTGATAATTATAGACCTATCTCAGTTCAATCGGGGTTTTCAAAAATCTTGGAAACTGTTATCTTCAACAGGATATCTCCTTTTCTTGAAAAATATGTATTCAGTGATAAACAAAATGGATTTAGGAAAAATAAATCAATTTCTAATGCACTATACTCCTTTATGAAACAAACATTAGAAGGGTTTGATGCAAATAATTATACTATTGGGATTTTTATGGATTTGTTTAAGGCATTTGATTTGGTTGACCATAATATTCTATTATCCAAACTTGAAGCCTATGGTATAAGAGGGGTATCTCATGATTGGTTTGAATCCTACCTTGAGGGTAGAAGACAGTATACTGTAGTTAATAATGAATTAAATGGTCATAATATTAATTCCAATATTGAAATTGTGAGATGTGGGGTTCCACAGGGTTCTATCCTGGGACCACTGCTTTTTCTAGTATATATTAATGACCTTCCACTTAATATTCCCCATGCAGAAACTATTCTATATGCTGACGACACTAATATAATTATCAAAGGCTGCAATAATTCTGAATTGCAACATTATGCTAATACTGTGATGACAAATATGATGCATTGGCTAACTAATAATAAATTACTACTTAATATTAAAAAGACACAAAGTATGCATATTTCACTATCAAATAGAAATGAAGCTAATATAGCTCCTGTAATCGCTTTTGGCAATGAGGTAATACAATATACCAATGAAACAAAATTTTTGGGGGTAATTATTGACAAATTTTTAACCTGGAAGCCGCATATTCAGTATATTACTGCAAAAATTAATAAAGCCCACTACATAATATCAGTGCTAAGGAAAATTTGTAATACACAAACATTAATGCTGATTTACTATTCATATGTGCAGTCTTATCTTGCATATGGTATCTTTATCTGGGGATCAGCTACCGAAATAAAAGATTTATTTGTAACACAAAAGAAAATAATAAGAAGAATGTTTAATCTAAGCAAAAGGACTCATTGTATGAAATATTTTAAGGAAAATAATATACTAACTCTGCCATGTCTGTATATCTTAGAAACCGTATGCTTTATAAACAACAACATACAATATTTTCAAACAAATAACACTATTCATGAACATTATACTAGGAATGGTTCTAAATTACATATACTGGGATCAAGATCAAATAAAAAACTTAACTCAGTACTTCATAAAGGGGTTCACATGTATAACTTAATCTTAAAGAAAATCGAAAACAATGATAAGAAAAGATTCAGAAGAGATGTGAAATCATTTTTAATAAATCAATGCTTCTATAGTACTCAAGAGTTCTTTGAATATTTTAGGTACCAGATTAAGTAGAGTAAATGATTACATAAGAATAATTTTATGATACTAATGGTTGACAATTCATGTAAGTTTTCTGTATTTGTTGACATTGATACAATTTAATCTGATTATTGCATGTAGAATTAATTCTGTATTTTCTGAATTTCTAGTTTGTATTGTTTGTACTGTATCTTGAAAAAGCAAATATTTCTGTACAGAAATTAAATGCTAAATAAATAAATAAATATAACTCTGTGTTAACTTATTGTGTGTAAATGAGAAACTTTTCAGGAACTATTCTATTTAATTTTTTGGAGACTGTACTGCAGTCTCTTCTCTCTGTTCCCTGAATAGTAATGAGTAAAATAGACAATTCATTGATACGTGAGAGGGTGAAGTCATCGCTATGACATTGTTGCCATTGTAGGCCAGGGAAAACAGATAAGAGACTCACATCAAAGCTTTCATTTGAATGTTTCATGTTCAAGAAGCATTGTGCGACCTAAAGAAGCGGTAACCCTCTCAATGCAAACCCTGCATGTTGTGCCAGTGTGCTCATGTGCTACTGTTTATTATCAGTTTGATCTAGTGTGAAAATGACATAATCTTTTTTTTCTGTGTGTCCAATGATTATTGTTTGATACGAGAAATATTTGACTATTCTTATTTAACGGACTTGCAATGAAGCCAACATATGATTTAGTGTGCTCCATTCTCCAAACATCCTTTTCTTTATGGAAAAATGACAAACATGATGTTTGCGCCATTATCGTCATTTGTTCTGGCGGGCGCATGAATATTTTACTTGGTGCCGGTTATGCGGCCAGCTGGTCATGTGACTTGCCAGCGCGTAAGATAAGTCTTCTTCTTCCATTTTTAGTTGCAGACATGTTGGAGACATGTAGAGACATGTGATGTACTTGGTTGTGTGGCTGCATGCAGCATTTGTTCCAATGAAAAAATGCTTTTAGTTTATCTCAAATATTAAATGTATTGTTGTCTTCTTCATGATTATTCACATAAGAAATGTAGCGTGTGCAATAAATTTATCTAATGATATGAATACAGCTCTATCGAGTACAGTCCACAAAATCAGTTTCCTTCATTTCTGCTAAAATCAAGGTGGTCCTCCGAATTAAATTAAGCACGACACGAACATTGGTCCTCCACGGGCGGATATTTATTGTGCAACGCAACAGTTTCTTCTGCATGGATGTATATCAGTGGGCCCCAGGACGCCAGGCATTAGGATCTATGCAGCAGATTATCAGCATTTTCATTCGCAACGACGCAGAAGCCTGCATCGCAACTCATTTCAGATTAAAACTTCTCGGGTTACCAGCTGTGTGATGTTGATGAAATTGTTCGAGCTTTCGGCCATCTTGACTCTGTGGCCTTCTTCAGGAAGAAGGCCGATGGCCGAAAGCTCGAACAATTTCATCAACATCACACGGCTGGTAACCTGAGAAGTTTTAATCAATAATCATCGCCGTGAAAGCTTCAAGTCTTACAACACATTTCAGGTCAGAACATTCCTTTTCTTTCTTTCTCTCCTTTAAGCAAGTCTCATAACCATTCAATATGGAGCAGGATTTGAAAGCTCTTGTCAAAAGAAGGGGTATAATCAAAAGAAAATTTACCTATGTTCGAAAATTTCTTGATGAATTACCAGAACAGGTCAACATTTTCATATTGAGAGCTAATTTCAATAACTTAAGTGAAATTTGGGACAAATATGAAGCTATTCAGACCCAAATTGAATCTCTTGTGGAAGCGGAAACTGAATTAGATATGCATGCAGAACACGAGGAGGAAACAAGAAACAGTTAGATCGAATTGAAGGCTAGGTTAGCTGAATTAATACAGGATCATGAACAGCAAGAAAATGGTTCTGGACATTCGCAGCACACAGTGCAGTCGCAATCGTCACAAGCAGCTAAAGCTATCAAACTGCCTGTGATACAATTACCTAAATTTGAGGGTGATGTCACTCATTTCAAACATTTCTATGACACATTTACAAGCTTAGTGGTAAACAACCAAGCTTTAGATTATATTCAGAAATATCACTACTTACTTTCCTCTCTCAAGGGACAAGCTCATTCACTAATACAGAACATACCTGTCACTAGTGAAAATTTTGATGTAGCATGGGAGCTCATATGCTCACGCTATAACAATACAAGATTAATAGCTACAGCTCATATAAAAAATTTATTAGCACTACCAGTAATGCATAAGGAAACAGTAAATGAACTACGTACCTTTCTCAACCATTTTCAAAATAACTTGAATGCCATTGAAGCATTAAAACTTGAAGTGCCTTACATGAAATCATTTTAATGCAACTTCTCCTAGAACATTTGTCTGACACCACACTCAGAGAATGGGAGAGTAAAATAGATTCTCAAAACTTCCCTTCTTTGAAGGATCTTATGCAATTTTTAGAAGCAAGAGCACAATCTTTTGAATTGCTTGCTAACACTGCATGTAACAAGACGGTAGTTAAGCCTAAGACTGATTTGCACTCTGCTAAGCCCAACAGCAGAGACAGTAAACACTCTTACTTATCCACGAGTGATTGTGTATGTCCATTTTGTCAGTGCAATCACATGCTATATAATTGTGATGACTTCAAAAATCTTAATGTGCATAAGCGTTGGACTTTCATTAAATCCAAGCGCCTTTGTGCCAATTGCTTTGCTCCTAATCACATATCAAGTAAATGTAATCGTGCCTCATACTGCAATTGTGGCTCATCCACTCACAGCAAGTTGCTTCATGATAGTAACAGAGAAAATGCTTCATGTGCAACTTCATCTAGTCCTGTAAATGATTCTACTAGAACAATCGACACACCATCTAGCTACTGTTCTTTTAAATCAAAATCCACACAGCAGGTTTTGCTTGCCACCGCACCAGTGCAAGTGGAAGACAGATATGGCAATCTCATACAATGTAGAGCACTCCTCAACTCTGCCAGTCAATCCAATTTCATAACTGCAGATCTTGCGAAGCGCTTACAGCTTAACAAGGTGACAGCTGATATGCCTATCAAGGGTATAAATGGCACCATTTCTACGGCCACTCACCATGCTCAGGTCAATCTGAAATCTATGGTACATTATTTTAAGTCTAAAATTGAATGTCTAGTACTTCCTCTTATAACAGGAAAACTACCTTCCACACATATCAATTTGTGCAACTGGAATATTCCTTCTAGCATTCCATTAGCAGATCCTAGGTTCAACATTCCTGATGAAGTTGAAATCCTAATCGGAAGCTCCTTATTCTTCGAGTTATTGCATGGGAAAACCTTAAAGAAACAAGGACATCTTATACTAGCCAGTATAGCCCTCGGTTGGATAATATCAGACCCATTCCCAAGGTCATCATACAAGTACAAGGCTAAGTCTTCCCCTCAGCATAATTTCTTCATCAGCACTGATAACCTTGACACACAGTTAAGACGTTTCTGGGATTTGGAAGAACTTCCTCAGCATATTCTTACTAAGGAGGAAAAGGAGTGTGAAGAATACTATGTAAAAACAACCACTCTTAATGCTGATGGTAGCTTTACAGCTGGTCTACCCGTCAAGGAGGACAAAAATCGCTTAGGTGAATCTAGACAGCAAGCCATCAATCGCTTTATGCACTTAGAACGACGTCTTTAAAACGACATCACACTTAAAGAAGATTACACTCAATTTCTCTCTGAATATGAATCCATGGGGCACATGAAGCAAGTGTCACCACCAAAGGAAGGCGAACCTTGTTACTATCTTCCGCATCATGCAGTTTTCAAACCTTTGTCTACTACTACTCGCACCACAGTTGTATATGATACATCTGCGCAGTCATCTTCAGGACTATCCGTGAATGATGTGCTGAAGTTGGGTCCTACTATTCAGGATGACCTTATCTCCATAATTTTACGCTTCAGAACTTATCGATATGCATTCTCAGCTGACATTTCTAAGATGTACAGGCGAATGAAAATGCATCCTGATGATCAAGATCTCCAAAGAATAGTATGGCGAGAAAACAAAGATGAACCTATCAAGGACTATGCTCTTACAACAGTCACATATGGTACCAAACCTGCATCCTTTTTGGCCATAAGGACATTGCATCAACTAGCTTCAGAGGAAGAGGGTAAATATCCACTAGCTTCTCAAGCTATCCATGAATCCTTCTAAGTAGATGATTGCTTATGTGGTCATAATGATCAACAGCAAGCTTTACATATTCAGAGGCAGCTATTTCAGATTTTGGATTCCCACTTAGGAAATGGTGTTCTAATCATGAATATATTTTAAAATCCATTCCACCAGAACACAGAGAGATTCAACTTCCACCTTCATTGGATAGCAGTGAAAATGTGCATGCTCTTGGTCTCCTCTGGCATCCTGGAACAGATCAATTCCAGATACAAGACAATCCATCTCTTCAGGATAATTTAAATTCTAGCTACACCAAACGAAACATACTTTCTGTCATATCATCTATTTTTGATTCTTTAGACGTAGTGAGTCCTATTGTCATAAATGCCAAGATGTTTCTACAATCTCTTTGGTTAGAAAAACTCGGTTGGGATGAATTGATACCATCTCACCTCATCCAACAATGGCTAAATTTCTGCGAGACATTGTCCATCATTCATGCTATACGTATTCCAAGACACGTCCTAATCACAGGTACATTAAGGGACATACAAATACATGGGTTTTGCGATGCCTCAGAAAAGGCTTATGGTGCCTCTATTTATCTTCGTTCTATGAACAGCTGCAATGAGGTGAAAACCAGACTTCTTTGCTCCAAATCCAAGGTTGCACCATTAAAGAAACAAGCCATTCCTCGGCTCGAACTTTGTGGTGCTTTACTACTCGCTAAACTTTACAAGGTTGTAGCTAGCCTTAAGCTGCAGACTTCACAGAACTATCTATGGACGGACTCTATGATTGTTCTAGCATGGATTAAATCCAACCCACAGAAATGGAAGACTTTTGTAGCCAACAGAGTTTCACAAATACAAGAGTTATCAGAAACTGCTGCTTGGCGATATGTAGCTACTCAAAATAATCCAGCAGATCTCATTTCGAGAGGAGTTTCAACTGAACATCTTGCCTCAAATGACTTGTGGTGGAAAGGACCTGATTGGATCTCACAACCCTTTGTATCTTGGCCAGAACAACCCAAACGATTAGATATTCAAGATGCCACTGAGCAATGCACTACTGCATGCTTGATGGTCACTACAGAAAGTGATGATATCATTTCTCGTTTTTCAAAATTGTTACGCCTGCAGAGAGTGACAGCATACTTGCTGAGATTTGTATTCAACTGTAGAAACAGCAACATGAGACGGCAAGGTCCTCTCTCAGCACTTGAGCTTCAACAGTCATTGCACTGCTGCATTAAACTTGCTCAACAATCAGCTTATATCACAGAGTTAACAGAACTTAATGATAAAGGACATGTTCCTACTAAAAGCTCATTGAAATCTTTGCATCCATTTGTCGACAATGAAGGTTTACTCCGAGTAGGGGGAAGAATTGCCAAGGCCGAAATTCCCTTCCAGTCAAGACATCAGCTCATCTTACCTCCTAAGCATCATCTTACCAAGCTAATTATTGAAAGTGAACATGTTAAACTTTTGCATGCTTCCAATCAGCTACTTACCTCTTCTCTTCGACAACGGTATTGGATCCCGAGAATAGGAGAAACTCTTAAGTCATTCCTACACAAGTGCCTGCTGTGCTTCAAACTCAAGGCCAAGGGAGCTCAACAATTAATGGGCAATCTACCTACCTATAGAGTGACTCCAGCAAGACCCTTCCTACGAGTTGCAGTTGATTATGCTGGTCCATTCTTCCTACGTTATAGCTCGCCTCGCAGCAAGAGTCAGGTGAAGGCCTACATAGCTATCTTTGTCTGTTTATCCACAAAGGCAATTCACATTGAGTTGGTTTCAGACATGACTTCTGATGCTTTTGTTGCTGCCTTATGAAGGTTTACAGCTAGGCGAGGATTGTGTAAAGGGATCCTAAGTGACAATGGCACAAATTTTGTAGGTGCTAACAACAAACTTAGAGAACTTAGACTACTTTTGTAATCTCGCAAGCACCAAGAGAATGTACAAGACTACGCTTCATCTAATGAATGCACATGGCATTTATACCACCCAGCTCACCCCACTTTGGAGGATTACATGAGGCTGCAGTGAAATCTATGAAATATCTTCGTAGAGTAATGGGTACACAAGTACTGACCTATGAACAATTAACCACATTACTAATTCAAATTGAGGCTTGCTTGAACTCCCGTCCATTGCTACGCCTTACTGATGATCCTTTTGATACTTCCTACCTTTCTCCAGGTCATTTCCTCATTGGAGAACCATTAACTTCCATACCATCACCTTGTTCTGACAATCTGAATCAGTTACAGAAATGGCAACAGCTCCAAGATCGTCTACAACATCTGTGGCGGCGGTGGTCAACTGACTATCTACATTCACTCCAGCAGAGGCAAAAGTGGTCCAGTTCCAGTGAAAATCTTAAGGCAGACACCATGGTCCTGCTAATGGAAGACAATTCATCTCCTCTGCATTGGGAACTTGGAATCATCACTGAGACTCATCCTGGTGGTGATGGTTTAGTGCGGGTAGCTGCAGTGCGAACTTCTAAGGGTGAATATAGGCGTCCCATTGTGAAACTGTGTCCTCTGCCAGTTAAGGAACAACAGTGATATTTTTCAAATTGTGCCTATGTTAAATTAAAAAACTTCAGTTTTTTTGGGCCCCAGTATGTTTGCGGCATTATCGTTATTTGTTCTGGCGGATGAATGAATATTTTACTTGGCACTAGTTATGCGGCCAGCTGGTCATGTGACTCGCCAGCGCGCAAGAAAATAGTCTTCTTCTTCCGTTTTTAGTTGCAGACATGTTGGAGACATGTAGAGACATGTGATGTGCTTGGTTGTGTGGCTGCATGCAGCGTTTGTTCCAATGAAAAAACGCTTTTAGTTTATCTCAAATATTAAATGTATTAATATAAAAATTATTTGTGGTTGGTTTATTGACACTCGTCACTTACTTTTTCATATATTTATGAGAGACTAGTTTCAAAGGCCCTGGCCTCCATTTTCAATCTCCTTCCAACTGGCATGTGTTGTTGTCTGCTCTCTCTGGTGGTGGAACTATGGAACTATGGTTCATAGTTCCACCACCAGAGAGAGCAGACAACAACAGATGCCAGTTGGAAAGAGATTGAAAATGGAGGCCAGGGCCTTTGAAACTAGTCTCTCATAAATATATGAAAAAGTAAGTGATGAGTGTCAATAAACCAACCACAAATAAGTTTTATATTAATTTTGACGTCACTGTTACTAAATTCCTCCAAACACACATTAAATGTATTGTTGTCTTCTTTATGATTATTCACATAAGAAATGTAGTAGCGTGTGCAATAAATTTATCTAGTGATATGAATACAGCTCTATCGAGTACAGTCCAAAAAATCAGTTTCCTTGATTTCTGCTAAAATCAAGGTGGTCCTCCGAATTAAATTAAGCACGACGCGAACACATGACGTGGTAAATGTCCGTAGCCCAATACCAGTGGCATCTTTAGAAAAACTTTGAGGCGAAGCATCTTGAAAATACACCAGGAGAATCGTTGGTATGAGCATAAATGGCTGTGCAGAAGTAACTATTATACAAAACAGTACTACTGGCATTGTTCTTAGAATACCATGCACTAGTTGTTCTGCAGAATGAAGTCTTTCATGCTTAAATAGAATAAAAACTTATCTCCCAAACAGCTTAGGCAATAGCAGATTAACATTGTTGACTACAAGTTACATTCACAAGGACATACTCATTGAACTGATGAAAACTCGCCCCTTCTACAAAGACATAATAGAAGCTTTTATGAGGATGAAAAACAGAAAAATTGACTTGATACATAAGCAGTAAGGTGAGTCTTATTTTAATTAACTAATAAGTGAAGCAGTAGGCATTAGCACCTTTCTTTTGTTTTTATTTCAGTATTGTAAATTTTGTTTTCCGTTCTCCCTCCTGCTCGAAGTTTATCAGCCACTTAATACCATCCCTATTACAATTTTGTACACAAGCATTAGTCTACTTTAAACTTGTTGCATTGATCATATGACAGTATTAATGATTTTGCAAATTTAGGTTAGTTGATTTCCTGAGTCACCTAATCAATTCGCCCAGAGCTGCACCTGGCTATGTCATCTGCATTCATTTAAGATGAATGTTAGATTTGTGCAATGGTTCTACATGAGAAAGTGCTACTATCCACACTACTGAAACATTCAAACATCTACACATCCAATCAAAAACATCCTTCAATCAGATCAATACCATATCATAACGGTATCGGACCGTAACTCAAACAGGCAACATTTTAGGTTGGAAATTGAACCTAGATTTCAGATCTACAACAATGCCAGGTGCTATAGTTACAACAATATCTTATAAAAACATCAAGAGACATTCCGCAAAATGAACTTTTTTACATTCAATTCAGTAATGGCTGTATTATTGTCATTTGTTCGAGCATCATATCAGGAGATGTTATATAACTTTACAGCACTGTCAAAATGAGAAACCTGGTAGAGTATATTAATTATGTAGAGCATCACAGTATAGGATGAATCAGCAAATAAAAAGTAAAGGAAGAAACAATTTCTGCTCTGCATATTTACAAATGGCAATATATTGAGTATTTAAGATTGTCACATTTAGCATCAGCTATTTATGTGACAGCCTTCCTGTTGCCAGTAGAAACCTAACACTTACATACAACCATAGACGAAGTTGTCTCAACTCTCCTTATGTAAACCAGAAACATTATAATGTATATCTTTAGAGATGGACCTCTAAAGATTGAGTCTCTAAGCAACCTAAGCCCAATTTAAGCAATTAAGCCCAATCCAGGGCCGAATATGCAAATTTCAGTTCCTAGTGGTTTACTGTGGATCACTATGTTCTCAAAGTCTGAGTTAGTCATTTACTTATTTTTAGTTTAAAGCACTTAGCTTAACACAATGTTTTGTTGACACTTGAAATGGGAAAATTTGCAATATACGTCAGTCCATAAGTACATAAGACAAAACACTGTTACCAACAAAGTGAAAATAATACGCATTTAAAAGATATTAATGTTACCTGAGTAACTGTGTATGGAGTAAAGGTTAGCAGTTGAGAAACCTGTAACACAACCAGCAAACTGACGTTGTAAAGACAGTAAACCATGTCATATGTAGGATTGCTGTTGCAGGTTTTTGAATAACAAATTAGGAACATGAATTCCAGGGAACCTAACATAAAATTAGTGCGTAAAGGTGCTCGTTAATGCCATACAGTTATGGTGGGATGGAATGACGTCATGGAAACAAGTTGTTGCCCACTGCAAAGCTCTGGAATATGTGAACACAGAGAATAAATACCAACAAATTTTCTATTTCTTATTATAAACTAACAATACTGAAATGCGAATACAGGGAAATGTTTAACTACAAGAAATATTTAATATTCCGAAACCTATGCACTACAATTTTTTAGTTTTTAAATAATACCTAATAAATAAATAGCAACAATAATAATCGCAACAGTAATAATACTAAAAATAACCAATCTTTTATCATTATTATCATGAAGCCGTTGAGACTAGATTGGGTAAGCAATGTTACACTGTCTCAGTTTCCTTATGTATTACAGTATCGCTAGTTTTGTCATAACAGGAGAAAGCTTCCTCATAGAAGATATAGGATATCACCTAATACTAAGGGCCACAAACAGCTGCAGTTAAGCGATTGGAAGTCTGCGACAGCAAAGGGAAGAAATATGCAAAGACTTTTAGTACACAGAAGCTATGACCAACCAGAACTGAAAAGGCACACACTACCAACTAAGGCACCTCATACCTAGAATGGTAGTACATGGCTTCCATTTTAAAGTGTGCAATCAGAAAAATGTACATAACCACACGTGAAGTATAAATGTTTGTTGTGCGAGGACCTGCAAAATATATCACATATTGAGGTATAAGTAGAGGACAAAATCACTGGTGGAATATGCCACAGAAGCTTAATAACTACTCACATGCACGAATGTGCAACTATCATCAATAAGTATCGCTAGTTTGCTTATGTAGTGTTGGTATTTTTCGCGAGAGCAGGCTTTGGATGTTGGCAACGCTCGAGTCATGAAGTCACGCCCACCATATTGCTACACCGTTAAAGTACACCTTTACCAAGAACTGTTATATCACGTCTGGGAAAACAAGATATTCTACGTTTGTTACCTTTCGCACATCCACTAAAAATTGCTAAATACGAGAGTAGCTGTAGTACCTGACCTTCATGGACGTAATCCATGTGGTCCAGACCATTACATCTCTACCAGAGACGGCAATGCGGACAGAGTTAAATACGACACAATGCTTTACGCTACATTGGAAAGAAAAATTTAATTAAAAAACTGAGAGTTTATTCTTCAGACATTCACTGAAACATGGACATGTAAGTAGAAACTTGTTCTAACAAGATTTGTGAAACTCGTTCAGGAAAATGAGGCTAACACAATCAGTTTCTTTGGTTCATTTGAACACTTCATACACAAAACAACTTCAGCAAATCAACATAAATAATTATAACTACCTCCACCATGTATCAAAACATGCCTTTTTTTATCCCCACTACCAAACATATAACACCAGTAATTATTCTAACCTGAGGTACAGCTTTGGAATCAGACCACTCAAACAAAATTATTAGAAATTTGAATGGCCGTTCTCATTGATGCGTTTTCCCTCACACTGTTGATATTTTCCACTTATCTACTTTCTTCTTCTTTACTCAGTGTACCTTACTTTCTTGTGTTATAATCCCATTGAGAACGAAGTTTACCATGTTCTACACAGACTAAATTAAACCACTGCCAAATTGATCATTTCACTGTCTAGTAAATCAAATAGTTTACACCTAAGATAAATTATACAAAGGACGATGAGTTGTAGTTATTTAAATTGAACTAAATGAAGTTTCCGCTTTCGAAATAGCAGAACATGAATTAAAAGAGTTAGGTTCTTGTATTTTCACAGGTAAGGCATTTGTTGTTTGATGGTTACCGACCTTGAGCAAAGCTAATACAAATCATAGGTTTATGGTCTAATAGTACTTTTATCACATGGAAATTTGTATCTTTTGTGTTATTCAAAGGGCTCTCGCAGCTGTAATTCCTACATATGGCATGGTTTTAAGTCTTCGAAACGTAATTTTGTTATGAAAGTTAACCTTATAAGTAAGACGGGTGCGTCGGTTGCAGGTTTCCGAAGTGATAACATTTTAGACTGTTACCAAATGTTAAGGTAATTTCATAAATGTTATTAACTTCTAGTTGACCTTATATTGACCGCGTCTGGACTAGACGAGTGCGATAAATGTGTAAAATCGTGTGCTATAGGTATCTCCCATTTCTAATGTAAACAATGTCCGCTGTTTGTTTGTCGGGTCGTACTGAGAACAAAACTGAGGGACATTGAACATGTCTTACATTTATGGTACATGCATTATTACTAGTAATATACCCTCCACCACAACTACAATGACATCTATAATTTTTTTTTATTTTAACTTTATGTATTAACATTGGAAATTAGTGAATCACCAACATTTGAAGATTACCTCAGGACATACATTACAGTAGGTCAGTAATAAAGTAGAACATCAAATCATAGTCATATGTCATCTGTCGTGTGTATTATAAATTTAAATGTTGAATGGAATGTTAAGGAATTCCTCCATATTGTACAAGCAGTAAGTATATAAGAATGATCAAAACTTTCTTGAAGACATTTGATTTACCTAATAGTTTTAAGTAGTGTACAAGATTGTTGTAAATTCTTATTGTGGAATAGTAACATACCTTCTGGAACAGTTCTAAGTTATTTGTTGTCTATGAGACTCCCTGCATTTCTTGTAGTGTGGTCATGCACAGCAACTTTTGTTGTAAAGTTATTAATTATTTGTAAGATAGCTTAAAAGAAAATATACTTATTCAACAATAAGAGTAATAAGTTTTAATATAAATCTTTGTGATCTGTTTGTAGATATGCGAGTGTCCTGAGCTTTCTTTAAGTTATACATCAGTTTGTACCAAATTCTACTTTTGTGAATTGCATTCAAATTGTGTTATTCACAAAAAGATGCAACATATATGATTGTGAACTTTATTGAACTATTAACAAATATGCTTACATCTATATAACATAATCTAGTTCTGGAACATAATATGTGCCTATGATTACTCACATTTTTTAACTCTGCTTGTGTTATCTGGTGCTCTGTTTGCAAATTACGAACCTATTACAATTTAAGTTTTGTGTATGTATACTTAGCTCCTCCATTTTATTGTGTAACACTCTTAAGCTTTGATGATGTAAGCAGAATGTATCTTTTGATAGTGAAGGGAAGGCATAAGTTTTTATATATGATATAAACTTTATCTGTGTGATCTGTAACAATCTTCTCATGGTCATGACGTCTCAGTCCCTCTACTGAGGACACGAAGTGCTGTCTGTCCCTATTGTTAGGTAATATCATCAACTGTGTTACAGTTTATTACTCGTGTATGTATTTTTAACACTGAAAACTGTTTATCCTTAACTGTTTAACACTGTTTATCCTTAACGAAAACATGTTATGCATCAGATTCTGATTTGTGAAAACTAAATAGATTTAATAATTCGGACTCAAACACTGGTTGTGTTACATGTTTCACAACTGCTAAAGTATACTCTATACACAGTTACTCAGGTAATCTTAATACGTTTTATTACACATATATGTTAACAATGTTGTTAACAGTATCTTGTCTTATGTACTTCTGTTGCAAAGTTTCATAATGCCATCTTCAAATGTCTGATTTCAAGTCTCAACAATGCTTTATGTTCAACTAACAAGTAAAGTATTTAGGCTGTAACAAACATATTTGTATGAAAGATGAATAGTTGGTTACAGGACTATTACGTACCTTTCAATGTGCTGTTCGGTGTTTTTCTGTAAAACTCTACAATCATGCTCTGTATATCACTCTAGCTCCATTCTAGGTTCCATACATAATGCAGATATCTTAGTATAAATGTAAATGGGGACTTTGAGTAAAATTCTCTCAGCAATATGATGACTACAAAATGCACAGTGAAGAAAAGTAGAACACATTTTATATTTGTACATTCTATAACACCATGTCAATTACACTGTTGAAGTTGTCCACAGGTTCACCAATATCGCAGTCAGCATTCTGCCATACGTAATGAAATAGTGGTCTATATAGCCCCGCAGATAACTAATTGTAAATGACAGTACAAATTCATGATAAAGAATCTGTATTGCAGTTTTGGCTGCATAATTACCAAAACATTGTAAGATCAAAGAACCAAGTTGGACTTAAACCTTAATAATGATTGTTTAAAGAATTCCTACAGTACATTACTGACACATCGGCTGAATCCATAGTTGTAGAGTTCTGCTGGAAGTATCCAGATGGACATTATATGTCATTAGCTGTTGGAAACATGGGACCAGTATATCATTTTTGTACCTTTCTGCATAAGTTGGACAGGCATTATTCAGCATTCATTTACTGTGCACAATGCCATGATTCTTGTATCATCGAAGGGATACTCGTGAACAAAATTTCCTTTATCAATTGTGTTGTGATGGAATGTGACCATGTAAATGAAACCATTCTTTGTCATTGAACATTATTTATCATAAATTAATTGTTCTATCAACATTTCTTATACTTCAGTTACACAAACTAACCTGACTAGTGGTCCCTTGAGTAAATCCTAGACAACTGTAATCTTATATGATTTGAGTTTTAAAAGTTCTGTTGGTTTCTGTACTGAAAGTTTTGAAATGTTAGTTTCTTGTACAAGGTACCTGTGAGATTTTTGTGGTAGCTATTCTACATTTTGCTGATTGTGTCTAAATGTAACTGCCTAACTACATGAGGATTTAAGCCTCATTTGCTATTAAGAATGATCCTGCCTCCCGGAATTAATTTACAAGCAAATTTAGAGATTGGCTACAATTGCTATATGTGCATGTGCTTCTGCCAATTCTCGGACACACACTGGAAGCCATCCTGCACCTTCTTCACGACAGCCTCCAAAGTAGCAAAATACTTCTTCCTGACTTCCTTTTACAGACAGGTAAAGACCTGTAATGATGACGTTGAGGTATGCATCTCAACCAGACTTTGCAGTTCCATACACACTTCCACCTCCATCATCTTTTGTACTGGATTCAATAATCTTGGCACTCAACTTACACAGACATGTCTCATGTTTAAGTGATTATGCAGAATTGGTAAAACACTGCTATGGGAACTCTGTAACATGTCTACAAGACTGTCAGTTCTAATTGTCCGGTCTTCACAAACAATAATGCCAGTCTTGTTATGTTTGCCAGAGTACCTAGTCCATCTTACTTTGTTATAGAAACACGGCCCTCGCTCAATATCTTGAACCACTGAAGTCTCGTGGAGTGTGGCAGAATATTATCACCATATGTCTCCTGCAGCATTCTCTAAATTTCCGTGTCAGATTTCTGCAAACAAAAGCAAAGCTTTAATGCAGTGTATTGTTCTTTGCGTAACATCTCCATTTTCTCTGTAGGCTGCTGACGAACTGACCTAATTCGTTTGTTCTCTATGTACAAATGCATGGGCAAGTGAGTGTGTGCTTTGTCCACCAATCAGAACTGATCCATTGGCATCATGTGAAGTTGTTTCTGTAGTTCTGCCATTGTTGTGTGCATCAACAAAGAGTTCCTCTCACTCTTTATTGACTCACCCTCACGTCACCCTCTCATGAACTTAACATTTCAGTTCCTCTACAAGGAGATATGGAAGTGCCCTCTTGCCTCAGAATTGTAGCATGTTTACATCCTTATTATTAGTTAACATCAACAATTGTATTTCAGTTTATTACTACTGAGTCAGTTTGTAACACTGAAACTCTTTACTCGTTTGTTCTTAAGGAGAGCATGTTATATAAATGACATGATATCAGTGCGGCTAGCGTCACATACTGATTTGTGAAAAATAAACTAAGTCAATAATTCTGACTCAAACACGGGTTGTGCTGCATATTTCTCAACTGCTAAACTCTACTCTATACACAATTACTCAGATTAACACATTTGATTACAAATACACATATATGTAACTTAAATTAAAGCATATAGATTATTTATAATATATATTTGGGAAAAGTATTTTATTTAGTTGGAAAATTGCCAAATTAAATAAATTATTATTAGTAAATGCATAATCAAATAATTATCATGTACATCTTCATTCAGATTTATCCATCCTTTCACAGATTCATAGCATTTGTTTTTCCTTTAGTTCTTTGTTCATATCTCATGTGCCTGCCTGAGCAAAGCACATGGACGTTCAACATGTCATATTTGTGGCACATGCAGCATATTCATAATACATCTATCACTACTAGTACTCTGGTACCTTTATTGCCTTTTTGTTACATTATGTATTAAAAAGTAAAATTTATGAACCATCACATTTGAAGCATTAATCTCAGAACATGCATTACTGTAGGTCAGTATAATGTATGTCATCAAAATACCTGATATCTGACCTACATATTGTTAATGGGGCATTAATGAATATTTAGATATTACATGCGAAGTGAGTATGTAAGAATTACTTTAGATCCTTGTTAAAAATTCTATGTTGTTTAGGATTACTTAAATTTTTCAAGTAGAATGGAAGATCACTATAAATTTTTATTGCACAATAATAACATTGTTGGAACAGTTTTGTACTATTCCTTGGTCTAGGTACACTGCCTGTACTTCTTCTGCTTTAAGTCATGAAGAACAGGAAATCAGCAAAACAGAGAGTATATGTACAGTATCCACCAAAATATACAGTACTGGAAATTATGTTTTTTTTTTTTTTTTTAATTTACGTCCTCAAACGTTAAGTCATATTGGATGGAAATTATGTTACTCTTATGGTCATTACCTTATGTATCAAGATGATAGTGTAAATGTTCAAAGTGTGCCCCATTGTACTGTAGGCAGTGTTCATAATGATCACAGAGATTTTCCAACATCTTCTGGAACACAGTTTGCTGCAGAGTCCCGAAGAATGAAACAATCTTCTGACGTAATGCAGACACAGTTTGGGATAGATCTGAGCAATTGAGAACTTTCTCCTTTAACATTCTCCAGATGTAAGCATCAGGTGCTGTGACAGCGGGGTAATATGATGGGTAGGGGAACAGAGCCCTTCGGGAAGCTACTCGTCCTGAGAAGGTTTCGTGCAGCATAGCCATAGACTGTCGAGTAGTGTGGCAGGTCACCCCATCTTATTGGACCACTGTCTATTCATTTGCATGTTCCTGACATGACAAAACTTTCTTAGATTCTCAATAAATGGCACAATTACTATGTTCCTATGTTACAGGCCCACCGGACCTTCCCTTGTGTTGACACAATACACTACCCAAATGATGAAATTTTTTAATAACAGATTGCATAACTGTTGCTAGGTGGTGGCTTATTGAAGTACTCATGATAGTTTTCCACCACTAACTTTAAACTTGCCTTGCCTTGATCACCATTTCCATATCAGCAAAAATAATACTCCACTATAAACACTTTTTCTTTGTCACAAGATCCGTTCTTACTTCCAGTCACAAAACAGAACGTTCTTTACACAACTAATTATACTTCTTGGCAATTTAACAACATGCAGACCCTCAGGTATACGCATGCACACTGAGCAAAAATGAGTACTGTATATTTTGGCGCATACCGTATTTACCAGTAAGAATAATAATTATTTGAGTTTTAGAATTTTTGTATTCTTTATTGTTATTATCTTCTCTTTTTTCATATTCTAAAATAATGTTAGTTTCTATCCTGATATCTTGTAATTCTTCAAAAATATGTAAATCAATTTTTAGTACTTTATTTTTCATCTTATCCCATAAATAACTCTTGTAAACATAGATCAACCTGGCTTTAAACCTTTATTAATGATTCTATAAAATAGAATTCTGCTGCAAATATTGTGACTTTGTGAATTCGTGAAATTAAAAGTCCAATTGCACAAACTCAAAATGTTCTTTATTTCCACCAAATGACAGTTGGAACACTTGCCAATTACACAGAATTATGTAGTTCACACAATTACAATTCGCCAGTTCATCTATCACAGGTCCACTCTACACTCACAATTACTTACAACTCCTCTGATACACATACCCAGTCTTCCAGTCCGTTCACTAGCACGGCGCTCCTCTGGCTGTTCGTCGAGAACTGAATTGAACTCTCGGTCGAATCGTGCTTCTATTTATAGGTGGCTAAATGTTTCTGGAGAATTCTTCACCATGGAGAGGAAAAGATATTCCGGAGATGTCACATTCTTTCAGGCGGCAGGAGGAAGGGGAAGAGATGGCTAGTGATGTTTTTCCAACCATCCCCTCGTTAGCGCAAGATAAATGGGTAGGCGTGGCCTGAAAGGTTCCTGTCCCATACCCAGCTGCCAGTAGGTCCTGCCTTCCGTTAATAGGGTTGCACTGCTCCCTCCTCAAAGCTGGTCATCCTGAACAGCACCATCGTAGTGGGCCAGGCGATCCAGGTGTGCTACCAACATTTTTCCTCGGGGCACCATCTGGATGCGGTAGACCACGTCGTTAATCCTCTTCACCTCTCGCCTTCTGGATGTTCTGGCGAGCCATCTCGTGCATATCTACCAGGTTCTCCACATACTCGGTTGCTGACTGTTTCGCTTCCGGAGGGCTTCCAAAAGCCAGATCGCAGGGGAGACGTAACTCTCGGCCAAATATTAAGCTGGCTGGCGTCATTCCAGTTGTGTCGTGTGTAGATGAGCGGTAGGCCAGCAGGAACAGTGGCACCTTGACGTCCCAGTCTCGCTGATGGCTGGCCCTGACCTTACTCAGGTGTTCCTCTAAGGTCTTGATGTATCTTTCGACCATGCCATCCGACTGGGGATGTAGAGGCGTTGTGCGGGTCTTGTTCACCCCAAGCCTTTGTAGTGCCTCCTTCATTAGGTTGGACTCAAAATTGGTACCCTGATCACTGTGCAGCTCTAACGGCACCCCAAATCGGCAGAACACTTGCTCCACGAGGCAGTCTGTGATTGTCTTTGCCTCCTGGTTCGGGATGGCATACACCTCCGGCCACTTGGTGAAGTAGTTCATGACCACCATCAGATACTTGTTTCCTGGGTCGTACACTGGGAACGGTCCAGCTATGTCAATGGCGATTCGTTCGAATGGCGGTCTGACATTGTACTGCTGCATGCGACCCCGGCTCCTAGACTGGGCGCCGCGACTCGCCGCGCACACATGACATTGATGGCCCCATCTCTCAGCATCTGCTGGTAGCCTCAGCCAGTAGTAGAGCTGCCAAAGTTTCTCAATCGTTCGGTTCACTTCCATGTGTCCTCCTGAAGTACTGGCGTGCACTTCCTTCAAGACTTCCAGGAGCTTACCCTGGGGAACTACCAACTGTTCTCTCTGCGTCTTCCCATCGGGAACAGCACACCCTCTCTGATCATCAACGAGTCCCATTGGGTCCAGTACGATTTGTACGTGGCACTCCTCGGTAAGATGTCTTCCCAGGTTGGTCTTGTCCCTGCCTCCACTTCCCTCAAGAGCGGCCCCAAGTCTGCATGTGCCAGCTGCTCCCTCCTCAGGCCAGTGCTATCCCAGCCGTCTGCAGGCACTGCCGTGACTACTCGGACTGCTGCGGCACGCTCCTCCTCTTCCACTCTAGTGCACTGGCCGCACTCTTCTGGACAGGGTCTTTGGGACATAGCGTCTGTGTTACCGTGGCTCTTTCCTCTGTGATGTTCCGAGGTGAAGTCGTACTCCTGCAGCCTCTGGATCCAACATGCTGTCTGACCTTCCAGGTTCTTAAAGCTCAATAGCCAGGTTAGGGCGGAATGGTCAGTCCTCAAGTGGAATGGCTGACAGTACAGATACTTCTGGAAGTGCTCCAAGGTCTTTACTACCGCCAGTAACTCTTGTCGGGTGATGCAGTAGTTCTTCTCTGCCTTGGATAGCGTCTTGCAGTAGTAGGCTATCACCCGCTCATGGCTGTCCTGGATCTGTGATAGGACACCTCCAATGAAATGCTCGCTGGCGTCGGTGTCCACAATGAAGGTGCCACCTGGTTGTGGGAAACCCAAATTTGGAGCACTGCACAGGTTCTTCTTCAGGTGCAGTAAAGCGTCTTCTGCATCCTCCATACAAACATAAGGCCAGTGTTCCTCTGTCAGGTGGGTGAGGGGATTGGTGATATTGGAGAACCCCTTTATGAAGCGTCGGTAATAGCTGCACAGCCCCAGGAAACTATGCAACTCCTTCTTATCCTTTGGTCGAGGCCAATCTCTCACAGCATGTGTCTTCTCCGGATCTGTGGCCACTCCGGTTGCTGAGACTATGTGGCCCAAGTAGTTAACTTCCTTGCAGAAGAGCTGCCAGTTCGCGTTCAGCTTCAAGTTGGTCGCCTGCAGTCTGATTCTCGAGATGGTCTTCAAAAGTCGTCCCGACGATGATGATGTCATCCAGGTATAGCAGGCAAGCATCGTAAGTCAGCCCTCTCATCATTGACTCCATGAGGCGTTGGAAGGTAGCTGGTGTGTTGTAGTGGTCAAAGGGCATAACTGTGAACTGTCAAAGCCCTTGGCCTGTCGAGAATGCAGTCTTCTCTTTGTCTCTTGGGTCTAGAGCTACCTTCCAGTAGCTGGATTTCAGGTCCAGGGTTGAGAACCACTGTGTGCAGGCTAGCGTGTCCAGGGTGTCGTCAATCCGGGATAAGGGTAAACAGTCCTTCCGGGTGACAGCATTCAGCTTCCTGTAGTCCATGCAGAAGCGTAGTTCGCCATTCTTCTGGCCCTCACCCAGCCGCCAGTTGGTCGCGCCTTCTGATAATTGGGTGTCAATATAATGATTCCAATGTGTAAGGACTATGTTACAATGAAGCACAAAAGTAATATAATTTTGATTCGAACTAATACTCAATGTGTTTCATTAGGATCTTCCTAACATCAGCTGTTGTCAATGTTGGTTTGGTGTACTCATTGGAGGAGATAGGTGCCTCTGTCGGTCGGTATCTTGATGAAGTTGAAGTTTGGGTTTTCTTCAAAGGTATTGTTTAAATTAAACAATTTTCTTTCATATTTCTTTATGATGATTTTTTCCCACGAGGTTAATGCAGCTGGACCTTGTACACTTATGTAAATGAATATCAGAAAATACTGAACAACAAAATTTAGCCTTTATGGAAACAAAACCACTGGACTTTAATGTCTTTTTTTTTCCATGTTGAATACGAATATGCAATATAATTTTCAGTTGTTGTCTTGTTTTCTTGTAACAACAATAATTATGATTTTAGAATTAAGCCAGTACAAACAATATCTTCTTAAATATGGTACATTTGCCATCGCTTACCTCAGTTACAAACGTCTCATTTCAGCTTCTCTGCATATCTAATATCTGGGTTTCTGGAATCTATACCAAGCATTATTATGCAAACTTCATTTTTAAATCAAATTACACAAATCAATTTACAAATTTGGCAGATATCATCTACTTGCAACCATAACAAAGTAACTAAACCCACAGATTACTGGATTCCCATAACCTTACATCTCATCTATCACAAAATAGTCTTTTTTTACTTTCTTCTACTCCAACTAAGAAACACTGTTTCCTACAATTTTAAATTTCCTCTTCCACAACTGGCATCATCTGCTAAAGGGACTAGCATCAGTAGATGGAGCTGGTCCGTCAGTTCCAGATATCTTTCCTCCTCTACATAATAATTTGTATCTGTCCTCTCTGATTCACTGATTAGCAATCACCTCACAAGTTTGATATGAAGAGTTTCCTTTTAACTTAGAAATTACAGGAGGTACTATCACAACACTCAGATATACATATGACAGCATCACAGTACTTTACAGCATATTGTACTCAGGGTACTGGCGATTCACATGGCATACTGCATCATGCAACAAGAGCGATAAGTTTACTGAATATAGGAGCTGGGAGGAGACAGAAAAGGAGGAGGGTTATGCCAACACATTTATTTTAAAATAAGTCATTTTGCTTGAGCAGACTTTTACATTTCTTAATACAAAGCAATCAGAGCTAAGTTTTCATTGCTTGACTTTTATTTGTTTTCTCTAACTGGATCTTCTTTTCAGAAACAAAGAAATTTTGTTTGAAATACATTAGTGTGAATGCTGTATCTAATTGTTAACTCCATTTCGCACTTATGCTTTCTTTTAAACTTAATAAAGATGATAGTTTTATTTCTTCAAAGCAAATTTGAACTTTTTGAATGTGTTATTGACAATGTCTCTTTATTTGCTGAAGTCACTTTTCTGATATAAAAACCCTAGTATCATGTGCAAAGAGCACATCTGTTGGCTCCTTACTGAAATTAAATGTGAAAAGCTGTTAAAACATAACAATGGCTCAAACATAGATACTTTGTGACAACTTACGCTAGATTTCAAATCATATCTAATTTATTGAGGTTTCTTGGAGGTTACGAAATATTTATATTACTTAATAGAGATCTCATTAAAACCATGAAGTTCTAACTATTGATGAAGACGTTGTCAAATACTATAGCTAAATCACAGAAAGTTTGTAATGGTAGTTCTATTTTATCCAAGGCTTTTACTAATTCTAAAGTTTGCATGTATGTATAACTAAAACCGAACTAGGATGATAGGAGAATATTGTTTAGCTTCATGTATGCTTTAACCATTGTATACTTCATTATTTTAGAAAGCTGTCAGTAGTGAGATTAGCTTATTATTGGAAGTCAGCATAGAGGTTCAATAGTTTTTTTTTTAATATTCCTGGCAAATGTTCATGAATCATATACGGCTAAGTCTTTATGCTCCGGTAAAATAAAGGCTGAATCATCTAAAACTTGCACGTCTAATATTTCTGGAATGGACACTGTTACTGGTGTGCAGTTTTCACAGTGTTGATAGTCAGGGGGTCATAGTTTTAGCCTATAAATAGAATTTAATAACACTTAGCTCACGAGATATCTATTTTGTAACTTTTACACAGTGACAATTATGTGTTCCATTCAACCTGCTTAGTTGCTAGATACGATTTTGTTATGGTTTGTTTACAGATGTTTGCAGTTCATTTGTACATTGCCACATTCTAGTCAGTGATAGTTCAAGTAGTAGGTTGTGAATGAAGATAGGATTTACCAATGTAGAAAAAGCTGACATGCCCATGGGGTATGGAGAGAGTAGAAGAATGTAGTTTGTTCTTGTATGGTGTTTTTCTTTTTTTTTTTTTTTCATTCCAAAGGACCCATCTGTTAAGCTCCGAATGAGGTCCAGCCTTAAGGCTTATGGTGTATAGGGAAAGATATCCCAATATATGTCAACCATCTCTGCATTTATTTATCAACCTCTTCAAACAGTTACATGAAAGTGCTAGTGTAACACCAGGAAAATATAAGAGAAAGAAACAAGAGACTGGAGATGTAGGAAAAATGAATGTTTTGGCTGTTGTTAGAGTAGATTCACAAATAAGTTGCCACACAATCACACGTGGGAGTGGAATGAGTCAGGCAAGTGTACTTTGCATTCTCCATCACCAAAGGTTCCATTCCGAACACATCTCTCTCCATCAAGAGCTGCATAGAAACAATATTCAGAATTGTATTAACTCCTGAGCAAAGAGCCATTGTTAGAATGTTTACATCCCTGGTGTCATGGTGATGGCAAATCCTGGTCTACTCATTCCACTATCTTAAAAGTTGTCATGGAAGAAGTGAAAAATGCAATATTTGAGCACAGACACTGATGATGAAGTAGCTTTTATCTTTCTGTATTTTGTATTGTTGTAAATCCATTTGATTTCCTAAGATCTAGATGATTTTACTTGAGTTCGAGTAATTTTATTTTCTATAACATTTAATTTGTGAATGGAATGTTGTAAACGCAGTGTAAAGTCAGGTTCAGTTGAGTTGCTAGTTATGATTGTACCAGTGATTATCAGAGTTGTTAAGAATCAGTTGGCTGTAGCAGTTGTGTTGTTAGTATTGGGTATTGGTCTGTCAGTAGTGAATGTGTAGAAGTTCCATCAGTACAGGTTAGTGAATTAAAACGGAACATTTTATTAATGTTCTCATTTTGTGTATTTGCAAATAGTAAAAGTGATTTAAGTCAGTGTTTGGATAAAAATTCTAGTGACAATGTGAGTTTCTTACACTTTACGTTGTAATTCAGTCACCCAACTTTTGTCAGATAATGTCATTAACTGAATCTCAACTTAGTACATGGGTGGATCAAATATAAACGGGAATTATTTTTTGAAATTTATTGTATCAACAAACAAAAATGCTCATATACAGATTACTTTTATACGTAGTGTCCTGCCTTCGATACACATTTTCTCCTTTGGATTGGCAAGTTTTTGATGCCATACTTATAGAAAGAAGGACACATGCAGAGCCAGTTGCCAGTATGAACTCTTGTACACTTGTGTCATCATCAAACCGCTGTCCTAGATCTTTTTTGAGTGGTCCAAAAAAATGCTAGTCGCAGGATTGTAAAGAGGTGTCCAATGCAGTATGTGGCCTCGCAATTTCATGGAGAATAGTGACGTTTCGGATTGGCTGTCAGCATCGCTTGTTGCAATATGCAGCTTTTGCTGAATCCAAAATGTGACAGTAATAGGCTGCATTGATTGTCCTTCATTAGTGAAGAAATGCAAAATGCCTGCGGAGTGCCAGAAAACGGATGCTAGCACCTTTCCAGCAGATGGGCATGTTCTGACCTCGACCGGACTTGCTTAGTCTCCTCGCTGTCACTCCGTGCTTGCTTTGCTTTGTGTCATGATGAACCATGTTTCATCACAAATCACGTATCTGGCACACAGTTTTCTATACTCGAGTTCATCTCGAATGATTAAATACTTCCATAACTTGTCCTTGTAAAAAAGAGAACCAATTTCGGATTCCTTTATGCACCGATCTTCTTCAGTAATTTCACAAATGGGAACAATGTTATCTGCAGTAATGCTTGTCCCTGATCTGCTCCTATGAGGTTCATTTTCTCTTCTTGCCATAAAATATTTAGCCCACTCATACACTCCAGTCTTCAAAAGTACTTCTTCCCAAACTGTGCGCAGAGCTGTGTAAAACTTTCCAAAGGCTTGGTGCCCTTTTTTGCAAGAAAACTAATGATGATGCATTGTGTAACAGACATGTGCAGCTATTACTCAGTCATGGCCCAGCCCCATTCTCCGCAGTGCGTGCACACACAGTACCCTCTCTGTAGTTAAATCCCCCCCCCCCCCCCACAACATACCGACTTAGTTTCACCTCAAAATTATTACCAACGACAGTGTTACATCAAACTTCCCGTTTATATTTGATATGTCCTCGTACCATTGAGTTGATTAATAACAATACATCACTTACTTGTTTAATCTTAAGGACAATTGTTTCTCTTTTCTGGCATCCTTGGTTCTTGTAGTGTTAAATTAAAAAGTTGTATGACACTATATAGCATTCTGTATGATTTGTTGCCCTCCGTGGATGTTTTATTACTAGAACTGTTATGCCATGCTTGCTTAATTTTAATATCACAGCAAACCTTAGAACTACAGTAACAGAATACAACTATGATATTAGTAATTGTCACATAGCAGTTTGAGATTGCTTTGATATCTACCCATGACATTTTAAACATATTAGGAGGCTTAATGTTGGTACAGTATCTCAGTAGCCTAGCTAGAGTGATAATAGCATTGACATAAACAGACAACTGTCTGTTGTTTGAGTTCTTCACAATTCTGAGTTTCCTAAGTCTGGTTCAACTTTTCAAGAAGTAGTTTGTATGATAAGAGAACAGTGGTATATAGTGTGGTTTGAACAATTATTGATAGATTCATGAAACTGTTGGCTAAATTTACTTATAGTTTTTGGTATATGAATATGATTTTTCCTTCACAGATTTATTTTTGGAAATAACAGCAACATCCAATTTGACAGCTGTTTGAAATGGATAAGAAAATAGAAACCAAAGAAGAGAATCCCCTTGAAGATGACACAGCCTCACAGAACGAGAGAGAGTTCTTTCACAAAGTTGTTACAGTAAATACAAAGATTGATGATGTCACTGATTGTGAGATTACAGTCAAAACAGAAATTAAATCAGAGACTCCTTTTATCAAAGATTCTGTCAAGCAGATTAAGAGCGAAACTGCTACATGGAGCAACAGCTGCAACATAAATGGGAAATCAGAAATTGAACAACAGACTCTATCTTCAGACATTGGTTCACAGAATGAGGGAGAATTTCTTCTAGAGGATCCTGTAATGATTGATAACAAATACAACAGTATTCATGAAATTGATAATAAAATAGAAATTAAAGAAGAAGCTTGGTGGCTGGAAACAGAAAGTTCATCAAATGGTGATAATACTAAGGTAAGTTGTGTAGAAACCTGCTGAGTTTAACCAAGCAATGTTTTGTAATAATGTCGCCAATACATTGTGTACTATTGCAGAATATTATAATCTTTTGTGCTTAAATAAAGAGCAAACTGAAGTCACTGATTCAAAGACAACAGTCGACTCAGTCATAAACCTTTAAACATATGCCCAGGACATACCAGCTGACTCTCATAGCTATAAGCTCCTGGAGTATGAACCAAAATCTTATAGATATCTTGGATATCATTTCATACATGTATACAAAAAGAATGGCAATTGGCACTCTTCCAGGTTTTTACATTTTAAATACAATACAGTATCTATGTTTAAGTATGTTCAGATATGATTGCGTTTTTGAGAAGACCTGCATACTAAAAGCAATTTGCATTTACTGCTTTATTATTATCATCATTAATCTAGGTACAGGTTGTACTGAGGTATCTACTAGCTACTTCACTGATGTCATGACCAAATGTGTTATTAATATAAATGAATCTAACATGCTAACCTTTCTTTCCTGTCTGTGTTCCTGTCTTAATATTTGTAAGTGCTTGACCACTTTAATCATATATTCTTATTTATTAAACATTTCTGTTTCCAGTTATGTGTTGTCTAAACCAAAAAAATACTTTCTCCACTTGGTTTTCGTACTCATTATTGCAAGATCAAATATCAAATACTGTCTCTACATATTTTGTAAATATCTTAGCAGTACATTTAACACTGTGTAGATATTTGTGTGGAAGTAATACATTTGAATTATTCTGTTACAGGATACAGTCCTTCCTCCAATAAAATGTTCAAGGTAAGACTTGACTCTTTTCAGTTATAAGCCTTATGTTTACTCTAGCATTTATGTTTTAGTGCATGTGTCATGGAGCTCTTGAACTAATGCAAATAGATATACTGTAGAATGTGCTCTAAGCAATATCATATAAGACAAAACAAATTTCCACATTAAACATGCTTCTGTCCACAAAACACAACAAATTATATTTGGAATAATGCATATATGAACTATATACCTTAAAAGCTGTTCTGTAATGTTCACTTATTTTCAGGTATTTTGTGCTGTAAAGTACTACAATATCATACTAGCAGTAACGTTATATAAGAACATGTGTTGTAGCTTACATTATGCATTTCCTGTGTTGTTCCTATCTTTGATTGCTTTATATGTCACTTGCTGTTTTTGCTACATGGAGGAAAGTGTGTCTGAAATTTCTGACCACACTTGATTTTCGATATGCAAATGTTTTGCACTTTAATATAGTTTCAACATCTTTGGAGAACTGGTGTACAATGCCAATCCATGATTTTACTTATGCATGTGTTTGCTTCTTCTTGTATATTAATTTTGCACATCATTCTGTTTCTTGTCATCTTCATTATGGATTTTTATTAGATCTGTTGGCAAAGTTAAAGTTACTTTGGTTTACAGGAGTTAATCATTTCTAATGCAGCACTTCAGACTACATGAAGTGTTCCACATTTTAATTAAGTCAGCACTTTGTCTGCATTTTCTTCAGCTTCAGTGAGTGCAAGAGCATCCTTTTCATCATCTCCTTGTTTTGAAGCACTTCATGATTTTTTCAGCTTTAACTCCCTTAGTGCGAGAGCAATGCTGTTCAGTGCATCCTGACTATGCAAGAGCAAATGTACTTTCAGGTTCTTACTTTGTTGTGGTTCATGTATGATTGACAGAATACTGAAGGAAATAATTTCTAAGATATCATTGACACAGCTATGGATATGGGATTATTCATCTCTAAGCTACAAGAATGGTGTGCTGTTCTGTCACATTTTCAAAAAGGAGTACAGCATTGTATATTTAGTATATTTAATGAGGATTTAGGTCACAGGAATTAATTCCTGCTGGTTTTGTATCTGGCTTAGGTTATGTGTAGTAAGAGATTCCTTATAATGTAGCATACTATCACTATTTGATACTCCATTAGTGCATATCTTCAGGGTTATTATTGCATATATTTTGGAATACTAATTACAAATATTAACAAGTAGTTACCACCATTTTACTAAAATGTGATTTCTATGGAAAGAGCAGGTAAGGATATTCCAAGGAATAAGAGAGAATCATTTGCGACTTCCCAGTTTAAGGAATTTGTTTGGAATAATAGCTATACATCAATTTATTAATAGTTGTCTGACAGATACATTCTATTTGCTGCCAATGCATACAAATGTCATAAAGCTGGAGCCAGCATATCCATAACTCAGAGTGGCATTCTGAACATGGAGGACATCTAAATGACCTAAATAACAGTAATTTATAAATTACGGAATTTCTGAATGCACTACCAATGTTAATGTGCCTTTTCATTTTATGTTTTATGCAGTTCAAGTATTATGGTATTCAGTATGCTGAACATCAATATTGTAGTAAAAAACTATATTTTTAAGTAAATAATGACATTTAGCTCTAAACTTATCAAGTACAGAAAGAAACTACGGGCATTTTTATCAAAATCAGTTTTTTCAGTAATTAGTAAGAATTAATTGGGTGCATTTATATATATTTACTGTACTGTAATAAGGAATACATAAAACAGAACCTTTGGAAAATTAAGCTTATAACTAAACATTTTTTGTCTATCCTAAAAAGTTAAAAAAAAAATGACATAGTTCCTTTCTCCACTAAACAATTCATTTGAATTCTGTGTGATTTTAACAATGCAGAATGTTTGCTTATAGGATCCACTTTCTTTTCTTTTATCATAGAGAGGATATTGAATTTAAATTTCAGCTCTTAATCAAACACTTTTGAAAATGTTAGTATTGTTTCAACATTTTATAAGCTCCTTTTACCTACTACAAGATATGTGATAATACCTTTCTGTTTTCATATGACACTAAGCATTTAGTAATTAATAGTACAAGAGTGATAAAAGTAACCAGTTGAGGCTAAAGAGGATCAATTTAATCTTATATCTAAGATTCACCTTTCGTTTATTAAACTTTTGAACAAGTACCTACAAAGGTGCTAAATCCATTTTCTGTATAGGTCTGTAATTTAAAGTCTACGTTGGTATATACTTGTCTCTACTGTGGAATGTCAAAGGTAACTAATATTAAAAAGGTTAGCTTCTTAGTGGAATTAGGAAAAACCAGAGTAACAGGTATAATATTTGAAAAAATCCTGAGAGTTTGCTATAAATACTTGACAAAAGACAAGATAAAATCCTAGAGGTGTATATGAATTGACAAAAGAAAGTAGGGAACAGAAATAGATAGAAGTCAGTAGTGAAATGAGCTATGGAAGAAATATGAATTCAGGATAAATGGAATATAGAAAATAGAAAAGAAGACATTTTATCGAATATAATTGCAACCACAATGGAGGATATAGAAAGACAGATATGGGGAAAGCTAGAAAATAGAAAAATATTTAAATTTTAAAGGGAACAGTACAAAAATGATATGTAAAGCTCTGCAATAGACAGTAGGGGGAAGGAATGTCCTGGATAGGATTGGGATCAATGTAGTTAAGAAGCACAATATGAATATGTGAATTGTGTAGAGAAACAGAAAGTACAGTTCATTACTTGACAAGAATAGAGGATTAGTGCTATAGGAGGAGAAACATCAAAAGATTTCAATTAAGTTAATAGCTTTAAGAATTGTTGCAGGAGGAAATAAAAATATCTGAAAGTTGTTTTGGAAAGTTAAAAAGAAGTAGATAAGAAAAGGAAGATTGACAATGATAAAATGCCAGGTCAACAATGGGAGCAGATAGGAAATTACATTAGATGGCAGAGTGGATGCTATGCTACTATTAGATCTAAATGTTAGTTAAATTGTTCTGTCACACTAGCCGTGTTTAGGCCAAATTCTGTATAGGTTCAGTCAGACTGACAAATAATAGTGGTTGACTATAAAGCCTGTACTTAGGTTCTTACTAGTTATAAGTCGCCATTAAGGAGCTACTTGATATGTATATGAGAATTTCCTAGTTTACCGGGATAATGCAAGTCAATTGGAGAACTAATGTCATAATAGCAGTAATTTCATAGCTCAATAGTTACAGCAACTGACGCAGATTGGGAGATCCGTGTTCAAATCCTGGCTATGACAGTGAGTTTTTCAGTCTGACTTAGTTTGTCCAAATTTTCTTCTTTCATATCTTTGTTTCTTCCTCAAAGGAACAAGAATGTAATATGAGGACTTCCCAGTTCCACTTGTTCAGGGTAACCAGTATTCAAAGCTTCCTTCACTCGCTATTGATAGGTGACAGCAAAGACAATGAGTGCAGTGTTCCGTGACACTTGAAGAAGAAGAAGATGATGATGATGATGATTAAAATTTACGGGCACTCAACTTGATGGTCATTAGCGCCCTTTCCAAGGCTGTATTTCACTTTAGAATTATTCCTTTCAATTAACTTATCTTTAACTTTCCTTTGGCTTTGCTGTGCCTTTGCCTTCACTTTGCATGGCACTTGAAGTAATAGAAAAACTGGATCTTTGAAAGGTATAGTTGATCACTTTGCTGTGGGCATTAACTGATAATGGGGTAGTTTTCTTGCTCTTTCTTCACCACAATCTAGAGCAGAATAAAGGTTACAGTACTGGGCTGTACATTTCCGGATTAATTTAAAATAATTGTAGATATATTCATTATTTGTAGCTTCTTTCCACTTATCTCTTGAGTTTCATGTCAATTATTTTAAAAATGATACTAAATGATACCAATTTCTGCAACATCTCAGATTCTACCCAGAAACAGTTCCTATCACGACTCTTGACAAGTCTCCATTGTTCTGTGCTGAAGTCCCAACAAGAAACACAAAATATGATTATCAAAAATATGATGTTACATGTGATGTACTAACTGCAAAGGAATCCGTATATTGTGATTAATATGATAAATGTAGTGATGGGGCAGACACTTATATAGAACCTTTATACTTAGAACACAGTAATTTAAGTGATATGAGCAAAACAACACAACGGTGTAGCACGAGTGAGAACAGGTTTACATCTGTATCGCATTTGAAAACACATACAATTATTAATGCTGGTAAGAAACTACATGAGTGTAATGTTTGTGATAAGAGCTGTACTCGGTTGTCACATTTGAAAACACATAATTTAGTTCATGAAGGTAAGAAGGCATACCAGTGTAAAGTTTGTGATAAGAGGTTTACTCGGTTGTCAAATTTGACAAGACATAATTTTGTTCATGAAGGTAAGAAGCCACACCAATGTAAAGTTTGTGATAAGAGGTTTACTCTGTTGTCAAATTTGAAAAGACATAATTTTGTTCATGAAGGTAAGAAGTCACACCAATGTAAAGTTTGTGATAAAAGGTTTACTTGGTTGTCAAATTTGACGACATAATTTTGTTCATGAAGGTAACAAGCCACACCAGTGTCAAGTTTGTGATAAGGGCTTTGCTCGGTTGTCAGATGTGAAAATACATAATTTAATTCATGAAGGTAAGAAGCCACATCAATGTAAAGTTTGTAATGAGAGCTTTACTTAGTTGTCAAATTTGAGAACACATACTTTAGTTCATGAAGGTAAGAAAACACACCATTGTAAAGTTTGTGATAAGAGGTTTACTCGGTTGTCGAATTTGAAGCAACATAAATTTGTTCATGATGGTAACAAGCCACACCAGTGTAAAGTTTGTGATAAGAGGTTTACTTGGTTGACCGATTTGAAAAAGCACACTTTAGTTCATGAAGGTAAGAAGCCACACCAATGTAAAGTTTGTGATAAGAGGTTTAGTCGGTTGTCAGATTTGAAAAGACATAACTTTGTTCATGAAGTTAACAAGCCATACCAGTGTAAAGCTTGTGATAAGGGCTTTGCTCAGTTGTCATATTTGAAAATACATAATGTAATTCATGAAGGGAAGAAGGCACATCAATGTAACGTATGTGATAAGAGGTTTACTCAGTTGTGAAATTTGAAAACACATACTTTAGTTCATGAAAGTACAAAGTCACACCATTGTAAAGTTTGTGATAAAAGGTTTACTCGGTTGTCAACCTTGAAAACACATAATTTGTTCATGCACGTAAGTAGGCACACCAATGTGAAGTTTGTAATAAGAGCTATAGTCGTTTGTCACTTTTGAAAGTACATAGTTTGATTAATGACAACAACAGCACACAATAATGTGTTAAATATTCATTGTCATGTTTCCTAACCAATAATTTGATTTAGGAGGGTATGAAGCGGAGATGAACAGAGTATGTTAGCAGAGCACTACTTGTCTTGTTTGAAGGAAGCAGTTTTTATTGTTCAGGGAATAGGTGGTTTTGGTCTCAGCAGTGTGTATGATGGTGTATGTATCTGAGTTAGTTATGCATTACGATATTAAATATGGGGTTCAAATAGTACATGCATTGTTGCTACGTGGTAATTTTAACCATATGTTGAACATTGTAGGTATTAGCTCTAGCATTGTCCTTGGGGTAAACCAAAACAAATATTTCACAAGACCGAAGTGTTTCAAAGTGTTGTTCTTAGCTTTACTGTCACAACTGCTACAAAGAAGAGCAACGGACACACTGCCATCTACGCTTTCGAGGCGTGTTGACTGTTGCCTGTTGTGTTGTTATACTGGGTTGTTGTTAGACATTTTATCTCTTGTAGAGCTCTGTAGCAAACTTTTTATTTTAAAAAACTGAATTAATAACAATTTAATAATTTAAACACATTTAATTACAATAATACTTACTATATTATGTAATATAACTAATTTACTACATTTCTCTAAGAAAGGTAGTGCTCCTAATAATAAAATATCTGGCATTTATCTATTTAGTTGCTTATATTGTGATCAAGATTATATTGGAAAGACCAAATGTATGTAGGAACCAGGACGAAAGAATATTTTCGTACATTAAGTAGATTGAAACAGATAAATTGACCGTAACAGATCAGTTTTGGTCTTTTCATTATAATTCCAGAATATAAACTATTAAGACAATTAAATGATCTGAAAGACTTAATGGTTTGGGGAAAAGTATTTATTTTAAAAAATAAAAATAATGCAGTGACCTCTAGTGACCGTAGCATTGACAAATCGAAATTGAATGAGATTGATAATTAAACAAATGTTTAGGAAATTGTAAACTTATAATTTCTTTAAATTTCCAACAATTACTTTAAAGATAAGTTGCATTATAAATTTGTGTAGTTCTGCTGCCTCACTGTTACTAGCTTTAGTTTTGTTTAATTATTGATTCAGATGGATGCCTTTTCCAAAATCTGTGATGAAGAATGTTTTGTGTTTATTCTGGTAGTGGTTAATGTGATTTAAAGTTTAATTTGACATGCATACAGGGGCTCTTGTGAAGTTTTAATTATCACTCTTTAAAACTGTGATAGAGAGTTTGTGTTGGTATGTGTTTGTTAGTTCTTCTTTATGTAGTCACCATACACATTTACAATTTTCCCAGTGTTTCTTGACCTTCCGAATACCTTGATTGCAGAAATTTGCAGAATTCGCTATAAACTACTCTTCCACGTCATTAAAGACGTCATTTGTGTTGTCAATAAGGAGGATGTTGTGAGGTCTCAGTCACATTCCCTTGTTTTGTTAACTGTAACTTGAGATGAATGAACTGGTGCATTGTCAGACAGAAGACGAACAGCTTTGGAGAACATACCGCGTCGTTTCTTAATCAGAGCTGCTCGTAACTTGTCTAGAAGATTACGGTAGTATCTGTCAGTGATGGTTTGACCCTTAACAACAATCGGTAGCGATGGCTCCACGACAGTCACAGAAAACTGGCAGCATGACCTTCCCACCTGACGTTTGTACCTTTGCCTTTTCGGGAGAGAGGAATTGGCATGTTTCCATTCCATGCTCAAGGTGTCTGTACGTGGATCATACTGATAGATACAGGATTCTTCCATGGTTACCAGACGATAAAAAATCATATTTATCCGGTTCCTGCAGCATCAACATCTGTCCTGAAAGGTCACGTCATGTTTGCTTTTGAAGGGGATAGCAAATATGAAACCCACCATGCAGACACCTTAGACATGTTTAGTTATCATCTACCGGTGCTGTTCGGGACGACCAGCCTGGAGGAGTGAGCGGTGTCGCGACAACGGGCATAAAATTTTCGGCGCAAATATATAACGGACGGTTCGTGTATTTCGGTAAGTAATGTTGTTACGTGAGTATTGAACAGTATTTCTATGGAAATAACGAACATTTGGAATTTCTGGAAATTGGACTTATAATTCTACGAAATCACAGTGTTATGATACTTTATCTTTTAAATTCTGGGAGTGTTATTTTATTCAGACTCTACCAAACTTTCTCTTTCCAAACTTTTTCCTAAATATATTTGCTGTTACAGAACAATTTATTTCCATTACAACGTGTATTTCTGCTGAAATATCGAAATTGTATACAACACCACCTCTGCTTACCTTACGCAGCAAAACAACAGATGGGTCGAGAATATCATGTTAAAAACTGATGATCAGGTCTTCTGTTTCTTACAGTCAAGAATATTTAGTTAATTCTTTAAATTTGGAAGGATTCTGTTTTTCTCTGTAGCTCAATCAGACTTACTTCAGTTAATATGCTTCCAATCAATACCTGTTTGTATTTGGAAAATTCTTGGCTTTGAACTGCTTATACAAATAGCTCTAGAATGTGAAAATACTCTCAAACGTTTTAAAATTATTAGTGTTATTACAAAACGTAAAACTTCCTTAAACAATTTAGGCGTAAATTTACGGGAAGGGAACATAGAACATATAAACTCTCGCGGATACCAAGTGGGCATTCCTTGTAATATATAAGAACGGTTGGCACGACAACTATCACACGATGGCTTCAACGTGCACAGAATAAAGGACTGCGGTCTATTTATTCTGTGGGACGTTATTTCCCTACCAGGTTGCTCCAGGAAGCATCGGGTCTTCCATACGTGGAGGATGAAATTAGGCGCCGGGCTTCAAAATTATACGCAAGTTTACCATCTCACAGAAGCGCCCTTGTCAGATCATTGGGAAATTATGACTCCACTAGACGCCGATCTAGACTGCATCGGGTCCCCCGTATGACATGCGGGCACCCTAGATAACCCAGGAGCTAAACCTATCAGCAGCTAAAGCTGAGCTCCTCATAATTCTTCCAAGCTGTTTTGCATCTAAATTTCTCCCCAACTAACATACAAAATATTTAAAACAAAAAATGGGTGCTAAGTACTGCATCCTCTCCTTCAACCCGAAGGTACTTTGGTAACCTCAAAATTAACTCCCAATCAAAAACCTACATCACCTTCATCCTACATCTTTCAATAAAAATCCTACCTGCGGTGGGCACGCAGCAAGAACCTTCTGGCTGTATACAGCCAGCCAGCACGAACGAGCGAGAGCGAGCGAACTATCACACGAGAGTTCTTCAGGAGGGGCGCTCTCGGCTTCGAGACGTTGTAGAGTGCACATCGCCTTCGAGAGTCGGAGTTGCCAGCGCATCTAGAACTTCGGAGTCAGCGAATTGCCACCATCGAGAGGGACCTTAGGGAAGCTCCCGGCAATTTCGCTAAATCTCCAGTAGATGGCAGCAGCAGCTTGCGAGAGACAACAACCTCCGAGAAAACAGCCGGCCAGCTCCACATCAGCCAGGCGAGGTACACGGCCTAAGCCAACGTCTTAAAAGACGGTTTTATAAGGTGCCTTCGGGTCCGGCCCCATGTACCTCACGCTTTTTAGCAAGTCTGTGCTGACTGGTACGTATATAGCCTAGGTTAGCTGCGCAGTGCACTTCGGTGCAGGGCAAATATGCCCGATCAAAAGGGTCCAACCCCACCATCCAATGCATCCAACCATCCGGTAATAGATGCAACACCTAGCACCAGCACTGGTGTAACCCACCCTGCAGTCAGGGCCCCAACCCAGACTGTAGGAAGCAAACGGCCTCGCCGAAAGCTCGAAAAGAGCGTAAATGGCAAGGCCAAAAAACTCGCTGTCGCCAAGCAGCAATCAGACAAGGGCACTTCCCGCGTTACGTCGCAACGAATAGGCCAAAATTCCGAGAACAGCTCTCAGATTCCTGCTCAGATTCAGAAGCAGAACTTTTCGCAGCAAATTCATCCTCACGAATGGACGTCGGCGAGGAGGAGCTCAGTTCGTCGCACGTCTCTACGGATGTTGACGAGGCTGAGTTTCAAAGAGTAACCAACCGGCGTACGGAAAGACGGGCCGCTCGTTTGGAGACAACTGGAGCGCCCAGTCGATCTGGACCAGCCAGGAGGCACATTCCGCCTATAATCGTGGACGACTTCCGGGGTATGGTGAGCTTCCTGAAGGAAGTCATGTCGACCCTTTCGGTGTCGTGCAGGGTTACTAGGCGGAAGAGCCGCTTTGTCTTCCAGGCCAGCAACGCCGAAGACTACCAACTCCTCTTCAGGGCACTGGACAAGAGGTCTATTCCCTACTTCACCTTCGGCCTAGACAAGAGCCGTGCCATCAAGAGGGTCATCAAAGGCCTACCAGCGGACACCGGTGCGTGATATTGTGGATGACCTCAGCCGTCAGGGCATCCAGCCCCGTTTGGTCAGGCATCGATCCAACAATCCGGAGGGGAAGCTAGATGGTGTCAAAACCATCTGCTACCTCCGAGTGAGGATAGAGGCAGTCAGGAGCTCTGGCAATCCCCCCCAATGTCACCGGTGTCTGGGATTTAACCATTCCAGTCACTTCTGTAAGAGAACTCCCCGCTGCTTGAGGTGTAGTGGACCTCATGAGAAAGAGGTTTGTCCCAGGTCCCCCACCGATGAGCCCACATGTGCCAACTGCAAGGGTAAGCATGTGGCTTGCTACGGCGGCTGTCCTGCCCGTAAGGCAGTCATTGCTGCTAATCGAAGAAACCCTTCTTCAAGACAGCAGCAGCCAGCTACAACCAGGGTGGAGCAAAGACCACTCCCTATAACGGCCAACAGCGCCCGGCCCAACCACCGGCAGGAACAGCAGGAACGTGAGAGACCGTCCTACGCTAAAGTAGCACAAGGGGCCTCTGATGGTCCAAAGATGTCACGAGAGGTATCTCAGCCCCTAAAAACGCTGACGCCAACCAGAGTAGGAATGGTGGGAGGCTTTCTCGCGAGCCCCGAAATCCTACTGATCAGGAGAAGCATGGCAAGCCTATGCCTCCTAGTCAGCTAAGGGATGAGAGGGCGGGCGGAAGACCTGCTCTCATTCGCTCACGCACACCCTCGCCATCCAACCAAGTCTCCCAGTCGACTACACTTCAAACCACTCCTCTCACAGCTACACTCGACCTCTCACATGTGTTCACGTGGCTGCAGCAGTTGCTGCTGACACATGGACAGAAGATCTGCGAGCTCGTCGTGAAGTTCTTCACCTCTTCCGACCCAGCTGGCAAGATGCTGGTAGCAATGGAGGCGATGGCCCTCCTGACAGCAGGTACGCAGCAACTCCGTGATGGCTTATCGAACTAGGTCCCGAACCTCATTTCGATTCGCATTTTGGAATGCGTGCGGCCTAGCCGTTCAGGGGAGCGAGCTGCTTCACTTTGCTCGAGCTCATGCCCCGGATGTCATCCTAGTCAGCGAAACGCATCTCCGTCCAGACTCCCGGTTCCGCCTTCCGGGCTACACCTGCCATCGTACGGATCGACAGGGACGCCCGGGAGGCGGAACTGCGATCCTGGTACGGCAGAATGTAGTCCATCAGCCCATGCAGCTCCCACCTCTGCAAACCCTGGAGGCCACGGCCATCAGTATGGACCTTGGCGGATTAGTGGTCTTGGTAGTCTCCGTGTACCATCCACCACGACGACAGTTTGTCCCAAACGACTACCTCTCCATCCTGGCCCTACGTCCCAGTGCCATTATGGCCGACGACTGCAATGCTAAACATCAACGTTGGCATAGCGGTCGTCGGGCGGATGCAAGAGGCATTGAATTCATACGCCTGATAGATGCAGACCCGCTACTTCAAGTGCAGGGTCCCTGGCAACCCACTCATTACCCGCGAGGAGGAGGACTGCCTTCAGTCATAGACTTCGCCATCACTAAGCATCTACCATTTCATCTCACCCTTACATTCTTAAACACATTACATTCAGACCATAATCCGGTGTTGACAGAGATCAACACCAGGGTTGCCAGTCATGACATCTCGCTTCAGATGCGAGAAGTCGATTGGAAAGGCGTCAGGAATTGTCTCCGCACTTCCATCCCGCCAAATCCAAGGATCACAAACATACCCACCCTGGAGAACGCAATCTCATCCTTCACTTCCATCGTGAAGCGGACTACCCACAACCTGACAGTCCACTCGGCTCCTCTCCACCCTGATGTCCTTCCTTTGGACATCATCCTTCTCATCAGAAGATCCTGGGCTGCACGGAGACTATACCAGCGTCACCGCACGCCACATAATCGAGCGCTTCTAAGACGCTTGCGTCGAGAGCTCAGTGCCCGACTGCGCGAGCACAAGGTGCAAGCGTGGGAGGACAAAATGGCCAGATTGCGCGTCGAGGATGGCGACGTTGAAGGATAGCCAGAGCCCTCAGAAATCACAGAGGCCAATACAACTCCCCCATCCATTGCATCCAAGGCCTGGCTTACGATCCCCAAGCCAAAGCCAATGCTTTCGCTGACTACCTTGAACGTACCTTATGTCCAAGAGATGACCCCCAGGACGATAAGTTTTCCAAACGTGTTCGTCGGGAGGTGCGTCGTTTCCTACGCCGCCCTCCTGAGGACGCGGTTCGTCTCCCAACCATTCGTGCCAGCGAATTCAGGGCGTCCTCCAGCGTCTCAAAGCAAAAAAGGTGGCGGGGCCGGACGGGCTGACCCCCCTAATGCTCCGCCATCTCCCCTTCAACGCGGTTCTGTTCCTAACTAGGATTTTCAACTTGTGCCTCACCCTTGGGTACTTTCCAAGAGAGTGGAGAGAGGCCCGGGTGATTTGCATATTGAAACCTGAGAAAGATCCGGTTCACCCCTTCAGCTACCGATCCATCAGCCTCCTTTCCACCCTCTCGAAAGTTCTCGAGAGGTTGATTCTCAACCGCTTGTCCCCAATATTGGGAGACCTTCAAGCCATTCCCGCACATCAGTTTGGTTTTCGTCCAGGGCACTCGACAATCCAACAGTTGCTGCGGGTGGTGGAGACTGCTGCCCTGGGGTTCCAGGAAGGCGCCTTCAGTGCTGCAGTTTCTTTGGATGTCGAGAAGGCCTTCTCCACGACATGGCACGCCGGGCTCCTCTATAAATTGATCCACCTGGGGCTACCAACACAATTAGTCAACATAATACACAGCTTCTTGCGACACCGCACTTTCCAAGTCACAGTCGCGGGGAAAACATCTACACTCAGACCAGTGAGAGGCGGAGTCCCCGAAGGCTCTGTACTATCCCCCACCCTATTCAACGTCTTTATGGCAGACTTCCCAACAGAGCCACGAGTCGAAATGGCACAATACGCTGACGACGTGTTTCTGTTCTGCAAAGCCAAACACATGCTCAGAGCCTTCAACCCCTTACAAAGACATCTCCGTCTCACACAGCAGTGGTGTAGGCGTTGGGGGATGTCCGTTAATCCGGACAAAAGCCACGCCATACATTTTACAAAGCGCAACACCCCCGCAGACTGCCCCAATTTCAGCTACCGAGGTCGAAGGATAGAGTGGACTAACTCTGTCCAGTATCTAGGTGTTAACTTGGACAAGGGTCTAACTTTTCGCCAACACATCAGGGACCGAGCGGCCAAGGTACAGGGAGCAATTGCTTCACTGTATCCAATGCTGGGGTCAACCTCGTTGCCAGTTGGCATGAAGTTATACCTTTTCCGAGCGCTGGTAATCCCGGTTATGCTTTATGCCTGCGAGATCTGGGGCATGGCCACAGACAGCGTGCTAGCATGGCTCCAACGTGCACAGAATAGACTCAGGTCTATATATTCTGTGGGTTCTTACTTTCCTACTAGGTTGCTTCACGAGGCCTCGAGTCTCCCATACGTGGAGGATGAAATCAGGCGCCGGGCATCAAAATTGTACGCAAGTTTACCCAACCACAGAAGCGCCCTTGTCAGATCCCTGGGAGATTATGACCCCACTAGACGTCGCTCTAGTCAGTACCGGTTACCTCGCATGGCTTGCGGGCATCCGAGATAACCTAGGAGCTAATCCGAACAGCAGCTAAAGCTGAGCTCCACATAATCCTTCCAAGCTGCTTGGCATCAAAATTATATACCCAAAAATTTACACTAAATAAAACACCAGGGTGCAAGGTGTTGCAACCTGTCCTTCAACCTCCAGGTACATACTAGTAACCTCATAAAAATTCACCATTCTAAAAATCAACATTTCACCCTACAATATCCCGATATTCACCTGCGGTAAAACCCTTAACGGGTGGGCACGCAGCAAAAACCTTCTGGCCTTATACAGCCAGTCAGCACCACATGGCATGGCAACTATCACACCAGCGGTGCTCACATAGCGTTGCACCCGAGTTGGCTACCATGAGGAGCTACGGCTACCTCCCTTCTTTTCATCTACATATTCTTAAACCACCAACCTGCGAAACCCCACATTTCCTGTCATTAAGTGGTTAAGTCCGTGTAGCACAGGTACACGAATGACACACATCGTGCTGACCCTGAGTGAATGACCATAGCGATGCTACTGAGACTGAGACTTCCAGAAAATTGTGTACCTAACTTAACGTTAAATGCGAACTAGGCCACGTTGTACAAGGGGGAACCAACCCATGTAGTGACCATGACCTCCATTTTGATCAATTTTACTAACTGATCCATGAATTACTATTAAAAAATCTCAAGTTTGTATTAGTTTTTTTTTTTAATTTTGTGTTTTGAAAAATTTATTGGATTCCTTTGTTTTAGCAATGCTATTTACAGCATGTTATGTCTAGTGTTACGTACATTGCGTGCATTTATGAGTCTTCAGTTGTTAATAAACATTACAAAATGGAGATAACAGAGTGTGAATTTAGAGTCCTTATAATACACTATAGGAAACATTATAAAACCGCTGCCGCAGCTGGAACGATATATGAAGTGGACGGAGAAAGGTTCGTTAGTGAGCGTGTGGCACAAGGATGGTTCCAACGTCTGACAATAGAGACGAAAACACTAAAGATTTCCCACGTTCTGGTAGACTTAAGGTATGGAATATTGAACATACCCTAACTTATGTTCTTGCATAAGAACTGGTGCTTCAAAGGATAACACACACCACACCGCATTAAGACACTTGTAAAATCATACAGAGAGTGTAGATCTGTACCTCATGAACTGACACCTCATTAGGCTGAACTTAGAGCGTATATCTGTCATCAGCTTATCCGTAATCCTATGGGTGATTTATTTGTCAGCCTAATTGTCACTTGCGATGATCAATGGGAGTATTACCGAAACCCTGATACCTAGAAAGAGCGGCTTGATCCCTGCCAACCTGCCACATTCATCGTTAGTAAAATATCAATTCGTTACAAACGTAATATTGTGTGTCTGGTGGAACTTTGAAGGTTTGAATCACTTCAAGTTTGTACCAAATGGGTGGGCGATTAATGCGGAACTCATTTTTAACAACTGGAACGAGTTCATTAAAATTTTAGACGGAGATACCCAGCATTAGATAAACGAAATATAGTTCTATTACAACAGGATAGAACTAAACCCCATACTGCACCAACAATCATTTAAAAAATTCAGCAATTGGGGGTAATCGAACTGCTACCACACCCATCATGCAGTCCTGTTCTTGCACCATCAGATTTTTTTAAATGATTTATTTTCTACGCGGAAGAAATGTTGACAACTTTGAAGCAGTACAAGTGGATGTCACCGAATTCTTGGCATCAAAAACCAGAGACTGGTGCCTTCATGTTATAATAAACCTCGCTGAACGATGGCGCAAGACAATATAATATAATGGTCTGTGCTTTGAAAATTAGTTAATTGCTTGTCAGGTCACATTTGAAATAATTGTTTTTCTTGAAAAATGACATTACATATGATACAATGTCTCTCTCTCTCTCTCTCTCTCTCTCTCTCTCTCTCTCTCTCTCTCTCTCTCTCTCTCTCTCTCTCTCTCTGTGTGTGTGTGTGTGTGTTTGTGTTGCTTACAGTTTCAGTATTTGACTGAACTAAATACATTAGCATTTTTAAATAGAGAACTCAAAACAACTAATTGCTTATATATATTTATGTCCTTATAAACATGACACTAAGAAAGCCTGAAGACAATTGCTCGATTATTCATATCACATTATCTTGCGACCGGTCAAACTTAATTTTATAAAGGTACTAATAGTAGTTTGTCTTCCGCCGTGACGTAGTGGACTGGAGGGTTGTGCTTTAGTTCCCTGTCATGGAATAAAGGATATAGGACCTGTGACCACTCAGCATCATAAGGAAAGTAATTAGCCACGTTAGGTAGGGAATCGTGGTCTGCAAAACCAACATTCTGACTGCGGGTGCCACAACTCCTCTCTGTACAGGTTCTAAGATCCTATGTGGGCGTGAGGCCGGTAGACGGGTTGACAGGCTCAGCCAACATTTGGGCAGTCACGTCATGTTTTTACTTTTATTAATAGTAGTTTATATGACGACATTTACCAAAATATTCCACAGCAAACTTTACGCAGGAAGAAATGTTTAATGGCATTCCCAGGAGACGAGAGGCTCTCAACGAACGTAGTCGAGCTAACAGAACATTCTCCAGCAAATCAAATTGCTAATAAGGGAATAAAGTTACCAAATTACAAAGTTTGGTTGTGTACACACATGACGTAGTAGTAGTAGTAGTAGTAGTAGTAGTAGTAGTAGTAGTAGTAGTAGTAGTAGTAGTAGTAGTAGTAGTAGTAGTAGTAGTAGTAGTAGTAGTAGTAGTAGTAGTAGTATTGGGGCTTAGGGGCGCACAACAGCTGAGGTCATTAGCGCCCGAGCTCAAACTAGGCAAAGCCCAACTAAAATTTAAACGCTAGAAATAATAAAAAACCACTACAAGCCACTAAAAGGTCCAAAACACTAAAAACATAATCAAACTGTTAAAATAGCTAAAATAGGAGTGCCGAGATGAACCTAAAATGAGGCACGGCGAGGGATGTTATATCATATGGAACGAAGCATTCCGCTGCGCTGTAAAAAGTCGAAGAGGCCCTCCACAGCAGCAATGTCATGCCTCAGCATTGCGCTGAGGTTGGGGGCCAAACACAAGGACGAGCGCAACGTTGAGTAAAATCGGCACTCCACTAAAAGGTGCTGCACCGTCAAAGGCTCACCGCAGTGATAACAATGAGGTGCTGAATCCTGGCGTAACAAGTGTTGATGGCTGAAACGGCAGTGCCCGATGCGAAGTCTAGCTAAAATAATCTCTTCCCTGCGAGAAGAACGTGAAGATGAGGCCCAGGGAATCGGAAGAGGTTTAACCTCCCGGAGTTTGTTCCCAAAGTGCGCGAACCAGTAATGCCAGCGAGTGTTGATGGCTCGGTGAAGGGAAGCACTAAAATCCTCGAAAGGAATAGAATTGCTAAAAACAGTGGGGGATAAAATAGCAGACTTCGCGGCAGCAACAGCAGCCTCGTTTCCCGGAATGCCCCCGTGTCCGGGAACCCAAACGAAGGACACGTGGAACCCTGAATTAGCGAGCGAATGCATCCGCTCCTGTATTCGCTGCCCTAGGGGATGGCTGGGGTACAGCGAACGAATGCTCTGTAGAGCACTCAGAGAATCGCTACGTATGGCAAACTGGTTAGAATGCTGCTGGCTGATAAAAAGAAGGGCCTGGTAGATACATAAATGTTCAGCGGTAAAAATCGAACACTGTCCAGAAAGACGAAACGTAAAACTCTCCGCAGCAGCTACGAAGGCACATCCAACACCACGGTTGGTTTTAGAGCCATCCGTAAAAATAAAACTGTAGTTATTAAAATGCTGATGAAGTTCTAAAAATGCGGATTGGCAAAGGGCAAAACCGCATATTTGGGCATGGACGTCAACCCAAGATGGAAGACGATGTCACTCCGCGACCAAGGAAGGAAAATAGATTCTCCCGGAGGTAATACCGGCGGTTATGTAACGGCCAGAGTCCAAAGGATCAGACGAAAACGAACACCGGGCGGAAGTAACGCAAGGGGACTGACAGCGTACTGGCGATCAAGAGATGAATCAAAAAAGGGCTTGAACATTGGGTGTTTGGGCAGAGAGAAGAGACGGCATGCGTAAGAGCATAACAGAATATTACGCCTTTAATACAGGGGAGGCTCAGCTGCTTCAGCGTACAGACTGGGAATGGGGCTGGTTGGAAAAGCACCAGTAGCTAGACGTGTCCCCCGATTGTGCACAGGATCCAAACGACTCAAAATGGAAGGTCGTGCCGACGAATATACCGCACTCCCATAGTCAAGCTTTGATCGTACCAGGGACCGATAGAGCTGTAAAAGCACGGTTCGATCAGCTCCCCAGGATGTACCTGATAAGACACGTAAGATATTGAGGCACCGGGCACAGCGACCTTTCAGGGAAGCGATATGAGAATCCCAGCTAAGCTTTCTATCGAACACCAATCCTAAATATTTAGCTTCCTCCGCAAAAGGAAACGGATGGGCACCGAGGTGGAGTGAGGGTGAATCAAACGCCTTATGGCGCCAAAAGTTCACGCATACGGTCTTCTCGGTGGAAAAATGGAAGCCGTTGTGGAGGCTCCAAGTGTAGAGGCGATCTAAACAGACCTGGAGCCGACGCTCCAAGATACTCGTCCGCCGAGAGCTACAATATATGGCGAAGTCATCCACAAATAAAGAAGAGGATATTCCAGCGGGAATACACTCAATGATAGGATTGATGCCGATGGCAAAGAGGGTAACGCTGAGGACCGAACCCTGGGGTACCCCGTTTTCCTGATGGAAAACGCGGGATAAATTAGACCCCACCCGAACACGAAAGGACAGCTCCATCATGAAGTACCGGAGGAAAATAGGAAGTCGAATATGAAGACCCCACCGATGTATGTTGCGTAGTATGCCAGTCCGCCAACAGGTGTTATAGGCTTTCGTAAGGTAAAAAAAGGCGGCCATAGTTTGGCAGCGGCGCAGGTAGGCGTTCATGATAGGAGTCCAGAGCGAAATAAGGTGATCAGTGCTGGAAAGGTAAGGGCGAAATCCGCATTGGATGTTGCACAAAAGGTTCTCCGACTCAAGCCACCGTTGTAAGCGTCCGGTAAACATGCGGTCCATCACCTTACACACTGTACTGGTGAGGCAGATGCGGCGGTAACTGGAGGGTAAACGGTGGTCCTTACCTGGTTTTGGGACCGGAATGATAGTTGCCTCGCGCCAAGCTGTAGGGAAAACTCCGTCACGCCAGATGCGTTTGTACGTGCGTAGCAGAAAGTCTTTACTAGCAAAGGAGAGGTGCTGAAGCATAGCCACGTGAACACCATCAGGCCCAGGAGCGGATAAGGGAGAGGAGCATAACGCCAAGTCCAGCTCCCGTAAGCTAAATTCTGCGTTGTAGCACTCCCGGTTAGCTGAGCGGAAAGATAATTCCTGGGCCTCAATCTGAGACTTGAGGACCCGAAACGTCGAAACGTAGTTGGCAGAGCTGGAGGCGGCAGCAAAAGTGCTACCCTGGCAGTTAGCAACATCAACCGCATCTACAACAGTCAGAGGCCCATCCTGAAATCCAGGAATGAATGAGGGTTTCCATTTACGGTCAACACGACGGAGTTTCTCCCAAACCACAGAAGAAGGGGTGGTGTGCGAGAAATAGGCAACAAAGGAAGTCCAGGGCGCTCTTTTGCTAGCCCTAACAACACGTCGGACTCATGCGCCCAGCTGTTTATAAGCGACCAAGTTGTCGACGGTGGGGTGACGTTGAAATGCTCTAAGAGCTTTCTGGCGTGCGCGAAGGGCATCGCGGCACTCAAGAGTCCACCACGGGACAGGAAAACGCCGAGGCTCCGTGGAGGATTTCGGAATAGATTGCTTGGCAGCGGAGACAACAACTGAAGTGAAATGGTCGACCAGAAGCTCAATAGTAGTAAACTCTGAATCCTTGAATGCGGCAGCTTCGGGAAAGAGCACCCAGCTAGCCTTGGAGAGTTTCCAAGAGGCTGCACGTAAGCGGGGAACGTTGAGGGAGAGCAACGTTAGCACACATGGGCAGTGATCACTGGAATGGTTGTCAGATACTACATGCCATTGAAAACAATGAGCAAGATGTGTGGAGCAGAGAGAAAGATCGAGGGGGGAGGCAGTACCGATGGAATCGGAAAAAAGGTGGGTTCACCAGTGTTTAAAACAAAGAGAGGAAACTGGTCAAAGAAGTCAGCAAGTAGGGTTCCCATTGCACACGCCCTAGGGGAGCCCCAAAATGGATGATGGGCATTAAAATCCCCAAAAGAAGAAAGGGTGTGGGGAGCTGCGAAGCGAGTTGGGAGAGGTCGGTAGGAAGGACGGAGTCTGAAGGGGGAAGGTAAACTATGCATAAGGTAAAGGATAAACCGGGAAGACTGAGCCGAAGAGCAACAGCAGTAGTAAAGTGTTGGATCCGGTGGTTTGACCTTGAAGTTCCGACTGTTTGACCTTGATTGACCTTTAAGATCATGCCATTTGACCTTGAAGGTCATGCCATTTGACTTTGAAAAAAGTCACCCAAAATTTCGGGTTTTGGTGTGGGAAATGCTGTTTCGCATGGTTTTGACTCTCTGCATCTGCCACCCACCCCCGACGCACCCCCATGTGCCCTCTGGATTGGCTGCATTCCCCGTGCATCCCCTATCCACCCCGCGCAACCCGACTCACCACCGCGCACCCTCATGTGCCCTCTTGACCACCTGCATCCCCCGACGCACCCTCATCCACCCCGACGCACCCTCGACGCACTCTCTGGATTTCCTGCATCCCCCATACACCCCCCGAGCACCCTCTGTGCTGGCTGCATTCCCCGAAGCACCCCGCTTTCCCTTAACGCACTCTCTTGACTGTCTGCATCTCCAACCCACCCACCCCATCCACCATGTGCACCCCCTGACACCCCTGTTTACCCTCCGGCCAAGGATCAAAAGGAAGAAAACCAGGTGAGAACACTATTTAAACTGAGGCAGGAAGTGACGTGTACTGTTTTGATTGGTTAAAATAAGAATGTTTTGGATTGGCCCATGCAGAGCCGGAGGCAGACCAGCTTGAAACTAGATCAGTGGCGTATTGGGTCGATGGTTCCGGTTTTGCTTAGGACAGCTCATCCCCCCCGTGCACCCTCTTAAATCTCTGCATCCCCCAGGGCCCCCCGCGCACTCTCCGGACAGGCTGCATCCCCGGGCTTTGCCGAATCTGGATGGTAGGAATGCTTCTGAGAGTCGTCTAGTTTAACAACAGTTTTGGTTCCGTCAATACTATCGATGGATCTGACGCCTACCACGAGGTACGGCACGTACTTCACTAAGTTATAAGATTTCAAAACATTTTTGAACATTCCAAAGTTTCCAAAAAATTTTAAACCCCCTAAAAATACCTAATGTTTGCAAAAAATGCCTAAACTTCTAAAAGCTACCTAAAATTTCATAAATTGCCGAAAATTTTAAAAAGCCTAATATTGCTAATATTTGAAAAAATAAAAAATTTGAAATTTCAAAAAATTGTTAGTAATTCAAAAAAATGGACAAAACGCGCCACGTGGGCGCAGATGCACGCGTGTAAGAAACAGCTCATTAACAGCAGAACTTCAACAGAATGAACATTTTGAAACAACAATTTCGCCGAAACAACAAGCCCGTCCGTTGTAATGATTTTCTCTTTAAGAGAAGTATTGGAAAATTGAGGTAAATAACAAGGAGTATCTCGGAAGGGTTAACTGGAGGGAAAAGCTATATAAATTACTCTCACATGAATTTCTCAACTCAATGTTATAATTCAAAAATTCACATGAATTTATCACGGTCTTAAGTCGTTCTAATTTACCCTAACATGAACATCTCACCCACGGCTTCTAAATTAAACTTTTACATGAATATCTCTTCTCGAGCTTCTAATTTACACTTCCAAACAAAGTGGAAGGAGTCCTGCATAGGTAAACTGAATAAAAGAAATAAAGAAAAAACATTTTTGTTTAGATATATATTACAATTATTAGGCAATATGAACATAACAATAAAACAATAAAATTACAAGGAAAAATTACCTGTCTTATTACATTTTATTGTGGGCAAATAACTTGAGTTATATTGCAAAAGGGGCTAATGAAATGACACAAAATAAAAAGTGTTAAGGGATGAAACCACTACACCGATGACATGTGGATTTATTTCTGAACAAATGTTTATAGACAATTCGCATTTTTGCTTATAAAGAAAATTTCTACGGACGTATGTGCAGAAAAATTGTTGAATCTTACGGTTGAGACCAGCGAGGTCTTCGTAGAATCCCTGCACGAAATATTTGGATAAGGTTTCCTGCTGCGTCTCTCCTAACTTAAATACAATGCGCGCTGTCTGTCCCCAACTGTTATAATCGAAGTTACGTACCGAAAACACCCACGCGTGGCTGATAGCAAGAGAACTGCAGTGTAAAGTAATTGTGCAATGAGGCAGTTACCTATATTGAAATTGGATAAATTTCTGCAATGTTTGAGGGCTTGGCCTTCAACTGGAACGTCCGGTATTGTAGAAGAAAGAAAATTGCTTGTGTGTATATTCCATCCTTTTAAAAATAAGCAGACTTCCGGGTTACAGAAAAAAAGGCAAAATTACAGAATTGTCCTACTCCAGGCGCTACGGATATGTGAACGTGTAGTTTGCTGTTTCAGCTTATGCCATTCAGCGGCAATATACACTAACATTAAGCTGCATTAACATGAATCTCTCACCTGGATTTTAGGTTAAACCTTCACACGAGTGTCGCTTCTTGTTCTTCCCATTTACACATTTACATAACTGATGCTCATTGTTATCCTAATTAGCACTATCACAAGTGGTTTTGGGGAATTATTTAGAGGATTTTGGTACATATTTCCTTGCTGTTTGAAGTATTAAGTGCTTCTTAGGGGTGTATTTAGGCCCCTATGCTTTATTTGGAAGCTTCGTGGGGTGTATTTCGTACATGTTTGGTGTACTTAGGTGCAATTTCGACGTATTTACTGGGTATTTTGGTGCAATGTAGAGGCTTTTGAAGGGTATTCAAAGCCTTTTTGGTGTATCTAGTAGATTTTGATCATAATTTTCCTGAAGTGCGCGCTTGTTCACTACCAGGTGCAATGTTTTCGTATAGGGTTCGGTAGTTACGGTCCATAGTCTCCTTCGAGCAATTCGCTTTCCGTGCAATGTGTCAGATTTTGAGGGTTCGTTTAGAATTATATCTTCCATATCGTCGGCAAAGACAAACAGTCCGCGGCTTGAGGCCAATGCAGGCGGTTATCGTTTCTGTCTTGGTGGAAGGCATATCAGAACCGGAGGGAGGAATTTTCTTAATATTAGCAATCTTGGATCTTTAGATTTTTTAAATTTTTGGCATGTTATGGAATTTTAGACAGTTTTTAGAAGTTTTGGCATTTTTTTGGAAAATCTAGGCAGGTTTCTAGACGGTTTAGGAATTTGTAGGACATTTTGTAATGTTCAAAAATGTTTTGAAATTTTAGAACTTTGTGAAGAACGTACCGTACCTAGTGGTAGGCGTCAGATCCATCGATACTATTCACGGAACCAAAACTGTTGTTAAACTAGATGACGACTCAGAAGTATTCCTACCGTCCAGATTCGGCAAAGCCCGGGGATTCAGCCTGTCCGGAGAGTGCGCGGGGGGACTGGGGGATGCAGAGAATCAAGAGGGTTCACGGGGGCGGAATGAGCTGACCTAAGCAAAGCTAGAACCATCGACCCAATACGCCACTGATCTAGTTTCAAGCTCGTCGACCTCCGGCTCTGCATGGGCCAATCCAAAACATTCTTATTTTAACCAATCAAAACCTTACACGTCACTTCCTCATCAGTGTACATATTTCCTGTATTCCATCAGCTCATATGTTCCATTCAAAGAACATTCAAAAAACAATTTTAGCAATATGGAATATTTCGTAGCAAAAGAAGTATAAAGTGTAATATCTTCAGCGTCCTTTCCTGTATGCAGTGGTAGATTTCGTATTTATCATTAAAATAAAAGTGCATCCTTTATATGTATATTCTCAATTAAAAAGAAAGAAAATATACGAAAAGGAATGAGCTGGCCTAAGCAAAGCTGGAACCATCGCCTCCGAGTACCATGCAGGTTGCTGGACCATCCCGATCGGGCAAGTCCCCCTTTGTGAAACGCCTAATTGCCAATTCCGAGCAAATGTATGACAAACCTATAGGAAGAGTCGTTTGGTGCCACCCTCCCGAATATCCTCCAGACTTAGGAAGCACCTTCGATCATTGCACGTTTAATGTATACACTCACGCAGGAATTCCACCCCTAGATTCCATAAAGCCGGAATACCTCATCGTGGCGGATGACTTAATGCTAGAGACTGACTCTACCGACTCTCCTTGTTATTTACCTCAATTTTCCAATGCTTCTCTTAAAGGGAAAATGATTTCAAAGTACAAGCTGGTTGTTTCGGCGGAATCATTGGTTCAAAATGTTCATTCTGTTGAAGTTCTACTGTTAATGATCTGTTTCTTGCACGCGTGCATCTGCGCGCACCTGGTGCGTTTTGTCTAATTTTTGTTTGAATTATTAACAATTTTTTGAAAGTTCAAATTTTTTATTTTTTCAATTAGCAATTTTTTAAACTTTAGATTTCTTAAAATTTTTGGCAATTTATGAAATTTTAGGCAGTTTTTAGAAGTTTAGGTATTTTTTGCAAAAATTAGGCATTGTTTAGAGGGTTTAAAATTTTATGGAAATTTTGGAATGTTCAAAAATATTTTGAAATTTCAGAACTTTGTGAAATTGACACAAAGGTCAATTGTGGTAGCCGTCAGATCCATCGATACTATTCACGGAACCAAAATTGTTGTTAAACTAGACGACAACTCAGAAGTATTCCTACCATCCAGATTCGGCAAAGCCCGAGGATGCAGCCTGTCCGGAGAGTGCGCGGGGGGCCTGGGGGATGCAGAGAATCAAGAGGATGCACGGGGGGGGGGGAATGAGCTGACCTAAGCAAAGCCGGAACCATCGACCCAACACGCTACTGATCTAGTTTCATGCTGGTCGACCTCCGGCTCTGCATGGGCCAATCCAAAACATTCTTATTTTAACCAATCGAAACCTTACACGTCACTTCCTGCCTCAGTTTAAATAATGTTCTCACCTGATTTTCTTCCTTTTGATCCTTGGCCGCCCAACTAGGCACTTGTCAGTCTCCATTCCCTCTCCTAAAGTCACGTGCCCATAATTCCAATGTATTCTGAATAAAAATAAAAAAGATAACCCCTTTTCCCCATTACCTACTCCACCACCCGCAAAGCTGATCAGTTCAACGGAGGATGCAGCCAGCGCAGGAGGGTTGCGCAAGGGATGCAGCCTGTCCGGAGGGTAAACAGGGGTGTCAGGGGGTGCACATGGAGGATGGGGTGGGTAGGTTGGAGATGCAGACAGTCAAAAGAGCGCGTTAAGGATAAACGGGGTGCATCGGGGAATGCAGCCAGTCCAGAGGGTGCTCGAGAGGTGCATGGGGGTTGCAGGTAATCCAGAGAGTGCGTCGAGGGTGCCTCGGGGTTGATGGGGGTGCGTCAGGGGATGCAGGTGGTCAAGAGGGCACATGAGGGTGCGCGGTGGTGAGTCGGGTTGCGCGGGGTGGATTGGGGATGCACGGGGATTGCAGCCAATCCAGAGGGCACATGGGGGTGCGTCGGGGGTGGGTGGCAGATGCAGAGAGTCAAAACCATGCAAAACCGAATTTCCCACACCAAAACCCAAAATTTTGCGTGACTTTTTAAGGTCAAATGGCATGATCTGAAAGGTCAATTTAGGTCAAACAGTCGGAACTTCAAGGTCAAACCACCAGATCCAACACTTAACTACTGCTGTTGCTCTTCGGCTCAGTCTTCACGGTTTATCCTTTACCTTATGCATAGTTTATTTTCCCCCTTCAGACCCCGTCCTTCCTGCCGACCTTTCCCAACTCGCTTAGCAGTTCCCCAAACACTTTCACATATTGGGGATTTTAATGCCCATCATCCATGTTGGGGCTCTCCTAGGGCGTGTGCAATGGGAACCCTACTTGCTGACTGCTTTGACCAGTTTCCTCTCTTTGTTTTAAACACTGGTGAAGTTGCTAACTGCCTGGGTAGCACTTTTGCTGCCGCCTCCAGCTCTGCCAACTACGTTTCGACGTTTCTGGTCCTCAAGTCTCAGATTGAGGCCCAGGAATTATCTTTCCGCTCAGTTAACCGGGAGTGCTACAACGCAGAATGTAGCTTACGGGAGCTGGACTCGGCATTATGCTCCTCTCCCTTATCCGCTCCTGGGCCTGATGGTGTTCATGTGGCTATGCTTCAGCACCTCTCCTTTGCTAGTAAAGACTTTATGCTACGCATGTACAACCGCATCTGGCGTGACGGAGTTTTACCTACAGCTTGGCGCGAGGCAACTATCATTCCGGTCCCAAAACCGGGTAAGGACCACCGTTTACCCTCCAGTTACCGACCCATCTCCCTCTCCAGTACAGTGTGTAAGGTGATGGACCGCATGATTACTGGGCGCTTGCGATGGTGGCTTGAGTCGGAGAACTTTCTGTGCAACATCCAATACGGAATTCGCCCTTACCGTTGCAGCACTGATCACCTGATTTCCCTCTCGACTCATATCATTAACGCCTACCTGCGCCGCTGCCAAACTATGGCCGTCATTTGACCTTACGAAATCCTATGACACCTGTTGGCGGACCGCATACTACGCACCATACATCAGTGGAGGTCTTCGTGGTCGACTTCCCATTTTCCTCCGGTAATTAATGATGGAGCTGTCCTTTCGTGTTCGGGTGGGGTCTAATTTATCCCGCGTTTTCCATCAGGAAAACGGGGTACCCCAGGATTCGGTCCTCAGCGTTACCCTCTTTGCCATCGCCATGAATCCTATCATTGAGTGTATCCCAGCTGGAATATCCTCTTCTTTATTTGTGGATGACTTCGCCATATATTGTAGCTCTCGGCGGACGAGTATCTTGGAGCGTCGGTTCCAGGTCTGTTTAGATCACCTCTACACTTGGAGCCTCCACAACGGCTTCCATTTTTCCACCGAGAAGACCGTATGCGTGAACTTTTGGCGCCGTAAGGCGTTTGATTCACCCTCACTCCACCTCGGTCCCCATCCGCTTCTTTTTGCAGAGGAAGCTAAATTTTTAGGATTGGTGTTCGATAGGAAGCTTAGCTGGGATTCTCATATCGTATCCCTGAAATGTCGCTGTGTCCGGTCCCTTAATATCTTACGTGTCTTATCAGGTACATTCTGGGGAGCTGATCGAAACGTGCTCTTACAGCCCTCTCAGTCCCTGGTACGATCAAAGTTTGACTATGGGAGTGCGGTATATTCGTCGGCACGACCTTCCATTTTGAGTCGTTTGGATCCTGTGCACAATCGGGGGATACGTCTAGCTACTGGTGTTTTTCCAACCAGCCCCATTCCCTGTCTGTACGCTGAAGCAGCTGAACCTCCCCTGTATTAAAGGCGTGATATTCTGTTATGCTCTTACGCATGCCGTCTCTTCTCTCTTGCCAAACACCCAACGTTCAAGCCCTTTTTTGATTCATCTCTTGATCGCCAGTACGCTGTCAGTCCCCTTGCGTTACGTCCGCCCGGTGTTCGTTTTCGTCTGATCCTTTCGACTCTGGCCGTTACACAACCGCCGGTATTACCTCGGGGAGAATCTACTTTCCCTCCTTGGTCGCGGAGTGACATCGTCTTCCATCTTGGGTTGACGTCCATTCCCAAATATGCGGTTTCGAACTTTGCCATCCAATCCGCATTCTTAGAACTTCGGCAGCATTTTAATAACTACAGTTTTATTTCTACGGATGGCTCTAAAACCGACCGTGGTGTTGGATGTGCCTTTGTAGCTGCTGTGGAGAGTTTTACGTTTCGTCTTTCCGGACAGTGCTCGAGGTTTACCGCTGAACATTTAGGTAACTACCAGGCCCTTCTTTTTATCAGCTAGCAGCATTCTAACCAGTTTGCCATACGTAGCGATTCTCTGAGTGCTCTACAGAGCATTCGTTCGCTGTACCCCAGCCATCCCCTAGGGCAGCGAATACAGGATCGGATAAATAATAATAATAAACTCTGCTTTCTTATGTTCCGATGCCTAGATTCTATATCGGAACCTTTTAACTATTTCTTATTTTCATTTATACATTTATTAATTATAAGAATAACTTTTTAATTGTGTGCAGAAACAATAACCTAGGTGACTGCTAAACTTTGCAGTCAACTAACCTAACTATCCTAATTAATTATTTTTTTTTTCCAAGTTAGTCTCTCTCTTCAATTATATATATATATATATATATATATATATATATATATATATATATATATATATATATATCGCTGTGAAGTCAGTCCGATTTCAGTCTGTATCACCTTGTTGGTTTATTAGCTCTTCTCCTCCCAACTCATGGATATGTTCAATTTCAAAATCTCTTTATTCCTCTTCTCCTACTGGTGTTGCTTCCTCAATTGGATCTCTTCCTATGTTCATATTTCCTTCCATCTCTCGTCTTTGGAGTCTAGTTGATCGTCTTATTTGTTGAAGTGTTGCAGGTGTAGCCAATTCCATTGGTGTCGATTTCTTAGAAGTTATATATTGTTCCCAAGCTTTTGTTGAAATGATGTTTGTTATTGTGTCTAACTTATTGAACTCCTCTGCATCTCTTATTATTTCCCATGTTGTCTTTACTTGCAGCTCTTGTCTCATATTATCCACTTCTCGATGCTCTTGACACTCGAACATTTGGTGCTCTGGTGTTTCCTCTATGCTGCATGCTGTACATGGACTTGTCGCTCGTCTTCCTATCCTCTTAAAGTAGGTGGCATAAGGTCCATGTCCACTAATAAAATGGATTATTCCTTTAGTCGGTTTGAAGTGGCTCATCCTTAGTCTTTCTTCTATTGTTGGAAGTAGTTCATAAACTCGACGTCCTTCCTCTATGCTGTCCCATTCGTTTTGCCATTCCTGTAATATTGTCCTTTTAATTTGCATCCTTGTCTCACATTCTACACCTACTATTTCTCGTACTTTTTGGCGGTTATTCTTTCTTTTCCAGTATTCTGCACCTCTATATCTTATGATGAAGTCCATCGGCCATATCCCTAGGATTACGAATAGAGCCATCGTGGGGGTGGTCTTAGTTCCGCCTGCATACCTTAAAAGTATCTGTCTTTGTGTTCTTCTTATTAGCATTTTGTTTCTTTTATTGCAAAGCCTTTGAGCCCATGTACTTGCTCCGTATCCCATAATCCCAGCTGCAATACTTGTATGATACAATTTTATGATATCAGTGGGTAATTTAAAATTCCTTTGAATCAACGACGTCAACTTTCCCATCACTTTTGAAGTTTTGTGTCTTATGTAATCAATATGCGTATTAAAAGTCAAATTCTCGTCGACAATTATACCTAAGTATTTGAAACTTTACCTTCTTGGTATCGGTGCATTGTTTATTCTAATTACTGGGTTCCTCTTTAGTTTACCTTTCGTTACTACGTAAGCTGATTTTGAGGATGCTATGGTTAGTTTTACTTCATTGCAAGGTCTCAGTGATATTCTTTGCCTTGTTTTCTATTTCTCTACAATTTTTCCCATCTATAATTACCATCAGATCATCTGCATACGCTATAACTTCTGATGTGGAATTTAAATGTCTTAATCTCTCCAGAATTGGTTCAGTTAGTATATCCCAAAAAATAGGACCCAATATTGACCCTTGAGGGCATCCGTTATTAACATCTCTGATTAATTTTCTGCTTTCAGCTACTAATGTTACGGTTCTGTCTTTACAGTAGTCCCTCAACATATTATATAAACATCTTGGATAATCTTTGTCTCTCATAATTTTGAACAATTCTGGCCACCACAGATTATCGAATACACCAGAAATGTCAAAGAATATATTTATGACATACTTATTGGGATTTAATTTTATGTTCTCTAATGCTTTATTTATTGCATCATCAGTTGATCTGTGCTTCCGAAATCCGTATTGAGTGTCTGTCATGCCAATCATAGTCCTAAACGCATGTATACGTTTACTTAGTAGTCTTTCTTGGATCTTTCCTATAGTGTTTAGCAAACACGCTGGTCTGTATGATTTTACTTCCGTAGGATCTTTATCTTTTGCTTTTTTCAGAATTACCACATTTGCATTTTTCCAACAGTATGGTATTCTTCCTTCGTATATACACTCATTAAATAGCTCTGTAAGAATAGGAACTAGTGGTTCTTCCAACGCCAATATGACTTCTGAAGGTATTCCATCTGGTCCAGGTGATTTCCCTGTTCTACAGTCTCTGATTGCCAGTCGAACCTCTGATTTATCAAACGGATACATTAACCTCTCTCCTTTGTAGTTTCCTTTGAATACATCTCTTTTCTTTCTCTGATCATCGTTTTCTCCTTCCAGTATATCCAATGGTAATAGTTTGTTCAATAAATGATTTGTTGATTCTAGCCACGTTCTTGTCATTTGACCATCATCCTTTTTGAGTGTAGATATAACCTCCGGTACAATAACTTTCTCCATTTCAATCTTGTATGGGATTCCCCATGCGTTATTTGATAATTTTTCTTCGACGAACTTGTCCCAGGAGTTTTGTCTGGATTCCTCTAGAGTTATCTTATATTTTTCTTTTATTCTTCTAAAGATATTTAGATTCCTCTCTCTTTCTTCTGAGATGACTGTTCTCTGATATATTCTTCTTGCTTTCCTTAGTTTACTTCTTAACTTTTGAAGTTTTTCGTTCCATACATTCCGTTCATTAATCTTTGGTCTTATCCTTAATAAAATTTTCTTCATAACATTTTGCACACTTTCTGTGATTTTCTTCGCCTTAGTGTCAATGTTATCATCATCTAGGATTGCCGGTAATCTAAATTCTTGGATAAGCTTCTGTTTATCTATATTTTTAACTATGTATATAGTTGGTCCAGTATGTAATGGTACTTCATTTTTCATCCTTACTACATAGTTAAATAATATTAGATTGTGGTTGCTAGAAGTCTGTTGTTGTGTCACCTTCCAGTTTATTATTTTAGATACAATTTATCCTCTAGCTAGGGTAACATCTATGTTTTCTTCTGCTCCAGCCCTTCCTTGAAACGTATAAGGATTATTTCTTTGATTCAAGACCTCCAAACCATATTCTTGGATTAGTTCTTCCATTTTGTCTCCATTTTCGTCAGGATTTTTACTTCCCCATAGAACTGATTTTGCATTGGCATCTAGTGTTATTAATATTGGCTCCCTATTGTATTGGTCCAGAATTTCTCTAGTCTTTTCCAAGTGCAGTTCTATATTGTCTCTATATTGATAATATTGATTTATCAGAATATTGGTTTTACCTCTATAGGTCATTTCTAGACAACATAGCCATTCATCATTGTGTTGCGCTATTTTAACTATTTGTATTTGTTTCTTAAATACAATAATGATAGCTTGAGGACTTGTACCTGTTGTTATAATTCTACTACCAATTGGCATGTGTACCACTTTTCCTCGCAAGGTGTACGGTTCTTGTATACAAAGGATATCTATTTTTTGCTCTTCTGCCAATTTACGTAGTTCCAACATGACCATTTTACTACGCTTAGCGTTAACTTGTCCAAATCTTATTAGAGATGTTTCATTAAAGTTGCATTGTTGATTATCATTATTATTATAATTATTAGCCATAATTTGTTCTTGATATGATTCTTTCCCTCAGCATTGCATATGTTGGACATTGTCGTTTCTCTTCTTTGTTCTCTGTGCAAATCTTCTTTCTTAGGCTACATGGTATGCATTTCCTCTGTTGCTCTTTCTTATCACAGTCCTTTCTGTCATGCCCTTCCTCCCCACAATGAGCACATTTGCTATGTTCACTTTTGCAAAACTTAGCAACGTGTCCAAGATCCTGACATTTGAGGCATCTAGGGACTGTTATAAAGTCCTTTACGCTAACCGATTGAAAGCCAATATATAGTCTTCCTAACATTACAATGCGCCTTCTTAACAATGGTTCGACCTCCATGACATGGTGAACTGTTGCCTTATTTCTTGGTCCCGTTTTGAATCTTAAGTTAACTTTACTGTCGAAGTCTTCCCAAGACATATCATCAAAGTTTTGTAAATACATATTTCGTTTTATTTGATCCTCTTTCACTCCAGCTAGGACATCGTAAATTATTACTAGAGGATTTCTCCTTTTGGGTTCTTCCATCTTTAGGTCTTTCTCCTTCAAATTTTTACTATTCATTATCTTTTGAATATCCTCCTTAGTTTCGGTTTCCACTATTAATGTCCTTTCTGTAGCCTTAATGAAGCTAATCTTTATTTTCTCCTGAGCTGGCTTTAAGTTCTTGCTTACTATTTCCTGAACTTCTTTAGTTGTTTTTCCTTTTACAGATGAGATAAATAAAGTATGTTTTTGTTTTTTTGCAGTTTTTTCTATTTTTTCTATATTCTCAACTCCCTTCGGTTTTTGTAATACTTGTGAGAAACTTGCAGCCAAAGGTTGTATTGCTGTTGTTTCTTTGCGAATGGCTAATTCCGTTCTCAATTTAATATTCTCTTCCTTTAACTTATCAAATTTCCCAACAATATTTGCCAAGTTACTAAATATCGCTTTCTTTCCATTCACAGACATTTTGTCGGCACCTACTATTGAATTCATTTCTTGAATTATCTTTGTTATGTCGTGTTCAGATGGATATTTATATACTGCATCATCTACAGTAATTTCAATACCTTTAGCTTCTTTGTCATGTCCGGCTATATCTTTCGAGGTCGAGGCGGCATCCGGAGATCTTACCAACGACCTCTTGGGGGTGAAGATTTCTTTTTCAATTGCATCCTGTGACTTACTGAATTTCCCTCTGTCCATTTTTAAGCTCCTCTCGGCCTATAGAGTACAAAACTCACTCTATAGCTCAGGGTCGGGGACGTGAACCCGGGAGCAAGTCCTGACAGCCACCTACAGTCGCGTACACACGCAAGACACTGTAGATGTAATCTCACACTAGTCACCTTGACAGGGGGTTAACTGTCAAAACTTCCGACCCCATCCGAATTTGAAAGTTGCTCACGTTAAGTTAGCCTTATCAGCTTCCTTTATAAGGTTTTCCCTTACAATGAATGAATTTAGATTGACCGTTACCTTGGCCAGCTTGCCGGATAGCATCATATAATTACCTAAGAAATGAAACCAAAAACAGTGCGGCAACAAACACTACATACGTGTAATTATAACAAAACCTTCACCTATCTTTAAAGAAATTGATGGAAACTTCTAGAAATTATAAGATTGCAATATCATACACAATTGTTTATATTATCATTCACTTTCAATTTCGTTGTTGTCAACATAACAGTCACTAGATGTCACTACATACCTGCCAGTACAAGCAAACTCAGAAAAGGAATCAAATTTAAAGAAAGAATATATTGTCGGTATTTCAAAATTCATTACACGCTCCTTCTTAAAATAAATATCTTTTGCCAAACCATTAGATTTGTTGGACCATTTCCTTGTTTTAGTAATGTAACATCTTAATTTATGTCATGGTTAAATGATCAGAACTGACCTGCTGTGGCTGATTTCTCAGTATGTTTATACCTAATATTTAGAAAAGGTTGTTTCATTATGGCTACGTTGACTATGACGAAATTAAAAGTAATTAATAATGTATATGAAGGATTACAAAGTCACGATATTATAATTTCTTTAAGGATAAGAGAAATTTTTGTTATAAATAATTATATTTGTATAGCATCATATAGTTTGACTCTAGACTAGCTTGAAATGGACTCTGCTCCTTCATGTACAGTTATTTAAAGGTGGGTTGCAGAGTTTAAAATGGAACAGATACAACAGCCTGACCGCGAAGATGACTACGGAGATGACGGCGACAAACGAAGCCCTCGCCGTAAAGTTCGAAGGGCAGCTGAGTGGCGTGAGAGATGACGTCACAGAGTTCGGCAAGCGGATGGGTCAAGTGGACGAGCGCGTCAGAGATCTGGCGAGCCGCGTTGACGAGCTGGAGGGAAAGGCTGACAGCAACGCAAAGTCCCTGAACGCCATGGTGGAGGACGTCGACAGCAGGAGGTTAAATCATTTAAAGTGCGACACGTCGGGACGCGACACATCTGCGTGCGTTAAGCCTCCTAAATACGACGGCGCTACAACTTTCAAAGGCCTCCGCCGTCAATTCGACACGGTGGCCAAACACAACAAGTGGTCACCAGAGGAAGAGTCCACAAAGCTAATAGCTAGTCTCCAGGGAAGGGCCGCGGAAGTCTTGAACGCGGTACAGACAAAGGCGGCGACCAAGGACATCAGGGAGGCCCTGGAGAATCTTTTTGGAAACCACCGCTTAAACGCAGCGTAACGCAGCCAGCTAAAGGCAAGGTCACCGCAGCCAGGGGAGACGCTGCAGGAGTTCGCCCTGGCAGTTGAGCAACTGGCTACCAAGGCCTTAGTCGACCTCCCACCGGAGTTCTTATCCCGGGAAGCTGCCTACACATTCGTTGACGGCTGTTGGTCTTTCAGGTTTGGCAGGCCATTAGGATATAACCAGCCTTTCCTCCATTTGCTAGAGGAAGGAATTTCTTACTCCATAAATCAATAGTAAACCAATAATAGTTATACCACGTCAACTCGGTTACTACAACTTCATGTGTTACATCTAGGCGCACCTCGGGCTGGAAGAGGATTGGATCAGGTTAGGAGTGGCAATAACAGGCGCATTAATATATGTTTTGTAACAAATCAATCAAAAGAGATCCATCAACTACCGATAATGCTGATTGGTCAATCGAAACACAAATCTCTTCAATACTGTGACTTTGTGGGTCCGTAACATTAAAAAGTTCAATAACACTACTCAAAATGTTCTTTATTTCCACCTTATTCTAATGTCACAACTACAACTTCGTGATGTACGCAATTAAAACTAAGCCAGTTCGTCTTTCCATGTACACTCAGCGCGCCTAACATTACTGCTTGCCCGGCTCACTCTAACACAACTGACTCTCGCCTCGCTGGTATTGATCGGCCCGAAGTTTCCCGAGACTTCCTTTTATGGAGGGCGAAAACATTGTCGAAGCTTCGTGCTGCTTCGAGCGGCAGGAGGAGGGGTAAACGAAGTCTCCCCTCCCTCCGCCGGCCGTCGTTTATTGATCGACATCGTAGGCTTGCCGCTTGCGTCACACTGCTCCCTCCTCAAGGCTGGTCGTCCCGAACAGCGCCATCGTAGCGGGCTAGACGATCCAGGTGTGCCATCAACATCTTTCCTCGGGGCACCTTCTGGATGCGGTTGACCACGTCGTTAATCCTCTTCACCACACGGTAGGCTCCTTGCCATGGGTGCTGAAGCTTTAGGCAGCGTCCCTTGGTCCGGGTAGGGCGGCACAACCAGACCAGGTCACCTTTCGGGAACCCTTGGCTGTTGACTTGCCTGTCGTATCGGGTTTTCATGCGGTCGCTCGCGTTCTGCATGTTCTGGCCAGCCATCTCGTCCATGCTGTAGAGGTGGTCCACCAGGTTCTCCACATACTCGGTCGCTGGCAGTTGCCCCCCCACCGGAGCGCTTCCAAAAGCCAGGTCACATGGGAGGCGTAACTCTCGGTCCAACATTAAGCTGGCTGCCGTGATCCCCGTGGTGTCGTGTGTTGACTAGCGGTAGGCCTGCAAGAACAGTGGCACCTTGACGTCCCAGTCTCGCTGATGGCTGGCCCCGACCTTCCTCAAGTGTTCCTCTAAGGTCTTGATGTACCTTTCGACCATGCCATCCGACTGGGGATGTAGAGGTGTTGTGCGGGTCTTGTTAACCCCAAGTGTCTCTAGTGCCTCCCTCATCAGGTTGGACTCAAAATGGGTAAATTGGTCACTGTGCAGCTCTAATGGTACCCCAAATCGGCAAAACACTTGCTCCACGAGGCAGTCTGTGATTGTTCTTGCCTTTTGGTTCGGGATGGCATACACCTCCGGCCACTTAGTGAAGTAATCCACGACCACCATCAGGTACTTGTTGCCTCGGTCGGATAGTGGGAACGGTCCAGCAATGTCAACGGCGATCCATTCGAATGGCGCTCCGACGTTGTACTGTTGCATGCGACCCCGGCTCCTAGTCTGGGGGCCGCGAATCGCCGCGCACACGTGACACTGACGGCACCATCTCTCAGCGTCTGCTCGGAGCCTCAGCCACTAGTAGCGCTGCCGTAGTTTGTCAATCGTTCGGTTCGCTCCCAGGTGTCTTCCTGAAGTACCGGCGTGTACTTCTTCCAAGACTTCCGGGACCTTGCTCCGGGGAAGTACCAGCTGTTCTCTCTGCGTCTTCCCATCGGGTGATTCCCATACCCGGAACAGCACACCCTCTCTGGCCTTCAACGGGTCCCATTGGGCCCAGCAAGATTTGTAGGTGGCGCTCCTGGGTGCCCTGTCCGCCCAGGTTGGTCTCGTCCCTGCTTCCACTTCCCCCAAGAGTGGCCCAAGTCTGCGTCCGCCAGCTGCTCCCTTCTCAGGCCTGCCCTATCCTAGCCATCCGCAGGCTCTGCCGTGACTACTCGAAATGCTGTGGCACGCTCCTTCTCCACTCTTGTGCATTGGACGCACTCTTCAGGACAGGGTCTTCGGGACATAGCGTCCGCGTTACCGTGGCTCTTCCATCTGCGATGTTCCGAGGTGAAGTCGTACTCCTGCAGCCTCTGAACCCAACGTGCTGTCTGGCCTTCCAGGTTCATAAAGCTCAATAGCCAAGTTAGGACGGAATGGTCAGTCCTCAGGTGGAATGGCTGACCGTACAGGTACATGTGGAAGTGCTCCAAGGTCTTCACTACCGCCAACAATTCTCGTCGGGTGACGCAGTAGTTCTTCTCGCCTTGGATAGCGTCTTGCTGTAGTATGCTATCACCCGCTCATGGCCGTCCTGGATCTGCGATAGAAGACCTCCAATGCAATGGTCGCTGGCGTCGGTGTCCACAATGAAGACGACACCCGGTTGTGGGAAACCAAAAATTGGAGCACTGCACAGGGTCTCCTTTAGGTGCTGGATAGCGTTTTCGGCATCCTCCGTCCACACATAAGGCCGGTGTTCCTCTGTCAGGCGGGTGAGGGGCTTTGCGATGATGGAGAACCCCTTTATGAAGAGGCGGTAATAACTGCACAGCCCCAGGAAACTGCGCAACACTTTCTTATCCTTATGGCGAGGCCAATCTCTCAGAGCCTGTGTCTTCTACGGGTCTGTGGCCACTCCGGTTGCTGAGACTATGTGGCCTAAGTAGTTCACTTCCTTGCGGAAGAGCTGGCACATCTTCACGTTCAGCTTCAGGTTGGTCGCCTGCAATCTCTGTAACACCTTACTCAAATTCTCGAGATGCTTTTCAAAGGTTTTACCGACGATGATGTCGTCCAGGTATTGCAGGGAGGCGTCGTAAGTGAGTCCTCTCATCACTGACTCCATGAGGGGCTGGAAGGTAGCTGGTGCGTTACAGAGGCCAAATGGCATAACTGAGAAATGCCAGAGCCCTTGTCCTGCCAGGAATGCGGTCTTCTCTTTGTCTCTCGGGTCTAGAGCTACCTGCCAGTAGACCGACTTCAGGTCCAAGGTCGAGAACCACTGCCCACCAGCTAGCGTGTCCAGGGCGTCGTCAATCCGGGGTAAGGGGAAGCAGTCCTTCCGGATGACTGCGTTCAACTTCCTGTAGTCCACGCAGAAGCTAAGCTCGCTGTTCTTCTTCGTCACCAAGACTACAGGGGAACACCAAGGGCTGTCAGACCCTTCAATCACCCCCTGGATCTCATGTCCTCCAGCATGTCTCGTACCGCCCCTTGCTTCACCAGCGGAACGCGTCTATGTGGTTGCCGGATAGGCCGGGCATCCATGGTGTCGATGCGGTGAAGCTTTTTGTCCGTGCTGCCGTAGTTAATACTGCCTTGGCTGAAGACGCGCTGGTATCGCCTAAGCAGTTGTTGAACTTTCTCCAGTTGTTCTGCGGTCAGCTGGTCGGCCGCCCTCTCCAGTAAGGCTTCTAGCCGGGGCCCCAGGCTTTGCGCCCATACGGGCTCCTGTGTCTTGGCGATTGCCGTTACGCTCACCACGGGTTCACACGTTCCCAACTCCGTCCCGGCCTGGACGTCGTGATTGGTGTCCGCTGGATTTAGCAGCCTCACTGGCACCTCCTCTCGGCACGGCAGCAATGCCCTGGCTACACACAGTCCGCGTACAGTCTTCTTCTGGTCCAGCATCATGTTGCTGGTTCTCTGGCCTTCCAGTCGCGCCGTCACCACCACCTCACTCCTCGCGGGGACAACCACGTCTTCGCTCAAGACGACCCTGCAAATTCCAAGGCGCTCCTCTGGTTGACGGAGTATAACCTTTCTTCCGTTGAACCGTAGGACCTTCTTGCCGACGTCGACCGTCGCCTCGTGGCTCATGAGGGCATCCAGTCCCGGAATCACCTCCTCAGCCACCTTCGCGACGAACACCGACAGAGGCACGGCACTCCGTCCCAAAGTCAGCTCCAGAAGGGCCTCCTTCTCCACATGTAAGGCGTCGCCCGATGCCGTCACAAGCTGGTATTGTCGGCTCGGCTTCCTCGTCGGCAAACCCTTCGCCTCGTCAAGTCTAATGATGGTCACAGCTGCCCCGGTGTCCTCCAGCACGCGGCACGTCTTTCCTCTTACCCAGCCGTCCGCGATGAGGCTGTCATCCATCTGCCGGCTGATGGCCCGCAGTGTCAATCGAGGGGTTGGTGGTAATGGCGCCGACGTGCCCCTCTCCACGACAGCTGTTACTCGTTTTCCGGCTGCTCTTCTTGTTGTGGGCAGTCTCTCTGCAGGTGCCCGGGCTGTCCACACTCCCAACACAGGCCACTAGGAGTTCGCCGGCGTCCCTCGGCTGGTCTTCTGTCTCCGGCGTAGCGCCCACTCCTCGTTCTCGACGACGGGATAGCTGTTACCTTGGCCGCCTCCATCCTTAAGGCTGCCGTTAGCGCCTTGTAGATTGTTTTATAATCGTCGAGCATTAGGCGCTGACGTATCTGCGTGTCCCGTACCCCGTCAACGAATGTGTAGGGATACGAACTCTGGTGGGAGGTCGACTAGGGCCTTGCTAGCCAGTTGTTCAACTACCAGGGCGAACTCCTGCAGCGTCTCTTCTGTCTGCTGTGACCTTGCCTTCAGCTGGCTGCGGTACGCTGCGGCTAAGCGGTGGTTTCCAAAACGGTTCTCCAGGGACTCTCAGATGTCCCTGGGCGCCACCGCTGTCTGTACCGCGTTAACGACTTCCGTGGCCCGTCCCTGGTGGCTGCTTATTAACTGTGTGGCCTCCTCCTCTGGTGACCATTTGTTGTGCTTGGCCACTGCGTCCAATTGGCGGCGGAAGACCTCAAAAGTTGACTCGCCGTCATATTTCGGAGGTCTGACGCGCGCCGATGTTGTGTCGCGTCCCGGTACATCGACCTTCAAATCCTTTAACCTCCTGCCGACGACGTCCTCCCTAATGGCGTTCAATGACTTTGCGTTGCTGTCAGGCTTTCCCTTAGCTCGTCAACGCGGCTCGGCAGGTCTTCGACGCGCTCGCCTAACTCTGTGACATCCTCTTTTACGCCGGTCAGCTGCTCTTCGAAATTCACGGCAAGGGCCTCCTTTGCCGCTTTCATCCCCGTGGTCAATTCGGTCATCTTCGCGGTCAGGATGCAGTTTGCCACCTCCGTCTTTGTTGTTAGTTCCGCCTTCATTTCTTCCATCCTGTCGGAGATGTTATCGTTGGCCGTCTTCATTTCTTCCATTTTCTCGGTGATGTTGTCATTAGCCGTCTTCATTTGTTTCAGTTCCGCGGCCAGGCTGTTATTTGCCGCTTCCGTCTTCGCTGTTAATTCGCTCATCTTTTCCAAAAGATTTTCCAGTGCCGATTCCATGGCCGTTATCCCACTTCTGACTTCAGTTTACTCTTTATTTAAGCACAAAAGATTGTAATGCTCTGCAATAGTACAGAATAATGTGACTTTGTGGGTTCGTAAAATTAAAAAGTTCAATTACACAACTCAAAATTTTCTTTATTTCTACCTTATTCTTATGTCACAATTACAATTTCGTGATGTACACTATTAAAGCTAAGCCAGTTAGTTTTTCTACGTACACTCTGGGCGCTCCTTACACACCGCCCGCCACCACTCACTCAGCACAACTGACGGTCGCCTCGCTTGCATCGATCGGCGGCCCGAAGTTCCTTGAGTCTCCTTTTATGGAGGGGAAAACATTCTCGAAGCTTCGCCCTCCTTCGGGCAGCAGGAGGAGGGTGAAACGAATACTCAGCCATTCCTCATGTGTCCCCTCCCTCTTCTTTCCACGTACACTCAGCGCGCCTTACATTACTGATTGCCTGGCTCACTCTAACACAACTGACTCTCGCCTCGCTGGTATTGATCGGCCCGCAGTTTCCCGAGACTTCCTTTTATGGAGGGTGAAAATATTCTGGAAGCTTCGTGCTGCTTCGAGCGGCAGGAGGAGGGGTAAACGAAGTCTCCCTCCCTCCGCCGGCCTTCGTTTATTGATCGGCATCGTAGGCTTGCTGCTTGCAAAACAATACACTACCACTTCTATGTTGTTCTCAGAAGGCATGTATGAACAAAGAAATATTCTCTCAGTGCTTCCATGGAACACTTGTATCAGCTGTGAGAAAAGAACTAAAGAAGATAAAACTACAACTGGAAGCTAGTTTAACAATGCTGACTGTCATTTCTCCGTTGTGATGCTCCCTATCTGTTACCCAAATTGACTGCGCTGTCAGCCCATGGATCAGAAAAAACATCATAAACTTGTACTTTTTCCACTTGCTCAACGGAGATTATGTCAAAGACGCGGTATGCAGTCAATTCTTGTGACTTTGCTTTAAAACAATAGAATCATGCAAATAGTGCGGCCAGACATTCATGCAAAGATAAGGCCAGTAAGGATCGAAAGCGCTGAGTTTATCAATTCGGAATCATCAAATACAGACATTTTCTAAATTGAAATATTCCATAAGATCTCACAATGAGAAGTTGCTGGTACTTGTTTGAATAGCGAAAACTGTGAGATGAATCAAGCCCTAAGAGATGAAGTAAATAAAAGCGTCCAAAGAAGGAAGCATATGACGATCACTCACACTGCTAATGCTGATATATTACTGAATGCAACAGTCAGTTACATGAGGCGCCTGTGCGAAGAGAAACCAGGAACAAATTTCTCATCAATGGATAGAAAATTGTTAGTTGAATTAAGCAATTAAATATAAGGATTTTTTAGGAAATAAGAGGAAGTATGCGAAAACATGAAGGAGAAAGATATGACGTGGGAAATGATTGGGAATGACTTTTATTCCAATGCAACTGTCAGAACCAAAAGTAGGAATCAACATTGTCAGTTTTACGTGGATTTAAAATGAAGTGCCAAGAAGTAAGGAATGACGAGTGACTTGAACGCTCCAAGATGAGACATGCACAAAGTATTTATTCACAGAATTCAGTGAATTATAAAATCGCAGATATCAGTAACATAAGCAAAGGCGAGATCGCCATGTCTTACAAAGCATATTCTAACCTCTCTCACACTTACGCAGTAAGCTTCACGGCAAATACTTTCGGTAGTCTACAACTCTGTAGAAAATCTTGTGATACCTTCTCAAAATTATTTCTCCTCAAAGCCATACTCTGTTAGGAGTCATTTAGGAGGTCTAAATATAACAAATCAATTCTTAATGACTTAACAACAGCAATATAAATTGTTAGTTTAACAAGATATATAACATGGGTGCTAATAAAACGCTTGTTTGAGAAATGCAATGTTTGTTATAGCTATGACTAAACTTGTGATACCATAACTACTCGGTTCCTAAAGCTAGAAATGCGGTGACTCATCAATATCATACTCTGACGGAAGAATGTCTGGAGAAAGAAATATTTAGTGTTTCTGTGGAACATTTGTATTAGCTGGGGAAGACACAACATAAAGCTACACCTGAGAACTATCTTCTCGGTCTTATTACTCATCCTGCTGAAGTGCTGAGCTCTTTCTTCTAGCCAATGTGACTGGTATTTCTGGCCAAGGAACAGAAGAACTACACACATGTTTTATCCTCGCCTTCCTGAACGAATGTGAAAATGACTATGGAGGATCTATTAAGTACGTAGTAAGCAAACCAGTTGTGTGAGTTTGCTTTAAAATAACGGAAACCAGGAATACTACCAGGAATGTAACCACGTTAAAGATCTGGTGAAAGGCGCGACTACTAATGCTAGTTTGGGGCTAGTATTGCTAGACAACGATTCCACTGAATTATTTACTGCCGGACTTGTAGATGACAATTAGACAGATTTACATAATAGTTGTCTATGTAATTACAACTACTACATACATACAAACTAATATATTTATTAAACACGAACTAAATAATAATTCTGTAGTAATAATGATAATAAACACCAAAAAATGGTGAGACGAAAAATAACCGAAACCACCTCTTTCCCGTTCAATAAGAACTGCTTCCTTTAAACGAGACAAGTAGGACTCTGATAACGCACTCTATTCATCTCCATTTCATACGTCAACAAAGTATGGTTTTGAAAACTTCACAATGAGTATTTATCAAATTTTTGTGTGCTGTTACCCTCATTTATTAAACAATGCGTTTTCAAAAGTGAAAACCGCCTAAAGCACTTATCACAAACTTAATATTGGTGTGGCTTCTTACTTTCATGAACTAAAAGATGTCTTCTCAAATGTGACAACTGAGTAAAGCTCTTATCACAAACTTCACATTTGTGCGCCCTCTTACTCTCATGAACTAGATTATGGGTTTTCAAAGTGGACAACTGAGTAAAGCTCTTATCACAAACTTAACACTTGTGTGGCCTCTTACCTTCATGAACTAGATTATGGGTTTTCAAAGTGGACAACTGAGTAAAGCTCTTATCACAAACTTTACACTTGTGTATCCTCTTACCTTCATGAACTAGATTATGGGTTTTCAAATGTGACAAATGAGTAAAGCTCTTATCACAAACTTCACATTTGTGTGGCTTCTTACCCTCATGATGTAGATTATGGGTTTTCAAATTGCACAACTGATTAAAGCTCTTATCACAAACTTTACATTTGTGTGGCTTCTTACCTTCATGGATTAAATTATGTCTTTTCAAAGCGAACAACTGAGTAAAGCTTTTATCACAAACTTTACATTTGTGCGTCCTCTTGCCTTCATGAACTAGATTATGGCTTTTCAAATGCGACAACTGAGTAAAGCTCTTCTCACAAACTTTACATTTGTGTGGTCTCTTACCTTCATGAACTAGATTATGGTTATTCAAATGTACCAACTGAGTAAAACTCTTGTCGCAAACTGTACATATGTGTGGCTTCTTACCTTCATGAACTAGATTATGAGTTTTCAAATGTGACAACTGAGTAAAACTCTTGTCGCAAACTTTACATTTGTATGGCTTCTTACCTTCATGAACTAGATTATGAGTTTTCAAATGTGACAACTGAGTAAAGCTCTTGTCACAAACTTTACATTTGTGTGGCTTCTTACCTTCATGAATTAGATTATGGCTCTTCAAATATGACAAGCGAGTAAAGCTCTTGTCACATACTTTACATTGATGTAGTTTCTTACCTTCATGAAGTAAATTATGTACCTTCAAGTTGAAAGACCGAGTATGGCTCCTATTTCGAACTTTACAATCGAGTGCCTTCTTACCTTCACAATCTAAATTATCTGATTTCACATGTGATAACTTACAAAAACTCTGATCAAAAACTTTACATTGGTGTGATCGCTTAACCCCATTAATTAAATTATGTTTTTTCAAATTTGCTGCAGAGCCAAAGCCTTTCTCACATGTGCTACACTGCTGTGTTGTTTTGCTCATATCACTTACACTACTGTTTTTTAAGTATAAAGGTTCTATATATGAGTCTACGCCATCGCTTGTTACTCCTGTTTGGACTTCAGCAGAGACCAATGGTGACTTGCCAAGAGTAGTGACAGGAACTGTTTCTGGGTGTAATCTGAAATGTTGCAGAACTTAGTATCATTTAGCGAATTAACGAGATAATAAAACCTGAAGACAGAATCTGTGAGTACATACACAGACATTGGTGACAATCATAGTTAAATCAATTCATGTAAGGTAACTATGCTGTTCAATTATAACTAATTATTTCTGTTAATCCACAATATTTTCAAAGAAATAATACAGGTCTTTCCAATGAACATAGTGCTTTGTGTTTGTGGCAATAGAAACACAATATGAACTGGTAATTACATCAACATCACTCTTTACTGTAAAGGCAACTATTCAATTTATTTTGTAATTTCTGTGTCTATAAACATGCCACTAAAAGTATTTGTAAAAAAGCAAGCATTATACAAAGGAACATTTAAATTAAATGGATCATTTCAGATGATGGAATTCAATACTGATTCTCTATCCACCACAAGATACAAATAAACAGCAACCAAATATGAGTGTCTCCATTTCAGATTCTACTTTTCCCCGCGCTGAATGTCATTTGCACTCGCAATTTGTCCATTCCAGATTTCACTGCAGAGATTTCGTTTCTCATTCTCTTCATGCCGGATTTCATTTTGTCCATTTCAGCTAATAAGGTATGAAGCCTTTGCTCCATTGCGGCTCCTTACCCCACTTCTATACACTAGTATGAGTAAAAGGACAGCAAGAGGTTGTACTACTTTAACTCTAGTATCATTAGCTCAGTGCTAAGTTACACTTTTTTACAAATACAACAAAAAGACGCATTTTTTTCCGTAACACAGCCTATTTTGTGTCTATGTTACACGTCATGCTCGCGCTGCTTGTCGCTTCTCAACGCTCACTAAACCTAGTGTTTGCAGACTGGCACTACTTGTCGATTCTCAGACAACTATCTCTTTCCATTTAAGCTGTTCAGATTCACCGATTACTTTAAACTACTGAAAACCGAAAAGTTCATAACTGGAGGAATGGTGAAGTAGAATCTTGTAAATCTGTTTTAATTGAAGGTTAAGGAACACATCAACAATAGGGCCTGCACTTCCGGTCTCGTATCTCAACTATTAGATGTTCTTGTATGTTAATCTTCCGCTCCTCTCACGGCAAACAACAAAAACGCTAAAATGGGATAACACACACTTAATTCCTTTGCTGTAGAAGTTCACTGTCACCGTAAAATACTAAGTTGGGAATTTTACTGAATTTATTTTGAGTTTTGCTGTCATCAGCTCTATCAGTTATCTTAGAGAATGGCAGGAAAAAAAGATATACATACACAGAGACTGGAGCCAGAAATGTTTGTAAAGAGCATAATCACAGGCAACATGTTAAATTCTCAAGTTAAGAAGATCCCGACTCTAAAAGCTCTAAAATAGAACAATGGGGATGAGCCAGCCACACACATAACGCTTGATGTTCATTTGACTTTTTCGTCTTCTGTTCATTAACTGTCAACTCCTAACAGAATTATTTCTCTAAGTGCTCTCTTTAAGGTCCAGGAGATCCAAACATATATTTCTTGTGAAATATAAATAATAAGTTTTGGGTGAAATAAAATTTTACTTTCACTTAATAAAGGACGAACATTTAGATTTGGCTTCACTACAACATTAATAACTGCCAACACTGTATCATTTAAATTGGTAGATAATGTTTTAAAATGTGTGATATATAAAACTCAGAGATAAGTGGAAAGGCGCTACAAATGATGAATCTATCCACAATTATCATTTTAAATTAATCTGCAAGTGTACGTCCCAGTACTGTAACCTTTGTACAGCTCTAGATTGTGGTGAAGAAAGAGCAAGTAAACAACTCCATTATCAGTTAATGGCCACAGCAAAGTGACCAACTATACTATACAAAGATTTGGTTATTCTATTACAGCAGTGGTACTTCAAGTGTGATGAAACACTGCACTCATTGTCTTTGCTTTTACCTATTAACAGCGAAAGAAGGAAGCTTTGAATACAGGTTTACCTGAACGAGCAGAGCTGACAGGTTCTCATATTACATTCTTGTTCCTTTTAGGAAGAAATAAAGATATGAAAGGAGAGAATTTGGACCGACTGAGAAATTCATTGTCATAGGCAAGACGAACATAGAACTCCCAGTCTGCGTCAGTTCTATTGAGCTGTGACATTAATGCCAATATGACATTAATTCTCCAACTGACTCAAATTATCCTGGTAACCCACTACGAAATTCTCAAATATACTTACGACAACTCCTTAATGGTGACTTACAACACGTAAGAACCTAACTCCAGTCTTCATAGTCAACCACTATTATCTTTCAGTCTGACTCAACCTATCCAGAACTGGGCCTACACACTGCTGGTGTGACATAACAATTTAATTAACATTTAGATCTACTAGTAGCATAGCATCCACTCTGCCATCTAATGTAGTTTCCTATCTGCCTCACCTTGTTGTCCCAGTACTTTTTCATTGTCAATCTTCCATTTCTTATCTACTTCTTTTTAACTTTCCAAAACATTGCACAGTAGATGATATATTGGAATATTATAAAACTCAGAGACAAGATCAAAGGAGCTACAAATGACAAGTCTATCTACAATTACCCTTAGCCTTGTTTGTATTAATCAGCAAGTGCCCAGTCCTCTGCCACAACATCTGTTCTGCTCTGAATTGTGGTCAAGTAACAGTAAGTAAACACCTCAATATATCGGTTCAGGTCTACAAGACACAGTAAGCTGGTCAACACAGAGAGTTGATTATTCCATTACAGCAATGTTACTTCAAATGTAATAAAACACTGCATTCAGTTTACTACAATGAATCTAAATTGAGTAAAGGAAGGTTTTAATTTTGTGTTCCTCTCAACATGCATGACTAAAAACTTCCCCTGATACATTTGTGTTTCTTTGGGGATGGAATAAAGATACCAATGTACTGAAGAAATTATAATTGAAATCACAAGCCTACGCAGAAAACTGATTTGGCACCTTTATAGCTATTGGTTCAATACTTTAAAAGAAGAAAAATGAAACTTTCTTCTATTATTTATTACAAAATGCTTAGTCTTATATGAAAAGAGAAAGCTTCCTTTACATATTTTGTAGTAGATGAAAAGAGGTTATATGATGCTGAAAACATAGTAAACCTTGTAGACATAGGTCATTATTAATTGTAATTGAAATTTTATAATCTTGCCACTATAAAACAAAACAAAATTTAAATCTATAAGTAAACAAAACTTACAAAGTCCTAATATGACAAGAAGAAATCACATTAGCTCACAATTTAGCAGACCTGGAATTGAAATATGATAAAGCTTGTCTACCACTTAACATGTACTTGTAGAAATGCTAATATAAAGCATAATAAAAATAACTTTGAACAAAATTCAAGAAATAATCATGTAAAAATGCACAATATGTGAGCAACTAAGAGTGAAGTTAAATTAAATTTATGAAAGCTTTAGTTGGAATTGTTGTAAACTTGATCACATATTCATAAAAAAGCTAAAGTTACTTACAACAAAGCATAAAATATGATATTGGAATATAATAGATAACTGTGGGACACCTCCTTATTTGTTTGACAAATTATAAATTCATATATTTAATTACAAATGTATTCTTTTATCGTTTTTCAAACAGATAAGTTTGACACAGAAACTATATTTTATTGTAAACTTAGTAACATATTCCTATGAGTAAAGATCAAAATACAATGAAGTATAACATTAATATAATTCTGAGTTGAACTAGTAATCAGTGCTCCATCTATTGCTGGTGTTTACCTAGAACAGGTTTAGTTAGGACCTTAACAATCTCAGCTGTCAGTCAATCTCAGCTGACTGTTAACTGTTGACAACAACTTTGAAATTGTATAATTAAAAGGATAAAGCCACAGAAAAAAATCAGGTATGTACCAGATATACTGCAAAGGCTGTGACAACTTTTACATTGGAAAAACTAAAAGGAATTTGAATATTAGGCTTAATGCACATTGTAGGAACATTAGGAACAAAGAAATAGACAAATTGGCGGTAGCGCACCACTTCAGGAATGATAATCATCATACAGAGCAAAAAATCTACTTATTAAAAAGTGTCCATGGCCCAACTGCATTAACCACATGGGCAAAGATGTTCATAAAGAAATATAAAGGAGAACTTTTCAATTTCAACATCGCCCTTGAAACGAACCCAAACTTCAAGTTTATCAAGATACCAACAGAGGCACCCCTATCACTTCCAAGGAATTACCCAAATCAACAGTCAACATTAACTGAGGATGTAAGGAAGGTGCTAATGAAACGCTTTCTAGGTAAGCACTAGCAATATATGGAGCTTGGAGTACTAGTTCACCCAAAATTATATTAGTAACATATGTTTGTGTCTTGACTGTATTTAACAGCTGCTTGTTGTCATTGTCAGCAGTCAGGATGACAGCGAGTAGCTCTTGAAACTGAGCAACACACAAACAATTTAAGCTGATCAATTTGATTGTCATTGTTCCATAAATACACAATGTAGATTTTGGTTTAAAAATATCTTAAATTAAGAGCATTTTAATCCCATTTGTGGAGACGAAATCTTAAGAACACAAAAATAATATGTTCAAACTAAGACACTGTTAGGAAGAGAGAATATTCTATAAACTTGTGAAGCAGAACTATGATAATAAGTTTGATATTTATCAGGTATTGGAGTGCTAAGTGTGCAGGCTTGTGTGAAGGAGCTCCTGATAGCTTAAACAAAGAAGGTTATAAGGGACAATGGGAGTGGATACTTCCACATAAAGGTGCAAGAACAGAGCATTCAGAGCAGTTAGAGGTAGTAAATCCGGAAACAGAAAAGAAGAGGAACCACAAGATTAAGGCAATTATTCTGATTGTGTTAGTAGTTACCAGTAGGCTAGCAGTGAATTCTGCGCCAATGTACACAGGTAACATTTTGGACTAAATACTAAGCAGAATGTACAAGCTGAAAAAGGGACTAAGTGATCAAGTATATGCTGCAGTAAAATAAATCAAACAGGAAATCACAGAGGAAGTTAAGGACATCAGGAGAGAAATGGAAGGGACAAAAGTAAGGGTAAGTAATTGGAAAGTAATTGAAGTTACAATTTGTAATCTACTGGAAAGGAAGAACGTCAAGGGGTCTGGGCCATACAAGAAGTCTATGACATTCTGGAACGAATACTGGAAATGAGATTGGGAGGCGGGAGATCGCAGAAGTGTTTAGCATGGGAAGGAATACAGGCAGGAGAACAAAACTCAGAAGATTCATTAACATGAGCATAGCCTACGAGATATTGAACAGATCAAGGAAACTAAAAGGATAAAATATTTTCATAAATAAAGGTTTATCATTCGAGGAAGGGGAACTGAAGAAAAAGCTCATAAAACAGATGAGAGAAGCAAGGATGGTTGGGTAAAAAGCATACATTTGAAATTTGATGGCAGGAAAACGACACCTGAGAGGGAAAAGAACATAAGACTGGAAGGCAGATGAGAACAGGGAACAACTCAGCTAAGAGTACCAACAGAGGCATGAGATGAATCTACACACATGACAGGCAAAGGAAGGGCAAAGTCCAGTCGAGTCCCAAGGAGTAGAGGAAAGGCTGAAAAAGTAGGGAGGGAAATAGTATTGTATTGTATTTATTTCATCCTTTGGCACATAATACATATGTTATAGGACACGTCAGTTCAAGATACAAAGATAAATATAAAAAGTTACATAAGACTAAAAATTGTAACAGATACAGGATCCATCAAAAGTCTAAAGGAGAAAAAGCAAATAAATATAAACTATATAAAGACCATAGAGAAATGCTATATAAAAGTAATTGTTCACAAATGTGGAATTTACTGTACTTTATGAATTAATTCAATTTAATTCAATTCAATTTATTTTGTCCTTTTGATTGATAGCAGAAACGTCACAGTATAAAAATTACATTATTATCCACTGTCATTATTTACAATCACTTAAAAGTAGTTAACATTTAAAAAACTCTTTCACAGAATAAAAAGAATGTTGCAGGAGTTTTACTCCCTTTTTAAAATGTAGGTAGCTGGGCAGTTCAATACGCAGAGAATTCAACAGCTGTAATGATCGAGAGAGAAGATGTGATGACATTTGAGATGTCATGAGATACGTCATCACCATATAATATATGGTGAATATATATAGAAAATATAAAATAGAAATAAATCTGAAACATAAAGTAGGAAAACAGGGTAGAAGGAAGAGAGGTAATACAAAGAGAATAAAAACGTTAGGAACAGAGAGTAAGTTTATACATGACATAAATTCAGGTAGTATGACAAATTATAGAAAACCATATAATGCTGAACATTAGGGAAGATCGGGTGGGAAAAGCATTAGAGTGACTGGAATTACTAGTAAAATGTGTGGGGAAAGAAGTGGAAACAAGACAGAACAAGATACAGGCAAATAAAGGCTGGTATGATGAGCAATGCGGAGCAGTGGAAAAGAGAAGTATTTAAAGATCTTATTAAATGAAGAAGAGCGGTAGAAGAAGCAGATAGGAAAAATCTGTTGGTTAGGAAATGGGGATATAAAAATCTACTAGAAGCGAAGCAGTAAGAATGACAGGAAAAGGTAGGAAAAATGTTAAAAAAAACTATAGAGTGAAAGGATGGTAAAAAATATGGGAAGTAGTAAGAGGTGTAGTCAGGAAAGAGGAGGCCAAAAATGAGATTAAAGCAAATGAATGGCAGAGGTATTTCAGTGAACTGATACGGGATTGAAGAAAGTTTAAATTACATAAAAGAGATTTAACAATAATAGAAATAGCAAATGAAGATCTAGATAGGCAATTCACAAAGCAACAGGGATAAAATCAACTAAAATCTATAAAAAAAAGGAGAAGGTAATAAGACCTGATAGTATACTAGGGGAACTTTGGAAAGTGTTTAGGAAAACAATAATGGGTTTAGAAGTAATAACAGGGATGCTAAACAAGATAAAAGAAAGTGATGACACACCAGAAAGTTGGAAAATAAGCATATCATGCCTATTTATAAGTGGAAGGGAGGTGCAAATAAACCAGAAAAGTACAGGGAAATAAATCTGTTATCTATATTAGGAAAAATATACACAGGAATATTAGCAGAAACCCTAAGAAAATGGGTAGAACAAGAAAGGAAGCTTTTTCTGCAGTTGCTGGATGTAGATAAATAAAGATCAAGCAGGAACTTGAATGCTATTTGCCTTAGAGACTTGCTATTCTATTTCCAATAATACTTTCAGTTCTTAGCTCAATTCCATATTAGTCCTAAGACATGTTAATGCTATTCTTATAACAGTCATTTCCAATTAATTATTTTGGTTAAATATCATGTATGCCTTTAAAACTTCGTGTAGTGTTTAACGCCCGCTTTTACTGCATGCGGCACCGCAGACGATGGCACTGATGATACATGAGATGAAAATGGAGCACCAGTGGAATGAGATGGCGGGGGAAACCGGAGATCCTGGAGAAAACCTGCCCCAGCGCCTTGTTCACCACAAACCTCACTTTGCGGTCGCCTGGGATCGAACCCGGGCCGCCTTGGTGAGAGCCAAGCGGTCTAACCACTAAGCCAAGGCGCAGTCATGTATCTTAAGTTATACATTCTTTTTCCAAATTCATTTGTCTCATTTGATTTGCTTGATCACATTTAAAACAAGTGGTAATAACAAATGGAGAGTGCAGTATTCCAAATCAACAATCTGGAAAATGAAAATAAATTTGAAGGAAATGAGAGAATATTCGAGAAGGCTGAAACGTACAATTTGTAATCATTGTCTTCACAGCTTCCTATATTACCACTGAGCCACACATGTACACTTACTGGAGTGTAACAAATACATACATATACCACTGAAATGGTACAAATGACACACTGGACCAAATTTACTTTGGCTTGAGTGTCCTATCTGTAACAGTTCTCTTAATGTCTTTCTATGATCACTTAAAGTTCTTTGGTAGAATTTGAAACATGCTGCATATTTATGATGCATGATAATGGATAAAATATACATAATCTATTGCATTTTGTGTAATCTGGTAACTTGTGCAATTTCTAAATTTGTTTTGTTCCCGTATGATCCTGCTTTGAGTAAGGTCTATCATACATCCATTTGTATCAGTTCAAGAGCTTAAAAAGACATGCAGTAACACATAAATGTCACAGCTATATAAGAACAGTAAACATAATAGAAAATGCAGAAGACTTGTAATTAAACAGTGAGGTCTTACCTTGAGGATGTTACTACAGGAAAATCCCCTTCCTGTAACAGAATAATTAAAATGTATATATATAACAATTATAAAATGAATGCAGGTTCTAAATAATGTACTACCAACAGATCTAAAGGGATTACCTGATATAAAATTGTTAAAGAAAGGACTACAGAAATATCTACTACAACACTGCTTTTACAATTCACAGGAATTTTTAAACAAGAGTACTAATTAGTCTTACACACATTAACAAAGATTTATGTGTTACTTATGCTACACATTTAAAGTGTCATTTTTGTTTTGAAATTTTGTTATAACTTGCATAAATTTAGAAGTATCCTACTTTTGTACTTTCCTTCTTTGTTAACCGGTTGTTTTGTTATCAATGATTCACAATTATTTGTATTCAATAATATGTACTGTATAACTTACACCTGGTTTTGTAGGCATCATTTTAAATTCTCATTCCTATTTTATCATAATTACTAATTACCAATTATTAATATTGATGTGCCTAGTACCACTAATTATATCATTGTAATTATTTGTATCTTATCCATTATACTTGCTTCTGACGTGATCTTCAATAACACCAACTGTGTATATTGATGATTGACAATGAACTAAACTAAACAAATGACAATCAGGCTACAAGTCATAGACACTGTGTTGTATTTAAAATGTAGCAAATTGGAAAACCCCAAAGTATAGAAATGCCTGAGTCCACTTTTTACATACGTGTACATAATGATATACAAGCCATCTCTAAATTTTTGGGTGACATTAGTGCGACGACAGCTAAAATGCCTTGAACTCGTCACTGAATGTACTGTTGCCAAGTTATATGATAACGAGATAACAGGATTACACTGGTAACAATGCAAAACGAGATGCTGAAGATTGCATTAACATGGACGAGTGAATCTATGCAGTATTTCTAATTCTCCAACACATGCTGTCACTCAGTTTTCCTATTAAAAGCTTTTTGTATTAAATTTCTTTATTAAATGAAAATGTTATTGTAGTACATATCTACCAAACTTACCTTAATGTAATCAGGCACAATTGAATTCTCAGGTTCCAGAGACAAGGGCTCTTCCTTGATGTCTATTTGGTATTCCATTTCTTGAATGTTGTTATATTTGTCATCCTTCGTGAGAGTTTCCTTTGCAACAGCTCCTCTCTTGTCCTGTGAACCAAACTCTGTACGCAGAGTCTTTTTCCGGCTTTGTTTTTTTCTATGTCTTTTCCAATTGTTGCTGCCTGGAACAGTCTCAGTCTTAATCTCTAGTAGGAGATCTTTGGTAAAGCATTCTTTGTCATTCTGTGAGCTAATTTCTGGTTTGCTCTCTATCTCACTGTTACTGCTACATGGAACAGTTTCAGTCTTAATCTCTAGTAGAAGATCTTTGGTAAAACATTCTTTGTTATTCTGTGAGCTAATTTCTGGTTTGCTATCTATATCACTGTTACTGCTACATGGAACAGTTTCAGTCTTAATCTCTAGTAGCAGATCTTTGGTAAAACATTCTTTGTTATTCTGTGAGCTAATTTCTGGTTTGCTATTTATCTCACTGTTACTGCTACATGGAACAGTTTCAGTCTTAATCTCTAGTAGCAGATCTTTGGTAAAACATTCTTTGTTAATCTGTGAGGTAATTTCTGGTTTGCTATCTATCTCACTGTTACTGCTACATGGAACAGTTTCAGTCTTAATCTCTAGTAGAAAATGTTTGGAAATAGGAGACTCTGGGTCAATTTCTGTTTTGACTGTGTTGTCGCAATCTTTGACCACAACTGCAGATTTACTCCTTGTCTTCATTTCGATAACAAGTCTGTAAACAAAGAAACACTTTATGTATACCATAAAATATGTAAAGTTTTACAATCAACTGTTGTTGAAACCAAGAGACAACCTTCGATATTTCAATGTAAATAAATATATTTCCCAGAAATTTGATCCATTATGAGAAATATGACTATATACATCTATATAAATATCACTAACTAGAATGTTACAATGTACAAATGCACCGCAAACAAGCAATAACAAACTCATATCTAGCGACTAAGCTGGTTGAATGGAACATATAGTTGTCTGTGAGTAAAAGATTGAAAATAGGTATCTCATGAACGATTGGACTATAATACTGCAGAAATCATCATTAACATTTTAATTTACATACTTTTCACTTTATGCAATTACGCATCGTTCTATTTAAAAAACTGTATGTTTGCTCTAAAAATTCACCTCTTAATGTTATTAAAATCTATTTATAGGCTAAAACCATGAGCCCCTAACTACCAAATAATGCTCCAAAAAATGCACACCAATAGCAGTTTCTATTTTGGAAATATTGGTGGATCAAGATTTAGGTGATTCACCGTTTATCTTACCAGAGCATAAAGACTCTTAGCTGTATATAATTCATGTTTATTTGTCAGCAATTTTAATAACAAAAAAGAACTACTGAACCTCTATGCTGACTTCCAATAATAGGCTAATCTCACTACTGACAGTGTTTTCTAAAATAATGAAGTATACAATGGTTAAAGCATACATGGGACTAAACAATATTCTTCTATCATCCTAGTTCGGTTTTAGATATACATGCATGCTAACTTTAGAATTAGTAAAAGCCTTGGATAAAAAAGAACTACCATTACAAACATTCTGTGATTTAGCTACGGTATTTGACAACCTCTTCCTCAATAGTTATAACCTTATGGTTTTAATGAGATCTCTATTAACTAATATAAACATTTCTTAACCTCCAGGAAACCACAATAAATTAGATATGATTTGAAATCTAGCGTTATTATGAAAGTTGTCTCATGTATTTATATTTGAGCCATTGTTATGTTTTAACAGCTATAAATGGTTTCACATTTAATATCAGTAAGGAGCCAACAGATGTACTCTTTGCACATCATACTACTGTACCTATATCAGAAAAGTGACATCGGCAATTAAGTGACATTGTCAATAACACATTCAAAAACTTCAAATTTGCTTTGAAGCAATAAACTATCAACTTTATTAAGCTTAAAATAAAGTATAAATGCGAAATGGAGTTAACAATTAGATACAACAGTCACACTAATGTATCTCAAAAAAATTTTCTTGGTTCTCGAAAAGAAGATCCAGTTACAGAAAGCCAATGTTCCATTTTACTGTAGAAGAGTAATATACTTTTTGGAACAGTTGTAAGCTATTTGCTAGTCTGTGCAGATTGCGTACATTCCCCTTGCCGTATTCACACCGAGATGCAAGGTAGCTTAACAGAGAATGTATGTATAGAACAGTAACAATAAACCTTAATGAGTTACTGCAAATAGTACTTCCGTTTAAAAACACAGAAAAAGTGTATCAGCAGGATCAACTGAGATGGCAGGGGAAACTGGAGATTCCGGAGAAAACCCAGCCCAGCGCTGTGTTGTCCACCACAAATCTCACTTTACGGTCGCCTGGGATTGAACCTGGGCCACCTTGGTGAGAGCCAAGCGGTCTAACCACTGAGCCACGGCGCGGCCTGCGAGAGAGAGAGGGAAATATAAATGAAACTGGGTAACAAGCTGGCAATGCTGAGTGAGATACGGCATCTGATTAGCTGAACTCCAGAACTCTTCCCAGTTGAAACACATAAATATACTTATTTAAGTGAGTCACAATGTATCCAACAATCAACTTGTTGTGCTCCATTCTTCAAACATCTTTTTCTTTATGGAAAAATGATCACAAACATAATGTGGTAAATGTTGGTAGAACAACAAAAGTGGCATCTTTAGAAAAACCTTGGGGCTGAGCATCTTCAAACTACTCCAGCAAATTTAAGACTTATTGTATGAGGACCATAAATGACTGTGAGGAAGTAGTTCTTATCAAAAACTGTATTACTGACCCTGTTTGCTTATTAGCATTTCAAAGGGCATGTACAACAACAGTGACATTGTGGATTTAAACAATATTACCTGTGCGTTCGGAAAGCATGAAGCATCTTTAGAACATTTAAGGAAAGCTCAAGTCTATATATTGTAAAATACAATGGGAATGTTAAGCTTAACAGGCTTTTCATGCAATATCCCATTAAGGCTGCTTTATTTTTAAGTAGACCAGAAATGGCATTTAGTGGATATAATGAATGTGAGGACTCTTTAAATAAAGATAACTTTAAGGAACTTTTGGATTCATATACAGAGGGAAGCCCCATCGCATTCCAAAACCACTACTCCAGCATAATAAATAATTTTGCAGAGCATTCAAAAACAATACAAATGAAATTACAAAGCACATCTCCGATTACATAAGGAGCTCTTTTAATGATGAAATTAAAGACACACAATTTTTCTCAGTGCAAGTAGATGACACTACTGCCATATCACAAATACGCAATGCTCTTTAATTTTGCAATATGTCAATTCATGTGAAAATGTAGTTGAAAGATTTCTGGGCTTCTGTGATGTTAGTGAAGGTCGTACTTCAGACATATTTTTTCATGTATTTGATGATTAATTATCAGAGCTTCATTATAATCTAAACTTTTGAGACAGTGCTATGATGCAGCCACTATTATGGCTGGGCATTTATATGGTCACCAAAAGAAGGTGAAAGACATAGCACCCTGAGCTATCTTTTGTTCACCATTTTGCACATAGACTTAAACTAGTTTTACAACTAAGCTGTAATAGAATGCAGAGGTGTCGCATTTTTTTTTAAAACGTGAGTGGAATACCAGGTTTCTTCACCTATTCTAGCCAATGGTCTTATGTTGCGGGTACCAAGATTGGAAGGTGTATACCTACAGGATCAGACACTAGGTGGTCCTTGGTATCTAGACCTTAAAGGTATTAGTAGAAGAATGTGACGGAATGATATGGGTATTTGAACATATAATGAAAACTGACAATTCAACAAGTATTCGTCAGGCTGAGCAATTCATAAATAAGTTTAGTAGCTATGAATTTGCATTCCTGTCTCTAGGTTTTAAAGACGTTCCTGATATGACTGATATTTTATTCCGTGTATTGCAGAAGACATCATTAGATAAAGGATTAGTACAAAAGTGAATCGAGAATATATTGACACATTGCTTCACTCACACTGTTTATTCACAGGACATGTTTCAAGAGCTCTTGCTCCTATCCTCAGCTGATACTCGATTAGTGCAAGTTGTAGTGGTTTCTTCTTTCTCCGTATTGTCAATAGATGGCGTGATGTACTTGTCAAAGATGTCCGGTGGTGGAGTTTCAAAATCCATGACTCTATGACGATTTTTGTTAATGAAGACTTTTTCCCATACGGAAAGGTCTATGGGGTGATTAACGTATTTTATTAGAGATGTTTCCAAATTGATGTCATGTCTAGTATTCAAAAAATGAAAAGCCACTGCTGATTTTTCTGTTTCACCAATTTTAATGTTTCTCATATGTTCTTTAGTTCTGATGTTAAAATTTCTTTTTTGTTTCTCCTATATAAATTTTAGGGCAAGTTTCACATTTGATCTCATAGATTCCTGGTTTTTCTTTGGTAGTGATTGAATTTTTGGGAGGGCCTTTTAACAAATTTCTGATATTAAACTTATTTTGAGGTGCAAGAGTTATGTTGTGTTTTGAGAAGATTTTTTGGAATTTGTTATAGGCTGATGGGTGGAAGGTGAATTTTTTAAAAAGTTTTTTCTCTTTTTCTCCTGCAGGTTCTAGGGTGGTGGTTTCTTTTATTTTCTTAGTTTTGTTGAGACTGTTAACAGTTTTGTCTACTAAATTCTCGATTCACTTTTGTACTAATTCGTGCTTCACTGTCCCTACGCTTCTTTCAAGTCTATACTTTGAGATAAAGGATTGTCTGCAAACATCATTCACAATACAATAGATGCTTTAAACAGAGAGAGAAATAATGAATCTTTTAATCAATTTATTCAATCATCTTCATATAAAGAAAAGCCCCATCTGATATGTGAAATCTGTCCTTAGATCAGTACAAACAAAACTTGAAGTCCCTATTTTATGAAATACTGCATTACATAAGGAACAAAATTAATGAACGATTTGTAGACATGGAAAATCTAAAATTTCTAAAGCTTGCTGACAGTTCAAAATTTCAACAGTACTCCACACTATTCTGTTTCAAAGCTTGAATAATATGAAGTTCTGATACCTAAAACAGTTTTTGGAAAGACTACGGAAGGAACATAAATTAATTTACCAAGATAAGGTGTAAAGATAAGCCTAATAAATGATAAGCATAAATGATGATAAATGTGTTAATCTTCAAGCATCACTGAAGTCTTTAACTGATAATAATAAAGATAACGCATTTAGTGGTGCATACAAACAGTTTAGCCTCGATCTTAGAATAGGATCCACTAGTTGTTCTGCAGAACGAAATCTTTCATGCCTAAAGAGAATAAAATCGTATCTCCGAAACAGCTTAGGCAATAGCAGATTAACATCGTTGGCTACTACTTACATTTACAAGGACATACTCACTGTACTGATGAAAACTCAGCCCTTCTACGAAGACATTATAGTTGCTTTCATGAAGATGAAAAACAGAAAAATTTACTTGATTTATAAGCAGTAAGGTGAGTCTTATTTTAATTAACTAGTAAGTGAAGCAGTAAGCAGTGGCACCTTTCTTTTGTTTTTTATCAGCCACTTAATATCGTCCTTTGACGATTTCGTACTCTATCATCAGCCTATTTTAAACTTGTCACATTGATGATATGACAGTAATAAAAATTCTGCAAATTTAGATTAACCCATTTTCCGAGTCACCTAATCAATTTGCCAAGAGCCACGCCTGGCTATACCATCTGCATGGATTTAAGTTGAATGTTAGATTTGTGCAATGCCTCGATAGAGAAGGTGCTACTATCCACACTACTGAAACATTAAAACACCTATACATCCAATCAAAAACAACCTTCAATCAGATCAATAACATTTCATAAAGCTATGCCACGTAACTCAAACAGGCAACAATTTTGGGTTAGAAATTGCACCTAGATTTCAGATCTACAACAATACCAAGTGCTATAGTTACAACAATATATCTTATAAAAACATCAAGAGACATTAAAAAAATGAACTCTTTTACATTCAAATCAGCAATGGATTAAATATACAAATTTCAGTTCCTAGTGATTTACTGTGGATCACTATGATCTGAAAGACTAAGTCATTTACTTTATTTATTCAAGCACTCAGCTAAACACAATGCTTTGTTGGCACTTGAAATGGGAAAATTTGCAACATATATCAGTCTGTAAGTACATAAGACAAGATACTGTTACCATCAAAGTTAAAATAATATGCATTTAAAAGATATTAATATTACCTGAGTAACTGTGTATGCGGTAACCATTAGCAGTTGAGAAACCTGTAACACAAGCAACAAATGACACCATGAAGAAAGTAAACAATGATACATGTAGAACATGACATGCAGGGTTTTGAATGACAAATTAAGAACATAAATTGCAGTGACATTAAATAAACATACCGGGAAAAGGTGCACTTTAATGGCATACAGTTATGTTGATATGGTATAACGTGACGGAGACAAGTTGTTGCTCTGAAATATACGAATACAGAGAAATCTTTCCTACAGACCTTCTATTCCTTACTAAAGACTAGCAATACTGTAAACAGGAATACTGCACAGTAATCTCAATAACTGAATACAGAGAAGCGTTTTAACAATGAAAGAATTTTACCGTTCTTAAACCATTGCCACAATTGCTTTTAATTTGAAAGTTTAGTAATAATCATACTGATTATGGTAATAATGATAATAAACTACCAATTTTCTATCATTGTTACCGTGAAGCTGTTGAGAATAGAGTGGTAAGCAATGATCCAATGGAACAGTTACCTATTGTGTGTTACAAATGGGAAGAGTTCTGAGGTTGAGCTAATCAGATGCTGTATCACACTCAGAGTTGCGATATTGTTACCCCACTCATTTTATATCTCTCACTCTATCTCTCTCTCTCTCTCACTCTCGCACACTCATACAACATGCAGGTCTGCTTGGTGCTAGACGTAAGGGTAACCAAATTAAATTTTCCAAATTTTTACAATGATGCGGCTGCCAAAACCAAAATTGGAAAAACCAATTATGTATATCTTTAAATACTATAACACTAGTTTATGAATTCCCTGTTTTTCTAATCCAATGGAACAACAAGTGGCTCATCCATATCACTCTCAATGTCATTTATGTCAAGAGACAATTCGTCATTGTTACTGTCTTCATCATCTGAGTCTTACAAATTTATGATTATAAGTTCCAAAATCTCGTCGCGTGCTATTTCTTTCTTAAAATCTTCTTCCTGAAGTTGTTCTGCATACCTTATACAGCTTTTCGAGTCCTCTTGAGTTATCTTGTTAATTTCTTCGTGAAAAAGTCGTTCAACATCCGTCAGTTTAAAAGTATTATTCTGTTTGCAACCCTCCTTTTTATTCGAGCCCACGCCAACTCAACTGGATTATATTGGCAGTGGAAAGGTCAGAGGTGTACTACCTGGTGTCCGATTTCAATTGCATTTCATCCAGCGGATGCACTTTTTCTGTGTTTTTAAACGGAAGTACTCTTTGCAATAACTCAATTTTAGCTTCTGTTTCTGAAAATTCAACCCCCCTTTTTCATAACCAATGAACAATTTTGTTTTTTCTGCTGGCCAAATTTGGTATTTTATTTGCAATAATCAAATGATATAGTGCATTATCCATTATAATGCTTCCCTCTTCTAAATAATTTAAGAATCTGTTAAGAAACCATTTTTTAAATATATCAACTGTCATCTCTTCGTAATAGTCTGAGGTACTTCTCGAGAGAAAAATCCATTTGCTTTCTGGCAGCAAACCGATCTTAGCAGATCCAGCATGACAGATGATGAGCCGATGCCTTTTCCAGCAGGTACCCTTAGGCCACTCTTTTTGGAGGAGTCTTGCCAGACTGACTTTTGAGTGTGACTTTTATTTACCCATGACTCGTCTAAGTGAGAGGTAGGTCTCTCATCACCAGAATGTCTAATTTCATATATTACATAAGAATTTTAATCTTGCCGCAACAATGTCACTCCTCTCCATTAAAACTTGACACCCATCATTTGTCTTTCTGTACCTGAAATATTATCCACTCAAAATTCTGAAAGTCGATTTTGACCCAGTGTATGAAATGTTGGTTCTAGGAGTGCAAGTCATTTTCTGTATAGTTGGAAATTCACCTTGGTCATAAAACTCCAACACAGTTCTACTTACAACGTGCTTGTCAAGCTCACTTAAATTTGCAACCTTCTTTGGAGGACCAACATGCTTCCTGGGAGACACAAACCCCTGGACACCACTGCGATCAAATTTTTTTGCCTCTCCACAAATGGAGGACACACTTGCTTTACCTACACCACATGCTTCAGCAGTAAACAGTTGAGAAATTTTGAAATTAAGCTGATTTCTATATTCCTCATTGCCCAATTTTTGAAGAACGTGTACATCTTAAAAATAATGGTTCGAGCCTGACTTCGCAATACCCGCCTTTTTGACTTGCCACTAAATTCACCGCCAGAAGCCACTGCACTACAGAACGCTTACTCTACTGTTGTGCTAAGAGCAACTGAATGATATTGATCTGAACTCTCCAGAGTAAAACACTTCTTATCCCGCATTCATTCATAAACATAGGCATACCTCATTCCACAGGCTAACAGGAAATGAAGTAAATATTAAAAACAGAAGCATTATTAACGGTGAAGTATTCTTCATTTTAGAGTTTGATTTATGAGTCACTGTGTTTACACTCAAACTTCACTTGTATAATTGAAACGTTTTCAAGATCATTCGATCTCCTACTCAGCTGTTTGGTGACTAAATGTACATTCCTCTTCTTCCACTACTACGGAGCTCCGATCACTCTGCCATCTCGTGTTAGGGGCACTAAGTTTTAATACTTCGTTTAATGGCGGGATTTCAAAATTTATAACTTTATCACGGTTTTTGTTTATGAATACTTTTTCCCAAATATCCAATTCTATGGGCGTACTTAAAGATTTTAACAGTTTAATGTTGTGGCCAATGTTGTGGTTTTCTGTCCAAAAATGGTGTGAAACTGCAGATTTTTCTGTTTGTTTCAACTTAATGTTCCTCTGGTGTTATTGTTGCCTGGTTAATAAGTTCCTATTAGTTTTTCATATGTAGCTATTTCCACAGGTTTCACAATTTATCTGATAAATTCCTGATTTCAACATTGCACCGAGTAAAGAGGAATTTTTGAAAGAACAACACATAAAAGAGATAGCAGTATTAAATGGATTCAACCCAGCCATCATAAGGAACATGAATAGAAAGGAAAAACTAAAGATAATATAAAAAAATACCACTCTCACACCACTTGAACACACAAATTGACAATATAGAAAATTCACCTAACATCCATGGGGTTTTAGAAAATTTGAACGAATCTTCAAAAGACTAAACATAAAACTAGCACTCCAAAACAAATTCAATCTGAGGAACTTGCTAAATAAACCACTAACAAATTCAATTCCCAACACTCTGAAATCGGGAATTTATCAGGTAAATTGTGAACCCTGTGAAAAAAACTACAAAAACTACATAGGAAAAACTAAGAGGAACTTAGAGCCGTAGATGCAAGCGAAGATTTGCGAAACATGTCCTCAAAATAGGTATGAAAGTGAAGCAGATGTGTAAAAAATGCGACTCATCTAAAATTTAATAAGAGGAACTTGTTAACCAGGCAAGATAACACCAGAGGAACATTAAGTTGAAACAAACAGAAAAATCTGCAGTTTCACACCATTTTTGGACAGAAAACCACAACATTGGCCACAACATTAAACTGTTAAAAGCTTTGAGTACGACCATAGAACTGGATATTTGGGAAAAAATATTCATAACCAAAAACCTTGATAAAGTTATAAATTTTGAAATCCCGGCATTGAATGAAGTATTAAAACGTAGTGCCCCTAACACCAGATGGCAGAGTGATTGGAGCTCTGTAGTACTGGAAGAAGATGAATGTACATTTAGTCACAAACAGCTGAGGATGAGATCGAATGATCTTGAGAACGTTTCAATTATACAACAAGTAAGTGAAGTTTGAGTGTAAACACAGTGACTCATAAATCAAACTCAAAAAAAAAAAGGAAATGAAATGTTTGCTCTTTCTCAAATTTAACACCTTGACTTATTCAAAGTAATTCTTTTATCCCGTCATGTCAGGAGTTTAAATTTCATATCTGAGTAATTAAAAGTATATGTCCATACATACACACCAACCACTTTGAAATTTCTAGAGTAAATAGAGATTACGAACCATTCATAAACAAAGATATAATGTGACCAGACATGTTCTGCCAAGGCAGCAGGAAGTTTACTGTTTTCTATCCATCGAATTTAACACCTTGGCTTATTCAAAGTTAAGTCTTTTATCATGTCATGTCATACATTTATGTTTCAGTTCTGAGTAATTACAAATATACGAACATGCACACATGGCAACCAATAATGCTATTCATTACAGTGTTAATAATGCTATTCGTCATGAAGCATTGTTGTAATACAGGTATTAGTGCTTTATTTATTTGTATTAGAAAAACTGTTTGAGTTAGAAATATACAGTGTTCATGGTTATGTTAGATACATTACTCTCTACATTCCACATGGATCAGTTTTGGCAAAATTCAAGTTTTGTCTTAGCGCAAATAGTATTTCATACAGATTGCTGCAGCATGTCTGCCTCACGTTCAAGAGGTCCCAAGTTCGAATCTTGGTCAGGGTGAGTTACCTGGATAAGATTTTTTCTGGGCTTTTCCCTTATCCTAAAAACAAATGTTGGGTAAGTGTAAGCTCCATGGACCCTGGGCTCATTTGAGCATCATTTCACCTATTCGGTTCATCGTCCGATATGAGTTAACGTTGCAGAACGTAAATTACAACAAATTACAACAAGAACAACAAATTAAAGATAGATTAGGTTGGCGCTCCTCACACACCACTTAGCGGGAATGCAATACGACAACACCACAAAACTCCGATTGGTTGCTCACACAGTAGCGCTCGAGCACAAACACCTTCACATTTGAAACACATGATAAGCTTGGTTTCCTTACGTATTACAGTATCACTAGTTTGCCGACATGGTGTTGGTATTTACCGCAAAAGCATGCTTTGTATGTTGGCAACACTCGAGCCATGAAGTCACTTCCGTCATATTGCTACGCCGTTAAAGTACACCTTTACCAAGAACTGTTATATCACGTCTGGGAAAACAAGATATTCTATATTTGTTAACTTTCGCACATCCACTAAAAACTTGTTAAATACGAGAGTGGCTCTTGTACCTGACCTTCATGGACGTAATCCGTGTGGCCCTGACCATTACAACTCTAACAGGGACGGCAATGCGGACAGAGTTAAATACATCACAATGCTTTATGCTACAATGGATAGCAAATTTTAATTTAAAAAAATTGAGAGTTTGTTCTTCCAACATTCACTGAAACAAGTACATGTCAGAATAAACTTGTTCTAACAAGATTTGTGAAACTCGTCCAGGACAATGAGGCCAACACAATCTGTTTTGTTCATTTGAACACTTCATACACAAAACAACCTCAACAAATCAACATAATTTTAACTACCACTACCATACATAAAAACATGTCTTTTTTATCACCACTACCAAACATATAACATCAGTAATTATTCTAACCTGAAGTAGAACTTTGGACATAGACCAGTCAACTTAAATTATTACAAAATTGAATGGCCGTTCTAATTGATGCGTATTCCCTCACACTGTTGATATTTTCCACATAGCTATTTTCTTTTTCTTCTTCTATTCTCAGTGCAGCTTACTTTGTCGTCTTAAAATCCCAATGAGAAGCAACTGACCATTTTGTACTTTCACCTATTTCAGCTTAAAATCCCCTTTGGATAACAAATAAGAAGCTAAATTCTAATATGATAAAAGTGCTATTTCACCATAAATGTGTAACGTGTACAATATTCCTGAGTTTTGCACACAGCTGTTGTCCAACGAATGAACAAACAAATATCATACCTTCCAATATACAAGAAGCTATATCTGTTAATCCTTCCACTGCTATTTCTGCTAGTAGAACCTTATTTTATGATAAGATTGGCTTACAACTCACAATTCTTCTGGCTAGGCCAAGGAAACTAGAGTACTGGGCATCTTTACCAGAGGTCGTTGACTATGTGATTTACAAGGTCGTGAAATGATCAAACTGACCGCATGAGTACATATTACTGTAAATCAAGAAGAAAATAAGTATACATTTTGACAAGATCTGTGTCCGAAGTTCTGCTTCAGGTTAGAATAATTACTCTTTATCTTATGTAATTGTCCTTAATGGGTTTAAAAAATATCGTTAGAACAAATTTCTTCAGATCATATTTTAGCATTTTCATGTTTCAGTGAATGTCGGAAATGTAAACTTACAACACGTAAGTCAAATCCCGGCTATGGCATTGTACTTTTTAGCCCAAATCATCCTGTCCAGAATTAGGCCTACACAAGACTGGTGTGAAATAACAATTTAATTTCTATTAGTGTAATTATTGTGTTTATCTTTACTTACTACTCCCCCAAAATTGCAGTTAGCATTGTTAGCACATAAACCTACAAATTTAACTTCAGTAATCAAGCTGGCAGTTGTTTTAATTTAGTCTGTGTACATCAGGGTAAACTGCTTTCGCAGTGATAATTTAACACAACAAAGTAAGCTACACTCAATAAAGAAGAAGAAAATAGATCTGTGGAAAATATCAATAGTGTGAGGTAATACTCATCAATAAGTACGGCAATTCAAATTTGTAATACTTTTGGCTAAGTAATCTGCCTCCAACTTGAAGTTAGAATAATTACTGATGTTAAATGTTTGGTAGTGTGATAAAATAGGCATGTTTTGATGTATGGTGGTGGTAGTTATAATACTTTATTTTGATTAGTTGAAGTTGTTTTGTGTATGAAGTGAAAAATTAAACGAAACAAACTGGTTGTGTTAGCCTCATTGTCCTGAACGAGTTTCACAAATCTTGTTAGAACAAGTTTCTTCTGACATGCCCATGTTTCAGTGAATGTTGGAAAAATAGACTCTCAATATTTTAAATTAAATTTTTGTTTCCAATGTAGCGTAAAGCATTGTGACGTATTTAACTCTGTCCGCATTGCCGTCTCTGGTAGAGTTGTAATGGTCAGGGCCTCATGGATTACGTCCATGAAGGTCAGGTACAACAGCTACTCTCGTATTTAGCAAGTTTTTAGTGGATGTGCGAAAGTTAACAAATGTAGTATATCTTGTTTTCCCAGGCGTGATACTTGGTACTTGGTAAAGATGTACTTTAACGGCGTAGCAATATGACGGGCGTAACTTCATGGTTCGATCGTTGCCAACATACAAAGTACGATATCGCGGAAAATACAAACACTACGCAAGTAAACTAGCGATGCTGTTATAGCTATTAATAGAGATATTGAGCTGAGCAAACTGTATCAGCGGATCATTGCTCACCCACTCTAGTCTCGACAGTTACGCGATAACAATGATAGAAAATTGGTAGTGATTATCATCGTTGTTGTTTTTGGGATTTGCAGTTTATTATTAGTTATTATCATAACTTAAAAGCTAAAAGGAATTGTAGCACAAAAGTTTCAGAATGGTAAATTTCTTTCCTAGTTAAACGTTTCCCTGTATTCAGGAATTATGCTTACTATGCAGTATTTCTGTTACAGTATCACAAGTTTATAATAAGTAATAGAAAATATGTTGGAAACTTTTCTTTGTATTCGTATACTTCAGAGCAACAACTTGTTTCCGTGACGTTATTCCTTACCATCATAACTGTATGCCGTTAAAGTCAACCGTTACCCAGTACTTTTATTTGATTTCCCTGCAATTCATGTTCTTATTTTGTCATTCTAAATCCTGCATGTCCAATTTTCTACATCTAGCATGGTTTACCTACTTCATGGCTTCAGTTTGCCGGTTTCTCAACTGTTAACGGTTTCCGCATACACAGTTACTCATGTCATATTAATATCTTTTAAATACATATTATTTTAACTTTGTTGGTGACAGTGTCTTGTCTTATGTATAGTACGCACAAGATAAGTTGAGCGCTGGATTTACGTTGTGGTGCGGGCAGTGGGGAAGAACAGAGAGATAACGCTCTTTTGATTCGGCAGTGTGGTCAAACTTGAAAGACACAATTCAGCAAAAGAATGTGTAAGGTAAGTGAAGAAATTACAAGTAACATTGCATTCTCTGAAAACATTCCTAAGTTTTGCTCACGCCAGCTCAATTGCATTCAGATCACAGTTATACGGAGGTAGACAATTAATAATGTGTCCCTTTTCGAGAGCCATAACATCCATAAATTTCCATACAAATATACATCATTTTCAAGTAAATGCTGATGTACATTACCACCACACTCTTAACAAGGGTAAACTGGCAGTTCAAGCGAGCCTTTATGAAGGAAGCTTTAACTACAAAGTGATAATGGTATATAATAAACTTCCTACTTCATTTAATCAAGCTGTATCATTAAAACACTTTTAAGATTAAGCTGAAGAAATTTTTGCATGCACACTGTTCTTATACGGTTAATGAATTTTTAGAACTATAACCATGTAAATGAGCACTGGGAGCATAGTACATTCACAAACCTGTAATATTTATATTATGACATTTCTTGTAGTAAATATGAAACCATAGAGAAGCTGCTTACTTTGTATATTTTATGTAATCAATTTGACTTTATATATAAACTGTATTTATACATTTTGATGTGTCTCATAACATGTAAGTGTTGCCAAGGACGAACTAAAATTCTAATTCTAGCATACAATTGTTGTAAACTGGTTAGCTAATTAACCTCGAAATTGATCAAAACGAAATATGACGGACATGATAAAGCTTAGCATATTAGCCACTAGATGTCAGTGTATAGCGCATTCCAAATTTCACAGTTGTCATCTACGTTTACGGAGTTAAACAGAACATACAGAATGAGGACTTGGAACCCAATCTTTCTTCTTATCACGTGCATATAATACTTACAAACTGATAAATATGGTAAATTTTCCCATTTCAATTGCCAAGAAAGCAATGTGTTTAGCTAAGTGCTTTAACCTCAAAATAAGTAAATGACTAACCCAGACTTTCAGAACATAGTGATCCACAGTGAACCACTAGGAACTGAAATTTTATATTTAATGCTGGATTAGGTTTAAATTACTAAATGGTGTGACATTGATGAAGCTGTAAAAAACACTAAAAAAATTACAGCCGACCTTCAGGAAAGCTCAGTCTATATATTGTAAAATTCAATGAGAAGGTTAAGCTTAACAGACTTTTCATGCAATATCCCATTAAGGCTGCTTTATTTGTAAGTAGACAAGAACTGGCATTTCGTGGACATAATGAAAGTGGGACTCTTTTTAAGGAAATTTTGGATTCATATATGGAGGTAAGCCCCATCGAATTTCAAAACCACTATTACAGCATAATAAACAGTTTTGCAGAGCATTCAAAAACAATACACAACACAAACTGAAATGACAAAGTGCATATTTGATTATATAAGAGGCTCTATTAATGATGAAATTAAAGAGAATTTTTCTCGGTTCAGGGAGAAGACACTACTGCCATATCACAAAAATCACAATGCTCTGAAAGTTTGTGATATGTCAATTCATGTGGAAATGTAGTCGAAAGATTTCTGGGCTTCTGTGATGTTAGCGAAGGTCGTACTTCAGAGGTATTGTTTCATGTACTTGATTCATTTTCAGAGCTTCATTATAATCTAAACTTGTGAGACAGTGCTATGATGGAGCTGCTGTTATGGCTGGGCATTTAAATGGTCACTAAAAGAACGTGAAAGACATAGCACCCTAAGCAATCTTTCGTTCAGAGTTTTGCTCATAGACTTACACTAGTTCTGCAGTAAAGCTGTAATAGAATACAGAAATGCCGCCTTTTTTTAAAACGTGAGTGGGATACCAGGTTTCTTCTCCCATTCTAGCCAATGGTCTTATGTTGCTGGTACCGACATTGGAAGTCGTATACCTACAGGATCAGACACCAGGTGGGTTTGGTTTCTGAGACCTTAAAGGTAATAGCAGAAGAATGGGACGGAATGATATGGGTATTTGAACATACAATGAAAACTGATGATTCAACAAGTATTGTTCAGGCTGAGCAGTTCTTAAATGAGTTTAGTATCTTTGAATTTGTCTTCCTGTCTCCAGTTTTTAAAGACATTTCAGATAGAATAGATATTTTATTCAGTGTGTTGCAGAAGACATCATTAGATGTAGGATTCTCTGCAAACATGACTCACAATACAATAGACGTTTTAAACAGAAAGATAAACAATAAAGCTTTCAAACAATTTACTAAAACAACTTCATTTAAAGAAAGAGCCCTATTTGAAATGTGAAATCTTCTCCTTAGATCAGTACAAACAAAACTTGAAGTCCCTATTTTATGAAAAATGGTGTTACATACTGGCCAAAGTTAATGCACAAATTTAAGTCACGGTAAATTTAAAATTTTGTTTTCATTGATTTTGAGAAAGCATACGATAAAGTATGCAGACATAAACTTCTTGAGAAACTTTCAAAGCTAGGCATTCAAGGTAACATATTAAATTGGATCACTCAGTTTCTCTCTCAACATTTCTGTGCTACAAAATACATTGACAATACATCCAAATTCCGACAAATAAAAATGGGCCTATCACAAAGTGCAGTACTGAGTACAACCTTGCTCAAATAGTGTTTAACGCCCACTTTTACTACATACAGCACCACAGGCAATGACACTGATGATACATGAGATGAAGATGGAGCACAGGTGGAATGAGAAGGCGGGGGAAACCGGAGGTCCCGGAGAAAACCTGTGCCAGCGCTGTGTTTTCCACCACAAACCTCACTTTTGCGGTCGCCTGGGATCGAACCCGGGCCCCCTTGGTGAGAGCCAAGCGGTCTAACCACTGAGCCACGGCGCAGCAATAACCTTGTTCAACATCTACATCAATGATCTTCCCGCGGCTGTATCAAACACAGAAATAAAGACAGCTCTTTTTGCAGATGACATGATCATGTGGACATCTTCCCCACAAATAGAGAAATCCAAAACTTCAATGGAAAAGGCTCTGATACTATTGGAAAAGTGTACTGACAAAAAGTTGATGAAAATAAATGCTGATAAAACAACATTCCAAATATTTAGCTTAAAAAATAAAATCCCTAAACTAAATCTGCAGTTCAGAAAAACAAACCTCAAAAAAACATATGAAACAAAATATTTAGGAACAATTTTTGATTCAAAATTATGTTGGAGACATCATATTGAAGCAATAGTAAACAAATCAACAAAAAAGTTTTCAATTTTGAAATGAATAGCTGGAGTCAAGTGGGGCAGTAGTCAGGTGACACTTAACACCACATACAAAACATTCATCAAGCCAATACTTCTTTATAATGCATAGGTAATAATTACAGCAAACAGTTCTAACATAAATCACCTAGAATTGTGCCAAAATCAGGCCCTGCAACTAATAACCGGTGCAGCAAAATCAACTCCAATCACAGCAATGCAAGCCTTAACTCTGAACTATCCACTACATCTAACTTTAGAGGAGCAGGCACTAATACAACATGAAAAAATGTTGCGGTTAGAAAACAAAATGGGAGAAAAGACTACTACAACCAATCAAGTTGAAAACACAAACAAGCTTCCTACTCAAAGTTATGGAATTAAAAACAGATCTGAATCTCCCTAATTCTAAAGAAAACATTTTAATCAAAGAAAGCCCACTGACTTTTGAACCAATTAATATTTCATTAGATTTAGAAGAAATAGTTACAAAATCTGAAACTTCCAAATCTGTACTAAAAGCACTAGCATTAGAAACTGTGAACAATAGATACCCACCTGAAGAATGGTTACATATCTACACAGATGGATCTAACTTGGACAACAAATCAGGAGCAGGAATTAAGTGTGCACTGTTCTTATTCTATCAACCAGCAGGATACCATACAACAAATTTTTATGCAGAAGTAACGGCTATTCATATTTCACTCCAACACCTTCTATACAGGATAGACAAATTCAAAAAAGCTGTCATACTTTCTGATTCTAAAGCAGCATTATGTGCAATAAGTTCATATAAATTAAGGTCAATCCAAATCAAAGAATGTCACAAAATGATCCAACAACTTCAAAAACTGCAGAAAAGAATTATATTACAGTGGATACCTGCACATTGTGGAATTGCTGGATATGAATCAGCTGATTTTCTTGCCAAAAAGGGTGAAAATTGAATTCAGAACAAAAGCAAAAACTTACCCTTTACATCCTTAAAATGACTAACCAAAAGGAAATATAAAAACAAACAAAACCAATCAATATCTAACAAAGCCAAAGATAAAAACTGGAACATTTTAATTAAAAATCAAGAAATTATTCCATAGATCCCACATAAAGCTACAGTAGCAAATTGTGGATCACTTACGGAACATGATGATTTGGCCAAACACTTACACAGATTAGGAATTTATACAAATCTAAATTGTCCTCTGTGCAAAGAAGAAGAGGAAATGACTGAAGATCTTTTAACCTATGAATTCCTACCTGCTGGACCCACCACACAGAAATATTGGAGAATGGCTTCATTGTCAATGCCTAGCATTTGAAAACAACAATTTAAAATTTCTAAAGTTTGCTGACAGTTCAAAACTTCAACAATGCTCCAAAATATTCCCTTTCAAAGCTTCAATAATATGAAGTTCTGATACCCAAAACATCTTTTGGAAAGACTAAGGAAGGAACTTAAATTACCTTACCAAGATAAGGTGTAAATCTTCAAGCATCATTGAAGTCTTTAGTAGATAATACGGATGACTTATTTAGTGATGCATACAAACTGTTTAGCCTTGTTCTTAGAACACCGTCCACTAGTTGTTCTGCAGAACAAAGTCTTTCATGCATAAAGAGAATAAAAAATTACATCATAAACAGCTTGGGCAATAGCAGATTAACATGGTTGTCAACTACTTGCAGTTACAAGGACATACTCAATGAAAATTGGGCCCTTCTATAAAGACATTATAGTTGCTTTCATGAGGACGAAAAACAGTTAAATTCACTTGTTATATAAGCAGTAAGGTGAGTCTTATTTTAATTATCTAGTAAGTGAAGCAGTAAGCGGTAGCACCTTTCTTTCTTTTTTTTTTTTTTTTTTTTTTTTTTGCAGTATTGTAAATTTTGTTTTCTGTTTTCCCCTCCCACTCGAAGTTTATCAGCCACTTAATATCATCCCTATTACGATGTCATACATGATCATTAACCTACTTTAAACCTGTCGCATTGATCATATGACATCTTGGACATCAAGATCAAAAAAATGAACAACAAACTCACTTTTGGTATTTACAGGAAACCGACACACACAGATAATTACATTAAGAACAACAGTTTCAACCCAAAACAACACCAACATGCCATTTTCAACAGTTTAATCTTTCGGATGATCAACTTTCCACTAAACAGAGAAGATTATCAAGAAGAATACCTACACATAAAAAAAGTAGCTATATCCAACGGTTTCAACCCAAATTTAGTAGACAAAACTGTTAACAGACTCAACAAAGCTTAGAAAATAAACGAAACCACCACCCTAGAACCTACAGGAGAAAAAGAGAAAAAACCTTTTAAAAAATTCACCTTCCACCCATCAGCCTATAACAAATTCCAAAAAATCTTCTCAAAAAACAACATAACTCTTGCACCTCAAAATAGGTTTAATATCAGAAATTTGTTAAAAGGCCCTCCCAAAAATTCAATCACTACCAAAGAAAAACCAGGAATCTATGAGATCAAATGTGAAACTTGCCCTAAAATTTATATAGGAAAAACAAAAAGAAATATTAACATCAGAACTAAAGAACATATAAGAAACATTAAAAATGATGAAACAGAAAAATCAGCAGTGGCTTTTCATTTTTTGAATACTAGACATGACATCAATTTGGAAACATCTCTAATAAAATACGTTAATCACCCCATAGACCTTTCCGTATGGGAAAAAATTTTCATTAACAAAAATCGTCATAGAGTCATGAATTTTGAAACTCCACCACCGGACATCTTTGACAAGTACATCACGCCATCTGTTGACAATACGGAGAAAGCAGAAACCACTACTACTTACACTAATCGAGTATCAGCAGAGGATAGGAGCAAGAGCTCTTGAAACATGTCCTGTGAATAAACAGTGTGAGTGAAGCAATGTGTCAATATATTCTCGATTCACTTATGTACTAATTTGTGCTTCACTGTCCCTACGCTTCTTTCAAGTTTATACTTTCTTACTCTACTGTTCTGCAAAGAGCAACTGAATGATATTGATCTGAATTCTCAAGAGTAAATAAACACTTCTTATCCCGCATTCATTCATAAACATAAGCATACAGCATTTCGCAGGCTAACAGGAAATGATGTTTCCTTTTGTTCGAATTTAACACTGCAGGACTCTGATTAGTTGTTCACCTAGTAGCGCTCAAGGACGAACACCTTCCCATTTAAAACACATTATAAGCTCGCTCTCCTTACGTATTACAATGTCGCTAGTTTGCCTACGTAGTGTTGGTATTTCCGCGAAAGCATGCTTTGGATGTTGGTAACGCTCGAGCCATGAAGTCACGCCCGCCATATTGATACGCCATTAAAGTACACCTTTACCGAGTTCTGTTTTATCACGCCTGGGGAAAAAATATATTCTACCTTTGTTAACCTCACACATCCACTAAAAACTTGTTAAATACGAGAGTAGCTGTGGTACCTGACCTTCATGGACGTTATCCGTGTAACCCTGACCATTACAACTCTTCAAGAGACGGCAATGCGAACACAGTTAAATACGGCACAATGCTTTACGCTACGTTGGGAAGACCAATTTAATTTAAAAAACTAAGAGTTTATTCTTCCAACATTTAATGAAACATGCACATGTCAATATTATTATTAGAAGATTCTTGCTGTAACAAGATTTGTTAAACTCGTTCAGGACAATGAGTCTAACATAATCAGTTTGTTTTGTTCGTTTGATCATGTCACTAAGCAGAGCTCTAGGACTTTGAACACAAAACAGCCTCACAAAATCAACATAAATCATTTTAACTACCACCATCATACATGAAAACATCAATTTTTTATTACTACCACCAAACATATAACGTCAGTAATTATTTTAACCTGAAGTACAACCCTGGTGCCAGACCACTCAGTCAAAATTATTAAAACTTTGAATGGCCGTTATTATTGATCCGTATTCCCTCAGAGTCCTGATATTTTCAACTTACCTCTTTGCTACTTCTTTTCTCAGGGTGGCTTTCTTTCTTATGTTGGAGTTCGCTTGCGAAACCGACATACCATATATACACAGACTACATTAAAACGACTGCCAACTTGATTATATCACGGCCTAGTAGACGCCATAGAGAAATGATGCCTAAGGAGTTACTTATGTCCCAAGATTAAATGTTCACCATGAGTCAAGTTACTACTTTCAGAAATAGCTGGGCGTGAATTAACAGATATAAGTTCTTGTATTTTCGCAGGTAAGACATTTGTTTGATTGATGTGTACCGACCATGAACAAAGCTAATACAAATCACAGGTTTATAGTGGAATAGTACTTTTATGTGTTATTCTGAAGGCATTCGCAGCTATAATATCATACATATTGTTGTATTTTGGGCTGTAAGGAGATGAGGGTGCTACTTTCAACCCTAAATAACAACGGGGAGCGTAGCTATGAAATAAGGAGTTGTGGAGCGACATGGAATTTGTTAGGAATGATACTCAAGAGTCAACCCAGACACACCTTCAAGATACAAGGCCCCTGTGAGATCTTGAGGAGATCTGGGGCAGTAAACTAAGTTAATACATGATTTGATACGCTATATCTTAGGGAATGTGTTGACAAAGGCCTGAGGGAGCGGTCCTGCATCAAGTCCAGTGACGCACTCACACTAAAAGCCCCAACCAAAAGGCGCTCACATTCGCTGCCTTTAATAATCGAAATACCCATCTTCAAAAATGGCGGCTACCTGTTTAATCAGCGGCCTTGGTCAATCCAGCTCACTCCTGCCGATTGGGCTCTCTGCCTTACCCAATTGTCTTAATTTGTGTATTCCAGAATCACACTAGCCGTGGTCATGGGATTTCGTTTGCCGGAAAAGCTGATTTAGCAGTCCAAAGTACGTATCCTGTCCGAAATATATCAGTCATTCCACACGTATAAGAGATGAAAAGTTAAATCTCGATAATGCCAAATAATTCTTAAATATCGCTCGGCTTATACACGCGTGCCATCGTTTTGGGTCTTCAAAACGTAATTTTTGTTATCAAAGTTAACCTTATAAATAATTATTTGTATAATTAATTAATAAGTATTATAAATAATTATTTGTAAGATAGCTTAAGAGAGAATATATTTATTAACCAATAAGGGTAATAATTTTTTGGGCTTTAAATAAGGACATACCCCAATAATGGAGCACTATGCCACAAAACATTTGTGACCCTTTTTTTGTAATATGAACACTTGTCTGCTGTGTACTGAGTTACTCCAAAAGATAATTCTATATCATAACATATTAATTATATTGTCATTGTGTTAACTTTAAAATCTCTGTAAGTAATTGGTTTAACATTCTCAGTTTAAGTAGGTGATATAAATCTTTGTAATTTGTTTATAAATGCTTGGGAGTGTCCTGTGGTTGCTCTAAGTTATACATTAGATTATACCAAACTCTACTTTTCTGAACTACATTCAAATTGTGTTTTTCACAAAACATGCAACATTTATACTGGTGAACTCCATTGCACTATTAACAAATATACTTACTTCTCCATAGCGTAATCTAGTTCTACTAAACCTGGAACATAATATATAAATATGGTTACTCACATTTTTAGCTCTGCTTGTGTTATCTGTGCTCTGTTAGCAAATTATCAACATATTACAATTTAAATCTTGTATATGTATACTTAACTCCTCCATTTTATTGGAAATAGTGATGATTTCGAAGATGGCTTGGATGCACTGCTTCACTTCCTGACGTCGTAGGCAACATGAACTACCTTTAGGCACCTTTGTAACTTGCCATACTGTGGTTTGAGGAACTTGCTACATCTCATAGTTGATTTATTAGGATTACAGAGATAAACGTTCCAAATCTGATTCACATCCGCTTCTGACACAGCACGACATGCACTGTTTTTCTCTTTACCAAAACGAGTATCCAGAAATTGTGTGTACCATCTGCAAATATAGTTGTCGGAAGGAGGCTCCTTCCCATATTTTATCTGAAAATGGCACTGGACTTTTGTAACGAATTGGTGTTGTTGATATTCAAAACTATAAAATGCGTTCTCCTTACCGCTAACCCCCAATTTGTTAAACACTGCTATTACTGCCATCTGGTGGTAACATATGTTCTACAGTTGTATAACAGAACTTGTACAGTTTGTCTAACCATTACTACAACAATAAAAATGGTATATATTGCACATTCTCAAAAAAAGAAGAAGATGAAGATATCACGAAATCCTGAGAATTATTTACAGTGACCTTCTATTTAATTTTGGAAACATTCGTATTTAAACCTCCATTTCAATGTCAGATAAAACGTTGTGGCTTTCAGATTTCTATAAAGTTCCAGCAAATTCAAACGATCTGGTAACATTTACAGATCAGATACACATTTTTAAATCGAGAATACACAAAAGAATAATTTACACTTACAAATTATTGTGCTGGACACATAGGCAACCGAGCATACCTGCCTGGTGGAATAATACAAATATTTACATATACATAATTTTTTTTGAAAAGTCAGAAGTGTAACACCTGAGAAAGAAAATTAGAGGACAGGAAATGGTAATGAGTTAATGCGGATTGTTTTTGAGGTATCCCACGTTGAATGAAGTTCATAGTTCTATAGAAATACACTGTTCCGCCACTATGAGATATGTCATATAGTTTTGGGAGACACTTCACAACACATGGTCTCTGCAGGTTTAAAATTACTGCTTTAAGTTTGTCTAACATGGACCTAGCTGTCACAAGTATTGTAAATTTTTATGTTGTGGCTTTCAAAGAAAGAAGGAAAAAACATTGTCTTTGCTTCCTGCTTCAACTTGATAGTCGTACTTAGTGTTTTTTTTAGCTGGGAAGCTGATGAAGAACGTGTTCTTGTGTACTTGGCATTGCTTAGAAAAGCCTGTACTGAAGAGCCGATGAAAAGTTTGAAAGTGGAGTTTATAGGTTTTTAGAATAGACCACTTAGCTTACACTTGCCTACCTCAGCTGGGTCTGAGTTCTTGCAGGTGAGTCAATGAGAACACGAAAGAGTGACTTATAAGTTATTTTACTTAAGCCACTGAAAAAGTTTGCTGGGTAGAGTTGCTTTGTCTTTTACCCAGGGTTTCACAGCGATAGCCATGAGTCCATGAAGTTGAGGCGGTCCTCTGGAAAGATTGGGTGCCTTTCTAGAAGTGGGTAGTCTTAGGTGCCACTCCTAATGTGATACTTGGTCATCTGGAGTGCCCCTGCTTCTCCCAGGAAAGAGTAACTCCTAGTGTCCCTGCCCTCTGTGGTGTCTCCTCTGCTTTCTCCTTATGGTGGTGGTGTTTCCTGATGCTTCGACGTGTTTGTTCATCCATAACACAACATAAAAACAAAGGATCCAGAGTAGGATTGATGCACAAGAATATTTTTATTAGGTTGAGGATGGATTAAAGTTCATGGAGATATAAGGAAATGGAAGGGCTTTTCAGTATCACATTACAAAATGAATATTTCTTATATCTAGTTACAAATTATGGTTATATATAATTAACATAAATGCAACATGTATGAAATTATGCGGAACCATTAATTAGTTTTAGGGGAAGATGGAAAAAAAATTGTTGGTTAAAATTTATAGAGTAAGCAAAAATGAAGTTTCATGCTTGACTTATGGCTGAATGACATAAATAAATAAATTATGGAAACTGCATAGATGTTCCATTTAGATATGGTTGTTCACACAGTAGTGATAAACTTGGAATAAATTACAAGTATTATCCATCAAACCATCATACAATTGAATTAAACATTATCATCAACAATATTTACTACAATTTAGCATGTTTGATAATAAGTAGTACTGGATATGAATTATAGGACATTGTTTACAAAAATTATGTCTAATGACTTAACCTAATAGGATCTATATACTTGATTAGACATACGCCTAACAAATGTCTACTGCTGTCATAAAATCAGTCAAATATCAGCGGTAACCATGGCTTTCTATTTTGTTAGAATTAATCTTGTTAGTGCTACTGGAGTAACTGTTTATAGAGCTATATAACATACTTTCATAATACATTGTGATTAATGTCACGTTGATACAATCAAGTATCTCACAATCTATAAGGATATCCTATGCCTTTATCTTTTTACATAAATATAGCAGAAGTAACTCTGACATTTGCTGGTTTAGCACCAATTGTTAAAACAAGAGGTATAATGTTTCTTCTCAAAAAAAGTGTGACCAAAGATATTCATAAACAATATCAATCCTTTAAACTTTAAAGAGAGCCGATTAAAGACACTAAACAACACTTACTTTTAAATTTTTCCAGAACATGTTTCAGAGGCTTTGCCTCTACCTTCAGCCAGCCATCGGCTGGTTCTCATTGGTGTAGTTGATATTTTGTCACAGGTATCCTATGGTGGCGGTTCAAGGAACTTACTGAACAAATCTTTCTGGGGATGTCGAAATTGAATACTTTGTTCCTATTTTTTGAAATGAAGATTTGTTCCCATGTAGATAGTTCTTGTTTTCCTGATGTATGTTTTAGTAGTTTTGGTTCTGGATTTATGTTGTTGTTTTTTTCCCAAAAATGTGTGGCAACTGCTGATTTTTTGTAATTGTTTATATTTTATGTTTCTAAAGTGTTCCTTTGCTCTTGTTTCTAAATTTCTTTTGGGTTTTCCAATATAAATTTGACTAACAAAAAATCTGGTATATATCTAATTGAATGCAAGGACTGCAGTCAAATTTATATTGGAAAAACGAAAAGAAATTTAGAAACAAGAGCAAAGGAACACTTTCGAAACATAAAATATAAACAGTTAGAAAAATCAGCAGTTGCCACAAATTTTTGGGGAAAAACCACAACATAAATCCAGAACCAAAACTACTTAAACATACATCAGGAAAACAAGAACTATCCACATGGGAACAAATCTTCATTTCAAAAACTAGGAACAAAGTATTCAATTTCAACATCCCCCAGAAAGATTTGTTCAGCAAGTTCTTTGAACTGCCACCAGAGGAGAACTGTGACAAAATATCGTCAACTGCACCAATGAGAACCAGTTGATGGCAGGCTGAAGATAGAGGCAAAGCCTCTGAAACATGTTCCGGAAAAATTTAAAAGTATGTGTTGTTTAGTGTCATTAATCGACATTCTTTAAAGTTAGTTTATCATAAAAACACTGTTTACAGCACTTCCAAGAGAGGAATTGCAATATCAATCCTGTTATCTAAAGATATGATCTACTCTACTGTCACTGAATGTTAAAAACAACAGTTTTAAATTAAAGTGCATTGGGTTTTCCTATAAATTAAATGTTAACTGACAATAATTATGTCTTCTCTTTTTATTAATCCCTAACAAATTTAGGCATGCTTTAGTAACATGGTAATTATAATTTATAGCAAAAGAAAAGGGGGGTTATAGATTGTAGATTTCTTTGTGCTGTGATCTGTAAACAGAACTTGATATAACGATTAGTGTAATCTTTGTCATTAGTCATGTCTCACATCCATAATGAATATTGTCAAGGGATGTATTTGAGTTATGTGCTGCCGGCTGAATTAAAAGTTCAATAACTGATGGAAAAACTTGCTGGTTTAAAAGGAGTACCCTTAGAATATCACACCATGGTAATTACATCAAGTTGATCAGTCTGCTTTGACAAACAATGAACATAAGTCATAGGTTTCTTTATCATTACTTAAGCGTGAAGTGGGGAAACATATCTGAATTCTACAACTTAGAACCTGAAGTAACACTTTAGTTTAAAAAAAATTCTATGTCTTTCTCATCTTATTTCAAATTCAGCCTTTTTTCTTCCCTTTTACTCAAATTATTACCATTAATACAACTACTTACACGACCTTAGAGTTTGTCTTTATTTATTCTCTTTCATACTAGCATCACTCTTCACTATAAGCTGATTGAGGAACGTCTCCCCCACAGCAAAACTTCACATTCACGCTGCACAGCTTTCACTCATACTCAAACATTAATGTTATTTGGTCTTCTCAACTTCTTTATTTGCATTAATCAGTGGTTTATGTACCTTTGGCTCATGATTGTTTACAAGGGAAATGCTTGCACGAAAATCCCTGTTCAAACACAACAAATATAAACATATCAGACGACTTTAAGGGGCCTAAATAAATGCCTTTGGGTGTCAGAATCACCGAAGGTTATAGGGTTTAACATTCATATACCATAAAACGAAGCACTAGTGACTAAAAACTCTTAAGGCTTGAAGCTTTGAAAGATACCATGGTATACATATATATTCTTTATAGTTGCCTCTGGAGATCTTGCAACATATTCCAGTGAAACCATGTTAATACTCAATTCTATAACTATTTGAAAGAAAAGAAGTCCTTCTAAAAGAACCTGCGGTTTCCCTTAAAATTGAACATCTTTAAATGCACTTGTTTACTCAAATCCTAAACCACTAGACGATCATGGTTACGTTGATCATGAAATATAATTCCTAAGCAGAAATAAAGTAATAGGACACTTAGTTGATTGATAATTACTAAAATGTGTTACCTCTGGTGTGTTTTTTGTATTTTTCAGAAGGGAGGGGGTAAGAAAAGGGCTGAATGTGTGCCTTTTCATACTGGCAAATGTTCTGAAGAAGAATTGGTACGGTTACTAAGGGCCGGAGAATCCGTTTGCCGAAACGTTGCAACGCCCAGAACATCACAGGAATTTGGAGCCGTCTGTGTAGTCTGGGGAGAATGATAATTGCACTATTAAAGAAAGGACATTTTCCACTGGACTTTTAAACACGTTATTTAAAGGTTAAAGTTTATAGTAATGGGAAGTAATGAGTATAACTTAATAATCATTCGTAAGAGTGATGATTTAGAAAGAAATTAGTTGTTTATAATAACAGGTGAAGGAAGGTGCTTTTTACTGAAAATAGTAGCAAAGAAATATTAATATGCATTAGAAATAATAGCTATTCAGAGACTATGACTTATATAAGGTTGTATTGCTGGAATATGAATAATGTGTTAGATATAAATCAGGAGACTTATCTGCGAAGGAAGTTTGTGCTTTAGTGTGAACATGTCTGTCTTTCCTGTCGATCAACGTTTAGCTTGCAAAGTTTCATATTTCACAGTGTAATCGCAACATCAGTATTTTAGTTTATTGCTGGCCTATGAAAGTCAGCAGCGTGCCACCTCCTGAGCACCGCGTACTAGTATGTAAAGATGTGTAATTATTAGATTTGTGGGTCAGTTCTAGGTATTTATAATTTTGGAAGAGAAAAATGCAGTAAGGTAATAGTGTGTTACATCGTTTTCCATCGTATAACAGGTGAATATCTTCTTAAAATGTTGCGTGCTATTGATAGCTGTTTATTGAACTTAATTTGTATTATTGTGTACGTATAGAATGAAATAATGTGCTAGCTGGTCCAAATCAGGTCAGTGAAATACCATCCATTGTAATTAGACATTTAGAAAGATAATTTATAATCAAGACAAGAAAAGTGTTTTTGAGTTAGATTACCCATATCGAGTGTTGTAAATGGAGTTACATGTGAGGGTGAACAAACATTTTTCCTTGTGTTTTGAGTGAGGGGGTGCGTTAGTTATAAATTTGTAGAAGGTATAATGCGTTCCCAATGTTTGGAATTGCTTAACATTAGTGGTTGAGGTAAACATTCATATGTGTAACTACGAATAGAATTGATTCATTCTCGCGTGAGCGTAATGCAGAATTTAAATTTCGTGTAAAGCCATTCATTAAGTGAGAATTATAGGTACTAAACATTAATTCAGGGTACATTTTTAATAAGTTTATCTATTCTTTGTCTTTTTTAAATGTTTTTCTGAGGTATTATATGCTTTTCCGAGAAATTAGATTGATCATAGAATCAGCTCTTAGTTATTAATTCTATAGATTTTTTTCCCCCCGTTTTTGTATGAAAACAACGTATCACTGTGTTGATTTCATGGCCCTTGGTCGTTTGGGAAAAGGCAAAACAAAATTTAACATCTAAGAAGCGGGAAGACAGTTTTGGAAATTTGATTTTTTTTCTTGTGGATTGTTATGAAGTCTAGGAATTCGAATTAATCGTAGTATCATCCTATTGAGTAAGAATTTATACCAATTATAGTGAAAGTAGTTGAAAACTATATTGGATTTGTTGTGGTTTTATTTCTTAGCTGTGTAAGCATAAACAATTTCCAATAAAGTGAAGCAATTATAATAACAAGGTTACACATAAATATTAATCATGGACAAAACTTAGAGAGGGGAAATTAAATTAATGTAATTGTTAACAAACGCATGACTTACTTTAATATATCACATTTACACATACACAATAGTCAACAAAAAGAAGTGCATTCTCGTGCTAATACCGCCTGCGGTGCCATATGTAGTTAAAGCGGGCGTTAAACACCACACATTTTTTACATTTCCTCGTGCTAAAATCTCACGATGCATTGGTAATATGTCTTCATCATTAATATCTCAGCATCTCAATATCTCTTAATCAACATAACCGATATGCCAACGTCCATAACCAACACTTCGCAGTTAATCTGTCTTATAGAAGGCAAAGTTAAAATTTGCTATACCAGGGGGAATCTCGCGATATTTAACCCTTATCCTCGTATCACTTTATTAACATCAGGCTTTACTGCTGTTGTCAGTTCACATTCTCTCTTAAATCATACAAGTACACATGTTTCCTGACAGTCCTTGCCTCAGCAATCATTACAAAAAATTATGACATTTAAAAACACATGACGCACACTTAGTGGCATAGGACAGTAGTCATACAGTTGATAATGATCACTCTGACAGGGGGTACAAATGGAAACAAGATGCCCGAACATATAATGTTGAAACAAAATTTCCAAAAGTATGTTTTAGTGAAACGAGAAGCAATACTTCACTATCAATGTAATCGATAATTTATATCTATGTTGCAAAATTATAAAAAATGCAAACATTATTGAAAATGGCTCTATCAATTGTAGTGATTTGGATTTATCTCAATCGTTAATCAAATCAAATTGAACATCACCCTTAAAATACTGTAAACAAATAACAGATAGCTTACCCATGATATAAAAACAGTGTGATTATTATCATACGACTCAGCGGTTCTTCACAGAGGGTTTACATCCTATGGTGCAATCTTGTGCCACCCAAGAATGACTCTTCTTAATTTTTCTGTCAATTTAACAGAACACATATGAGCTGGTAGGTCAATACCACCGCTTACTCTGATTACTGAGTCATCCAACCTGTCTCAACTTGTTAATTTCTGCTAAAGCCTGGTATATATATGTTTCTTTCTTCACAGATTTGTTTCTGAAAATAAGATCTACATCTGATTCGACATCTATTTGAAATGGATGAGAAAATAGAAATCAAAGAAGAGGATCTACTCACAGATGACATAACCTCAAGGAATGAGAGAGATTTCTTTCAGAAGGTTGTTTCTATGAAGACAAGTACTGATACTGTACTTCTGGATACTGATTGTGACATGACAGTCAAAACAGAAATTAAATCAGAGACTCCTTTTATTGAAGAGCTTGTAAAACAAATTAAGACTGAAACAGGTATATGGAGCAACAACTGTGAGATGGTAAAATCCAATGAAGTTGAACAGCATGAGGGAGAATTTCTTCCAGAGAATCCTGAAATGATGGATAAGAAATACAACAGTGATCATGAAATGTGTAACAAAATAGAAATTAAAGAAGAACCTTGGTGGCTGGAAACAGAAACTTCATCAGTTTGTGATAATACTAAGGTAAGTTATCAAGAAGTCTATTGGATATTTGACACATTCTACATATGAAACAGGCTCAGTAAGCTGAAAGTGACCTACCCTAAACAACAAGTGGACATTGGGCTACTTATAAGTGACCCATGTAATCGAAGTGTCACATTTATCGTGACAGCACATTGTACTAATACCAGCTCTTAAGGGTATAGAAATAATGTCAGGCTATTTTCCACACATATGATCATCATAAAATTGATTTCTTTCTTGTTTATTTGGATCATAAACAAGAATGCTTTGAATTATAAAGTTACATACATGGACACCACATCAGTGTAAGATACTATCACTGTTTGGTCCATACATGCAAACTTAACAACTAAATGGGCAAATGAACATAATGTAACCCAGCAGTTCACTATGCTATGCGGTTTGTGTAACAATGCATTTCACTTTATATATGCCAATGTTTGCAAATCTTTCCAAGATGTATTGAACATGCAGCTACAGTGCCCTTAAGCCTTATGTATACACTTGAATGCAGTGCTATGTAGGGAGTAATCTGTCACTGTTTGAATGTCCATCAGGGTCAGTTACTTGAATTATGCAAAATAAGGCCTGAAGCTTTCCTGTTGAAAGAAAATGTTCAAGTTTTCCTCGTGAAACATGCCAGATGAAAAGACAATTGGAAATTAACGTTTCGGGTGCATACAACTCTCCCATCAGAATATTTATTAAATGTTATAACCACAAATGGATCACTGGATATAACAAAAATATAAACAATGACAAAACACTATCAGTTTTTGCATTACTACACAAAAGACTGTTTTCAGTAAATTAAATGTCAGGTGAGATGACATAAGTATAGAAGATTAATTGGGTCAAAGAAACCTACTACTTATGTTGATTATCAAGCTGTATAGATCTTTGTTCCCTAACTACTTAAATTGATTATCAAGATGTATAGATCATTGTTCCTTAAGTCGACGGATTTCCAATTTTAAGCCTGATATCCCGGAGGAGCTTTTTGAAATCCGGCATCACGATTAAATGTGCTTTTCTCAGAGAAAATGACCAAAACCTCCTTAACTCTCCAGTCCCAGAAACTGTTGCAAAATGATTATGTACTTTGCCAAGATTTTCTCTTATCCTGTAAGATGAATTTACACTTAAGTTCTATGGACCCCAAGCATTTTTTGGATCATTTTCCCATGTCATTTAGCATTTTTACAAGCTGTATTGGAGATGTTCAATAAAAAATAGGAACATAGAAAAAAGTGAGACCTGGAACAGTATAGCTTAATGCAGCATTATCTGGAAATCACCAAACAGATTGATTGGTCTGAGTTTAATCATAATAGACATGTGTGATGCATTGTTAGCAGTGTATTCCTTTTGTCACTTTAGTTCATAACTGAGCAACAGTGCACTGTGTGACATAAGTTCATAGCACTGTGGGTGTCAGTTCCTACAATGTAACGCAACAATTTAAAATACATCCTGGATATTATTATGTACAAGTATGTAAAAAGAATGGAGGTAGGGAGCTTTAAACCTTAATTAGGCTCTAGGCTCAAAAACTCAATGCAAGGTTACCTCAACATCAAAGAATCCTTGTTAGGTCTCTGTGGACTATGACCTCATTATAATTATAATGTAATAATCATGTTTAAGCATGTCCATGTGCACCTGTGTTGTTGAGTAGATCTCTATACTGAAAGCCATTTGTGTGTACTTTCTTTTATCATTAATGTTGATACAATTTGTATTGAGTAGTCCACCAGTTACCTCTTTTATGTTCAGTACTAAAATGTTATTCATGCCATTCCTTCTCCTGTTTTCTGATAAGTTTCTGTATTAAGTTTCCTTAATGCTTGACCGTTTAAGTAATATATTGTGATCTATTAAACATTTATTTTGCTAGTTCTAAGTTTTCTAACTCACTTTAATACTTTCTCTCTGTCTTGGTTTTCTTATATATCTTTACATGATAAAATATCAAATGTTTGTGTCCACATATGTTTTAGCCATGTTACATAGGACATTAACGTTAGATAATTCTGTGAAACTACACATTTGAATTATTCTGTTACAGGATGTCAACCTTCCAGCAGTAAAATCCTCAAGGTAAGATTTCAAACTTTTCTGTTACGAGCTTTCTGCTTTTTGTATTTTCTTTACTTTTGTTCATATATAACTCTCATATTTATGTTTTATCACATGTCTCATTGAACACTTGAACTGATACAAATGCATATACAGTAAAATTTGTTGTAAGTGTAATCATATGGGACCAATAGAAATTTCTAAATTAGACAATTTTCCTAACTATACAAAATACAATAGATTATGTATAGCTTTTCAATTACCATGTATCATGAATATATATGTATTTGTAATTATGCACAGATGTAAATGTATACTTTAACTGCTGTAGCATAGATTTTGTTATTTAGTTTGTTGATATTTTGTGCCACAGACTAATACAATATTACTAATAACACTAACACAAAATCATAACTTGAATTGTAATTCATATTACTTCTTTTTCTCCCTAGGTTTTATTGTCTTATATCTCACTTGCTTTTTTGTTCACTGTGAGGAAAGTCTGTTCATATTTTTCTCTGTGCATTGTTTTGCTCTATTGAATGGTTTAAACATCTTGTGAAGGCAGATGGCTCTCTCTGCAGGAGCAAGAGCTACCTGTAAATTCTTTTCTTTCTATAAGCGTGTTGGAATTTACTTAACAAGTTTTGATGGAGAAATTGATGGAATTTATAGTTCCTTACAAAATCTATTTGCCTGGACAAATAAGCTTTCCAACATAGTTTTCTTAACAGATTCTAAAGCAGCTAGTCAGGCTATTATTTCAAATGACAGCCCAAAAACCGAAAAGATAAATGAAATTCATAATATGATTAAACATCTTCAAAATTTAAATATACCTATAGCTTTCCAATGGAAAACTGTCGAATTTCTGGCAATGAGCAAGCAGATATGTTGGCCAAAAGGGTTCCAAAATGTCTCAAACATCGAAACAAAATATCCCCTATGAAACAGTTAAAAGATTAATCAAAAACTATATAACAACTATGTAGTTTCCTCTGAAAAACTTAATTGGAAGGATCTCCAAACGAATCTAAAGACAATTCCAGATCTACCTCGGAAATCTTCAGTAGCAATGTTCAGATTAATCACAGGACACTTCGCTGATGACCGCCGTAGTTTAGCATAATATATATATATGCATTAAATACACACATATACACACATCTTGTGAAGGTATGCACTTATCCATAGGATTTAGTGCATAGTTGGATGACATCATTGTAATGCTCTTTCTATCTATGCAATTTACAAGACACACCATGCCGTCATTGTGAACAAGCATGTCTGAAGATCCTCTACCTTCTTTGTGTAATTCTTCATCAATCTTCAGTCCTGCTTCCTTTGGTAATCTGTTCTTCTCTATTGTGCCAGTTAAACTAAGTCCTCTCCTGAGATGCTCATTCATTAGCCTTTTACTTGTAAATTCCTGACTAATATATAGTGTCCTGGAGTGAGACCTTCCATAATGTTAACCACTGCCGCTTCACCCAAACCAAAACTTTGTGCACTAATATTCAGGCATATTGCCTTCCCCTGATACAATTTAACATCTAACACAATGCCATTCAAAATTGCTGAAACAAAAACCTTTAGACTGACTGGATTAGTTTTGTTAGGAAAATGCTGCTTCATTCTGCAAACTTCATAAAATGAAACTATCATTTTATCTAGGTCAAATGCGAGAAAGTGTGAATTATATAGATAATTTAGTAATCAGAGAAAGCATACCTCATCAGAATCACCACTGGATCTCTCATGTTAGCCTTCATCTACCTCATTGGCAATAGGATTGTTATCTACTGTGTTGCTGCTATTTCCATTTTCTGAATCCCCATCTCTATTAGAAAAAAACATCTTCAGAATCATCCATATTGGCAAATTATTTTAAGTGATATTTCTCAGCTTATGAAATCATTTGTTTTTGGTGGTCAGAAATGTTTGTTTTAAATTTTACCAATTGGATTGTATGAACTGAGTCCCAAAGTACAGAATGCTGGACTTCATGGAAAAGAAGGTTATGAGTTCTCAAACAGTGCATGTATTTGAGATATAACTTTTCTTTTAATATCAATGATATGAAAAGTATATTATTCAAACAGAAACTCACTGCTGTAAAGTCTTAATATACACTTAACTTGCAGGTAGTGTATGCCCTGCTGCAGTGTGTTGTCACTTAGTAACAAGTGGTTCACACAACCGTGAAATGCAATACCAAACTTGAGAAATTGTACCTAGGTATAAGCAGCTCCTATTGAATTAGCAGAGACCCATTGCTCTTATCTGCCATCTGCTGGACAATTTATTCAAGTTACAGTATATAATGAGGTACTGTGGGGCTCAGGATGAAATAGTAATGAACCATGAATCTATTTAACTAGAGCTGTCACTTGATTTTGTGAATGTACTGATATTCTGTTTTCAGATTTAAGCAGTTGATGGTTCTCTTATTGGCCAGTCCCAGTTGATCTCTGCTGAAGTTCAAGCAGGAGACACAAGCTTATACGACAGAAACGATCATTTAGAATTTAAATATCAAAAAAGTGATGTTACAGAAATCCTACATGCAAAGGGCAATGTTCACTTTGAAAAATATGGTAAATACAGTGATGAGGGTGATATGCACACACAGTCCTTATATTTGAAACACAAAGGTTTGGCTAATGTGGGTAAAAGGCCACAACAGTGTGGTGTTTGTGGGAAGACCTTTACTCATCTCTCAAATTTGAAAGTAAATATTCTGTTTCGTGAAGGCAAGAAACTACACTATTGTAAAGTATGTGATCAGAGATTTTCTGGTCTGTCACATTTGAAAGCACGTTAGTTAATTCTTGAAGGTAAGATGCAACACCAATGTAAAGTTTGTGCCATGAGCTTTACTGAGTTGTCAATTTTTAAAAAACATCAGTTAATTCATGAAGGTAAGAAGCCACACCAATGTGGAGTTCGTGATAAGAGCTTTACTCAGTTGTCACATTTGAAAACACATCAGGTGAATCATGAAATTAAGAAGCCGCACAAATGTAAAGTTTGTGATAAGAGCTTTACTCGGTTGTCACATTTGAAAACACATCAGTTAATTCATGAAGGTAAGAAGCCACACCAATGTGGAGTTTGTGATAAGAGCTTTACTCAGTTGTCACATTTGAAAACACATCAGGTGATTCATGAAATTAAGAAGCCGCACGAATGTAAAGTTTGCGATAAAAGCTTTACTCAGTTGTCAAATTTGAAAACACATCAGTTAATTCATGAAGGTAAGAAGGCACACCAATGTGGAATTTGTGATAAGAGCTTTACTCGGTTGTCACATTTGAAAACACATCAGCTTATTCATGAAGGTAAGAAACCACACCGATGTAAAATTTGTGATAAGAGCTTTACTGCTTTGTCAAATCTGTGGAAACACAATTTAGTTCATGAAGGAAAGAAGTCACACCATTGTAAAATTTGTGGAAAGAGCTTTACTGAGTTGTCAAATTTGAAAACACATCAGTTTATTCATGAAGGTAAGAAGCCACACCAATGTAAAGTTTGTGATAAGAGCTTTACTCGGTTGTCATATTTGAAATCGCATCAGTTTATTCATGATGGTAAGAAGCCACACCAATGTAAAGTTTGCGATAAAAGCTTTACTCAGTTGTCACATTTGAAAACACATCAGTTAATTCATGAACGTAAGATGTCACACCAATGTGGAGTTTGTGATAACAGCTTTACTCAGTTGTCACATTTGAAAACACAAGTGAATCATGAAATTAAGAAGCCGCACGAATGTAAAGTTTGTGATAAGAGCTTTACTCGGTTCTCACTTTAGAAAACGCATCAGTTTATTCATGATGGTAAGAAGTCACACCAATGTAAAGTTTGCGATAGAAGCTTTACTCAGTTGTCAAATTTGAAAACACATCAGGTGATTCATGAAATTAAGAAGCCGCACGAATGTAAAGTTTGTGATAAGAGCTTAACTCAGTTGTCAAATTTGAAAAGACATCAGTTTATTCATGAAGGTAAGAAGCCACACCAATGTAAAGTTTGTGATAAGAGCTTTACTGATTTGTCAAATCTGAGAAGACATAATTTAGTACATGAAGGTAAGGAATCACACCAGAGTTTGGGATAAGAGCTTACCTCAGTTGTGAGGTTTGCAAACACATAAATTGAGTTATGACGGTAAGAAGCGAAAGTCAATTGTGAGTCAGCAGATGAACTGTACTTGACACGTTTTAAGGAAGAATTTCTAAGATTGTTTTGGTCTAAGGTGGAGTTGCGTCACTGTGGTGTGAAGAGCTTGTATGTCTCATATTGGTTTCCCAAGTATAAATGTAGCTAGGGTGCATGGCATGATTCAGGTCTAGTATGATGGGTAATTGCAAGCTACTGGATGTATGTTACTTTGAAATTGTATCCTCAATCCATTAGAATGAAATAAATCAAACCTTCCAAAATGAAAGAATATTGGTTGTGCTTATATTGTTTGTAGGGCTTTACTTTATTTGTCAACCTTTTTATTTATATTCTGAGGATAAGTAGGTGTCATCTTCATAATGTAAATTTAAAACTAGAACAGCTAATTGAAGATAAGGAAGAGCCATATCCTAACCGTGATAGCTTTGTTTAGAGAGACTAATGTGTAAGAACAATTTCATTTCTATTATTAGACCTATTAGTGGTGGGGCTATAAAGTCGGGACTTAAATGTGAAATGTGTAGTATTTATCGGCCGACTTTATTAGATGCAACATCGCATGTGCTGACACTGATGATACAGGAGATGAAGATGGACCACCGGTGCACAAATCTCACTTTTGAGGTCTCCTGGAGTAAAACCCGGCCTCTATGGCAAGCGGGATAATGCGTGTCAGTTGAAGAATTAATGTCATACTGGCACGTTAGCATGAGCTCAAAGAGCGTTGTCAAATTGAGAAGAAAAGAGAACTTATCAGTTCAGAAGGAGAGCTGGTAGCCTTGTCAAGATAGATTTTTGTGGCAGTTTTTTCTTCGGTATATTCTGACAGCTGATACAATTGTCCCTTGGAATTACAGAGAATATTTCTCAGTCTAGACGAGCCTTCCTCTGAGTGCAGTGTTGAGCAGGTAATGCAATCTGTCACTTTGTTTTGATTGACCAATGACGAGCTTTAGAAGCACGCAGTTTATGACGTATTCTCTCTTGATTATCCCCAAGAGATTTTCTATTGTTCCTGGCAAGTAATAATTGTAAATTTGAAAGAGATCAATTACATCAAGATTATACAATCCATCATCTGTTCGAAAAACATAGCGAATTATAAATTTCCGCGGGCCACGTATATTCGATTATCGATTTTTGTCGTCTTATGTTGGTACTGATGTCCCTCAGTTACGTTGACAATGTCAGTCTTTTGAATGTTCAGTAAATTGTTGACAACTAATTTGGTTGTACGTTAGAGAGGTTGTTGAGAACATAAACATCGATTGGCCCGTGCCATTCGATTCTGACCAATAATTTGGTCGTGAAACCGGTCACTGCAAAATTTGTACCAAAGCTCCTCACTTACGACCAAAAGCAATATCGCATTAACGTTGCTAAGGGGTTGTTGAGCTCTGTCCGTGACAGATTGTGACGAATCGTTGGTTTATAGTAACGACGTAGAAGCTACAGCTCAATCAGCCTAATAGAGTGAGTGAGTGAGTGTGTGGTGTTTTAGGGCCCGTCGACAGCAAGGTCATTTGGGCCCTAGCCCAATAGATGCAGAAAAATCCAAAATTCGTGATATTTTTAACGCATCTCGTAAACACACTTCTATAGCGTAGTGCCAAAGTATAAACGTGCTTCAAGGGGACTATCAATATTGATAAGGAATAAATTTAGAAGACTGTTCAGAAACTGAGAACCATTAAATAAAAATGTAATTAAAATGAACATAGATATTTTTGGAAAGAAAATAACAGTACTAGGCGTATACGGATAAAGTGAAGGGGAAAATTTAACGATATAGTTCGAGTAATCGTCATCAACAAGTACACATTCCGCAATTAAAACGTCTAGAGGTGATAACGGTTGAAATTAACACTTTTAGTACAGAAATCACACAAGTAGCAATATACAAACCACCTGCAGACATTGACACAGATGACGTTCAGAAAATCATGCAGTTAGGTCAAATAACGTCGGGGGATTATAACTGTAAGCATTGTATTTGTATTTATTCATCCTTTTGATCATAGTACATGATATACATGATATATAGGACACGTCAAGTACTTATAACTAAAAATTATACAATAAACATATACACAACACAAGCTTAGAAATGAAAATTCAGAAACTGTATGTACAATACAATAACAATTTATCTGTAGTTGACATATTCAAAAAATTCACCTATACTATAAAACAATGTTCTAACAGGAACTTTTTCACACAGCATTTAAATTTATGAAGTGCAGATATGCTCCTTAGGTGTTATAAAGGCAAAGTGTCTTTACCAAAGCTTTTACCAAACAAACTGGTGTTATGTGGGATTATACTTATTTGCTCTTTTCTTCGAGAATCATGATTATGTGTTTGTGTATTAGTGGAGTATAAATGGATATTTAATTTAACAAATGTTACTATTTCTTGGATATACAAGCAAGGTAGAGGCAATATTTTTAATTCTTGAAAAAGTGTTCTGCAACTAGTTCTTTTGTTTACCTTTAGTATGGTACGTATTGTTCTCTTTTGTAATCTAAATATTTTAATCGCTTTTTCGCAGTTCCCCCATAGTATTATACCATAAGAAATGATACAGTGAAAGTGTGCATAGTACAGGGATAAAAGTGTGGATATTCCACTTCAAGTTTTTATCTAGATGTAGACCAAGGAGATTTGTGATTTCAGAGTAACCAAAACTGATTTCAGAGTAACTATATATGTCACAGCACTAACCCCAACCCTCAAGGGACGAAACTTTTGAGTTATATAAACTCTATCAGTTAACTCATTGCCGGCCAATCACGGGCCAGACTTAGTTATGGTTATAGATATTCCCTTCAACATCGAATGTACTGTATTTCATAACGTCAATTCGGACCATCTATCGGTACTGTCCTACAATTTAAATATTCTGAACTACTACATAGTTAACTGGGAAGACCTCAAAATCATAATAGACCAGTACCTCCAGGAAATGGAAATAAACAGCTGAACAACATAAAGCGATACATAAATTAGAACTAGAACAAAGTAGGGACTACTGTTAAGTGTAAACCGACGGTAATTACCCAATATCCCACGGACATCGAAAACTTATACCAATAATGACATCGCCTAGGACGAAAATAGCAAACAACGAAACACCCAACTCCGCAGGAGGGCAATTTAGACAGAGCAACAGTATCAGCAACAAATAGGGAATATGTAACAAAGGAATAGAACCAAACCCTTTAATGACTAAATCCGAACTTACATTTTGTTTGGCAAGTAGCAACATACCTCCACCCATAAATAACGTGATCGCTGTTACATCACGGGCCAAAGCATAGACGTTATGAGAAACCTGAGAAAACACTCACGCTACACCCTACAGAGGAACCAGAAAGTCAGGTAGACATCCCAACTGTTAAATAAGAAACTAATGCAGAAGTTTACAGTACACACAACAAAATTCGAAATACAAATGCAGGTGAAATTAGTTGCATTATTAACCACCTGCGAAACAGAAAGGCCCTGATAGCATTTCCACCATAGTCCTAAAACGTCTTCCATTTGGAGCGCTGAGGTTCCTAACGAAAATATTCAACTTCATATTAGAAAACGTCAGATTTCTGCCTCAGTGGACAGAACCAAACTTAGTAATGCTTTCACAGCCGTACAATAACCTCGCTATAACCATTAGCTACACGTCCATTAGCCTCTAGGAAATGTACTGGAAAAAATTTCTTATAAAGTATAAACTCCGATATTACAAAAAAGATATAAATATCCCAGAACTCAACAGTAGGTAACTCAGCGGCTTGTGCGCCTAACATAGTTTATCTCTAAATGACTTAATAGGAATAAATCAACAGACGCATATTTTTGGATATCGAACACGCCGTCAATAAAAGTTTGCGCGTTCACCTCATTCACAAACTGAAATCATACAACTTCCTTGATGCTGTACATAACTGTCCTAATCAAAGACTACTTCAGCGCACGTTAGTTCCGGGTAACGGTGGAGGAATGCTCCTCTTCTCGCAGGTCCATTAGGACCGCAGTCTCTCAAGGAAGTTTGCTCGGACCGGCGCTATTCAAACTATACATTATTGATAACCCAGTGATATAAACCGATAAAGACATCTACACCGATGACGCAACCCTAGTGGCACAGTCCACTAAATCTCGCATAATTCATTTGGGACTGCAGGAAGCGCGAAGCGAATTAGAACCCTGGTTAATGAAAATAAACTCCAACAGATACCAATCAATAAATTTCACAAAAACACTACCACATAGGTATCCTAGGCATGCGCAGACGCCACTCTCATACAGTGACGAAAGAATTGAATGGAAAGACCAAGTCATTACTTAGATGTCACAACGGATCAAGGTCTCTCATGGAAAAAGCACATAAATGTCATCAGAGCAAAAGCGAATATTCGAATAAACAGACTTTCCCCGTTGATTAACGTAAATAACCAACTAAAGTTAACATGGACTCACACTTTACGAAATGCTCATTAGACCAATTGTGACGTATGTAGCCCCCTCTATATACCGGCTGCTAAAACGCTCATAAACAGAGTAAAAACGCTACAAAACAGAATTATAAGAACAATCACAAAGCTGCCGCAGCGACAAGTAAAACTAAATCTGCACATTATCGAAGACCTCATTCAGTAACAGTACGCCAGCACTAACAATATTAATATACTGACAACCTTAACGAAAGTACTGTCGCTGATTTGAGGCGGGCGGACAACGAGATCAAATAGACGGGCAAAGCAGTGCGGAGATAAAAGCTCACCGAAACGGTGCGGGGAATGAGACCGATTTCTCGAGAGTTTTCTTTGTTCTAGCCGTCTTGACTGTTTCAGAAGGCTCCGGAATGTGTGTCGCCACAGTGAGTGAGTCGGTATTTGGATGCGTATGCGTGAACAGCTGTTATAGTAAACTTTACGGCCGATGACCTTGCAAGTTGTATTGTGTATGTGACGTAATTCTGGACTGCTGTGTACGAAGTATGTTTCTACGGAAATGAAATTCAAATTTTAGTGTTTGTAAACTGGACTTTAAATTTCACGAATGCACAAAGTCACAATTGGTGTCAGGAGTGTGACTTACCACCATGGAGGCTGAATTGAAAAGATTCTACAGAAAGAGGGAGAATTACACACGGCTCATGACACCGTAACAACGAAGACGGAAGCGGCTAATAGCAACCTGCCCGCAAAGTTGGACATCACAAATAAAAACCTGACCGCCGAGTTGAAAAATAGACAGTGAATGACACCCTCTCTGCGAAGTTACAAACGACGAATCACAATCTATCTGAAATGAAGGCTGCAAACGAAGCCCTCGCCGCCAAATTTGAGAAGCATTTGGCCGGCTTAAAGGAGGACGTCACGGAGTTGTGTGCGCACGTCGAAGACCTGGCGAGCGGCGTTAACAACCTGGTGGGAAAGGTCGACACAAACACCAAGTGGAGGGCATTGTCCGCAGAAGTGTGAAGGGTTTGAAGGTCGACGCGCCGGGACGCGACACAACTTCTGCGCGCGCCAAATCGCCGAAGTATAACGGCATGTCCACGTTCGAACTCTTCTGCCAATTGGAACATGGTGGCCAAGCACAAGTGGTCACCAGGGGCGGAGGCCGCACAGCTAATAACCAGCCTCCAGGGACGGGCCGCAGAAGTCCTTAACGCGGTCCAGACAGCGGTGGCGCACCAGCACATCAAAAAGGCCCTGGAGAACCGCTTCGGGAACCACCACTTGACCGCAACCTAACGCAGCCAACTGAATCAAGGACGCGGCAATCAGGGGAGACGCTGCATGAGTTGAACCTGGCAATTGAACAGCTGGCCAGCAAAGCTTTGTTCGACCTCCCATCGGAATTCGTGTCCCGGAGAGCGGGACTGCCTCCCCTGTGATCTGGCTTTGGGAAGCCTCTGCACGCAAAACAGTCATCAACCGAATATGTGAAGAACCTGGTAGACCATCTCCACGACGCGCATGAGGTGGTTCGTCACAACATCCAGAAGGCGAGGGCTACTTGAAGACCCGATGCGACAGGCAAGCCAACAGCCAAGGATTCCATCCAGGTTTCCTGGTCTGGTTGTGCCGCCCTATTCGGACCAAGGGACGCTGCCCCAAGCTTCAGCAGCCATGGCAGGGACCGTACCGTGTGGTGAAGTGGATTAACGACGTGGTCTACCGCATACAGAAGGTGCCCCGGGGAAAGAGGATCCCCGAGGCGAAGGAGAGAGAATTATCCAGAGGTCACTCAGGCTGCCCCTGTCCGCTACTCCTTTGCCAAACACCAACCAGTTACCCATGTATGGGCGTGGCTTGCGCGCTATCTGTCTCTTTTACTCTGCGCTTCCCTCTCTCGGCGTTCGCTTACGAGTGACCTCGTGTCAATGCTAACCCTTCCTTGCATTTATATATTCTGGACTTTAAGAGCCTGCGTGCCCAATCGAGCCTTATTTACAACTTATGCAGTTAATAGGATAAATGAAAGAAATTGTAAAGGCCACTATCCCATTGCTAAACTTTCTTGCTTCCAGAAAGCTGCAGATAATGAAACCATCAAAGTATGATCCTAATCGTCTTAAATAGCTTCTGTGCTTTTAAAAATGCTGCTAGAAAATTAATAAACTCAACATATTATTCTCTACAATATTATCTGAATGACAAATTGTCCTCGCAATGCTTATGTAGCTCTGTAAGTAGAAAAAAACTATTGCAATGACAAATCATTAATAATTAACCTTCTAAGCCTGTGCAAAGGCTTTTTAAATGTTTCTGTAATGAAGATATGACATTATAAGTGACTGACACTTCACGAAACGCTGATTAGACCAATTGTGACGTATGTAGCCCCCTCTGTGTACCGCCTGCTAAAACGCTTATAAACAGACTACAGACGCTACAAAACAAATTTACAAGAACAATCACACAGCTGCCGCAGCTGCATGTAAAACTAAATCTGGACAATACCGAAGACATGAATAACTTGCCTAGCTTCGATCTTAACGAAAAAGGAGGGAAAAACCCAAACTCCCTCATTCGAGAATCTGGCTACCCATAACACCCAATGACTCGTATAACAGACCGTTATCCCTTTCCGATAGAACACTTGGTCTGAGGGAGCTATGGCTTTGGGTTTACTCTATACACCATACAAGTGGACCCTGAAGTCCTTGCTGTCAGCAAGGGCGGTCCTGGGGTAGGATGGTCCCTCCAAAATTAATTAGGGCAAGTCACACCGACAAACAGCACATAATGAGATTATGTATAAGTACCAATTAATCTATATAATACAGTACGCAACCAGCAACAATATTAATATACTCCTTATGTAGCATAGAAGACAAGGACTTTTTGGCAATCTTAACTAAAGTACTAAGAACTGATAGTGCATTTACATGTTACATTTAATTCATTAAAATATCCTACGAGAATTTGATGCCATGAACAGAGCTCTGGTTGAAGTAACGATTTCGTCACTTGTTTCAGGACATCACAGTACAACGAACGACGTCACATCAGAAATGAGACAGAATCAGGCACAAGCACGGCCTCGGTTACGCTTGTGTCACGGCGCCTATTTCTCACCTTACCCAGACCCCGCCTAGACTTTGCCGCTCACCTTGTATCCGCAGGTACAATAGCGGTACTGCTACACTTCCTCACTAGAATACCCACCGGGGGAGGTATTTAGTGGGTAGGGATGACAGTTTACTCCGTTAGAGAACCCTGCACCCCAATCCGAGGGTTAATGCATTTTTCCTCCACTCGAAAAGAAAGTCATATGCGGAGAGTACACTTGGTAGGAAAGCTACAAGGGCAGCACCGCAAGTCAGCAAGTACTTCGGTGAGGACATTACCAGCTTAGACGAGCAGACGAACATATCCAATAGCTTTCAGCTGTTACCAAGGCGCCTTTGGGGGTAACTTTGTTTATCACTCGCAAACTGCCTCTACTTCTTACAGTATCTCTATCCTTGCTCTGTTTTATCTAGACTTAAGCCGCCGCTAGGCCCCAGATAGACTTCCGCAAGCCTGTTCTCTTCATTCTCCAACTTTAGAGTAGTTAATTTAAACTGCCTCCTCAAAAACGAGCGGCCTATCTGCAATAACCGGCCTTTTTAGGGTAGTAGAACATCACTAAGCCCTTCTTAAGGGAGGTAACTATATTTTCCGCACCAACACAAAAAATGGCCAAATGATAGCCCATTCAAAGATAGGACAGCGCCTAACCACCATGATAGTGGAACCCGAAGAAGTCATGGCCTTTTCCTAAGAAACCACCAGAAGAGTGGAGGGCATTAATATCGTGGACAGGTACAGAAGCCAGCGTCTTCTGACCTCACGTTGAGGCCTTGTCATCCAAACCGTATCGGTGCTACAAATCGCAGACGACATTGGGTGACACTTTCTATGAAAACAATCTGTAGACTTGATTGTCGAGCATTTGTAAGCTTATAGCTGTTCCTCACGAGGGTGGCTGAGGAAACGATATTTGTAATGAACGCCCTCCGGAAGAAGATCCGGTACGAACGACTGGTCCGGCGTCACCCTTCCCGGACATATGGAAGTTTCCTCAAGTTTCAACCAGCGAGGTGACGATTGCTCGGGAGAGGATGTTTTAAGCTGAGAATGTTCAATGAGTATGTTCAAATGTTCAAAGCTCGTCTCATGGCTCAGATATTCTCACAAAAGTACGGATAAGAAATTGATGAAACCTTCGCTTCCATAGAATGTTTAGCAGCGCTGCGGTCCTTGTTATCAATTGCAGCAGAAGAAAACCTAATGGTTTATCATTTCAATGAAGAGACCACGTTTCTTAGTGCTGAACTGAACGAGAAAAATTGCATGAAGCAACCAGCGGGTTTCATCAAAGGAGACACTCCAAAATTAAACGAAAGTATTGTCGCCAGGTCATTGTTGATGACGTGATTGAGGAGTCGGACAGCCCTTAGTGTTCCCCTGTAGTCTTGGTGACGAAGAAGAACGGATCAGGTTGTTGAACCTGTTTGGGAGGTTCGAGTAGAAACTGTGGGACAAGTGTAGGATATAGTCAGTGGCTTTTGGGATGGATAGGTCTGCATGAATGTTTGCATTCGGGAAGTACCAGTCGGCTGCGACTGCAGACCAAAGGTAACGCTTTTGGAGGACTTGAAGTTTAGAGGCATGGGTTTTAGCATAACCGCCCCATACTTGGGAGGCGTAGGTGAAAACCGGCCTTAATACTTGTTTATAGAGTAGCAGTTTGTTCCGAATAGCCAAAGGTGACTTAGGGTTGTAGAGTGGATACAACATGGCCATCCTTCTACTAACTTTGTTAGCCAGAGCTGTTATGTGGTCTTTCCATATAAGGCGCATGTCCAGAAGCACGCCGAGGTATGTTGCCTGCGTAGACCAGGGTACATTGACATCACCTAGATGTATGGTAGGTACATCTTGTAGTGCTCGCCGTGTAAATGTGACGGCCTAGGACTTAGTGGCATTGAGTTTCAACCGCCAGGTCGCAAACCAGGCATGCAGCATATCTGCGAATATCTGTGCCCGTTGCTCTGCAACGTGATGACGCTTTGATGCTGTTGTTATGGCAGTATCGTCGGCAAATAAGTAGAGGTTGCAGCCTCTCAGGGTGGAAGTGTGTTTATATATGTAAGAAAAATCAGGGGCCCAAGGACACTGCCTTGAGGTACTCCTGCGTTTATGGAGTAGGGTTGAGATAGAATGTCGTCTTTTGCGACGACAAATGAGTGGTTTTGAAGGTATTGGTGAATTATGTGTATGAGGTAGGATGGGATGTTGTATTGAATGAGGCGATGTAGGAGGCCTTCGTACCAGACAGAATCGAAGGCTCTGGATACGTCTAGAAAGATGGATGCAACGTAATGCCGATTATTGAACCCTTTAACCACTTCGTCCAATATGCGAAGGAGCTGGTGTGTAGTTGAATGTTGTCTCCTGAAACCAAATTGCTTGGTCCAGAATGGTTTGGATGCGCTTTTGCACTACGTTTTCAAACAACTTGCTGATGGACGGAAGCAGACTGATAGACCTATGACTGGTAAGGTCTTTAGCGTCTTTTCCAGTTTTAGCGTCTTGTTATTACTCTAGCATGTTTCCATGCCACTGGAAAATAGGCCAATAGCAGCAAGCTGTTGAAAAGATGCACCAGAAGTTGTATCCAGGTTTGCGGCCGGGCTTTAAAGGCAGCATATGGCAAGTTATCGGCTCTTGCTGCCTTAAAGAGCCTTACAGAGGTGATGATGCTCCTGAGCTCAGGCGAGGATGTTAGGTTGACCTCATGCACTATGTGAGGAACACTAATGTAACGGTGGAATTCTGAAATGATTTCCTCTGTCAATTCGCCGTCAATTGATTCTGCCGGTTGGAAGGTGGAAGTGAGATGTTCGGCCATTAACTCTACCTCATCAATAAATCTCCAGGAGAATGCAGAAGCAGAAGCAGCAGCAGCAGCAGCGTGTGAGCGACAACTTCGCAGAAAACAGCGGACCGGCTCCTCATCAGCCAGGTGAGTAAAAGGTGGTATGAAATGCTCCCTAGGCCTTTTAGCAAACCTGTAGAGGCCTAACGTTCCGCGGACACATCAGGTAACAATCGGCTCGGGTAGAGGGGGCTATTGCCTCTTTGTACCCAATGTTGGGTTCGCGCTCGATGCCAGTCCGCTTAAAGCTACCCCTCTTTCCAGCGCTGATAATCCCACTCATGTTGTACGACTGTGAAATCTGGGTAATGGCTGCCGATAGCTGGATAGCATACCTTCAGCTTGCACAGAATAGAGGACTCAGATCCGTCTATTCTGAGGGTCGTTCTTTCCCCGTGAGGTTGCTTCACGAAGCTTCTCTTCTCCCATACGTGAAGGACGAAATTAGGCGCCGGGTGACAAAATTTTACGCTCAAATTCCAGCTTACAGAAGCGCCCTGGTTCGGTCTCTAGGAGCTTACGACGCTACGAGACGCCGCTTCAGGCTTTATCCGGTACCCCGTATGGCTTGCGGGCACCCGAGGTAACAAAGGAGTTAATCCATACAGCAGCTTAAGCTGAATTTCAAAATCGCCAAATGAGCTGTATGGCTACAAAAATTTACCCCATTTTACCAATATAAAATACCCGGTTGTAAACAAAAAAGTGGTTTGGTATCCTGTACAAAATTAAAGATGAGCAAAAAGCTACCTCGATAAATTACCTCAACAAAAAATCCCACATCATCCTGTAACCATCTAACAACCTGCGCTCAGACCCAAAATTTGGGTGGGTACGCAGCAAAAACCTTCTGACTGTTAACAGCCTGTCAGTATTCGACTTGGACTTGGACTTGTACTAGCAAATCTGTGCTATCTGGTACGTAAATAGCCAAGGTTAGCTGTGCAATGCACTTTGGTGAAGGGCAAATATGGCCCAGGTAAACACCGCCAGCAGACCCCAAACCCCATCCAACCATCCAGAAATGGATGCAACCCCCGTACCAGTACTGGTGTCATCCACCCTGCAGTCGGGGCTCCTTCCCTGACTGCAGGAAACAAATGGCCGCGCAGAAAGCCCGATAAGGGTGCAAATGGCAAGGTTAAACGTCTGACTGTAGCCAAACAGCCGGTTAACAAGGGCGCCTCCCGCGAGATTCCACAGCGGGTAGGCGAAATTACCGAGATCGTGCTCTCAGACAGCTCTGATTCCGAAGCTGAAAATTTAGCAGCGGAAGGTTCATCCTCCAGGATGGAAATTAACGAGGTGGGAAGTAGCTCATCGCACATCTCCAAGGATGAAGATGAAGCTGCTTTCCGTGAAGTGACAAGGAGGAGGAAGAGGACCACCACCTCCTTAAAGACGACTGACGAGCCCAGTCAGCCAGCCAGGAGACATATTCCTCCTGTCATCGTGGACGATTTCAAGGGTATGGTAGGCTTCCTAAAGGAAATCATGCCAACCCTTTCAGGGTTGTGTACGGTGGAGAGGAGGAAGAGTCGTTTCGACTTTCAGGTGAAACACGTGGAGGACTTCCAGCTTCTCCTCAGGGCCTTGAATGGCAGATGTATTCCATACCTCACCTTCGGCCTTGATAAGCCCCGTGACATCCATAAGATCATCAGGGGCCTTCCGGTCGACACATCGGTGAGAGACATCGAGGAAGACCTCAACCGTCAGGGCATCAGTCCCCGTCTGGTCACGCAATTGACAAAGCCTGCTCCACAAGGGTCGCCTGGCCCTGTCCCTATCCCACTTTTTTGGTGATAGTGGAGAAAAAAAGAAGTCTGAGATCTTGCTTACTAGCAAGATCTCAGCCTTTTACACTCGAGAATCTGGTTCCTTTTTTAAACACAAGATCGTGTTTCCCTCTTTATTGTTTCATGTATAGATTTTTTGGTTACAATTTTCGTAGTTATAGCTTAGAACTAATGTAATGTTACACAGTCATTTCTTAGATACCACTTATTCTAGTACATTCAATGTCCTGAATTATTCCTATAGTAATACTCTATTTAAACTAATGGGAGAGGGCTAACCACCCGGAGGTAAAATTAGAAGGTATCAATACCATCTGTTACCTTCGAGTCAAGGTAGAAGTCGTCAGAAGCACTAGCGGTCCTCCGCAGTGCCATCGTTGTTGGGATTTAACCACTCCAGCACCTTCTGCAAGCGGAACCTCCGCTGCTTAAGGTGTGGTGGTCCCCATGACAAGGAGGCCTGCACAAAAGCTGCCACTGATTTGCCGACCTGCGCAAACTGCAAGGGCAACCACGTGGCCTATTATGGAGGATGTCCTGCCAGGAAGGCAGTGATTGCTGCAAAAAAGCCGATGCAGCAACCCAGGCAACAACGACCTGCGCCAACCAGGGAGGAGCAAAGGTCGTTCCCCACCACAAGCACCAGCGCCTGGCCTAGACTCAGGCAGGAGAATACCCAACAGCAGGAGCAGCAGGACCAGAGACCCACGTTTGCAGAAATTGCGCAACGAGCCCCTGATGCCACTAGAACGTCACGTGGACATAAAGCCACTAAGCCTACTCAGAAACAAAAACAATCGCCGGCCCCAGCCCCAAGAACTCCGCTCCCAACTCTGACAAAAGTGGATCCAAGCGTCCTTCTAAGCCCACAGACCCAACTGCTGAGGGCAAGCATGGAGCTCCCATGCCCCTGCGGCAGTTGAGAGACGAAAGGGCGGGAGAAAGACCTGCTCCCATTAGGTCAAGGTCATCCTCACCCACCTCAAGCCCCCAGCCCTCTTCCCCTAACCCTGCTCCCCTTACAGCATCCCTCGATCTCACAGAGGTGTTCCAGTGGCTTCAACAACCGTTGTTGGCACATGGGCACAAAATCTGCGAGATCGTGGTGAAGTTCTTCTCCGCTACAGATCCGGCTGCCAAGTTGGTGGCGGCAATGGAGGCATTGGCTCTTCTTACAACAGGAATCCAGCAGCCCACGAATGGCGAGTCGCAATAGGTCTCGTACCTCATTTCGATTCGCATTTTGGAATGCGTGTGGCCTGTATGGATAGCGGAGCGAGTTACTTCATTTCGCTCAATCCATGCTCTAGTCAGCGAGACGCATCTCCTACCAGATTCCCGATTCCGACTACCGGGCTACATCTGCCATCGTAGAGACCGACAGGGCCGTCCTGGAGGCGGAACTGCGGTGCTGGTGAGGCGGAATGTGGTCCACCAACCAATCCAACTCCCACCTCTTCAAACACTTGAGGCCACGGCCATTAGTATGGACATTGGTGGGTTACAGGTCTTGGTGGTCTCAGTGTATCATCCAGCAAATTGGCAGTTCGTGCCAAACGACTATCTTTCCATCCTAGCCCTATATCCCAGTGCTATCATGACCGGCGATTTCAATGCTAAACATCAACGTTGGCATTTGGTCGCCAAGCAGATGCAAGAGCAATGAAATCATTTGCCTTATAGATGCCGACCCTCAGCTTCAAGTCAGGGTCCCTGGCAACCCACTCACTATCCGCGAGGTGGAGGAAAGGCTTCAGTCATCGACTTCGCTATCACAAAACATCTACCATTTCATCCCACCCACACATCATTAAACGCATTACATTGTGATCATAATCCGGTGTTAACGGAAATCAACACTAGGGTTGCCAGTAATGACATCTCGCTTCAAACGCGTGAAGTCGATTGGGAAGGCGTTAGGAACTGCCTCCGCACTTCCATTCCGCCAAACCCCAAAATCACCAACATACCTACCCTGGAGAACGCAATCTCATCCTTCATTTCCATCGTGACACGAACTGTCAAAAACCTGACAATCCAATCTGCAGCCCCACTACATCCAGATGTCCTCCCTTTGGATATAATACTACTCATCCGCTGATCCTGGGCAGCACGGAGACTATATCAGCGTCACCGCACGCCACATAATCGAGCGCTCCTGCGACGTTTACGTCGCGAGGCCAGTGTCTGACTGCGCGAGCACAAGGTGCAAGCGTGGTAGGATAAAATGGCCATGCTTAGCGTTGATGATGGCGACTTAAATAAATCCGGACAAAAGCCACGCCATACTTTTCACAAAGCGCCACACCCCCGCAGACTGCCCCAACTTGAGCTTCCGAGGTCGAAGGATAGAGTGGACTAACTCTGTCCGATACCTTGGAGTAACATGGGATAGAGGCCTAACCTTTCGTCAACACATCAGAGACCTAGCGGCAAGGGTACAGGGAGTTATCGCTTCCCTGTATCCAATGCTGGGGTCGAGCTCTATACCAGAGGTTATACCACTTCCGAGCGCTGGAGATCCCCGTTATGCTATACGTCTGCGAGATCTGGGGCATGGCGGCAGATAGCTGGTTGGCATGGCTTAAACGTGCACGGAATAGAGGGCTACGGTCTATCTATTCTGTGGGTCGCTATTTTCCTACCAGGTTGCTCCACGAAGCCTCGGGACTTCCATATGTGGAGGACGAAGTTAGGCGTCGGGCATCAGAATTCTACGCAACTTTACCAACTCATAGAAGCGCCCTTGTTAGATCTCTGGGAGATTATGACTCCACTAGACGCCGTTCTAGACAACATCGGGTCCCCCGCATCAAGGAGCTATTCCTAAGAGCAGCTAAAGCTGAGCTCCACATAATCTCCTAAGTTGTTTGGCAACAAAATTTTTCCCAACCCAAAGCTAAATTAAGAGCACCAGGGTGCAGGTAATTGCATCCTGTCCTTTCATCCCGAAGTTACAAATTGTAACCTCACAGAATTCTTCAAATCTCAAAACCTACACCATATCCATCCTACAAAATCCTGTTCAAATACCTTACCTGCGGTAAAACCCTTAACGGGTTGGGCACGCAGCAAAAACCTTCTGGCTATATACAGCCAGCCAGCACGTCATGGTCATGGTCATGATCACGAACTTTGTAATGTAGCTACATTATATGTTGTATTCCGGGCTTTTGTTGTTTAGAAAGTGAACCCACATAAGTAGATTGCTTCATGTGCCTCTACAATGCACGAGATTTAACTTGGCCCATGGTTTGTAGAACGACAAAGAAATATGTACACCCCGCCTCTTCCAACCCGCCCCTCTTTTATTGCTAGCCAGGCAGGGAAGACGCATGAGTGGCGGATGATCCTTCTTCGTCCTCCAAATTTGGTTCCTGCTCCCCTTCTTTAATGTCAGAAATTTGAAAATGTTAACTATCCTCATGTTAACTATCTGAATCATGTTATAAATTAATTATCAACCTATCATTAATTTGCCTACTAATCCATCTTTCTCCCACTAAAACTGTCCTATCTTTTCAAAGTGTTCACAAACTCCGAGCCAATTTTGGTCGGACACCGTCTACTGCACTATCAAACAGTAATTTTATTTCACCATACTTATATGATATGTTGTCTTTCGCGATATATTTTTATCTATGCCCATATAAGTTCTATATCATTTAGGTCAAAATAATACATAGGTCTATTTAGCGTTGGCGTGCATTTGCACTATGCCATCTATTTCATAAATTTTGAGACCGTCCTTTTTAAAATTTGTTTATTCATTAAGTTCAGCTTTTGTGGAACGCAGATCAAACTCAATATTATTGTTACGGAGCCATGATTACATTACTGATTTAAGTGATTAAATTACTGACTTAGGAGAAATAAAGTACACAGTGATGTATAAAAGGATCGTGTTAGAATTTTTATATAGTTAAGTATATAGACAAAGATGTTGAATTTGATACCATTATTCTTTCCCTTAAAATGCACAGATTTTAAATTTTTAAAAATTCAAAATATTTTACCTGAAAATATCTTTGAGGTCATTTTATTAAGCATAATGGTTTGTGACAGGACAAAAAGTTTCAGACCTCTAACATGAGTAGGTTCTGAGAAATGCGCACCCAAAAATATAAAATTGCAACTTGTGGAAATATGCAAAAACCTAAAACAACAGGTTTTTCAGCTAACTCACCAAAAGCTACAACATTCCTGCACCATAATCCTGTTCTTTTCTGCACCAGTTTGGATAACAATGATAGCTCTACAATTACAAAACTCTTCTGAGCTCAATTGTTATCTACGCAAAAGCTGTAGTCACCATCTCTAGAAGCTGAAAATTTACTGCAACTAGGAAGGTTAGATACACTTTCAAAGTCTCTATTTTTGTGTTTTCACGACAAAACACTGGCTTTCTCCAACCAAAATGGTTTACTCTACCTATACTTATAGCAAAGCTTCAAATAATCTTGAATAAATAACACTCAAGTCGATAATTTGAACTGTAAACAAAACTGCAACTATGACCCACATGTACTTCAAATGTAAACAATTCGCCTTATTGTGAGAGCTTTCTGCAAATACACATGCAGCCACATCTGCAGCAGGGATACGAACAACAAGCATAAAATTTACCGAATAGCTCTGCTGCCACAAATCACAAATTTTTTACAATTTTAATTTCAGTGGTTATGTATGTATTTCAAAGGGGGCGTGGACATGGTGACGCCATATTTAAATCACCATTTAAAGTACTCAGAATAGATAATCGAATGATAAGAGGCGTTGTCCACTACATCAGTATTGGGGGGAATGTTGGGTAACAGCTGATTAATAAACCAATTTTTAAATATTTAACTATCCATTCCTTCATGATAGTCTTTGATTGATTTTGATTTAAAACTCAGAAGAGTGTAGGGAATGAAACATGTCGAACTCTCCGCGTGTAAGAAATTTCTATCCTTTCCCTATTGGGAAACTCAAGATCGTCCTCTTCACTTTTCCACATTTCGTTTTTCGTAAGATTTTTGCTGATCCAGCTTTCATCTAAGTAAATACTAGGAGCACCGGAAGTACTTACTTCTTTCCTTTTTCTTAGAAACACGAATCTGTTTGAAACAACGTCTGGCAGTTTCATCAGAAACTTATCTCCGCGTGGGTTCTTTACAAATCTAAATTTAGCGTGATAAAGTGCTTTTCGCAAGCTTCATAAACTCCCGTTGAACATTTTTCTCTTTTAGAACTTTATTTATGTCTTCGCAGCTGACCAGAAAGTCCCTCCGATAGAGTGAATACATTGTTTTATTCCGGTAGCACAGAAATTGTCTATAACTGTTTTTGTGGGTTTTGTATTCGCACGTTTTTTACCAGTAATCTCTATAAAATTAACACTTGCTTTCACCACATTTTGTTCTTTAAGTATTCTTTCCAAGTACAGGATTAAATAGCTGTAGCTGCAGCAGTTCTTTCAATTATAATCGACACAGATATTGTTGGCTTTCCGCATTTAAGGACCTCGCATTCGTCTGTAAAAATGAAAGAACGCCAATCACAATTTCCCTGCCATCTGATGTAATAGTGTTTTTTTGTAATTTGCGTCCTCCAGCGTTAAGTCATATCGGAAGATGAATGGAATGGCTGAAATGATGCTCAAATGAGCCCAGGGTCCATGCAGCTTAGAGCTACCCGACATTCGTCTTTCAGGAAAAGGGAAAATCCCTTAAAACTTTATCCAGGAAAGTCATCCTGACCGAGATTCGAACTCGAGACCTCTTGAACGTGAGGCAGACACGTTACCGTCTACGCTACCAAGGTGGGTATCTGATCTTATAGTTTTCCCCTTTCTTCCCACGCCTCCAATAACTATCGCAGACACTAGCACTGTTCCAAGCAGTATGTTTATCACAATCACAAAATTTTCAACTTCTAAACATTTTTCACGTTTCCAACCCGTTAACAACCGATACTTTACTTTCAAGGGTTGCTACACCAGTGCTATAATCTTTTGTTTACCCTCACATTACAGCAGGTCATTAGGAAGTACATTAGCGCTTTAAAAGGGACTGACCATTTCAAGGAAACAGACCCAACGCCCGTGCTAGACAAGGATAGTGCAAAAAGTGCCAACTTAGATTTCATGCATTATAGTAGAACCTTCGTAGTCATTTCCACATTCATGCAGAAAATTGACAAAAGTACATGTTTATCATGATGTACCTGGTCCATGGACTGGACCATCAGTTTAGATGCATAACCGGTAGACTTGTCAAGCAGCTTTTTGTGATAGCTTTATCTTCGATATATTCTGATGGCTGATATAAATGTCCGTTGAATCTGCAGAGAGAATATTTCTCCGACAGAAATGCCTCATTCTAAGCACAATATTGATCAGGTAATGCAATCTGCATTGTGTTGAAAACAACGTTGGCATTGCGATTGAACAATCACGATGAGTGGTAGTCTTTGTGTTAAAGTACGCAGTTAATATCACGTATTCTCTCTCTTGTTTATCCCCAAGAGCTTCCCTGTCGCTCCTGGCTGGTAATTCGTTTGTATGAAGTCATTTACAAAAGAGATCATTTACATTAGGATTACACAGGCCATCAGCAGTTAAATCATCTTTTCGTATTAGCGTTCCTAACGTTTTCGCATTCTTTCTTCTACTGAAAATCATTGTTTGAAGTCTCACAGCTACCGCATTTCAATATTTAACCTTATCTTGCTGAAAACAAACCACTGAAACCAAGTTTTTCGCTAAATGGCGATGGTTCTTCAATTATTATAAGACTGTATACTGGCATTTCTGTACTGCATTGTGATATCTTTATAGTTACGTTATTTTAAACCCTGTTTATTACTTTGCATTGTTGTACTTCCCCCGCATTTCAGTAACATATTGCCCATAACGTGCTACTTCTATTTACTGACATACGTAACTGGATTTCAGGCGTTATAATCAACAACAATGTCATTTTCCGGACAACCTCGTTCAGCTTATTTAAGCTACATAACGAGAATATAAGGGCTTTTTGGGTTCCATGAATTAAAATTATAATTTGAAGAATATAAAATTTTCTATATTTCCGTAGAAGTACACTCACATTAGCACTATTACCTCACATACACGATCTACCAAGGTCGATGATACTAACAAACAGCGTTCTGATTAAATCTGTGTACTACTGTTCACGACTGCCTTTTGGCGAGTCGTCGCTCCTTAAATACCTCATCTGATAGTTCAAGACCTCCAGAACAATTAAGCAACCGAATAATCTCTACCAATCAAGATGTCACCAGAAATTTCCATTTAGCTCAGGTTGTTTCTTTCGGCAGACGTTTATCTGCATGCTATATTTATATCTTTACCAGTTCCTTTGTGTAAACAAGCCGCGTTATCACTCCGAGCGAATTTCCGCGCGACAATATAATCAAATTGGTTGCAGATGTTCTGTTAAAGCATTTGACTCTCCCTTAAAGCCTACTGTATTCCTAATTCCCCTCGACCTACAAAATAGGTAAGTTGTTATTATTTATCTTGAATAACATGAATTGAATGAAGGGAAATATAAAGTTAACGTGAGCGTAAGACGTAAATTGTTTTCCGTTTCGAACGCAATCACTTGTCACAAGGAAGTAGTATTTAAATATTCCGTTTTCCTTGTAATCACTTTTCAAACTTTTGTAAGCAAAATGTATTATGAGGACAGTAATATGAGACAACAAACTCAGACATACGAGAAGGAACCCAAAAGAAACAAGACTCCGAGTGAGCTGCCACTTGTAGACGTAGTGCAGGGTTCACACGCTAGATGGTGTTGGTAGAGACCTTCATGAAACAGCTGTGCAGACGGCGTCAGTGTAGAGATGAACGTGCAAGTGTGATATTGTGTTTCTCTGACTGTTGGCGGGTTACCTCTGCGAAGTCGTTATGGCATCTTTAAAAGAACAAAGAGTGTGTGTGAAAATTTGTTTCCTGCTTAAAAGTCTGCAACGGACGCTTGGAGCCGCACACAGGTCTTCGAGTGTTTTGGGCACTTTTAACGTGGTGCGATGTGTTTTGAAGACCAAGCTCGTTCTGGACGCCCTTCAACTTCGCGAAATGAGGAGAACATTGAAAAGGTCCGCCAAAAGATCAACGAGGGTCGTCGCCAAACGATCGACCAAATTCCAGCAACGACAGAAGTCAGTTGGAGCTCGTGCCAGTGGATATTGAGGGAGGACTTGTACATGAGACGTGTTGCTGCTAAATTTGTTCCGCGCCTTCTCACAAGGGAGCACAAAACCATCCGCATGAATGTGTGTCATGACTTGAAAACAGAGATTGCACGTGATCCAAACTTTTTGAAGAAAGTTACTACAGGGAATGAGAGTTGTTGTTACGGGTATCACTTAGAAACCAAGCAAGCGTCAAGCCAGTGGAGGACTCCTAACTCTCCCAGACCAAAAAAGCAAGGCAAGTGATGTCAAATGTGAAGACGATGATCGTTGTCCTTTTTGATGTTGGTGAAATTGTGCATCGGGTATTCGTACCCCCTGACAGACTGTTAACCAGCATTTTTACTGGGATGTAAAATTAAGGAATTTAAAAAAAAACGGTTCATCAATGAAATCTTTATGGCAACAATCCGGTTTCTTTTGGGTTCTCGCTCGTATCATTCTTCACTGGTAGAGAACGTGTCGGTGTAACATATTGAAAGTTTCTAAACGTACCAAGCAGAGAATGTTATTGTGATTAAAATGAGTTTAGTGTTAATTGTTTAAGAGAGGCAGCAATAGTATGCAATTATATAAGAACACGGACGTAGCTGGCGTTTGTTTATTGTTTTCAGAATTAAAAAGGCAAACTAAATATAAAATAAACGAAGATATGTAAGTAATATCAATAATCTTGTTTCCCTGATATTACAATTCCAATCATTAGGCAGTTCGAACAGTAGCCTTTAAAATTCAATGACAAATAAAACAAACGACAGGCAAGCTGCTTGTAGCTTCTTTAACCGAAAATTAATTCAAATGTTTTTCTTTTCACAAAATTGGTTTCTTAAATAAATAAGTCACAGTCCAAGATTTTAATAAATATATAATCTAATGCTTTTCATTAATAACATAACACTACCTTTACTCTATTTTCGTATAATTCGATTCTTAGTCTGCTACCCCAAAGACTTATCACCATATGACGCTTTGTTCTACCTCTGCGAGTTGATTTTGTTATGAAAGTAAATGACAAACGGTGGCTGGGTTATAGGATTGCGTAGTAGTAACGTCTACCTCACTGACAATTACTAAAGGAACATTACTAATATTTACGACGACAGCAAGTACCAAAACGGACTATTTGTTTGGAAACATGGTATGTTCAAGGATTTCTAAGATATATAAGGACATACAGTATGAATTGTAAAAACTAATTAACAGAAACTAAAATGAAGGAAAATGGAATAGAGAACTTAGGAAAATATACACTTCTATAGCGGAGTGCCAAAGTGTCAACGAGCTACAAGAGAAGTGTCAATATTGATAAGGAATAAAAACTACGAACCAATCAGTTAGAATGTAATTAAAACTAACATGGACATTTTTGGAAAGAAAGTAACAGTATTGGGTGTCTGTGGAATAATTGAAGATAAAAATTTAATGATGAAGATTCAATTAAATGATTAAGTAAATGTGTTAAGTGAAATTAGAACTTCTACGAAAATATTAGAGAAAGGTGTGTTCAATGTCGGAGTAGCTCAGAAAATTGATAATGTTAAGTCAGAACATTTGGAGAAAATATTTTATATTGCAATTAATTGGGATATGTAGGAAGCATTCACTGGATATTTTAAATGCTTTTAACCAACATAAAGAAATTAGAAATCATTAGAAATTCAGATCATTAATGTTAAAGCTTTTGTAGGTCCAAAATATGTCAGTGAACATTATGTGATCATTTATAACAAACAAGTAAACAAAGAAGATATTGGGATTTGTGAGTTACGACGAACACATGTTTAAGATCCTTAAAAATTATAATACTATATAATGATATGATCTTGTCCCTGCCTCCACTTCGTCAAGAGTGGCCCCAAGTGTGCGTCCGCCAGCTGCTCCCTCCTCAGGCCTGCGCTATCCCAGCCGTCAGCACGCACTGCCGTGAGTACTCGGACTGCTGCGGCACGCTCCTTCTCTTCCACTCTTGTGCACTGGCCGCACTCTTCTGAACAGGACCTTCGGGACATAGCGTATGCGTCACCGTGGCTCTTCTCTCTACGATGTTCCAAGGTGAAGTCGTACTCCTGCAGCCTCTGGACCCAACGTGCTGTCGGGCCTTCCAGGATCTTAAAGCTCAATAGCCAGGTTAGGGCGGAATGTTCAGTCCTCAGGTGGAATGGCTGACCGTACAGGTACTTGTGGAAGTGCTCCAAGGTCTTCACCACCGCCAGTAATTCCTGCCGGGTGACGCAGTAGTTCTTCTCTGCCTTGGATAGCGTCTTGCTGTTTTAAGGCTATCACATGCTCGTGGTCGTCCTGGACTTGGGATAGGACGCCTCCAATACAGTGGTCGCTGGCGTTAGTGTCTACAATGAAGGCGCCGCCTGGTTGTGGAAATTCCAGCATAGGAGCCCTACACAGTGTCTTCTTCAGGCGCTGGAAGGCGCCTTCGGCGTCCTCCGTCCACATATAAGGTCGATGATCTTCCGTTAGTCGGGTGAGGGGCTTGGCGATGTTAGAGAACTCCCTTATGAAGCTTCGGTAATAACTGCACACCCTCAAGAAACTGCGCAACTCCTTCTTATCCTTTGGGCGAGGCCTATCTCTCACAGCCTGTGTCTTATCCGGGTCTGTGGCCACACCGGTTGCTGACACTGTGGCCCAAGTAGTTCACTTCCTTGCGGAAGAGCTGGCACTTCTTCGCGTTCAGCTTCAAGTTGGTCGCCTGCAATCTCTGTAGCACCTTACTCAGATTCTTGAGACGGACTTCAGAGATCTTACCGACCATGAAGATGTCGTCCACGTATACCAGGCAGGCGTCGTAAGTCAGTCCACTCCTCACTGGCTCCATGAGGTGTTGGAAGGTAGCCGGTGCATTGCAGAAGCCAAAGGGCATAACTGTGAACTGCCAAAGCCATTGGCCTGCCGAAAATGCGGTATTCTCCTTGTCTTTGGGGTCTAGAGCTACCTGCCAGTAGCCCGACTTCATGTCCAGGGTCGAGAACCACTGTGCACCACATAGCGTGTCCAGGGTGTCATCCATCCAGGGTAAGGTGAAACAGTCCTTCCAGGTGACATCGTTCAGCTTCCTGTAGTCTATGCAGAAGCGCAGCTCTCCGTTCTTCTTCGTCACCAAGATTACAGGGGAACACCTAGTGCTGTCAGGCTCTTCAACCACTCCCCTGGATCTCATGTCCTCCAGCATGTCTCGTACCGCCCCTTTCTACACCAGCAGAGCCTGTCTAGGAGGTTGCCAATTAGGCCGGGCATCCCCGGTGTCGATGCAGTGAAGCACTTTGTCCGTGCGGCCGTAGTCACTCTCGCCTTGGCTAAAGACGCCCTGGTATCACCTCAACAGTTGGCGAACATTCTCCAGCTGTTCCGCGGTCAGGTGGTCGGCCGCCCTCTCCCGTAAGCCTTCTAGCCAGGGCCCCAGGTGTTTCGTCAGCACCGGCTCCTGTGTCTTGTCGATTGCTGCTACGCTCACCACGGGCTGGCACGTTCACTAATCCGTCCCGGCTGGAAGTTGTGAGAGGTGTCCGTTGGATTTAGCAGTCTCACTGGCACATTCACTCGGCATGGCAGCAATGCCCTGGCTACACATAGTCCGTATACAGGCGTCTTCTGGTCCAGCATCATGTTCTTGGTTCTATGGCCTTCCAGGCTGCGCCATCACCACCACGTCGCTCCTCGCGGGGACAACCAAGTTTTCGTTCAAGACAACCCTGCAGATTCGGGTTGCCAGAGTATAACCTCTTCTCCGTTGTGCCGCAGAGCTTTCCTGCCGACGTCGACCGTCGCCTCGTGGCTCCTAAGGGCATCCAGTGCCATTATCACCTCCTCAGCCACCTTCGCGACGGGGCACCCACAGACGCACGCACTCCGTTCCAAGGTCGGCTTCAGCAGGGCCTCCTTCTCCACAGGCAAGTGATAACGGCCCAGTGCCTTTGTCAGCTGGTATGGTCGGCTCGGCTTCGTCGACGGCAAACCCTTGGCTATGTCAGGTCTGATGACGGTCACGGCTGCCCCGGTGTCCACCAGCTCGCGGCACGGTTTCCCTCGTCATGGCCTCGTGGATGGTCGTTTAGTTGCCGAGAATTAGGCACTGAACTATCTCGGTGTCTCGAACTCCTTTGACAAAGGCGTAGGTGGCTTCCCGGGACACGAACTCCGGTGGTAGGTCAACCAAGGCCTAGATAGCCAGTTGCTCAATCGCCAGGGAGAATTCCTGCAGCCTCTCCCCTGGCTGTTGCAATCTTGTCTTCAGCTGACTGCAGTAGCCTGCGGCTAGGCAGTGGTTCCTGAAACGGTTCTCCAAGGCCTCCCAAATATCCTTGGGAGGCTCAGCTGTCTGGACCGCGTTAAGGACTTCCGCGGCCCGTCATTTGAGGCTGGTTATAAGCTGTGCGGCCTCTTCCTCTGGTGACCACTTGTTATACCTGGCCACCGTGTCGAAATGGCGGTGGAAGACCTCAAACTCTGACGTGCCCTTGTATTTCGGAGGTTTGATGGGCGCCGATTTGGTGTCGCGTCCCGGCGCGTCGGCGTTCAAGTCCTTCAACCTCCTGCCGACGACGTCTTCTACCATAGCGTTCAGGGACCTAACTCATCTCTCGGCCTTTCCTTCCTTGTCGTTAACGTGGCTTGCCAGGTCTCAACGCGCTCACCAAGCTCCCTGACGTCCTCCTTTACGTCGGTGAACTACCCTTAAGATTTCGCGTCGAGGACCTCGTTTATGGCTTTAATTTCCGTGGTCAATTCAGTCTTCATTTCCTTCAGTTCTGCGGTCAGGTTGTTATTTTCCGCTTCTGTTTTCCCAGCGAATTTGTCATTTGCTGTTTTCATTTCCGTCATCTACTCCATAATTTTTACCAATGCAGCCTCCATGTCATCCCACTTCTGACAGCAGTTGTGACTTTGTAGGTTCTTGAAATTAAAAGTCCAATTACTCAAACACAAAATGTTCTTTATTTCCAACAAATTACAGTTGGAACACTTGCCGATTACACAGAATTACGTAGCGCACACAATTACAATCCACCAGTTCGTCTGTCACAGGTCCACGCTACACTCACATTTACGTACAATTCCTCTCATACACGTACGCAGTCTTCCAGTCCGTTCTCTAGCACTGCGCTCTTCACGGCTGCAAGCCAAGAACTGAACTGACTCTTCCACTGCAGCCCTTATATAAGAAGATCGCTGTTTCTGGAAGTTTTGCGGCTCAGTGAATCATCCTGATGGTTCCAGACGTCAGTGGGAGGGAAAAGAGACGGTGAAGGGTTTTGTAACACTTTCCTAACCACAAGATAATGGGTAGGCGTGGTGTAAATGTCTCCTGTCGCCTACCCAGCTCAAGTTGTTCGTGCCTACCGATAATTGGGTGACGATATAATTGTAAAACAATCATTAGTAACTCAGATCAATGAAGTTAGAGTTTTTGTAGGTCCAACATATCAGCGACCATTATGTGGTCATTCATAAGAAACAAGTAAACAATAAAGATATTGGAAATTGTGAGTTATGGTGAACACATGTGTAAGATCCTTAAAAATTATAATACTATAGATGAAAAACTAACAGAGAAAGAATGATATACAACCGCAGAATTATATAAATATCTTATAACAAATATACATGAAGCATCCTCAGAGACTTTAGGGGAAAATTAACGATAACAGGAACAAACAGATTCCCTTATGAAGTAATAAGATTAAAGAAGACATAGACAGGGAAAATTAGAAAATGGAATTTGAGCGTAAAATTTGCCGCCCGGCACCAAATTTCCTCCTCCACGTATGGAAGAAGAAAAGCTTCGTAAAGCAACCTCACGGGGAAAGAACGGCCCACAGAATTGATGGATCGGAGTCCTCTATTCTGTGCACGCTGAAGGTATGCTATCCAGCTATCTGTAGCCATGCTCCAGATTTAACAGGCGTACAACATGAGTGAGATCATCAGCGCTCGAAAGAGGTGTAGCTTTAAGCGGACTGGCATCGAGCCCTAACCCAGCATTGGGTACAGAGAGGCAATAGCCCCTGTACCCGTGCCTATAGTTCCCTGATGTGTCCGCGGAAAGTTAGGCCTCTATCAAGTTGAACGCCCAGGTACTTCATGGAATTTGTCCACTCTATGTTTTGGCCTCTAAAGTGGAAGTTGATGCAGTCAGCGGGGATGTGGCGCTTTGTAAGAATAATGGCGTGGCTTTTGTCCGGATTTACGGACATCCGCCAACGCCTACACCGCTCTTGTGTGAGACGGAGGTGGTTCTTGATTGGGTTGAAGGCTCTGAGTATGTGTCTGTTTATGCAGAACAACACGTCCTCAGCGTACTATGCCATTTCGACCTGTGATTGAGTTGGAAAATCTGCAATGAACACACTAAAGAGTGTGGGGGATAGTACCGAGCCTTCGGGGACTCCGCCTCTCACGGGTCTCAGTGTAGATGTTTCCCCCGCTACTGTGACTTTAAATGTTCTGTGTCTGAGAAAGGTGTGTACGATGTTGATTAGCTGTATAGGTAGCCCCAGTTGGTTAAGTGTCAGCCCGTCCGGCCACGCCGCTTTGTTTGGTTTGAGGCGTTGGAGTACGCCCTGGACTTCACTAGGGCGAATGACGGAAACACGTTCCGCGTCTGCGGGAGGGCGTCAATAAAATCGGCGCACCTCCCTACGAACGCGCTAGGAAAAGATCTCGTCCTGTGGGTCCTCTCTTGGACATAGAGTGCATTCAAGATAGTCGGCGAACGCATTTGCTTTGGCTTGGGGTTCATAGGCCAGGCCTTGTGTGCCGTGGATGGGTGAGGTGTATTGACCTTTGCGATTCCTGAGGGTTCTTGCGATGCGCCACACGTCGCCATTGTTAACGTGCAGTCTGGCCATTGTATCCTCCCATGCTTGCACCTTGTGCTCACGCAGTCGCACCCTCACCAGTCGACGTAAACGTCGCAAAGCGCGCGATTGTGTGGCGTGCGGTTTCGCTTGTATAGTCTCCGTGCCGCCCAGGAGCGGCGGATAAGAAGGGTGATATATTTAGGAAGAACGTCTGGATGAAGTGGTGCAGGTCCGTGAACTGTTAGGTTTTTGGCAGTTAGCGTCAGGATAGAAGTGAAGGATGAGATTGCCTTCTCAGTGTCCGGGATATTGGTTATTTTTGTGTTTGGTGGAACGGAAGTGCGGAGGCAGTTCCTGACGCCTTCCCAATCAACTTCTCGCGTTTGAAGCGAGGTGTCATGACTCGTAACCATGGTGTTGATTTCTGTCAGCACCGGAATATGGTCAGAATGAAGTGCGTTTAGTGACGTGAGAGTGAGATGGAATGGAAAATGTTTTGTGATCGCGAAGTCAATGACTGATGGCAGTCCTCCACCTCGTGGGCAGTACGTAGGTTGCCAGGGACCCTGCACTTGAAGCTGTGGGTCTCCATCTATTAGGGGAATGATTTGATTGCCTCTTACATCTGCCCGACGACCACAATGCCAACGCTGATGTTTAGCATTGAAGTCCCCGGCCATGATAGCACTTGGGTGTAGGTTCAGGATAGATAGTCGACTGGGACGAACTGCCTGTTGGAGGCTGGTACACAGAGACCACCAGGACCTCAGTTCCGCCAAGGTCAAGACAGATTGCCGTGGCCTCTAGTGTTTGAAAAGGCGGAAGCTGGATGGGTTTATAGACTACATTTTGCCGGTCAGGTACCGCTATACCACCGCCAGCGTGGCCTTGGCGATCGGTGCGATGGCAAAGGTAGCCCGGGTTGCGGAAACGGGAGTCTGGACGGAGATGCGTTTCGCTGACTAGGATGGCGTCTAAGGCATTTGCTCGAGCGAACTGCAATAGCTCAGCCCCCTGATCAACCAGGCCACACGCATTCCAGAATGCGAAGCGAAAAGGGGTACGAGACTTAGTTCGATTCGCCATTCTGTGATTGCTGGATACGAGTTGACAGGAGGGCAATTCCCTCCATCGCAGCCAGCATCTTGCTTGCCGGGTCTGAGGCGCAGAAAACTTCACTATGATCTCACAGATTTTCGGTCCATGTGATTGCAGCAAATTCTGCAGCCACCTAAACGCCTCCGTGAGATCCAGGGAAGCGGTTAGTTGGGTGGAGCTCGTGGTAGAGGGCTCAATGTTGCTGTTGGCTGGGGAGGATGACCTAAGGGGAGCAGGCCTACCTCGAGCCCTTTCGTCCCTCATCTGTCTAGGGGGCATAGGTTCGCTATGTGCAACCTCTACAGTCGGGTTCGCGGGTTGGCGAAATAGTCTCCACCCATTTAGGTCTGGATTAGACTCGGTGTTTCTGGGGGCTGGGGCCTGTGGTTGTTTGCGTTTTTGTGTGAGTGCTGGTGTTTTCCCACGAGACTCCTTTGGGGTTTCAGAGGATCTTTGCACAACTTCGGCAAAAGATGGGCGGTGTTCGTCCTGCTGCCGGTCTTCCTTTTGTGACTGCCTGTGTGATGTCGTTGCCTTGGAGACCGAGGAAGGGAGTGCCCTTGCCTCTTCTCTGGCTGGCGCTGGCTGATGTTGCCTCTCCTGTGCCGGTCTTCTGCCAGCGATAACCGCCTTCCTTGTAGGGCAGCCACTAGATATAGAGGTATGGGGATGAGGCCAGGCTGACCTTTACGTGCTGGCTTGGTCAGCTCCGAGACGAGGCGCTTCTCAACACCATGGGGCAGATTCCAATAAATCTACAGCCGTTATTTGCTGCCTATTTGGCTGAGGCACTGAAAACTCGCCACTCTACAGTTCATCCCTATACTATTTTTGTGCACGATGTCCTCACTTTCATGATCAACAATGGCTGTTAGAAGTTGCAATGTTACAGATCTTCTCTCCCTGAAAGTGTGCTACTGGAATGCTAATGGACTCCGGCAGAAGTTACAAGAAACCTCCAACCTCATAGCAGACAAAGGGGTGCATATTCTATTGTTACAGGAAACACCTGCCTTCCAATATTAGAGCCCCGCTACCTGGCATGGTTTGCTATCCTGCTGACAGAGCCGACAGCTATGGTGGCACTGCCATCTATGTGCGCCGTAACATAGTCACCAGCAGCTAATCACTGGTCAGACAGCAAACTTGGAAGCCGCAGGCATGCAGGTGGAACCTACCAAAGGACCACTTCCACCTTTTTCAGTCTATATCCCCCCTAATAGACATATAGTTACTGGAGAACTTGATACCTTATTTTCTGCAAATACTGCCACACTGGCCATGGGCGATTATAATGCCAACATACCAGCCTGGAACTCCACTATTCTGAATGCGCGTGGAACAAGCCTAGAACGTTATTTTAAAACAAGGAACACCATGGTACTCTCACCGTCTGCCCCTATAATCTTCCATGGTGATCGCAGCCCTCAGACTGGCTAGATATAGTCTTAGTCAAAAATGTCCGTTCACATGCCACACTATTTACCCTTCCAGAGCTGTCTTCTGACCACTACCCTGTGCTACTACTATTTAAATCCCGCCCAAATTTCAAGGCTAAACGCCTGTGGCCAAACCCCCGGCGTACCAACTGGGAGGAATACACCAAGATTATGGCAGCTGAGCCTACGACCTTTGATAGATGTGCTACCACCAACGAGGCTGATGCAGTCATCATGAGCATTACGTCCTCTATTGCAAATGCTATATCAAGGGCTACACCACCTGCCCGTAACACCTATAGTAAAGCCCGGAAATCCCACGTCACCTGCGTGATCTAATTGCGGCAAAGAACAAGGCTCGGCGTCGAGCACAGCACACAGGTTGTCCCATTGATCGCAGGGAGTACAACAGACTCCGGCAAAATCTCAAAATTGAGCTCCAAGATCATACTAATGCGGATTGGGAACATCGGCCTTCGTCACTAGACACAGAAGATCAGTCACTTTGGAGAATGTGAAAGGCTCCCAGTTCAGGATAAACCTCTTCGCCATGGACTCATCACAGCCCGATCTACAAGAGAAAAAGTGGGACTCTTGGGTACCTATCTTGAAAGTACCTTCCATCCAGCAGACACCTGCAATGAGGACCACATCCACCAAACAAATGAAGCAGTTCGGGCATACCTCTCTCGGCCACATGACCCACAAGAACCTCCACCTACAAACGTCACTGAGCTGCAGCAATACCTATCCTCCGTTAAACCCTATAAGACCGCAGGCTACGACAATATTCCTTATGCTGCACTGCAGCAACTACCAATCTGCTGGAAGAAAGCCCTGGTCAACCTCTTCAATGATCTGCTCCGGCTTGCGTACTTCCCGACCATCTGGAAGCACGCCAAGGTGATCACACCCCAAAAACCAGGCAAGGATTCCCACACTCCAGAGCGTTATCGTCCCATTTGCTTGCTCCGCAGTTTGAGCAAGATCTTTGAGAAGGTCATCCAATCTCATCTTAACCAATCACTAGAGACACTCCAAATACTTTGGCCCAAACAGTTTGGTTTCAGGCGTAAACATTCCACGGTCCATCAACTTCTACGCTTAGTGGATCATATTATCACTGGCTTCAACAACTGCCACTTTGTAGTAGCTGTGCTTCTTGATCTTACTCGTGCATTTGATTCTGTCTGGCATGCAGGCCTCCTTTTCCGTCTCGTACAGTACAACATTCCTTCTTATCTTATTCATCTAATCAATACTTATCTACACAACAGGACTTTCAGTGTCACCATTGAGGAAGTCACCTCTAAATCCTATCATATCAATGCTGGTGTACCCCAAGGCAGCGTTCTCGGACCTGTTCTTTTTCTCATCTATATAAAAACCTGCCATTCTACGTAAACTGCACGCTCTTCCAGTCTGCGGATGATACAGCAATTGCCACCGCCTCCAAACGACATGAACTTGCTGTACGAAGACTACAAAATTACGCGGACCAATTAACAACCTGGTTCAACACCTGGCGACTTAGTGTTAGTCCCACTAAATCTCAAGCCATCACCTTCACCAGACGAAGGGAAGATGTCCCGGAACTACGCATTGCCGGGGGCTCTGTTCACTGGACAAACCAGGCCAACTATCTTGGTGCTACCCTAGACAGCAAACTCACCTGGAAACCGCACATAGAAAAGGAGTACAGCAAGATCTCCCGTAGGGTGGCTCTACTTTATCCCCTCTATCATAGACATTCCTGCATGTCCATTCCCAACAAACTACTGCTCTACAAGCAAGTCCTCCGTCCTGCTATCACTTATGCATGCCAGATATGGGGAACTGCTGCTACTGCACACCTCAATAGGCTCCAAGTACTCCAAAGTCGCTTTCTCAGAATATCAGTTAATGCTGGCTGGTAAATTTCCAACAGCCATATTCATCGTGACACATCTATCCCCACTCTCCATGACTACATCCACTCTCTCTCCCAAAAGTTCTTTGACTCTCTCCCGCACAGCTTCAATTCTCGCATTCGAGGTCTTGGAGAGTATGACATAGACCCTGGCGAAAGCTAAAAAGGACCTAGACGTGTCCTCGGCAACTAAAACTTAAACATTCTTGCAAATCTTTCAAATTTCCATTCTTCATAACAACTGTACCCACTTCTAGACTATATACCCACTAAAACAGTCCCACCGCTTAACCACAATCGTTCTATTATAACCATTCTTCTACCAGCAAATGACCTAGTCCTGGCACGGTAACAGTCAGGAAAGCACCGCCTACAAGGCAGCTCAACTTTCCGACGACACGTACACGAGACTGTCCTCTGTTGCTGCTGTTGCCGCGAAGCGAAAATGCTTTTCTGGGCTTAGCCCTTAGCTAGCAGCGTTCCTCGCAGGAAGTATCAACGCCATCAGCTAGCTGCAACTTAGGCGCAGCGTTAAGCTTGCGTGCATCGTAGAAGGAACGAAGAGCCCTGCCGGCCTCTTGGAGGCGGGAAGAGGGGATCGGAGCCTGCAAGAGCTACATAATCCTGCAAAGTGAACGGGTAGAATTACAATGCCGCAGCCAACAGTCCCCGTCACTGGTTTCTAGGCGCCCTTTTAGGGTTGGCCCTCTGTAATTCGGGCTTCTTAGCGCGCCTCACTTGCTCTTTCATTCTTCAATATTCTTCCTTCATCCATTCTATTGGATTTGCAAGGGCTTAGCCCTTGTTCTCAGTCACAACCTTGTGTTCTTCCCCTGCCTCCCAAATACTACCTTCCTATTGGTAGTTATATTGTGCCCCGTGATTGGCTGGATTTATCGCTCCTACATCATAACATGGAGGCAGCTAAGACCAACCCAGCTCCTGAAATACAGAATCACCAGATGGCAGAGCCAGATAATAATACTGCGGCATCGCAAGAAATGAATCGTCTGCAGTACTATCTCCAAGGAGGGGACTTTCGTGATTTCATGCATGAATCACTGTTAGTTGACCCTCATATGCCTTTGAGTCGAGGCGATGAGCGAACGCTATCGCTAGAGAAGAAGGCAAGGTTGAAATTCCTGGAAGCTGCAGACCAGCAAATCTCCATCTCATTGGAGAAGGCTAACCAGGAAGTTACCATCGCTGCCTTCCGCTGTACTCCGCACATCGCCCAAGAGTTGAGGCCATATCAATATACGTGCTACAAAATGCAAGACAGCAGGCTGCTACGCAACAGTGGGAGATGCAGTCCGCTAAACCTAGGGCTAAAGCACATAAGCATGCCCTACAACCTGAACCATTGCCCACAACAAACAGGTACCAAGGGCTCATGACGGCCCAGGATGCAGAATCGGCACCTCAGTCCCAAAACAATAAGAGGAAATGTCCAGATCCGACAACTTCGCCAGTAGCTACAACTTCTTCTGCTACTCCAGTGGGAACTCCATCGCCAAACGCTCCAGTAGCCCGTTCCATGAAGGCTACTCCAATATTCTTGAGAGACCCAAGGAACGCAAGGAGTTTAACATCCTTCTTAAGTACCAGCCATCCGACTATTAAGTACACTGTCCGGAACATGAGCTGCTCAGTGCGCTCCGCAAAGTGCTCACTGATAGCAACGTCCAGTTTCTGACAACACTTCTGCCAGAGGAAACGCTGCTCCACGTGACGTTAAAAGACCTCCCAATGTACATCACGGAGGCTGACGTTATGTCATATCTAAAGGAGCAGCTGTATCCAGTTGAGAGATTTGGACAACTACGCTCCAACCGCAGCCCAACACCACAAATGCTGCCCCCCTTCAGAGTTGCCCTTAAGAAGGAAGGTAACTACCAAAATATTTACAAGGAGACAAGGATCCTCAATGCTGTTACCCACATCGAATCCTACCGTCCACCAGCCAGACCCCTTCAATGTACCAACTGCGAGCAGTTCACCCATAGTGCTGCTGGTTGCCGTCTTGAGCCTGTATGCTCCTTTTCTGGAGAACCAGGACATAAACGGGAAGACTGCCAGAAAGTGGGTCCTCCAAAAATCAAAGCCCACCTGCCATAATTGCGGCAGTGATCATTCTTGCTGTTACGCAAAATGCCCTGTGTGGCAAGAAGCAAGGTTGGAGATGCAGCTAAATAAAAATGGCCAGCGCTCAAGATTTGATGCTGCACCAAAGGTGCCAATTCCTATGGGTCTTCTAAGAGAAGCCTTAGGGGTACTCGGTATCCTGGTCTTCCACCACCGATGAGGATAAAACACAAGAGCTATGCTGCCGCTCTCCAAAGTGCCAACGAAGCAAACAAACCTGCAGTAAACGCAGAAATTGAAGCTACGATGGACACACCTGCCAAACCTAAGCCACAGGAGCACACAAACACCATGCAAAAACTAACCGCTCCGTTACAGCAACGTAAAGCAGCAACCAGATTTGCACCAGACTCTGATCCTAACAGCTTGGCCGTAATTACCAGAAGCCATCCACCTTCTGCGACAAAGCAGCAGGCCCAACAACGACTGGCAGTACAACGGCCACCTATCCCATCTACGGACACAGCACCACTACATTGTCCTGCATTCCAGATGCGCAGTTCCTGAAGCTGTTGGTTAAAATCCCAGCACATTTGCAACCAAACTTTGCAATAGCCTTGGTCGACGCATTAGCCCAACGACCGGCTACTATAACACCTTCAACCATCCTAGTGCACACCGTATTCACCTATTTTGGACAACATGGCGGACAGCAATAAGGTTATATCCAACGCATTAAACCTTAGAATTTGCTCCTGGAATGCAAATGGGCTGAGGAACAAACTGAAGGAAGCTGCCAACTTCCTTGCAATCAATAAAATACAGATCTTCTTGGTTCAAGAAACTCACCTATCCAGCCATCTGAAAGCATCCATTCCAGGTATGATCTGCCATAGGTCTGACCGTGATGATGGATCTGGCGGCACGGCAGTATATATTAGCCGCACCATAAAGCACCATCTAATATACCTGCCACCCAACGGTGTGCTAGAAGCCACAAGTATTCAGGTGACCACCAACAAAGGCCCTCTTAACATTTACGCCATCCACATACCACCAAGTAGGCCTTTCAACTGTGGGGAACTAGACTCCATCTTTTCTGCAGGCTCTCCAACAATAACTATGGGTAACTGTAATGCAAAAAGCCCACAGTGGAACTTCACAACCCGCAATGCCAGAGTTGCTCTACTGGAGCGTTACTTAAAACGCCAAAATATTGCGGTTATTGCTCCTACTTCACCCACAATAACCCATGCGGACCGTCATCCACCAAATTGGTTGGATATTGCCATACTGCAAAACATCCGTGGACACCCCCAAATCCTATCTATCTCTGAACTTTTTCTATACCAAAACCGAGGCACTGCTAAGACACCCCCTAGCAAGATAAATCCCCGCTTTACAAATTGGGGTAAATTCTCCGAACTAATGGCACAGCAAACAGCTGAGATAAATCCCTGCAATAGTGCAGAAGAAGCCGACCAGCTGGCTACCAAAGTCACCATCAGTCTACTACCATCCATCAATCAGTTGTTTGAAAAAGTAGTACAAAAGCGCCTAAAAACATTTCTGTACCAACATTCAACTACACATCAGCTCCTTCGCCTATTGGACTAAGTGGTTAAAGGGTTCAATAATCGGCATTACGTTGCAGTCCTCTTTCTAGTTATATCCCGAGCCTTCGATTCTGTCTGGCACGAAGGCCTGCTACATCGCCTCGTTCAATACAACATCCCATTCTACCTCATACACATCATACAACAATACCTTCAGAACCACTCATTTGTCGTCGCAAAAGACGACATCCTATCTCAACCCTACTCCATAAACGCAGGAGTACCTAAACGCAGTGTCCTTGTGCCCCTGCTTTTCCTTACATATATAAACATACTTCCAACCCTGAGAGGCTGCAACCTCTACCTATTTGCCTACGATACCGGCATAAAAACAGCATCAAAGCGTCATCACGTCGCAGCAACGGGCACAGATATTCGCGGATATGCTGCATGCCTGGTTTGCGACTTGGCGGTTTGAAACTCAATGCCACAAAGTCCCAGAATGTCACATTCACACAGCGAGCACTACAAGATGTACCTAACCTACTTCTGGGTGATGTCAATTTACAGCCATCACCACGACCTCACGCCAGCAATTCATGGCTGTGCAACGTCTACAGCGCTATGCCAACATATCCGCCTGGTTCCTTACATGGCGACTACGTGTAAAGGCTGCAAAGTTCCAGGCCGTTACATTCACTCGTCGCCAAATCTCGTCTACAACTGGCAGGAGAAAATATTCCCTGGAGGAATCAGGCCCAATACTTAGGAGTACTACTTGACAAGCATCTGACTTGGTAGGACCACATCCTTTCAGTGGCTTCCAAAATTACAAAACGCATGGGCATGTTATACCCACTCTATAATAAAAATACCAAATGAGCCTCAGAAATAAATTACTAATATACCAACAAATACTGAGACCGGCTATTACTTATGCCTGTCAGGTGTAGCGCCATGCCATGTGAACAAACTGCAGGTTTGCAAAATCGCTACCTCAGAGTAGCTACAGGTGCAGAATGGTACATCCCCAATATTAAGATACACAATGACCTCTCTTTCCAAACCTGACCACCTACATTCTCAAAATTTCAAACAAGTTCTATTCTGATCTACCATCCAGTTTCAATCATCTCATCAGGGGTCTCGGTGAATATGATATAGACCCCGGGGCTACTTACAAACATCCAAGGACCCTCCTAGGTATACCATAAACCTATCATGCTCATTATTTCCATACAAATCTTCCTTCTCTTCTCTTACTAATCATAAAAACAAGAATCAACCATTAAACCACCGTCCGTTGACTTAATACCCACAAAATGCCAGTAAGGGACCGTGTCCCGGGATGGCAATAAGTCGAAGGCCCCTGTTCCATGGAACAGGGTCCACCTTCAACGACACCTCAGTGCTGTGTGTTGATTGGCTTGCTGTGAAGTTCTCGAGGCTCAGGAAGCTCTCGGACTCTCGATGCTTTCTCCTCGGAGTCTCGAAGAGAAGTCGAACCATGTAAAGTTGGGAATGTCCGTTGTGTTTAAATACGTGCTTTAACCCGAAAACGAGTAAGACTCAAAGAACAGAGATAAAGGAGAGATTGGGAAAATGACAAAGTAAGGTTTAGTATGTCACGCTCAAACTGGACATTGCTAGTATAGTAGATGGCAGTTGTCTTATTAAACTGATGATTCAACTTTGGAATTTGTCACTCTGTTCTGACTTCTATGGGGCTTTGGTTAGAACAGTTTTTCAAAATTATATCCAGAGTAAAAATGTTTCAATGTATAATTCTGGAAAAATACAGAAAAAGCTGTTAAAATCCTTGAAGACGATATCAGCTAACTATGCTCTAGCGACCCAGGACTCATTTGTACATTGCTTCATCATTTGCCCTATTTAACTTAACGTTGTAGAATATAAAAAGGAAATAAAGAAATTAATGAATTATTGTAAGTTAATGCATAAGCAAAAACATATTCATCATGTCCATCTTCATTCATATTTATCCATCTCAGTCAGATCTTCTTAGCATTTGTGTCTTTTGTTTGTTACTTTGTTCATATCACCAACAAAATGCACCACAATCTCAACAATTAAATTGATAATGCCAGAGCTTGTGTTATCCTTTACGTTTAGTTTTACCTTTCTTAGAGAAAAGTAGTTAATTTGCAATAGATATTGTGTAGTTATTATTGTAATTTAATTGGCTTAAATGATTATTAAATTGATGTAACTTTGACTCCTCCAAATAAATATCATATTCAGTTTGCTACATTCCTCTCTAAAAAAAGATAAAATTCCCAAATATAAAAATCTGCTGCTTATCAATTGAATTCTTTAGATTGCGTCCAGGTTTTCTTTGGAGGTACCAAACATAATGTTGGGACTGGCACATAAGTTTTTATATACATTGCAGTTTCCAGAAAAAGTAAATTTAGAAACATGGTAGCATAACCTTATTTAAATGTAATTTGCTGTTATATATTATAAATATCAATGATATCCAACTGCTCTTTATATACCTAAATGCGCATATGTCATATTCTTTTAAACTTTAAAAATTTATATAAGGTTATTGTGAAAAGGTAAATTTGTACAAAAATGGAAGTGTAACATTAGTGTGTTCACGAGATGATGCAATGTGAGAGAAATAATATGTAACATTGTGGTTATTGGTAGCTGCAAGAATGTGATTACGTCATGTAAATTGCCACGTGGCGCACAATGCATGTATTATATGAACTCCATATTGAATATCATTGTAATGCATTTTTAATTCAGGCTTTTGCTCGCCAACTTTGACAGTTGGTCCGACGAAACATGTAGACCTTAGGTCAAATCTACCGCTTTATACTTATGGAACATATGAATCATTTGCAAGTTGGCGGCAGCTATAACCAGGGAAACTGTGGCTTCCACTAAACTATGTTTACAAGATGCTACTTTCAAAACTATGAGTTCCCGCAACCAGAAGGAAGCTCATGGGGACAAACAAGTGACTGAATGAGTAACATGAACTACGCCTGGCAAAACAAATAGGAGTCATAAACTGCCGCTCACGATGGTTTGTCATTAGCAAAACTACCGTTATTTTCAACAGAAGTGTGGTATCTGATCAATATCATACTGAGAAAAAGGAATGTCTGGGGAAAGAAATGTTCTCAAAGTGACCCTCTGGAACAGTTGTGTCAGGTGGGAGAAAAAACTCATGTACTTCTCTCGCCTTCCTGAACGAATGTGAAAATGATTATGGAGGATCTATTAAGTGCATAGTAAGCAAACCACTTGTGTGGGTTTGCTGTCAACATAACGAAAGCCTGCAATACAACGAATAACGTAACCGCATTAAAGAGCTGGTGAAAGGCGTGGCTACTTATGCTAATTTGTGGCCAGAAACCGATTCAATTGAAATGCTTATTGCCAGACATGTATATGACAATTACAAAGATTTACATAAATGTTGACTATGTAATTACAACTATTATACACACATTAGCATATTTATTAAAAAGGGACCAAATATTGCGACTAATAATATGCAAATGATAATAAATATAACCATACAAAACGCTGAGACCAAAACCAGCTCTTTCCCTTTCAATAAGATCTGCTTCCTTGAAACGAGACAGGTGGCGGTCTGGTAACGTTCTCTATTCATCTCCGCCTCATACCATCATAAATCAAATAAATGGGTTTGGAAACCTGACAAGTAATATTTATCACACCATTCGTGCCATTACACTCATGAAATGAACAATGCGTTTTCAAACTTGACAACCGACTAAATCTGTTTTCCCAAACTTTACATTGGTGTGCTTCTTACCTTCATGAACTAAATTATGTGTTTTCATATTTGACAAGCGAGTAAAGCCCTTATCACTAAACTTTACATGTGTGTGGCTTCTTACCTTCATGAACTAAATTGTCTTTTTAAATTTGACAACTGCGTAAAGCTCTTATCACAAGCTTTACATTTGTGTGTCTTCTTACCTCCATGAACCAGTAAATGTGTTTTCAAAGTTGACAACTGCGTAAAGCCTTTATCACAAACTTTACATTTGTGTGATTTGTTACCTTCATGAATTAAATTATGTATTTTCAAATTTGACAAGACGGTAAAGCTCTTATCCTTCATGAACTAGTAAATGTGTTTTCAAATTTGACAACTGCGTAAAGCTCTTACTACAAACTTTACATTTGTGTGATTTCTTACCTTCATGAATTAAATTATGTCTTTTGAAATTTGAAAAGTCAGTAAAGCTCTTATTACAAACTTTACAATTGTGTGACTTCTTACCCTCATGAATTAAATTATGTCTTTTCAAACTAAACAAGACAGTAAACTTCTTATCACAATTTTTACATTCGTATGGCTTCTTACCTTCATGAACTAAATTATGTGTTTTCATAGTTGACAAGCGAGTAAAGCCCTTATCACAAACTTTACATTTGTGTGGCTTCTTACCTTCATGAACTAAATTATGTCTTTTTAAATTTGACAACTGCAAAAAGCTCTTATCACAAGCTTTACATTTGTGTGTCTTCTTACCTCCATGAACAAGTAAATGTGTTTTCAAAGTTGACAACTGCGTAAAGCCTTTATCACAAACTTTACATTTGTGTAATTTCTTACCTTCATGAATTAAATTATGTATTTTCAAATTTGACAAGACGGTAAAGCTCTTATCACAAACTTTACCTTTGTGGGCCTTCTTACCTTCATGAACTAGTAAATGTGTTTTCAAATTTGACAACTGCGTAAAGCTGTTACTACAAACTTTAGATTTGTGTGATTTCTTACCTTCATGTATTAAATTATGTCTTTTGAAATTTGACAAGTCAGTAAAGCTCTTATTACAAACCTTACAATTGTGTGACTTCTTACCCTCATGAATTAAATTATGTCTTTTCAAACTAAACAAGACAGTAAACTTCTTATCAAAATTTTTACATTCGTGTGGCTTCTTACCTTCATGAACTAAATTATGTGTTTTCATACTTGACAAGCGAGTAAAGCCCTTATCACAAACTTTACACTTGTGTGACTTCTTACCTTCATGAACTAAATTATGTCTTTTTAAATTTGACAACTGCTAAAGCTCTTATCACAAGCTTTACATTTGTGTGTCTTCTTACCTCCATGAACAAGTAAATGTGTTTTCGAAGTTGACAACTGCGTAAAGCCTTTATCACAAACTTTACATTTGTGTAATTTCTTACCTTCATGAATTAAATTATGTATTTTCAAATAGGACAAGACGGTAAAGCTCTTATCACAAACTTTACATTTGTGGGCTTTCTTACCTTCATGAACTAGTAAATGTGTTTTCAAATTTGACAACTGCGTAAAGCTCTTACTACAAACTTTACATTTGTGTGATTTCTTACCTTCATGAATTAAATTATGTCTTTTGAAATTTGACAAGTCAGTAAAGCTCTAATTACAAACTTTACAATTGTGTGACTTCTTACCTTCATGAATTAAATTATGTCTTTTCAAACTAAACAAGACAGTAAACTTCTTATCACGATCTTTACATTCGTGTGGCTTCTTACCTTCATGAACGAAATTATGTCTTTTTAAATTTGACAACTGCGTAAAGCTCTTACCACAAACTTTACATTTGTGTGGCTTCTTACCTTCATGAACTAGTAAATGTGTTTTCAAATTTAACAACTGCGAAAAGCTCTTATCACAAACTTTACATTTGTGCAATTTCTGACCTTCATGAATTAAATTATGTCTTTTCAAATTTGACGAGTCGGTAAAGCTCTTATTACAAACTTTACATTTGTGCGACTTCTTACCTTCCTGAATTAAATTATGTCTTTTCAAATTCAACAAGATAGTAAACTTCTTATCACAAACTTTACATTCGTGTGGCTTCTTACCTTCATGAATTAAATTGTGTTTTTTCAAACCTGACAAGTGATCAAAGCTCTTATCACAAACTTTACATTGGTACTGTTTCTTACCCGCATTTATTAGATCATATTGTTTCAAATTCGATACACATCTAATGCCATTCTCACACGTGCTAGACTGCTGGGTTGCTTTGCTCATATCACTGAAAGTACTGTGTTTTAAATATAAAGATTTTATTAGCGTTTCTTCCCCATCCCTGCATTTGCCATGTTGATCGCATTGTACGTAGTCCTGTGAGGTTAGGACATCACATGTAACATCACATTCTTGATAATCATAGCAAAGACGCTCGATTCCATTACAGAAGTTTGGGTCTCTTGTTGGGACTTCCCCAGACAACAATGGAGACTTGACAGGAACTGTTTCTGGATATAAGCTGAAATGTTGTGGAACTTAGTATCATTTTTAAAATGTGTTACATAACAAACTCAGAGATAAGTGGAAAGGAGCTACCAATGATGAATCTACCCATAATTATCATTTTAAATTAATCCAGAAGTGTATGGCCCAGTACACTAACCTTAGTTCTGCTCTTATTTGTGGTGAAGAAAGCAAGTAAACAACCCTATTATTAGGTAATTCCTACAGCAAAGTGATCAACTATACAATACAATGTTTGGTTATTGTATTACAGCAATAGTACTTCAAGGGTTATGAAACACTGCGCTCATTTGACTTTGCTGTCACCTATGATTAGAAAGTGAAGAAAGCTTTGAATACTGGTTTACCTGAACAAGCAGAACTGGGAGGTTCTCATATTACATTCTTGTTCCTTTAAGGAATAAATAAAGAAATCAAAGGAAGAATTTGGACAGACTGAGTCAGACTGAAAAATTTAACGCCATAGGCAGGACCTGAAGACGAATCTCCCAGTCTGTCAGTTGTTCTAACAATTGAGCGGACATTACTTCCCCAAATGACTCGCATTATCCCGGTAAGCCACTAAGAAATACTCATATACATATCAGACAACTCCTTAATGACGATGTACAACATGTAAGAACCTAAGCCAAGACTTTATAGTCAATCACTATTATTTGTCAATCTGACTCAATCTATCCAGAATTTGGCCTAAACACGGCTGGTGTGACAGAACAATTTAATTTCCATTTAGATCTTTATAAAATGTTTGTACATATCCATACACATGCTAAAGAAGTCCTCCATTTTCTGAATGGCACTTTCAGTTATGGATATGCCGGCTGCAGATCCATGACATTTGTATGCATTTTCAGCAAATAGGATGTATCTGTCAGACAACTATTAATAGATGGATGTATTGCTACCATTCCAAATGTAGCAGTCTTGTAAACAAATTCTTTATACTGGGACACTGCAAATGATTATTCCTTATTCTTTGGAAAATCCACAGCTGCAGTTTCTAGAAATGACATTGTTTGTAAAATTGTGGTCACCATTTGTTAAAATTCATAATCTGAGTTCCGAAATATATGCAATAATGGAGTATCAAATTATCCTAAAATACCATATCATAAAGATTCTCTTACTGCACTTAAAATAAAAAATTAAAAAATATAAAAAATATAAAACTATAAAATAATAAGGAATATATAATAATAAAAAGATCATAAAACTAAATAATAATATAAAATATAAAAAATATAACATAAACCAGAAAATATGCATGCAAAGATGCAGTAGAAATTTTCAAAATATGCACTGAAATAATGCAGTATGAAATGGTGCTAATATTTTACCTTATTGGGAAACTTTTATTGCACCTAACCTCAGCAAGATATAAAGAAGGAATTAATTTTTCTGACCTAAATCGTACTTTGAAGTGCAAAAATTTTCATAGAGAAAATCAAATCCATCCAGAAATTCGAGCCACAGTTTCCTCCAAGTAGCGAAAAAGCAAGGGACAGAGCACTCAAAGATAGGAATAACACCACAAGAACTGCACAATGTAAGTTACAACACATGTTCTTATATGACGTTAGTGCTTGTATGGCACAGAATAGCTGCAAATAAGTGAACATCTACAGCACAGCAGTTGAAGTACATAGTTTCATGTACACATAATTACAAATATAATCTGTTGTATTTTGTAGACAGAAATATGTTCAATCTGGAAGTTAGTTTTGTCCCATACCATTTTGCTTAGAGCAAGTTCTACAGTATATCAATTTGTATTAGTTCGAGAGCTTGATCACACATGTACTAAAACAGAAATGCTGGAGTAAACATAAGGCTTACAATTGAAAAGAGTCAAGACTTACCTTGAAGATTTTATTGTAGGAAGGACCGCATCCTGTAACAGAATAATTCAAATGTATACAGCTTTCATACTAATATCTACACAGTGTTAAATGTCCTGCTAAAACATATACAGGATATGTAGAGACAATATTTGATATTTTATCATGCAGTGATGTGTTAGAAAACCAAAAAGTGTAGAAAGTATTTGTTTGGTTTAGAGAACACAGAACTGGACACAGAAATGTTTAATAAATCAGAGTATATGATTATATATTGCTCGTATGTCCCATTTAATCATTGCCTGTTTTTGCAATTCCTCCATTTTTGTGAAACCTCTACAATTGTCCTGTTAAAAAGGCTGTCATTCAAAAACTAAGCAAAGTATTATTTATTTTTTTTAATAATTAACTATTTATAATTAATAATTATTGCTAACAGAAACTATAATTATTTATAACAAAAACTTCACTTATCTTTAAGGATTATGGAAATTTCAAGTAATTATGAGATCGTAACTTTGTACACATTCATTTACATTATTAATCACTTTTAATTTCATTGTAGTCAACGAAACCAGAATGGCAGAACATTTTGTAAATATTAGGTATAAACATACTGATAAATCAGCCACAGCATATAAGTTCTGATCATTTAACCATGAAATAAATAGGAAGTGAAATTACTAAACAATGAAATAGTCCAATAGCCTTAATGGTTTGGGAAAAGTATTTATTTTAAAAAGTAGCATATAATGTATTTTGAAATATTGACAATTGATTCTGTCTTTAAATTTGTTTCATTTTCAGACTTAAGTAGTACTGGCAGGTGTGTAGAGATCTCCAGTGACGAATCTTGAGAAACACAAAATTGAAATTGATTGATAATATAAATAAAGGTTTATGAAATTGCGGTCTTATTTCTGGAAGTTTCCACGACTTTCGTTAAAGTTAAATGAAGTATTGTAATAAATAATTATATTTGAGTAGTGATTGTTGCATCGTTGTTTCTAATTTCATTTTTAGGTAATTATATGATGCTATCTGTCAAGCTGGCTGAGTGGTGCCATCTCTATATCTTGGCAGAGGACCTAACAGCGGACCCTCATACAATGGTATAAACATGTCATAGAGCTAACGATCACTCTAAATTAATTCAGGATAAGGGATAACATTATAAATGAACCTAAAACAGCTAACTTAACAAGAGCAAGTTTGAATTCAGAACCTCGCTAGCTCCATATTACAGAAGTGGCAGGTTTTCCACTACATGCCACACCATTCAAACGAATCCATAAATAAAAGTCGAGAGGGTTAAGGTAACTGAACCTCCATGCGTGCTCCATTCTTGAAAGATTTCTAAAAACTGGCAACTATAGAAACTGAAATGCTTGTTGCACAAAGCATATTGCACATCAAACTGCTAAGGGCAGTATCTACCTCAAGTACATCAAGATGATTTCTCCACTTGGTGGTCGGGTTAGCATGTATGGTACAAGCAGTGAAAAGCAGCTTTATAATGCCATGCAGTTGTTACTACCCTTCCAAACAAATGTATTTGATTGTGATCATGAGGATGGAAAACAGCCTGACGTCATTTCTGTAGTCTATGCAAGGGGTCAGGGTACAAGGTACTGTCATGATGAATATGATACACTTACATGCAGTTCAAGGGCCACATGTGACTGGCCCACTGTCCACATAAACCTCTAGATCAGGTCATATCAGGTAGGCAGTGCTGAGTCTCTTTCACATACAGAATGTGTGAAATACACAGTACAAGATTTGCTGGAGTGATATATTGTTTGAATTTATATGCTACTGCCAAAATAAGTCTAAAGAATGAATGTGGCAATGTAACACAAACCTGACATACATCTTAACTCTGCTCCAACACTATACAAGAATTAATTTTCCTTAAGACAAAGCCCAAAGCATACCTAAGTAAAATAACATGTAATATACACAAATGTTGTTCACAGAGACTTGGCTTCAGCGCCTGAAACAACTTAACACTTGATAACTATGATCAAATGACTCTTTAACGCTTACTGCTATCCAAACACATCACTCTTCACTACCTGGTTTACTGACCAGTGCCTCAGTCATGTTTACTTTCTGGCCAGCTCATATCACCTGACCTAAGCTTCATGGCTGGCCAACATACATCTCCTTGAATCTGCAGCTACTATAGCAACACTTCTACACAGGAGAACTCTACAGTGAAGGCTTTTTGGTGGATAGTGACAAAAAGACAGAGGACAAAGTCCCAACTCTACTCTCTCAGTGTGGTTGGCATTATTCCATAAGTTCATTTTCTCTCCAAATAGGGAGGAAAAATGCACTGTTCTAGTTGTTGGCAGCCAGTACTCGCTTGTTCTGAGGATGTCCAAAAGACATAAGGGCATAGAGTCAAGTGATAACTAATCACTTAAATCAAGGAATACAGACCCAAAATCTACATTGTTTGATTACATCATTAGCATTTACCTCAAATATGAAATGACTATTTCAACAAATGTCATTTTTAAATAACTAAAGAGCTGAAAATTATAGACCTGAATATCACAAAGTATAACCAGCTAATGTCATAATCATATCTAGTTTCAACGTGCTTTAAGGCTAAACATAAGGAATATATACATACACATGTTCTTCTTGCAGAAGAAGAATGTTAAGATTAGATTAGATAGATTTGCATTCAGTAGGTTCACTTGTAGCCAGAACAGGATGTGAATGTCGAACATGTCCAGAGGTATAAAGTTTATTAGCATATATATGTACTTGAAAAGTTAACATAAGACACATATTATAGTATGCAGCTAATATGAACGGCAATATGGAAAACAAAGCAGGGATAATTATATACGATACAAAATCAAACACTTTTAAATCAGCTTTCACTTGGCTTATGCGTACGTCTCAATCTTTTTGCAATGGATACCATTCATTGTTATTTCTTAAATACATATACATTAAAAATAAACAATCAACATGCAGCAAGGATTTATTGCTAATGATTCGTCATTGGAACAGTTAGATACTACTTACAGAGCTACAGAAGCATTATCAAGATAATTTGTCATTCAGATTATCTTGTACAGAATAAAAAGATTTTGAGCAAAGGCACTCTCGAAGAGCATTTTTTAAAGCACCACAATTATCAATTTTTTCATTAAGAACATTAGGAAGTGCGCCAAATATTTTGATAGTTTCATAATGCACACCTTTCTGGAAGCACGAAAGTTTAACACTAAGATAATGGACATTATACATTTGCCTAGTGTCTATTCTGAGATTTTCATTATTTGTTGCAAATAAGGCACGATTGCATACAAATAATTTTAGGATCGTGAACATATACATGCAAGGAAGCGCTGATATCTTCAATCCTCTAAAAAGATCTTTACAGGAGCATCTGTTGTGGATGTTAGTAATGATTTTTATAAGCTTCTTTTGTATAAGAAATATTTTTTACTTTCTAATGAGTTGCCCCAAAATTATATTCCATCACAGAGTTAAAGTTGCATAGTACTCTAATTTAAGTATGTCAATAGAACTCAGATTAACCAGCTCTCGGATAGCATAGCAGGTAGAGCTGAGTTTAGTTAAGATATAATTTATGTGAGCTTTCCAATCTAAACATCTGTTCACTTAAAGGCCCAGAAATTTTATGCTGTCAATTTCTTCTTATAACATATCATTTAATCTCGATTTCTAGTTGAGCATAAGAAGTACGCCAGGTTATAAATTTGATCACTTTAGCTATGCGGAGCCCACATTCGCCTATTTTAGCCGACCTATACATGAGCTATTTTGAAACATACATAGTAAAGGCCTTCCCACAGATTTATAAATTTTGGCGGAGATATGTTGATGATGTTTTTGCTATCATTCCGGAAAAACTTAGAGAAGATTCTCTAAAATTACTAAACCTGCAAGATAATCGCATCCAGTTTACGATGGAAGTAGAAAGAGACAGCACCCTACCCTGTTTGGACCTCAAGATAACTAGGAATTTTTTAAAGAACAACAACACATAACAGACATAGTAGTATTAAATGGACTCAACCCAGCCATCATAAGGAACATGATGAAGAGAAAGAAAAAACTGAAGATAATATCAAAAAATACTACTCTCACACCACTTAAAAACACAAATTGGCAATACAGAAAATTCACCTACCATCCATGGGTTTTAGAAAATTTGAATGAATCTTCAAAAGACTAAACTTAAAACTAGCACCCCAAAACAAATTCAGTCTGAGGAACCTGCTAAATAGACCACTGAAAAATTCAATCCCCAACAATTTGAAATCAGGAATTTATCAGATTAATGGTGAAACCTGTGAAAAAGGCTACATAGGAAAAACTAAGAGAAACTTGTTAACCAGGCAAAAAGAACACCAGAGAAACATTAAGTTGAAACAAGCGGAAAAATCTGCAGTTTCACACCATTTTTGGACAGAAAACCACAACATTGGCCACAACATTAAACTGTAAAAACCTTTAAGTACACCCAAAGAATTGGATATTTGGGAAAAATATTCATAAACAAAAACCATGATAAAGTTATAAGTTTTGAAATCCCGGCATTAAATTAAGTATTAAAACTTACTACCCCAAACACCAGATGGTAGAGTGGTCGGAGCTCCGTAGTAGTGGAAGAAGAGGAATGTTCATTTAGTCACCAAACAGCTGAGGATGAGATCGTATGATCTTGAAAATGTTTCAATTATACAAGTGAAGTTTGAATGTAAACATAGTGACTCATAAATCAAACTCAAATTGACCACTTTTGTTTTGTCTAGATTCACAGATAATTTGTTCACTTTAAACCAGCATGACATACAGTTCAAAACATAATTCATTTTAATTCTACACTTGTTTAAATTTGTACTGATCACCAGGACACTAGTGTCAACAGCGAAAAGAGCTGTACTTGCAATGTCCTTTATATAAAGTGAGAGGTCATTTATATAGATCAGAAATAATAAAGGCCCTAACACAGAACCTTGGGATACTCCGTGAGTTACCACTTTCCAGTTCGAAGTTTGATTTTCATAACCAGTATCACTGATGGCTACTTCAACACTCTTGTTTTCTTTCATTTAGATATGATACAAACCATCTTAGATGTTCATTTCTTAGTCTATAGAATTCCAATTTTACGATAAGAATCTTATCATTAACACAATCAAAAGCCTTTGCCAGATAATAAAAAAATCCACCTACATGACTTTTATCATTTAAGGCAGTCAACACTTCATGTGTAAGTTTGTAAGTTGCATTATTAGTTGATATTCCCTTTCTGAATGCAATCTGAACACTGACAAGTATGTTGTTATATTCAAGGTGTTTATACAGTCTGATGAACATTACTTTCTCAACAACTTTTGAAAAAATCGGCAGGAGAGATATTGGTCCATAATTTGAAACATTATTGCATTCTTTGATAGATACAGTCAACATGAAAAATTCAATGCCATGGCTGGGATTTGAACCTGGGATCTCCTGGTTTCTGTGCAGTCGGCATGGTAGCTCAATGGGCTACTGGACGGAAACCAGGAGATCCGTCGTTCAAATCCCGGTCATGGCATTGAATTTTTCATGTTGACTCTATCTATCAAAAGCTTAGCCTATATACGGCTGGTGTGAAGAAATAATTAGTTTCCATCAATTAACTAAGATTATTGCATTCGTCTGTTTTGAAAAGAGGTTTAACATTTACGTGTTTCATTGTCTAGCTTTTAGAGACTCATAGCATAAATAACTAAAGGGAATGCTATTTTGTGAGGAGCAAGATTTTAAGATTTTTGTAGTTATTTCATAATAACCAGAAGAATTCTTCACTTTTAAGGAGTCAATAATTTTATTTACTTGGAACGTGTAGTTAAACTGGCTTTAAATGTAGGCACAAAGTTTGTGAAACTTGATATCAGAAATTCTAGTGCTGCATCTTTACTTCCATAATGAATATTATGTTTTTTTGTTATATCCAAAAAGAATTTATTAAACAATTCTGCAATTTCAAGAGGTTTGGCAATTTCATGACTGTCAACACATAAGTGTTATTGGGCAATTTTCTGATGAGTGTTTACATGTCACATTTTTTATAATATGCCAAGTTTTTTTTATTTTGTTGTCCGAGTTCAGAATTAGTTTATTATAACGAAATACTCTAGAATTTTAGAACTTTACAATATTTTTGTAGTAGTTTTTTTAAATACAAATTGTTACTGATTCTAACTTGCTGATATACTTCTCTTTTATGTCTGCATGAAGTTCTATTTCCAAAAGTGATCCGGGAATTGTCTTTTTTGAAGTTAAATGCTTTTTTTTATACTAAGATGGGAAGCATAATTCAAAGTGAGTTTTACAGCATTGAAGAAAGCTATTAGATTTATTGTTGGTTCCATTAATCTAAGAGTTTGTTTCCAAAATTCAAGTTTAAGGTTTTTACTAAATTCCTTCAGAGTAGTTTCATTTATTTCCCTATATTTCGTATACATATATTTAGGATTGAGTTTTAAATTTATCTGATGAATCCTTAGAATTTGAGCATCATGATGTGATAGTCCATTAGTTTTTGATGAGACAGAGCAACATTTAGTTATATCTGTAATTACAAATATAATATCAATAGCTGTGGCTGAATTATTTTGGATTCTTGTTGAAAAGTTAACTGTATACGTCATGTGGTAAATAAAAAGCTAAGCTGTTCCCTTTGAAGACTAGATTTTAGATAATCCACATTTATGTCATCAGAAATGACTATTTCTCTTTTTGTTTTAAATAGAAGGTTCAGAGCATATTCTAATATAGCTTGAAAGATCAGATCATTTCTAACATAAACACAAAGTGCACCTTTATATCATTTTTTTCTACTATATTCTGCTCCTAAAGAGTATGCTTGCAATGAAATTGTTGTAAGTGATTAATTTCCTAACAATGTGCAACACTTATGTTACGTTACAAAATGTAATAAGTGCCATTTACTCGGTTTAGTTACAATCAAATTAGCATTCAGGAAAACCAGGTTACTATTTTTCGGCTGAATAAACAGGCATTAAAAAAATCCTTCTTACCCTTTATAAAGAAATACAAAACTATTTGGAAAAATCTTTGTAGTTGGTTTATTGACACTTTGTCACTTACATTTTTATATTATCGAGCGACTAGTTTTAGAATCCATTGCCTTCATTTTGAACCTCTCTCCAACTAGTATATGTTGTCTGGTCTCCTCTCTATGGCATGCAGCGATACAAACACAAAAGTATTTAAATTAAATTTAAAGGGAGTCGATTAATGACGCTAAACAACACTTACTTATAAATTTTTCTGGAAACTATTTGTTACAGTAAATACAAACACAGCTGTGTACACTAATCCAGTTATATTTAACAAACTGCCTTACTAAACAAGGCAAAATATTTTTGAGAATACAAAGAAGCTGGTTCTGAGTTAAACTGCCCACAGGGATATGGGTTTAAACGTTTATGTCTGGGTCGACTGTTGTCTTTGAATTAGTGACATCAGTTTACTCTTTATTTTTTTACTTTCGGAAGATTTCCCTTTGGGGCCATTCATACTGAGCTCTTTTGTAATGCATTTTGCGTTACCTAGGGTGCACCACGGGGAGGCGGACTACATTACACCCCAAAACAAGGTAGATGAGCAAGGCATTGGAAGAACTATATAACTGGTATTCAGATAACGAAATGACTGTGAACTTATCAAAAACAAAATACCCCATGTTCACACTTTGCCACACAAAGCCCCTTATCAAAATAACACTAAATGATGAGCAACTAACACAAGCAGAAAATTATAAATATCTAGGCATAACACTCGATTCCAAATTATCTTGGAAAACCCACAATAATTAAACATAGAAAAGACCACTCAGAGATTAACAACACTCAAAAGACTAGCTGGCACCAAATGGCGGTCCTCTATCAATACACTCAACACCACCTATAAAAGTTACATCAAACAACTCCTCTATGGAAGCGAGGTGATACAGCAAGTCAAAGCAAACTAGCAGAACTTGAAACATTACAGAACCAAGCACTCAGACTAATAATGGGAGCAGTAAAATCAACACTAATTACTGCAATGCGAATTGCTACAAATAACTTGCTAATTAAATATGAAATGGAAAAACAGATCTCCTCCTAAATGAAAAACTACAAGGGCTCCCCGTTAATACTCACTGGAAGAACTAGAAAAGCAGAGAATGTTCCATAAAAACACAAGAAGGATTTATGCAGAAAGCTTATACCCTACAGAGGATGTACAACCTTGAAGACAAACAAAATTGAACATCTTCCACTTCCAATCTGCCCTCTATCACAACCTAAAATAAATAGCAGAGTAAACCTTCTGCAAAATATAGAGTTAAAAAGGGATGTAAGTACAGAAACACTTAAAATGCTAGCTCTAGAACAATTGAAGTTTATTATCCACATGACTCATGGCTACACATATACACAGATGGCTCCCTATTTGACAAAGAAAGTAATGCTGCAGCAGGAATACATAGTAAAATATTCAATTTTTACATCTGTTTGGGCACACTAGCAACCCACTATGATGGAGAATTAGAAGCAATCAACACCTCACTGAAACAACTCTTCAACAATGTGAACTATTTCTCTAAAGCAGTGATTCTAAGCGATTCTAAATCAGCACTTCAAGCCCTATCCTCACTGTACCCTAACAACAATAGAATACTTGAAATTTACAATTCATTACGAATTCTACAAGGTCTAAAAAAAGAAATACACTTCCAGTGGATTCCATCCCACTGTGGAATTACAGGCAATGAAATAGCAGATTCCTTGGCAAAATAAGGAACACAAACAAAACAAAGCTACCAACAAAAAACCTCATTCCACACATCAAAACTACATATAAACAATAGAATCAACTTATTCTGGATAGAAGAATGCAAAGAAAAAGTTACAACAAGCAATGTAAAATTCTACAAGGAAGTAAAACTCCTACCCCAGACTACCCAAGAAGCAGTACTGTTGCCATCTTCCACCTGACTACTGGCCATGACTGTTTGGCCGCTCATCTACACTGGATTAATATTTTTGAATCCCCGACCTGCACACTGTGTAGGGACCCAAACTCATTGATGGACGGAGAACATATGCTCCAGTGTAGTGCCCTGACAAAAACAGATGGAGAACTGACAGCACAACTAGTCACACGTTATTGGGAGGCCAGAAGGAAAATGGAAATTCTCCAACTCCATGAACATTAGCAACCAACCAATAAGCTTACTCTTTATTTAAAGACAAAAGATTGTGATATTCTGCAATAGTACAGAATAAATTGGCAGGATTATTACAAAACATTGCTCAGTCTAACTCAACAATTTTCTACATAACTTACCTTAGTATTATTACCAATTGATGAAGTTTCTGTTTGCAGCCACAAAGGTTCTTCTTTTATTTCTATTTTGTTATCATTCTTATAATCACTGTTGTATTTTTTATCAATCATTTCAGGATCCTCTAGAAGAAAGTCCCCCTCATCCTGCTCAACTTCATTGCTTTTATCCATCTCGCAGTTGTTGCTCCATATATCAGTTTCGCTCTTAATTTGTTTTACAAGTTCTTTGATAAAAGGAATCTCTGATTTAATTCCTGTTTTGACTGTCATGTCACAATCAGTATCCAGAAGTACAGTATCAGTACTTGTCTTTATAGAAACAACCTTCTGAAAGAACTCTCTCTCATTCTGTGAGGCTATGTCGTCTGTGAGGAGATCCTCTTCTTTGATTTCTATTTCCTTATCCATTTCAAATCGCTTCTGAGTCAGATGCAGATTTTGTTTATAGAAATAAATCTGTAAAGAGAGAAATATATTATATATACTGAAAAATGAACATAAATTTTACCATTACTTTCTTTGAATCCATCAATAATTGTTCAAATGACACTACACACCAGTGTTCTGCTATTGTACGAACAACTTCTTGGAAAGCCTCAAGTATATCAAGGTTGTGTCCAGAACTCAAACTACAGAGACTTGTCTCTTTATGTCAATGCTATTTTCACTTCAGCTAGCTTACTGAGGAAATGTACCAATGTTAAACCTGCTAGTGTATTTAAAATGTTTTGGATAAAGATCAAAGAATTGTCCGATATTAGATATACCTAAAACAAACTGCAATGTTGGGAACCATCACAGTTTATATTTTCTAACTATTGTTCCACAATACTCATGAAAAATAACTTGATGGATTAAAACTTAACAATTATTAGCTATAAAGTATGTGCACAATTACATGTCACCTTTGTCACATGATATTTCTGTATTTGATATTGCCTTTAAGAGTTACTGCAATATTTAAATTAAACAACTTTAATACTTGCATGCCCATGGCACTTCAAGTAATAGAACTTCCACTGAGAGCAACAAACTCCATAATTTTGTAGATAATATTCAAGTGTTTCAGTGCCGTTCTTTTGTTATTATAACAGTCTACCACCTTTGTCAATTATACACACAAAATTTTAAGACCTTTGAGTTGTAAACATTATATTATTTTTACAATTACATTGTAGAATTTTTTAGTATAAAAAGTCAAAATCCAAGCTACTGCAGTCAGGTGAAACCGTGTTAACATCGAGGCATGCGATCAGACCAATTATTTTACTTGGGCCTTCCCTGTCCTTTACCACAGGCACATCTGACTGCAGTTGCCGAGATTCGAACTCACGACGTTTAGCTTTGAATGGATGGCCAGTCCAAACGTATCACTTCAACGATCATGGCTATACGAATCGATTGTGCTGAGGCACTGCAGAAAGTAATATGAGAACCGGTTTAGCTACTACAGCAAGACCGGGGCATAAGTAGCAAAGTAATTCGTCCAGCAAGGGGTTAATCATAAAATATTCTTGTGGCAATGCACATAAAAGGTTCGCGCGTAGGATAGCGAAGACGGCTAACGATAACCTCACCGAGAAGATGGAAGAAATGAAGGTTGCGAACGAGGTCCTCGCCGCCAAATTTGAGGTACAGTTGGCCGGCGTGAAGGAGGACGTCATGAAGCTCGGCAAGCGGATCGGTCTAAGTGGACAAGCGCGTCGAAGACCTGGCGAACCGCGGTAACGAGCTGGAGGGAAAGGCCGACAGCAACACAAAGTCCCTCAACGCCATGGTGGAGTACGTCGTCGGCAGGAGGATGAAAGATTTACGGGCCGATGCGTCGAGATGAGACACAACATCTGTGCGCGTCAAGCCTCATAAATACGACAGCCCGACAACTTTCGAAGTCTTCCACCGTCAGTTCGACACGGTGGCCAAACACAACAAATGGTCACCAGAGGAACAGGCCGCACAGCTAATTGCCAGTCTCCAGGGATGGGCCGCAGAGGTCGTGAATGCGGTCCAGACAGCGCCGGCACCCAAGGACATCTGGGAAGCCCTGGAGAATCGCTTTGGAAACCACCGCTCAGCCGCAGCGTACCGCAGCCAGCTGAAGTCAAGGTCACAGCAGCCAAGGGAGACGCTGCAAGGGTTCACCCTGGCAACTGAGCAATTGGCTAGTCGACTTCCCACCACAGTTCGTATCCCGAGAGGCTGCCTACACCTTTGTCGAAGGGGTAGGAGACAGACTCGTCAGCGCCTAATACTCGGCGACTACAAAACCATTCATGAGGCGCTAACGGCAGCACTGAGGATGGAGGCGGCCAAGGTGACAGCTACCCCGACTTCCAGAACAAGGAGTATCCGCTATAATGGAGACCAAAGACCAATCGAGAGAAGCCGGCGGAGACCTAGTGGTCTGTGCTGGGGGTGTGGACAGCCGGGACACCTGGAGAGAGATTGCCCACAGCAGGAAGAACAGCCGGAAAACGAGTAAGGCCCGTCGTGGAGAGGGGCACGTCGGCGCCATCATCACCATCCACTCGAGAGACACTGCGCGCCGTCAGCCGGTTTTTGGATGACAGCCACATCGCGGACGGTTGAGTGGAGGGGAAACCGTGCCGCGTGCTTCTAGACACCGGGCAGCCGTGACCATCGTGTCGTGGCCAAGGGTTTGCCGTCGAGAAAACCAAGCCAACCGTACCAGCTTGTCACGGCATCGGGTAACACCTTGTCTGTGGAGGAGGCCCTACTGAAGTTGACCTTGGTAAGGAGTGCCGTACATCTGTGGGTGTTCGTCGCGAAGGTGGCTGAGGAGGCGATACTAGAATTGAATGCCCTCAGGAGTCACGAGACGACGGTCGACGTCGGCAGGAAGGTACTGCGGCTTAACGGAGAAGAGGTGATACTCCGGGAGCCGAAGAACACCTTGGAATCTGCAAGGTCATCTTGAAGGAAGACATACTTGTCCCCGCGAGAAGCGAGGTGGTGGTGACGGTGCCACTGGAATGTCAGCGAACCAGGAACATGATGCTGGACCAGAAGACGCCAGTGCACGGACTCTGAGTGCCAGGATATTGTGACTTTGTGGGTTCGTAAAATAAAAAGTCAAGGTTACAAACACAAAAAAACTGCACTTTATTTTCGTAGCAATACACTGTTCACAATTACAATTAGCTAGATAACCTAAAACTGTTTATTTCGAAAACACTTCGCTCAACTCATAGTCGCTTCCGGTAACGATCGGCCCTGAAGTTTCCCGAATCTCCACCGGCCATCATTTATTGATCGGCATCGCGAGTCTGCCGCCAGGGTAACACTGCTCCCTCCTTAAGGCCGGTCGTCCCGAAAAGCGCCTTCGTAGTGGGCCAGGCGATCCAGGTGTACCACCTGAAGTACCGGCGTGCACTTCTTCCAAGACTTCCGGAAACTTACTCCGGGGAAGTACCAACTGTTCTCTCTGCGTCTTCCCATCGGATGATTCCCATACCCGGAACAGCACACCCTCTCTGGCCTTCAACGAGTCCCACTGCGCCCAGTAAGACTTGTAGGTGGAGCTCCTCGGTGCGACGCCCGCCCAGGTTGGTCTCATCCCTGCCTCCACTTCCCTCAAGAGTGGCCCCAAGTCGGCGTCCGCCAGCTGCTCGCTCCTCAGGCCTGCGCTATCCCAGCCATCCGCAGGCACTGCCGTGACTACTCGAACTGCTGCGGCACGCTTCTTCTCCTCCACTCTTGTGCCTTAGCCGCACACTTCTGGACAGGGTCTTCGGGACATAGCGTCCGCGTTATCATGCCTCTTCCCTCAGCGATGTTCCGAGGTGAAGTCGTACTCCTGCAGCCTCTGAAACCAGCGTGCCGTCTGGCCTTCCGGTCGCGCCGTCACCATCATCTCGCTCCTCGCGGGGACAACCACGTCTTCGTTCAAGATGACCCTGCAAATTCCAAGGCGCTCTTCTGGTTGACGGAGTATAACCCCTTCTCCGTTGAGCCTCAGGACCTTCCGACCGACGTCGACCGTCGCCTCGTGGCTCCTGAGGGCTTCCAGTCCCAGAATCACCTCCTCAGCCACCTTCGCGACGAACACCCACAGACGCACGGCACTCCGTCCCAAGGTCAGCTCCAGCAGAGCCTCCTTCTCCACAGGCAAGGTTTCGCCCGACGCCAACAAAAGCTGGTATGGTCGGCTCGGTTTCCTCGTCGGCAAACCATTCGCCACGTCAGGTCTGATGATGGTCACGGCTGCCCCAGTGTCCACTAGCACGCGGCACGGCTTTCCTCTACCCAGCTGTCCACGATGAGGTTGTCATCCATCCGCCGGCTGGCGGCGCGGATTGTCACTCGAGGGGATGGTGGTAATGGCGCCGACGTGCCTCTCTCTACGCCGGGCCTTACTCGTTCTTCCGGCCGCTCTTCCTGGTGTGGGCAGTCTCTCTGCAGGTTCCCGGTCTGTCGACAACCCCAACACAGGCCACTAGGTGTTCGCCGGCGTCCCTCGGCTGGTCTTCTGTCTCCGGCATAGCGGACACTCCTCGTTCTCGACGTCGGGATAGATGCTACCTTGGCCGCCTCCATCCTTAATGCCGCTGTCAGCGCCTCGTGAATGGTTTTATAATCGCCGAGCATTAGGCGCTGACGAATCTCCGTGTCCCGTACCCCGTCGACAAAGTTGTAGGCGGCTTCCCGGGATACGAACTCCAGTGGCAGGTCAATCAAGGTCTTGCTAGCCAGCTGTTCAATCGATATGGCGAACTCCTGCAGCGTCTCCCCCGGCTGCTGTGACCTTGCCTTTAGTTGGCTGCGGTACGCTGCGGCTAAGCGGTGGTTCCCGAAACGATTCTCCAGGGCCTCCCACATGTCCTTGGGCGCCGCCGTTGTCTGCACCGCGTTTAGGACTTCCGCGGCCCGTCCCTGGAGGCTGGCTATTAGCTGTGTGGCCTCCTCCTCCGGTGACCATCTGTTGTGCTTGGCCACTGAGTCGAACTGGTGGCGGAAGACTTCAAATGTTGACGCGCCGTGATATTTCGGCGATTTGACGCGCGCAGATGTTGTGTCGCGTCCCGGCGCGTCGGCCTTCAAATCCTTAGCTTCCTGCCCACGACGTCCTCTACTGTGGCGTTCAGGGACTTGACGCTGCTGTCGGCCTTTCCCTCCAGGTCGTCAACGCGGCTCACCAGGTCCTCGACGCGCTCGTCCACTTGGCCCTCCGCTTGCCCAGCTCCGTCACGTTATCCCTCACGCCGGCCAACTGTTCTTCAAACTTCACGGCAAGGGCCTCGTTTGCCGCTTTCATCTCCGTGGCCAGGCTGTCGTCCGCTGCCCTCATTTCTGTGGTCAGTTCTGCCATCTTTGCGGTCATTGTCGTGGCCAAGTTGTTATTTGCCGCTTCCGTATTCGCTGTTATTTCGGCCTTCAGTTCTGGCATCTTCTCGGCGATGTTGTCGTTGGGCGTCTTCATTTCCTCCATTTTGTGTAAAATCATTTCCAGTGCCGATTCCATGGCCGTTATCCCACTTCTGACGCCAGTTGTGACTTTGTGGGTTCGTGAAATAAAAAGTCGAGGTTACAAACACAAAAAAAATGCACTTTATTTTCGTAGCAATACACTGTTCAAAATTACAATTTGCTAGATAACTTAAAACTGTTTTTTTTTTTTAAACACTTCGCTCAACTGACTGTCGCTTCCGGTAACGATCGACCCTGAAGTTTCCCGAAACTCCACCGGCCATCATTTATTGATCGGCATCGCGAGTCTGCCGCCAGGGTAACAATATTATTGCAGTGCCGAGAGGCAGTGCCAGTCTGTCAGTTAGACAGACACCGATCACGACGTCCAGGCCGGAACAGAGCTGGGGACGTGCGAGCCGGTGGTCAGCGTAACACCAATCGTTCAGATCCATGAGCCGATTCAAACGCAACACCTGGGGCCCCGGCTGGAAGGCTTATTGGAGAGGTGTATCAAGACTGGAAGAACACCTGAGAAAGCTCGTGACCAGCCATCAGCGAGACTGCGACATCAAGGTGCCACTGTTCTTGTGTGTGTGTGGGGGGGGGAGTTTGTGGGTGGGTGGATGGGTGGGTGTGTGTGTCTGTAATTTACGTCCTACAACGTGAAGTCATATGGGACGCTGAATGGAAGGGGTGAAATGCTGCTCAAATGAGTCCGGGGCCATGGAGTTAGAGCTATACGACATTCGTCGTTTACGATAAGGGAAAACCCGGAAAAAACCTTATTCGGGTAACTCACCCTAACCGAGATTCGAACTCGGAGCCTCTTAAGCGTGAGGCAGACACGCTACCATCTACGGTACCGAGGCGGGCGCCACTGTTCTTGCTGGCCTATCACTCCCCAACACACGATACTACTGGGATGATGCCAGCAAGCTTAATGTTCGGCCGAGAGTTACGCCTCGCTTGTGACCTGATATTTGGGAGCCCCCGGAAGCGAATCAGCCAGCAACCGAGTATGTGGAGAACCTGGTGGACCGTCTCCACGACATGCATGAGATTGTTTGTCAGAACACCCAGAAGGCGAGTGACCGCATGAAGACCCGATACGACAGGCAAGCCAACAGACAAGGGTTCCAGCAATTTAACCTGTTGTGGTTGTACCGTCCTACCCGGACCAAAAGACGCTACCCGAAGCTTCAGCTAAATGGCAAGGACCATACCAGGTGGTGAAAATGATTAACGATGTGATCTACCGCATCCAGAAGGTGCCCCAAGGAAAGATGTTGGTGGTACACTCCTATCGTCTGGCCCGCTTCGACCTTGCAAGTTGTATTATGTATGTGATGGACTCCTGAATCTGTAAAAAGCAATTTTTAGTGTTTATAGCCTGGACTTTTAATTTCATGAACCCACAAAGTCACGATATAATACATTATCTACTTATTTCTCATTTACTATTGCCCAAATGTCATCCAAATATCTATGCCAATGTTTGTAAGTTAGTGGGAATGCCTTTGTGATATGGGTTTCCCAAATGCTCATGAAGAGGTCTGCCAGAAATGGGGACAATGGGTTGCCCATAGAATATCCTGATTTTTCTTTGTACAATTTGTCATTGAATGTAAAAAAGGACTGTTTAATGATGCCGTTTGTTAAGTAGAGGTATACCTCTATAATATTCTGAACTAATTGTAGGGACTGCAGACATATTTGCATGTAACCTAAGAGTTTGTCTCTTGACACACTTGGGAACAAAGACATAGATAACATTTGGTTGGTAGGACAAACTTATAGGTCTTTAGTTTTATTAATGAATTCCAACAAATTTTTAATACTGTGGCCTTCAAATTTTGGTAGCTCATTAAATTTTTTTTAGTCATTTAGATAGTTTGTGGCAGGATATGTTTATGTTGCTAATGATTGGGCGTATCTTATTTCCTGTTTTATGAATTTTGGGTAATCCATATATGTTAGCTGCTGTAGGATTGTCCGGTTTCAAACTTAAGCTTATTTCTTTTGGTAATATCATTTATTCTTAATTTTTTTGTTTAACGGTTTTGCACAATTATATTAAGGATCAGACTTTATTTCCAGGAATTCCTCACTTGCCAATAAATCTATCATTCTAGAAATGTAATCTTGTTTGTCCATGATGACCGTCTGTTTTCCTTTGTCTGCTTTTGCATATACAATTATTATACAATCGCAAAGGTATTAATACTTGAAGCAAAGGTGAGATTGTCATATTCCTTTTGATGAAAGTTGTAACCTCTCTTGCATTTCCACAATAACCTTCACAGCAACTTGCTTCGACAGTCTATACCTCTATAAAAAATCCCATTCTGATACCTCCTCAAAATTATTTTAGTCTGTACTCTAATATGAGAGCCATTTAGACAGTCTTAAATATAGCAAATTGAAATCAAAAGCTGCATTCATTCCCTCCATCTTGCCCCTTTACAATTGTTAAGGACTTAACAACAGAAATATAGTTTTTTAGTTTAACAAGAGCTAACACGAGTGTTACACTGACACTTGTTGCTGAAATGCAATTTGTGTTATAAGTAAAAAATGTACACCATACTTGCTAGAACCGCTAAATTCATTTAAATAATTCAACCTTAAGAGAAGGCATATTCCCAAAGTCCCTAAAGAAAACAGTTGTAAAGCCCTTACACAAGAAAGGAGATAACAAAGTAGCTAGTGATTACCGTGCAATAGCCCTGGTATCGACACTGCTAGAGAACATAATTGTAAATAAAATCATATCCTTTTTAGAAAAAGTTAAGGAATTAAGGCAATCTGTAATTATATGCGTAATTATCTGTAAATATAATAACTTAAAAACAGCACGTGCTGTACAGGACCACAGAATGAGGAATTAAGGCAATCTGTGTAAGACCAGCACACAACTTTAAATTGTTCCAAATATTACAATTCTGCAATAAAAATTTATATTAACCGTCATACCAGTTGATCCTATATTCTTCACTGAAGATATTTAAGTTAAATAATGGAAATGAATCATTTATTCTCACTAGTATATATAGGCTACGGGTTTCAATAGAGTCAACTTGAAAATTTCAATGCCATGACCAGGATTTGAACCATGGATCTCCATGGCTAGAGAGAAAAATGATTAATTCTCATTAATTAGCTTAAATAATAAGAGCCTAATGATGAAGCCTGGGACTAAAGTACTTACTACATTAAGTTGCCACAAATGGCGTATCTCAAATATGAGAGCCCATAGTAGTTTACCGGGAAAATATATGAGTCAATTGGAGAACTTAATGTTGGCCATTATACTCAATGGGTAAGAACGACTGCATGGACAACAGGAGATCCATGGCTCACATCCCAGCTGTGGCACTGAATATTTCAGGCTTACTCTATCTATCATCACCAAAGTTTTAAAATTATTCTAAATACTCACGCTGCACACGATCTAGTGAAATTCTTTAATATTCCTTTTAGCAATTAACAAGTCAGATTGCATGCAACCATGATTTTATGTTTGACATTATTATTGACTTACTGTAATGTATGTTCTGAGTTAATACATAACATTTTGGAGGTTAACAAGTTTTCAGTGTTATTACATAAATTAAGATTAAAACAAAAACATAGTTATAGATACCAGTGTACTTGTGGTGGTGATATATTACTGATGCATGTACAATAAATGTAAGATATGTTGAGTGTTTCTCAGCTTTGCTCTCAGTGGGATCTGACAAATAAGCAACACAGTGGACATTGTTGACATTAGAAATGGAAAATACCATGGACATGACATTTTACACATTTATTACACTTAGAGTAACGTAGCGCTAATGTTGCCTCTGCTGCTAGCTGATTAATGTATATCCAAATTTCATATTAATTTTTGTTCAAAGAATAATGGAAAGTCCAAGTGATTTCACTTTCAGATTTCAATTGCGTTAATCTGTGACAGATCCCCTGAGGTCAGTCATCTAGCATCCTGCAGTTCTAAGTAGCTCGCTATTTTGCCAATGGCGCTCACCAGCAAACTCAGAGCTTACAGATTTGTGTGAGAAGAGACTTCTGTTACTTCTTTATAGCACAATAGTTATGACTGCAATGAAAAGGCCAAACTTGAGTTTCAGTGTTAATTCTTCATGTTTAACAATAACATTGTGAATGAATTAATGTTAAAAGCACAATAACAAGAACGGCATCATAAATTGTGCGTAAAAGTGACTATGATTAAGTGATCAAAGATCTTTTAAATTCGTCCTTGACTTTGCATTCTTTTGGTGAAAATGTCATATAATTTCTACAGTAAGGCCTGCTCTGGCTCTTAGACCTTTAAAAACTAAATCACACGGACATTTTAGACATTTTAGTATCTGTTGGTATAACGAGTTTCCTTGGCTGAGAGGTTGTGACAAATTGCTGAAACTATTTTGTTGGCCATGTCTGGTTTTTCATAAACTAATATTCCTTCCATTGTAATATTAGTTAAGTTTGGAAAAACAAGAATTGCCAATTCTTTGAGTGACACATTTAAGAACTAAGTTGAAAAGAATGGTAAAGATGTCAAAATTGAGCAAGAACTCCCGTTTAGGGTTGTAAAGAGTCCGGAAATTCGGATAACAAAGATAACTACTTATAATTCTTACATCTAATTGTTCAAACAAATGATTAGTTAAAGGAACAACTTCGGACTAAATTGTGTTTTCAGGAACGTCAAATGTGATTGAAAATGACATTATTGAGTGAATTTCTGTTGTTTTAATTAATGAAATAAGAATGAAGTGAGTGAGACAAGTTTTGTATCAGTCAACATAGACGAAACCACTGATGTAGCAAATAAATCCCAACTACCAACTGTTCTTCTTTTCGTCACACCAGAGGGACGAGTTGAGAAAGATTTGTACGGATTGGTGATCTCAGCAATGATCGCACAGCAGCTAGTTTCTCCAATGTAATATTAACGTGCAAACCCTTGGCATTAACGACTGCCACTACCCAGATTAAGTCTAAAGCAACCAGCAACATTTAACTATCACCCACACCATAATACACTCATCTAGTGTAAATCTAGTAAAACAAAGAATGGAGCCCGAAAATGAAAGTTAGTAACATTAACAAATTACCTTCGGTGTAACTGTTATCACTTTTGAATCCTACAATCCACGCACCCGCCTTTAAACAGATGAACTTTGAAAGAAAAATTACACTGTATAAACCTCATATACAGGATCCTGCAGATGCAAATCCCCTTTGGATAGCAAATAAGAAGCTAAATTCTAATATGATGAAAGTACTATTTCACCATAAATGTGTAACGTGTACAATATTCCTGAGCTTTACTCACAGCTGTTATCCAACGAATGAACAAACAAATATCATACCTGTCAATATACAAGAAGCTATATCTGTTAATCCTCCCACAGCTATTTCTGCTAGTAGAACCTTGTTTTACGATACGGTTATCTCACAACTCAAGTAAGTAGGTGCTAGGTATCTTTACCAGAGGTCGTTGACCATGTGATTTACAAGGCCGTGAAATCATCAAACTGACCGCGTGATTACATATTGCTGTAAATCAAGAAGAAAATAAGTATAAATCTTGGCTGTGTGGTCTGTATCCGAAGTTCTGGTTATAATAATTACTTATTGTCTTATGTAACTGTCCTTAACTAGTTTAAAAAATCTCGTTAGAACAAATTTCTTCAGATAATAATTTTAGCATTTCCATGTTTCAGAGAATGTAGGAAATGTAAACTTATAATACGTAAGTCAAATCCCGGCTATGGCATTGTATTTTTTAGCCTGACTCATCCTGTCCAGAATTAGGCCTACACACGACTGGTGTGAAATAATTTTATTTCTATTAGTGTAAAAGTTGTTTTTATCTTTACTTAGTACTCCTCCAAAATTGCAGTTAGCATTGTTAGCACATAAACCTACAAATTTAACTTCAGTAATCAAGCCGGCACTTGTTTTAATTTTGTCAGTGTACATCAGGGTAAACTGCTTTCGCAATGATAATTTAACACAACAAAGTAAGCTACACTCAGTAAGGAAGAAGAAAATAGATACGTGGAAAATATCAATAGTGTGAGGTAATACGCATGAATAACTACGGCCATTCAAATTTGTAATGTTTTTGGCCGAGTGATCTACCTCCAAAGTTCTACTTGAGGTTAGAATAATTACTGATGTTATATGTTTAGTAGTGTGATAAAATAGGCATGTTTTGATGTATGGTGGTGGTAGTTATAATACTTTATTTTGATTAGTTGAAGTTGTTTTGTATATGAAGTGAAAAATTGAGCGAAACAAACTGATTGTGTTAGCCTCATTGTCCTGAATGAGTTTCACAAATCTTGTTAGAACAAGTTTCTTCTGACATGCCCATGTTTCAGTGAATGTTGGAAGAATAAAATCTCAGGATATTAAATTAAATTTTTCTTTCCAATGTAGCGTAAAGCATTGTGACGTATCTAACTCTGTCCGCATTGCTGTCTCTGGTAGAGTTGTAATGGTCAGGGCCACATGGATTACGTTCATTAAGGTCAGGTACAACAGCTACTCTCGTATTTAACAAGTTTTTAGTGGATGTGCGAAAGTTAACAAATGTAGAATATCTTGTTTTCCCAGACGTGATATAACAGTACTTGGTAAAGGTGTACTTTAACGGCGTAGCAATATGGCGGGCGTGACTTCATGGTTCGAGCGTTGCCAACATACAAAGCAGGCAATTGCGGAAAATACAAACACTACGTAAGTAAACTAGCGATACAGTAATAGCTATTAATTGGGATATTTAGGTGAGGAAACTGTGTCAGTGGATCATTGCTTACCCACTCTAGTCTTGACAGTTACGCAATAACAGTGATAGAAAATTGGTAGTGATTATCATCATTCTTGTTTTTGGGATTTGCAGTTTATTATTAGTTATTATTATAACTTAAAAGCTCAAAGGAATTGTAGCACAAAGGTTTCAGAATGGTAAATTTCTTTCCTAGTTAAACGTTTCCCTGTATTAAGGAATTATGCTTACTATGCAGTATTTCTGTTACGGTATCACAAGTTTATAATAAGTAATAGAAAATGTGTTGGAAACTTTTCTTGGTATTCGTATATTTCAGAGCAACAACTTGTTTCCGTGACGTTATTTCTTACCAACATAACTGTATGCCGTTAAAGTAAACCGTTACCCAATACTTTTATTTGATTTCCCTGCAATTCATGTTCTTATTTTGTCATTCTAAAACCTGTATGTCCAATTTTCTACGTAGAGCATGGTTTACGTACTTCATGACTTCAGTTTACCGGCTTCTCCTCTGCTAACGGTTTCCACATACACAGTTACTCATGTAATATTAATATCTTTTAAATACATATTATTTTAACTTTGTTGGTAACAGTGTCTTGTCTTATGTATAATAGGCACAAGATAAGTTGAGCACTGGATTTACGGTGTGGTGTGGGCAGAGGGGAAGAAGTGAGAACTAACGCCCTTTTGTTTCTCCAGTGTGGTCAACCTTGAAAGACACAATTCAGCAAAAGAGTCTGTAAGGTAAGTGAAGATATTACAAGTAACATTGCATTCTCTGAAAACATTCCTTAGTGTTGCTCACGCCAGCTTAATTGCATTCAGATCACAGTAATACGGAGGTAGACAAATAATAATGTGTCCCTTTTCGAGAGCCATAACATCCACAAATTTCCATACAAATATAAATCATTTTCAAGTAAATGCTGATGTACATTACCACCACACTCGTAACAAGGGTAAACTGGCAGTTCAAGCGAGCCTTTATGAAGGAAGCAATAACTACAAAGTGATAATGTTATATAATAAACTTCCTACTTCATTTAAACAAGCTGTATCATTAAAACACTTTTAAGAATAAGCTGAAGAAATTTTTGCATGCACACTGTTTTTATACAGGTAATGAATTTTTAGAACTATAACCATGTAAATGAGCACTGGGAGCATAGTACATTCACAAACCTGTAATATTTATATTATGACAATTCTTGTAGTAAATATGAAACCATAGAGAAGCTGCTTACTTTGTATATTTTATGTAATCAATTTGACTTTATATATAAACTGTATTTATACATTTTGATGTGTCTCATAACATGAATATGTTGCCAAGGACGAACTAAAATTCTAATTCTAGCATACGATTGTTGTAAACTGGTTAGCTAATTAGCCTCGAAATTGATCAAAACGAAAAATGACGACATGATAAAGCTTAGCGTATTAGCCACTAGATGTCAGCGTATAGGGCAGTTCAAATTTCAAAGTTGTCATCTACGTTTACGGAGTTAAACAGAACATACAGAATGAGGACTTGGAACCCAATCTTTCTTCTTATCACATGCATATAATACTTACAAATTGATAAATATGGTAAATTTTCCCATTTTAATTGCCAAGAAAGCAATGTGTTTAGCTAAGTGCTTTAACCTCAAAATAAGTAAATGACTAACCCAGACTTTCAGAACATAGTGATCCACAGTGAACCACTAGGATCTGAAATTTGTATATTTAATGCTGGATTCGGTTTAAATTACTAAATTGTGTGACATTGATGAAGCTGTAAAAAACACTATAAAAATTACAGCCGGCCTTCAGGAAAGCTCACGTCTATATATTGTAAAATTCAATGAGAATGTTAAGCTTAACAGACTTTTCATGAAATATCCCATTAAGGCTGCTTTATTTTTAAGTAGACAAGAACTGGCATTTCGTGGACATAATGAAAGTGAGGACTCTTTACATAAAGATAACTTTAAGGAACTTTTGGATTCATATATAGAGGGAAGTTCCATCGAATTTCAAAACCACTATTACAGCATAATAATCAGTTTCGCAGAGCATTCGAAAACAATACACAACACAAGCTGAAATTACAAAGTGCATATTTGATTATATAAGAGGCTCTATTAATGATGAAATTAAAGAGAATTTTTCTTGGTTCAGGGAGAAGACACTACTGCCATATCACAAAAATCACAATGCTCTTTAATTTTGCGATATATCAATTCATGTAGAAATGTAGTCTAAAGATTTCTGGTCTTCTGTGATGTAAGTGAAGGTCATACTTCAGACGTATTTTTTCATGCACTTGATGATTCATTATCAGAGCTTCATTATAATCTAAACTTGTGAGACAGTGCTATGATGGAGCTGCTCTTATGGCTGGGCATTTAAATGGTCACCAAAAGAATGTGAAAGACATAGCACCCCAAGTAATCTTTCGTTCAGAGTTTTGCTCATAGACTTACACTAGTTCTGCAACAAAGCTGTAATAGGATACAGAAATGCCACATTTTCTTAAAATGTGAGTGGGATACCAGGTATCTTTCCCCATTCTAGCCAATGGTCTTATGTTGCTGGAACCGAGATTGGAAGGCATATACCTACAGGATCAGACACCAGGTGGTGCGTGGTTTCTGAGACCTTAAGGGTAATAGTGGAAGAATGGGATGGAATTATATGGGTATTTGAACATACAATGAAAACTGATGATTCAACAAGTATTTGTCATGCTGAGCAGTTCTTAAATGAGTTCAGTATTTTTGAATTTGTCTTCCTGTCTCTAGTTTTTAAAGACATTTCTGATATGACTGATGTTTTATTCAGTGTATTGCAGAAGACATCATTAGATATAGGATTATCTGCAAACATGACTCACAATACAATAGACATTTTAAACAGAAAGAAAAACATTAAATCTTTCAAACAATTTATTGAATCAACTTAATATAAAGAAAGAGCCCCATTTGAAATGTGAAATCTTCTCCTTAGATCAGTACAAATAAAATGTGAAGTCCCCATTTTGTGAAAAATGCATTACATACCGACCAAAATCAATGGATGAATTAAAGCCATGCTAAATTTAAAATTTCATTTTCATTGATTTTGAAAAAGCATACGATTCAGTATGCAGACATAAACTTCTTGAGAAACTTTCAAAGCTAGGCTTTCAAGATAACATATTAAATTGGATCACTCAATTACTCTCTCAACATTTCTGTGCTACAAAATACATTGACAATACATCCAAATTCCGACAAATAAAAATGGGCCTACCCCAAAGTGCAGTACTGAGTACAACCTTGTTCAAATGAAATGTGTAGTGTTTAACGCCCGCTTTTACTACATACGGCACCACAGGCGATGACACTGATGATACATGAGATGAAGATGGAGCACAGGTGGAATGAGATGGCGGGGGAAACCGACGATCCCAGAGAAAACCCGCCCCAGCGCCGTGTTGTCCATCACAAATCTCACTTTTGCGGTCGCCTGGGATCGAACCCGGGCCGCCTTGGTGGGAGCTAAGCCATAACCTTGTTCAACAACTACATCATTGATCTTCCCGCGGCTTTATCAAACACAGAAATAAAGGCAGCACTCTTTGCAAATGACATGATCATGTGGACATCTTCCCCACAAATAGAGAAATCCAAAGCTTCAATGGAAAAGGCTCTGATACTATTGGAAAAGTAGACTGACAACAAGTTGATGAAAGTAAATACTGATAAAACAAAATTCCAAATATTTAGCTTAAACAATAGAATCCCTAAACTAAATCTGCAGTTCAAAAAAACAAACCTCAAACAAATATGAAACAAAATATTTAGGAACAATTTTTGATTCAAAATTATATTGGAGACGTCATATTGAAGCAATCGTAAACAAATCAACAAAAAAGTTTTCAATTCTGAAAAGAATACCTGGAGTCAAGTTGGGCAGTATTCGGGAGACACGGAACACTACATACAAAACATTCATCAAGCCAATACTTCTTTATAATGCAGAGGTAATAATTACAGCAAACAGTTCTAACAGAAATCACCTAGAAGTATGCCAAACTCAGGCCCTGCGACTAATAACTGGTGCAGCAAAATAACTCCAATCATGGCAATGCAAGCATTAACTCATTAAAACATTTAATTTTGTTAAAAGGTCTCTTCATTGGTTCTTGGGTTTTTCCATGCCTCATAAATCCAAGATAACAGACAACTGGTGAGACATTTAGCATTTTTATGGGCAACATATAAATACTGTCTAATAAGCAATATTATCTGTTTAAGAATAACAATTATTTTAAATGTGTTCTGATAAGCAATTAACTAATTTTCAAAGTATAGGCCATTAGATTCTGTGGTCTTGGGTCATCATTCAGCGAGCTTTATTATTCCTCGATGTTACCAATTTGTGGATTTTGAGGTGAAGAATTCAGTGACACCGACTTGCATTGCTTCAAATGATCCATGGATCAAAAGAGATGATAATCTGATGTTGTGAGATCTAAGCTGTTTGCTGGGTATGGTAACAGTTTGATTCCTCCCAATTCCTGAATTTTTTTCAATGGTTATTAGTGCCATAATGGGGTGTTGCATTGTCTTGTTGCAATAAAACTCTACTAATGATGGGTAGCTCCATTGCTTAGTGGAGAGCAAGTCCTTCTCAAATTTTTGTTTTCAAATGCTAGGCTTTGGCAATGAAGCCATTAGCTCTCTTGCTCTCCAATATTTCTGTGTAGTGGGTCCAGGCGGGTAGGGCTTCACAGGTTGAAAGATAGGTCCTTCTCAAATTAAAATTGATGTACAAAGACAATGTTCGCATTGTTGAGATAATTACTGCCAAGCGGTTGCTATACCACTCTCCTCGCTGTGTGAAACTTACCCACATGTGCCCACGTGTTCTCTTCTCAACAAAAGATAAACATGCCATTTCCGTTTGCTGCCTAATTCTCCCCGGAATGCCTCTGAGCCTTCCCTATTTTTCATAGCAGAAATTGGCCATGACTTTATCAAACAATCAGAGATAAACTGCATAAACTCGCTGTTTTTAATACTAATGATGATAGTAATATAATAGTATCTAGTTTAGAAATTCATCAAATTTTTCATTTGCTTGAGTCTTGGTACAGACATAAGCCATTATGTCATATTTTAACACTAATCTACTTTTACAAAATGTGTAGCTATAGAAATTGACAATTTTAGCTCTTCTTATGTAATTTGGTACCTTGTTATGTAAATTATTGCGATAACATGAATATGTATGCATGGCTCATCTACCTTTTTATGTAACCATCTTATGTTTTTATGAGATAAGCAAAATGCACTTTTCATTATTAGGCAAAGGTTTTCTGTATTTATATATGGAATCTTAGTTATGAAAGCTGAAAAGTGTAGGCCTCCCTTAAAAAGTGAGATCTGGCAATATAATTAAAGGTTCAAGTCTCTCAGGATCATTTTCGTTTCAACTGCTGAGCAAAGAGACATTGTTAGAATGTTTATGTCCCTGGTAATGACAAACGCTAGTCAACACATTCCGCTATCTTAATACTTGTCATGGAAGAAGGTAAAATGCAATATTTGAGGACAGTCACTAATGATAAAGTAGGCTTTATCTTTCTGTATTGTTGTGAGACCATTTGATTTCCTAAGATCTAGATAATTTTACTTGGGCTCTAGTAATTTTAGTTTCTGGAACATTTAATTTGTGAATGGCAGGTTGTAAACACGGTGTAATGTCGGGTTCAGTTGAGTTGCCAGTTATGATTGTTCCAGTGAGTATCAGAGTTGTTAAGAACAAGTTGGATGGAGCAGTTGAGTTGTTAGTGTTCGGTATTGATCTGTCAGTAGTGAATGTGTAGGAGTTCCATCAGCACAGGTTTGTGAGATATAATGGAACATTTAATTTATGTGCTCATTCTGTGTATTTACAAATTGTAAAAGTGATTGTAAGTCAGCATTTGGATAAAAATTCTAGTGACAATGTGCGTTTCTTACACTTTACATTGTCATTCAGTCACTCAACTTTAGTTAAACAATATCATTAACTGAATCTCAACTTAGTACAAGGGTGGATCAAATATAAATGGGAATAATTTTTTAAATTTATTGTATCAACAAACAAAAATGCTCATATACAGATTACTTTTATACATAGTGTTCTGCTTTTGATACACATTCTCTCCATTGGATTGGCAAGTTCTTGATGCCATACTTATAGAAAGAAGAAGGATGCATGCAGAGTAGGGCATGCAGCACTCAGGCAGTTGCGCTCTGTACTGGTCACCATGCCAAAGCACCTCAAGCTACGCCTGTATCGGGCGATTATACCCCTGATTCTGTATGGCTGCGAAGTCTGGGGATCAGCGGCTCTGACCACTATCCGCAGACTACAGTAGGTCAAGAACAGGGCACTGCGAATGAATTATGATACCGGATGTAGATTCCCGTCCCACATCCTTCACACCTACTCCGGAGACCCATACATTGTGGACATGGTGTGGGAGAGATCCCACACCAACTACAGTATGCTAGACTCCCATCCTAATAACCTAGTGAACACCCTTGGTTGCTACGACCACAGGGTTCCTCGCCGCCGACCAAGCTACGGGTTGCCCAAAGATGCTTTGGGTAACCAGAACTAAATAGGGCCACTTTCCTTCGGCTCCACTTGGTAAGTTGGATACCTGAACATTAGTTCCTTTCCCTCTAACCTGTCAAGCGGACTGTACTCGGATGCCTCCCAGGCAAGCGGAAGAGTGCAGCCAGCACTGGGTGCCCACCTCTCATGGGGCAAATGGCACTCATTAAGGCTAGATATGGCACTGCCCAAGACACTCGCCTAAAACACAAAACAATTCTATTATACTGCCCAGATAAAGCCGCACAAAGCGGCTAGGTGCTGGGCAGCAAACACTCCGTCCAGGTAAACCTGGACGACTCGTCTCTTCTGCTGGTCTGCTGGTCTGCTGCAGAGCCATTTGCCAGCACGAACTCTTGCATACTTGTGTCATCATCAAACCGCTGTCCTCCTAGGTCTTTTCTGAGTGATCCAAACAAATGCTAGTCGCAGGACTGTAAGGAGAGTGTTTGGAGGTGTCCAATGCAGTATTTAGCCTCGCATTTTCATGGAGAAGACTGACGTTTTGGATTGGCTGTCGGCATCGCTTGTTGCAATATGCAGCTTTTGCTGAATCCAAAATGTGACAGTAATAAGCTGCATTGATTGTCCTTCATTAGTGAAGAAATGCAAAACGCCTGCAGAGTCCCAGAAAATGGATGCTAGCACCTTTGCAGCAGATGGGCATGTTTTGACCTCGACTGGACTTGCTTAGTCTCCTCGCTGTCACTCCATGCTTGCTTGCTTTGTGTCATGATGCACCATGTTTCATTACAAGTAACGTATCTGGCAGACAGTTTTCTATAATGGAGTTCATCTCGGATGATTAAATACTTCCATAACTTGTCCTTGTGAAAAAAAGGACCAATTTCGGATTCCTTTATGCACCGATCTTCTTTAATAATATTACAAATAGGAACAATGTTATCTGCAGTAATGCTTGTCCCTGATCTGCTCCTATGAGGTTCATTTTCTACAACTTCTCTTCCCGCCACAAAATATTTAGCCCACTCATACACTCCAGTCTTCCAAATTATTTCTTCCCCAAACTGTGCGCAGAGCTGTCTAAAACTCTCCGAAGGCTTGGTGCCCTTTTTTGCAAGAAAACTGATGATGAGCATTGTGTAACAGACGTGTGTAGCTATTACTCAGTCATGGCCCAGCCCCATTCTCCGCAGTGCGTGCACACACAGTATCCTCTCTGTAGATAAACCCCCCCCCCCCAACATACTGACAAAGTTTCTCCTCAAAATTATTACCAACGACAGTGTTATATCAAACTTCCCGTTTATATTTGATATGCCCTCGTACCATTCAGTTAATAAATAACAATACATAACTTGTTTTGATCTTAAGGAAAATTGTTTCTGTCTTTTCTTGCATCCTGGATTCTTGCAGTATTAAATTAAAAAGGTGTACGACACTGTTTACCAAACTGTATGATTTGTTGCCCTCCGTGGATGTTTTATTACTAGAACTGTTATGCCATGTAGTACTAAACCTTCTTGTTTAATTTACATATCACAGCAAACCTTAGAACAACAGTAACAGAATACAAACTAACTATGATATTAGTAATTGTCAGATAGAAGTTTGTTTTAGTTATATCAAATAACTGAGAGATTGCTTTGATTTTTCTCCATGACATTTTAAACAGATTAGCAGGTTTAATGTTGGTGCAGTATCGCAGTAACCTAGCTAGAGTGATAATAGCATTGACATAAACAGACAACTGTCAGTAGTTTGAGATCTTCACATGTCTTTGAGTTTCCTAAGTCTGGTTCAACTTTTCAAGAAGTTGTTTGTATGATAAGAGAACAGTGGTATTTAGTGTGGTTTGAACAATTATTGATAGATTCATGAAGCTGAAGGCTAAATTTAATTATAGTTTTTGGTATATGAAATATGATTTGTCCTTCACAGATTTATTTCTGGAAATAACAGCAACATACAATTCGACAGCTGTTTGAAATGGATGAGACAATAGAAATCAAAGAAGAGACTCCCCTTGAAGACGACACAGCCTCACAGAACGAGAGAGAGTTCTTTCACAAAGTTGTTACAGCAAACACAAACATTGATGATGTCACTGATTGTGAGATTACAGTCAAAACAGAAATTAAATCAGAGACTCCTTTTATCAAAGATTTTGTCAAGCAGATTAAGAGCAAAACTGCTACATGGAGCAACAGCTACGACATAAATGGGAAATCAGAAATTGAACAACAGACTCTATTTTCAGACATTGGTTCACAGAATGACAGAGAATTTCTTCTAGAGGATCCTGTAATGATTGATAAGAAATACAACAGTATTCACGAAATTGGTAATAAAATAGAAATTAAAGAAGAACCTTGGTGGCTGGAAACAGAAACTTCATCAAATGGTGATAATACTAAGGTAAGTTATATAGAAACCTGCTGAGTTAGACTGAGCAATGTTTTGTAATAATGTCACCAATACATTGTGTACTATTGCAGAATATTATAATCTTTTGTGCTTAAATAAAGAGTAAACTGAAGTTGCTGATTCAAAGACAACAGTCGACTCAGTCATAAACCTTTAAACATATGCCCAGGACATATCATCTCACTCTCATAGCTATAAGCTCCTGGAGTATGAACCATAACCTTATAGATATCTTGGATATCATTTCATACAAGTATGTATACAAAAAGAATGGCAATTGGCACTCTTCCAGGATTTTACATTTTAAATACAATACAGTATCTATGTTTAAGTATGTTCAGATATGATTGCATTTTTGAGAAGAACTGTATACTAAAAGCAATTTGCATTTACTGCTTTTATTATTATCATCATCAATCTAGGCACAGGTTGTAGTGAGGAATCTACTAGCTACTTCACTGATGTCATGACCAAATGTGTTATTGCTATAAATGAATCTAACATGTTAACGTTTCTTTCCTCTCTGTGTTCCTATCTTAATATTTTTAAGTGCTTGACCACTTTAATCATATATTCTGATTTATTAAACATTTCTGTTTCTAGTTCTGTGTTCTCTAAACCAAACAAATACTTTCTCCACTTGGTTTTCGTACCCATTATTGCAAGATCAAATATCAAATATTGTCTCTACATATCTTGTAAGTATCTTAGCAGGATATTTAACACTGTGTAGATATTTGTGTGATAGTAATACATTTGAATTATTGTGTTACAGGATGTGGTCCTTCCTCCAATAAAATGCTCAAGGTAAGCCCTGACTCTTTTCAGTTATAACTCTTATCATACTAGCAGTAACGTCATATAAGAACATGTGTTGTAGCTTACATTCTGCAATTTTTGTGTTGTTGTTCCTATCTTTGATTGCTTTATAGGTTACTTGCTGTTTTTGCTACATGTTGTCTGACAGATACATTCTATTTGCTGCCAATGCATACAAATGTTCTCATAAAGCTGGAGCCAGCATATCCATAACTGAGAGTGGCATTCAGAACATGGAGGACATCTAAATGACCTAAATAACAGTAATTTATAAATTACGGAATTTCTGGATGCACTACAAATGTTAATGTGCTTTTTCATTTTATGTTTTATGCAGTTCAAATATTATGGTATTCAGTATGCTGAACATCAATATTGCAGTAAAAAACTATATTTTTAAGGAAATAATGACATTTAACTCTAAACTTATCAAGTACAGAAAGAAACTAGGGGCATTTTATTCAAAATCAGTTTTTTTAAGTAATTAGTAAGAATTAATGGGTGCATTTATATATATTTACTGTACTGTAATAACGAATACATAAAACAGAACCGTCAGAAAATAAGTTTATAAATAAACATTTTTTGCCTATCCTAAAAAGTTAGAAAGAAATGACGTTCCTTTCTCCACTAAACAATTCGTTTGAATTCTGTGTGATTTCAACAATGCAGAATGTTTGCTGATAGGATCCACTTTCATTTCTTTTATCATAGAGAGGATATTGAATTTAAATTTCAGCTCTTCATCAAACACTTTTGAAAATGTTACTCTTATTTCAATATTTTATAAGCTGCTTTTACCTACCACAAGATATGTGGTAAAGCCTTTCTGTTTTCATATGACACTAAGCATATAATAATTAAGAGTACAAGAGTGATAAAAGTGACCAGTTGAGGCTAAAGAGGATCAATTTAATCTTATATCTAAGATTCACCTTTCCGTTATTAAACTTTTGAACTAATACCTACAAAGGTGCTAAATCCATTTTCTGTATAGGTCTGTATGTTGGTAAATCCTTGTCTCTGCTTTAGAATGTCAAAGCTAAGTAATATTAAAAAGATTAGGTTCTTAGTGGACTTAGGAAAAACCAGAGTATCAGGTATAGTATTTGAAAAAATCCTGAAAGTTTGCTATAAATACTTGACAAAAGACAAGATAAAATTCTAGAGGTGTATATAAATTGACAAAAGAAAGTAGGGAACAGGAATAGATAGAGGTCAGTAGTGAAATGAGCTATGGAAGAAATATGAAAATGGAATATAGAAAATAGAAAAGAAGACATTTTATGGAAAATAATTATAACCACAATGGAGGATATAGAAAGACAGATATGGGGAAGACTAGAAAATAGAAAAATCTTTAAATTTTATTGTGATCTAAAAGGGAATAGTACAAAAAGGATATGTAAAGCTATGCAATAGACAGGAGGGGGAAGGAATGTCCTGGATAAGAATGGGATCAATGTACTTAAGAAGCACAATAGGAATATTTGGATTATGTAGAGAAACAGATAGTACAGTTCATTACTTGACAAGAATAGAGAACTAGTGCTATGGGAGGAGAAACATCAAAAGATTTCAATCAAGTTAATAGCTTTAAGAATTGTTGCAGGAGGAAATAAAAATATCTGAAAGTTGTTTTGGAAAGTTAAAAAGAAGTAGTTAAGAAAAGGATGATTGACAATGATAAAATGCTGGGTCAGCAATGGGAGGCAGATAGGAAATTACATTAGTGTGCAGAGTGGATGCTATGCTACTATTAGATCTAAATGTTAGTTAAATTGTTCTGTCACACCAGCCATGTATAGGCCAAATTCTTAAAAGTAAAAGTGGTTGTTTATAATGCCTGGACTTAGGTTCTTGCGTGTTATAAGTCGCCATTAAGGTGTTGTCTGATATGTATATGAGAATTTCCTAGTTGTTTACTGGCATAATGCAAGTCAATTGGAGATAATGGAATTAATTTCATAGCTCAATATTTACAGCAACTGATGCAGACTGGGATAACCCTGTTCAAATCCTGGCTATGACATTGAATTTTTCAGTCTGACTTATTCTGTCCAAATTCTCTTTTTCATATCTTTGTTTCTTCCTCAAAGGAACAAGAATGTAATATGAGGACTTCTCAGTTCCACTTGTTCAGGTTAACCAGTATTCAAAGCATCCTTCACTCGCTATTGATAGGTGACAGCAAAGACAAATGAGTGCAGTGTGTCGTGACACTTTGAAGATGATGATGATTAAAATTTAGGGGCGCTTAACTCGATGGTCATTAGCGCCCTTTCCAAGGCTGTATTTCACTTAACAATTATTCCTTTCAATTAACTTATCTTTAACTTTCCTTTGGCTTTGCTGTGCCTTAGCCTTTGCTTTGCATGACACTTAAAGTACCATTACTGTAATAGAATAATCAAATCTTTGAATGGTATAGTTGATCACTTTGCTGTGGGCATTAACTGATAATGGAGTTGTTTACTTGCTCTTTCTTCACCACAATCTAGAGCAGAACAAAGGTTACAGTACTGGCTGCACACTTCCGGATTAATTTAAAATAATTGTTGATAGATTCATTATATGTAGTTTCTTTCCACTTATCTCTGAGTTTCATGTCATACATTTTAAAAATGACACTAAATGGTACTAATTTCTGCAACATTTCAGATTATACCCAGAAACAGATCCTGTCACGACTCTTGGCAAGTCTCCATTGTTCTGTGCTGAAGTCCCAACAAGAAACACAAAATATAATAATCAAAAATATGACGTTACATGGGATGTACTAGCTGCAAAGGACTACGTATATTCTGATCAATATGATAAATGTAGTGATGGGGCAGACATTTATATAGAACCTTTATACTTAGAAAACAGTAATTTAAGTGATATGAGCAAAACAACACAATGGTGTAGCACGAGTGAGAACAGCTTTACATCTGTATCAAATTTGAAAACACATACAATTAATAATTCTGGTAAGAAACTACATCAGTGTAAAGTTTGTGATAAGAGGTTTACTCGGTTGTCACTTTTGAAAACACATAATTTAGTTCATGAAGGTAAGAAATCATACCAATGTAAAGTTTGTGATAAGAGGTTTATTCAGATATCACTTTTGAAAGCACATAATTTAATTTATGAGGGTAAGAGGTCACATCAATGTAAAGTTTGTAATAAGAGCTTTACTCAGTTGTCACATTTGAGAACACATCATTTTGTTCATGAAGGTAACAAGCCACAACAATGTAAAGTTTGTGATAAGAGCTTTACTCAGTTGTCACATTTGAAAACACATAATATAAATCATGAAGGTAAGAAGCCACATCATTGTAAAGTTTGTAACAAGAGCTTTACTCAGTTATCAAATTTGAGAACACATACTTTAGTTCATGAAGGTAAGAGGGGACACCAATGTAAAGTTTGTGATAAGAGGTTTACTCGGGTGTCAGATTTGAAAAAACATAATTTTGTTCATGAAGGTAAGAATCACACCAATGTAAAGTTTGTGATAAGAGCTTTACTCAGATGTCAAATTTGAAAACACATACTTTAGTTCATGAAAGTAAAGAGCCACACCAATGTTAAGTTTGTGATAAGAGGTTTACTTGGTAGTCAACTTTGAAAACATAATTTGGTTCATGAACGTAAGTAGGCACACCAATGTAAGTTTTGTGATAAGAGCTTTAGTCGTTTGTCACTTTTGAAAGTACATAGTTTGATTCATGACAGTAACAGCACACAATAATGTGTTAAATATTCATTGTCATGTTTCCTAACCAATAATTTGATTTCTGATATTGATTAGATACCGCATTTCTGTTGAACAGAACTTGACTTTTGCTATTAAAAATTACAATGAGTGTTAGCTAATGGCTCCTTTGTTTTGTAAATCGTAGTTCATGCTACGCATTCAGTCTCTGGTTTGTCCACATGAGCTTTCTTCTGGTTGCTGGCAGCTAATAGTTTTGAAGGAAGCATATTATAAAAATTGCTGGAGATCACACATCCAAGTATAGCTGAGGCCATCTTGCAAATGATTCATATGTTCCAAAATGGTAAAACAGTAGTTTTTATCTCAGGTGTACATGTTTCGTCGGACCAACTGTTGAAGTGTGCAAGAAAAAGTCTGAGATAGTCATGCATTACGATATTAAATATGGGGTTGGAATAATACATGCATTGTTGCTATGTGGTAATTTTAGCCATATGTTGAATATTGTAGGTATTAATTCTAGCATTATCCTTGTCTAACGTTTTGACAATAGAGACGAAAACACTAAGGATTTTCCACGTTCTGGAAGACCTAAGGTATGGAATATTGAACATACCCTAACTTATGTTCTTGCATAAGAAGTGGTGCTTCAAAGGGTAACATACACCACACCGCATTAAGATAATTTTAAAATCATACAGAGAGTGTAGATCTGTACCTCATGAACTGACACCTCATTAGGCTGAACTTAGAGCGGATATCTGTCATCAGCTTATCCGTAATGCTATGGCTGATTTATTTGTCAGCCTAATTGTCACTTGCGATGATCAATGGGAGTATTACCGAAACCCTGATACCTCGAAAGAGCGGCTTGATCCCTGCTAACCTGCCACATTCATCGTTAATAAAATCTCAATTCGGTGCAAAAGTAATATTGTGTCTGGTGGAGCTTTGAACGTTTGAATCACTTCAAGTATGTACCAAATGGGTGTGCGTTTGTTGCGGAACTCATTCTCAACAACTTGAACGAGTTCATGAAACTTTTAGACGGAGATACCCAGCATTAGTTAAACGAAATATAGTTCTATTGCAATAGGACAGAACTACACCTCATACTGCACCAAAAATCATTGAATAATTCAGCAATTGTGAGGAATCAAACTGCTACCACACCCAGCATGCAGCCCTGTTCTTGCACCATCAGATTTGTTTTTAAATGATCCATTTTCTCATTTTCTACGTGGAAGAAATGTTGATAACTTTGAAGCAGTTCAAATGGATGTCACCGAATTCTTGGCATCAAAAACCAGAGACTGGTGCCATCATGTTATAATAAACCTCGCTGAACTATGGTGAAAGACAATAGAATATAATGGCCTGTACTTTGGAGATTAGTTAATTGCGTGTCAGATCACATTTGAAATAATTGTTTTTCTTGAAAAATGACACTAAATATGATACAGTGTCTATCTGTGTGTGTGTGTGTGTGTGAGTGTTGTTTACGCTTTCAGTATTTGACTGAACAAAATACATTAGCATTTTTAAATAGAGAACTCAAAACAACTAATTGTTTATACATATTTATGTCCTTTTAAACACGACACTAAGAAAAGCCTGAAGACAATTGCTCGATTATTCATATCACATTATCTTGCGACCGGTCAAAGTTAATTTTATAAAGGTACTAATAGTAGTTTGTCTTCCGCCGTGACGTAGTGGACTGGAGGGTTGTGCTTTGGTTCCCTGTCACGGAATAAAGGATATAGGACCTGAAACTACTCAGCATCATAAGGAAACTGATTAGCTACGTTAGGTAGCGAATTCTGAGCTGCAAAGCCAACATTCTGACTGCGGGTCCCACAGCTCCCATCTGTACAGGTTCTAAGATTGTAGGTGGCCGTGAGGCCGGTAGAGGGGTTGTCAGACTCAGACAAACTTTGGGTAGTCACGTCGTGTGTTTACTCTTATTAATAGTGGTTTATATACGACATTTACCAATATATTCCAGAGCAACCTTTACGCAGTAAGAAATTGTTGATGGTATTCCCAGGAGACGAGAGACTTTGAAGGATCGTAGTCGAGCTAACAGAACATTTTCCAACAAATCAACTTGCTAATAAGGGAATGAAATTACCAAATTACAAAAAAGTTTGGTTGTGTACACACATGACGTGTTGTACTCTTGTACAACTTGTAAAACACGCGAAGCCCTTATCTACATTAGCGCGGCTTGTGTCCAGAAAGAGCCGGCAAATAAATATAGCTGAGATAAAGGACTTGCCGGCATAGATTAAGTTACGCTTCTGGAAGGCGGTAGAACATTCGGCTTCTTTATTGTTCTTAAACATTCTCGAATTTATCAATGAGGTATCTAAGAAGGCGACGACTCAACAAGAGTCAGTTGTGAACAGATGTAGTAACAAGATTCGTAAACAGAGAGGAGTAAACAGCTGTAGAGAATTGTAACGGGAGCTGATGTTGTAAAGCGATGTAATCAGAACGCTGTTTGGTCATTGACCTTGGTAGACTGTGTGTATGTGTCGTAATGCTGTTACGTGAGAATTATTCAGAATGTATATATAGTATATATATATATATATATATGTATATTATAGTCCTTGCACGTCATGGTGAAGGACGTCGTCGGCAGGAGGGTAAAGGATTTAAGGGTCGAAGCGCCGGGACGCAACACAACATCTGCGCTCGGTTTATTTTTGTACCGGTAGGTATAAACTCGCACAGCAATACATCTTTTCTGTCCCAGAAAACACTGGCCATCACTTCGCCGGTAGAAAATGTCTCCTTGAACATTCGCTTCTTCCGCGAATTCGAATGCCGCCACTGACAAGAATGTTCTTTAGTTCCTGGAGTTGTGTAGTGCACCCAGATTTTATTGCCAGTGACAATTGATTCCAGCAATTCCTCGCCCTGTTCTGCATAGCGCTCAAGGAATCGATGGGCCGCTACAACACGTTACCGTTTATGGTTTTCGGTGAGCATTTTGGGGAGACACCTCGCACACACCTTGCGATAATGTTAACGTTCGGTCAAAATCTTGTCAATCGTAGACTTACGGACTTCTGGGATCAGTTCGCACAGCTCACGAATTGTCACACGCCGATCTTAAAGTATTTCTTGTTCCACTTTTGCAATTGTTTCGGCTAAAACCGGAAGCCAACCAGATCGCTGTTCGTAATGGACGTCTGTACGTCCGTCTTTGTACTCTCTTACCTACTGTCGAAAGTTTTTGACGTCTATAAACTGTGGCCCACAAACTTCCATAACTGAAGATGAACGTACTCATCAAATTTCTTCCATATTTTGTTCTCTTTGTGTTTTAGTGGTGCTAAGTTTAAATGTCTACACGGAAACAAATGGCAATCGTCTTTAGGCACTTTGCAATGGGTAACAGGAAACCATTTTCAAATTACACGTTTTGCTCTCGATTAGATACATTAACAGTTTCTTTCTGATTTCCAAACTGTCCTATGAGTATATTGACAACTCTGTTTGTCTCTTTATACACTCAATTTTAACAGAGACATTTCAGTTATTTATCTTCCTACACAGCGTTTAATACTCTGCCTGAGCTATTTATATTTCAATACTAGACAACTACACCGGCTAAAGTGACATTTTAGGATTTATGAGTCTAAAATCATTCAGAAAGGTAACGAGAGTTGTACAATAAAAAATGGTCATACTTCTTTACGGTCATAATTTTTCGCATTGAAATTAAAACTTATAATCTGTTAGCTTGATGTGAAACAAAACACGCCGTAGCAGTTTCATTGTTGAAACTGCCGGTTCCCGCCTGTAGAACAACGCAAGCTCAGACATGTTCAGTATCGTCTACCACTGTAATGGAGGTAACACACGAGGAACTATATGCGGCATTGAAATTCTGCTTTCGTCTCAACAAATCTTCAGTTGAGGCCTATACAATGTTACAGGTGGCCTAGAGAGTCTGCTTTTCCCTAGAGTATGGCTCGAAGGTGGTTGAAAATGTTTAAAGACGGGAGACAATTTCAAAGAAGGGTGGATCCGGTGCTCCGGTTACTGCTCTTACGGAAGAAAACATCAACACTGTTGCTGCCATTGTGAGAGAGGATCGACGATTTACCTTAAGATCACTTTCTGAAATACTGGACATTTCATGGGGTGCCACCCACACCTTGGTGACAGAAACACTACACATGAGACGTGTTTGTGCGCGATGGGTTCCAAGACATTCGCATGCAGGTCTGCATGCAGTTAAAATTGATGTTACAGGAAGATCCGGCGTTTCTTCGAAATGTAATCACTGCTGATGAAACTTGGCTACATTATTTTCATCCTGAGAGCAAACAGCAAAGCTCAGTGTGGAAATCTCCTTCATCACCAACCCCCTAAAAAGAAAAAGTGGTTGGTTCTGCTGGGAAAACTATGGTCATGTCATTCTTTGATATTCTTGGAGTGGTTTATCAGCATGTTGTACCTGCACACATATCTGTAAGTGGAGAATACTACAGGGATGTCAGGAAAACATTGTAAGTCCATACCAGGCTGTGGACGTGATTTTGAAGGATCTATGAAAATTTGTTTCCAGCGTGTCTTTGAAGACTGACAGAAACACTGGGACACATGGCATTCAGGGGAGACTACTTTGAGGAGGGCCAACCAAGGATATGAGGATGAGTGAAGGTACGTTGTGAAAAAAATTTATCATTCTTTATTGAACAGTCCTCGTATACATAATGCATTTATAAGCCATTTACTTATTTAACCACCTAAATACAAACGTTGACTACAAACCGGAGAAGTTTGAATTGTAATTCAAGGATCGCCAGTAAAAGTTTGTAAAATTGATCAAAAGGGATGTCGTGGTGACTACATGGGTTCTGGCCACTTTGTACACCTTGGCCTGGTGTCGCATTTCGTGCCAACTTTCTCTGCCTTGCCATATAAGAGTTAGTATAAGCTCGTAAGAGCGACCCGGTAGCATCGAACCTCCCCGCTAAGTTGTTTTTAAGTGGAGGAAAAATCCATTTATGGACTTACCCCAGCTGTACTGGGATGGTACAGCCAGGAGAGTGAGCTTCACCCTAAGATACGACTCACTAAAACACCTCCACTGGAGATTAGTTTGGAGAGCAAATCCAGCAGCACCGTTAGATGCACCTGCGGATTAATGGAGAGGATGTGTAGGTAAGGCCGTATGGCGTTACCGAGGTGAGACTTGTTGCTAGGACATAAGCATGGCCGAGGCCCTGAATATGCCCTTGCGGATTCAAGGTGAAGGATGTGTTAAGGTGTAGTGTGGTTTCCTGTAAGAAGCGCGGTCTTACCCTAGTAATTGCGTCCTCCAATACAGGAGAAGTCTTGTGTTTTGCGTACTTAGAATTTGTGTGGTTAGTGTAGTCATTACTTTGTAATTAATATCTAATGGCCCTCATCCTAATACAATTAGGGTGTGTCATTAATGTTAGTAGAGATCGCCAAAACAGCGTCGGTCACTCGTTTTTTTTATATTTCATGTAAGTATATGTTAAGAATGTTAGTTTCTACTTCGCACATTGTGCGATTGTCAATGGTATCTCTAGGATTTAGCTGCGTCTGATTTGTGTCTAATTCTAATATGAAATCGTCGTCAAGATTGAGATGTCAATGTCGTACGAGTGTGGAGGGAGAGGAATGACCCCTCCCTCCGGAGCCGCCTTGACTAAGAGCAAGGACTTTGTGGACTGCCAATTGTCTGAATGGCTTTTATAGTTATGGGTAATTCTTATTACTTCTATGGAAGTCTTACTAGTGAGTTTAGATACTCTTGGGTGTCAATTTCTGGATCTCCCATGCCAATGGTCCTCTCAAATATGGACAATGGCCTTTTATGGAAACGTAGAGTCAGACTGAAAAATTCAATGCCATAGCCGGGATTTGAACCACGGATCTTCTGGTTTCCGTCCAGCCGCACTACCATTGTGCTACTATGGCCAACGTGCCGATATGACATTAAATTCTCCAAGTGACTCGTATTTTCCCGGTAAACCACTTAGGAGTTCTCATAAACACATGAGACAACTACCTTAATGGCGACTTACTACATGTAAGTACTTTAAGGCCCGGGCTTTATAGTTAACCACTATTAGGTTAATTAATGGAAATTAATTATTCTTTCACACTGGCCGTGTGTAGGCTAAATTGTGGAAACGTAGAGTCAGACTGAAAAATTCAATGCCATAGCCGGGATTTGAACCACGGATCTTCTGGTTTCCGTCCAGCCGCACTACCATTGTGCTACTATGGCCAACGTGCCGATATGACATTAAATTCTCCAAGTGACTCGTATTTTCCCGGTAAACCACTTAGGAGTTCTCATAAACACATGAGACAACTACCTTAATGGCGACTTACTACATGTAAGTACTTTAAGGCCCGGGCTTTATAGTTAACCACTATTAGGTTAATTAATGGAAATTAATTATTCTTTCACACTGGCCGTGTGTAGGCTAAATTGTGGAAACGTAGAGTCAGACTGAAAAATTCAATGCCATAGCCGGGATTTGAACCACGGATCTTCTGGTTTCCGTCCAGCCGCACTACCATTGTGCTACTATGGCCAACGTGCCGATATGACATTAAATTCTCCAAGTGACTCGTATTTTCCCGGTAAACCACTTAGGAGTTCTCATAAACACATGAGACAACTACCTTAATGGCGACTTACTACATGTAAGTACTTTAAGGCCCGGGCTTTATAGTTAACCACTATTAGGTTAATTAATGGAAATTAATTATTCTTTCACACTGGCCGTGTGTAGGCTAAATTGTGGAAACGTAGAGTCAGACTGAAAAATTCAATGCCATAGCCGGGATTTGAACCACGGATCTTCTGGTTTCCGTCCAGCCGCACTACCATTGTGCTACTATGGCCAACGTGCCGATATGACATTAAATTCTCCAAGTGACTCGTATTTTCCCGGTAAACCACTTAGGAGTTCTCATAAACACATGAGACAACTACCTTAATGGCGACTTACTACATGTAAGTACTTTAAGGCCCGGGCTTTATAGTTAACCACTATTAGGTTAATTAATGGAAATTAATTATTCTTTCACACTGGCCGTGTGTAGGCTAAATTGTGGAAACGTAGAGTCAGACTGAAAAATTCAATGCCATAGCCGGGATTTGAACCACGGATCTTCTGGTTTCCGTCCAGCCGCACTACCATTGTGCTACTATGGCCAACGTGCCGATATGACATTAAATTCTCCAAGTGACTCGTATTTTCCCGGTAAACCACTTAGGAGTTCTCATAAACACATGAGACAACTACCTTAATGGCGACTTACTACATGTAAGTACTTTAAGGCCCGGGCTTTATAGTTAACCACTATTAGGTTAATTAATGGAAATTAATTATTCTTTCACACTGGCCGTGTGTAGGCTAAATTGTGGAAACGTAGAGTCAGACTGAAAAATTCAATGCCATAGCCGGGATTTGAACCACGGATCTTCTGGTTTCCGTCCAGCCGCACTACCATTGTGCTACTATGGCCAACGTGCCGATATGACATTAAATTCTCCAAGTGACTCGTATTTTCCCGGTAAACCACTTAGGAGTTCTCATAAACACATGAGACAACTACCTTAATGGCGACTTACTACATGTAAGTACTTTAAGGCCCGGGCTTTATAGTTAACCACTATTAGGTTAATTAATGGAAATTAATTATTCTTTCACACTGGCCGTGTGTAGGCTAAATTGTGGAAACGTAGAGTCAGACTGAAAAATTCAATGCCATAGCCGGGATTTGAACCACGGATCTTCTGGTTTCCGTCCAGCCGCACTACCATTGTGCTACTATGGCCAACGTGCCGATATGACATTAAATTCTCCAAGTGACTCGTATTTTCCCGGTAAACCACTTAGGAGTTCTCATAAACACATGAGACAACTACCTTAATGGCGACTTACTACATGTAAGTACTTTAAGGCCCGGGCTTTATAGTTAACCACTATTAGGTTAATTAATGGAAATTAATTATTCTTTCACACTGGCCGTGTGTAGGCTAAATTGTGGAAACGTAGAGTCAGACTGAAAAATTCAATGCCATAGCCGGGATTTGAACCACGGATCTTCTGGTTTCCGTCCAGCCGCACTACCATTGTGCTACTATGGCCAACGTGCCGATATGACATTAAATTCTCCAAGTGACTCGTATTTTCCCGGTAAACCACTTAGGAGTTCTCATAAACACATGAGACAACTACCTTAATGGCGACTTACTACATGTAAGTACTTTAAGGCCCGGGCTTTATAGTTAACCACTATTAGGTTAATTAATGGAAATTAATTATTCTTTCACACTGGCCGTGTGTAGGCTAAATTGTGGAAACGTAGAGTCAGACTGAAAAATTCAATGCCATAGCCGGGATTTGAACCACGGATCTTCTGGTTTCCGTCCAGCCGCACTACCATTGTGCTACTATGGCCAACGTGCCGATATGACATTAAATTCTCCAAGTGACTCGTATTTTCCCGGTAAACCACTTAGGAGTTCTCATAAACACATGAGACAACTACCTTAATGGCGACTTACTACATGTAAGTACTTTAAGGCCCGGGCTTTATAGTTAACCACTATTAGGTTAATTAATGGAAATTAATTATTCTTTCACACTGGCCGTGTGTAGGCTAAATTGTGGAAACGTAGAGTCAGACTGAAAAATTCAATGCCATAGCCGGGATTTGAACCACGGATCTTCTGGTTTCCGTCCAGCCGCACTACCATTGTGCTACTATGGCCAACGTGCCGATATGACATTAAATTCTCCAAGTGACTCGTATTTTCCCGGTAAACCACTTAGGAGTTCTCATAAACACATGAGACAACTACCTTAATGGCGACTTACTACATGTAAGTACTTTAAGGCCCGGGCTTTATAGTTAACCACTATTAGGTTAATTAATGGAAATTAATTATTCTTTCACACTGGCCGTGTGTAGGCTAAATTGTGGAAACGTAGAGTCAGACTGAAAAATTCAATGCCATAGCCGGGATTTGAACCACGGATCTTCTGGTTTCCGTCCAGCCGCACTACCATTGTGCTACTATGGCCAACGTGCCGATATGACATTAAATTCTCCAAGTGACTCGTATTTTCCCGGTAAACCACTTAGGAGTTCTCATAAACACATGAGACAACTACCTTAATGGCGACTTACTACATGTAAGTACTTTAAGGCCCGGGCTTTATAGTTAACCACTATTAGGTTAATTAATGGAAATTAATTATTCTTTCACACTGGCCGTGTGTAGGCTAAATTGTGGAAACGTAGAGTCAGACTGAAAAATTCAATGCCATAGCCGGGATTTGAACCACGGATCTTCTGGTTTCCGTCCAGCCGCACTACCATTGTGCTACTATGGCCAACGTGCCGATATGACATTAAATTCTCCAAGTGACTCGTATTTTCCCGGTAAACCACTTAGGAGTTCTCATAAACACATGAGACAACTACCTTAATGGCGACTTACTACATGTAAGTACTTTAAGGCCCGGGCTTTATAGTTAACCACTATTAGGTTAATTAATGGAAATTAATTATTCTTTCACACTGGCCGTGTGTAGGCTAAATTGTGGAAACGTAGAGTCAGACTGAAAAATTCAATGCCATAGCCGGGATTTGAACCACGGATCTTCTGGTTTCCGTCCAGCCGCACTACCATTGTGCTACTATGGCCAACGTGCCGATATGACATTAAATTCTCCAAGTGACTCGTATTTTCCCGGTAAACCACTTAGGAGTTCTCATAAACACATGAGACAACTACCTTAATGGCGACTTACTACATGTAAGTACTTTAAGGCCCGGGCTTTATAGTTAACCACTATTAGGTTAATTAATGGAAATTAATTATTCTTTCACACTGGCCGTGTGTAGGCTAAATTGTGGAAACGTAGAGTCAGACTGAAAAATTCAATGCCATAGCCGGGATTTGAACCACGGATCTTCTGGTTTCCGTCCAGCCGCACTACCATTGTGCTACTATGGCCAACGTGCCGATATGACATTAAATTCTCCAAGTGACTCGTATTTTCCCGGTAAACCACTTAGGAGTTCTCATAAACACATGAGACAACTACCTTAATGGCGACTTACTACATGTAAGTACTTTAAGGCCCGGGCTTTATAGTTAACCACTATTAGGTTAATTAATGGAAATTAATTATTCTTTCACACTGGCCGTGTGTAGGCTAAATTGTGGAAACGTAGAGTCAGACTGAAAAATTCAATGCCATAGCCGGGATTTGAACCACGGATCTTCTGGTTTCCGTCCAGCCGCACTACCATTGTGCTACTATGGCCAACGTGCCGATATGACATTAAATTCTCCAAGTGACTCGTATTTTCCCGGTAAACCACTTAGGAGTTCTCATAAACACATGAGACAACTACCTTAATGGCGACTTACTACATGTAAGTACTTTAAGGCCCGGGCTTTATAGTTAACCACTATTAGGTTAATTAATGGAAATTAATTATTCTTTCACACTGGCCGTGTGTAGGCTAAATTGTGGAAACGTAGAGTCAGACTGAAAAATTCAATGCCATAGCCGGGATTTGAACCACGGATCTTCTGGTTTCCGTCCAGCCGCACTACCATTGTGCTACTATGGCCAACGTGCCGATATGACATTAAATTCTCCAAGTGACTCGTATTTTCCCGGTAAACCACTTAGGAGTTCTCATAAACACATGAGACAACTACCTTAATGGCGACTTACTACATGTAAGTACTTTAAGGCCCGGGCTTTATAGTTAACCACTATTAGGTTAATTAATGGAAATTAATTATTCTTTCACACTGGCCGTGTGTAGGCTAAATTGTGGAAACGTAGAGTCAGACTGAAAAATTCAATGCCATAGCCGGGATTTGAACCACGGATCTTCTGGTTTCCGTCCAGCCGCACTACCATTGTGCTACTATGGCCAACGTGCCGATATGACATTAAATTCTCCAAGTGACTCGTATTTTCCCGGTAAACCACTTAGGAGTTCTCATAAACACATGAGACAACTACCTTAATGGCGACTTACTACATGTAAGTACTTTAAGGCCCGGGCTTTATAGTTAACCACTATTAGGTTAATTAATGGAAATTAATTATTCTTTCACACTGGCCGTGTGTAGGCTAAATTGTGGAAACGTAGAGTCAGACTGAAAAATTCAATGCCATAGCCGGGATTTGAACCACGGATCTTCTGGTTTCCGTCCAGCCGCACTACCATTGTGCTACTATGGCCAACGTGCCGATATGACATTAAATTCTCCAAGTGACTCGTATTTTCCCGGTAAACCACTTAGGAGTTCTCATAAACACATGAGACAACTACCTTAATGGCGACTTACTACATGTAAGTACTTTAAGGCCCGGGCTTTATAGTTAACCACTATTAGGTTAATTAATGGAAATTAATTATTCTTTCACACTGGCCGTGTGTAGGCTAAATTGTGGAAACGTAGAGTCAGACTGAAAAATTCAATGCCATAGCCGGGATTTGAACCACGGATCTTCTGGTTTCCGTCCAGCCGCACTACCATTGTGCTACTATGGCCAACGTGCCGATATGACATTAAATTCTCCAAGTGACTCGTATTTTCCCGGTAAACCACTTAGGAGTTCTCATAAACACATGAGACAACTACCTTAATGGCGACTTACTACATGTAAGTACTTTAAGGCCCGGGCTTTATAGTTAACCACTATTAGGTTAATTAATGGAAATTAATTATTCTTTCACACTGGCCGTGTGTAGGCTAAATTGTGGAAACGTAGAGTCAGACTGAAAAATTCAATGCCATAGCCGGGATTTGAACCACGGATCTTCTGGTTTCCGTCCAGCCGCACTACCATTGTGCTACTATGGCCAACGTGCCGATATGACATTAAATTCTCCAAGTGACTCGTATTTTCCCGGTAAACCACTTAGGAGTTCTCATAAACACATGAGACAACTACCTTAATGGCGACTTACTACATGTAAGTACTTTAAGGCCCGGGCTTTATAGTTAACCACTATTAGGCTAATTAATGGAAATTAATTATTCTTTCACACTGGCCGTGTGTAGGCTAAATTGTGGAAACGTAGAGTCAGACTGAAAAATTCAATGCCATAGCCGGGATTTGAACCACGGATCTTCTGGTTTCCGTCCAGCCGCACTACCATTGTGCTACTATGGCCAACGTGCCGATATGACATTAAATTCTCCAAGTGACTCGTATTTTCCCGGTAAACCACTTAGGAGTTCTCATAAACACATGAGACAACTACCTTAATGGCGACTTACTACATGTAAGTACTTTAAGGCCCGGGCTTTATAGTTAACCACTATTAGGTTAATTAATGGAAATTAATTATTCTTTCACACTGGCCGTGTGTAGGCTAAATTGTGGAAACGTAGAGTCAGACTGAAAAATTCAATGCCATAGCCGGGATTTGAACCACGGATCTTCTGGTTTCCGTCCAGCCGCACTACCATTGTGCTACTATGGCCAACGTGCCGATATGACATTAAATTCTCCAAGTGACTCGTATTTTCCCGGTAAACCACTTAGGAGTTCTCATAAACACATGAGACAACTACCTTAATGGCGACTTACTACATGTAAGTACTTTAAGGCCCGGGCTTTATAGTTAACCACTATTAGGTTAATTAATGGAAATTAATTATTCTTTCACACTGGCCGTGTGTAGGCTAAATTGTGGAAACGTAGAGTCAGACTGAAAAATTCAATGCCATAGCCGGGATTTGAACCACGGATCTTCTGGTTTCCGTCCAGCCGCACTACCATTGTGCTACTATGGCCAACGTGCCGATATGACATTAAATTCTCCAAGTGACTCGTATTTTCCCGGTAAACCACTTAGGAGTTCTCATAAACACATGAGACAACTACCTTAATGGCGACTTACTACATGTAAGTACTTTAAGGCCCGGGCTTTATAGTTAACCACTATTAGGTTAATTAATGGAAATTAATTATTCTTTCACACTGGCCGTGTGTAGGCTAAATTGTGGAAACGTAGAGTCAGACTGAAAAATTCAATGCCATAGCCGGGATTTGAACCACGGATCTTCTGGTTTCCGTCCAGCCGCACTACCATTGTGCTACTATGGCCAACGTGCCGATATGACATTAAATTCTCCAAGTGACTCGTATTTTCCCGGTAAACCACTTAGGAGTTCTCATAAACACATGAGACAACTACCTTAATGGCGACTTACTACATGTAAGTACTTTAAGGCCCGGGCTTTATAGTTAACCACTATTAGGTTAATTAATGGAAATTAATTATTCTTTCACACTGGCCGTGTGTAGGCTAAATTGTGGAAACGTAGAGTCAGACTGAAAAATTCAATGCCATAGCCGGGATTTGAACCACGGATCTTCTGGTTTCCGTCCAGCCGCACTACCATTGTGCTACTATGGCCAACGTGCCGATATGACATTAAATTCTCCAAGTGACTCGTATTTTCCCGGTAAACCACTTAGGAGTTCTCATAAACACATGAGACAACTACCTTAATGGCGACTTACTACATGTAAGTACTTTAAGGCCCGGGCTTTATAGTTAACCACTATTAGGTTAATTAATGGAAATTAATTATTCTTTCACACTGGCCGTGTGTAGGCTAAATTGTGGAAACGTAGAGTCAGACTGAAAAATTCAATGCCATAGCCGGGATTTGAACCACGGATCTTCTGGTTTCCGTCCAGCCGCACTACCATTGTGCTACTATGGCCAACGTGCCGATATGACATTAAATTCTCCAAGTGACTCGTATTTTCCCGGTAAACCACTTAGGAGTTCTCATAAACACATGAGACAACTACCTTAATGGCGACTTACTACATGTAAGTACTTTAAGGCCCGGGCTTTATAGTTAACCACTATTAGGTTAATTAATGGAAATTAATTATTCTTTCACACTGGCCGTGTGTAGGCTAAATTGTGGAAACGTAGAGTCAGACTGAAAAATTCAATGCCATAGCCGGGATTTGAACCACGGATCTTCTGGTTTCCGTCCAGCCGCACTACCATTGTGCTACTATGGCCAACGTGCCGATATGACATTAAATTCTCCAAGTGACTCGTATTTTCCCGGTAAACCACTTAGGAGTTCTCATAAACACATGAGACAACTACCTTAATGGCGACTTACTACATGTAAGTACTTTAAGGCCCGGGCTTTATAGTTAACCACTATTAGGTTAATTAATGGAAATTAATTATTCTTTCACACTGGCCGTGTGTAGGCTAAATTGTGGAAACGTAGAGTCAGACTGAAAAATTCAATGCCATAGCCGGGATTTGAACCACGGATCTTCTGGTTTCCGTCCAGCCGCACTACCATTGTGCTACTATGGCCAACGTGCCGATATGACATTAAATTCTCCAAGTGACTCGTATTTTCCCGGTAAACCACTTAGGAGTTCTCATAAACACATGAGACAACTACCTTAATGGCGACTTACTACATGTAAGTACTTTAAGGCCCGGGCTTTATAGTTAACCACTATTAGGTTAATTAATGGAAATTAATTATTCTTTCACACTGGCCGTGTGTAGGCTAAATTGTGGAAACGTAGAGTCAGACTGAAAAATTCAATGCCATAGCCGGGATTTGAACCACGGATCTTCTGGTTTCCGTCCAGCCGCACTACCATTGTGCTACTATGGCCAACGTGCCGATATGACATTAAATTCTCCAAGTGACTCGTATTTTCCCGGTAAACCACTTAGGAGTTCTCATAAACACATGAGACAACTACCTTAATGGCGACTTACTACATGTAAGTACTTTAAGGCCCGGGCTTTATAGTTAACCACTATTAGGTTAATTAATGGAAATTAATTATTCTTTCACACTGGCCGTGTGTAGGCTAAATTGTGGAAACGTAGAGTCAGACTGAAAAATTCAATGCCATAGCCGGGATTTGAACCACGGATCTTCTGGTTTCCGTCCAGCCGCACTACCATTGTGCTACTATGGCCAACGTGCCGATATGACATTAAATTCTCCAAGTGACTCGTATTTTCCCGGTAAACCACTTAGGAGTTCTCATAAACACATGAGACAACTACCTTAATGGCGACTTACTACATGTAAGTACTTTAAGGCCCGGGCTTTATAGTTAACCACTATTAGGTTAATTAATGGAAATTAATTATTCTTTCACACTGGCCGTGTGTAGGCTAAATTGTGGAAACGTAGAGTCAGACTGAAAAATTCAATGCCATAGCCGGGATTTGAACCACGGATCTTCTGGTTTCCGTCCAGCCGCACTACCATTGTGCTACTATGGCCAACGTGCCGATATGACATTAAATTCTCCAAGTGACTCGTATTTTCCCGGTAAACCACTTAGGAGTTCTCATAAACACATGAGACAACTACCTTAATGGCGACTTACTACATGTAAGTACTTTAAGGCCCGGGCTTTATAGTTAACCACTATTAGGCTAATTAATGGAAATTAATTATTCTTTCACACTGGCCGTGTGTAGGCTAAATTGTGGAAACGTAGAGTCAGACTGAAAAATTCAATGCCATAGCCGGGATTTGAACCACGGATCTTCTGGTTTCCGTCCAGCCGCACTACCATTGTGCTACTATGGCCAACGTGCCGATATGACATTAAATTCTCCAAGTGACTCGTATTTTCCCGGTAAACCACTTAGGAGTTCTCATAAACACATGAGACAACTACCTTAATGGCGACTTACTACATGTAAGTACTTTAAGGCCCGGGCTTTATAGTTAACCACTATTAGGTTAATTAATGGAAATTAATTATTCTTTCACACTGGCCGTGTGTAGGCTAAATTGTGGAAACGTAGAGTCAGACTGAAAAATTCAATGCCATAGCCGGGATTTGAACCACGGATCTTCTGGTTTCCGTCCAGCCGCACTACCATTGTGCTACTATGGCCAACGTGCCGATATGACATTAAATTCTCCAAGTGACTCGTATTTTCCCGGTAAACCACTTAGGAGTTCTCATAAACACATGAGACAACTACCTTAATGGCGACTTACTACATGTAAGTACTTTAAGGCCCGGGCTTTATAGTTAACCACTATTAGGTTAATTAATGGAAATTAATTATTCTTTCACACTGGCCGTGTGTAGGCTAAATTGTGGAAACGTAGAGTCAGACTGAAAAATTCAATGCCATAGCCGGGATTTGAACCACGGATCTTCTGGTTTCCGTCCAGCCGCACTACCATTGTGCTACTATGGCCAACGTGCCGATATGACATTAAATTCTCCAAGTGACTCGTATTTTCCCGGTAAACCACTTAGGAGTTCTCATAAACACATGAGACAACTACCTTAATGGCGACTTACTACATGTAAGTACTTTAAGGCCCGGGCTTTATAGTTAACCACTATTAGGTTAATTAATGGAAATTAATTATTCTTTCACACTGGCCGTGTGTAGGCTAAATTGTGGAAACGTAGAGTCAGACTGAAAAATTCAATGCCATAGCCGGGATTTGAACCACGGATCTTCTGGTTTCCGTCCAGCCGCACTACCATTGTGCTACTGTGGCCAACGTGCCGATATGACATTAAATTCTCCAAGTGACTCGTATTTTCCCGGTAAACCACTTAGGAGTTCTCATAAACACATGAGACAACTACCTTAATGGCGACTTACTACATGTAAGTACTTTAAGGCCCGGGCTTTATAGTTAACCACTATTAGGTTAATTAATGGAAATTAATTATTCTTTCACACTGGCCGTGTGTAGGCTAAATTGTGGAAACGTAGAGTCAGACTGAAAAATTCAATGCCATAGCCGGGATTTGAACCACGGAACTTCTGGTTTCCGTCCAGCCGCACTACCATTGTGCTACTATGGCCAACGTGCCGATATGACATTAAATTCTCCAAGTGACTCGTATTTTCCCGGTAAACCACTTAGGAGTTCTCATAAACACATGAGACAACTACCTTAATGGCGACTTACTACATGTAAGTACTTTAAGGCCCGGGCTTTATAGTTAACCACTATTAGGTTAATTAATGGAAATTAATTATTCTTTCACACTGGCCGTGTGTAGGCTAAATTGTGGAAACGTAGAGTCAGACTGAAAAATTCAATGCCATAGCCGGGATTTGAACCACGGATCTTCTGGTTTCCGTCCAGCCGCACTACCATTGTGCTACTATGGCCAACGTGCCGATATGACATTAAATTCTCCAAGTGACTCGTATTTTCCCGGTAAACCACTTAGGAGTTCTCATAAACACATGAGACAACTACCTTAATGGCGACTTACTACATGTAAGTACTTTAAGGCCCGGGCTTTATAGTTAACCACTATTAGGTTAATTAATGGAAATTAATTATTCTTTCACACTGGCCGTGTGTAGGCTAAATTGTGGAAACGTAGAGTCAGACTGAAAAATTCAATGCCATAGCCGGGATTTGAACCACGGATCTTCTGGTTTCCGTCCAGCCGCACTACCATTGTGCTACTATGGCCAACGTGCCGATATGACATTAAATTCTCCAAGTGACTCGTATTTTCCCGGTAAACCACTTAGGAGTTCTCATAAACACATGAGACAACTACCTTAATGGCGACTTACTACATGTAAGTACTTTAAGGCCCGGGCTTTATAGTTAACCACTATTAGGTTAATTAATGGAAATTAATTATTCTTTCACACTGGCCGTGTGTAGGCTAAATTGTGGAAACGTAGAGTCAGACTGAAAAATTCAATGCCATAGCCGGGATTTGAACCACGGATCTTCTGGTTTCCGTCCAGCCGCACTACCATTGTGCTACTATGGCCAACGTGCCGATATGACATTAAATTCTCCAAGTGACTCGTATTTTCCCGGTAAACCACTTAGGAGTTCTCATAAACACATGAGACAACTACCTTAATGGCGACTTACTACATGTAAGTACTTTAAGGCCCGGGTCACTTGGAGAATTTAATGTCATATCGGCACGTTGGCCATAGTAGCACAATGGTAGTGCGGCTGGACGGAAACCAGAAGATCCGTGGTTCAAATCCCGGCTATGGCATTGAATTTTTCAGTCTGACTCTACGTTTCCACAATTTAGCCTACACACGGCCAGTGTGAAAGAATAATGAATTTCCATTAATTAACCTAATAGTGGTTAACTATAAAGCCCGGGCCTTAAAGTACTTACATGTAGTAAGTCGCCATTAAGGTAGTTGTCTCATGTGTTTATGAGAACTCCTAAGTGGTTTACCGGGAAAATACGAGTCACTTGGAGAATTTAATGTCATATCGGCACGTTGGCCATAGTAGCACAATGGTAGTGCGGCTGGACGGAAACCAGAAGATCCGTGGTTCAAATCCCGGCTATGGCATTGAATTTTTCAGTCTGACTCTACGTTTCCACAATTTAGCCTACACACGGCCAGTGTGAAAGAATAATTAATTTCCATTAATTAACCTAATAGTGGTTAACTATAAAGCCCGGGCCTTAAAGTACTTACATGTAGTAAGTCGCCATTAAGGCAGTTGTCTCATGTGTTTATGAGAACTCCTAAGTGGTTTACCGGGAAAATACGAGTCACTTGGAGAATTTAATGTCATATCGGCACGTTGGCCATAGTAGCACAATGGTAGTGCGGCTGGACGGAAACCAGAAGATCCGTGGTTCAAATCCCGGCTATGGCATTGAATTTTTCAGTCTGACTCTACGTTTCCACAATTTAGCCTACACACGGCCAGTGTGAAAGAATAATTAATTTCCATTAATTAACCTAATAGTGGTTAACTATAAAGCCCGGGCCTTAAAGTACTTACATGTAGTAAGTCGCCATTAAGGTAGTTGTCTCATGTGTTTATGAGAACTCCTAAGTGGTTTACCGGGAAAATACGAGTCACTTGGAGAATTTAATGTCATATCGGCACGTTGGCCATAGTAGCACCATGGTAGTGCGGCTGGACGGAAACCAGAAGATCCGTGGTTCAAATCCCGGCTATGGCATTGAATTTTTCAGTCTGACTCTACGTTTCCACAATTTAGCCTACACACGGCCAGTGTGAAAGAATAATTAATTTCCATTAATTAACCTAATAGTGGTTAACTATAAAGCCCGGGCCTTAAAGTACTTACATGTAGTAAGTCGCCATTAAGGTAGTTGTCTCATGTGTTTATGAGAACTCCTAAGTGGTTTACCGGGAAAATACGAGTCACTTGGAGAATTTAATGTCATATCGGCACGTTGGCCATAGTAGCACAATGGTAGTGCGGCTGGACGGAAACCAGAAGATCCGTGGTTCAAATCCCGGCTATGGCATTGAATTTTTCAGTCTGACTCTACGTTTCCACAATTTAGCCTACACACGGCCAGTGTGAAAGAATAATTAATTTCCATTAATTAACCTAATAGTGGTTAACTATAAAGCCCGGGCCTTAAAGTACTTACATGTAGTAAGTCGCCATTAAGGTAGTTGTCTCATGTGTTTATGAGAACTCCTAAGTGGTTTACCGGGAAAATACGAGTCACTTGGAGAATTTAATGTCATATCGGCACGTTGGCCATAGTAGCACAATGGTAGTGCGGCTGGACGGAAACCAGAAGATCCGTGGTTCAAATCCCGGCTATGGCATTGAATTTTTCAGTCTGACTCTACGTTTCCACAATTTAGCCTACACACGGCCAGTGTGAAAGAATAATTAATTTCCATTAATTAACCTAATAGTGGTTAACTATAAAGCCCGGGCCTTAAAGTACTTACATGTAGTAAGTCGCCATTAAGGTAGTTGTCTCATGTGTTTATGAGAACTCCTAAGTGGTTTACCGGGAAAATACGGGTCACTTGGAGAATTTAATGTCATATCGGCACGTTGGCCATAGTAGCACAATGGTAGTGCGGCTGGACGGAAACCAGAAGATCCGTGGTTCAAATCCCGGCTATGGCATTGAATTTTTCAGTCTGACTCTACGTTTCCACAATTTAGCCTACACACGGCCAGTGTGAAAGAATAATTAATTTCCATTAATTAACCTAATAGTGGTTAACTATAAAGCCCGGGCCTTAAAGTACTTACATGTAGTAAGTCGCCATTAAGGTAGTTGTCTCATGTGTTTATGAGAACTCCTAAGTGGTTTACCGGGAAAATACGAGTCACTTGGAGAATTTAATGTCATATCGGCACGTTGGCCATAGTAGCACAATGGTAGTGCGGCTGGACGGAAACCAGAAGATCCGTGGTTCAAATCCCGGCTATGGCATTGAATTTTTCAGTCTGACTCTACGTTTCCACAATTTAGCCTACACACGGCCAGTGTGAAAGAATAATTAATTTCCATTAATTAACCTAATAGTGGTTAACTATAAAGCCCGGGCCTTAAAGTACTTACATGTAGTAAGTCGCCATTAAGGTAGTTGTCTCATGTGTTTATGAGAACTCCTAAGTGGTTTACCGGGAAAATACGAGTCACTTGGAGAATTTAATGTCATATCGGCACGTTGGCCATAGTAGCACAATGGTAGTGCGGCTGGACGGAAACCAGAAGATCCGTGGTTCAAATCCCGGCTATGGCATTGAATTTTTCAGTCTGACTCTACGTTTCCACAATTTAGCCTACACACGGCCAGTGTGAAAGAATAATTAATTTCCATTAATTAACCTAATAGTGGTTAACTATAAAGCCCGGGCCTTAAAGTACTTACATGTAGTAAGTCGCCATTAAGGTAGTTGTCTCATGTGTTTATGAGAACTCCTAAGTGGTTTACCGGGAAAATACGAGTCACTTGGAGAATTTAATGTCATATCGGCACGTTGGCCATAGTAGCACAATGGTAGTGCGGCTGGACGGAAACCAGAAGATCTGTGGTTCAAATCCCGGCTATGGCATTGAATTTTTCAGTCTGACTCTACGTTTCCACAATTTAGCCTACACACGGCCAGTGTGAAAGAATAATTAATTTCCATTAATTAACCTAATAGTGGTTAACTATAAAGCCCGGGCCTTAAAGTACTTACATGTAGTAAGTCGCCATTAAGGTAGTTGTCTCATGTGTTTATGAGAACTCCTAAGTGGTTTACCGGGAAAATACGAGTCACTTGGAGAATTTAATGTCATATCGGCACGTTGGCCATAGTAGCACAATGGTAGTGCGGCTGGACGGAAACCAGAAGATCCGTGGTTCAAATCCCGGCTATGGCATTGAATTTTTCAGTCTGACTCTACGTTTCCACAATTTAGCCTACACACGGCCAGTGTGAAAGAATAATTAATTTCCATTAATTAACCTAATAGTGGTTAACTATAAAGCCCGGGCCTTAAAGTACTTACATGTAGTAAGTCGCCATTAAGGTAGTTGTCTCATGTGTTTATGAGAACTCCTAAGTGGTTTACCGGGAAAATACGAGTCACTTGGAGAATTTAATGTCATATCGGCACGTTGGCCATAGTAGCACAATGGTAGTGCGGCTGGACGGAAACCAGAAGATCCGTGGTTCAAATCCCGGCTATGGCATTGAATTTTTCAGTCTGACTCTACGTTTCCACAATTTAGCCTACACACGGCCAGTGTGAAAGAATAATTAATTTCCATTAATTAACCTAATAGTGGTTAACTATAAAGCCCGGGCCTTAAAGTACTTACATGTAGTAAGTCGCCATTAAGGTAGTTGTCTCATGTGTTTATGAGAACTCCTAAGTGGTTTACCGGGAAAATACGAGTCACTTGGAGAATTTAATGTCATATCGGCACGTTGGCCATAGTAGCACAATGGTAGTGCGGCTGGACGGAAACCAGAAGATCCGTGGTTCAAATCCCGGCTATGGCATTGAATTTTTCAGTCTGACTCTACGTTTCCACAATTTAGCCTACACACGGCCAGTGTGAAAGAATAATTAATTTCCATTAATTAACCTAATAGTGGTTGACTATAAAGCCCGGGCCTTAAAGTACTTACATGTAGTAAGTCGCCATTAAGGTAGTTGTCTCATGTGTTTATGAGAACTCCTAAGTGGTTTACCGGGAAAATACGAGTCACTTGGAGAATTTAATGTCATATCGGCACGTTGGCCATAGTAGCACAATGGTAGTGCGGCTGGACGGAAACCAGAAGATCCGTGGTTCAAATCCCGGCTATGGCATTGAATTTTTCAGTCTGACTCTACGTTTCCACAATTTAGCCTACACACGGCCAGTGTGAAAGAATAATTAATTTCCATTAATTAACCTAATAGTGGTTAACTATAAAGCCCGGGCCTTAAAGTACTTACATGTAGTAAGTCGCCATTAAGGTAGTTGTCTCATGTGTTTATGAGAACTCCTAAGTGGTTTACCGGGAAAATACGAGTCACTTGGAGAATTTAATGTCATATCGGCACGTTGGCCATAGTAGCACAATGGTAGTGCGGCTGGACGGAAACCAGAAGATCCGTGGTTCAAATCCCGGCTATGGCATTGAATTTTTCAGTCTGACTCTACGTTTCCACAATTTAGCCTACACACGGCCAGTGTGAAAGAATAATTAATTTCCATCAATTAACCTAATAGTGGTTAACTATAAAGCCCGGGCCGTAAAGTACTTACATGTAGTAAGTCGCCATTAAGGTAGTTGTCTCATGTGTTTATGAGAACTCCTAAGTGGTTTACCGGGAAAATACGAGTCACTTGGAGAATTTAATGTCATATCGGCACGTTGGCCATAGTAGCACAATGGTAGTGCGGCTGGACGGAAACCAGAAGATCCGTGGTTCAAATCCCGGCTATGGCATTGAATTTTTCAGTCTGACTCTACGTTTCCACAATTTAGCCTACACACGGCCAGTGTGAAAGAATAATTAATTTCCATTAATTAACCTAATAGTGGTTAACTATAAAGCCCGGGCCTTAAAGTACTTACATGTAGTAAGTCGCCATTAAGGTAGTTGCCTCATGTGTTTATGAGAACTCCTAAGTGGTTTACCGGGAAAATACGAGTCACTTGGAGAATTTAATGTCATATCGGCACGTTGGCCATAGTAGCACAATGGTAGTGCGGCTGGACGGAAACCAGAAGATCCGTGGTTCAAATCCCGGCTATGGCATTGAATTTTTCAGTCTGACTCTACGTTTCCACAATTTAGCCTACACACGGCCAGTGTGAAAGAATAATTAATTTCCAATGGCCTTTTATGTTTATTACGGTTGGTTTAATAAGTTCCTAGCTGTTGAATTAGTTCGTAGTCCCTTTTGTCTTTTCGCTTATGTACATTAAAACTGAGTTTTTTGATAAATTTCTCAATCGTGTGCATCTTAAGCTCATCGTGCAACAGATTGGCCGGAGCTACCGGCGGTTGCTTTGTAATTATTCTTATTATTCCATTTTGTAACGTTTGTAGCTTATTTATGTAGGTTTTAGCAACATATCACCATATGGGGGTTGCTTACGTGATGATTAGCTTTAGTAATATCTTGAGGCCCATATGAACTCTCAGTTGGCTGTTTATAGTAAATATCGGGTATAATTTGTTTAGCTAGCCATTGGCCTTGGCTCTAATCATGGTGATGTGCTTTCTACAGGTGATGCCCTGGTCCATTACCAGACCTAAATATGTCACTTGGTCTTTCCAGTCGATACCTTCGCCTTGGTATATCAGTGGCTGAAGAGTACACTTGTTTTTCCTATGTAGGAGTCTTTTTGTGAAGATTATGGCTTGGGTTTTTCTAGGATTTAGTTTAATTCTGCACTTGGAGAACAAGGACTCAAGTGTATTTGGGGCGTTCTGGAGCCGTTGATGAATGATTCGTGGCTGTGCTGACTGAGTCACTAGTGCGGTGTCGTCGGCATATATATATATATATATTTATTGCTTCATATTATTTTGGGCCTGTCATCTATATATATTAAATAGCGTCGGTCCCAGCAGACGTTCTTGTGGGACGCCTGCTTTAATATGCCTCACGGTAGATACTGTATCTTCTACCGCTGTGCGAAAGTATCTATCAGACAGGTAATCCTTAATTAGGGATACTGCCGAATCTGGAAAGGCGTATTGGCTTAGCTTTTTAATTAGGCCTGCGTGTCATACTTTGTCAAAGGCTCGTTCGATGTACAAGTATACGGCGCCTGTTGACTTATTGGTATTAAATCCATTGGTTATCTCTTCGGTCATTCGCAAAAGTTGGAGGGTGGTATAGTGCTGAGCTCTGAACCCAAATTGCTCAGGTATAAGAATGTTGTGTGTGTGAATACCCTTGTTGATTATTTTTAGAATTATCTTCTCTAGTACTTTGTTTAAAGTGTTTAATAGGCTAAGTGGCCTGTAGTTGATCGGAAGTGCTAGATTTTAGTTCGCTTTGGGAAATAGGAGTATTCTGGCTTCTTTCCAGCATGGGGGAAACCTGCCATTTTCAAGAGTGAAGTTGAAAATGTTCGCTAGGATACTTTAGGGCTCTTGACGGTAGATTTTTTAGAACCAAATTTTGTATTTTATCAGACCCAGGCGCTTTTCTGTTCGGTAGGGGACGAATGATCCAGCCTATTTCAACTGGATTTGTTTTGCGTATTTTGTTGTGCGTCGGTGTGTGTCCGATATTTCTGACTTCGTTTTCTACTTCTGTTGTTAAGTCATCGTTCCCAATTCCTGGGTTGGGGAAAAGACTTTCTCCAGGGTGATCGCAAAGGCTTCTGCCTTGGCCTAGGGTGTTTCAGCTGTTGTATTATTAATTTGGAGGGGAGTGATATTTGTTCGCGAGCGCGTAAGATATTTGGCTATTTGCCATGTTGAGTTCTGTTGGCGGTTTATATTTTCCAACGAGTTATCCCATTGATTTGGGATGTAATTTCGGGCGCGTTGGTTAGCTAAATCTCTAGTTTGGTGGAATTCTGTGGGATGGAGGATGTTTCTAGTTCCTTGCCATTTGCGCCTAGCTCTATTTTGTGCTTTCTGGGGAGTTTTAATATCGTGGGGATATCTGGCATTGACAACCCGCTGTTGTCGTAAGGGAACGCAGGCTGTGGTAGCTATCTTAATGGCTGTTTCTAGTTTATTTATTGCTGCATCTTGGTCTTCTGCAGAATTAATTTGTACCTCGTGAAGGTAGTGGTTGACTGAGCTTTTAAACTCATCCCAGTCTACTTGGTAATAATTAAAGTTTAAAGTAGCTGATTTGAATGCGATAGGAGTCTTGAGGGTTATTAAGACAGGAAAGTGGTCTGATGTGAGCTCCTGTAGTACTTCAAAGTCCGTGTCGTATGGGATATTCTCTAGCAGTGCGATATCTAGGATGTCCGGCGTATGGTTCGGCATATTTGGAATGAATGTCGGTTCATCCGGACCTGCGATTAAGAAATTGATGTTGTTTATATAATTTAGTAATTTTGTCCCTTGTGGATTAGGATTTGTACAATTCCAGAGATAATGTTTGCAGTTGTAATCTCCTGCAGCGAGTAATCTGTGTCCTAGATTCATTATTTTGTTGGTCTTCCGTGTCTATGTCCCCAAGGGGGTTGTAAACGGAGGCTATCACTATATCCGTGTTGTGGATGTTTAGTTTAATAGCCGTGGTTACCGCACGACCTAAATTAGGAGAGTTAATTCTGTAATAGAAAATGATGTTTTGAATGGCTATTGCTGTCCCGCCTCCTCTGCGGTTGCGGTCACTTCTATAAATTTGGAATCCGGGAACGGAAAATCGATGTTTATTATTCAAATGCGTTTCGTTTAACAGCGCTATCTGTACGGAATAAGTCTGTAAAGAGTCTGCTAATTCTTTTGTTCTTTTCCGAATGCCATTTCAATTCCAGGTGACAACCGTATAGTGTGTGAATTACCCATGACTGTATCTGTTCATGTCTATGATAATTTCGGTGAAGAAGTGTGCTGTTTGTATGATGTCGTTCCCTGGTTGTGGCAGTAGGTTACAAAATATGGTGAGGTGCTCCTCCACCTGGCTGAGTGGCACCTTATTGGGTGGCAGACCTAGTGACTTTACTAGTGACCTCAGTGTCGTGGAGGAATCTCGCTTTTTACGGGAGTGGAGCGACTTTACAGCTGCGGGAGGCACAGCGACCTGTGAGGGACCTGCCTGAACTATTGGAGCTTGTGTCTGTGTGTGTCTTGGGGTTCGCTCACTTCAGATTGGGCTAGCCTCGGGTCTTATCCGGGGCTGCTCAATCGCGGAGGGTTCGTCTATTAGGGCTGGTCGTGACCGTCCTCTACTGTCCCTGGTGAACCACTGCGCTGGTCTGTGTTGTGCAACAGCCTGGGAATAAGTTACTCTTCTCTGTGTAGTCTGGGGGCGGAAGGCTGAGCACGGGTGTTTACAGGCAGTTTGTTGCACGCTGTGTACCATGCGGTGCAACCGCGCCATGTTGCTCCGTGGTCCTGAGCGCCACATAGTACACACAGCCGTTCCAGGGGAGGAACGGTGCACGTGCCGGAGTAATGAGGCCCTGTACATTTGGCGCATATTGATGTTTTGGACCTGCAGTCTTTCTTCACGTGCCAGAATTGCTGGCAGCGCGCGCACTGTTTGGGAGTGGATGCGGCTCTGTATTCCTCAACATGAATTTTAAAGTGTGCCAGGTATTTTAAATCGAGAACCTTTCGATTCTGCTGGGTGTCCTATAGTTCAATTAAGAACATGGGCAGGGGGGCTCTGTCTCTGTTGCGCCTTCTCAGTTGAACCGCTCTTATGGCCTGAAATCCACTTTGGGCCAGGTCTTCTTTGACTTCTTCCTCAGTCAGTTCTGCGTACAGCCATTTTATCACATAGCGGGCGGTTCTTTCCTCAAGGTGGGGCATAAGGTAATGCTGTACGCAGTACGTTTTGAGGAATTTTACCAAAATTTGCTAGTCCTCAAGAGAAAAGTTTTTAAATACAAAGTCCCCGGATTTACGGGCTGTGTCGATTGTGTAGTTTTGTCTAAGTGTACAAGTTGTGTCAATGAGTTGTGTGAGTTGGCGTATGTTCTTTGCCTGACTTTCGATGATAAATATTGGCGCTATGTGGGTTCTCCTGTTCTGGCTGGCGTTAGGTGTATTGAGAGTGTCTGTAGATGTCTGTGTTGCAGTTTTGGACGAGCAAGATTTAGGAGAAGGTGCCTTGGTTTTGGAAGGAGAAGGTGTTGAAGGTGGTGAGATTGGTTGCGTAGGAGGTGGTGTCATGGAGCGGGCAGGAGAAGGTGAGGTGTTTTTGGGCGAGTGTTGCTCTTTTTGGATTGTGAAGTTGAGGTTTTGGCAGTCGACGCTGTCCTATCTGTCTTAGCCATTTTAAGTGAATATATTAAATTAAAAGATTAAAAGATTTAAAGACAGTGGGCTTGAGGGGGCCTTAACTCTAATAGAAAAGAGGAAAGAAGAGAGATAGAATAAGAGAAAGAGCTTGCAGTGGGTGCTAATAAGCCAAAGCAGTAGAGGACCGAACCCAAAGGGGCGCCTAGGTACCGGCCGAAAGACCGTTGGCTGTGGCCTTGCTGCTCTGCCCAGGTGCAGAAGATGGTCGCTTCAGCGGAAGTGAGGCGTCACCTGAACTCGCGGGTTCACTCTCCCTTCTTCACGCTTCGACGCCCTTGTCCAACCTAGTCAGGCGCTTCTTTTTGTCGTCTCGATGATCTTGTAGCGCAGATGTTGACTCCTCGAAGACCATTTGACCACCCCGATCCCCGGGTGTGTCCTGCCCTCGCTCGCTCGCTCGTGCTGGCTGGCTGTATACAGCCAGAAGGTTTTTGCTGCGTGCCCACCCATTAAGGGTTTTACCACAGGTAGGATTTTTATTGAATGATGTAGGATGAAGAAGATGTAGGGTTTTTGATTGGGAGTTAATTTTGAGATTACCAACGTACCTTCGTGTTGAAGGGGAGGATGCAGTACTTAACACCCAATTTTTTTTTGTTTTAAAATTTTAAATTTTAGTTGGGGGAAATTTAGATGCCAAACAGCTTGGAAGAATTATGAGGAGCTCAGCTTTAGCTGCTGATAAGTATAGCTCCTGGGTTATCTAGGGTGCCCGCATGCCATGCGGGGGACCCGATGCAGTCTAGATCGGCGTCTAGTGGGGTCATAATTTCCCAATGATCTGACAAGGGCGCTTCTATGTGATGGTAAACTTGCGTGTAATTTTGAATCCCGGGACCTAATTTCATCCTCCACGTATGGAAGACCCGATGCTCCGTGGAGCAACCTGGTAGGGAAATAACGTCCCACAGAATAGATAGACCGCAGTCCTTTATTCTGTGCACGTTGAAGCCATGCTATTCAGCGGTCTGCGGCCATGCCCCAGATCTCGCATGCATATAGCATCACCGGGATTACCAGCGCTCGGAAGAGGTACAACTTCATGCGGACTGGCATCGAGGTCGACCCCAGCATTGGGTACAGGGAAGCAATTGCTCCCTGTACCTTCGCCGAAAGGTCCCTGATGTGCCGGCGAAGAGTTAGACCTCTGTCCAAGTTTACTCCTAGGTACTGGACAGAGTTAGACCACTCTATCCTTCGACCTCGGTAGCTGAAGTTGGGACAGTCTGGGGGGGTGTGGCGCTTTGTAAAAAGTATGGCGTGGCTTTTGTCCGAATTTACGGACATCCGCCAACGCCGGCACCACTGTTGTGTTAGGTGGAGATGTCTTTGAGTGGGGTTGAAGGCTCTGAGGATATGTTTGTCCTTGCAGAACAGAAACACGTCGTCAGCGTATTGTGCCATTACGGCTCGTGGTTCTGTGGGGAAATCTGCCATAAAGACGGTGAAGAGGGTGGGGGATAGCACAGAGCCTTCGGGGACTCCACCTCTCACTGGCCTTAGTGTTGATGTTTTCCCCGCGACTGAGACTTTAAATGTGCGATGTCACAAGAAGCTGTGTAGGATGTTGATCATTTGTGTTGGGAGCCCCAGTTGGATCATTTTGTTTAGGAGTCCGGCATGCCATGTCGTAGAGAAGGCCTTTTCGACATCCAGCGAAACTGCGGCCGTGAAGGCGCCTTTCTGGAAACCCAGGGCGGTGGTCTCCACCACACGCAGCAACTGCTGAACTGTCGAGTGCCCAGGATGAAAACCAAACTGGTGGTCAGGAATAGCTTGAATGTCTACCAATATTGGGGACAAGCGAGCAAGAATTAGCCTCTCGAGAACTTTCGAAAGGGTGGAAAGGAGGCTAATGGATCGGTAGCTGGAAGGGTGTACCGGATTCTTCCCAGGTTTCAATATGCAAATCACTCGGGCCTCTCTCCACTCTCGTGGAAAGTACCCAAGGGCGAGGCACATATTGAAAATCCTAGTCAGGAAGAGAACCGCATTGAAGGGAAGATGGCGGAGCATTAGGGGAGTCAGCGAGTCCGGCCCCGCCACCTTCTTTGGTTTGAGACGTTGGAGTGCACCTTGGACTTCGCTAGGTCGGCTGGTAGGGAGTCCCTCCGCTTCCTTGAGGAGGGTGACATAAGAAATGACGCGCCTCCCGACGGACGCGTTCAGAAAAGCTGTCGTCCTGGGGGTCATCTCTCGGACACATAGTGCGCTCAAGATAGCGAAAACGTTGGCTTTGGCTTGGAGTTCATAGGCCAGGCCCTGGGTGCCGTGAATGGGAGAGGTGTACTGACCTCTGTGTTTTCTGAGGGCTTTGGCTATCCTCCACACGTCGCCATCCTCGATGCGCAACCTGGCCATTTTGTCCTCCCACGCTTTCACCTTGTGCTCGCGTAGACGGACACTGACCTCTCGACGTAAACGTCTTGGGAGCGCTCGATTATGTGGCGTGCGGTGACGTTGGTATAATCTCCGTGCTGCCCAGGATCGCCGGATTAGAAGAAGGATGTCCAAAGGGAGGACATCGTGATGAAGAGGAGCCGGAGCATGTACTGTCAAATTAAAGGCGGTCCGCTTCACGATGGAATTGAAGGATGAGACGGCGTTATCCTGGGTAGGGATATTTGTGATTTTGGGATTTGGCGGGATGGAAGTGTGGAGGCAGTTCCTGACGCCCTCCCAGTTAACCTCTCGCGTTTGAAGCGAATGTCGTGACTGGCAAGCCTTGTGTCGATCTCTGTCAACACTGGATTGTGATCTGAATGTAATGCATTTAATGATGTGAGTGTGAGATGGTATGGTATTTGATTTGTGATTGCGAAGTCTATGACTGAGGGCAGTCCTCCTCCTCGCGGGTAATGAGTGGGTTGCCAGGGACCCTGCACTTGAAGTTGAGGGTCCGCATCTATAAGGCGAATGATTTCATTGCCTCTGGCATCCGCCCGACGACCGCAATGCCAACGTTGATGTTTAGCATTAAAATCGCCGGCCATGATAGCACAGGGATATAGGGCTAGGATGGATAGATAGTCATTGAGTACAAACTGTCGGTTTGGTGGATGATACACAGAGACTACCAAGACCTCTAATCCACCAAGGTGCATACTAATGGCCGTGGCCTCTAGGGTTTGTAGAGGTGGGAGCTGGATGGGCTGATGGACCACATTTTGCCTCACCAAGATCACAGTTCCGCCCCCTGGGCGTCCCTGACGATCCGTACGATGTCAGATGTAGCCCGGAAGACGGAATCGGAAGTCTGGTCGGAGAAGCGTTTCGCTGACTAGGATGACGTCTAGGGCATTGTCTCGAGCAATGTGAAGCAGCTGGCTCCCCTGACCTGCTAGGCCGCACGCATTCCAAAATGCGAATCGAAACGAAGTACGTGACCTAGTTCGATGCGCCATCACGGAGCTGTTGCGTGCCTGCGGTCAGGAGGGCCATCGCCTCCATAACCATATCAGTTAATCGAAGTACCTAATGATATAGTTGGTTTAGGAGACTTCTCTTCTGACAGACAATTAACTGTTTACTCGATATTGCCTCCATATATATTGCGGCTAACCTTACTTTATAAACAATAAACAAATATTAAACATAAGTTATATGTACACAGCATAATTACAATGTCATACATAACTCTGTTAATATTTACAAAGTCTCTTCCCCAGTGTAAGATATTACAGGTAGAGCCCTCTCTGGAGAGCAACAAGCGGTCGGTTCTCCCCTGGCGGACAATTACTATAACTAAAACATTGTCTGCTATATAACAAATTGACTCACGACCAACCGTTACACAAAGGTTTACTTCTCCGTCTGTTACAAATATGAAATATACGTTTAAGGAGTTGTTCCATTACTCACTTTGTTGTACATACAGCAGCAAAATAGTTAAATATTTAAACATAGTGTTAGCTTTAATATTACAAAGTCATTGCTATTAGCTTTTGACGAGATCAGAAACAGGATTAAAGCCTTTAAGATATAAAAGCAATGTAAAACTGAATAATGAGCAAAGATTATCTTGAAAATTGCTAGCAATTAAAGGAATTTACATAAATTATGTCCTAAGTCCTTCTCTGTATCTCATGAATTACAATTTAAAGAAAATTGTACAGAATTCAGCCGGAATGAATATAAGTGCGGAGATTATTGCAAGAAAATGTAATTATAAAGATTTATAACCACTTCTCTCTCTGTCAAATGAAAGGAAGTATTAAAGTAATTCTTCGAATTTGTGAATTTGGAGTGGACTGGTTTTTGAGACATGTTCCCACTAGGTGGCTCTCATTAACATCAGCCATTTCACGACTGCTTCAGAATTGGGAAGTAATTAAGAGTTATTTCAGTAGCATTCCAAATTGTGCGAAATGATTAGCTAATAGTTTCATGAGATGACCCAGAGGAAGCGGTACTGCGTGAAATATATTTTAATATTTTGAAAGTCAGCTGTGAATGGTAACTAAGATACTTGAAAAGAGAGATTTAACTATACTAGAGTCATTAAAGGAGATGAAGCTTCTCAATTGTAAAGTTCAGCAGAGAATGAAAGACAACATTTTGGTAGCAAGACAAACGAACTCATTAATGAACAGCTTTTATAGTAATAAGATTCAGTACCTACAGGAATCTATGAGTGAAGCACACAAGAGACTCATGCGTCACAGATAGGGAAAAACATATGGATATACTTGCTTTACGAGACTTCCTTTCTCACTTCAATTGTTATATTCCTTCAATATTTTCTCTTTATTCATACCAGCAACTGTTTATTTCCACGCCATTAAGAGCAACGAAATCTAAGCTGTATAATAAGAATATAATTAAAATATATTTTGAAACATCATAAGTAAATATATATTTTCTTCCTTTGTATGAAATGTGACCGGTAGTGCCATCTCTGGACAGCAACTCCCTTGCCGTAGGCAATTGTTTTCCACCTGAAAATATAAGTTCCAACAAAAATCCAGAATCTATGAGTGAAGCACACAAGAGACTATATAAAAGTTATTTCAATGTGGTGCACTCACAGGACTTTCTCATGCCGTTCTTCCAGTACGACTTATTTTTACGTCCGCTCCAAGTTTAAAGTGAATATTACGAAATTTCATTACTTATTTCGACTTAAACACAAAAAGGATATACTTAAATGTTAAAAACCGGGTCAGGTAATGCTGCCCTTCTAATTCCAGCGTTATTCCTGTAAACTTACAAGAAAAAAATATTTTTAAGATATAAAAGTATTGGGAAATTGAACTAGAAGTTCGGAAGGCTTAAAAATAGTTAATTGTGTAAAATACCTTTACCAAATTATGTTCTTAACTTGTAGTTCATTAGATAGAGACAAAGTTTTAGGACACAAACATTAAGATATCTTTAAAGAACATAATTTACGTAAACTTCTTCATCACTAACAATTTTCCGTATATTCTTCCGTTCCAGTAAAACTTTCCAATTTTATGGTTTAAAAACGCTTGTCAAAGCTCCTGTAAATAGCTTTGAAACTTGAAACCTAATCCAAAACTGTACAACCCTATTCCCCGTAAATATTTACTTCCAATTTGCAGCAGATATACACATAAACCTTTGTGTAACGATTGGTCGTGAGTGTAACACATTAAGTGAATTTGTCATATAGCAGACGATGTTTTAGTTGTAGTAATTGTCCGCCAGGGGAGAACAGACCGCTTGTTGCTGTCCAGAGAGGATTCCACCTGTAATATCTTACACTGCGGAAGAGTCTTTGTAATTATTTACGAAAATGTATAATATATTCAATGTTATTTATATTTAGCTTGGTATTAATCTTTCTTTATTACTTGTAAAAGACGATAGCTGTAATGTATATGGAGGCAATATCGCGCAAATAATTAACTGTACTTCTGAAAGAAAGTCTTCTGAATTAAGTATATGTTTAGGTACTTTTTTCTCAAACTGACTATGATTTCACTGTTCATATCACAATAGAATATTGGAAAACTTATTTTTTTGAATTTGTATTCAGTTATATTAATAAACACAATTGAAAACTTTTCTCTTCATTATTAACAAACGTCAGTACAATTACACCATTTCAACACAGTTCAGAATGTTTATATTTCCCTCATTACTATGGCCAATATACCTCAACTCCAAGAGGAAATCGTTCGTTATAACTCTAAAACTGTAATTAATTTACAGATGATGGAATATCGAATGTGCTGAACTGGCATTACACTTCTACGATGTTAATAATCATGTAGGTACAAGGGAATGCAGTAAACTTTAAAAGATTGTCAGATGTTAAAGATTCTTGCTACATCATTTAATTACTTCATTCTTGATCAGTTTATGTATTGAAGAGAATCAAACAAATAAAAGATATCTCGGAAATGGTTAACGACTCCATAAAATATATTTGAGATAAAGTGAGTGCAGTAAGATGTTGGATATGATGAAATGAAGTGTATGTAAGGTTTAGTAACGACTTGACTCTGTTTATACAGCTGATTGGTCTTCTACTACATATAAGAGGTAGAGGAGGTATTGTTACCTACCGAGACTTCACTGTAAATACATGTTTTGCGAACCTCTCAATCAATCAAATTGAACATTTTATAACAACGTCCATGTTGTGTCTGTAAACAGAACAACTCAAAAACCAAAACGCGGGTTAAATACCAAACTTGATACTTAAGTTCTTCTTACAAAAATTCGGACAAGAAACACGTACACATTGAAACTATATGTAAATTCTGACTTTCTCAAAATTAGATGTAGTAATGTTTATGTAACTATCATACGTTTAAGATAGCTTCATTCCAAAGGAAGTGTATGTCTTGAATTTGGACGTTAATGAAGTTTCAGGTTTTGTGTCCTAAAATATCATTTGACTCATTGTCTTGAATAGTATGAGACGTTCTTTTATTCTGAATCGCTTTGTTTAACTGATAAACGGTGAGATATAGACAAAATCTTACTTTATAAAGATGTAAATCTCCTTAAAACACACGGTTTGTGTGAAATAATTCCTTTTGTGATAGTCATATATGAAATATTCATTGTTATTGTTGTAAATGTTCAAATACTTAAACTTTTTCCCAAGTGGGAATATATTCATGTTTTTATAAGTTCAGGACATACAAAAGAAATGGAATGTCAAAGATATCACCTACTAGTGACCAGCTTTAAAAAAAATTACTATCGTTTAAAGTTGGCGGTATTGTCATTGTAGATACCCATAAGGAAATATGTAACAAAACCATTTTAATAATGTTTATGTTGATTAGCATCAAGTAGATAGATGAATGTACATTTTTAAGACTATTATGTACAAAAGTGAGTAGTGAAACTCTTGTAAGTACAACCATCAGATATTTTAAAGTGTAGGCAAGGTACTGAGTTACTGGGAGTAACAGAGTAACGTGCTCTCGATGGAGGCGTTGTGCGACAAATGACCTCTAAACCGAGAATGTACCCTGTACTTTACGCGAAACGAGAATTTGCTGATAAGAGGTGACCTTTGGAGTTATCAGACTTGGCGCCACGATATCGAAGACTGCTGGTGACCTTGACTACTGCGCATGCGCATACTACGAGTTGCGTGAAAGAAGGGCATATAGCACACTAACTGAGTTTTTAAAAAAGATTACACTGCTTTAAAAGTGGAATTTAAGGTTGACAAAAGTGTTTGTAAAATTAATGTCTTTTATTCTTACTATCTGTTGTACAAATGTTTTATTGTGATTGGCTATTGACTGTCCGTAACACCTAAAGACCACGTTCGTCTTAACACAGACTTGGTAGTCAACACAACTTACACTTTTTATTGTTTTTGGGATTTCATTACGGAGGGGATTTGGTACGTAAGCCACCATGCTGGGCCCATTGTTCCTGTACCCCCAAGTGGGGCACCCGCGGGAGGAAGGATGAGGTGAAGGAGACAGAGGGAGACCGACCCAAGGAGCCACGACAGTACAGAGGGCAGGATCTCTAAGGTTTACTTGGATAGAAGGTTCCCCCGATATGCCAGGACAACCAACTCGCTCCCCTACTTTGGGACGGCAACGATCCCAGCAGCCGAGCTCTAATGGTCCCATGCTGGCGTTCCCTATAACTAGTTATAACCTTTCACAAACATAATAATTATTAAATGTTAAAGGGTTAAAGGTTTATTTGAATTAAAATCTAGACCAATAATGTGTACCACGGAGTAGAGAGTGTAATGAAGAACAGAAAGGTTTGCAATATTATTTATTATTGGGATTTCCGCTTTTCAGTGGCTCCCATTGGTTTCTTATAACTTACTCCAGGTTCTTCCTATTGCTTTAATTGCTTCTTTCAATTAAGTTCCAACAAAACGTTCCTAAACAGTTGTAATTGAAATAAGGCCATGGTTCGGTTAGCCGAAATACCTAGAGATATAGTTAGTTTAGGAGACTTCTATTCTGACAAACAATTAATTGTTTACTCCATATTGCCTCAATATAAATTGCGGCTAACCTTCGTTTACAGGCGGAAAACTACAGTTAAATCTAAGCTATATATAAAGAATATAACTACAAAGTCTTAAACAACATTGTTAATAATTACAAAGTCTGTTCCCCAGTGTACGATTTTACAAGTGGAGCCCTCTCTGGACAGCAACAAGCGGTCGGTTCTCCCCTGGCGGACAGTTACTATAACTAAAACATCGTCTGCTATATAACAAATTGACTCAATCGTTACACAAAGGTTTACTTGTCCGTCTGTTACAAATATGAAATATACGTTTAAGGAGTTGTTCCATTACTCACTTTGTTGTACACACAGCAGCAATATAGTAAAATATTTAAACATAGTGTTAGCTTAAATATTGCAATATCATTGCTATCAGCTTTTGACAAGATCAGAAACAGGATTGCCGTTTTAAGATATGAAAGTATTAGCAAACTGAACTATAACTTAATATCTCGGAAATCGTTAGTGATAAAATAAGTTTACATAAATTACACTCTTTAAAGATATCTGTATAATTGTGTGCTCAGAGCTTGCCTGTATCTCATCAACTACAACTTAAAGAAAGTTGTACAGATTTCAGTCAGAATAAATAGCAGTTCAGAGTAATTCAATAGTACATTTGTGTTTTATGTAAATATATTTAATATTTTCTTCTTTAATCAAACGGGACACACGAAAGTTGTAACTACTAATAAAGGAAGAAGAGAACAAAGTCTCCACAATTTAGTTTATTAAGGATTGTTTCTACAGTTAAGAAGTTGCATCTAATGATTTTTGCACGACTCCTATTGTATTAAAGTTATTGTATTGTATCAAGAATGTACTAGAGACTAAAGAAAATATATCTTTTGTCAAAGAACCATGTATATGAATTTTATCATGCAGGGATATTTACTTGAACAGGTTTTTGGGTTACTATCAATGTTTAATGTAGAATATACAAAGCCACTTATTCACATTTAATGTCAGATCTTATTCGGATTTTCTAAGGTTAAGTTAAACTATCCCTAAAATACTATTGCACTTGAAGTTCACGACAAATGTATGCTTTGCTGTCACGACCACATAGGTCGTTATCTCGGAGGTTGGTAGCACTGATGAAACAACTGATTCCGTCTGTTCTTAGTGTCACTTGTGGATTTGACAAGAATATTGCTAGGTGGACAGTTTTGTCAGGCAATAACACTAAACTTGAGGTGAAATAAAATGTATCTGTATCTAAACTGGCAAATTGTCAGGATGTAGAGAAGTGGATTGAGTAAGAGGAAGATAATAGAAACAGCGTGAATGTCAAAAACATGTATGAAGGTCCTGGAGAACTGTACATAATTACTGGTTCTGTTAAGAGACAGAGTTATGGGAGATGTTGGAGGAAGTCATGCTGCTCTCTGTCACAAGGTTAATGGGAGAAATGGGTGAACTGATGCTCCGATGAGTGCGGGGTCCATGGGACTTAGAGATACCCGACATTCATCTTTCATGATAAGGAAAAAGCCTTATATAAGTAACACCCTGACGTGTGCTACCGTGTACGCTACCTTGGCGGGTAGCATGACGCAAATGAGATTCCTAACTAAGCATAAAGGCATTTCCAACTATAATGATCATTTTAGATACAAGTTCCAACAAAATTTCAATTCGTGTTTGTGATATCAGAATGTAAGAGTTCTATACATATTTTACTAACTACTAATGATAAAAGGTGAGAAGTAGGGAAGGCATTAGGAGTGGTTGGTTGGGATCCCGTATTGAGCACTCCCGGTATTAGAGGTGACAATGCAGAGACAGCCGTCAATAACGGCGGGCGGGTGAAGGATAAATCCAAGGGGTCGAACATGACCAGAAGGCCCTGAGCGACGCCTGGGGAGTAGAGGTGAAAATGAAGGATGGTAGTCAAGGTGGAAGTAGAGTCTTTATTAACATTTTATTTGGTATGTATTGGAGGACATAATCTCCGGCGTTACAGCCGGGAGGAGTGTTGTTGAGGCCATCAGGTGTGTGGTTGTAGACGTGGTGGTTTCCATATGTTGAGGAGTTACGCCTGGGTCCTGTTGGTGTTCTGAGCGTCATAGTCGGCTATTCTTTGTTCGGCGTATTTCAAGTCATGGAGTCTAGTGTGGAGGCTGTTGTCCATTAGCGTTATTTGCGAGTGGAGCTCGTCAAGTCTATTGTTGATGGTGGATAAGTCCGCTGGTTGGCAGGGTAGTGAGTCGGTGAATTGTGTCTCCACTCGGTGCATCTTTCGTTGTAGTGAGGCCATAATCTCTTTATGTTCGGTGGCTAAGTGCTCGGTTCGTTGCAGTTGGGAGTTGATGGCCTTCGTTGTCTGTTGCAGTTGGATGACTGCGTCTGAGAGTTGGTCGAGTTGGGTGAGTCGTTCTGGTAGTAGTCCGTGCGTCTTGCTGAGTGTGTCCTGGAGGCTGGTGAAGGCAGCGTGGGTGGCCTCCTGTTGTTGGGCTGCGGTGGTGACGGCTTCCTCCAGGTTGCCCAGGCGTTGGTTGAGGTTCAGAACCTCTGAGTGGAGGTCCTCAACCTCTTCCGCTGTAGGCCGGTGGTTGGTGGCGTGGAGTGCGCCTGACTGGAGCTCCTCGAGGGTGTGGAGTCGGTTGGTGACACCCTGCAGGTCCTCTCGGAGGCAACCAAGTGCATGCTGCCATCCCAAGTGCTCGTTGGCGGTTGCACTCTGGAGGGCTGTGTCCTACGTGTCTCCTCGTGGATATGCAGGGCACCGCGCCTGTAGCTAACACATCGTCTACTGCAGACATTTAACGTGTTACACTCTCAATCCACCCTAGCACTAAGACTCGTTACTACGTCTGCTCAAGAGAGGGTACCAAAGAAGTTGCATTACACATTTTGTTGTAGATACAAGAAGGCCATAGTTCAATGCTAAAAATAGGGTCAGCTCATGCTGTATTTTAAATTTTAGTGCTATTCTTACAAATTTACGAGAGTAGGATTAAAGTTTTTAAGATACAAAAGTATTGGATATTGAAAAAGAATAACAGAAGGCTAAAAAAATTCGTTAATTTTATCGACTTGCCATATATTATGCTTCTTTTCAAGATTTCACTTTGAATGAATCTGAGCCTATTTCTGTAACAATGCAGTTAAATATTTTGTTTTTTTGTATTAAACATTAGGCACTCTGATCAAATCATTAGAGGTAGATGGAAAAATAATATCTTCGAAAGTGTAAAGAAAGATTTTTTTTAAATTAATCTTATATAAAAATTAAGTTTCTGTATATTTTTGTCAACTTATATTCTATAATGTTACATCTTCACTACATGACTTGATAATACAGATTTCTACCAAAGTCAGATCTCGGTACAGCTTTTACATTCTGTACTACATAATTAAAGTGGCTGAAGTATTTGATTATATCTAAAAACTTAACTGGGAGAATTAATGAGAAATGCATGTTTGTTAACTCTGTGAATCCAAAAAGTAAAGCCTTTCTAGGAAACACCCCTCCATGTGACCGTCAACTGCATAACCCAAACATAAAAGGTCAAGCGTAGTTCAGCAGGCTACAGGGATGTAACGTGAAGGCTTTCAGGAGAACTTCACAAATAATACGTTAAATAAACCTACATTTGAATCTACACTATCTGCTGCTGTAATACCGATGTTCTATTGTCATTTAGCTGCTATACTTTTAGATATAATTACCTAATTGTCTGCGCTGGTAGGAATCACTTTATGAATGATTTTGTAAATGATGGGAACATTCATTCAACTATTAAGATTATGTGCAAATGGCTTTAATAAATCTAATAACATTAATATGTATAATAATTAAGAGCAAAACAAGTTTTAGAACAAGGTACTTATCCTCCTTACATATAAAACACATCATATGAAATAGTATTAAATTTATGGAGGGTTACATAAACTGTTTCAGATAGAATATTTGTTAAATGAATGGAAAATACCAAACTCCAAGACCTCCAAATTGTTTTGTGTCAGAGGAATAAAAGCTCTGATATACAAAATATTTTCACAGAGTTCCTTTATGTGCTGTAGTAGAAGAACATGAAAGCGGAAACATGATTCACTTATTTTATATTTTAGTTTCCCGCAATAAACGAAGTTACCTATATTAAAACAGCATTTCTTAAACAAATCTTAATTAAAATTGGATGTTTACATTAAAGTTAGTCCAGCTCATGTAATCTGGGAGTAAATAAAGTAACAAATGAAGTCACATGAGTATGTGTTCTAGTTCCAAAGCCTCCTTAACACTTCATGTACAATATGAATGTAGTTTGTTTTTGTTTATTACTTATTTATATCTCTTTAACATTAACAAAATTGTCAGTATCTGATGTAGAGGTAGATATGAAGGTACATTACTGGTGAATCAATTTGTCATTTTGTTAACTGTGAAGTATGTGACCACTTGGGAAATTTGTACTTCTATGTGAGATATCACAAGAATGGTACTTAACCACTATTTCAGTGTCTGTAAAACTGTTGAGCTAATTAACGGCTAAAACTGATATTTTATAAGGTTTACAGAGCATTTAGATAAGAACTTAGTTCCAAGTTGTCCTATAGCAACACTAGTCCATTTTAAAGGTTAGTGTGATATTTCTTTTTTGTTTTCTAAGTTATTAGAATATCAGATCAAAAGCTCAATACCACGAAATTTTCAAAACAGCTTTTTTACATCTCTTTTCATTTTCTGCTTTTAGCACAGATATCAGTTTAGAATTCTAAATTACTTGACTTATTTAAATAAAAACAAATATTTTAAAACCTATTATTTAATATTACAAGTTCAAATACCTTCCAAAATATAAACTATTTATAAGAGAGCTTTAACTGTCTGTATTTTAGAATTTAAAGGATACATTTTAGAAGGACTTAGTGAAAATTGCATCAAATGGAACTGCTTCAAAAAACTAATGTGGTAAAGAAATAATTATGAAATCTTATCTTTTATAATAAAGTGATTTCATCTTGGATTTGTAACATGTATGATGTAAATGTAATTGATTGTATATGTTGTATTACTCAGATGTTTTACTGTAATTGACTATTGGCAGTACGTAACACCTAAAGACCACATTCGTGTTAACATAGACTTGGTAGTCTCTTTAAAATATTGTCAAGAAAAATGAAATGTGTATCTTGAATCATCAGGGAATCTGATAAACGGTAAGAGTCTTAGAAAATCAAAAGTTGGAAATACATATCTCAATAAAGCAGACAATATTAAATATATTTGTTGTGTAGTGAAGCATTTGTTAGATACTTCTTGTTATTTGTTTTAGTCTTTCAGTAGTAGTTATAAGTTTAAAAGGAATATGAGTGTGATAGAATTTAAAACAAAAGCAAATAAATATAGCAGTATTGACAGAAACTAAAAGGAAACTGAGCAACTACATGTCTTTCTATAGTAGAGTAGACATAGAATATGAAAAAGCAAGGATTGCTGTAATGTTTGATATGAAGTGGAGAAGGATAATCACATCATATACATTTATTAATGAAAGAATAATAATGATGTGATTTAAAATAAAGAAAAGTTTCATTACATTAATTAACTCAATTCCATGCTGGCGGGCTGTTTGGAACAGTACTACGAGTATATGGTACAGAGGAAGGTAAAACAAAAGCAAGGTGTTCCAGATCATAAGATCAATAAAGATTATTATATTTATATTTCGAGATGTAAATATCACAGGGAGAAAGAGAAGATTTAGAAATGTCATGAGAAACTATGGAGAAATACAGAAAATGAGAGTAGACAAACATTGATGGAATTTTGTAATGTCAAGTTCTTGACTGGGGAATCTAAACTAATGGCATCTGTTGGGGGAATAATGAACCACACTCCTTTGATCTATGGTAGGAAATACATTTTGACGTAATCTTTGTGTTTTAGTGTAGATATGTTTTGCCATACATGCAGTACTGCTGCCAAGTTAGCAGACTTCAATAGTTTGATATAATATCATGATTGGTTGACCTAACATTTCTTGGAACATTATTAGACACTCTCTTCATAACTTATAAACCTCTGTCTAACTGTTAAACAACTAGAGATAGATCAACACTTACAAAACAAAAAACTGTAGACTACACTGAAATATACAAATTACATTAAAAGAATTTCTGTAGGCTTAACCATTTACGAGATATTCCTTGATATTTGTTTGAATTCCCGAATACATATACTTTCCTCAAATGGGACGTCGTTCTTTTGTTTTCCTCTCTTGTTTATGTAAAAAGAATGTTACTTCAAAATCATCACATAACGACTGGTTCAAAAATATTTGACTTTCACCTACACACTGCTGTATTGTCCTATTGCCTTTGTACTTACAAGGATAAATGTAATAAGACACTCTATATAAATATTTATCTCTAATAACATGAAGTTGATATAAGAATAAGACAATGATTAAAAAAAGTCATGTAAATGTAACACATATGTTTTATTTAGCAAGTCTCAAAATTAGTTTTGACAGTAAAATCTTGTTATCAAATGTTTGGTGTAATACAATACATTCTCTATGTGCTATGTATATGTTAGAAAAAGTAGAAACTGTCTAAAGTAATCAACAAATACTACAAAGCCGTACACGTTGAATTTGTGATTGAGATTACCATATTAACAAATTAAAAATAATTTAAAATGATGAATGTTGAGAAAAAAAGTAACTAAATATTGTGACTTTGTGGGTTCGTGAAATGAAAAGTCCAATTACACCACTCCAAAATGTGCTTTATTTCCACCGACTTACAGTTTAACTCTTGCCAATTACACAGAATTACTTGCTGCACACAGTTACAATTCACCAGTCCGTCCGTTACCGTTCCGATGCACGTACACAATTCCACACAGTCTTCTCGTTCACAATCCTTTCGTTCATTAACACGTCACTGACTAACACTGCCTTCTTACACCAAGAACTGTCCTCACTCACACACTAACCAACTGACTGACTCACTCACTGACTAGCTGCAGCCCTTTTTATAAGCATCTCGCCGTCTTCTAGACGTTTCCAGATGATGAAAGATCCCGTAATTTCTGGAACCAGGTGGAAGAGAAACAGACCGCACAGTTATGTTTCTTTCCCCAGTCGTCCCTGTCACCACTATAAGACAGACAGGGGAGGGCGTAGCTAACATTGACCTCCCCCGTCTTCCGCTCCCAGCTGCTTTACAGGGTGTTCCAACGGTCGCGTTACACTGCTCCCTCCTCAAAGCTGTTCGCCCCGAACAGCCCCAACGTAGCGTGCGAGGCGGTCCAGGTGTACCACCAGCATCCGCTCGGAGTCTCAGCCAGAAGTAGCGCTGCCGTAGTTTGCGAATCATTCGGTTCGCTCCCAGGTGTCCTCCTGAAGTACCGGCGTGCTCTTCCTCCAAAACTTCCGGGACCTTGCTCCGGGGAAGTACCAACTGTTCTCTCTGCGCCTTCCCATCGGGTGACTCCCATACCTGGAACAGCACGCCCTCTCTGGTCTTCAACGAGTCCCATTGGGCCCAGTGCGACTTGTAGGTGGCGCTCCTCGGTGCGATGTCCTCCCAGGTTGGTCTCGTCCCTGCGTCCACTTCCCTCAAGAGTGGCCCCAAGTCTGCGTCCGCCAGCTGCTCCCTCCTCAGGCCTGCGCTATCCCAGCCTTCAGCAGGCACTGCCACAACTACTCGGACTGCTGCGGCACGCTCCTCCTCTTCCACTCTTGTGCGCTCGTGGCCGTCCTGGATCTGCAATAGGACACCTCCAATGCAATGGTCGCTGGCGTCGGTGTCCACAATGAAGGCGCCACCCGGTTGTGGGAAACCCAAAATTGAAGCACCGCACAGGGTCCCCCTCGGGTGCTGGAAAGCGTCTTCGGCGTCCTCCGTCCACACATAAGGCCGGTTTTCCTCCGTCAGGTGGGTGAGGGGTTTTGCGATGTTGTCGGCCTTTTCCTCTAAATCATTAAGGCGGTCGTCTACTTGACCCTTCCGTTTGCCCAGGTTCGCGACGTCATCCCTCACGCCGGCCAACCGTTGCTCAAACTTTGCGGCGAGAGCCTCGTTCGCCGCCTTCATTTCCGTGGCCAGTTCGGCCATCTTTGAGGTCATTGTCGTGGGCAAGTTGTTGTTAGCCGTTTCTGTTTTTGCAGCGAGGTTTTCATTTGCCGTCTTCATTTGTTTCAACTCGGCGGTGAGGTTGTCGTTGGCCGTCTTCATTTGTTTCAACTCGGCGGTGAGGTTGTCGTTGGCCGTCTTCATTTCCATCATTTTCTCCAAAATCTTTTCCAATGCCGCGTCCATGGTTGTAATGTTCGGTGATGTTTTCCCGCTTCCTGACACCAGTGTGACTTTGTGGGTTCGTGAAATGAAAAGTCCAATTACACCACTCCAAAATGTGCTTTATTTCCACCGACTTACAGTTTAACTCTTGCCAATTACACAGAATTACTTGCTGCACACAGTTACAATTCACCAGTCCGTCCGTTACCGTTCCGATGCACGTACACAATTCCACACAGTCTTCTCGTTCACAATCCTTTCGTTCATTAACACGTCACTGACTAACACTGCCTTCTTACACCAAGAACTGTCCTCACTCACACACTAACCAACTGACTGACTCACTCACTGACTAGCTGCAGCCCTTTTTATAAGCATCTCGCCGTCTTCTAGACGTTTCCAGATGATGAAAGATCCCGTAATTTCTGGAACCAGGTGGAAGAGAAACAGACCGCACAGTATTGTTTCTTTCCCCAGTCGTCCCTGTCACCACTATAAGACAGACAGGGGAGGGCGTAGCTAACATTGACCTCCCCCGTCTTCCGCTCCCAGCTGCTTTACAGTGTGTTCCAACGGTCGCGTTACACTGCTCCCTCCTCAAAGCTGTTCGCCCCGAACAGCCCCAACGTAGCGTGCGAGGCGGTCCAGGTGTACCACCAGCATCCGCTCGGAGTCTCAGCCAGAAGTAGCGCTGCCGTAGTTTGCGAATCATTCGGTTCGCTCCCAGGTGTCCTCCTGAAGTACCGGCGTGCTCTTCCTCCAAAACTTCCGGGACCTTGCTCCGGGGAAATACCAACTGTTCTCTCTGCGCCTTCCCATCGGGTGACTCCCATACCTGGAACAGCACGCCCTCTCTGGTCTTCAACGAGTCCCATTGGGCCCAGTGCGACTTGTAGGTGGCGCTCCTCGGTGCGATGTCCTCCCAGGTTGGTCTCGTCCCTGCGTCCACTTCCCTCAAGAGTGGCCCCAAGTCTGCGTCCGCCAGCTGCTCCCTCCTCAGGTCTGCGCTATCCCAGCCTTCAGCAGGCACTGCCACAACTACTCGGACTGCTGCGGCACGCTCCTCCTCTTCCACTCTTGTGCGCTCGTGGCCGTCCTGGATCTGCGATAGGACACCTCCAATGCAATGGTCGCTGGCGTCGGTGTCCACAATGAAGGCGCCACCCGGTTGTGGGAAACCCAAAATTGAAGCACCGCACAGGGTCCCCCTCGGGTGCTGGAAAGCGTCTTCGGCGTCCTCCGTCCACACATAAGGCCGGTTTTCCTCCGTCAGGTGGGTGAGGGATTTTGCGATGTTGTCGGCCTTTTCCTCTAAATCATTAAGGCGGTCGTCTACTTGACCCTTCCGTTTGCCCAGGTTCGCGACGTCATCCCTCACGCCGGCCAACCGTTCCTCAAACTTTGCGGCGAGAGCCTCGTTCGCCGCCTTCATTTCCGTGGCCAGTTCGGCCATCTTTGAGGTCATTGTCGTGGCCAAGTTGTTGTTAGCCGTTTCTGTTTTTGCAGCGAGGTTTTCATTTGCCGTCTTCATTTGTTTCAACTCGGCGGTGAGGTTGTCGTTGGCCGTCTTCATTTGTTTCAACTCGGCGGTGAGGTTGTCGTTGGCCGTCTTCATTTCCATCATTTTCTCCAAAATCTTTTCCAATGCCGCGTCCATGGTTGTAATGTTCGGTGATGTTTTCCCGCTTCCTGACACCAGTGTGACTTTGTGGGTTCGTGAAATGAAAAGTCCAATTACACCACTCCAAAATGTGCTTTATTTCCACCGACTTACAGTTTAACTCTTGCCAATTACACAGAATTACTTGCTGCACACAGTTACAATTCACCAGTCCGTCCGTTACCGTTCCGATGCACGTACACAATTCCACACAGTCTTCTCGTTCACAATCCTTTCGTTCATTAACACGTCACTGACTAACACTGCCTTCTTACACCAAGAACTGTCCTCACTCACACACTAACCAACTGACTGACTCACTCACTGACTAGCTGCAGCCCTTTTTATAAGCATCTCGCCGTCTTCTAGACGTTTCCAGATGATGAAAGATCCCGTAATTTCTGGAACCAGGTGGAAGAGAAACAGACCGCACAGTTATGTTTCTTTCCCCAGTCGTCCCTGTCACCACTAGAAGACAAACGAGGGGAGGGCGTAGCTAACATTGACCTCCCCCGTCTTCCGCTCCCAGCTGCTTTACAGGGTGTTCCAACGGTCGCGTTACAATATGTTAATAAACAGAATGAACAGTGAATGAAGTAAATTACTTTTGTTGTCTGTACCAACTACATAAGTAGAAAATACAATTACTGTACTTCACACTACACTTTATATAAAATATTTGTTAAGCCTTTTTATGTTTTAAAACTAACTGTAACAGTTTAGATAAAGTAGCAAATGTTTACGATACTTTGATGACAAATGAAGCGCTTGTCATGAATACTTTGGTAATGGGTTCGTAAGTTCTCTTCATTCTGAATGTTCCTTTATATCTCTAAGAGATAGATAAATTGTTAATAAACAAAAATGTAGATGTTGTTAAAACACAGGATGTATGTAAGACACAATCCTTGTTAATTGTTTGTATTTACCAATATTTACAGTTTTCTCCGAAAGCAATACATTACTTGGTTTAGTCTGGACCTATACTAATTAGCTCTTTAAACATTTGACTATCACTTAAAGTCAAGATACACAACCACACGTTTTATTTATTTCCGTATCTGTCAACAGCAAAGCCCTTACAACAAAAGTCGACTAAATACTCTGAATATTTCAAGGATGTGACACGTAAATATTGGACGTCAAATAAAAAGGTAATACTTTCCAAAAAATAAGAAAAGCTGTGTCAATTTAGTTTATATAAAAGTTAAATTTCTGAAGGTGGGAGTTTGTATATTTTTGTCAACTTCTTTTTTATAATGTTACAACAGTTTGACTAAAAGATTTGATCATACAGAACTCTACCAAAGTCAGATATCGTTACAGGTTTTACATTCACTACTTATACTTTACATTCACTCAAATAATCTCATGTTGAATGATGGACATAAATTATTCCGGAATGTCGTCGGAAGATCTCTATATTCGTGTGACGTTTGTATAAATGACAAACCATAGGAGATTAAAAAAGTCGAAAGTAAATTCTTAAGATTTTACATGTCTACCAGATTAACCTTACACTGACATAGTAATTATTAAATTGCTAAGGCTTATTCCAATTCATTAAAGGTGTGACAAAGAGTAGACAGTGTAACGTCAGTTCATCATATTCGCGACTGAAGAACGGAAAGGTTTACAACATTAGGCTCTCTACCTTTAAGTGATTGCCTTTAGTTCCTGATAAATTCCTCTAAGTTGTTGTTGCATAGCTTTCCAAATAAGTTCCAACAAAACTTTATTTAAAGAGGACACAATCTAACTAGAATTAAGTCAATGGTTCATTTCGCTCGCTCGCTCGTGTTGGCTGGCTGTCTGTATACAGCCAGAAGGTTTTTGCTGCGTGCCCACCCATTAAGGGTTTTACCGCAGGTAGGATTTGTATTGAGTGATGTAGGTGTTTTGATTGGGAGTTAATTTGGAGATTACCAAAGTACCTTCGGGTTGAAGGGGAGGATGCAGTACTTAGCACCTAATTTTTTGTTTTAAAATTTTAGACTTTAGTTGGGGAGAAATTTAGATGCTAAACAGCTTGGAAGAATTTTGAGGAGCTCAGATTTAGCTGCTGATAGGATTAGCTCCTGGGTTATCTAGGGTGCCCGCATGCCATACTGGGGACCCGATGCCGTCTGGATCGGCGTCTAGTGCGGTCATAATTTCCCAATGATCTGACAAGGGCGCTTTTATGTGATGGTAAACTTATGGTTCATTTACCCGAAAGTCCTATTGATATAGTTAGTTTAGGAGACATCTTCTATGACACACAATTAATAGTTTACTCGATATTGCCTCCATATATATTTCGGCCAAGGTTCGTTTACATGCAACAAAGAAATATGAAATCTAAGCTAAATATAAATAACATAATAACAAAATGTTACACATATTTTGTTAATAACTACAAAGTCTCTTCCCCAGTGTAAGATATTACAGGTGGGCCCTCTCTGGACAGCAACAAGCGGTTGCTTCTCACCTGGCGGACAATTACTATAACTAAAACATCGTCTGCTATATAACAAATTGACTCACCACAAACTGTTACACAAAGGTTTACTTGTCCGTCTGTTACAAATATGAAGTATACGTTTAAGGAGATGTTCCATTACTCACTTTGTTGTACATACAGCAGCAATATAGTTAAATATTTAAATATAGTGTTAGCTTTAATATTAAAAAGTCATTGCTATCAGCTTTTGATATGTAATAGAGTATATGTAATAAAATACTTTCTATAAATATTTATCTCTAATAACGTGAAGTATATATGAGAATAAGACAATGAGTAGAGAAAGTCATGTAAATGTAACACATATGTTTTATTTAGCAAGTCTCAACGTTAGTTTTGACAGTAAAACCTTGTTATCAAATGTTTGGTGTAATACAATACATTCTCTATGTGCTATGTACGTGTTAGAAAAAGTAGAAACAGTCTTAAGTAATCAACAAATACTACAAAAACTGTACACGTTACATTTGTCATTGACATTACCATATTAACAAATTAAAAATAATTTAAAGTGAATGTTGAGTAATAAAGTAACTAAATATGTTAGTAAACAGAATGAACAGTGAATGAAGTAAATTACTTTTGTTTTCTGTATCAGGTACATGATAAGTATAAAATACACTTACTGTACTTCACACTACGCTTTATATAAAACGTATGTGAATGTCTTCGATTGTTTTAAAGCAACACTAAAAATTTAGATTAGATTAGAGAACAGTGTGATGACGAATTTCAAGTCTTGAATATTTTGGAATCGTCTTCGTAAGTTCTCTTCATTCTGAGTGTTCCTTTATATCTCTGTGAGACAGACAAAATGTTAATAAACAAAAATGTAGATGTTGTTAAAACACAGGATGTATGTAAGAAACAATCCTTGTTAATTGTTTGTATTTACCAATTGTAACTTTGTGGGTTCGTGAAATGAAAGGTTCAATTGCACCACTCAAAGATCTCCTTTATTTCTACGGAATTGCAGTCGGAACACTTGCCGATTACCAGAATTACGTAATTCACACAATTACAATTCACCAGTTCGTCTGTCACAGGTCCACTGCACCCAGTTACGTACATCTCCGATGCACGTACACCGTCCGTCCCCTCACTGGGCGCTCCTCACGCTGCTCGCCAAAAACTGAACTCACTCTCCAACTGCAGCCATTTTTCATAGGAATATGACTGTTTCTTGAAGACTCGCGATTCGGTGAATCATCCTGCATGTTCTAGACGTCAAGGAGGGGGAAAGAGATGGCTAACGATGTTTCTCCAAGCATCCCCCTCGTTACCGCTACAAGAGAGATGGGTAGGCGTCGTCGAATGTTTCCCTTCTGCTGCTACCCTGCCGCCGGCCAGTTCTTTCGGGAGTTCCGATGTTCGGTTGACACTGCTCTCTCCTCAAAGCTGGTCGTCCCGACAGCACCATCGTAGCGTGCCAGTCTATCCAGGTGTACCACCACATCTTTCCTCGGGGCACCTTCTGGATGCGGTAGACCACGTCGTTAATCCACTTCACCATCCGGTACGGTCCTTGCCATGGCTGCTAGAGGTTCTGGCAGCGTCCCTTTGTCCGGGTAGGGTGGTACAACCAGACCAGGTCATCTTGCTGGAACCTTTGGTTGTTTGCTTGCCTGTCATATCGGGATTTCATGCGGTCGCTCGCATTTTCGATGTTCTGGCGAGCCATCTCGTGTAAGTCATGAGATAGTCCACCAGCTTCTCCACATTCTCGGTCGCTGGCTGTTTCGTTTCCGGAGGGTTCCAAAAGCCAGGTCACAAGGGAGGCGTATCCCTCGACCGAACATTAAGCAGGCTGGCGTCATCCCCGTGGTGTCGCGTGTTGACGAGCGGTAAGCCAGAAAGAGCAGTGGCACCTTGACGTCCCAGTCTAGCTGATGGCTGGCCACGACCTTCCTCAGGTGTTCCTCTAAGGTCTTGATGTACCTTTCGACCATGCCATCCGATTGGGGATGTAGAGGTGTTGTACGGGACTTGATAACCCCAAGTCTTTCTAGTGCTTCCTTCATTAGGTTGGATTCAAAATTTGTACCCTGGTCGCTGTGGAGCTCCAAGGGAACCCCAAATGGGCAGAACACTTGCTCCAAGAGTCAGTCTGTGTTTGTCTTTGCCTCTTGGTTCGGAATGGCATACTGCTCCAGCCAGTTAGTGAAGTAGTCCACGACCACCATCAGGTACCTGTTGCCTCGGTCGGATATTGGGAACGGTCCAGCAATGTCAACGGCGATCCGTTCGAATGGCGCTCCGACGTTGTACTGTTGTAAGCGACACCGGCTCCTAGTCTGGGGGCCGCGACTCGCCGCGCACACGTGACACTAACGGCACTATCTCTCAGGGTCTGCTCGGAGCCTCAGCCAGCAGTAGCGCTGCCGTAGCTTGTCAATTCTTTGGTTCTCTTCCAGGTGTCCTCCTGAAGTAGCGGCGTGCACTTCCTCCAAAACTTCCGGGACCTTACTCCAGGGGTGTACCAACTGTTCTCTCTGCATCTTCCCATCGAGCGATTCCCATACCCGGAACAGCACGCTCTCTCTGGTCTTCAACGAGTACCACTGGGCGCAGTACGACTTTTAAGTGGCACTCCTCAGTGCGATGTCCTCCCAGGTTGGTCTCGTCCCTGGCTCCACTTCCCACAAGAGTGGCCCCAAGCCTACGCCTGCCAGCTGCTCCCTCCTCAGGCCTGAGCTATCCCAGCCATCCGCAGGCACTGCCGCGACCACTTGAGCTGCTGCGGCACGCTCCTTCTCCTCCACTCTTGTGCACTGGCCGCACACATCTGGACAGAGTTTTCGGGCCATAGCGTCTGAGTTACCGTGGCTCATCCCTATGTGATATTCCGAGGTGAAGTCGTACTCCTGCAGCCTCTGAACCCAACGTGCTGTCTGGCCTTCCAGGTTCTTAAAGCTCAATAGCCAGGTTAGGGCGGAATGGTCAGTCCCCAGGTGGAATAGCTGATCGTACAGGTACTTGCGCAAGTGCTCCAAGGTCTTTACTACCGCCAATAATTCTCGCCGGGAGACGCAGTAGTTCTTCTCTGCCTTGGATAGCATCTTGCTGTAATAGGCTATAACCCGCTCATGGCCGTCCTGGTTCTGTGATAGGGCGCCTCCAATGTAATGGTCGCTGGCGTCGGTGTCCAAAATGAAGGCACCACCTGGCTGTGGAGATTCCAAACTTGGAGCACTGCACAGGGTATTCATCAGGTGCTGGAAAGCTTCTTCGGGGTCCTCCGTCCACACATAAGGCTGGTGTTCCTCTGTCTGGCGGGTGAGGGGTTTTGCGATGTTGGAGAACCCCTTTATGAAGCGGCGGTAATAACTGCACTGCCCCAGGAAACTGCGCAACTCCTTCTTATCCTTTGGGTGTGGCGAATCTCTCACAGCCTGTGTCTTCTCCGGGTCTGTGGCCACTCCGGTTGCTGCGACTAGGTGGCCCAAGTAGTTCACTTCCTTGCGGAAGAGCTGGCACTTCTTCACTTTCAGCTTCAAGTTGGTCGCCTGCTATCTCTGTAGCACCTTACTCAGATTCTCGAGATGGTCTTCAAAAAACTTACCGACGATGATGTCGTCCAGGTATAGCAGGCAGGCATCGTAAGTCAGTCCACTCATCACTGACACCATGAGGCGTTGGAAGGTAGCCGGTGCTTAGCAGAAGCCAAAGGGCATAACTGTGAACTGCCGGGGCCCTTGGCCTGTCGAGAATTCAGTTTTCTCCTAGTCTCTCGGGTCTAGAGCTACCTGCCATTAGCCCCACTTCAGGTCCAGGGTCGAGAATCACTGCGCACCAGCTAGCGCGTCCAGGGTGTCCTCAATGCGAGGTAAGGGTAAGCAGTCCTTCCGGGTGACAGCGTTCAGCTTCCTGTAGTCCACGCAGAAGCGTAGCTCGCCGTTCTTCTTCGTCACCAAGACTACAGGCAAACACCAAGGGCTGTCAGATTCTTCATTCACTCCCCTAGATCACATGTCCTCCAGCATGGCTCGTAAATCCCCTTGGTTCGCCAGCGGAATGCGTCTATGTGGTTGCCAAATATGCCGGCCGTCCCCGGTGTCAATGCGGTTAAGCATTTTGTCCGTGCGGCCGTAGTCACTATCACCTTGGCTGAAGACGCGCTGGTATCGTCTCAGCAGTTGTCGAACTTTCCCTAGCTGCTCGGCGGTCAGGTGGTCGGGCGCCCTCTCCAGTAGGCGTTCTAGCCGTGGCCCCAGGTGTTGCTTCGGCACCGGCTCCTGCGTCCTGTCGATTGCTGTTACGCTTACCACGGACTCGCACGTTCCCAACTCCGTCCCGGCCAGGACGTCGTGATCGGTGTTCGTTGGATTTAGCAGTCTCACTAGCACCTTCTCTCGGCACGGCAGCAGTGCCCTGGCTACACATAGACCGTGTACAGGCGTCTTCTGGACCAGCATCATGTTCCTGGTTCTCTGGCCCTCCAGTCGCGCCCTCAACACCACCTTGCTCCTCGCGGGGACAACGACGTCTTCGTTCAAGATGACCCTGCAGATTCCAAGGCACTCTTTGGGGTGATGGAGTATAACCTCTTCTCCGTTGAGCCGCAGGACCTTCCTGCCGACGTTGACCGTCGCCTCGTGGCTCCTGAGGGCATCCAGTCCCAGAATCACCTCTTCAGCCACCTTCGCGACGAACACCCACAGACGCACGGCTATCCGTCCCCATGTCAGCTCCAGCAGGGCCTCCTTCTCCGCAGGCAAGGTGTCGTCCGATGCCGTGACAAGCTGGTATGGTCGGCTCGGCTTCCTTGTCGGCAAACCCTTCGCCACGTCAGGTCTGATGATGTTCACGGCTGCCCCAGTGTCCACCAGCACGCTTCACGGCTTCCCTCTCACCCAACCGTCCGCGATGAGGCTCTCATCCATACGCCGGCTGACGGCGCGCAGTGTCTCTCGAGGAGATGGTGTGGACGGAGCCGACGTCCTCCTCTCCACGCCGGGCCTTACTCGTTCTTCGGACTGCAAAAGTCTAAGTTACAAACACAAAAGTTGTACTTTATACCATTATAACTGGATACAACGTTCCAACTAAATACAGCAATCCTCAATGATCACTATTTCATAGATACCAGAAACTTATGGCCGATCTCAATATAGAATGCTTTCTTTCTCGGACAAAGACGTTTATTCATTCAATATTGCCTGTATATTCACACTAGCCACTACTCAATTTTGCCCCATAAGAGCAGATAAATCCAAGTTGTATATAAATAATATAGTGAACGTGTGTTACAAAGCTTTCTAAATAATTATGCATTTCTGTCCTCAGGATAAGATATTGCCGGCAGAGCCATCTTTGAACGGCAACTCGCGTTTGGTTGTCAGTTTCCTTACTTACCAACTGAAATATCTCTCTTGGCGGAGAAACAATTGAACATCGTTAACGCTAGAGCAAACGCGTTTAATGAGCTACACTCTCAGTATTTACCAAACTGGATACAAGTTCCAACAAAATATCTGAAACAAGGAACAGACATAAGACATAATAGACAAAATGTTAATAAACAAAAATGTAGATATTGTTAAAACACAGGATGTATTTAGGACACAATCCTTGTTGATTGTTTATATTTACCAATATTTACAGTTTTCTCCGAAAGCAATACATTACTTGGTTTAGTCCGGACATATACTGATAAGCTCTTTAAACATTTGATTATCACTTAAAGTCAAGATACACAACCACACTTTTTATTTACTTATTTATTTATTTCTGTATCTGTCAACAGCAAAGCTCTTACAACAAAAGTCGGCTAAATACTCAGTACATTTATAGGGTGTGACACGTAAATATTCAGGGAAATCTCAACCCCAGACACCTTATACATGGAACATTTTCAAAGATATTCTGGAAAAAAATTTCAAGGATTTCTGTGAATGATACGGCATCCTTAAGATATTTGCAAAACAAGTGAAGTTAGAATCTTGATTCAACTGTTAATGTAGTCAGATGTATCTCCATTCCTAGGACATTACTATAATGGTAAAGTGTAAGAGACAGACAAAATCTTACTGCTCCAATATAGAGATCTCAGTAAAACAAGCAATAAATTGAAATATACTTTTTGTGGATTAAAGTATTTTTGACGTATTTCTAGTCATTTGTTTGAATTTTTCTATAAGTATATATTTATCAAATGTAAAACTTTATAGTTTTTTATCGCTAGGCTATACAAAGTCAAATTTGAAAGCCGTTATGGAGCGATCACCTTTAAAATGTTTAATCATCGCTAAAGGAATTAATTGTTCTTTCACACTGGCCGTGTGCAGGCTAAGTGGTTAGGGCGGCTGGACGCAAACCTGAAACTCCATGGTTCAAATATCGGCTGTGGCATTGAATTTTTCACTCCGACTCTTAACTTTCCATAGATCTCTAAAAGGTTACGTACCTATTATATTCTTCTTTTTTCGTACAAGGAGAATGATATTAACAACGCATATTTCCATTGACATGAAGCACAAATAAAATCTGTTTAAAAGAAGAATAAAAAGTCCTGTAAGTTCAACGCAGCTTTTCGATTATTACCAACGATTTCCTCTCAAACTTGAGGTGCATTGGTATCGCTTATAAACTCAATTCATAAGCAGTAATTGTATTAATTGTTAATAATGATTAATAAAGATACAAGTTCCAACAAAGTACATGTGGTGAAACACAATAATGGTATTCCTCAATATTTCCTAGGTGAAAAAACAAGCAAAATATACAAACTTAAGGACACTTCTTTTCTTATGCAGGGTTCCTTATCTGTTTTCGAAGGTATCTCTGTGTTTACCGAAGCAACTGTTTGTTTTAAGTAATAAAGTACAATTAAATCGAAGCTCTACGTAAAGAACAACTCAACTCGATGCTGGCGGGCTGTTTGGAACAGCCCGAAGGGTGGTCAAATCGTGTACCTGCTCTGGGAAGAGCTTAACCACGTAGTGGTGGGATGTGGATGTTGCAGAATGACGGGTGTATTTTAAGTGGGGTTAGTGTAGGGAGGTAGCTTTTTGCTCCTCAGGGAATGATGAACCGGGTGCTACGGACAGCGAGCACCGCTGGTGGGTTAGTTAATAAACTAGGAAGAAGGTATGTATAATTTTGAATATTCCATAATAACAATTTTGGATTAGCTGAAATTTAATTTAGGTTGGAATGGAGATCATGTGGTTACCGGTAATGACCGCAAGACATGCGGGACGTAAAGAACATACCTGCAGAGTGTTATAAAACTTGGTAAATAATAATTACACATATTCCTTCTCAGTATAAGATATTACCTGTGGCGCCATCTCTGGACAGCGATTTCAGTTCAGTTGGCAGTTCTGAAATATCTCTCCTGGCGGACAATCAGTGTAACTAACTGATCTATTACCGCAACCATTTTTTTGAGTTGGTGCTCAAATGAGCTAGAGTCGTAGAGCTTATAGCAGAGGTGCCATCGAGTGTCACTGAGGGCGACTCCCCTCCTTTTCCCCTTCTTCAGTTTTTCGCTTTTTTTCGACTTTTTTATTTTTTAGACCTTTTTCATAACATTTGTTTTCTAATTTAAAAAAAACACCTCTTTTTTGTGTTTAAAGGAAAAGGGAAAAAGAAAAAAAGTCTATTTATGTACTAAGTGTGATTGGGAAGAAGGATGGGCTCTGATTTTTTTTGGTAAGTCTCATAAATTAAAGTCCAGGTGCTTATTCAGGAGATTCCATATGTTAGGGTATCGTCTCATCCTATATCTTTCCGCCTTTAGCCATGATTTAAACTCTATTAAAGTCGGTTGCTCGGAACTCAGGCAGTAGTGGTAGAAACCAAAAGTCAACCATATCTGTGGGTGCTGTGTTGCTCCCTTCTGGAAGTTCCACGCTAACAAAACTGCAGTTACAGAATTTTCCGACGTTACCCCAATCATGTGTCCCGTCTGCTTCTTGGTCCATTTCCAAATGTCGCGTACCATTACGCAACTGGTTATTCTATGAAGTTGCGTATCTACGTCTCCACAATGTTTACACCACGGCTCCGGCACTATATTGTGTTTATGTTTCTTAGCTTCCGTGGGAATGGTTTCATTTACAAACTGATACAAGGTTACTTTCCAGTCCAATGGTACAAAACGATAGCCGAAGAGTTTCCATATAATTTTCCAGGGAGTATTTGGATATTTGAGAATAATCGCCGGTACTGCCAAGAAATCCTTTAATGACTCCTTATATACACTCCTGGAAATTGAAATAAGAACACCGTGAATTCATTGTCCCAGGAAGGGAAACTTTATTGACACATTCCTGGGGTCAGATACATCACTTGATCACACTGACAGAACCATAGGCACATAGACACAGACAACAGAGCATGCACAATGTCGGCACTAGTACCGTGTATATCCACCTTTCGCAGCAATGCAGGCTGCTATTCTCCCATGGAGACGATCGTAGAGATGCTGGATGTAGTCCTGTGGAACGACTTGCCATGCCATTTCCAGCTGGCGCCTCAGTTGGATCAGCGTTCGTGCTGGACGTGCAGACCGCGTGAGACGACGTTTCATCTAGTCCCAAAGATGCTCAATGGGGGACAGATCCGGAGATCTTGCTGGCCAGGGTAGTTGACTTACACCTTCTAGAGCACGTTGGGTGGTACGGGATACATGCGTATGTGCATTGTCCTGTTGGAACAGCAAGTTCCCTTGCCAATCTAGGGATGGTAGAACGATGGGTTCGATGACTGTTTGGATGTACCATGCACTATTCAGTGTCGCCTCGACGATCACCAGAGGTGTACGGCCAGAGTAGGAGATCGCTCTCCACACCATGATGCCGGGTGTTGGCCTTGTGTGCCACGGTCGTATGCAGTCCTGATTGTGGCGCTCACCTGCATGGCGCCAAACACGCATACGACCATCATTGGTACCAAGACAGAAGCGACACTCATCGCTGAAGACGACACGTCTCCATTCGTCCGTCCATTCACACTTGTGGCGACACCACTGGAGGCGGGCTGCACGATGTTGGGGCGTGAGCGGAAGACGGCCTAACGGTGCGCGGGACCGTAGCCCAGCTTCATGGAGACGGTTGTGAATGGTCCTCGCCGATACCCCAGGAGCAACAGTGTCCCTAATGTGCTGGGAAGTGGCGGTGCGGTCCCCTACGGCACTGCGTACGATCCGACGGTCTTGGCGTGCATCCGTGCGTCGCTGCGGTCCGGCCCCAGGTCGACGGGCACGTGCAACCTCCGCCGACCACTGGCGACAACATCGATGTACTGTGGAGACCTCACACCCCACGTGTTCAGCAATTCGGCGGTTCGTCCACCCGGCCTCCCGCATGCCCACTATACGCCCTCGCTCAAAGTCCGTCAACTGCACATACGGTTCACGTCCACGCTGTCGCGGCATGCTACCAGTGTTAAAGACTGCGATGGAGCTCCGTATGCCACGGCAAACTGGCTGACACTGACGGCGGCGGTGCCCAAACGCTGTGCAGCTAACGCCATTCGACGGCCAACACCGCGGTTCCTGGTGTGTCCGCTGTGCCGTGCGTGTGATCATTGCTTGTACAGCCCTCTCGCAGTGTCCGGAGCAAGTATGTTGGGTCTGACACACCGGCGTCAATGTGTTCTTATTTCCATTTCCAGGAGTGTATAATTTTGGATGTCAACTTCTTTGTTTTCCTTGCAATTAAAGGCAAAACTCTCTCATAATCCCTTCGCACCTGTCGAAAGGCTGCAGGAGCTACCATATGTGCGCCGATCACTTTTAACGTGTTACCCTCAATCAGCTCTGCCACTAAGACTCATTATTCCGTCCGCTCCAAATAAAAATGAAGTATACAGAAATTTCTCATTACTCATATTGTTGTAGATACAAATATTATAAATCACCTCAGTTCATGTTGAATTTTAAACTCTACTGCTATTCTTGTGAACTGATACGAATAAGTTTAGCATTTCTAAGATATAAAGATATTGGACATCGATACAGAACAACAGAATGTTTCGAAAAAATCTTAAATTACATAAATTAGGTTGCCATAAACAATATTTGACTTTTGATGTACTAAAAGCTTATCCACAAGTTATGATTAGAGGGCGGATTTTGTCCTATTTGCCTATTTTATGTCTTTGTTCAGAAACGTAGCCTTTTAAGTTATAAGAACGTTTCCTACAACTATTAGCCTAATTTCTTACTTTTATAGTGCCTATAAGTGCCTATCTCATACGTCTGTGTCTATTCTGCTTATTAGTGACTAAAACTGCCATTTTAGCCAATTTATTCTGATTGTAATTTGTGGCAACAGCTTTTGTATTTGTTGGTTTTAACGTTAAGTTTTCGGGGAAGAGAGATTTCTTGCTGCTGCACATGGGATATACAAAAAGGAGTTTATCATGGAGACACATCTGTGCAAATTGGCCCAAAACTTACAATACCAAATTTTGTCTTAACATTAATATAAACATACTTCTATAATATAAAGTTCTTTTCTAGCAACACTACAGAAAACGTCTCATGACTGTTTAGATAACCCTACACTTGTATCGTAGTTGCTATTACGTAATTTTAACCTCAGATTTCTCAGATTCCATAAATTCTACATTTTCCTAACTTCAAAATGTACCACAGGATGCAGTTTTCTATTAATCTGCATGAAATTCTAAATATGCCTGTAAGGGCAACTGCATATTAAGTGTACCCATTTACATTTGTTGTGTTTTTTGTTATTTGTATTGATAAGAATTATAATGCTTAATTCTTACTGAAAAGGCTTAGGAAAATAAAAATTGTTAAGCAGGTATGATTATTTGTTCCCTTCGTTGATATGGCGAAGACAAATATTTTACATAGTTGCAGGTCATTAATAGGTTAAAACGGGTCCAGAAACTTATACACCAAGCATTAATTGTTAAAATTACAACTTGTTGCACATTTTGAAAATCGCCTGTAATTTAGACATAAACTGTTAATTCCTCAAAACTGAAAGTTGCTATTATTCCATTCCTGGTGGATCACAAAATAAATGGTATACATTTGAAACAAATTTAACAAAAGCTTCAGATATTTCAATTTTCACCCTTAGCCCCCCCTTCCCCCTAAAACGCATGTATCTGTTTTTTGACGTAGTGACTTCACACCTTTCTGTAGATTATGGTTCTTAGTGAAGTGGATTTATATGTGTTTTCATTATACGACAATATCTGTTACTTTAACTTGCTGTGGAGCCATTTATGACATTTGGAATAAATGTAGAACTATTTCGTCTAGGGAACCGCAAAGTAGTATGTGTTTAGCGAATTTGTTGTAGCATATGTTGCGATGATTGTCATTTTGTTATAATGCATTTATAGTGCATTTTAGGAACCATTTTACTAAAATTGTGTATTTCTAATTGTTTACTTAGCAAATGTTTAGTGCCTATTTTGTTCATTTTTAGTGCCTTTTTGCCTTCATACACTTTAGTGTTTATAAACCTGCTAACTAGTTATGACTTATAAGTTCGAGAAAATTAAAGAGAGTTTAGTCGGAATGAATCTGAGACTATTCCCACAATATTACAGTTGTACATTTTGTTTTTTTATATTAAACATTAGGTGCTTTAATCCAATAATTAGTGATAAATCGAAATACATAGTTCTCAAAAATTAAGTAAAGGTTTTCACAACTTATCTTACAATGATGGGACATTACAACGATGGACGCGGCATTAAAAAAGATTTTATTGAAAATGGAAGAAATGAAGACGTATAACGACAACCTCGCCGCAGAGCTGAAAGAAATGAAGACGGCAAATGACAACCTCGCTGCGAAAACAGAAGCGGTAAATACCGACCTGGCCACAAAGTTGGAGATGACAATGACTGCTATGAAGACCGAATTGTAATCTGCAGGGTCGTCTTGAACGAAGACGTGGTTGTCCACGCGAGGAGCGAGGTGGTGGTGACGGCCGACTGGAAGGACAGAGAACCAGGAACATGATGCTGGACCAGAAGACGCCTGTACACGGACTATGTGTAGCCAGGGCATTGTTGCCATACCGAGACAAGGTGCCGGTGAGACTACTAAATCCAAAGGACACCGATCACGACGTCCAGGTCGGGACGGAGTTGGGGACGTGCGAGCCCGTGGTGAGCGTAACAGCAATCGACAAGACACAGGAGCCGGTGCCGACGCAAAACCTGCATGATGGAGGATATGAGATCCAGGGGAGTATTTGAAGTGTCTGAAAGCCCATGGTGTTCCCCTGTACCCTTGGTGACGAAGAAGAACGGCGAGCTACGCTTCTGCGTAGACTACAGGAAGCGTAACGCTGTCATCCGGAAGGACTGTTTCCCCTTACGCCAGATTGACGACACGCTGGACACGCTAGCTGGTGTGCAGTGGTTCTCGAACCTGCTTCTGAAATCGGGCTACTGGCAGGTAGCTCTAGACCCGAGAGACAAGAAGACCGCATTCTCGACAGGCCAAGCGCTCTGGCATTTCACGGTTATGCCCTTGGGCCTCTGCAATCCACCAGCTACCTTCCAACGCCTCATTGAGTCAGTGATGAGAGGACTGACTTACGACGCCTTCCTGCTATACCTGGACGACATCATCGTCGGAAAGACTTTTGAAGACCATCTCGAGAATCTGAGTAAGGTGCTACAGATACTGCAGGCGACCAACTTGAAGCTGAACGTGAAGAAGTGCCAGCTCTTCCGCAAGGAAGTGAACTACTTGGGCCACTTAGCCTCAGCAACCGAAGTAGCCACAGACCCGGAGAAGACACACGCTGTGAGAGATTGGCCTCGCCCGAAGGATAAGAAAGCTTTGCGAAGTTTCCTGGGGCTCTGCAGTTATTACCGACGCTTCATAAAGGGGTTCTCCAACATCGCCAAGCCCCTCACCCACCTGACAAAGGAACACCGACCTTATGTGTAGACGGACGACGCCGAAGAAGCTTTCCAGCACCTGAAGAAGACGCTGTGCATTGTTCTTATTTTGGAATTTCCACAACCAGGTGGCGCCTTCATTGTAGACGCCGACGCCAGCAACCATTGCATTGGAGGCGTCCTATCACAGTTCGAGGACATCCGTGAGCGGGTGTCAGCCTACAACACAAGACGCTATCCAACGCAGAGAAGAACTACTGCGTAACCCGACGAGAGTTACTGGCGGTAGTAAAGACCTTGGGGCACATGCACAAGTACCAGTATGGTCAGTATTCCCGGTTGAAGACTGACCATTCCGCCCTAACCTGGCTATCGAGCTTTAAGAACCTGTAAGGCCAGAGAGTACTTTGGGTCCAGAGGCTGCGGGAGTACAACTTCACCTCGGAACATCGCAGAGGGAAAAGCCACGGTAACGCAGATGCTATGTCCCGAAGACCCTGTCCAGAAGAGTGCGGCCAGTGCGCTAGAGTGGAAGAAAAGGAGCCGGCTGCAGAAGTCCGAGTAGTCACGGCAGTGCCTGCGGATGGCTGAGATAGAGCAGGCCTGAGGAGGGAGCAGCTGGCGGACGCTGACTTGGGCCCATTCTTGAAGGAAGTGGAGGCAGGGACAAGACCGACCTCAGAGGACATCTAACTGAGGAGCGCCACATACATGTCGCACTGGGCCCCATGGGACCCGTCGAAGATCAGAGAGGGCATGCTGTTCCGCGTATGGGAATCACCCAATGGGAAGACGCAGAGAGAACAGTTTGTACTTCCCCGGATTAGGTCCCGGAAGTGTTGGAGGAAGTGCACGCCTGTACTTCAGGAGGACACCTGGGAGCGAACCGTACGATTGACAAACTACGGCAGCGCTACTACTGACTGAGACTCCAAGCAGACGCTGATAGATGGTACCGTCAATGTACCGTGTGCGCAGCTAGTCGCGGCCCCCAGACTAGGAGCCGGGGTCGCATGCAGCAGTACAACGTCGCAGCGCCATTCGAACGGATCGCCGTTGACATTGCTGGACCGTTCCCAGTGTCCGACCGAGGCAACAAGTATCTGATGGTGGCCTTGGACTACTTCACTAAGTGACCCGAGGTGTATGCCATCCCGAACCAAGAGGCAAAGACAATCACAGACTGCCTCGTGGAGCAAGTGTTCTGCCGATTTGGGGTGCCGTTGGAGCTCCACAGCGACCAGGGCACCAATTTTGAGTCCAACCTGATGAAGGTGGCACTAGAAAGACCTGGGATTAACAAGACCCGCACGACGCCTCTACATTCCCAGTCGGATGGCATAGTCGAAAGATACAAGACCTTTGAGGAAAATCTGAGAGAGGTCGTGGCCAGCCATTAGCGAGACAGGGACGTCAAGGTGCCCTTGTTCTTGCTGGCTACCGCTCGGCTACACACGACACCACGGGAATGACGCCAGCCAGCTGAATTTTAGGCCGAGAGTTACACCTCCCTTGTGACCTGGCTTTTGGAAGCCCTCCGGAAGCGAAACAGGCAGCGACTGAGTATGTGTAACACCTGGTGGACCAAGTCCACCAGATGCACGAGATGGCTCGCCAGAACATCCAGAAGGCGAGCGACCGCATAAAGACCCGACAGGCAAGCCAACAGCCAAGGGTTCCAGCAGGGTGAGCTGGTCTGGTTCTACCTCTCTACCCGGACCAAGAACGCTGCCCTAACCTTCAGCAGCCATGGCAGGAACCGTACCGGGTGGTGAAGAGCATAAACGACGTGGTCTACCGCATCGAATAGGTTTCCCGAGGAAAGAGTAAGTGAGTATGTGGTGTTTAAGGGCCCGTCGACAACAAGGTCATTTGGGCCCCCCGAGGAAAGATGTTGGTGGTACATCTGGATCGCCTGGCCCGCTGCGATGGTGCTGTTCGGGACGACTAGCTTTGAGGAGGGAGCAGTGTCACCCAGTTAGCGTAAGGCAGGACCAATTGGCAGCTGGGTAAGGGGCAGGAAACTTTTAGCCCACGCCTACCCATTTATCTTGTAGCGCTAACGAGGGGATGGTTGGAAAAGCATCACTAGACATCTCTTTCCCCTCTACGTGACGTCTGCAACAGTCGGGATGTTTCATAGAACCGCGAGACTTCCAAAAATGCGATCTTCCTATTAAAAGGTGTTGCAGTTGGCGAGGAGCTTTGAGGAGCGACCTAGTGAACGGACTGGAAGACTGTGTACGTGATCAGAGGATTTGTACGTAATTGTGATTGTAGAGTGTACCTGTGACATACGAACTGACGAAATGTAATTGTGTGCGCTACGTGGTTCTGTGTAATCGTCAAGTGTTCCAACTGCAATTCAGTGGAAATAAAGAACATTCTGAGTTTGTGTAATTGGACTTTTAATTTCACGAACTAAAAAGATCACTAAATATATATAATATAATGTATATAAAAATATATACATATACATATATATGAGTGTATGTATTTATTTATTGGAGATGTTTTGAACTGTGCAGCATTATTTTTTTTCCAAGAAAATGCATACAACCGCACTAATCTGATACCTCGTCATCATCTACGCGTATCATTACACGGAATTATTTTTCGTGGGCCCTCCCCGTCCTTTATCGCAGGCACATTTGACTGCCGTCACCGAGATTGGAATCGACAAGGAACATGAGGTACATAGATCAATAAGATAGTCATATTTGCTCAACATATTATATATTAACGTAATCACAAATATATTAATTACAGTGATAAAATTTCCGAAATATCACTTCGTGAGGACATAAAAACACTTGTTGATCATTATACTCGGATACAAGTTCCAACAAAAATTCATAAGCTCGGAAAGTTTCATCAATTCATATTACGTGAAGGCTAAAGCTGTTGAGATATAACTGCTCTAGAAGATATCCTTTACCACACAAAGCTATTTATCCGTTCAATATTATCTCAGTATTTATTCTGACTATTCTTTTTAACACAATAAAAAAACAATTGCATAAATATAATCCATATATAAAGAACATAATTACAATATGTTATAAAGCTTCATAAATAATTAACATTTTCTTCTTCACAACAAAATATTAATAGTTCTTGTTAAATAACCCAAGTTGTTGCTCTTGTTTTTTGTAATTTTACGTCCCCCAAGTTAGGTCACATCGGAAGACGAATCGAACGGCTGAAATGATGCTCAAATGATCCATAGAGCTTAGAGTTACCCGAGTTACGTAGAGTTACCCGACATTCATCTTTCTGGATAAGGAAAACTCGGGAAAAGTTTATCCAGGCAACTCACCCTGACCGAGATTCGAACTCGGGACGTGAGACACATGCTACCATCTACGCTACCGAGGCCGGCAAATACCCCCAAGTTGTCCCTGCATTGCTTTAATTGCTTTGTCCAAATCAGTTCCAACAAAACACTTCTTGAACTATGCAAACGGAATTAATATTAAGTCAGTTGTTAAATTAGCCGAAATACCTAGAGATATAGTTAGTTTAGGAGACTTCCTTTCTGACCGAATATTAATGGTTTGGTAGAAATTGCCTCCATATATATTACGGCTAAGCTTTGCTTACAGGCAATTGTCAACAATTAAATCTGAACTGAATATAAAGAACATAATTAGAAACTCTTACACAACATTGTTAACAATCACAAAGTTTCTTCCCCAGTGTAAGATATTACGTGTGGAGCCCACTCTGGACAGCAACAAGCGGTCGGTTCTCCCCTGGCGGACAATTACTATAACTAAAACATCGTCTGCTATATAACAAATTGACTCTCGACCAACCGTTACACAAAGGTTTACTTGTCCTGTGTTACAAATATGAAATATACGTTTAAGGAGTTGTTCCATTACTCACTTTGTTGTACATACAGCAGCAATATAGTTAAATATTTAAACATAGTGTTAGCTTTAATATTACAAAGTTATTGCTATTAGCTTTTGACAAGATCACAAACACGATGAGCATTTTTAAGATATAAAAGCTTTCGAAAGTGAAACTGTCACCAAAAGATATATATGTCAATCTTTAGCGATAAAATAAGTTTGTTTTAAAGAAAATTGTACGTAATTCAGTCAGAATAAATAGACGTTCAGAGATTACTGCAAGAATTATGTCGTGCATTTTGTACTCTATAGAAATTTATTTAGTATTTAGCTTATGCAAAGGATTGTTTGTGCAGATGAAGGGTTACATCCAATTATTTCTTTAAAATCTTTTCATATTATTTAATATTTCTAAAATGTGGTGAATATTCACAGCAAGTAGAGGTAGTATTTTATTGTTCCCAACAATTTGGATACTGAAGATGCATCAGGAATGTTCTAGAGAGCGAACAAAAAATATATTTTGGTCAAAGGACCTCGTATATACGTGTGTTAAAACAGGATAACTTAAAAACAAACTTTGGGGAAATGCCAAACTTGATATTTGTGTTTGTCTTCCAAAGATGCAACAGGAAAATTTATTAACAAATGCTGCCAACGTCAGACTACGCTATACAGAAGTACTGTTCATTCTCGAAGACATCTACATAACTAGTAAACTGTAAATACTAGATAAAATCTTCCTGTGTACATCTTAAAGACATTCTCAAATTTAAACATACTTCATTTGTTTTTACAAAGACAACATTCTAAATGTGTTCAGTGAAAACTTCGTAAAGCATTTTGGAGTCCAAACATCGTTTGTTTTTGTTATAAGTATGGTAACTACTATGTTGATGGTGTGTAGTGCACATATTTATGTGTAGACTAGGATGTACATCTAATCTTGTAACATCAATACAGAAATGGTCAGTGACACAGTACACACGTCAGTACTCCTTACAACTAACAAAGTCTTACTCTACAAAAACGTATATGTCATTTCATTTATGTCACATACATTTTTTACTCTGTACAACAATTAATAAGAATTTTATTTACGTACTAATCTAACATATATCTAATTTATGTATTTTTCCCTTCCATGTTTGAAGAGGTACAAAAACAAGGCCAGTAGTTAACACAGATGAGAGAGGGAGGCAGTAAAGTATAACAAAGCTGAAAGTATACTTAGCGCTAACGATGTATCAATTTTTACAGTTTAGATGAATGTTCTGCTGTAGATGATACTATTACACAAAATAATAGCTATCTTTTGTTAAAATACTTGTTATGTTTATATATCGCTATAGGGACATCTACCTACACTATTCTCCCATTTTCTCGCAAGGAAAATAATATTATTAATGTATATTTCCATCAACATGGAGTAGGTAAATATGTAATGAATGAAATAGAAATGTGTACATTTGTGTATAATTGTTTTGTTAAGTTGGTTTTCCTTGTTCTATTCCACAATTGATTTTACTCTTTCCACGTCATATGAGTTCATTGGCTCAAATATTTCTTTAGCAATCAAAGATTTCCTCTCAAACTTGAGGTACATATACTGGTATCGCTTATCAAGTCTCCTCACTAAGGAACACAAAGTTTTTCACACATTTCGATATTAATATAAAAGTTGCAACAAAATATAAGTGTATTCCAAGTGAATTGTAATTTAGAATAGTTTAGGCTTAGGCTTTTTTTGTTTGTTTGATATACCTGGTGCCGGTACAACGGACCCGACTTACAGGCTCTACATTTGCATGATATTACAGTTTTCAGTTTTTGTTGGTTTTGACGTCATGGCTTTACACAAAGCCCATACGGCGTCCCTTTATGGGCGCACCGAGAATAGCTTTAGTCAGTTTGTTTTATTTTAGGTGCTTCAGTTTTTCCTTGAATTTTAAGTCTTTTGTGATTTTATTGACATATAACACACACACACACACACACACACACACACACACACACACACACACACACACACACGCGCGCGCACTCATGGGCATACGTAGTACCTCCCTCGCACTCACACACTAGTTCACGCACACTTCACTTTGTACACTATTTACACTCAGCTGTCCTGCTGTGCGGTAGCATGTCGCTCAGTTCCTTGGGCTGCCCGGGAGTGGCGGCCCCTGCCGGCGGTTTTTTGAGGCCTTGGGTCGGGAATTTTGGGCGCGCAATGGGTGGCGAGCCGTCCTTATGTACATTATTTTCACCCGTTTATGTTTGCGATGTTTTGGCTCACCTTTTCCGATGTTATGGACTAAAGGGTTTGTATGCCGACGAATGCGCGCCCAAATGGAGGAGGCTCTTTTTTTTCCAATGCCTCGGGGTTGGTCGGGATGCGGACTTCTTGATGGAGGGAGTCGTTTGTGGTGCGGATGGAAGCGGAAAGGATTTTCCGGGGGGAGAGGTTTTGCAGTGTATGAAGGTATTTGATGGCTGTTTTGGATGCTTTTGCCCAGACCACACATGCGTATAGAACCATTGACAGAATGAACGACTTTTTGATTTAGAATTTACGAAGCCATTTATTCACACTTAATATCAGATCAATTTCCTGATTTTCTAAGGTTAAGACAGTCTTTCCCTAAAGTACTATTGCACTTGAAGATAGCGACAAATGTTTTTTTTTTTTTTTTTTTTTTTTTTTTTTTTTTTTTTTGCTTAGCTGTCACGACCACATATGTCATGAACTCGGAGGTTGGTAGCAGTGATAAAACAACAGATTTCCTCTGTTTTTGGTGTCATTTGTGGATTTGACAAGAACATTACTAGGTGGACAGTTTTGTCCGGCAATAAAGCTAAACTTGGGGTAAAATAAAATCCATATGGATATTAAATATGGATATAAAATTGCAAATTGTCAGGATGTGGAGTAGTGAATTGAGTTTGAGGATGTAAACAAAAACAGCGGGGGTGTCAAAAACATGTATGAAGATCTTGGAGGAAGTCATGCTTCTCTCTGTCACAAGATTAATGCGAAAAATTGGTGAAGTGATGCTCCGACGAGTGCGGGTCCATGGAGCTTAGAGATACCCGACATTCATCTTTCAGGATAAAAAAGGCCTTATACAGGTAACTGATCCTGAGGAAGGCTACCGAGGCGGGCAGTATGACACAAATGAATTTCCTAACTAAGCATAAATAAATTTCTAATTATTTTCATCATTATAGATACAAGTACCAACAAAACTTGAATTCTACTTCTGGATTTCAGAATTTTAGCGTACTCTACAAAAGCAAAAATGTTCAAAATAAACACAGTTTAGAATACTTCCTTTCTTACACAGCATTATTTATTTTTTCCAATTTATGGCTGTATTCACTGAAGCTGTTGTTTGTTTCAAAGTAATAAAGAACTATTAAGTCAAAGCTTTATGTAAAGCACGTAATAATATAATAATATAATTTAATATAATAATGTAATAACATTCTACACTTTATATAAATTATCTGTTGAATACTTTTTATTGTTTAACTAACCCTAAGAATTTTTTAACTTGCCAAATATTTAATACAGTGTGATAAATCAAATGCATATCTTGAATATTTTGTAAACATCTTTGAAAGTTCTCTTTATTGTGAATGTTCTTTTATATCCCTAAAAGACAGACAAAATGTTAATAAACAAAAATGTAGATGTTGTTAAAACACAGGATGTATGTAAGACTCAATCCTTGTTGATTGTTTGTATTTACCAATATTTACAGTTTTCTCCGAAAGCAATGCATTACTTGGTTTAGTCCGGACATATACTGATTAGCTCTTTAAACATTTGACTATCACTTAAAGTCAAGATACATAACCACACTTTTTATTTATTTCTGTATCTGTCAAAAGCAAAGCTCTTACAACAAAAGTCGGCTAAATACTCAGTATATTTAAAGGATGTTACATCTAAATATTCAGGGAAATCTCGACACCAGAACTCTTATACATGGAGTATTTTTCAACATCTTGTCAAAAGTGTTTTCAAGGATTTGTATGAAAATACCGCAACTTTAAATTAATTTAAATAGAAATGAAGTAAAAATCTTTATTCAACTGTAAATATAATCTCTCTATTCCTAGGACATTACCATAATGGTAAACTGTAAGAGACAGACAAAGTCTTACTGCTCCAATATAGAGATCTCGATAAAACAGACAATAAATTGAAATGTACTTTATGTGGAGTAAAGTATTTGCGAATGATTTCTCGTTATTTGTTTGAATTGTTCAATAAGTATAAACTTATTAGATTTAAAACTAAAATATTTTATCGTCAAGCTGTTCAAACAAAGTCAAATATGAAGGTCATTACGGAGTGGTTTAACCGGACTGTATTCTCCTATTTTCTTGCAAGGAAAGTAATAATGATGTACAATGTTTTATAAAACTCTCTAAAAATTTTTGTGAGATCAACGCAAGTATTTCTTACCAACGACTTCCTCTCAAGCTTGAGGCGTACTGCTTATCTAGTCTTCTCACACTAAAATAATATTTTAAGGAACACACAGATCCAAGTTTTGTGATAGGTTCAAGTTCCAACAAAACTGAATATAGACGGGCTATATTCTGAAATGTTTAATGCTCTCTAGATGCAAAAACCGGTCGATATACGAGGGCTATCCAGAAAGTAGATTACGTTTTGGAATAAAAAGTAAACAAAGTATAGGAAACAAATTTTATTATATACAGATGAAAGCCACACTCAAATACTACTTTTCGACATAGTCACCATTCAAATTAAGGCATTTATCGTAGCGATGTACGAGCTTGGAAATTCCTTCGTCGAAAAATTCGGCCGCCTGCGCCTTCAACCACTTCGTTACCTCTTCTTGCAGCTGTGCGTCATCATCAAAACGCTGCATAGTCAGCCACTTCTTCATTGCTGGGAATAGGTGGAAGTCGCTCGGTGCCAGGTCGGGACTGTACGGCGGATGAGGAAACAACTCCCACTTAAAAGATTCAAGAACTTCACGAGTGACATTTGCCGTGTGGGGCCGGGCGTTGTCGCGAATCAACAAGATCTTAGAGCTCGACATTCCTCTGCGCTTGTTTTGAATGGCTCTTCTGAGTTTTTGGAGAGTTTGGCAATACCTTTGAGAGTTTATTGTAGTGCCTCTTTCCAGGAAGTCCACCAAAATCACACCTTTTCTGTCCCAAAAAACATTCGCCATCATCTTCCTTGCCGACATTGTTTGCATGCATTTCTTGGGTTTTTGGGGAGAACTTGTGTGCCCCCACTGCATTGATTGCAATTTCGTTTCACAGTTCACGTGTTTCACCCATGTTTCGTCACCAGTAACGATGCGATCGAGTAAAGATTCACCATCCTTATGGTAAACGTCCAAAAAGTTCAACGCTGCAGCCATTCGCTGATTTTTGTGGTCCTCTGTCAAGATATTTGGAATCCATCTTGCACAAAACTTGTGGTAACCAAGCTTTTCGCTGATGATTTCGTGCAACAAACTTCGCGAAATTTGTGGAAAACTCAAAGAAAGTTCCGTTATTGTGAACCTTCGATTTTCACGGACTTTAGCATCGACTTTTTCGACAAGTTCCGCAGTCACTATGCTGGGTCTCCCACACGATCTTCGTCGTGAACATTGGTTCGGCCATTTTTAAATCTGATGACCCACTGACGCACTCCACCTTCAGTGATAATGTTGTTCCCATACACTTCACAAAGCTGCCGATAGATTTCTATCGGTTTACAGTTTTTTGCAGTCAGAAACCTTATTACTGCACGCACCTCGCAGCTCGCGGGATTTTCAATTAACGCAGACACTTCAAACCGTCACAGTATCTGAACGGAGCACAGCACGAACCTCTCACTAGCACGACTAGATGCCGACTGAGCTGCGCAACGCTCTGACCCCAAGATGGCCGCGCTAGCCCCGCCCCTAGCGGAAACAGACGAAAACGTAATCTACTTTCTGGATAGCCCTCGTATATACACTTTAGGAGACTTCCTTTCACAGAGAGCATTATTTATTTTTTCAAAAGTATCCGTGTAATCACTGAAGCTGTTGTTCTCTTTTAAGAAAATAGAGATAAATTAAACCTTAGCTTTATGGGAGGAACGTATTTAATGGTTGTTATCAAATTGTTAAAAAGTTACATCCATTCATTCGCAGTACAGGATATTACCTGTAGTGCCATCTGTGGACAGCGATTCCAGTTCGGTGGGCTGTTCTGGAAACTCTCCTGGCGGACAATCACTAAAACTAACAGATTGTTTACTGCAGACATTTAACGTGTTACACTCCCAATCAGCCCTAACACTAAGATTTATTATTCCATCTGCTGAATAAAAGAAGTGTGCAGAAGAACTTTCAATATGAAATTTGTTGAAGATATGAGAAGCCGTAATTAAGTGTTAAAAATTGTGTCAGCTCATTTAAGTTCTGGTGTTACTCTTACTAGATTACAAGAGTAGGAGTAACGTGTTTTAAGATTTAAAGTTATTGGATACTGAAGTAGATAAAAAAGCAATTCAAAATTCTTAACTGAATAAACTTACATATATTATCCTTTATAACAAGATTTGACTTTCAATGAATCTGAACCTATTTGTAGCATATTAGGGTTGTCCGTTTTGTTTTCTATATTAAATATTTGTTTAGCTTTATCAAGTCATTACAGGTGAATAGAAAGATAATACTTTCCGAAAATTAAGAAAAGGCTGTGTCAGTTTAGTTTATGTAAAAGTTAAATTTCTGAAAGTGGGAGTTTGTATATTTTTGTAAACTTCTATTTTATAATGTTACAACATTTTGACTACATGATTTGATCATACAGAATTGTACCGAAGTCAGATCTCGGTACAGGTTTTACATTCACTACTTATACTTTACATTCACTGAAATATTTTCATGTTGAATGATGGACATAACTTATTCTGGAATGTCGTCGGAAGATCTCTATATTCGTGTGACGTTTGTATAAATGACAAACCATAGGAGATTAACAAAGTCGAAAATAAATTCTTAAGATTTTACTTGGCTACCAGATTAACGTTACACTGACATAGTAATTATTAAATTGCTAAGGTTTATTCCAATTAAAATGAAAATAAATAAGGCGTGACAAGGAGCAGACAGTGTAACAGTGTTTATTCCAATTAAATTTGAAGATAAATAAGTTCCAACACAGAAGATAAGTTTAATTATAATTAAGTCGATGGTTGAATTAGCGGAATTTCCTAGTGATATAATTATTTTAGGAGACCTCTTTTGTGATACACAATGAATTGTTTACCCGATATTACCTCCATATATATTTCGGCTAAGATTCGTTTACTGACAACAAACAAAAGTTAAATATAAGGTGTATGTAAAGAAAATAATTACAATGTCTTACACAATATTGTTAATAATCACAAAGTCTCTTCCCCAGTGTAAGATATTACAAGTAGAGCCCTCTCTCGACAGCAACAAGCGTACTGTTCTCCCCTCCTCTCGTCTGCTATATAACAAATTGACTGACGACCAACCGTTACACAAAGGTTTACTTGTCCGTCTGTTACAAATATGAAATATACGTTTAAGGAATTGTTCCAGTGCTCACTTTATTGTACATACAGCAATAATATAGTTAAGTATTTAAACATAGTGTTAGCGTTAATATTACAAAGTCATTGCTATTAGCTTTTGACAAGATCAGCAACAGGATTAGAGATTTAAATCATTTTCAAACCTAAAATGAGAAACTGAAAGCTAAAGTATAACCGCAGAATATCTCGAAGGTCGTTAGTGATAAAATAAGTTGACATAAATTACGCTCTTTAACGATATCTCTATTATATGTCCTAAGACTTTGTTTGTATGTAATCAACTGCAATTTAAAGAAAATTGCAGAGAATTCATTCAGAATAAATAGAAGTTCAGAGATTATTTGCAAAACAAGTGAAATTAGAATCTTCATTCAACTGTTAATGTAGTCAGAAGTGTCTCCATTCTTTGACGTTACTATAATGGAAAAGTGTGAGAGACAGACAAAATCTTATTGCTCCAATATAGAGATCTCGATAAAGCAAACGATAAATTGAAATATACTTTTTATGGATTAAATCATTTGTGACGTATTTCTAGTTATTTGTTTGGATTTTTCTATAAGTATATATTTATCAAATGTAAAACTTCATAGTTTTTATCGCTAGGCTATACAAAGAAAGTCAAATTTGAAAGCCGTTATGGGGCGATCACCTTTAAAATGTTTAACCATCGCTCAAATAAAGTAATTGTTCTTTCACACTGGCCGTGTGCAGGCTAAAGTATGTGAAGGTAGAGTCGGAGTGAAAAATTCAATGCCTTAGCCGGAATTTGAACCACAGATCTTCTGGTCTCCATCCAGCCGCTCTAACAAAATACGTTTTAGTTGTAGAATTTAATGTCATGTGGGCACGTTGGCCATACCTATTTGCTCAATGGTTAGGGCGGCTGGACGCAAACCAGAAGATCCGTGTTTCAAATATCGGCTGTGGCATTGAATTTTTCACACTGACTGAACTTTCCATAGATCTCTAAAAGGTTAGGTAACTATTATATTCTCCTTTTTTCGTACAAGGGGAATGATATTAACAACGTATATTTCCATTGACATAAAGCACAAATAAAATCTGTTTAAAAGAAGAATAAAAAGTCCTGTAAGTTCAACGCAGTATTACGATAATTATCAAAGATTTCCTCTAAAAGTTGTGCATTGGTAACGCTTAGAATCACAATTCATAAGCAGTAATTGTATTAAATTTATATTGTTAACAATGATTAATAAAAATACAAGTTCCAACAAAATATAACGTACATAACAGACAAATAGTATTCCTCAATATTTCCTAGATGAAAAAACACGCAAAATATACATCCTTAAGGAGACTTCCTTTCTTAAACAGGATTACTTATTTGATTTCGAAAGTATCTCTTTGTTTACTGAAGCAAATGTTTGTTTTAATTAATAAAGCACAATTAAATCGAAGCTCTACGTAAGGAACATACCTGCATACTGTTATAAAACTTGGTAAATAATTACACTCATTCCTTCTCAGTAGAAGATATAAACTGTGGCGCCATCTCTGGACAGCTATTTCAATTCGGATGGCAGTTCTGGAATATCTCTCCTGGCGGACAATGGGTGTAACTAACTGATCGTTTACTGCAACCATTTAACGTGTTACCCTCAATCAGCTCTACCACTAAGACTCATTATTCCGTCCGCTCCAAATAAAAGCGAAGGATACAGAAATTTCTCATTACTCATATTGTTGTAGATACAAACATTAAAAATCGGCTCAGCTCATGCTGAATTTCAAACTCTACTGCTATTCTTGTATGCATTTAAAACAAATCTAACAAAAGCTTCAGATATTTCTATTTTCACCCTTAGCCCCCCCCCCTAAAACGCATGTTTCTGCATTTTTACGTAGTTACTTCACACCTTTCTGTAGATTATGGTTCTTAGTGAAGTGGATTTATATGTATTTTCATTATACGACAATATCTGTTACTTTAACTTGCTGTGGAGCCATTTATGACATTTGGAATAAATGCAGAACTATTTCGTCTAGGGAACCGCAAAATAGTATGTGTCTAGCGAATTTGTTGTAGCATATGTTGCGATGATTGTCATTTTGTTATAATGCATTTATAGTGCATTTTAGGAACCATTTTACTAAAATTGTGTATTTCTAATTGTTTACTTAGCAAATGTTTAGTGTCCATTTTGTTCATTTTAGTGCCTTTTTGCCTGCATATTTCTTACACTTTAGTGTTTATAAACCCGCTCCCTATTTATGACTTATAAGTTCGAGAAAATTAAAGAGTTTAGTCGGAAAGAATCTGAGACTATTTCCATAATATTACAGTTGTACATTTTGTTCTTTTTGTACTAAACATTAGGTGCTTTAATCCAATAATTAGTGATAAATCGAAACATATAGTTCTCAAAAATTAAGTAAAGGTTTTCACAACTTATCTTATGTAAACCTTAAGTTTCTGGAAATAAGAAGTTCATACAATATTTATGAAATAGTTATGGTATTTTGTTATTTTTTATGTTCGTTTAAGGTATATTTATAACGAATATGCAAAGAAACTGCTCTAGAAACTTGCACAGTAAGAAGAGACAGACTTTCATACATCCATAATCCTCCTTGTTGTTATTATGGTTACCTAACCAGTGCTGCCAACGGGCGAAGTGCATTCAACACTTTTTTTATTAGGTCCTCAAACGTTCAGGCACATCAGATATGCTCAAAAGTCGAGGAAAGGTGAAGGATAATACCACGAAATCTGTGTGGGCTAGCGCTGTGGGAAAGAAGCAAATCGTCAGCTATGCCAATCCTAAATAACATAACCTCAAAAGTAAAACACTCAGAATGTTCACAGAATGTCAGACGTAGATTTACAACAATATCCCTCAACCTTTACTAACATTTACATGGAGCGTTTTAAAAAAATTAGCTTCTCTCAAAAATGGTTCTAAAATACTTCCATGATGGACAAACCTTAAGGAGTTGTTCCATTACTCAATTTGTTGTACATACAGCAGCATTATAGTTAAATATTTAAACATAATGTTAATATTACAAAGTCATTGCTAGGAGATTTTAACAAGATCAGAAACAGAATTAGCGTTTTAAACAGCTTTTTTATGTAATCTGGTCATTTTCTACTTTTAGCACAGATATCAGTTTAGAGTTCTAAATTATTTGACTTATTTAAATAAAAACAAATATTTTGAAGGTTATTATTTATAGTTAAAAGTTAAATACATTCCAAAAGGTAAAATACTTGTGAGAGATGTAACTGTTAGTATTTTAGAAATTAAAAGATACATTTTAGAATGATTTAGTGAAAATTGCATCAAATGGAACTGCTTGAAAAAATTAATGTGGAAAAGAAATAGTTATGAAATATTGTATTTTATAATAAAATGATTCGATCTTGGATTTTTAACATGTATGATGTAAATATAATTTATTGTAAAAGTTAAATTTCTGAACGTGGGAGTTTGTATATTTTTGTCAACTTCTATTTTATAATGATACAATATTTTGACTACATGATTTGATCATACAGATTTGTACCAAAGTCAGATCTTGGTCCAGGTTTTATATTCACTACTTATACTTTACATTGACTCAAATACTTTCATGTTGAATGATGGACAACACTTATTCCGGAATGTCGTCGGAAGATCTCTATATTCATATGACTTTTGTATAAATGACAAACTATAGGAGATTAATAAAGTTGACAGTAAATTCTTAAGACTTTACATGGCTACTACATGTAACCTTTCACCGATATAGTAATTATTAATTTGCTAAGGTTTACTCTAATTAAAATGAAGATAAATAAGGCGTGACAAGGAGTAGACTTTGTCATGTCAGTTCACCATATTTGCGTCTGAAGAACCGAAATGTTTACCACATTGTTATTTATTATTAGGTTTTTCACCGTTTAGTGATTGCCTTTAATACCTGATAAATTCCTCCAAGTTGTTGCTGCATCGCTTTAATTGCTTTGTCCAAATAAGTTCCAACAAAAAATATAAGAGTATTTAGAATTAGGACAATGGTTGAATTTGCCGAATTTCATAGTGATATAGTTGGTTTAGAAGACTTTTTTTTTTCTGACACACAATTAATTGTTTACTCGATATGACCTCCGTATATATTTCGGCTAAGCATCGTTTACTGGGGCCGCGCCGTGGCTCAGTGGTTAGACCGCTTGGCTCTCACGAAGGCGGCCCGGGTTCGATCCCAGGCGACCGCAAAGTGAGATTTGTGGTGGACAACACGGCGCTGGGCCGGGTTTTCTCCGGGACTTCCGGTTTCCCCCGCCATCTCATTCCAGCCGGTGCTCCGTCTTCATCTCATGTATCACCAGTGCCACCGCCTGCGGTGCCGTATGTAGTAAAAGCGGTCGTTAAACACAACACATTTCATTTCATTTACTGGCAACAAACAACAGTTAAATCTAAGGTATATGTAAAGAAAATAATTACAATGCCTTACATGACTTTGTTTATATTCACAAAGCCTCTTGCCCAGTGTAAGATATTACAGGTGGCGCCCTCTCTCGACAGGAACAAGCGGTCTGTTCTCCCCTGCCGGACAATTACTATAATTGTCGCTTCGTAAGTTGGTGATTGGCGTTTTGCCTCCACGTGCTATTCAGCTGCGAAAACAAGGAGGGGGAAAAACACGTCACTGACACGTCATTGCGGTCGTCTAGCAACCAGCAATCCACCAATCAAAAGTAAACTGTTGACATAGCAACCCGGCGCGCTTATCCTACGTTGCCAACTCTATCGCAATACACCACGTGCTTTATGTATGACGCTAGTCTTTCGGCATGTTGACGTTTGCAATAAGCAGACACTGCTGCTATTGTTGTTTCGTTTATGAATCAGCAGTATCACAATACCGTCGTCGTTTGTTGCCCTTTAGTATGAGATGGTATGCGTTGTTGGAAGGGAACAGGTGTGGATTTGGATTCAAGGAAAACCTTATGAGGTTTTCTGGGTTAATGACCAACCCTTCTTACCTGCCTTTGTCCGGTCCAGTTCTAACATGAATAACCCTTACGGTACTTCGGGTATTTCTCTCTGTCATCACTGCCAAACTAAGAGTGTACTCCTTCAAGTAGTGAATGTTTTACAGGGTGCAAACAGCTTTACATTTTCCTAACATAATTCGTGTGTTTCGGTGATCAACTTTAGTGTTTCAGTGTAACTTTAATATTTAGCTAATTATCGTTACTAAAGGCTGTCACAAACACTTGTGCTACAGAAACTTACAGAAAGAAATTATCTGAGAAGACCACCAAAAATGTTTTTGGGTACGGAGTCCCAATTAAAGGACAAGTAAGGGAAATTATATGTGTGTGTTCAAGACCATTTAAAAAAAAAGTATGAATTGCTTGGACCGGTAAAAGCAAACCGCAGTTCCCAAAATATATACTTAATGAAATTGCTGCAGAAAAAGGCCACAAAATTATTAGACTTCCTCCCTACCATTGCCATTTTAATGCAATAGAGTTGATTTGGGCCCAAATAAAAGAATATGTAGCGCGCAACAATACAGATTTCATATAACATCTGTTATAAAACTAACAGAAGAAGCAATAGCAAAACTAAGTGCTAAAAGCTGGAAAGATGCTGTTTGTCACACAAAAAATTTATAGTATCAGCATGGGAAAAGGACGGCGTTTTGGAAAGAAGTGGAAGAACTCATGATTTCCGTGGGAGATTGCAGCAGCTCTGACGGCGACGACGACGGCGACAACGATCAGAAAAGCAGTACCAATGACAGCAGCGACTCTGATATAAGCGGCATATTCCCGTTGGCATAGAATGCATAATTCTGTGCAGGTATGGCACTTTTGTTTCTCTAAATCTTAACTGTTGCTAGCCATTTATTTTTTGTTCATTTCGAAGATTTCGTATGCTGTAATTAGGTAACTGCTCACTTAAACGTGTAGACAGTGTTACGGCAGTCTTATGATTAATACTGCAATACGCAAATTTCTAGGAATATGTGCGTGTACATTACCGCAGTCGATCGTCCTCCTCCCCTCTACCCGCCATCTTCGTTGCCTAGCACGTGGAGAGCAGCGGTAAAGTGGCAACGGCGCTATCCCCTTTCCTTCGCCACTCCTTCAACTGTCAATCACCAAATTATAATGCGCCCATAATAGTTGGATTAATAAACCTTTGTGTAACGGTTTATCGTGAGTCAATTTGTTATATAGCAGACGATGTTTTAGTTATAATAATTGTCCGCCAGGGGAGAACAGACCACTTATTGCTGCACAGAGAGGGCTCCACCTGTCATATCTTACACTAGGAAAGAGACTGAAATTATTTACGAAATTGTCTAATACATTCCAACTATGTTATTTACATATAGTTTAGTTTTAATTGTTCTTTATTCCTTGAAAAAGAACGGTAGCTATAATATATATGTAGGCAATATCGAGCAAACAATTTACTGTGCCTCTGAAACAAAGCCTTCTAAATTAACTAGATGTGTAGGTATTTCCTCAAACTGAGCATGGGTCTATGCTTAATTACACTTGCTTTGTAGAAATCTGTATCCATCTATACTACATGTAAAGTTATACTCTAAGTCGTAAAACTGTCTAACGAGTACACGGAAATACTTCTCGGGAAGCTTTTGTGTAAATAACGTGATTAAAACGGATTACTTTATGTGTAATGGGTTACAACACACACTCACACACAGATATAACTCCAAGATCTCCAAATTGCTGTGGAACAGCGTCTTAAAAATTGTGATATACGAAATATGTGTACAGAGTTCCTTATGGGGAGCACACAGCATAACCTCACAAGTTTAAATGCAAACATCTTACACTTCTTTTATACTTTTTATAACTGTGCATTATTTGGGCGATATAATTTAAACAGTAGAGATTTCTACCAAAGTTACAAGATTGGTTCTCTACTACATATAGTAGGTAGAGAATGTATTGTTATCTACCGAGATTTCATTGTAAAAACATGTTTTGATAACCTCTGAATCAATCAAAGTGAACATTTTATAGTTATGTCTCTAAACAGAGCAATGCAAATATGAAGCTTGGGTTACATACCAAACTTGATATTTAAGTTGTGCTTCTTAAAATATTGCAAAAAGAAAAATGTCCACATTGAAACCTTATGTAAATTGTAACTTTCTCAAAAAAATGTAATAATTTTTATGTAACTATCATATGTTTAAGATAGCTTCATTCCAAAGGAAGTGTATGTCTTGAATTTGGACGTTAATGAAGTTTCGGGTGTTGTGTCCACAAATATCATTTGACTCACTGTCTTGAATTGTCTGAGACGTTCTTTTATAGTGATTCGCTTTGCATAACTGATAAACGGTGAGATATAGACAAAATCTTACTTTATAAAAATGTAAATCTCCTTAAAACACACGGTTTGTGTCAAATAATTTCTTTTGTGATAGTCATATTTGAAATATTCATTGTTATTGTTGTAAACGTTCAAATATTTAAACTTTTTCCCAAATGGGAACATACTCATGTTTTTATAAGTCCAGGACATACAAAAGGAATGGAATGTCAAAGATATCACATACTAGTGACCAGCTTTAAAAAAATTGACTATCGTTTATAGTTGACGGTATTGCCATTGTAGATACCCATAAGGAAATATGTAACAAAACCATTTTAATAATGTTTATGTTGATTTGCATCAAGTAGATAGATGGATGTACGTCTTTAAGAATATTATGTACAAAAGTGAGTAGTGAAACTCTTGTAAGTACAACCATCAGATATTTTAAGGTAGTGTCAAGGTACAGAGTTAATAGCAACGTCCACTAACAACATTCTATTTGTATCTATGTTGGTGAAAAGTTAAATATCCTATGGCTTTAAAAGTTTATATATAAAAAATTGTAAGCCTACATTTTTGAATAAATATTTGCTAACTGTGGGTAACGTGTAAATTTACAGTAGAAGTGGGTGGAATCTAACGATTTTGAAGGGGTAAAAGTCGCGTGTAGAGTTTGAACTACCTCTAAACAACATGTTCATGTTAACAGAGACTTGGTAGTCAACAGAACTTACACTTCTTATTGTTATTACACAAACAGTAAAGTTATTGATAGTTGAGTACACATCTTCAATAGTTAGAGCAACTTTCCAAAAAGGTCGGAGCCGAGTGGTCCTCGGTGATCTCGTAGTTTTGTCACCAAGTTGCAATACTCTCTGGTCTGCCCCGCTGTGCAATTCTGAGAGCTCCCTTTCCCGGGACTGGTTGCCGCTTGCTGATTGGCTGGGCGGTGCTCCCTGGCTGGTTGTTGATCGAGAGAGCTCCTGGTTTGGTTTCTTGTCTGTAAGCTGAGGAAGAGAGAGAGAGAGAGAGAGAGAGGAGAGAGAGAGAGAGAGAGAGAGAGAGAGAGAGAGAGAGAGAGAGAGAGAGATAGAGAGAGAGAGAGTTTGTGGCTGGTGCCTCACGAGATCTTGGAGATTTGCGCTATTTGTCGACTGGGTAAGTTGCGACAGCTTTGTGCATTCCTTGAGAGGTTTTACAGCAGAATTATAGTCAATTAATTTTATGTTTTCCGGATCGGGGTTTTCCTCCGTCTTTAATATCTACTAGGTACGTTTATCTTTTTAATTGTTCCTGTTCTGATGCCACATATGTTTGTATATTTATTTTAACTGTATCGTGAATATCGAATTTTTGATCTGGCTGGTGCAAGATGCAGTTAACATGGGGAGAGGTATTTATGAAGTATCTGGGCGTCTAAGAGACTTTGTGGGTTCGTGAAATTAAAAGTACAATTGCACAAACTCAAAATGTTGTTTACTTCCACCGAATTACAGTTGGAACACTTGCCGATTACACAGAAATTCGTAATGCACACAATTACAATTCGTCAGTTCGTCTGTCACAGGTCCACTGCACGCTGACAATTACCTAAAACTCTTCTGATACACATACAGAGTCCTCCAGTCCGTTCGCTCTCTCGGCGCTCCTCATTCTGCTCACCAAGAACTGAACCGACTCGCCAACTGCAGCACCTTTTTATAGGAATATCGCTCTTTCTCGAAGTCTCGCGTTTCAGTGAATCACCTCGAAGGTTCCAGACGGCAGGGGGAGGGTGAAAAGACGGCCAGTGATAATTTTCCGACCATCCCTTAGTTAACGCTATAAGACAAATGGGTAGGCGTCGGCGAATGCGTCCCGGTCCTCACCCAGTCACCAGTTGGTCGAACCTTCCGATAATTGGGTGAAAATATCATGTTTTTATACAGAATATTATATAGAATTTGTATGTAGTTTCTTATACAGAATTTTTATACAGAGTTTAATGGATATTTATATGAAATAAAAATAAATAATGTGGATGAATAATAAATATAATGCGGATTAAGATCACATATCCAAAATGATCAATGATTAATTTAAAAAAAATGATGAATGTTGAGTAATAAAGTAACTAAATATGTTAGTAAACAGAATGAACAGTAAATGAAGTAAATTACTTTTGTTGTACACAATAAGTAGAAAATATACTTACTGTACTTCAGACTACACTTTATATAAAATATTTATTGAAACTGTTTAGTTGCTCAAAAATACGTCTAACAATTTTAATTTATTTACCAAATATTTATTATTTAATATATATCTGAATATTCCTTTATATCTCTAAGACACAGACAAAATGTTAATAAACAAAAATGTAGATGTTGTTAAAACACAGGATGTATGTAAGACACAATCCTTGTTAATTGTTTGTATTTACAAATATTTACAGTTTTCTCCGAAAGCAATACATTACTTAGTTTAGTCCGGACATATACTGATTAGCTCTTTAAACATTTGACTATCACTTAAAGTCAAGATACACAACCACACTTTTTATTTATTTATTTCTGTATCTGTCAACAGCACAGCTCTTACAACAAAAGTCGGCTAAATACTCAGTATATTTAAAGCAAGTGACACGTAAATCTTCAGGGAAATCTAGACCACAGATATCTTATACATGGAGCATTTTCAGATATTTTCTCAAAAATGGTTTTAAGGATTTCTATGGAAATTGCGTTAAATTCTTATGTCTCAAATGAAATTTGTATCTAAGGAACTGAAGCTTTTCCAAGTATATTGGTCATTATGAATAAAAGTTCCAACTAAACGAGACATTCGCTTGATTTAGAAATGTCATGCACATCTTAAATAAAAACCGGTCAAAATATATATACTTTAGAAGAGTTCCTTTGTTATACAACATTATTTATTTTTTACAAAATCATCTAATTTATTCACTGAACCTGCTGTTTCTTAAAAGTCAATAAAGAACAGTAAAATTGCAGTTCTGTGTAAAGAAGTTACTTAAAGTATGTTACAAAGTTTTTAAATAGTTATACATATTCATTGTCAGTATAAGGCATTACATGTGGAGCCACCTATGGACAGTAATTGCAGTTCCCTTGGCACTTCTGGAATTTCTCTCCTAGCGGACAATCACTGTTACTAACAGATCGTCTACTGCAGACATTTAACGTATTGGACTCTCCAACGACCTTACCGCTAAGGCTCATTACTCCATGTGTTCCAAATTAAAAAAAAAATTAACGTATACAACAATGTTTCATCACACATTTAGTTGCAGATCGGAGAAGGTCAAAGTTAAATGTGACAGTCATATTTGAAGTACTCATTGTTATTTATGTAAACGTTCATATACGTAAAGTTTTTCCCAAACGGGAACATATTCATATTTTTATATGTCCAGGTCATACAAAAGAAAGTGACCAGTGACCAGGTTTATATAATTTGACTATCGTTTAAAGTTGACGGTATTGCCATTGTAGATATCCATAAGGAAATATGTATAAAAACCATTTTAATAATGTTTATGTTGATTAGCATCCTGTGCCCCCAAGTGGGGCACCCCCGGGAGGAAGGGTGAGGCGAAGGCAACAGAAAGGCGACTGACTCAGGGAGACACGGCGGTACAGAGGGAAGGGTTCCTAAGGTTTACTTGGATAGAGATTTCCCCTGACAGGTCAGGACAACGAACTCGCTCCTTTACTGCGGGACGGCAACGAGCCCAGCAGCTGAGCCCCAAAAGTCCCTGGCTGGCGGTCACGAAATGGTACAAGCAGAGGCGCGTAGACCTACCGGAGGAGGAAGTAGTTTTCCTCAGAGCATATCATCCTGCCATGCACCGCCGATACTTCTACCCTGAAAGAGCCCACCAGATGAGAGATGATATGAAACGATAATCGAGATGAAATGGAGAATCGGGGGATTATGATTTACATTATGATTATGTAAAGGGTTGTTTCTGCAATTGGGAAGTTGCATGCAATGAATTTTTGCTCAACTCCTATTGTATTATTGTGTAATATTTCTAAATGTTGTACTTATTTAAATTAACTGGAGGTTGTGTTGTACCAGAATTGGGTACTAAAGTTGCAGTAGGAATTCGCTACAGACTGAACAAAAATATATTTGTGTCAAAAGGTCCATGTTTGTGTGTGCTAAAAAGTATAACTTAAACTCAAACTTTGGCGAAATGCTAAACTTCATATTTGTGTTTATCTTCCAAAGGTACAACAAGAAGATTTATTAACAAATGCTGCCAACCTCACACTGTCCTATACAGAAGTACTGTTCGTTCTCGACGACATCTACACAACTAGTAAACTGTAAATACTGTCACCCGAACGTCGGAACACCCTATAGAACGGGCAAGCAGGAGGGTTTGACGTGAAGTGTTTTGGGCCGCACCCACCCATTAATCTCAGTCACTAACTGAGGGGATGATTGTCACTTGTCGCCGGCCGCCTCTTCCCTCTTCCCCTAACATCTGAAACCTTCGCGGTGATTCACTGAAGCCAGAGACGTCTAGAAAACAGTGATTTTCCTATAAAAAGGGGTGCAATGAGTGAGGACAGTCAGTGAGTTCTTGGCAAGCAGCGAAGCAGCGTCGTGCTAGTGTACGGACAAGAAGACTGCGTACGTGCGTCGGAGGAGTTCACGTGATTGCGAGTGCAAGTGGAATTGTAACGGACGAGCTGGTGAATCGTAATTGTGTGCATTACGTAATTCTGTGTACTTGGCAAGTGTTTAACTGTAAGTCGGTGGAAATAAAGAACATTTTTGAGTGTTGCAATTGGACTTTTCATTTCACGAACCCACAAAGTCACACTGGCGACAGGAAGCGGGACTACAACATCACCGAAAATTACAAATATGGACGCGGCTTTGGAAAAGATTTTGGAGAAGATGATGGAAATGAAGGCCGAACTGACCTCAGAAATGAAAGCGGCAAATAATAGGCTGGCCGCGGAACTGACAAAAATGAAGACGGCCAACGACAGCATCACCGAGAAGATGGAAGAAGTGAAAGCCGAATTAACAGCGAAGACGGAAACAGAAAACAACAATTTAGCCACGACAATGACCGCAAATATGGCCGAACTGACCACGGAAGTGAAAGTGGCGAACGAGGCTCTCGCCGCCAAATTTGAAGAACAGTTGGCCGGCGTGAGGGATGACGTGACGGAGCTGGGCATGCGTGTGGGCCAAGTGGACGAGCGCTTCGAGTACCTGGAGTACCGCTTTAATTACCTAGAGGAAAATGCCGACAGTAACGCCAAGTCCCTGAACGCCGTGGTGGAAGACGTCGAAGACCTTGCGAACCGCGCAAACAACCTGGAGGGAAAGGCCGAGAGCAGCGTCAAGTCCCTGAACGGCATGGTGGAGGACGTCGTCGGCAAGAAGCTGAAGGATTTGAGGGCCGACGCAGCGGGACGCGACACAACATCGGCGCGCGTCAAACCTTCGAAATATGACGGCGCGTCAACGTTTGTGGTCTTCCGCCGCCAATTTGACGCAGTGGCCAAGCACAAAAAATGGTCGCCAGAGGAGGAGGCCACACAATTAATAGCCAGCACCTATGGACGGGCCGCGGAAGTCCTGCACGCGGTGCAGACAACGGCGGTGTCCAAGGACATCTGGGAGGCCCTTGAGAATCGTTTCGGAAACCACCGCTTAGCCGCAGCGTACCGCAGCCAGCTAAAGGCCAGGTCAAAGCAGCCGGGGGAGACGCTGCAGGATTTCGCCCTGGCACATGAACAGCTGGCTAGCTAGGTCCTAATCGACATCCCACCAGAGTTCGTATCCCAGGAAGCTGCCTACACATTCGTGGACGGGGTACGAGATACGGAGATTCGTCAGCGCCTAATGCTCGGCGATTATAAAACCATACACGAGGCGCTGAGCGCAGCATTAAGGATGGAGACGGCAAAGGTAACACCTATCCCGACGTCGAGGACGAGGAATGTCCGCTACACCGGAAACAGAACACCAGCCGAGGGACGCCGGCGAACATCTAGTGGCCTGTGTTGGAGGTGTGGGCAGCCCGGACACCTGCAAAGAGACTGCCCACAACAGGAACAGCAGCCGGAAAACGAGTAAGGGCCGTCGTGGAGAGCGACACGTCGGCGCCATCACCACCATCCCCTCGAGTGACACTGCGCGCTGTCAGCCGGCGTATGGATGACAGCCTCATCGCGGACGGTTGGTTAAGAGGAAAGCCGTGCCGCGTGCTACGGACACCGGGGCAGCCGTGACCATCATCATACCTGACGTGGCAAAGGTTTTGCTGACAAGGAAGCCAAGCCGACCATACCAGCTTGTCACGGCATCGGGCGACTCCTTGCTTGTGGAGAAGGAGGCCCTGCTGAAGCTCACCTTGAGAATGAGCACCGTACGTCTGTGGGTATTCGTCGCGAAAGTGGCTGAGGAGGTGTTAGTGTGATTGGATGCCCTCAGGCGCTATGAGGCGACGGTCGACGTCGGCAAGAAGGTCCTGTGGCTCAACGGAGAAGAGGTTATACTCCGTCAACAAGAGGAGCGCCTTGGAATTTGCAGGGTCACCTTGAGCGAAGACGTGGTTGTCCCCGCGAGGAGCGAGGTGGTGGTGACGGCGCGACTGGAGGGCCAGAGAACCAGGAACATGATGCTGGATCAGTAGACGCCTGTACACGTACTGTGTGTAGCCAGGGTATTGCTGCTGTGCCGAGAGGAGGTGCCAGTGAGACTCCTAAATCCAACGGAAGCCGATCACGACGTCCAGGACGGGACGGAGTTGGAAACGTGCGAGCCCGTGGTGAGCGTAACAGCAATCGTTGAGACCCAGGAGACGGCGCCGAAGGAAAAACTGGGGCTCCAGCTAGAAGGCTTACTGGAGAGGGCGGCCGACTACCTGACCGCAGAACAGCTGGAGAAAGTTCGACAACTGCTAAGCCGGTATCAGCGCGACTTCAGCCAAGGGGACGCCCGGCCTATTCGGCAACCGCGTAGGCGCGTTCCCCTGGCAAAGCAAGGGGCGGTACGAGACATGCTGGAGGATATGAGATCCAGGGGAGTGATTGAAGAGTCTGAGAGCCCTTGGTGTTCCCCTGTAGTCTTGGTGACGAAGAAGAACAGCGAGCTGCACTTCTGCGTAGACTCAGAAAGCTAAACGCTGTCAACCGGAAGGACTGCTTTCCCTTACCCAGGATTGACGACATCCTGGACACGCTAGCTGGTGCACAGTGGTTCTCGACCGTGGACCTGTATTCGGGCTACTGGCAGGTAGCTATAGACCCAAGAGACAAGGAGAAGACCGCATTCTCGACGGGCCAAGGGCTCTGGCATTTCATGGTTATGCCCTTTGGCCTCTGTAACGCACCAGCTACCTTCCAACGCCTCATGGGGTCAGTGATGAGAGGGCTGACTTACGATGCCTGCCTTCTATACCTGGACGACATTATCATCGTCGGGAAGACTTTTGAAGATCACCTCGAGAATCTGCGTAAGGTGCTACAGAGGGTGCAGGCGACCAACTTGAAGCTGAACGCGAAGAAGTGCCAGCTCTTCCGCAAGGAAGTTAACTACTTAGGCCACATAGTCTCAGCAACCGGAGTGGCGACAGAGCCGGAGAAGTCACAGGCTGTGAGAGATTGGCCTCGCCCAAAGGATAAGAAAGAATTGCGCAGTTTCCTGGGGTTGTGCAGTTATTACAAGCCGCTTCACAAAGGGGCCATCCAACATCGCAAAACCCCTCACCCGCCTGACAGAGGAACACCGGCCTTATGGGTCGAAGGAGGACGCAGAAAACACTTTCCAGCACCTATAGGAGACCCTGTGCAGTGCTCCAATTATGGGATTTCCACAACCGGGTGGCGCCTTCATTGTGGACACCGACGCCAGCGACCATTGCATTGGAGGTGTCCTATCGCAGATCCAGGACGGCCATGAGCGGGTGATAGCCTATTACAGCAAGACGCTATCCAAGGCGGAGAAGAACTACTGCGTCACCCGACGAGAATTATTGGCGGTAGTAAAGACCTTGGAGCACTTCCACAAGTACCTGTACGGTCAGCCATTCCACCTGAGGACTGACCATTCCGCCCTAACCTGGCTATTGAGCTCTAAGAACCTGGAAGGCCAGATAGCACGTTGGGTTCAGAGGCTGCAGGAGTACGACTTCACCTCGGAACATCGTAGAGGGAAGAGCCACGGTAACTCAGACGTCATATCCCGAAGCCCCTGTCCAGATGAGTGCGGCCAGTGCACAGGAGTGGAAGAGAAGCAGCGTGCCGCAGCAGTCCGAGTAGTTGTGGCAGTGCCTGCGGACGGCTGGGATAGCACAGGCCTGAGGAGGGAGCAGTTGGCGGAGGCAGATTGGGGCCACTCTTGAGGGAATTGGAGGCAGGGACGCGACCAACCTGGGAGGACATCGCACCGAGGAGCGCCACCTACAAGTCGTACTGGTCCCAATGGGACCCGTTGAAGACCAGAGAGGGCATGCTGTTCCGGGTATGGGAGTCACCCGATGGTAAGACGCAGAGAGAACAGTTGGTACTTCCCCGGAGTAAGGTCCCGGAAGTCTTGGAGGAAGTGCACGCCGGTACTTAGGGAGGACACCTGGGAGCGAACGGAACGATTGACAAACTACGGCAGCGCTAATACTGGCTGAGACTCCGAGCAGGTGCTGAGTGATGGTGCCAACAGTGTCACGTGTGCGCTGCGAGTCGTGGCCCTCAGACTAGGAGCCGGGTTCGCATGCAGCAGTACAACGTCGGAGCGCCATTCGACCGGATCGCCGTTGACATTGCTGGACCTTTCCCAATTTCCAACCGAGGCAACAAGTACCTAATGGTGGTCGTGGACTACTTCACCAAGTGGCCGGAGGTGTATGCCATCCCAAACCAAGAGGCAAAGACAATCACAGACTGCCTCGTGGAGCAAGTGTTCTGTCGATTTGGGGTGCCGTTAGAGCTACACAGTGACCAGGGTACCAACTTTGAGTCCAACCTAATGAAGGAGGCACTACAAAGGCTTGGGATGAACAAGACCCGCACGACGCCTCTACATCCCCAGTCGGATGGCATGGTCGAAGGATACATCAAGACCTTAGAGGAACACCTGAGGAAGGTCGTGACCAGCCATCAGCGAGACTGGGACGTCAAGGTGCCACTGTTCTTGCTGGCCTACCACTCGTCTACACGCGACACAACTGGGATGACGCCAGCCAGCTTACTGTTCGGCCGAGAGTTAGGCATCCCTTGTGACCTGGCTTTTGGAAGCCCTCCGGAAGCGAGACAGCCAGCGACCGAGTGTGTGGAGAACTTGGTGGACCATCTCCACGACATGCACGAGATGGCTCGCCAGAACATCCAGAAGGCGAGCGACCGCATGAAGACCAGGTATGACAGGCAAGCCAACAGACAAGATTTCCAGCAAGGTGACCTGGTCTGGTTGTACCGTCCTACCCGGACCAAGGGACGCTGCCCGAAGCTCCAGCAGCCATGGCAAGGACCGTACCGGATGGTGAAGAGGATTAACAACATGGTCTACCGCATCCAGAAAGTTCCCCGATGGAAGATGTTGATGGTACACCTGGATCGCGTGGCACGCTACGATGGTGCTGTTCGAGACGACCAGCTTTGAGGAGGGAGCAGTGTCACCCGATCGTTGGAACACCCTATAGAGCGGGCAAGCAGGAGACGGTCGGCGTTAGCCCCGCCCCCTCCTTTGTCTTGTGGCGTCGGCGAGGGGTGGCTGGGAAAAAAATATCACTGCGCCGTCTCTTTCTGTTCCACCTGTGTTCTCGAAATTACGGGATATTTCATCTAATCTAGAACCTTCCAGATCGGCTAGCTGACTCTATATAAGCAACACGTCGTGCAAGAGGAGTCAGTCAGTCTGTTCTTGGCGTAATAAGGCAGTGCTAGTGTACGACGAGAAGACTGTGTGAGTGCATCGGAGGATTGTACGTAATTACGATGCAAGTGAAATTGTAACGGACGAACTGGTGAATCGTAATTGTGTGCATTACGTAATTCTGTGTAATTGGCAAGTGTTAAACTGTAAGTCGGTGGAATAAAGAACATTTTTGAGTAGTGCAATTGAACTTTTCATTTCACGAACACACAAAGTGACAATATGTTAGTAAACAGAATGAACAGTGAATGAAGTAAATAACTTTTGTTGTCTGTACCAAGTACATAATAAGTAGAAAATACACTTACTGTACTTCACACTACACTTTATATAAAATATTTATCAGTAATCAGTTTTAAACTAACCGTAACGGTTTTGATTAATTGACCAAATAGGTAAGGTGGTTTGATGACAAATAAATTGCATATCTTGTTTATTTTGCGAATGTATATACCAATATTTACAATTGTCTCCGAAAGCAATACATTACTTGGTTTACATATACTGATTAGCTCTTTAAACATTCGACTATCACTTAAAGTCAAGATACATAACTGTGAATGTAGTCAGAAGTGTCTCTATTCCTAGGACATTACCATAATGGTAAAGTGTAAGAGGCAGACAAAATCTTACTGCTCCAATATAGAGATCTAGATAAATATCAATAAAACAAACGATAAATTTGAATATAGTGTTTTTAGAGTAAAGCATTTAAGAGGTATTTTTTGTTGTTTGTTTGAATTTTTCAATAAGTATACGTTTCTCAAATGTAAAGCTTTATCATTATTTATCGCTAAGCTATACAAAGAAAGTCAAATTTGAAAACCGTTACGGAACGACCTGCTTTAAAATGTTTAACCATCGCTAAAAGTTGAATGTATATTTACATTGACATGAAGCACAAAAATAAACATGGTTTATAAGAATAATAGATAGGAGCTTTGAGTTCTACGTAGCAATTATTTCGATAATAACCAAAGATTTTGTTTCAAACTTGAGGAGCACTAGAACTGCTTATAAATACTTCTCATAAACACCAATAGCATTAAACTATAAGACTCAGATGAAATTCTTAAGGAACACAAATATCCAATTAATCGTTATAGAAATGTTCCAACAAAATTCAATGTGTAAGGCTGGTGGATTGGAGTTGAGAGTGATAACTAGATGAAAAAATGGTCTTAATATATATCCATTAGAGGACTTCCTTTCATACAAAGTATTATTTATTTTTGCTAAGTTAGCCGTGGGTTCACTGCAGCCTTTGTTTGTTTTAACGCAATAAAGAAGAACTAAATCGAACCTTTATGTAAAGAACATACTTGCAGCGTGTTATAAATGTTGGTAAATAATTACACATATTGCTTCTCAGTACAAAATAATACCTTTGGCGCCATCTCTGGGCAGCGATCTCAGTTCGGTTGGTAGTTCTCCCCTGGCGGACAATCATTATAACTAACAGATCATCTACTGCAGACATTTAACATGTTACAGACATAATCCGTCCTATCACTAAGACTCATTATTCCATCTACTCAATCCTCACTAACATTTACATGGAGCGTTTTCAAAGTTAGTGATTTTGTGAATGATTTTTATTAAAATATTAGATCTTCAAAATACTTTCAAGTCGAATGACCGCTACCTATATATTTTTTCTTCTCGGAATAACCACCTCATTCGTGCGACTTAATTAGAAGTGGCAAACCCTAACAGATAATCAACCCACACTTCATGTCAGAGATATTTTTCAAAAGTTGGAATCTTTTTATTTATTATCCAATTTTGTGATTCTTATTTTACCCAAAGGTATATTAGGAATATATTTTACAAGTTATAAAATGAATATAATAAAATTACAAAACATAACCAAATACAATATCAAGTTGAAAAACAGTAACATCCAAATGAATCCTCTTGCTTAAGAAATATTTTGTTTAAGAAAGTCATGAAATATTGATAAGCTTTGTAATTCATCAAAATATGCGTAAGTTGTTTAGAAAAACTGTAACCTAAGAATTGAAGCGATAATACATCCTGTTTATTAAGTAAATATATAAAACATTTATTAAACTTTGATCAAATATGAGTGAGAAATAACTAGAATTATTAAAGGAAAGGCAAAAGACAAATAAATCGCAACAAATTACCTTATACAACTGATTGTTTCTGAAACGGAAAAATATAATCAACTAATACTTAAAGTCTACTGATATCCCACAGGTACCCGTTATATGTTTTTAGTTTATTTATTTGCTCATGATTAAAGGATGCTGGAATATAAATATCTCGATTAAATAGCAACTAATATGAAATATACCTACTTTTTGTGAAGTGAAAGATTGAAGAGATGTTTCTTGATATTTGTTTGAATATTTAAATAATAATTACACATTCCTCAAGGTTAAGTTATATTAATTTTTATCGCTAAGCCAAACAAACGAAACTCAAATAGTGGTCTCAAACAATTGCAATAACTGGGTTAAACATTCAAATATGAGGTACATTAGAAAAGTTTATGTTTTTTAGCAATGCCTTAAAATCACATGTAATATGCAACGTTCATGAGAAAGAACATTTCCGAGTATGTTAGTTAACATTACAATATCATATTCCAACAAAACTTAATAGTGTAAGTCCAGGTGAATTTCAAACTAAAACACCCTTTAAAGGCTTAAGGCTTTTTATTTGTAACTTATTTGCCTGGTGCCGGTATATTGGACCCGGCTTACAGGCACTAAATTTACATGGGTTTATAATTCTGGGTATGGTTTTTTATTGTCTTTGGGGTTCTTCTAAAACCCATACGGCGACTTGTTCTGAGGCCGCCGAGAACCAGTTTTATCTCGTTGTTTGTCGCTGTCTTTCTTTTTCTTGTTTTTATATTTTCATATTTACACTGCGCTTATCTTGAGCGCACGAGCGCGCGCGCGCACACACACACACACACACACACAAACCTGGGCATACCACGTACGTCTCAATATCACACGCACTACACTGTACAGACTTGGCTATGTAGAATATTTACAATGTTCGCAGTTACGCTGTGCCGCAGCGGGTAACTGACTCCTCGGCTGCCGATGATGGCGGCCTCGGCGGGGCAGCGTGGTCTGAGCCAGGAAGGGCTGGGCGCGCATAATTTTGCAGTCGTGTTGTTTTTTTTATTTTTGTTTTTCTTCAATATGCTTTGATTCTGGCGTGTTTTCGGTGCTTGGGTTCGCCTTTCCCGATATTGTGTATGGTGGAGTTTAGATGGTGTTGGATGCGCGCCCAGATGGAAGAGGCACGTTTATTGAGGCCTCGTTGATGTAAGGGACGTGGGTTTCTTGGTGAATGGTGGCAGGAGTTGTTCGGATAGGGTCACACAGGATTTTGCATAGGGATAGGTTATGTAGGGTGTGGAGATACTTTAGGGAGGTGTTGGAGGCGTTGGTCCAGACCACGCAGGCGTACAGGACCACGGATAAAATAAAGGATCTATATAGGATGATCTTCGAGCGCAGCTTTAGCTGTTTGCTCCTAAATATAGGGGCGCACATCTTTAATCGCTGCCGCCCTTTGTTGGCGCTATCACTTATGTGGGTGGTTCACTGCATCGTGCGTGTCAGCGTAACGCCGAGGTACTTAATCTGCTGACGACTGTGCAATACTTGACCATCGACCGTTAGGTCCATTGCCAAAGGGCGCCGCTTTGTAAAATATATAAGCTGGCATTTGTTCGCATTAATTTTGATTTTCCAGACATGAAGCCATGAAAGGAAGCGGTCAATGTACCGCTGCATCTCTAACAGTCCATAACGGGGATTTTTATTTATTGTTGTATATTGCAGTGTCGTCAGCATACATTGCAACTTTGCATCTGGCATCCACGAGGAAGTCGTTGGTGAAGAGTATATACAGCAAAGGTGACATAATAGCTCCTTGTGGCACCCCATTACCATCCCTCCGCTTCAACACTTGGAGGCGATCGCCATAAGGCTCTCCTTGGGCGGTTCAGACCTAGTGCTTGTGGCGGTGTATGACCCGCCCAACCATCCCTTCTATGAAGCGGATTACAGGGCACTCCTCAACCTAGACCACCGAGTGTGCATAGCCGGCGTCTTCAATGCCAAACACCCAGGATGGAACAGCCGCACCCAGAATGATAGGGGAAGGAGCATCTACCGCTTTATCTGCGGAGACCCAACCCTTCATGCGCATTGCCCGCGGGGTCCAACGCACTTCCCGCCTCGTGGCAGGGCGGACGTCATAGATTTCGCAATCACCAAGAACATTCCATTTCATCTGGACCTCACGGCGGTGAATGCTCTGGATTCTGACCACAACCCAGTTGTGATCAATTCAGACGTTACCGTCGCAGCTCTGGGAACGGCTGACTGGGTGGATGAAGTCGACTGGAATGCCACCATTCTTGACATCCAAAACTCCGTGGAAGCCGGCCCTCGAATCGACTCTGTGGAGTCACTCGAGGCGGCAGCCAAGGAGTTCTCCACACCAATCCTCAAGGCGGTCCGTGCTCAAACACACCGCATTCCAATAGACACGCCAAACCCCAACTCATAAGGGCTAAAAACGCCGTAAGAAAGCTGTGGCAGAGATTTCGCCATCACAGGATAGGAGAAGTACACCAGAGGTTCAAATCCCTGGCAAGACGACTCCTAAGAGCACACCGCAAAGAGGCCTGGGAAAACATGTTAAGGCAAACCAATCTCCAGGGGAGAAAACCATGGCGAATAGTCCGTAGCCTGCGGAAAGACAAAACCGTACACCAGCACCCCCTACATAGCCCTAGAGGTCGACTCGTCTACGAGTCGAAAGAAAAGGCAGAGGCGCTAGCAGATTATCTGGAGGCTCAATTCCAACCCAGGGTAGAGCAAATGGACGATGACCATGCTGACCTCGTGGAACAGGTGGTGGAGGACTTCCTAGAAGCTCCGCCCCCTGACCACGAGGAGTTCCACATTCCCATCGATACCCCTAGAGAGTTAGCGACCACGCTTAACTCTCTAAGAACCAACAAAGCACCTGGGCAGGACCGTGTGACAGCGGAAATGCTCAAGCACCTTCCACGAAGAGCCGTGATTCACTTAACCCGGATTTATAACGCGTGCCTATACATGCGCCACTTTCCAGTTATCCGGAAAGAGGCGCGCGTGGTGTGCGTTTTAAAGCCGGGGAAAAATCCGGTTTTCCCTTCCAGTTACCGCTCAATCAGCCTTCTCCCAGTTTTATCGAAGGTGTTCGACAAACTGCTCCTCTCCCGGCTCCTTCCTCATCTGGAGGAAAGGGGCCTAATCCCGGAACACCAGTTTGGCTTCCGTTCTGGCCACTCCACGACCGAGCAGCTACTGCGGGTTGCCGAGATGGCCTCCCTGGGGTTCCAGGAAAGGTCTAAAACGGTAGCAGTGCTGCTCGAAGTGGAGAAGGCATTCGCCACTACCTGGCATGAAGGACTCATTTACAAACTCCTGGAGCATGAAATTCCCCGTCCATACATTTCCTTGGTGGCCGGTTTCCTCGGAAACCGAAGCTTCCGAGTAAAGATGGAGGGGAAGCTGTCCACCGAGCGGCCCATTGGCGCTGGAGTACCGGAAGGCAGCGTGCTGTCGCCGGCCTTCTTCGCAGCTTACATGGCCGACATCCCAACGCACCACATCACCCAAACCTGTCAGTATGCGGACGATCTCATGATCTTCGCAGTCAATAGGAATACACGGTACAGCTTCCGGCAAATCCAAACCCAGCTCCGGGCCATTGGCGAATGGAGCGCAAAATGGCGAATGGCAATTAACCCGGAGAAGAGCTCTGCTATTCTCCTGGCGAAAACCATAGCCAACCGGTTGCAGCAGAACTTCGTTTTACGGCGCCGTCGAATCCCTTGGGTGCAAACGGCGAAGTATCTCGGGGTGACGCTGGACCGTAAGTTAACTTACGTTCCGCACGTCAAGGGCAAGGTCCAGCTGGGGCACATCGCACTCCGGAGCCTATACCCTATCTTCAGATCAACCATGCCGATCCGTCTCAAACTCCAACTGTATCGGGCGATCATTCCGCCTATGATTCTGTACGGCTGTGAGATCTGGGAACAGTGGCTAATACCACTTTCGTCAGACTCCACACGCTGCAGAACTCTTCTTTGATGAAAAATTGCCGAAATATATATACGCCTTAATTGACTTCCTCTCTTACACAACATTATTTATTTCTTCGAAATTATTGCTGTATTCGCTGAAGCTGCTACTTGTTTTAAAGTCATAAAGAACAATTAAATCAAAGCATAATGTGGAGTACCGTCTTACTATATGTTGTAAAACTTGGTAAATAATTACACATATTTTTCCCTAGTATAAGGTATTACATGTGGTGCCATCTATGGACAGCGATTCCAATTCGGTTGGCAGTTCCGGAATTTCTCTCCTGGTGGACAATCATTATAACTAACAGATCGTGTGCTGCAGACATTTAACGTGTTACACTTTCAATCCGCCATAACACTAAGATGAGTATTCTGTCTTCTCCAAACTAGAAAATAACAGAAGCAGTTTCACTGCGCATTTTGTATTAGATATGAGAAGGACGTAGTTAAATATTAGGAATGTGGTCAGCTCATACTGTATTTTAAATTGTAGTGCTATTCTTACAAATTTACAAGAGCAGGATAAGCATTTTTAAGATATAAAAGTATTGGGTATTGAAATGGAACAAGAGTAGACTTAAAATTATTAAGTAAAGTTGTATTATACTTTTTAACACGATTTGGCTTAGAATGAATCTTAGCCTATTTCTACAATATGACAGTTGTACATTCTGTTTTTGTATTGAACATTAGGCATTTTGATCAAATCATTAAAGCTAAATAGAAAAATAATTTTTCAAAAAAATGAAAGACTTTCACAATTTATTTTATGTAAAGTTAGGTCATTGGAGGTAGGAAGTTTGTATATATTTTTGTCAATTCTATTTTATAATGGTACAATATTTTAACTACATGATTTGAACATACAGATTTGTACCAAAGTCAGATCTCGGTACAGGTTTTACATTGCATAACACGTGGTTATTACGTAAACAGTTTGTAGAGAGAGAAAGGGAGCTGCTCAAATGTGATATTAAAATAAAACAGCTGGAGATTATGGCAAAAAGGATTAATACAAAATTAAGATCAAAATATTTAACTAAAGTGAAGTAGCAAAATTCAAATTGATATACCTTCCTTTAACATGTTTTATACACCTGTTATTACATTTGTAAATCACAATAGACATAATAATAAACAGAAAAGTTAAATATTGTATATAATTTCTGATTTGAAGAACTCCTTCTCTACTTGAAGTCACTACTTTGGAAATACAAAATAATACATAATGGAGTATTTCATTGTACAATCATATCTTAAAAGGAAATATTGTCTCCAAACTTTGTAAACTGCTGTCTCTAATCTCACTGTTGAACATTATGACAATAATATGTTACTATTATACTTGAGTACAAGTATTGAAGTGACGTCGTATTAGTTGGACTAATAAGCCTTTGTGTAATGGTTGGTCGTGAGTCAATTTGTTATATAGCAGACGATGTTTTATTTATAGTAATTGTCCGCCAGGGGAGAACTGACCGCTTGCTGCTGTCCAGAGAGGGCTCTACATGTAATATATAACACTGGGGAAGAGACTTTGTAATTATTTATCAAATTGTACAATAAACTCTAACGTCGTTTAATGGAAATTAATTATTCTTTCACACTGGCCGTGTGTAGGCTAAATTGTGGAAACGTAGAGTCAGATTGAAAAATTCAATGCCATAGCCGGGATTTGAACCACGGATCTTCTGGTTTCCGTCCAGCCGCACTACCATTGTGCTACTATGGCCAACGTGCCGATATGACGTGGTTCAAATCCCGGCTATGGCATTGAATTTTTCAATCTGACTCTACGTTTCCACAATCTAACGTCGTTGTTTACATATAGCTTAGTTTTAATTGTTCTTCATTCCTTGAAAGAGAACGGTGGCTATAATATATATGTAGACAATATCGAGCAAACAATTTACTGTGCTTCTGAAAGAAAGCCTTCTAAATTAACTATATGTATAGGTATTTTCTAAAACTGAGCATGGGTTTATTCTTCATTATACATTGGTAAATTACAAATGTTTTGTGGGAATTTGTATCCATCTATACTAATAAACACAATAAGAAGCTTATCTATTCATCATTCACTATTTTCACCATAGTAACACATTTCAAATGCTTTATACGTCCCTCATTACTATGGCTAATGTACCTCAACTCCAAGCGGAAATCGTTGGTTATAACTCTAAAAATGTAATTAATTTACAGATGATGGAATATCGAATGTGTTGAACTGGCGTTACACTTCTACGATGTTAACGATCATTTAGGTAAAAGGGAATGCAGTAAACTTTGAAAGATTGTGAAATGCTAAAGCTAGTTGCTACGTAATTTAATTACACTTACATTCATAAGCAGTTGAAGTATTGAAGAGACTCAAACAAATAAAAGATATCTCGGAAATGGTTAACGACTCCATAAAATATATTTGAGATAAAGTGAGTGCAGTAAGATATTGAATATGATGAAATGAAGTGAATGTATGGTTTAGTAACGACTTGACTCTGTTTATACAGCTGAGTAGGTGATATCTCGTTCATTCGTTGTTACACACTTCACTCGGATCATGACAACTTTTACTCCTACAAATTTTATAATGGTTAACGAGTCACCATAAGCCTGAGTTATTAGACCAAGCTCTGTTCATCATGGTCTTCGTGCAGTAGAAATCTTCACATATACAGTAAAACCTCCCTAACACGGACCACTTATATGACGTAACAATGTAAAAATGGAAAATAATTCTCTTAAAGGAGTTATTTCACATGTAAAGTTATACTCTGAGTCGTAAGACTGTCTAACGAGTAAACGAAAATACTTCTCGGGTACCTTTTGTGTAAATAACGTGATTAAAACGGATTACTTTATGTGTAATGGGTTACAACACACACTCACACACAGATATAACTCCAAGATCTCCAAATTGTTGTGGAACAGCGTCTTAAAAATTGTGATATACAAAATATATGGACAGAGTTCCTTATGGGGAGCACACAGGATAACCTCACAAGTTTAAATGCAAACATCTTACACTTCTTTTATACTTTTCATAACTGTACAATATTTGGACGATATGATTTAAACAGTACAGATTTCTACCAAAGTTACAAGATTGGTTCTCTACTACATGTAGCAGGTAGAGGAGGTATTGTTATCTACCGAGACTTCACTGTAAATACATGTTTTGAGAACCTCTGAAACAACAAATTCAACATTTTATAACAACGTCCATGTTGTGTCTGTAAACAGAACAACTCAAAAACCAAAACTCGGGTTAAATACCAAACTTAATATTTAAGTTGTGCTTCTTACAAAAATTGCGACAAGAAATATGTCCACATTAAAACTTTAAGTAAATTCTCACTTTCTCAAAAATAGATGTAAAAAATTGTTATGTAACTATCATATGTTTAAGATAGCTTCATTTCAAAGGAAGTGTATGTGTTGAACTTAGACGTTAATGAAGTTTCGGGTTTTGTGTCCTAAAATATCATTTGACTCATTGTCTTGAATTGTCTGAGATGTTCTTTTATAGTGATTCGCTTTGTATAACCGATAAACAGTGAGATATAGACAAAATCTTACTTTATAAAAATGTAAATCTCCTTAAAACACACGGTTTGGGTGAAATAATTCCTTTTGTGATAGTCATATTTGAAATATTCATTGTTATAGTTGTAAACGTTCAAATCTTTAAATTTTTTCCCAAATGGGAATATATTCATGTTTTTATAAGTCCAGGTCATACAAAAGAAATAGAATGTCAAAGATATCACGTACTAGTGACCAGCTTTAAAAAAATTTACTATCGTTTATAGTTGGCGGTATTGTCATTGTAGATACCCATAAGGAAATATGTAACAAAACCATTTTAATAATGTTTAAGTTGACTAGCATCAAGTAGATAGATGAATGTACGTTTTTAAGAATATTATGTACAAAAGTGAGAAGTGAAACTCTTGTAAGTACAACCATCACATATTTTAAGGTAGTGTCAAGGTACAGAGTTACTGGGAGTAACAGAGTAACGTGCTCTCGATGGAGGCGTTGCACGACGAATGACCTCTAAACCGAGAATGTACCCTGTACTTTACGCGAAACGAGAATTTGCTGATAAGAGGTGACCTTTGGGGTTATCAGACTTGGCGCCGCGATATCGAAGACTGCTGGTAACCTTGACTACTGTGCATGCGTATACTACGAGTTGCGTGCAAGAAGGGTATATGGCACACTGACGGAGTTTTTAAATAAGATTACACTGCCTTAAAAGTGGAATTTAAGGTTGACAAAAGTGTTTGTAAAATTAATGTCTTTTATTCTTACTATCTGTTGTACAAATCTTTTATTCTAATTGGCTATTGACAGTCCGTAACACCTAAAGACCACGTTCATCTTAACACAGACTTGGTAGTCAACACAACTTACACATCTTATTGTTTGTGGGATTTCATTACGGAGGGGATTTGGTACGTAAGCCACCATGCTGGGCCCATTGTTCCTGTACCCCCAAGTGGGGCACCTCCGGGAGGAAAGATGAGGCGAAGGAGACACAGGACGACCGACCCAAGGAGTCATAGCAGTACAGAGGGCAGGGTCTCTAAGGCTTACTTGGCTAGAAAGTTCCCCCGATAGGCCAGGACCACCAAATCGCTCCCCTACTGCGGGACGGCAACGATCCCCGCAGCCGAGCTCCAATGGTCCCATGCTGGTGGTCCCTATAACCTATAACTTAATACTTATTAAATGTTAAAGGTTTATTTGAATTAAAATGTAGACCAATAATGTGCACCACATAGTAGAGAGTGTAATGAAGAACAGAAAGTTTTGTAACATTATTTATTATTGGGATTTCCGCTTTTCAGTGGTTGCCATCGGTTTTTATAAGTACCCCCCAAGTTCTTCCTGCATTAATTTAATTGGTTCTCTCAATTAAGTTTTAACAAAACGTTCAGAAGGAGTTGATAGTGAAATAAGTTCATGGTTCAGTTTGCCGAAATACCTAGTGATATAGTTAGTTTAGGAGGCTTCTTTTCTAGAAAACAATTAATTGTTTACTCCATATTGCCTCCATATATATTGCGACTAACCTTCGTTTAAAAGCGAAAAGCCACAGTTAAATCAAAGCTGTATATAAAGAACATAACTACAAAGTCTTAAACAACATTGTTAATAGTTACAAAGCCTTTTCCCTAGTGTAAGATATTACAGGTGGTGCCCTCTCTGGACGGCAACAAGCGGTCGGTTCACCCCTGGCGGACAATTACTATAACTGAAACATCGTCTGCTATATAGCAAATTGACTCACGACCAACCGTTACACAAAGGTTTACTTGCCGTCTGTTACAAATATGAAATATACGTTTAAGGAGTTGTTCCATTACTCACTTTGTTGTACATACAGCAGCAATATAGTTAAATATTTAAACATAATGTTAGCTTTAATATTACGAAGTCATTGCTATGAACTATTGACAAGATCGGAAGAGCATCAGCAATTTTACGATATAAAAGTATTGGAAAACTTAAGGATAACCTAAAAATATCTCGAAGATCGTTAGTGATAAAACAAGTTTACATAAATTACAGTCTTTAACAGTACATATCTCAATTTTGGTATCCTTAGACTTTGTCTCTATATCATGAACTACAATTTAAAGAAAATTGTACAGAATTCAGTGAGAATAAATAGTTCAAAGACTATTGCAAGTACTAAATAGTACATATTGGGTTTTATGCGAATATATTTAACATTTACCTTATGCAGAGACTGTTTGTTCAAATATGTAGTTGCCTCCACTGACTTTTTCAACTCCTATTGTATTATTGCGCAATATTTCCAAAATATGGTACATATTTACAATACCTAAGTAGTAGCAGTGTTTTATTGTTCCCAACAATTTGGGTACTGGAGTTGCATAAGGAATGTGATAGAGGCTGAACAAAAAATATATTTTGGTCAATACGACCATCTATGTATGTGAGTGAATATTTTAATTTGAAAACAAAGTTTGTGGAAACGCCTAACTTAAAATTTTTGTTTATTTTCCGAAAATACAACAGGAAGATTTTTTTAACAAATGCTGCCAACTTCACACTAACTTATACAGAAGTACTGTTCATTCTCGAAGACATCTACATAACTAGTAAACTGTAAATACTAGATAAAATCTTCCTGTGTGCATCTTAGAACACATTGTCAAACTTAAACATATTTCATTTGTTTTTAGAAAGACAACATTCTAAATGTGTTCATTGAACACTTCCTAAAGCATTTTTGAGTACAAAGATCGTTTGTTTTTTGTTATAAATATGTTAACTAATATGTTGATGGTATGTAGTGTACATATTTATGTGTAGACTAGGATGTACATCTAATCTTGTAACATCAACACAGAAATGGTCAGTGACACAGTACACAGGTCAGTACTCATTACAACTAACAAAGTCTTACTCTACAAAAACATATATGTCATTTCATTTATGTCACATACATTTTTTACTCTGTACATCAGTTAATAAGTATTTTATTTACGTACTAATCTTACATATATCTAATTTAGTATTTTTTACTTTTATAACTGAAGAAGACTAGTATTAAAACGAAAAATATTGCAGAAATAATGTAGATATGTGGGAGCAGTAAAGTATAACAAAGTTGAAAGTATTGTTAACCCTGACAATGTATCAATATCTACAGTTCAGATGGAAGTTCTGTTTTAGATGATACTACTACACAAGGTGACAACTGTCTTTTATTTGAAAGGGAACTGCCAAAATGCAATATAAATGTAAAACACACAGAAATTATGACTAACAGAATTGATGAAGAATTAAGAGCAAATACTGAAACGAAATAATGTAATACATTTCAACTTAACATACTTTATTTTGACATGTTTATATATGACTTTTACTACATTTGTAAATCACAATAGTCATATTAATAAATAGAAAACTAACATTTTGTGCAGTTTGTTTATTTGAAGAACCTTTTCATCTCTGAAATCACTTCTTATCAATACAAACAATGACTTATTGCAGTATTTCACTGTATAATTACATCTTAAAATAAATATTGACCCCAAGCAATTTAAACATATGCCTCTGGATTCCTTTTTGAACACTATGGCAAAAGTATGTTATATTACATTTAAGTAAGGTTATTTTTAACAGTGATATATTAATAATTTATAAACCTGCATTTAATTATAAACAATAAACATTACAAACTAATCTGTACCTGAACATGTTTCAAGGACTTGTTCCTATCTTTAGTGTATTGTGACTTTGTGGGTTCGTAGAATTAAAAGTCCAAGTTACAGAAATACAAAATGTTCTTTATTTCCGCAGAAATACACTTGGTACACTTGTAGATTACAGCAGAATTAAGTAACATACACAAATACATTCTTCCAAGGTTGTTACCACAACAAATAGTCCACTTCCAAACACACCAGTTTCAATTACAACTCTGTTTACAACTGTCTACGACTACTGCTCTGTTTACCACTGTTTCCTACTATCCCTTGGGGAGTCGCCGCTTCCTTAAATACCTCTACTCATATTACTAGATATTTCCGTAATATTCTGTAACAAACAAGAAATCGAATGTGCTGTAAAACAATCAAGATTTCACTAGAATATTCTAACTTTATCTGTTTTGGCATGTCTTTTATCTCCGCGCTATGTTTATCTGTTTATGAAAGCTCTTTATCTCCGTGATACACTATCCATCCGTTATCTCTATCCGCGTCGCCGCGACAGAATTTCCAATTGATTCTTAATGATTTAGATGTTCTTGACTGGTGAATGGAAACTACTGGCATCTGTTGGGGGAATAGTGAACTACCGATGGTTGATCAGACCTGGAACACCCAAAATTATAGAGCAATCTTTCTGTTTTACTGTATATAGATTAATGTGTTTCCCTTAGTACAGTTGACAAGGTAGCAGCTTTCAATATATAGATATAGCTTCATAGAACATTCATAAATGTTCTCTTTGTTACTAATAACTAGAGACACATCAACACTCACAAAACAAAAAACTGTAGACTACATTGAAAGTTACAAATTACATCAAATAAATTGTTGTGGACTTAACCATTTACGAGATATTCCTTGTTATTGGTTTAAATTCTCCAATAATTACACTTTCCTCAAATGGGACACCATTCGTCGGTTTTCCTCTCTTGTTTACGTAAAGAGAATGTTATATCAAAGTCATTGCATAACGACTGATATATAAAATACTTGAGTATCACTTAAACACTGCTGTATTGTCCTATTGCCTTTGTACTTACAAGGATATATGTAATAAGACACTTTATATAAATATTTATCTCTAATAGCATGAAGTAGATATGAGAATAAGACAATGAGTAGAGAAAGTCATGTAAATGTAACACACCTGTTTTATTTAGCAAATATCAAAATTATTTTTGACAGTAAAATCTTGTTATCAAATGTTTGGTGTAATACAATACATTCTGTATGTTTAGAGCAGATCACAGCGTTGTCTGGTCGTAATCATTAGAACTATCTATTTGTTAAATTATAAGTCAAGATTGGCTTATTAAAACATTATCTCTACAAATAGTAAACAGTATTTAAATATGTTACATAATTATTCGTTCAATAAAGTACAGAGGTTACTGACTTTGTCTGTTGAATTGTTAGTCATTATTGATTTTGTACACTTACCTACACCTGAATCTACAGTATCTGCTGTAATATCGATGTTCTATTGTCCTTTAGTTGTTGTATTGTTAAGCATAATTACCTAATTGCCTGACATGCTAGAACTCGCACAATTAACTATTTTGTAAGTGATCAGATCATTCACTGAACTATTAGTGTTATGTACACATTGTCTTTAATAAATGTAATTATATTGTTAAGTATAATAATTAAGAGCAAAACAACTTTTAGGACAAAGTAGTTACCCTCCATACATATAAAACACATCATATGAAATGGTATTAGACTTATGGAGGGTTTCATAAACTGTTTCAGATACAATATTTGTTAAATAAATGTAAGAACACCAATCTCCAAGACCTCCAAGTTGTTTTCAATCAGAGGAATTAAAAATTGTGATGTACAAAATATTTTCACAGAGTTCCTTATTCGGCTGATGCTGTATAAGCTTAAAATTTTAAGTGGACACATGATTCATTTATTTTGTATTTGAGTTGTCCTCAATAAACAAAGTTAACTGTCTTAAAACAACTTTTCTTAAATTAATCTTAATGTGATGCAACTGTGAAATTTGAAAATCCGACACAATACCTGCCACCCGACTGAAATTTACATCACTTATTGCACATAGTAAGAGTAATCATTCTGTAAAGTTTCAAAGTTCTAGCTTTTATGGTTATAGAAATATTAATTTTATATTGTGTAAATTCACTTTGCTGAGCAAAGTGAGGCACACGATGTGCTTTAAATTTTTTTCCCTAAGTTTTGCACTGTTTATAGTTAACAAACATACAAAGGGATATCTCATTAGATTTTTTATTAACTTTCAGCTGTCTAAGAAAGAAGTTACCCTTATGCATGACTGACAAATCTGTAAAATTTTCATTCCTTTCAATTTTTTTTTCATAACAATTAAAGCATGATTTTAAAAAAGTAATAGGACCATTTGATGGGCTTTTAAGTTATTATAATAAAAATGTAACACAAATTCACAAAAAAATTGCGTTGTGTGCCTTCTTTTTCATATGTCAAAATGTTAAAAAAAAAAAAAAAAAAAAAAAAAAAAAAGTTCAGGAGAAAACAGGGTTTTAAGCTTCAGCATGCAAACTCTCAGTATTTTTCACTTTCAGATCTGTTAAAGTTCACCAGCTCCATGAGATGGACTCTCTTCCTTCTTGTTCTCCTCTTCTGCAGCAATCTTAGAGAGGTATAGCTTCCTTCAAGAAGACTTAGAGAAATGTTGACCAGATTTGAAGCTCCTTGACGTTGGTGCCTAACTTGGCTAATGTTCTTTGAAGCTGGACTAAAGGGAAGACTGTGAACTTCTTTGATTAATTTTTTCTCTAGTCATGCATCACATACTGAACTGGCACATTGCTCTTGTCACCCTAACTCCAATTTTTTCTTTGAAATAAAAATATCTTTTGAATATCTGTACTATATTATTTTGTTAAAAGCCTCATTAGCCTTTTGAGTTTCCTTGCAGCACATCTCTTCAACAGTTCCTCATTTGCTAGTCTCTAATATGTATGAATAAGCTTTTGAGTTACTTGGATTGTCAGTGGATTTTTTGTGTTGAGTTATTATGTGGAGGATTCACATCACTATTGGCAATGGCTATGTTGCAGAAAAACAAAGAATTTGAACTTTTAGGGCACATGTGGTGTAGTAGAGTACTGTCTGTTGAGCTACAGTGATATATAGAGGTAGATATGAAGATACATTAATGGTGAATGATATTGTCATTTTGTTAACTGTGAAGTACCTGACTACTCGGGAAATTTGTCCCTCTATGTGAAGTATCACCAGGATGGTACTTAATCATACTCTCATTTTCTATACTTCAACTGCTGGGGGAATTAACTGCTAAAAGTGACATTTTATAAAGTTTACAGAGCATTTAAATAATAACTTAATCTCAGCGCTGTCCTATACTAACACTAGGTTATTTTAAAGGTCAGTGTGATATCTCTTTTGTTTTCTGAGTTATTAGAATCTTAGATCAGAATGTTATTATCTTATATCAAAAGCTCAATATCACGCAATTTTCAAAACAACAGCTTTTACACATCTCTTGTGATTTTCTGGTTTTAACACAGAGATCAGTTTAGAGTTTAGTTTACATGACTTATTTAAATAAAAAAGATTGTAAAATCTGTTATTTAAAGTTATAGTTTATAATACATTCCAAAAGATAAAATATTTATAAGGGAGTTTAAGCTTTTAAGTTGTTTTTAAGTTTAAGCTTTTGTAAGAGACTTACAAAATCATATGCTAGAGCTACAGATGTCAATAAAAGAAACAATATTAAATGTATTTTTGGTGTAGCGAAGCATTTGTTAAATATTTCTTGTTATTTGATTTAATCATTCAATAGTAGTTATAAGTTTAAAAGGAATGTGAGCCTGAAGGCAAATAATATAGCAGTATTGACAGAAACAAAAAGGAAACTGTGAGGATCTAAACATTTAAATGATTACATAGCTTTCTATAGTAGAGTAGACATAGAATATGAAAAAGCAAGGATTGCTGTAATGTTTGATATGAAGTGGAGAATAATAATCACATCATATACATTTATTAATGAAAGAATAATAATGATGTGACTTAAAATACAGAAAGGTTACATTACAGTAATACGAGTATATGGCACAGAGGAAGGAAAAACAAAAGAAGACATTAACTAAGACTTTAACAGAAGACGTTAACTAAGATCAACACAGATGGCTATATTTACATTTGGAGATGTAACTGCCACAGGGTAAGAGAACAATTAGAAATGTAATCTGAAGCTATAGAGAAATATAGAAAATGAGAATGGATAAACATTGATAGAACTTTGTAATATCTCGTTCTTGGCTAGGGAATCTAAACTAATGGCATCTCTTGGAGGAATAATGAACTACACTCATTTGATCAATGGTAGGAAATACATTTTGGTATGATGTTTGTGTTTTAGTGTATATATGTTTTGTCATACATTTAGTACAGCTGGCCAGTTAGCAGACTTCAATAATTTGATATAATTTCATGATTGATTGACCAAACATTTCTTGGAACATATTAGACGTTCTCTTCATTACTAATAAACCTTTGTCTAACTGATAAACAACTAGCGATAGATCAACACTTACAAAACCAAAAACTGTACACTACATTGAAATATACAAATTACATAAAATAAATTTTTGTAGAATTAATCATTTACGAGATATTCCTTGTTATTTGTTTAAATTCTACAATAGTTACACTTTGCTAAATGCGGGGTCGTTCTTTTGTTTTCCTCTCTTGTTTATGTAAAGAGAATGCAATTGCAAAGTCATCACATAACGACTGGTTCATAAATATTTGAGTATCACCTAACAAACCTGTATTGACATATTGCCTTTGAGCTTACAAGAATACATGTAATAAGACATTTTATATAAATATTTATCTCTAATAACATGAAGTAGATATGAGAATACGACAATGAGTCGAGAAAGTTATGTAAATGTAACATATATGTTTTATTTAGCAAGTCTCAAAGTTAGTTTTGACAGTAAAATCTTGTTATCAAATGTTTGGTGTAATACAATACATTCTCTATGTGCTATGTACGTGTTAGAAAAAGTAGAAACAGTCTAAAGTAATCAACAAATACTGCAAAAACTGTACATGTTAAATTTGTCATTGACATTACCATATTAACAAATTAAAAATAATTTAAAATGATGAATGTTGAGTAATAAAGTAACTAAATATGTTAGTAAGCAGAATGAACAGTGATTGAAGTAAATTACTTTTGTTGTCTCTTCCAAGTACATAATAAGTAGAGAATACACTTACGGAACTTGAGACTACACTTTGTATAAAGGATTTATATAAGTATTTTTTATGCTTTTAAATTAAATGTGACAATTTTGATTAAATTGCCAAATATTTAAGATGTTTTGATAACAAATAAACTGTATAACTTGTAACTTTTTTTTATTTAAACAATATTTTACAGCCCGTGTTTTACCTAAAGGTATATCACTGGATTATTTACAATAGTTATTTACACAGTACTACACAGATTTGTTCAAATTTATGGTAGATGCTCTTGATGAATCCTGATACTTGAACTGTATTGAAGTGAATCCTCAAAACCACGGGTAGAGGGGCGGAACATAAAACGTCTGGTCAATCTTTTGAGAAATTACTGCACTCTGTCATCAAATGCAGAGCCGTCCGTGGGTGTTTTTCAGTGCAGTTACAGGATGGCGAGGCCCTTATTTTCATTCTATGAAGATAGGCCTGGAAACGGCAGTGATTTGTGAGGAATTGTGTGGTTATGTGATTGGGCCATAGAGATCAGGACAATTGGTGTTGTAAGTTGGGAATGCAACTCTTGTAACTTTGGGAATGCCTACGTTCTCTTAATTCTGTGTGGACTTTTATATTCATAAGTGATAGACAAAATGGTAATACAAAGAATACATCTTGTTAAAACACAGGATGCACTGGCATCTATGCTCATTAGCCACAAGGATTATTGAGCTATACTCTCACAATCAGCAATTGTGTTAAAATCGTATGACACAAATGAAATTGTTCAGGAACAGACGGATTTCCAAGGTACAAGTTCCAACAAAACTTACTACCTCCACTTCAGCAATTAATTTTAGCATACCTTTTGAGTAAAAAGTGGTCCACATATACACATTTTAGAAGACATCCCTTCCTACACAGCATAGATTATTTTATCGAAGTAATCCTCGTGTTCATTGAAGGTGCTGTTTGTTTCAAGGCAATAAAGAACAATTAAACCAAAGCTTTATGTCAACTACATACTTATAATATGTTATAAAACTTGGTAAATAATTACATATATTCATTCTCAGTATAAGATATTATCTGTGGCGCCATCTCTGGAGAGGGATTTCAGTTCGGTTGGCAGTATTGGAATGTCTCTCCTGGCGGACAATCACTATAACTAACAGATCGTCTCCTCCAATAATTTATGTATTTCTCAAACCGCCCTATCACTAAGCTCATTATTTGGGTCTGCTCCAAATAAAGAAAATGATAATAACGCATATAGAAAAATTACATAACTCATTTTATTGTAGATACAAGAAGGTCATAGCTAAATATTAAAAATCGGGCCAGCTCTTGCTGTCTTTTAAACTGTATTGCTATTGTTACAAACTTACAAGAGTAGGGTTAGCGTTTTTAATATATAAAGGTATTGCATATTGAAATTTAACTATAGAGGGCCTTAAAAATCGTTAATTAAATAAAGTAGCCATATATTATTATTTATAACGAGATTTGCTTTTTGAATCACTCTGAGCATATTTCTACAATATTACAGTTGTAGATTCTGTGCTTTGTATTAAGTATTACGCACTTTGATCAAATTAGTAGAGACAAATAAAGTGTGTGGAACTGAGAAATTTGTATATATTTTGTCAACTTCTAATTTATAATGTTACCACATTTTGACTACATGATTTGATCATACAGATTTCTACCAAAGTCATATCTCGGTTCAGGTTTTACATTAGCTGCTACGTACTTAGAGTAGTTAGCTCATGTATTGTATTATATCTAAAAACTTAACTGAGGGAATTAACCAGAAATACAGATTTGTTAACTCTGTGAACCTCCGTCCATGTGTCTATAAACGACATAACCCACAAATTAAAGGTCAAGCTTAGTTCAGGAGTCTACAAGAATTAGAAATCTCAGATTCTGAAGTGAAAACACCGGGACATTTTGAAATTACGTTATCAGAAAACCGAAAGTTCTGTTACATATTGTCGCGAAGGCGTTATCGCGATAGCGCAGCCGACGTACACAAAGAACTTGCCGAAGCAGATAGATGACTAGAAAGTTCTAGCGACATCTTGACTGATAGAGAACATTCCACAACAGTCTGGAGTCATGAATGGTCGTGTATAGAAGAAGCCGTGGCTAGTTTATAGGACAGTAGTAATGAGAGTGTAACCGGAACTGAGTATCGTGTTTCCAAAGTGAACGCTTTTGTTTGTGGTCATCGACCTTGGAATATTGTATCGTAATTCTGCTACTGTAAGGTTTGACCAAAGTGTGTTTCTACGGAAATAAAGAGGAATTTGAATTTCTGCAATTTGGACTTTTGGTTCTACGAACCCACAAAGTCACAATATAAATAAAGTGAATAAGTATTTGGACATTATCATTAGCTGGACTCTTTAATTTATTCATATGCCCACTTGCCTGTCTTCCCTACTATTATATAGCGTGTCCTACCAAAGTCTGTGACCTCAAATATCTATGAAATAAAACAAAATATGAAAATTCCAACTGGCCAGGAATGCGCATATGTCAGGGGTTCACACAATGAGAAGACATGCACAATCCATAAAGGTAAACAAATAACACTTCCAACTCAAAGTTACGTTTTTCATAAATTGAACATGTATGTTTATTCTATCAAAATGACAACTAGAGCTACAATTAGGTGGTCCAGAGATGGCTCCACAGGTAATATCCTATACTGAGTTTGAATATCTGTAACTATTTACCATATTTTATAATACATTTGAAGTATGCTCTTTACATAAGGATTCGGTTTAATTCTTCTTTATTGTTATAAAACAAAAAGCAGCTTCATTGAATACAGGGCTAAATTAAAAAAAACTAAATAATGTAATGTAAGAAAGAAAGTCTTCTAACGGATGTACATTTTGACCGTGTTTTCTCCTTTAAAAACTATATTGTTCACCAAGCGTCGCTTTGCCGCCAATTTCCGCACATTCATCTACTTCGGACAAGGGATCAGGTGGGAGAATTCAATCAAATACTTGGGAGTCAAGCTGGACAAGGGCCTAACTTTTCGGGAGCACATCCGGGAGCAAGCGCATCGGTCGTGTGGTACCCTGGCATCACTATACCGTTTGCTTAGGTCTGCGATGTCTGTTTCCCTAAATTGCGCCTCTTTATAGCTCTGATCCTCCCTGTCATAATGGTAAACTGTAAGAGACAGACAAAATCTTGCTGCTCCAATATAGAGATCTCGATAAAACAAACGATAAATTCAAATAAACTTTATGTGGGGTAAAGCATTTGCGAGTTATTTGTTGATACTTGTTTAATAAGTATAAATTTCTTAAATATAAAGCTAAAATATTTTATTTTTGAGCTGTGCAAAGAAAGTCAAATTTGAAGGACATTACGGAGTGGTTTAACCGGACTGTATTCTCCTATTTTCTTGCAAGGAAAGTAATAATGATGTATAGGGTTTATAAAAACTCTAAAGTCTTGTGAGATCAATGCAGGAAGTATTTCTTACCAACGACTTCTTCTCAAACTTGAAGCATACTGCTTATCAAGTCTTCTCATACTCAAATAATATTCTTAAGGAACACACAGATCCAAGTTTTGTGATCATTATAGGTTCAAGTTCCAACAAAACTCAAACTATGCATCTACAATTTGAAATGTTTAATGCTTTCTACATGCAAAATCCTGTCAAGATATATACGCTTTAAGAGACTTCCTTTCTCACAGAGCATTATTTCGTTGTTTCGAAAGCATCCGTGTAATCACTGAAGCTGTTGTTTATTTTAAGAAAATAAAGACAAATTATACCTTAGCTTTATGTAAGGAACTATTTAAAGTGTGTTATCAAAATTGGTAAATAATTACATCCATTCATTCGCAGTACAAGATATTACCTGTGGAGCTATCTGTGGAGAGCGATTCCAGGTCGGTTGGCAGTTCTGGAAACTCTCCTAGCGGACAGTCACTATTACTTACAGATCTTCTATTTAACGTGTTACACTCTGAATCCGCCCTAACACTAAGGCTCATTATTCCATCTGCTGCAAACAGAGGTGCAAAGAAGAGGTTTCATTATGAAAATTGTTGCAGGTACGATAAGCCATAATTAAATGTTGAAAACTGTTACCTCATTTAAGTTCTGGTGTTACTCTTACTAGTTTACAAGAGTAGGAGTAACGTGTTTAAGATTTAAAGTTATTGGATATTGTAGTAGATAAAAAAAGAATTCAAAATCCTTAACTACGTAAACTTCCACATATTCTCATTTATAACAAGATTTGACTTTCAATGAAACTGAACCTATTTGTAGAATATTGGAGTTGTGCATTTTGTTTTCTTTATTAAATATTAGTTAGCTTTATAAAATCATTCGACGTCAACAGAAAAATAATACTTACCAAAAAATAAGAAAAGGCTGTGTCAATTTAGTTAATATAAAAGTTAAATTTCTGAAAGTAGGAGTTTGTATATCTTTGTCAACTTTTATTCTATAATGATACAATATTTTGACTACATGATTTGATCATACGGAATTGTACCAAAGTCAGATCTCGATACAGGTTTTACATTCACTACTTATACTTTACATTCACTCAAATACTTTCATATTGAATGATGGACATAACTTATTGCGCAATGTCGTCGGAAGATCGCTATATTCGTATGTCTTTTGTATAAATAACAAACCATAGGAGATTAAAAAAGTCGACGGTAAATTCTTAAGATTTTACAAGGCTACTAAATTATCCTTACACCGACATGGTAATTATGAAGTTGCTAAGGTTTATTCCAATTAAAATAAGATAAATAAGGCGTGACAAGAAGCAGACTGTAACGTCAGTTCACCATATTCGCGTCTGAAGAACAGAAATGTTTCCCACATTGCTATTTATTATGAGGTTTTTCACCTTTTAGTGATTGCCTTTAATTCCTGATAAATTCCTCCAAGTTGTTTCTGCATCGCTTTAATTGCTTTGTCCAAATAACTTCTAATAAGAAATATAAGACTGAATAGATTTAGGTCGATGGTTGAATTAGCCGAATTTCCTAGTGATATAGTTGGTTTAGAAGACTTATTTTCTGACAAACAATTGTTTACTCGATATTACCTCCGTATATATTTCGGCTAAGCTTCGTTTACTGGCAACAAACAGCGGTTAAATCTAAGATGTATGTAAAGAAAATAATTACAATGTCTTACACAGCTTTGTTAATAATCACATAGTTTCTTCCCCAGTGTAAGGTATTGCAGGTGGAGCCCTCTCTGGACAGCAACAAGCGGTCTGTTCTCCCCTGGCGGACAATTACTATAACTAAAACATCGTCTGCTATATAACAAATTGACTCAGGACCAACCGTTACACAATGGTTTATTAATCCAACTAAAGAAATATATATATTAAAGAGCCATGTATATGAATTTTATCATGGAGGGAGACTTACTTGTACAGGTTCTTGGGCTACAATCACTTTTTAATTTAGATATTTTAAAGCCATTTATTCACATTTAATATCACATCTTCTTCCTGATTTTCTAAGGCTAAGCTAGTTTTTCTCTAAAATACTATTGCACTTGAAGTTCGCGGCAAATGTATGCTTTGCTGTCACGACTACATAGGTCATAATCTCGGAGGTTGGTAGCACTGATAAAACAACAGATTCCGTCTGTTTTTAGTGCCAGTTGCGGATTTGACAAGAACATTGCTAGGTGGACAGTCTTTTCCGGCAATAAAACTAAACTTGGGGTGAAATAAAATGTATGTGGATATAAAATGGCAAATTGTCGGGATGTGGAGAAGTGAATTGAGTAAGAGGAAGATAACAGAAACAGCGGGAGTGTCAAAAACATGTATGAAGGTCTTGGAGAACTGTACATCATTAATAGTTGTGTTAAGAGCCAGAGATATGGGAGATGTTGGAGGAAGTCATGCTTCCCTCTGTCACAAGGTTAATGGGAGAAAAGTCTTTGTTCAAACAAGGCAATGTACACTGTCACAGAATTCGCTAAATAAGAACACTTCGCTTGAACACTTACCAAATAAAAATCTGTAGAAATATACAAATTAAATCAAATATATTTTTGTCGAGTTGAACATTTACGAGATATTCCTTGTTTGCTTCAAATCTTCAATACTTACACTTTCCTAAAATGGGGGGTCGTTCTTTTGTGTTCCTCTCTTGTTTATGTAAAGAGAATGTCACTTCAAAGTCATCACATAGCGACTGGTTCATAAAATATTTGACTATCACGTACACACTGCTGTATAGTGCTATAAGCTTTGTACTTACAAGGATATATGTAATAAGGTATTTTATATAATTATTTTACACTAATAAGATGAGCTAGATATGAGAATTAGACAATGACTGGAGAAAGTCATGTAAATGTAACACATATGTTTTATTTAGCAAGTCTCAACATTAGTTTTGACAGTAAAATCTTGTTATCAAATGCTTGGTGTAATACAATACATTCTCTATGTGCTATGTACGTGTTAGAAAAAGTAGAAACAGTCTAAAGTAATCAACAAATACTACAAAATCTGTACACGCTACATTTGTCATTGACATTACCATATTAACAAATTAAAAATAATTTAAAATAATGAAAGTTGAGTAATAAGGTAACTAAATATGCTAGTAAACAGAATGAACAGTGAATGAAGTAAATTACTTTTGTCGTCTGTACCAAGTACAGAATAACTAGAAAATACACTTTCTGTACTTGAGGCTAAAATTTGTGTAAAGTATTTATCAGTATTTTTTATGTTTTTAAATTAAGTGTGACAATTTTGATTAAATTACCTAATATTTAAGATGTTTTGATAACAAATAAACTGTATAACTTGTAAATTTGGGAATGTCTTCATAAGTTCTTTTAATTCTGTGTGGACCTTAATATCTATAAGTGATAGACAAAATAGTAATAAAAAATTACATTTTGTTAAAACACAGAATGTACCGGCATCTATGCTCCTTAGCCACAAGGTTTAATGAGGTATACTCGCACAAACAGCATTTATGTTAAGATCCTATGACTCAAATGAAATTGCTGAGGAAAAGAAGTATTTCCAAGGTACAAGTTCCAACAACACTTAATGATAGGTTCAAGAGGTAGTCTTAATTTCGCATACTTTTTGTATAAAAAGTGGTCCATATATACACATTTTAGAAGACTTCCTTTCCTACACGGCATAGTTTATTTTATCAAAGTAATCCCTGTATTCATTGAAGCTGCTATTTGTTTCAAGGCAATAAAGAACAATTAAACCAAAGCTTAATGTCAACTACATACTTATAATATGTTATAAAACTTGGTATATAATTACATATAATTATATATCATTCTCAGTATAAGATATTACCTGTTGTGCCATCTCTTGACAGCGATTCCAGTTCGGTTGGCAGTTGTGGAATGTCTCTCCTGGCAGACAATCACTATAACTAACAGATCGTCTCCTGCAGTAATTTAAGATGTTACTCTCAAACCGCCCTATCACTAAGCTCATTATTTTGTTTGCTCCCAATAAGGAAAAGAATAATTACGTATATAGAAAAAAATTTCATTACTCATTTTATTGTAGATACAAGAAGGTAATAGCTAAATGTTGAAAATCGGGTCAGGTTTTGCTGTCTTTTAAATTGTATTGCTATTGTTACAAACGTACAGGAGTAGGATTAGCGTTTTTAATTATAAATGTATTGGATTTTGAAATGAGAGCATAGAAGCCCTAAAAAGAGTTAAATAAATAAAGTTGCCATACATTATGATATATAACGAGATTGACTTTGAATGAATCTGAGCCTATTTCTACGGTATTACAGTTGTACATTCTGTTGTCCAAGTGTGTAGACAACATAGTACAGATATCAAAGGTCGTTAATTACCAAACTTGTTACAGACATCGGACAAGGGCGGACCGTAAAGATTCTCTAGAAAACTCCTCCAACCAGACATATTTCCCGTATGGGATGGGACCCGTCCCCTTCAGCTGCTCTAGTGCGAGCGCTGCGGACCCTTAGTACTCGTGGTACCTCTGACGTTACTAGAGGAACCTCGGGCCGAGCTGTCGGGGAGCTGTACGGATTGGGTTGCACTCGAAGGGGCAATGTGTTCCCGACACACATGGGGAATTGGGTAACTCCGGCCAGGCTACGGCCGCCCGGAGGGGTTAGAGGATATTCCAGAAATGTTACAGAATATTCCAGAAAAGTTTAGTGATATGATTAGTGGTATACATAAGAGGAGACACGTCAGCGGAATAGTCATAAACAGTGTTAAACAGAGTCGTGACTAGAGTTGTAACTGGTGAACTCTCTGTAGTGATCAACGACCTTGGAATATAGTATTTGTGTACATTACGTAATTCTGCTGTCATCAGAAGTGTACCAAGTGTATTTCTACGGAAATAAACAAAGTTTTGAATTTCTGCAACTTGGACTTTTAATTCTACGAACCCATAAAGTCACAATATTATATGATACATTTCATCTAAGCTTTTATTTTGTCTTAAATTTTCTATTTTGTTTATATTGCCCTAAGTTAAATATAATTTTATGAGAAATTAAATGTATATCTAAAATCATCTGGGAATGTTGTCACAAATCTTCCTCGTTGTGGATGACGTTTCTGGTAAACCGTAAGGGGTAGACAAAATGTCACTGTAACGAAGTAGACCTCATTGTAGTCACTCTATATAAGATACATCTTTGGGAGAATGTACGATTTCTAGTTAAAATGTTGCCTCATGTTCAAGAGGTCCTTATTTTGAATCCCGGTAAAGGTCAGTTATCTCAACTTCTATTCCTTACAATTGAGAAGTGAGAGTCAGATTCAGTTAATATACATTAACATAACTTTGCAACAATCAAATGCTCAAATTTCAACAAACCAAATCTGTTTGAGTTCTCCAATACTTATACTTTCCCCAAATGGAAGGTCGTTATTTTGTTTTCCTCTCTTGTATATATAAAAGGCTTTCCATTCCAAAAAGGCATTTGTATATCTCTAAGAGACAGACAAAATGTTAATAAACAAAAATGTAGATGTTGTTAAAACACAGGATGCATGTAAGACACAATCCTTGTTAATTGTTTGTATTTACCAATATTTACAGTTTTCTCCGAAAGCAATACATTACTTGGTTTAGTCCAGACATATACTGATTAGCTGTTTAAACATTTGACTATCACTTAAAGTCAAGATACACAACCACACTTTTTATTTATTTATTTCTGTATCTGTCAACAGCAAAGCTCTTACAAGAAAAGTCGGCTAAATACTCAGTATATTCAAAGGATGTGACACCTAAATATTCAGGGAAATCTCGACCCTAGACCTCATACATAGAGCATTTTCAAAGATTCTCTCAAAAATGTTTAAAGGATTTCTACGAATATATCATAACTTTGGAATATTAAAATGAAAAAAAAAAAGATTTATGGAATTCTGAATGTAGTCTGAAGTATATCTATTCCTAGGACATTACCATAATGGTAAACAGTAAGAGACAGACACAATCTTACTGCTCTAATATATAGATCTCGATAAAACAAACGAGAAATTAAAAAATACTTTTTGTGGAATAAAGATTTTGCGAAGTATTTGTTGTTATTTGTTTCCATTTTTCAATAACTGTAGGTTTCAAGTGAAAGGTTATTATTAATTGTTAATCACTAAACTATACAAATATAACCAGATTTTTAATCAATTTCCTAAGGTCCAGCTTTAAAATATTTAACTAAAGCTAACCTACTGTCTACGTTCTCTTGTTTTCTTGCATGAACAGGAATACTAACATAAAGTACCGAAATACGTAAGTAAGAAGGATAGAAATGTCATGTGATTTTAACGCAGCAAGTATTTGAATAATCACCAGCGATTTCATCTCAAACTTGAGCTATACTAGAACTGCTTATCCAGTCTTCTCACAAACAACAATTCTGTTAAAACTCTTTGGCTTAAGTGAAACTTCTATGGAACAGAAACATTTCTCAATATACTGATTATTATAGATACAAGTTCCAACAAAATTTGATACTGCTATTCACTGATTGATAATTTTCGAATGCCTCTAAGTCCAAGTCCAAGTCGTGTACTGACAGGCTGTTAACAGCCAGAAGGTTTTTGCTGCGTACCCACCCAGGTTTTAGGTCTGACCGCAGGTTGTTAATTTTGATGTTTGTAGGATGGTGTGATATTTTTTGTTAGAGAAAATTTTTGTTGAGGTAGCTTTTTGCTCCTCTTTAATTTTGTACAGGATGCCAAACCGCTTTTTTGTTTACACCCTGGTGTTTTATTTTTCTAAAATGGGGTAAATTTAGTAGCCAAACAGCTCTTTTGGAGATTTGTAATTTAGCTTATGCTGCTGTAAGGATTAACTCCTTTGTTACCTCGGATGCCCGCAAGCCATGCGGGGTACCCGGTAAAGCCTGAATCGGCGGCTCGCAGCGTCGTAGTCTCCTAGAGACCGAACCAGGGCGCTTCTATGAGCTGGAATTTTATCGTAAAATTTTGTTGCCCGGCGTCTAATTTCGTCCTCCACGTATGGGAGAAGGGAAGCTTCGTGAAGTAACCTCACGGGAAAAGAACGGCCCACAGAATAGATGGATCGGAGTCCTCTATTCTGTGCACGCTGAAGGTATGCTATCCAGCTATCGGCAGCCATGCCCCAGATTTCACAGGCGTACAACATGAGTGGGATTATCAGCGCTCGAAAGAGGTGTAGCTTTAAGCGGACTGGCATCGAGCGAGAACCCAGCATTGGGTACAGAGAGGCAATAGCCCCTGCACCCGTGCCGATAGTTCCCTGATGTGTCCGCGGAAAGTTAGGCCTCTATCAAGTTGAACGCCCAGGTACTTGATGGAATTAGTCCACTCTATCCTTCGGCCCCTGAAGTGGAAGTTTGGTCGGTCAGCGGGGGTGTGGCGCCTCGTAAAAAGAATGGCGTGGCTTTTGTCCGGATTTACGGACATCCGCCAACGCCTGCACCATTCTTGTGTGAGACGGAGGTGTCTCTGAATTGGGTTGAAGGCTCTGAGTATATGTCTGTTTTTGCAGAACAACAACACGTCGTCAGCATATTGTGCCATTTCGACCTGTGGTTGAGTTGGAAAATCTGCCATGAAAACACTAAATAGTGTGGGGGATAGTACAGAGCCTTCGGGGACTCCGCCTCTCACGGGTCTCAGTGTAGATGTTTTCCCCGCTACTGTGACTTTAAATGATCTGTGCCTGAGAAAGCTGTGTAGGATGTTGATTAGCTGTGTAGGTAGCCCCAGTTGGATAAGTTTGAAGATCAGACCGGCATGCCATGTCGTGGAGAAGGCCTTTTCGACATCCAAAGATACCACTGCCGTGAAGGCGCGTTCCTGGAAACCCAGGGCCGCTGTCTCCACCACACGTAGCAGCTGTTGGGTAGTCGAGTGCCCAGGACGAAATCCGAACTGGTGGTCAGGAATAGTTTGAACATCTCCCAAGATGGGAGTCATTCGGGTTAGGATTAACCTCTCGAATACCTTCGAGAGGGTAGAAAGGAGGCTTATGGATCGGTAGCTGGAAGGATGTACAGGATCCTTCCCAGGCTTCAATATACATATCACCCGAGCCTCTCTCCACTCGCGAGGAAAGTGCCCCAAGGTGATGCACATATTGAAGATCCTGGTTAGGAAAAGAACGGCATTGAAGGGAAGGTGACGAAGCATGAGGGGTGTCAGCCCGTCCGGCCCCGCCGCCTTGTTTGGTTTGAGGCGTTTGAGTACGCCCTGGACTTCACTGGGGCGAATGACGGGAAGTCGTTCCGCGTCCTCGGGAGGACGTCGAAAAAATTGGCGTACCTCCCTACGAACGCGTTCGGAAAAGATGTCGTCCTGGGGGTCCTCTCTCGGACATAGAGTGCGTTCAAGATAGTCAGCGAACGCATTTGCTTTGGCTTGGGGTTCATAGGCGAGGCCTTGGGTGCCATGGATGGGTGAGGTGTATTGACCTTTGCGATTCCTGAGGGTCCTGGCGATACGCCACACGTCGCCATTTTCAACGCGCAGTCTGGCCATTGTGTCCTCCCACGCTTGCACCTTCTGCTCACGCAGTCGGACCCTGACCAGTCGACGTAAACGTCGCAAGAGCGCGCGATTATGTGGCGTGCGGTGTCGCTGGTACAGTCTCCGTGCCGCCCAGGAGCGGCGGATAAGAAGGGTGATGTCTAAAGGAAGAACGTCTGGATGAAGGGGTGCAGGTCCATGAACTGTTAGATTTTTGGCAGTTCGCGTCAGGATAGAAGTGAATGATGAGATTGCCCTCTCAATGTCCTGGATGTTTGTAACTTTTGGGTTCGGTGGAATGGAAGTGCGGAGGCAGCTCCTTACGCCTTCCCAATCGACTTCTCGCGTTTGAAGCGAGGTGTCATGACTGGCAACCCTAGTGTTGATTTCTGTCAGCACCGGATTATGGTCAGAATGAAGTGCGTTTAGTGACGTAAGAGTGAGATGAAATGGAAAATGCTTTGTGATTGCGAAGTCAATGACTGATGGCAGTCCTCCACCTCGCGGGTAGTGCGTTGGTTGCCAGGGACCCTGCACTTGAAGCTGTGGGTCTCCATCTATTAGGCGAATGATTTGATTGCCTCTTGCATCTGCCCGACGACCACAATGCCAACGCTGATGTTTTGCATTGAAGTCCCCGGCCATGATAGCACTTGGGTGTAAGTTTAGGATAGATAGATAGTCGTTTGGAACGAACTGCCGGTTGGGGGGGTGATACACAGAGACCACCAGGACCTCAGTTCCGCCAAGGTCAAGACAGATTGCCGTGGCCTCTAGGGTTTGAAGAGGAGGGAGCTGGATGGGTTTGTGGACTACATTTTGCCGGACAAGTACCGCTGTACCACCGCCAGGGCGGCCTTGGCGATCCGTGCGATGGCAAATGTAGCCCGGGATGCGGAAACGGGTGTCTGGACGGAGATGCGTTTCGCTGACTAAGATGACGTCTAGGGCATTTGCTCGAGCGAACTGCAATAGCTCGCCCCCCTGATCAACCAGGCCACACGCATTCCAGAATGCGAAGCGAAAAGAGGTACGAGACCTAGTTCGATTCGCCATTCTGTGATTGCTGGATACCAGTTGACAGTAGGGCAAGTCCCTCCATTGCAGCCAGCATCTTGCTTGCCGGGTCTGAGGCACAGAAGAACTTCACTAAGATCTCACAGATCTTTTGTCCATGTGATTGCAGCAAATTCTGCAACCACCTAAACATCTCCGTGAGATCCAGGGAAGCCGTTAGTTGGGTGGAGCTCATGGTAGAGGGCACTATGTTGGTGTTGGCTGGAGAGGATGACCTAAGGGGAGCAGGCCTACCTCGAGCCCTTTCGTCCCTCAACTGTCTAGGGGGCATAGGTTCGCTATGCGCCACCACCACAGTCGGGTTCTCGGGTTGGCGAGATAGTCTCCTCTCATTGAGGTCTGGTTTGGAAGCTGCGCTTCTTGGGGCTGGGGCCCGTGTCTGTTTGTGTTTCTGTGTGGGTGCTGGTGTTTTCCCACGAGACTGTTTTGGGGTGTCAGAGGATCTTTGCACAACTTCAGCAAAAGATGGGCGCCGTTCAACCTGCTGACGGTCTTCATTTGGTGGCTGCCTGCTGGATGTCGTAGCCTTGGAGACTGAGGAAGGGAGAGCCCTGGTCTCTTCCCTGGCTGGCGCTCTTTGAAGTGTCCTTTCCTGTGCCGGTCTTCTGGCAGCTATAACCGCCTTCCTTGTTGGGCAGCCGCCATAGCAGGCAATATGCGCACCTTTGCAGTTTGCGCAAGTGGGCGCATCGGTAAGCGACCTCGGACACGCCTCCTTGTCATGAGGTCCTCCACACCGCAGGCAACGCTGCATTCTGCGGCAAAACCTGCTGGAGTGGTTAAACCCCAGACAATGGTGGCACTGAGGAGGACCGCCAGAACTCCTGACGGCCTCGACCTTTACCCGGAGGTAACAAATAGTTTTGACACTATCTATCTTTTCCTCCGGGTCGTTGGACCGCTCTACTATCACTAGATAGAGAGGGATGGGGATGGGGCCAGGCTGACCTTGCGGTCCTGGCTTGGTCAGCTGCCTGACCAAGCGCGGTGTTATACCCTGTCGGGTGAGGTCATCGCTGATCTCGCTTACCGGTGTATCCACTGTTAGTCCTCTGATCACCCTTTTTAAGTCTCGTTCCTTGTCCAGGCCGAAGGTAAAGTAGGGGATCTTCTTCCCCTCGAGTGCCCTGAGGAGCAGCTGGTAGTCCTCAATGTTTGTCGCCTTGAAAACAAAGCGGCTCTTCCTCCTCGTCACCTCGCACTTATTCGAGAAGGACGGCATTACTTATGCCTCTAAGATCCAGAAAACAGTTCAAATATACAAATATTAGACAACTTCCTTTCTAATAAGACATTACTTATTGTTTCTAAATTATCCTGGTATTCACTGAAGCTGTTGTTTGTTATGAGCTAATAACGGGAAATAAAATACAAACGTTATGTAAAGCAAATAACCTGAAAGGTGTTAAAATATTTAGTAAATAATTACGCATATTCCTTCTCAGTGTACGATATTACTTGTGGCGCCATCTCTGGACAGCGATTCCAGTTCGTTTGGTAGTTCAGGAATTTCTCTCCTGGCGGACAATCAGTGGTACTAAGAGATCGTCTGCTGCAGGCATTTAACGTATTACACTCCCAGGCCGCCCTACCACTAAGGATTATTATTACGTGTGCTCAAAAGAAATGTACGAAAGAAGTTTTATTTAGCATTACCCATTTTGTTGTAGATACAAGGAGGCTCTAGTTAAATGCTAAAGATAGGATCAGCTCATTCCGTATTTTAAATTTTAGTGCTATTGTTACAAATTTACGACAGTAGGATTAGCATTTTTAAGATTGGCTATTGGGAAAGAATAACAGAAGGCTTAAAAATTCGTTAATTAAATTAAGTTGCCATATATTATAATTTTTTTTTCAAGATATGAAAAAGATTTTAAAAAATCGACAGCAGCCAGGGGAGACGCTACAGTAGTTCGCCCTGGCAATCGAGCAGCTGGCTATCAAAGCCCTAGTCGACCTCCAACCAGAGTTCGAAACCCTGAGGCTGCTTACACTTTTGTCGACGGGGTACGAGACACGGAGACTCGTTAGCACCTAATGCTCGGCGATTACAAAACCATCCACGAAGAACTAACGGCAGCATTAAGGATGGAGGTGGCCAAGGTGACGGCTACCCCGACGTCAAGAACGAGGGGTGTCCGCTACACGGGAGACCAAAGACCAGTCGGGGGACATCGGCGAAGAACTAGTGGCCTTTGTTGGGTGTGTGGACAGCCGGGACAGCTGGAGAGAGACTGCCCACACCAGAAAGAGCAGTCGGGAAACGAATAAGCGCCGGCGTGGAGAGGGACACGTCGGCGCCGTCACCACCATCGCCTCGAGTGACACAGCGTGCCGTCAACCGGCGTTTAGATGACAGCAACATCGCGGACGGTTGGGTGAGAAGGAAGCAGTACCGCGTGCTCGTAGACACTGGAGCAGCCGTGACCAACATCAGAGCTGATGTGGCCAAGGGTTTGCCGACGTGGAAGCCAACCCGACCATACCAGCTTGTGACGATATCGGGTGACACCTTGTCTGTGGAGAAGGAGACTCTACTGAAGTTGACCTTGGGAAGGAGTGCGTACGTCTATGGGTGTTCGTCGCGAAGGTGGTTGAGGAGGTGATACTGGGATTGGATGACCTCAGGAGCGACGAGGCAACGGTAGAAAGTTCCTACGGCTCAGTGGATAAGTGGTGATAATGTGGAAACCCGAAGAGCGCCTTGGAAAGCGCAGGGTCATCTTGATGGAGGACGTGGTGTCCCCGCGAGAAGCGAGGAGGTGGTGACGGCGCCACTGGAAGGCCAGGGATCGAAGAACATGATGCTGGACCAGAAAATGCCTGTGCACGGACTCTGTGTAGCCAGGACATTATTGCCATGCCAGGAGGAGTTGGCAGTGAGGCTGCTCAATCTGACAGACACAGATAACGACATCTAGGCGTTTACGGAGTTGGGGACGTAAGAGCCCATGTTTAGCGTAACAGCAATCGACAAGACACAGGAGCCTGTGCCAACGCAACACCTGGGACCCCAGCTGGAAACCTTATTGGAGAGGGCGGGCGCCCCCCTGACCGTAGAAGAGCTGGAGAACGCTCAACAACTGCTGGGGCGGTACCTGTGCCTCGTCAGCCAAGGTAACAGTGACTACGGCCGTACGGACAAAGTGCTTTATCGTATCGACACCGGAGACGCCCGGCCTATTCAGCAACCACCTAGACGCGTTCCGCTGAAATAACCACGGCGGTACGGGATGTGGTAGATGACATGAAATCCAGGAGTGTGGTTGAAGAGTCTAACAGCCCTTGGCGTTTCCCTGTAGTTCTGGTGACAAAGAAGAACGGCGAGCTACACTCCTGCGTGGACTACAAGAAGCTGAATGCTGTCACCAGGAAGGGCTGTTTCCCCTTGCCCCGGAATGACGAATGTTATCTCTAAATAAGTTAATTTGTGTTTCTGAGTCCACTGTTCAACATTTTGGCAATAATTTGTTACCATTACATTTGAGTAGGGATGTTAGTAAACAGTGATATATTAACAATTTACAAACTTAAGTTAGATTTGAAATACTAAACATTATAACCTAAAATTGTAACTAAACATGTTTCATGGAGTAAGGAATGTCCTAACCTTCAACATATGTCTGATTCTTTGTGCTTTTGACATTCTGGGAATCTAAACTAGTGACATCTGTTGGCAGAACAATGAACTTCCAACGTTGTTCGTATCTGGCACATAAACCTCTATGAGGTGATCGTTGTACTTCAGTATGTATATGTTTTACCATACATTAGAGACTGACAGATTTCAGTAAGTTGATGTTTGTTAAACCTAAAATGTATGAGAATATCCTCAGAAGTCCTGCTCACTACTAATAGACATTTGTTTAAATGTTAAATTACAAGAGATAGATCTAAACTTACAAAGCAAGAAATGTAGAATATGTTGAATCATGCAAATTATACTAAATATAATTGCTAATTGTTTCAATTTTGCAGTAGTTATATTTTAATCATATAGGAGGTCATTGTTTCCTTTTCAGCTCCTGTTTATGCAAAGATAATATTACTTCAAGGTAATTACATAATAACTGGTTCATAAAATATTTGACTTTCACTCAAACCCTGCTGTACTCTCCTATTAGCCTTGTACTAATAAAGATATATGTAATAAGACATTTTATATAAACATTTATCTTTAATAATATGTAGTAGATATGAGAATAAGACAATGAGTAGAGAAAGGCATGTGACTGTTACACACACGTTTTATTTAAGAAGCTTAAAGTGAGTTATACTTGTAAAATATTGTTACCAAATTTGTAAGATGAATGTAATATATTCTCTGTGTGCTATGTATGTGATAGGAACATTTAAAAACGTCTAAACTGTCACCAAATACTACGTGAACTGTACAGATGAAATTTGTGATTGGCAATATCACTGGATATGATATTAAAGAGAATGAACGATGAATGAAATCAATTGTTGTATGTACTGTTTACATAATAAGTAGAAAAGATATCTGTTGTACCACAGACTATCCGTTATATGGATTATTTTCTATAAAATACCACAACCTTAAAATATTTTAAAGAGATCGCAATATGTATCTTGATTCAACTGTGAATGTAGTCAGAAGTCTCTGCATTCCTAGGACATTGCCATAATGGTAAACTGTAAGAGAAAGACAAAATCTTTCTGCTCCAATATAGAGATCTCCATAAAACAAATGTCTATCTTTTTGTGGAAGTGAAAATCCTTGTCACATATGGCTCTGGTAAATTATAAATGCTTCTGAAGTCTTCTCACATAACATTACTGAGTGAAAAGCAGAAACATTTCCAAATCAGACTTTCATTATAGTAGGATGCAAGTTCCAACAAAACTTAAAACAGGATTTGACTATTACACAATTAACTCATGCTTCGATTTGATTTAGCTTTATTACAGTATTGGCCTGGTGCCGGTACAATGGGGCCCGGCTTACAGGCTAAACATTTACATTGTTTTATACATATTGGTGGTATAGCGCTGATAGTTTTTAGGTTTGCGCAAAACCCATCCAACGGCCTTATTTCGGCCGCCGGGAACAGCTTGGCACGGTCCTTTTTTCATTTGCTTAGAGATTGTTTTGATTTTTTTGTTAAATATATATTTACATATGTAAAAGGGCGTTTATCTCACGCCCGTACATACACACACTCACTCACACCTGTACACACACACACACACACACACACACACACACACACACACACACACACACACACACACACACACACACACACACACACACACACACGATCACTTTACACTATTTACACTTTTGCCTTACTGTCATCATGCAGTAAGGCCATGGCAGCTGCATTGGTGATGATCTCCCCCGCCGTGAGCGGGGGCTTCTGCCGTAGGTTTGTGCGGCCATGGGCCGGGGGATGCTGGGCGCACAGACTGGGCGAGCCGCCGTGGTTTATAATATCTTAATTCTTGAATGTTTACGATGTTGCGGCTCGCCTCTGCCATATTGTTTATAGCTGGGTTTTTGTGTAGTCGTATACGCGCCCAGCTGGAGGAGGCCCGTTTCAGGATGGCCTCGGGTATGGTTGGGGAGTTGGTTTCTGTATGAATTTGGCGGTTTGTTGTTCGGAGAGGAACGGATAGGATTTTTCGTAATGAAAGGTTCTGGACGGTTTGGAGGTACTGTAGGGTGGATGTAGAAGCGTTGGCCCAGACCACACATGCGTACAGGACCACCGATAAAATGAAAGACTTGTACAAGACAAGCTTCGTCTTTAATTTGATTTGTTTACTCCTGAAGATGGGGGCGCATAGCTTTAATCTCTGCCGCCCTTTGTTGGCGGTATCTTTGATATGGGTTGACCAATTCATGGTAGGTAACAACGTCACGCCCAAGCACTTGACTTGCTGACGGCAGTGCAATTGTTGACCACCGACCGTGAGGTCCATAGCCAAAGGGCGCCGCTTTGTAAAGTGAATCAGCTGGCATTTATTTGGACTAATTTTTACTTTCCAATCATAGAGCCATGAGAGGAAGCGGTCAGTATACCGCTGCATTTCTAATAGGCCGAAACGATAATTTTGGTGGTGGTTGTAGATGGTAGTGTCGTCAGCGTACACGGCCACTTTGCATCTGGCGTCCACAGGGTAGTCATTTGTGAAAATTATGTACAGAAAAGGCGACATGATGGCCCCTTGTGGTATGCCAGCCTGCATGGCTCTTTCCTTAGAAGAGGAGCCACCCACTTGGACGTAGAAGTGCCGATTTTTCAAAAAAACTGGTCAGCATAGGAGTTGAGATTTGGAGGCCGGGAAAGTTTCGGTGCATCTTATAAATACGGCCGTTGTGCCAGCACCGGTCGAAGGCGGCTTCTACATCCAAAAATAACGCCAACGTTGAAGCCCCATTGTTAAATTGCTCGGTTACGTCGTCTGCTAGTCTGAGGAGCTGAAGCTCGGTAGAATGTCCTTTTCTAAAGCCAAACTGAGAATTTGAAAGTTCATGGTCCGAAACTTGTTTTTGGAGTCGGAAAAGTATGATTTTTTCGAGCAATTTACCAATAGTAGACAAAAGACTAATGGGGCGGTAATTTAGAGGTTGCCTGGTGCTTTTCCCCTGCTTTGGGAGCATTATTATCTTGGCTCGTTTTCAAGTGTCGGGGAAACGGTTGTGCTGCAAGCAGGCGTTGAATATTTTTGTGAGTTGCACCAGGGCTTTTCTCGGGAGGTTTTCAGTTCCTCATTAGTCACTTTGTCCGGGCCGGCGGCTTTCCCAAGAGGTACTTTCCTAATGAGTTTGTAGACTTCCTGCGGGTTTGTAAGGGGCAGATGTTGCTCGTGTTTCTGGGCCTCCCAGTTTTTTACCCAAGCGTTAACCTCCCTCTCTAAATCGAGGTTGGTCGCTGCGTTTTCGCTGAATCTGTCCTGCAGACAGTCAGCGAAAACCTCGGCTTTCTCCTCGGAGGAGAAGTGCAGGCCGAGTTGAGTTTGGAGCGCCTCAGTGGCGGCGTTGGCATTTGAGGAGACTTTAAATGCCTTTAACAATTTCCACAAACTATGGTCCGAATGGGTGGTACTCAGCATCTTGTTTTCCCACTGTTCAATTTTGTTGAGTTTAATTTGTTGCCGAATGATTTTGCTTAGCCATTTTGCTAGCGTTTTGTACTCTGGCTGGCGGGTGTACCGCCACAGTCTCGTCAGACGCCGACGTCGAGCAATGAGCCGTTCCACCTCAGGGTAAGTGCAAAAACTGGGTGGACTTGTGGTGTATATGGTAGCGTTTCGTCTGGCCGTGCGCAACGAGACGGTGAAGTTTTCTATGGCGGCGTCGATGTCCGCCTCGCTGTAGTATGACAGTCCGAGTTGCGCCATCCTGTGCATATCGAGCGTATATACTGTCCGGCTTGTTTCTGCTCGCCTAGGCGGACCGATTACACCGGCGGCGAGAGAGCCGCAGAGCTCGAAATGCACAGGTAAATAGTCGGAATCCTGCCTGTGGTACACAATAAGGTTGTTTGTAACTGCCGCATTTTTTTTGTAAGGACGAAGTCCAAAATTTCAGGATCAAGTCCTGTTCTATGCCAAAATGTGGGTTTCGGGGGAGGTGTACCTCGAGGTCGTCATTATCAGTTATAAGCTCAACCAGGAGATTTTCAGCCGCGTTCGCTCGACGAGAAAACCACCATGGGTGTCGAGCGTTGAAAACTCCTGCAATTATAACGTAGTCCTCTAAAGCAAGGATTTGTACGAGGTCTTGTATGAAGTTAGGGGAGGTGGGAGGCCGATAAAGCGCTACCAGCATCACCGTCCTGTTGTTCTCACGGATTTTGAGAGCTGTGCACTCCAGTGCTGCCAAAGCAGGCAGCGTAACAGGAGCATGAGCAACTGTGTTTTTTAGTAAGATGGCGGTTCGCCCCCCCCTTGTCTGCCAATTCTGTCAGTCCGAAATATATTATACCCTTGGAGCTTAAAAGTGTGCTCCGGCTTTAATTTAGTTTCGCAAATGAATGCGATATCAATTTTGTTACGCCGCAGGTAGTTTTCAAGTTCATAGCGCTGCCTCTATATGCCGTCGGCATTCCACAGGAGCGCACGAGTTAAAGTTATACCTCCCCTGTCTGGAGCCATTTACTCCAGGAGTGTAGAGATGGCACATATGATGATTTCGGCTTTCTCCCAAGTGCTGTTGCAGCTCTTGAATTGTTCAATAAACGGCCGCAATTTGGTGAGTAGATTGGAAATGTTTAAATTTTTGATTAGGGACAGTAGTTCCTTGAGTCCACCCAGGTCACTCGTAGGGGCCTGGGAAGGGGGAGAGGGAGGAGGGAGACCAGCTGGTGGTGGCACAGGTGCCGTTCGTCCTCCGGCGCCGCCTGCAAAAGAGACGCCTTCTCTGACCAGAGCCGGACGTGCGATGGGCCTTGGCTCTGGTTGCACTGTGGGAGCTGCCCTGGCTATGGCTGCCAGATGGCAACGGTGACATTCGTTTCGGAACGTTTCACAGCCCCTGTAGCTGGCAGGATGCATCTCCCCACAATTAGCACAGTGGGGTACGACGTCCTGCGTTGCCTTTTTGGGGCAGTCAGCTAGGCGGTGAATGCCACCGCAGAGGACGCATCGGGAGGTCATGTTGCACATTCTAAAAGTGTGGCCAAGTTGTTGGCAATTGTAGCAATTTAATTGGCAATTTAAAGCGTCATAACTAAATATATATTTACTTCCTCTGTATAAAATATGACCGGTGGAGCTATCTCTGGACAGCAACTGCCTTACGGTCGGCAACTGTTTTTCACCTGAAAACTCTTTCTTCGTAGAAAATCACTGTAACTAAAAGATCCTCTGATCAATAACGATAACATTTAATGTGGTACACTCACAGCACTTTCTCGATCCGCTCTTCCGGTTAAACTATTTTTACATCTGCCCCAAGTTTAGAAATGAATATTACGGAACTTTCATTAGCAGTTTCGGCTTAGATACAAAAAGGATATAAGTTAAATGTTGAAAAGTGACTGACATTATACTGTATTTCTAATTCTATCGTTATTTTTATGAACCTACCTGATAAAAATAAGCACCTTTAAGATAGATATTGCAAATTTGAACTAGAAATATCGAATAAATTTCTGTAGACTAAACCATTTACGAGATATTACTTGTTATTTATTTGAATTCTCCAATACTAAACTTTCCTCAAATGGGACGCCATTCTTTTGTTTCCCTTCTTGTTTATGTAAAGTTAATATTATTTGAAGGTCATCATATAACGACTGGTTCATAAAATACTTGACTATCACTTAAACACTGCTGTATTGTACTATTGCCTTTGTACTTACAACGATATATATGATAAGACATTTTATGTAAATATTTATCTCTAATAACATGAAGTAGATATGAGAATAAGACAATGGGTAGGGAAAGTCATATAAATGTAACACATATGTTTTATTTAGCAAGTCTCAAAATTAGTTTTGACAGTAAAATCTTGTTATCAAATGTTTGGTGTAATACAATACATTCTCTATGTGCTATGTACGTGTTGGAAGAAGTAGAAACAGTCTAAAGTAATCAAAAAATACTAAAAAAGCTGTACACGTTAAATTTGTGATTGACATTACCACAGTAAGAAATTAAAAATAATTTAAAATAATGAATGTTGAGTAATAAAGTAACTAAATATCTTAGTGAACAGAGTGAATAGTGAATTAAGTAAATTACTTTTGTTGTCTGTACCAGGTACATAATAAGTAGAAAATACACTTACTGTACTTCACACTACACTTTATATTAAATATTGTTCATATATTTATTGAAATTGTTTAGTTTATTTAAACTAATTGTATATCTTGACTATTTTGTTAATTTGTTCGTAAGTTCTCTTTATTCTGAATGTTCCTTTATATCTCTAAGAGGCAAATAAAATGTTAATAAGCAAAAAGGTAGATGTTGTTAAAACACAGGATGTATGTAAGACACAATCCTTGTTAATTGTTTGTATTTACCAATATTAACAGTTTTCTCCGAAAGCAATGCATTACTTGGTTTAGTCCGGACATATACTGATTAGCTCATTAAACATTTGACTATCACTTAAAGTCAAGATACACAACCACACTTTTTATTTATTTCTGTATCTGTCAACAGCAAAGCTCTTACAACAAAAGTCAGCTTAATACTCAGTATATCCAAAGGATGTTACACGTAAATATTCACGAAAATCGCGACCCCAGACATCTCGGGCATGAAGCGTTGTCAAGGATCTTGTCAAAAATGTTTTCAGGGATTTCTATGAAAATACCGCAACCTTAAATTAATTTTAAATACAAATGAAATAAAAGTCTTTATTCAACTGAGAATGTATTCATAAGTGTCACTATTCCTAGGACATTACCATAATGGTAAACTGTAAGAGACAGACAAAGTCTTACTGCTCCAATATAGAGATCTCGATAAAACAAACGAGAATTTGAAATATACTTTATGTGGACTAAAGCATTTGCGAGTTATTCCTTGCAATTTGTTTTAATTGTTCAATAAGCATAAATTTCTTAAATATAAATTAAAATAGTTTATCCTTAAGCTGTGCAAAGAAAATCAAATTTTAGGGCTATTACGGAGTGGTTTAATCGGACTGTATTCTCCTATTTTTCTTTCAAGGAAAACAATACTGATGTACAAGGGTTTACAAAGACAACTAAAACGTCTTGTGAGATCAACACAGCAAGTATTTCAATCATTACTAACGACTTCCTCTCAAACTTGAGGCATACTGCCTATCAAGTCTTCCCACACTCAAATAATATTCTTAAAGACCACACAGATCCAAATGTTGTGATCGTTATAGGTTCAAGTTCCAACAAAACTGAAGATGTCTTAATTTCGAATTTTCAATGCTTTCTAGGTGATAAAGCCGGTCAAGATATATACACATTAGGAGACTTCCTTTCTCACAGAGCATTGTTTAATTTTGGGAAAGCTTCCGTGTAATCACTGAAGCTGTTGCTTTTTTTTTAGGAAAATAGAGAGAAATGAAACATTAGCTTAATATAAGGAACGTATTTAAAGTGTGTTATCAAAATTGGTAAATAGTTATATCCATTCATTCGCAGTACAAGATATTACCGGTGGTGCCATCTGTGGACCGTGACACCAGTTCGGTTGGTTGTTCTGGAAACTCGCTCCTGGCGGACAATCACTATAACTAACAGATCGTTTACTGCAGACATTTGAGGTGTTACACTCTGAATCCCCCGTAACACTAAGGCTTATTATTCCATCTGCTCAAGAAAGGAAGTGCACAGAAGAAGTTCCAATTTGAAATTTGTTGAACATATGAAAAGCCACAATTAAATGTTACAAATTGGGTCAGCTCAGTTAAGTTCTGGTGATATTCTTACTAGTTTACAAGAGCAACATTAACGTGTTTAAGATTTAAAGTTATTGGATATTGAAGTAGAACAAAAAAGAATTCAAAATCCTTAACTAAATAAACTTCCACATATTAACCTTTATAAGAGGATTTGACTTTCAATGAATCTTAACCTATTTGTAGAATATTAGAGTTGTGAATTTGATTTTATATCTTAAATATTAGTTAGCTTTATCACATCATTAGATATCAATAGAAAAATAATACTTTCCAAAAAATAAGAAAAGCTGTGTCAGTTTAGTTTATATAAAAGTTAAATTTCTGAAGGTGGGAGTTTGTATATTTTTGTCAACTTCTATTTTATAAAGCTACAATATTTTGACTACATGATTTGATCATACAGAATTCTACCAAAGTCAGATCTCAGTACAGGTTTTACATTCACTGTTTATACTTTACATTCACTCAAATACTTTCATGTTGAATGATGGACATAACTTATTCCGGAATGTCGTCGGAAGTTCTCTATACTCGTATGACTTTTGTATAAATGACAAACCATAGGAGATTAATAAAGTCGAAAATAAATTCTTAAGATCTGACATGTCTGCCAGATTAACGTTACATCGACATAGTAATTACTGAATTGCTAATGTTTACTCCAATTAAAATGAAGATAAATAAGGCGTGACAAGGAGTAGACACTGTAATGTCAGTTCATCATACTCGCGACTGAAGAACAGAAAGGTTTACAACATTGTTGTTTATTATTAGGCTTTCCACCTTTTAGTGATTGCCTTTAGTTCCTTTTATGTGTAATTTACGTCTTCCAACTTTAAGTCATTTCGGACGGTGAATGAATTGGGTGAAATTATGTTCAAATGAGTCCAGGAGCCATGGAGCTTAGAGTTACCCGACATTCATTTTGAAGGATTAGGGAAACCCCCGGAGAAAAACCTTATCCAGGTAACTCACCCTGACCGATATACATGCAGTTCTGCTTGGTGTTGAAGTAAGGGTAAGCAAATTATATTTTACTAACTTCTACAATGATGCAGTTGGCAAAATAAAGATTGGAAAAAGCATTTTCGCAAATTATGTATAGTTTTAAATACTACAACTATAATTATAGTTTATGAATTACCTGTGTTTGTAATCCAATGAAACTGCCAGTGGCTCATCCATATCGGTGTCAATGTCACTTCCGTTAAGAGACAATTCGTCATTGTCACTGTCTTCATTGTCTGAGTCTTGCAAATTTATGGATATAGGTTCCAAAATCTAGTCACGTGTTATTTCTTTCTTGAAATTATCTTCTTGAAGGTTTTCTGCAGTTTTCCTAGTCCTGTTGTGTAACGTTGTCAATTTCTTCGTAAACAAGTCGTTCAACGTTTGCAAAACCCGCTTTTTATTTGAGCCCACACCTACACAATTGGATTATATTGGCAGTGCTGAGGTGGGTGGCGTATTACCTCCTGTCCCATTTCAATTGCAAGTTGATCCAGCTGATACACTTTTTTCCGTGATTTTAAACGGAAGTACTCTTTGCAGTTACTCATTTTTAGTTTCTGTTTCCGATAATTCAGCTTCCGTTTTTTGCAACCATTGAACAATTTCGTTTTTTCTGCTGGCCGAATTTGGTATTTTATTTGCAATAACCGAATGATACGCTGCATTATTCATTATAATAATGCTTCCCTCTCCTAAATAATTTAAAATCTGTTAAGAAAACATTCTTTAAATGTATCAGCTTTCATTTCTTCGTGATAGTCTCAGGTACATTTGGAGAGAAAAGTCCATTTGCTTTCTGGCAGGAACCCTGACTTAGCAGATCCAGCATGACAAATAATGGGCCGATTGCCTCTTCCAACAGTTACCTTAGGCCAGCGTTTTTTGAGGAGTCTTGTCAGATTGACTTTTGAGAGTGGTTTTCATTTACCCATGTCTCGTCTAAGTAAAAGATAAACTCGCATCACCTGAATGTCTAATTTCATGCATTTTGCGCAAGAATTTTAATCATGCCGCAACAATGTCACTCCTTTCCATTAAAAATTGACGCCCATCATTTGTCTTTGTGTACCTGAACGCCAATCCCCTCAAAATTCTGAAAGTCGATGATTTTGTCCCAGTGTATGAAATTTTGGTTCTAAGTGCGCAAGTTATTTTCTGTATAGTTGGAAATTCACCTTGATCGTAAAACTCGAACACAGTTTTAAGTACAACGTCCTTGTCAAAGTCACTTAACTTTGAAACCCTCTTCGCACGACCAACATGTTTTCCTGGGCGACACAAACACCTGGGCACCACTGGAACAAATTTTCTTGCCTCTCCACAAATGCGGGGCACACTTGTTTTACCGACACCACACGCTTGAGCAGTAAGCCGTTGAGCATTTTTGAAATCAAAGTGATTTCTATATTCCTCATTGCCCAATTTTTTAAAGAACACGTACACCTTTAAAATAATACATCGAGCCTGACTTCGCAATACCTGCATTTTTCACTCGCCACTAAATTTACCTCAAGAAGCCATTCCACTATTTAACTCTTACTCTACTGTTGATTTTGAGGAACTATCCGAAGAAAATTGTTTTACGGAGGACTGTCGAAACAAGTTGCTATGAAGGTTACTGCGGAAGTACAAGATAGGTTAGAACATACATCGAAAGGAATATGGCCATCTCGCCTTTGCTTTAAGTATTAGTAACCTTGCGATTTTATAACTCACTGAATTATGTGGATAATACACTGTCCGCCTGCCGTCTTGAAACGTTTAAGTCACTTGTTCTTCGCGCCTCGTTTTAAATGTACGTAATACTGACAAGTTGTTTGGTGCTTGTAGTAGTGACACCTGCATTTGAATTAAATTCGTTTCCAATATTTTCCCCGTGACATCTTTCTCTTTTACATTCACTGCATCCGTCCTCTTATTTCCCACTATATCCTTACACTTCGTCACCATTTCAATTAACAATTCTTTCTTCGTCGATGAGAAATTTGTCTCACGGCTTTATTTATGATTTTTTTCATCTGCCATTTGTTCAGGCGAAAACTAAAACAAAAACGCATCGGAGCACGTTCAGAAAATCATCCATAGCCTTCTATTGTTGTGATATTTACAAGTTTCTTGGCGTTAACACAGGTTTGTTAACATTTTAAGAAAGCAGGTTGGTGAAATGCAAGAAATTTAACATTAGTTTTAGCGCTGTGACAATTGTTACGTTACATTTGCTAACGTCGATTTTAACATCTGTTGGTGAAATCGGGCATTAATGTGTTACACTCACGACATTGTCTCAACTCACTGGTCTACAAAGTCTTACTCGTCGACTGCTGCAAATTAGAAATAAATGTTTACGAAAATGTTTTATTATTCATTTTCTTGTAAATACAACAGTATGTTTAATTCGGGTCAGTTTTAGATTTCAAAAGCTATACCCGTAAGTTTATGTGGGACACAAAGATCTAATCAGCATTTTTAAGATACAAAGGTATTGGAAAATTGAACTAGAAGCAAGGAATATCTGGAAACTCGTTATTTATAAAATAAGTTGTCATAAATTATCATCCTTATGGAAATCTGTATGTTTATTTACTAACACCTTGTCTATATCTCATAAACGACAAGTTAAAGAAAATCTTACAGAACTTCGGGGACTATTGTCAAGAATTGTATAGCACATCTTGTTTATTAAGTAAATATGCAAAACATATATTAAACTTTGATCAAATATGACTGAGAAATAACTGGAAATATTAAAAGGAAGGCAAAACACAAAAAAAATGGTCACAAATTACCTTATACAAAAGATTGTTTCTAAAACTGAAAAATGTAATCAACTAATACTTAAAGTCTACTGAAATCCTACAGGTACTCGTGTATATTTTTAGTTTATTTATTTACTCATGCTCTCATACAGTTTTGTATGATTAAAGGATGCTGGAATTAAATATCTCGATTAAGTAGCAACTAATATGAAATATACCTACTTTTTGTGAAGTGAAGCATTTGAGAGATATTTCTTGTTATTTGTTTGAATATTTTAATAATAATTACACATTTCTCAAATGTGAAATTATATTAAATTTTTATCACTAAGCCAAGCAAAGGAAACTCAAATAGTGGACTCAAACAATTGCAATAACTGGGTTAAACATTCAAATATGAGGTACATTAGAAAAGTATATGCTTTTTAACAATGCCTTAAAATCACATGTAACATGCAACGTTCATGGGACAGAACATTTACAAATATGTTAGTTAACATTACAGTATCAAATTCCAACAAAACTTAATAGTGTGTAAATTAATTACAGACTAAAACGTGCTTTAAGGACATAAAAGTGTCCTATGACATACTTATCTCCGAAGGCTTACCTCATAGCGCACAATAATTAATTCATTTAAGTTAACCTCTGTGTTAGCTGTAGCCCCTGTTTATTTTAATACAAGAAAGAATAGTTAAATCCTAGTTTTAGGTAACGAAAACGTTTGTCGTATGTTCTAAAACTTTGTAAATAATTCAGCATATTCTTCCTCAGTATGGAATATTACCAGTGGTGTCATCTGGTGCAAATCCTTTGTTTTGTAATATATCCTCTTTGACAATTACCATAAGAAGAGATTATCTTCCATATAACAAATTGCTTTAATGTGCTACATTAACTATAATTTGTCAATCCGAATTTTTATTAAGGTTTTGCTTTCACTAACACACACACACACACACACACACACACACACACACACACACTCACACACACACACACACACTCTCACTCTCTCTCTCTCTCTCTCTCTCTCTCTCTCTGTCTCTCTCACTCCTACTGGAACTGAAAGTAATTTGGACATTCTGGCGTCTCTTATTAACGAAGTATAATAAATAAAATATAGAAAACAGTTTCATTACAAAGTAAGATATGTATATGTGTAAATGGACGTTATACAGAATTATTGAATGTCTACGAAATCAACACTCATATAGTATGACTTGTTAATGGATATTAGCAGTGAAAGGAAGTGGTATATATACATGTAGTTCAGTTTAATAATACATAAACTACACATTTGCTAAATTATATTGACAATAGAAATAAACACAAAATACTTGATTAAGTTGTAAACACAAGATGTGTCCGTGACAAAGGAGATCAAACAGCACATTGCTCTATGGTCACTCACCTCTCGTGTCTTTTACCTTCCTACAATTTATATTTCCAACAATATCCCTAATAACTTACTAACATTTATGTGACGTTTTTAGACAATATTGATTTTATTAATAATGGCCCGAACTATTCTTATTAAAATGCCAATCTTTAAAATATTATCGTGATGAATGACGTGTACATTTTAAATTTTCTGTCAATGTTGTCAGCAGTCATTTTCATTAATGTGAGAGAAGTAGAAGTGACAAACCGTAAAAACAGACAAAATCTTACTGAAAAGATGATGATCTTGGTAAAACACAAACTTTCTGTCAGATATATATTTTGGTAGAGTGAGCCATTTCCGAGATATTTCTTAATTGAATTCTTCAATGCTCAACCTATTCAAAACTGAGATCATTGGTAAGTTTCTGTCATCAAGTCTAGAAGATAAATTTACAATATGATTAGACATCAACTAGCATTCAAATATTTCACAATCACTTACAGTGTACTCTGTTCCCGTATTCCCTTGTACCTATATAACAATTAATAACAATGGAATGTTTATCCCAATTAATGTGAGGGAGGTGGATCAATAAAAGTTTAAAAGGAGTAGAGAAAGTAATGTGAACGCCACATATCCGATATTAAACTGTAAAGCAATTACAATTATTGAGTTCTGAGGAAGAATTTCTGTCGAATATGAAACATATTGGACATAATTAAGTCTACTGACAAATGAAACATTGCGACACAATTGAGTGGGTTACACCACATTAAGGAGTAACAAACACAAATGTTTCTAAATGTGCTATTAGTTATAATTGGGTAAAAGTTCTAAGAAAATAGATTTACTTATGGACGATTCACCTCATAACCATACTTCATTTTTTTTCGAGTGGAGGAAAAATGCCTTTACGCACTAACCCTGGGATTGAAGTGTGGGACTAACGTGTTTAGGAAGTCTGGTATGTCAATCTCTGGTTCCCCCAGGAATTTTCTGTTAAAAAGTGACAGTGGTCTTCTGTGTGTCGTGTAGCATGTTGCATGTGCCAAGATCTCGTATCAGTGGGTTTGGGGTTTTACCCTTCTTGTCGAAAAGGTTGAAGCTTAGTAATTTCATAAATTATTCGATGGTGTGTATTTTTAATTCTTTCTGTAGCTGAAACACCAGAGCAACCGGGGGCAGCTTCACAATTATTCTTAGAATTCTGTTTTGTATCGCCTCAAGGCTGTTTATGTGTGTTTTGGCAGCATATATCCAGACGGGGGCTGCGTATGTAATAATTGGTATAATTAATGTTTTAAAAAGTGTAAGACCCATGTTAAGTTTAAATAGGCTATCATAGAAGACTTCCTTTCCTACAAACCATAATTATTTACTTGATATTGTGCTCCCATCGACATTATGGCTACCGTTTGTATTCAGGAAATAAACAATTATATGAAAACTCCATTAAAACTACATAATTCAATGTGTTATAAGACCTTGTGGATAATTACAAATCTCCTTCATCAGTATAAAATATTATAGCTACCGCCCTCTGTGGACAGCAACAAGCAGTCAGTAATCAACCAGAGCTCCCCTGGCGGACAATTAGTATAACTACAACGTCTCCTGTATAACAAAGTCAGTTAATATACTTTCTCAGACACAAAGACTTACTTGTCCATCTGATACTTGAATATCACTTAAACACTGCTGTATTGTGCTATTGTCTTTGTACTTAAAAGGATATATATAACAAGATATTTTATATAAGCATTTTCTCTAATAACATGAACTATATATGAGAATAAGACAATGAGTAGAGAGAGTCATGTAAATGTAACACATGTGTTTTATTTATCAGGTCTCAAAATTAGTTTTGACAGTAACATCTTGTTATCAAATATTTGGTGTAATACAATACATTCTGTATGTGCTATGTACGTGTTAGAAAAAGTAGAAACAGTCTAAGTAATCAACAAATGCTACAAAAACTGTACACGTTAAATTTGTCATTGACATTACCATATTAACAAATTAAGAATAATTTAAAATGATAAATATTGAGTAATAAAGTAACTTAATATGTTAATTTTTTTTTCAGGGATTTCTATCAACATACCTTATGTTTAAGATACTTTCAATGTAAATGAAATAAAAATGTTTATTGAATTCTGAATATAGTGATAAGTCTCTCCATTCCTAGGACATTACAATAATGGTAAACTGTAAGAGACTGACAAAATCTTACTGCTACAATATGGAGATCTTGATAAAACAAACGATAAATTCAAACATACTTTTGGTGGAATAAAGCTTTTACGAAGTATTTGTTGTTAGTTGTTTGAATTTTTCAATAACTATAGGTTTCAAGTGAAAGGTTATTAATAATTTTTAAACACTAAGCTATAAAAAGATAATCACATTTAAAATCAATTACCTAACGCCCAGCTTTAAAATATTCAACCATCGCTAAAAGGTAAGCTACTTGCTACACTCTCTGATGTTCTAGCAAGGCAAAGGATATTAACAATGTATATTCCCAATAACATGAAGTATATAAATCTATAAGTATTTATTAATATCTTCACAAAGGTGAGGAACAAATCATCACATCTTCCATCAGACTCAATTTGCAGCATTCCCTTTGCAATGGATCGCCACAATGTGGGGCTTCTAGAACGCCATCTTCAGTACTTTCTTTTACAATGCTATCTGAAAAGAAATGCAATATACATTTTCTTTATCACTGTTGATAAAGACAAGACGCTGTGTAGATGGCTTCCCGCACAATATTAGAGGTCACAATAGGAAACACATCAGCTAAAATATATTAGGAATAGAGTGTACCTTAACATTTGTCTCAAGTATATGTAAAGAGAATAACATATGATTTTACAATAAATCTTATCATTGGTAATGATCAGATACTAAGACTAAGATACTAAGTAGTGCTCTTGTAACATGCTCTATTCACCACCACATCATACCCACAGCAATCAATTTTTGGCTTTGCATACCTGACAATGAGTGTTTGTCACATTATTGTGTTCTGTTACCCTCATATATTATAAAATGCATTTTCAAAAGTAACAACCGACTAAAGCTCTTATTACAAACGATACATTAGTGTGGCTTCTTCCGTTCATGAACTGAATTATGTCTTTTCAAGTGTGACAACTGAGTAAATCTCTTATCACAAACTTTACAGTGGTGTGGCTTCTCACCTTCATTAACGAAATTATGGGTTTTCAAATGTGACAACCGAGTAAAGCTTTTACCACAAACTTGACATATGTATGACCTCTTACCTTCATGAACTAAAATATGTCTTTTCAAATTTGACAAATCATTAAAGCTCTTATCACAAACTTTACATTCGTGTGACCTCTTACCTTCATGATTTAAATTATGTCTTTTAAAATTAGACAAATTATTAAAGCTCTTATCACAAACTTTACATTGGTGTGGCTTACCTTCATGAACCAGATTATGTGTTTTCAAATGTGACAACAGAGCAAAGTGCTTATCACAAAAAACACATTTGTGTAGCTTCTTAAGCTCATGAACCAAATTATGTCTTTTCAAATGTGATAACTGAGTATAGCTCTTATCACATATTTTACATTTGTATGGCTTCTTACCTTCATGAACTAAATTATGTTTTTCATTGATGTGATTTCTTACCCCCATTAACTAAATTATGTTTTTTCAGATTCCACACAGAACTAAAGCTTTTCTCACACGTGCTATGCTGTTGTGTTGTATTGCTCGCATCACTTAAACTACAGTGTTTTAAGTATAAAGGTTCTATAGATGTGTCTGCCCCATCACTAAAATGACCATACTGATCGGAGTGTACGTATTCCGTTGCAGTTAAGATATTACATTGAAAATTACAGTTTTCATAATTATATTTAAGACGATCGATTCCATTACAGAAGCTTGTGTCCCTTGTTTGGACTTCAGCATAGAACAATGGTGACTTGCCAAGGGAAGCGACAGGAACTGCTGCTCTGTATAATCTGAAATGTTTCGGAACTTAGTATCATTTAGTGTAATAACGAGATAGTAAAATCTGAAGACAGAATCAGTCAATACATGCACAGAAATCAGTGACAATCATAGTTAAGTTAATTCATATAAGGTAACTATGCTGTTCATTATAACTACTTATTACTTTTGTTAATCCACAATATCTTCAAATAAATAATAAAGTCTTTCTAATGAGCATAGTGTTTTGTGTTTGTAGCATTACAAGTAATCCTAGTTATATGAACTGACACTTACATCATCACCACTGTTTATTATAAAGGAAACTATTCAATTAATTTGTAATTAATTTCTGTGTTTATGATCATGGCACTAAAAGTATTCATAAAAAGCGACCAATATCTGCAAAAGACACATTTAAAATCAATAGATCACTTCAGATGATGGAATTCAATATATATTGCATATCCACCACAAGATACAAATGAGCAGCAACGAAATATGACTCATAAGTACATGAAGTTTCTATTGAATAAACAAACTATCAGAAATAATTGTCATCAAAATGCACTTCTCAAATTGTGTGCTTGATTAAAATTTACATTTCGTTTTTTATTCCTGTAGCACTGCATCCTAAGAACTAACAATAACTAATTTTGTTCAATCTGTATGAGGACCTTAGAAGCCCCTGGGTTAAATATAAATAAGAGTTAAATAATTTGCCTGTAAACACAACCAAAATGGTGGAGTTGTGTAGACTCACATTTAATACCCTTAAATTAGGTATTCACTCGCTTTGTACGTCTGGGGTTCTCATATACCATTGTTCCATCTACATTTTAACACGGCGCTATTTCTGGACAAAACTTCATTATTGATTCACCTCTCCATGCATTCAATGATCGCTGTGCTGTTTGGAAGTTGAAGAAACGCCTGTACCAGATGTAGTGTGCCGACACTTCTTTCCTCCCGGCGCGTTCACTTGGTCGGTGACAGTTCTTCACATGTTCTAGGTAGTCTCCACCCCAACACGATCTGGGCTACGAAATTGATATGTTCCTTTGTAACCAATGTATTCAATACTAATTTGCAGCTTTTTTACAAATACGCGTAAAAACGTATTTCTTTCCGTAGCACAGTCTAGTTTGTGTCTTTGTTACAACACAACCTCATGTCGCTTTTCAACGCTCAGCAAACCCAGTGTTTGCAGACTGACATTACCTGTCGATTCTCAAACAACTCACTTTTCACATTTATGCTGCCGAGGTTCACCGATTCATTCGAACTATACAACTGAACTGATTCACAACTTCGATACCCACTGGTCCACTCGTCACAGAAGAAAGCTTCTGAAAACAAAGATATTCTCAATTGGAGAAATGGAGAAATAGATACTTGCACATCTGCTGTAATGGAAGGGTATGGAGCACAGCACTAAGGCCCGCACTTCTGGTCTCAACGTGGTGGTAGCTTGTCTGCCACACGTTCAAGAGGTCCCGAGTTCGAATCTCGGTCAGGGTGAGTTACCTGGATAAGGGTTTTCCGGGGTTTTCCCTTATCCTGTAAGACGAATGTGGAGTAACCCTAAGCTCTATGGACCCTGGGCTCATTTGAGCATCATTTTCACCTATTCCATTCATCATCCGATAAGACTTAACGTTGGAGAACGTAAAGTAAAAAAAAGTATCTCAGCTATTGAATCTTCTTGTATGCTGATCTTTCGCTCCTCTTGCGGCAGACAGAAATGCTAAAATTTGAGAACACACTAATTTCTGTGCGGTAGAAATTCACTGTCGCCGTAAAAATACTAATTTCGGAATTTGTTTTAACTTTTTCTGTCTTAGCTCTATGAGTTGTCTTCGGGAATGGTAGGAAGAAAAATAAAAAGATAAACATGACCATATACTTAATACATCACAAAACACTGCACTCATATACTTTGCTGTCACCTATGAATAGCGAGTGAAGGAAGCTTTTAGTACTGCTTTCCCTGAAGAAGCAGAACTTAGAGGTTCTCATATTCCATTCTTGCTCATTTGAGGAAGAAATAGAGATATGAAAGGAGAGAATTTGTTCAGACTGATTCAAACTGAGGAATCCCATATCCAATCCCATATTGCTGTGACAATGATATCTTAGAAATGATTTGCTTCAGTATTTTGTAGATGTTGTTACACGAACCACAAAACAGTGGGAACCTGAATGTACATTTGCCTTTGCATAGTCAGGATATACTGAACTGGATTGCTCTAGCACTAAGGGAGTTAAATCTGAAACAATTATGAACTGCTTCAAAACAACGAGATAATGAACAGGATGCTCTTGCACACACCGAAGCTGAAGAAAATGCAGACAAAGTGCTGACTTAATTATAATGTGGAACATTTCATGTAGTCTGAAGTGCTGCATTAGAAATGATTAACTCCTGTAAACCAAAGTAACTTTAACTTTGCCAACAGATCTAATAGATATCCATAATGCAGTTGACAAGAAACAGAATGAAGATGTGCAGAACTAAGATACAAGAAGAAGCAAACACATGCATAAATAAAATCATGGACTGGCATTGTATACCAGTTCTGTAAAGTTGTTAAAACTATTTTAAAGTGCAAACAAATAACATAGAGAAAAAGAAATGTGATCAGAAGTTTCAAACACACTTTCCTCCAAGTAGCCAAAACAGCAAGTGACATATAAGGCAATCAAAGATAGGAATAACAATACAAGAACTGCATAATGTAAGCTACAACACATGTTCTTATATGACGTTACTGCTAGTATGCTATTGTAGTACTTCATAGCACAAAATACCTGAAAATAAGTGAACATCTACAGCACAGCAGTTGGAATACATAGTGTTGTATGTACATAATTACAAATAAAATCTGTTTATTTTGTGGACAGAAACATGTTCAATATGGAAATTTGTTTTGTCTCATATGATATTGCTTAGAGCAAGTTCTACAGTATATCTATTTGTATTAGTTCAAGAGCTCGATGACACATGTACTAAAACATATATGCTAGAGTAAATATAAGGGTTATAATTGAAAAGAGTCAAGTCTTACCTTGAAGATTTTATTGGAGGAAGGACCGCATCCTGCAACAGAATAATTCAAATTACAACAAAATGATAATTATAAATCTAAAATATTTACTTACCATCCTTGGATTAATAAACATTTTCAAATTATTTTTAAAGAAGATGGTATAACTTTAGTTCCTCGAAATATATATAGTGTTAAAAATTTATTACAATTTTCTAAAAAAGATAAAATGCCTAATAATAATTTGGTATTTATCATTTTAATTGTTTAGATTGTGATCAGGTTTATATTGGAAAGATGAAACGTAGTTTGGAAATCAGAATATTACATTTTCATAATATTAAATATAAACAAAATCAATATAAATATAAATATAAACATATATAAACATATTGATAAATCAGCCATAGCAGATCATTTTTGGTCATTTAACCATGAAATAAATCCAGAAGTTAAATTATTAAAACAATTAAATGATCCCATAGATTTAATAGTGCGGGGAAAAACGTATTTTAAAAAATAAAATTTGTGTAATGAATTTTGATATACCAGCAATTGATTCTGTGTTTAGGTTTGTTTCGTCTTCAGATTTTGGTAATATGAAAAAACATGGTAAGCTTGACGACAAACTGTTTTGATGACTGAAGATGTGGGCAAATGTTCATGAAATCGATTTTATAAAGAGGAAAGAAGTATTAACATCCACTTCTTAAGATAAGTGGACATTAATTAACAAATATATTTTATTGGTGTAAGAATAATTCAAATTTACAGCCCTCACACAAATATCTACACAGTCTTAACTGTCCTGCTAAGATTTTTACAAGATATGTAGAGACAATAATTGATATTTTATCTTGCAATAATGTGTACAAAACCCAAGAAGTAGAGAAAGCATTTGTTTAGTTTAGAGAACACAGAACTGGAAACAGAAATATTTAAGAAATCAGAATATATTGTCACCCTGGTGGTAGACTCTCGAAGCCGATGAACAAATGATGGCCGGTAGAGATTCGGAAAACTTCGGGACCGATCGTTACCGGAAGCGCGACAGTTGAGGGTAGTTTGTGAGAAAATAAACAGTTTTTGGTTAGCTAGCAAATTGTAATGGAAGAATGTATTTGCTATGGAAAGTGTAGAATAAAGTGTAGTTTAGTGTTTTGTAACCTCGATTTGTTATTTCATGAACCCACAAAGTCACAACTGGTGTCAGGAAATTGGAAATGCTTTTGCAGAAGATGAACGAATTAACAGCGAAGTCGGAGGCGGCAAATAACAACTTGGCCGCAGAGTTGAAGGAAATGAAGATGGCAAATGAAAACCTCGCTGCAAAAACGGAAGCGGCAAATAACAGCCTGGCTGCGAAACTGGAGACTACAAACAACTTGGCCACGACAATGACCACAAAGATGGCCGAACTGACCACTGAAATGAAGGAGGCGAACGAGGAACAGTTGGCCGGTGTGAGGAATAACGTGACGGAGCTGGGCAAGCGGATGGGCCAAGTGGACGAGCGCGTCGAGGACCTGGTGAACCGCTTCAATGATCTAGAGGAAAAGGCCGACAATAACGCCAAGTCCCTGAACGCCATGGTTGAAGACGTCGAAGACCTCACAAACCGCATAAACAACCTGGAGGGAAAGGCCGACAGCAGCGTCAAGTCCCTGAACGCCATGGTGGAGGACGTCGTCGGCAGGAGACTGAAGGATTTGAAGGCCGACGCACCGGGATGCGACACAACATCGGCGCGCGTCAACATTTGAGGTCTTCCGCCGCCAGTTCGACACAGTGGCCAAGCACAACAGATGGTCACCGGAGGAGGAGGCCATACAGTTAATAGCCAGCCTCCAGGGACGGGCCGCGGAAGTCCTAAACGCTGTGCAGACAACGGCGGCGCCCAAGGACATCTGGGAGGCCCTGGAGAATCGCTTCGGAAACCACCGCTTAGCCGCAGCATACCGCAGCCAGCTAAAGGCAAGGTTACAGCAGCCGGGGGAGACGCTGCAGGAGTTCGCCATAGCGATTGAGCAGCTGGGTAGCAAGGCCTTGGTTGACCTGCCACTGGAGTTCGTATCCCGGGAAGCTGCCTACAATTTTGTCGTCGGGGTACGGGACACGGAGATTCGTCAGCGCCTAATGCTCGGCGACTATAAAACCACCCACGAGGCGCTGACAGCGGCATTAAGAATGGAGGCGGCCAAAATGACGTCGAGAACGAGGAGTGTCCGCTACGCCGGAGACAGAAGACCAGCTGTGGGACGCCGGCGAACACCTAGTGGCCTGTGTTGGGGGTGTGGACAGCCTGGACACCTGCGGAGAGACTGCCCACACCAGGAAGAGCAGCCGGAAAACGAGTAAGGGCCGTCGTGGAGAGGGGCACATCGGCGCCATTACCACCATCCCCTCGAGTGACAATCCGCGGATGGATGACAACCTCATCGCGGACGGCTGGGTAAGAGGAAAGCCGTGCCGCGTGCTGGTGGACACTGGGGCAGCCGTGACCATCATCAGACCTGACGTGGCGAAAGGTTTGCCGACGAAGCCGAGCCGACCATACCAGCTTGTGTTGGCATCGGGCGACACCTTGCCTGTCGAGAAGGAGGCCCTGCTGGAGCTGACCTTAGGACGGAGTGCCGTGCGTCTGTGGGTGTTCGTCGCGAAGGTGGCTGAGGAGGTGATTCTGGGACTGGATGCCCTCAGGAGCCACGAGGCGATGGTCGACGCCGGCAGGAAGGTCCTGAAGCTCAACGGAGAAGAGGTTATACTCTGTCAACCAGAAGAGCGGCTTGGAATTTGGAGGGTCATCTTGAACGAAGACGTGGTTGTCCCCGCGAGGAGCGAGGTGATGGTGACGGCGCGACCGGAAGGCCAGACAGCACGTTGGGTCCAGAGGCAGCGGGAGTACGACTTCACCTCGGAACATCGCATAGGGAAGAGTCACGGTAACGCGGACGCTGTGTCCCGAAGACCCTGTCCAGAAGAGTGCGGCCAATGCACAAGAGTGGAGGGGAAGGAGCGTGCCGCAGCAGTTCGAGTAGTCACGGCAGTGCCTGCGGATGGCTGGGATAGCGCAGGCCTGAGGAGGGAGCAGCTGGCGGACGCAGACTTGGGGCCACTCTTGAGGGATGTGGAGAACCTGGTGGACCACCTCCACGACATGCACGAGATGGCTCGCCAGAACATCCAGAAGGCGAGCGACCGCATGAAAACCGGATACGACAGGCAAGCCAACAGCCAAGGGTTCCAACAAGGTGTCCTGGTCTGGTTGTACCGCCCGACCCGGACCAAGGGACGCTGCCCGAAGCTTCAGCAGTCATGGCAAGGACCGTACCGTGTGGTGAAAAGGATTAACGACATGGTCTACCGCATCCAAAAGGTGCCCCGAGGAAAGATGTTGGTGGTACACCTAGATCGCCTGGCCCGCTACGAAGGCGCTGTTCGGGACGACCAGCCTTGAGGAGGGAGCAGTGTCACCCTGGCGGTAGACTCTCGAAGCCAATGAACAAATGATGGCCGGTAGAGATTCGGAAAACTTCGGGGCCGATCATTACCGGAAGCAATACAGTTGAGGGTAGTTTGTGAGAAAATAAATAGTTTTTGGTTAGCTAGCAAATTGTAATGGAAGAATGTATTTGCTACAGAAAATAAAGTGTAGTTTTTGTGTTTTGTAACCTCGTTTTTTTATTTCAGGAACCCACAAAGTCACAATATGATTAAAATGATCAAGCACTTACAAATATTAAGACAGGAACATAAGAAGAAAAAAAAGGTTAACATATTAGATTCATTTATACCAATAACACATTTGGTCATGACATCTGTGGAGTAGCTGATGGATTCCTCACTACAACTTGTACCTAGGTTAATGATAAGAATAAAGTAGTAAATGCAAATTGCTTTCAAGATACAGGTCTTCTCAAAAGCACAATCATAACAGAACATACTCAAACATAGATACTGTATTGTATTTAAAATGCAAAAACATGGAAAAACTCTTAAGTATAAAAGTGCACATTGCCATTCTTTTTATAAACGTGTAACCACTGTAATATTCTGCAATAGTACACAATATATTGACATTATTACAAAACATTGCTTAGTCTAACTCATCAGGTTTCTACATAACTTACCTTAGTATTATTAACAACTGATGAAGTTTGTGTTTCTAGCCACCAAGGTTCTTCTTTAATTTCTATTTTACTATCATTTTCATGATCACTGTTGTATTTCTTATCAGGCATTACAGGATCCTCTAGAAGAAATTCTCCCTCATTCTGTGAACCAATTTCTGAAAATAGAGTCTCTTGTTCAATTGCTGATTTCCCATTTATGTTGCAGTTGTTGCTCCATGTAGCAGTTTCGCTCTTAACCTGCTTGTCTAGTTCTTTGGTAAAAGGAGTCTCTGATTTAATTTCTGTTTTGACGGTCAGGTCACAATCAGTGACATCATCAACATTTGTGTTTGTTGTAACAACTTTGTGAGTGAACTCCCTCTCACTCTGTGAGGCTGTGTCGCCTTCAAGAGGATACTCTTCTTTGATTTCTACTTTCTCCTCCATTTCAAATAGCTGTCAAATTGGATGTTGCTGTTATTTCTAGAAATAAATCTGTAAAGAAGAAGAGATATTTTATAGACCAAAAACTATAAGTAAAATTAGCCATCAACTTCTCTGATTCTATCAATGATTGTTCAAACCACATTAAATACACTGTTCTCTTATTATACAACTTCTTGAACAGCTGAATCAGACTTAAGAAACTCAAAGACATGTGAAGATCTCAAACTACAGACATTTGTCTGTTTATGTTAATGCTATTATCACTCCAGCCAGCTTACTGAGATACTGTACCAACATTAAACCTCCTAATCTGTTTAATATGTCATGGATAAAGATCAAAGCAATCCCAGGTATTAGATATAACTTAAACAAACTGCTATGTGGCAATTACTAATATCACAGTTTGTAATGTGTTACTGTTGTTCTAAGGTTTGCTGTGATATTTAAATTAAGCAAGAAGGTTTAGTACTGCATGCCATAACCAGTTCTAGTAATAAAACATCCATGGAGGGCCACAAATCATACAGTTTGGCAAATAGTGTCACACAACTTTTTAATTTAACACTACAAGAACCAAGGATGCAAAGCAAAGACTGAAACGTGTAAGTGATATAATGTTAAAGATCAACTCAATAGTTTGAGGGTATATCAAATATAAACGGGAACTCTGATGAAATGCTGCTGTTGCTAATAAATTTGAGGAGAAATGTTGTCAGTATGTTGGTGGGGTATCTCCAGAGAGGCTATTACGCGCACACGCACTGCGGAGAATGGGGCATCATCAGTATGCCATGAGTAAGCAAGAAGTACACACGTCTGTTGCACAATGCGTCATCATCAGATTTCTAGCACAAAGGGGCACCAAACCTTCGGAAATTTGAGACAGCGCCGCACACAGTTTGGGGAAGAAAGACTTTTGAAGACTGGAGCATTTGAGAGAGTTAAAGATTTTGTGGTGGGAACAGAAGCTGCAGAAAATGAACCTCATAGGAGCAGATCGGGCACCAACATTACTGCAGACAACATTGCTCCCATTAGTGACATTATTGAAGATCTTTTTTTTTTTTTAATTAGGACAAGTTATGGAAGTATTCAATCATCCGAGATGAACTCCATTATAGAAATTAACTCCAGTATTATTATTTGGTTGTTGACAGAATAAGTTTTAAAAAATAATTTTCATTTAAATTTGATCTACCCTTGTACTAAGTTGAGATTCAGTTAATGACATTATCGGACAAACGTTGGGTGACTGATTGACACTGTAAAGTGTAAGAAACTCACATTGTCACTAGAATTTTTATCCAAACGCTGACTTTCAATCAGTTTTACTATTTGCAAATACACAGAACGAGCACATTAATCAAATGTTCCCTTATATCTCACTAACCTGTACTGATGGCACTTCTACACATTCACTACTGACAGACCAGTACCCAATACTAACGACACAACTGCTCCAGACAACTGATTCTTAACAACTCTGATACTCACTGGTACAATCATAACCAGCAACTCAACTGAACCTGACATTACACCGCGTTTACAACCTGCCATTCACAAATTAAATGTTCTAGAAACTAAAATTCCATGAATTGCCCCATCATTCATTCATCCCAGTTGTTGCACCGACGCTAATGTCATCTATTCGGTCAATATGCTTCAGCTCTCTCGCTATAAGGGAACCCAAACAACTTCTAACAACAGCATTTGTGAGCAAGACAGACATAAAAAGATTACAGCATGAATAGTCAGTGATCAGCATATCAATAAATTTAAATTAATGCTAAAATATGACATAATGGCTCATGTCTGCACCTAGACTCAAGTAAATGACAAATTTGATGAACTTCTAAAATATATACTCTTAACATTTTAAGCTATTTTCACCGAGATAACAATACATTTATCACAAGGCAGACCTTGGATTACTTCAGGTATATGGAAGTCCTGTACAAATAGAAGAAATTTTCAACTACATCAAGCATTCAATAACCATAACATTAAAAAACACTACAAAAAGTAGTAGAGTTATAAACTAAAAGAGAAATAAGAGAAAAATGAATCAAAAGGAAAGAACTACTCAGTAGCTATTGCTGAATCCAATAACAAAATTAAAACATGTGAAATAAAACATCAACTTAAAAACAGACAATTACTGCAAGTAGTACTACTGATCCATTAATCATCCGAAAATAATAAGTGAGTAGTATCTGTCTTATACCTTTAACACATTTCCTTAATGTAGCAAAAATACAAACAGAATTACCTAAACTAAACTGCACTTAAAACTCTATAAAAGTATATCTGAAAATTAACCTCAATTTGAAATAGGTTCTACAACTCCTAGAGAGAAGAGATAAATTATTACCTCATAAAAACAGGAATATGTTATGCTTGGGATGACATAAGTACCAAATACATCTTAACAGGGCATAAAGACTCCTAGCCATATATCACCCATTCTCTTTTATCAGAGATATTAAAAAGAAAAGGAGAAAACAGTTGAGCTTCTATGCTGACTTCCAATAATAGGATAATCTTACTGCCGACAGCCTTTTCTATCAGTATACAACTGAGTTACAGCATACTTTGTGTTAAACAATATTCTCCCATCAATCTACTTTGCTTCTACATAAAGAAACATACACGCTGATATACGAATTACTAAGAGCGTTCAATAAAAAAGATTTACCATTAGTAATATTTTGTGATTTAGCTATGTCATTGGACAACCTCTTGCTACAATTTATGATGGTTGAGATCTCTATAAACTGGTTCAAATATTTCTTTAACACAATCCAGGAAACCAGGATAATGGATATGAGTTGGTATCACGCATTATTACTAAAGATGTCCCATAACGCTCTATGTAAAGCTATTGTTATTTTTAATACTTATAAATGACTTGTCATTAAAATCTCAGAAAGGAGCAGACAGATCAGCTCTTTGTACATGATACTATTGTAGTAATATCACAAAAGTCACATCAAGTCACATCAGTAAACTATGAAAGTTTATTAAGCTTTAAGTAAAGTATAAGCAGGAAATGGAATTAATAATCAGATGAAACATTCTCACTTACAAATATTCTTGGTCTAGGAAGCATTTCCCAGTTGCAGTAAACAAATGAAAGACATGATATTAAAGCTTAACTCTAAATACTTTGTATTAGGATATTTAAAGGATCTGCTGAGCCAAAATGCCTTAAGACCAGCACTAGAGATATCAAAAGTATAAAATAAAATACAAAAACACAAGAGTGTAATTTTAGTTAATTGATGGAAATTAATCCTTATTATTTTAACTAATTAGTTTATCTACCGAAAACCTTAGCCTGTATATGGCTAGTATGTAGAAATAATTAATTTCCATCAATTAACTAAAATAATAAAAGTAAAAATGATGAAGCCTGGGACTTAAGAACTTACAATAGTAAGTCGCCATAGTATCTCGGATGTGAGAGCCCCTAGTAGTTTACAGGGGAAATATATGAGCAATTGGAGAATTTAATGTTATGACGGCAAGTTGGCCATGGTAGCTCAATGGGTTAGAGTGAATGGATGGAAACCAGGAGATCAATGGTTCAATCTATCTATCATGTATCCTTGTTTAAGTTTTATTGTTACTAGTAAATACATATATTCTCTGTTATAATCTTCACAAAAGTTAAAGGTATATGGAGGCGTGTCACACTTTAGACTCCAGCAAATCCTAAGCTTGCTGCTCCTACCAGCGCTGCCAAATGTGGTTCACGCATCTCACACACTTGAACTAAGAACATTCTCATTAATGGCGCTTGGATATTAATATTTGAAAATGATAAATGCCGATCTGATAATAAGAAAGAATTTTATCTTCTGATCATGACCATACAAAACTCCAATCTCTACAATATTTAGAGCATGAACGATGCATGTTTTATCTTCCATATGCTTACGGTTCCCCAACATTATTTCATTCAACACAGAGAAGCATAAAAAATAACAACATTCCTTCCTGACAACACTTATATCAAGCATAAATAAACAGTACACTTTCTGCATGCAGTTTGAAACAGATCGAGTTAATGTTCCCTTTGTCTTCACAGTAGAGTTTTGATATTGTTACAGCAAAGGCCATGGATAAGTCCTGAGACAAATTTGAGCTGAAATATTGCTAACATTACATTAAATTGTTATTGAACACATGTATTTTCTAAAGTGATTGTGATCTGAATGCGTGAATATGTCCCTTGAAGCTGGAACAAGTGATTCTTCAGTCAACAAACATGAAGTGATTATTCTTACGGCAGAAGAATTATATTTAATATAATTATAATTTTTATAAATTTTCTAAGCAAACTCTGACCAATGTGCTCTCCAGTGCTACTGAGTAAATGTGATTGGTAAATTTATGAAGATTTACCTTTACATTATGATCATGTAGTTACTTGTCAATACCTATTTTTGAAATATTGAAGAAGTAGACCTTCAAATGTAAAACTCCTCTTGTTTTCTCATGACAAATGAAAGGCAGCATGCCCTAATCTATACAACAGCTTATTGCATTGCTTCATTATCAATTACACTTACCAAAATTACAGATACAAAATAAGCTAACTAATTTTGCAACACTAAAGCCGGATATGAGAGTAAAAATTGCTTTAGTAGTCTGGTTGCAATGAATAGTGTACATTTGGGATTGCTCTTTCCACAAGAAAGTGTCACCAGTTTACAGCAAACTCCTTACACAGGAGCAGCGAAGATCAATTTAGAAATTTGAGGATTTGTGTTTGCTTATAAATGAAGTTTGGTTCAGTCAGACATAAGACGTTAGTGAAGACTAGCTATTTTTTTCTGCATTTTGAAGCAAAGTTATAAAATTTAATTTTAAACTAAAAAATTCAATGCCATGTCCAGGATTTGAACCACGGATCTCCTGGTTTTCATCCAGTCGCCCTTACCCATTGAGCTAACATGGCCAACTTGCCGTCCTGACATTAAATTCTCCAATCAACTCATATATATTCGCGGTGAAACACTAGGGTCTATCGTATCTGAGATACACATCAACATTATGCAGAATCAGATTCTTTACATTAGGAAAAAAAACAATAAGTTTATATTTTCAGTATAGTGTAACATGCTAATATCATTGTTGTAACTCTGTAACAAGTACATTATTATAACAGTTTGGGTTACCTTACGACTGGCACCAAGGAGACTTGCCTACTGTAGGGAGAGAGAAGTCATACCTGCTAAAGAGACAGCAAACTTAGCATTCAGAAAGTGACATTTATCTGCTAGTAGTATTTGTTGTTAGTATAACGAAGGAGTTAAAACAGAGCATGAGAACATGTGGACTTAGAGGTCGGTGTGTAAGCTCCCTGCCAAAGGATGAAATTATAACTTTGGAGCTTTTTATTTACATTCATCATCTTTATTGCTAGGTTTGATGAACAGTCCTTAAACGTAAGTTAAGTGTACAATAATATATGTTCAGGTCATTAAAGAAGGTATCTAAAGTCTCTGTTTTGTCAGTGTCCAGACTTCTACAGATACAACACGCTCCAGTTCGGTATGGTTAACGTTTACTAAACAGTTACATTAGTGATTTCAGAGTAGATACATTCTGCTTTAATACAAGTAGTTAAGGATTATTGGGTTTTAGCTACACTGATATTTTGGCTACGTTTTGTCATCGCTCGGCTATGCTTTGTGGCTTACGATCCTCAGCTGTTTGTTCATTATGTTCTGCATGCCCGCCTAGGTAGAACAGATGGTAGCATGTCTGCCTCACGTTCAAGAGGTCCCGAGTTCGAATCTCGGTCAGGGTGAATTACCTAGATAAGATTTTTTCCGGGGTTTTCACTTATCCTTCAAGACAAATGTCGGGTAACTCTAAGCTCAATGGACCCTGGACTCATTTGAGCATCATTTCACCCAATTCATTCACCGTCCGATATAACTTAACGTTGAGGCGGACGTAAATGAAAAAAAAAAAAGAGAGAAAAAAATTATGTTCTGCTACACAACTCGTCAAACTTTCGTGAGCACAACCATGAAACACACGGAACATAATCATACAAACGTTAGCACAATTTTATCTATACGCGCGATAATTTTGCTGCTCACGGTTCATTGGATACAAATATTAAAGAGACACAAACCACAATCGTAGGATACAGAAGCTTGTAAGGCATGAAGAGTAAAACAGTTAACTTCACAATTTATGCTACACGGAACACTCCTACACATTATACGTGTAACCTACACAAAGTTTCTGCATCACTTTGTGAGTCTGCAACAAGTGACAAGGTATCAGTTACATTAGGTTGCTTTAAATGAATGTTTCTGCTAGTAAAAATCTGTAAGGCATCTTTCATATTACACTACGAAGAAGTTTAACTCCCTCACTAGTGTACAAAATGAAAATAAAACGGTATGATCCATATTATAGTAGTGGAAAGATACATATGTAGGTAACAAAGATTAAGTGATAATTGGTTGCAGAATTAATAATAACCTAAATGACAAGTTACTACTATTATTATACAAAGAAGGACTGCATGAACATATTAAAATTAGTAATATTATAAATTATAACACCAAACTAATTTTAGAAATGTTATAAAACATATTAAAATGCAAATTGCTAGCTTAATAATACAAAATCACAAATAAAAGGCTACTTAACCAAATCCTAGTTTTCATTTAAATAAAAAATTTGCAGATGCTAGATGAAGGTGTGGACTTTCAAAATGGTCTATAAATAAAGACTGTTACCTGTATTATTGCTTGTGCTACGAATATCTAATTGCAAAATTTTTTTCACTGTTTAATTCAATCCCTTACTGTACTAAAATATGACGCGTAATTGCACTCATGAATGTATACGAAGTTGGATCATGCTGGCAGTGAAAATACAAAGTTTACACATTAACTGCAATGGTCAGGACTCCATTGTTTATTGCTTTTGCGATGAATTCGAAAGAGCAGCATAACATTTGAATTGCTGAAATTGTCTCAAGTATTCTTATATTTCTTTGTGTCTCGAAAGAAGCGAACAGCAAGCGGCGTTAGAAGCAATTAGAGCAGACGTTCTTTTGAATTGTACAGATCCTCGAGTTGTTTTTGTGTATGTACAGGAAATAAGGGAGAGTCACAGGTATGATACATCAGTTCTTTTAACCTAATTTGATATAAAATTAACTTTCTATTTGTTGCTCTGTAGAGTCACAAAGTGATACAAAATCTCGTATGGTTTATAAGTACATATGTTATATAGCGAATGCCTTAAGAGGTACAAGTAGGTCTGTTAGGTTATTCTCGCGTGTACTCGCATTCAAAGAGTAGTGAAGGGCGGCGGTTCACTACCAGTAATATTTGTCTGGTTTATATAGGAGAGAGTTGAGGCAACTTCATCTATGGTTATATGAAAGTGGTTAGGGTTCTGTTAGTAACAGTAAGGCTGTGACGTAGCTAGCTTATGTTAAATGTGATACTCGTAAATTCTCAATATATTGCTAATTGTAATTGCTTTACGGTAAATATATAGAGCAAAAATTCGGTTAAACTGCAGAAAGACGGCGTAGACTTTTGGTATGGACTGACGGAAACTAACTGTTGCCAACTGCGGAGTGTTGAAAATGCCAAAATATAGAGATGTTGCCAACACATTTTCTTGTTATAAATTAGCAATACTGTAATGTGTAAGGATACTGGCAGTGTGTGATAATTGAGATGATAAAACATAAAAGAGTAGTTTAAATAATGAATTATAAGTGAATTTAAAATTAATTTATTGTAAATGTTAATATATGCTTGAGGCATGGAGAAATGATGTCACAAGTAAAAATAAAAGTGAATGTACATTTCTATACAATCTTATTTTTGGAAATTAATTGTTCTTAGTCAGACTGAAATATTCAATGCCATAGCCGGGATTTGAACCACGGATCTAAACAATTGCGCTACTATGGCCAACGTGCCAGCATGACATTAAATTCTCCAACTGACTCGTATGTTTCCTGGTAGACCACTAAGGACTCTCATACATACGAGTCATTTGGAGAATTTAATGTCATGTCGGCACGTTGGCCATAGTAGGGCAATGATTTAGAGCGGCTGGACGGAGACCAGAAGATACATGGTTCAAATCCAAGCTATGGCATTGAATTTTTCAGTCTGACTCTATCTTTCAAATCCTGCATTGTCACTAACTTCAACAAAGGCATTCTTAGTTTTATAGAAAAACATTTCAGAAGACGATGCAAAGTCGAAATGCACTGTTTGTCATTATATAGTGCTTGCTTAAATATAAAAAATATTGTGATATAGGAAGAATTTATTTTGTGAAGCAATTTAATTAAATTCCTGTGTTTTTCTTTATAAAATCTATTTATGCTTAACATTAAATAATAAGCAAGCGTCTGAGTTTGGGTCTTGCTTTTGGTACTTAGGTAAATATTTTGCTTTTGTAACACTTAGCTGTAACAGTCACATTCCAATCAATCTCTCTTATAGAGGTTCCAGTGGGCATTTTGAAGTTTTTCCAAGGCGCTTTTAAAACATATCCTCAACCGTACACAAGGAATGTACAAACATCAGGAGAAAAAGAAGAAAAACAAAAACAGGTTCCTTACGTATTATATGGTTAGTTTGTATACATAGTGTCAGCATTTTAAGCAAAAACATGCTTTCACAGTTGGCAAATCTCCAGCCATGATGTCAAGCCTGCCATATATCTACGCCTTCTTCCTGCGGTTTAACCAAAAATTCTTCCTCTTCTTTTTCTTCTGGTTTGATGTTCTTTTTATATTGTGCAGCCCTGTTCAATTAACTTGTTTTACCAGGTTTCTCAATATGGCCTCATGCAGTAAAATAATAAAACAATGCATTATGTGCTGCTCGAAATAACAATACAGCCACTGCTTCTGTGTAATAATGTGTGCTATCTTTATGTCACATAACAATAGAGCAGCTTGTTGACAAAGAACTAGGGCTTCTTTGTGAACTTTTGTAACATATTCTATAAGAAGGCGTTACGATGAGACATCCTATTGATTTTCGTGCAAAAGCTGTTATTGGTGTAGCCACTAGGATGAGAAAACCGTGGCGCATAGCGTTCAGCGCCCCTAGCGGCGGCGGTATGAATTACGGAGTGACGATGTTATAATCAAATGTAGATCTCGTGAGGACAAATCCATCGGTGAAAGAATCATGTCTCTATCTATAATGGTTCATGAGTAATAAGCAAAAACGGTGTTCAAAAAACCTAAAAATTTCACGTTTCACCTGTGAAAACTATGGCTATATGCCGAAAATCTAAGGCCCCTTTGGGAACTTTTATAATTTTTCCCACAAGAAGACTTTGTCAAAAAACTTTGTGTAGGTTTTCGAGCAAGTGGTGTGTTTGGTTTGGCCGCTAGAGGCCGTAGTTCGATGCGTTGTTTACGGCTTTTTTGTGAAATGCATTTTTGCCGTGAGCCAAAAAGTGTCATTTTCGGAAGCTTCGTTCTTAGACGTAATTTAACGGATGGAATCCAAGTTAATATAGGCTTGTATAAGAGAGTCTTGGCTTCGTTTCTGTCTTTTAGACATTGGCGTAAGGCCCTTAGTGTGCCCGTCGGCCCATGTCAAAGAGACGCCGGTGAGAAACACATTCAAGTCGTTTTTGTGAACTTTAATAAGTGGAACTGCGACAAGACTTAAATATCGTCTATAAGAGGTTAGTATGAGCCCGTCTATCGATTTTCGAGTTGCTGCCGTCACTGGATTGACGGCGGGAGTCCTTGGTTCGCATAAAACATATCCAAGCAGTTTTCGTGTACTTGTACAACAGTAACTGCGACGAGACTTTAATATCGTCTAGAAGAACTTAGTATGAGGCCGTCCACCGATTTTCGTGACTTTGGTGCTACTAGTTTGGCCGCGAGGGAGTTCGGGAGAACGTATTTTAGCAAAATATTTTCTTTATTTTCTCCGGAACGGCCGGCCGGGGAGGAGCGAAACTCGGCAGGAGGTCTTAGAATGACGCCTACTTTTGGGATATGAGGTGCGATTGGCTAAACCGTAAGCGAGAGGGGGTTAGTTAGGGCGTGGTCGGGTAATATGGAATAGCTACGTAAGTATGGGTCGCGCGGCCTCGGGTCACATAAGCTTTTGTGTAGAGGATGTAGTTGCGTAGCCGCCCAGCGAGTTTGGAGGTGGTAGGGTCCTCTGTTCGAGCGTTACGGAGCCCCGAATATGTAAGTGCAAAACCGGAAGGAGGCCAGATATCGAGATCCGGCTTGGTGCAAAAGAAAGCCCCTTTCGAGTAGGGTTCGTGCACCGAGTTTGGTTTCTTAACTCCAAACGGTGCGCGCAGGGCACTGTACTTTCGGTAATCGAAAATAGTCACGATCGGCCGAACGGCTGCACCGAGCGAGACGCGGCTAGCGTCAAAAAAAACTTTGGCGTGAGAATAGCAATCTATGAAAGTTTGGTTCCTTAACTCGTAGCGGTTTGGGCGTAATCGATTTTTATTTTCGAATGTACGGGTACTTATAAAATTTTTTCTCGGCAAGAATTGTTTACGAGTTGAGCTGCGAGGGGAAAAGTTTCTCCTCAGTTGGCGGAGGACATAAATAGGGGCGGTGGGTGGGGGGTGGCGGGAGGGCCAGCTCTGCACGTATATTTTAGCGGCTCCTGATTTTCGATTACTTACTCCGGATATCTTTGACCTAGAAAGTCAAACTTGGTACCAAATGAAAGTGTTCTTTACCAGCTTGCCATACATGTTTTAGTTTTTGACGTACGTCCATTAGTTCGGCGTCTAGACGCCCAAGTACAGTGGCATAGGATTGCGCCCATTTCTGGACGTCGTGTGCAAATTTTGACTACTGCATATTAAAGTAGGTGTTAAAATTAGTGTGCATACCGAGTTTGGTGCAGATTGCACCAGTAGTTTGCGAGATCTAAGCCTCGGAAGTTTGCATGAATTTCTTTTGTCTCGCGTCATGTAGCGTGAGTAGTGACGTCACCAGACAGCCCAGCTCGCACGTATATTTTAGCGGCTCCTGATTTTCGATTACTTACTCCGGATATCTTTGACCTAGAAAGTCAAACTTGGTACCAAATGAAAGTGTTCTTTACCAGCTTGCCATACATGTTTTAGTTTTTGACGTACGTCCATTAGTTCGGCGTCTAGACGCCCAAGTACAGTGGCATAGGATTGCGCCCATTTCTGGACGTCGTGTGCAAATTTTGACTACTGCATATTAAAGTAGGTGTTAAAATTAGTGTGCATACCGAGTTTGGTGCAGATTGCACCAGTAGTTTGCGAGATCTAAGCCTCGGAAGTTTGCATGAATTTCTTTTGTCTCGCGTCATGTAGCGTGAGTAGTGACGTCACCAGACAGCCCAGCTCGCACGTATATTTTAGCGGCTCCTGATTTTCGATTACTTACTCCGGATATCTTTGACCTAGAAAGTCAAGCTTGGTACCAAATGAAAGTCCTCTTTCTCAGCTTGCCATACATGTTTTCCTTTTTGACGTACGTCCATTAGTTCGGCGTCTAGACGCCCAAGTACGGTGGCATAGGATTGCGCCCATTTCTGGACGTCGTGTGCAAATTTTGACTACTGCATATTAAAATAGGTGTTAAAATTAGTGTGCATACCGAGGTTGGTGCAGATTGCACCAGTAGTTTGCGAGATCTAAGCCTCGGAAGTTTGCATGAATTTCTTTTCTCTCGCGTCATGTAGCGTGAGTAGTGACGTCACTAGACAGGCCGGGGACATTCACGTTGTCGGTCCTAGCTCCGCCGTCCTTGGTCGCAGATACTCGAACCAGGTATCAAATGAAAGCCCTTAATTGGGGCTTTAACGTGCTTTTTTCAGATTTGAGAGCGGACCTTTGGTTCGGCCTGTAGACGCAAAAAACTGTTTAGGCCCTTTTGACCCGCTTTTAGACTTTTAGACCTTAATAGCTTCGAGCCACTAATTAAATAAGTCACTGTGCAAAGTTTGGTGCAGATCGGACGAGAACTTTGGGAGATATTAACAGAATTATCTTACGCAAAAATGGTCCCCGACCTACGCACGTGGGTACAACTGCGTAGTATATTCATACGTAAAATAAAACGTGCAACCTTCAAAATTCGAGAACTCCCGAACCGCTGGTCCGATTAACGTGATCGAGGTGTCAAACTCTTTCTCGTAAAAAGCCCGAGAAGTTGCAGTAAGCGGCATTGCTCTCCGACCCTTGGTTCGACCCCTACGCAAATCACTATTTTTTGGGTACTTTCTCGTCGCTTTCCCGACAGTTTGAACACGACTTGTTCTAGTACTTCTCAGTGAAGGTCCGCCTTTCGAGTTTGAAGAACTAACTAACTCATTTGTGACCGCTGGAAGCTGCCGAACTTTATCCAGACGATTGTTATAACTAGTAAATGGCTGCGGATATAAGAGATCTGACTTCATATCCCAATAGCATGCGTCTAGTACAGCGTGCCTGCCGAGTCTCGTCCAATTCGGCCCCCGCGTTTAGAGTCCCCGGTTCGATAACCGTTAAGACCTTTGATAATTAATATCTCTGTCACTAATAGCAGCAAAGACTTGTAACTCGGCAGGAAGGTTCTCGCCTAACTCTAGTACAGGAATCTGAGTTTGGCTGGTACGCGAGATACGCGCAACTAGCCTAAACGGGAGGTATCCGCTTACGGTATTTGGGGTTTACGCGGTCGACTTTTTGACAGTCTCAGGTCTTAGAGCATCCCAAAGTACGCTCCCCGGCGAAATTTGGCGTTTCCCGCTCTTCGGCAAACCCGCAGAAAAACCGCTCGAGTAAAATAAATTTTTAAACGCTGCGTCCTATCGCAAAAGTGTATATAATCTTTTTTGTAGGGCTCGTCGAGATTGACAAGATTTCCGATTTTGGTGGTCGTCGTCCGAGCGGTTCGGCCGCGAGAGCGGTCTCGGTAACTTAGCCACTTCACCTCTAAGCGCCCGTGTATAGTCTACCTAGGCTTTGTGTCGCCGTCTGAGACACTTTTCCTAACTTTTGAACCGAGTACCGCAGAGACTTGCGAGAGGTGTCAAACTCTTCCTCTAGTCGAGTACTATCACCCCCTGTGCCGTATTAGCTTACGGCTGTACTAGGTTCGATACCGCGACCCGCGGAAAGGTCCGGCACCTCGGATCACGGGCTTGCGGTATAGATATAAAGTTTTTGACCACCGATCCTGTTAGGGGAGGTAATATAACCACGGAATACCGAGTTTGGTCCCCGTCCGCCCGACCGCGGCCCAGAAATAAGCCCCCGAAGGTAACGCCGTTTTCCCGCCAGAGCCGTAGCTCCTAAACCGTGCGTCGGATCGTAACGGTGAAGATGACCATTCTCATCTAGGACTATATAGGAGCTTATCTAGGACTATATAGGAGCTTATCTAGGTTTATCTAGGAGCTCATCTAGGACTATATAGGAACTTATCTAGGACTATCTAGTAGCTCATCTAGGTTTATCTAGGAGCTCGTCTAGGACTATCTAGGAGCTCATCTAGGTTTATCTAGGAGCTCATCTGACACTATCTAGCAGCTCATCTAGGTTTATCTAGGATCTGATCTAGGTTTGTCTAGGAGCTCATCTGGGACTATCTAGGAGCTTATCTATGTTTATCTAGGAGCTTATCTAGGACTATATAGGAGCTTATCTAGGTTTATCTAGGAGCTTATCTAGGACTATATAGGAGCTTATCTAGGTTTATCTAGGAGCTTATCTAGGACTATATAGGAGCTCATCTATGTTTTTCTAGGAGCTCATCTAGGACTATATAGGAGCTTATCTAGGTTTAAATAGGAGCTTATCTAGGACTATATAGGAGCTTATCTAGGTTTATCCAGGAGCTCGTTTAGGACTATCTAGGAGCTCATCTAGGTTTATCTAGGAGCTCATCTAGGACTATATAGGAGCTTATCTAGGTTTATCTAGGAGCTTATCTAGGACTATATAGGAGCTCATCTATGTTTTTCTAGGAGCTCATCTAGGACTATATAGGAGCTTATCTAGGTTTAAATAGGAGCTTATCTAGGACTATATAGGAGCTTATCTAGGTTTATCCAGGAGCTCGTTTAGGACTATCTAGGAGCTCATCTAGGTTTATCTAGGAGCTCATCTAGGACTATCTAGGAGCTCATCTAGGTTTATCTAGGAGCTCGTCTAGGAATATCTAGGAGCTCATCTAGGTTGATCTAGGAGCTCGTCTAGGACTATCTAGGAGCTCATCTAGGTTTATCCAGGAGCTCGTCTAGGACTATCTAGGAGCTCATCTAGGTTGATCTAGGAGCTCGTCTAGGACTATCTAGGAGCTCTTCTAGGAATATCTAGGAGCTCATCTAGGTTTATCTAGGAGCTCATCTAGGACTATCTAGGAGCTCATCTAGGACTATCTAGGAACTTATCTAGGACTATCTAGTAGCTCACCTAGGTTTATCTAGGAGCTCGTCTAGGACTATCTAGGAGCCCATCTATGTTTATCTAGGAGCTCATCTAGGACTATCTAGGAGCTCATCTAGGTTGATCTAGGAGCTCGTCTAGGACTATCTAGGAGCTCATCTAGGTTGATCTAGGAGCTCGTCTAGGACTATCTAGCAGCTCATCTAGGTTTATCTAGGAGCTCATCTAGGTTTATCTAGGAGCTCATCTTGGTTTATCTAGGACCTCATCTAGGATTATCTAGGAGCTCATCTAGGTTTATCTATGAGCTAATCTAGGTTTATCTAGGAGCTCATCTAGGTTTATCTAGGAGCTCATCTAGGACTATCTAGGAGCTCATCTAGGACTATCTTGTAACTCAACTAGGTTTATATAGGAGCTCATCTAGGACTATCTAGGAGCTCATCTAGGCTTATCTAGGAGCTCATCTAGGCTTATCTAGGAGCTCGTCTAGGATTATCTAGGAGCTCATCAAGGTTTATCTAGGAGCTCGTCTAGGACTATATAGGAGCTCATGTAGGACTATCTAGGAGCTCATCTAGGACTATCTAGGAGCTCATCTAGGTTTATCTAGGAGCTCGTCTAGGACTATCTAGGAGCTCATCTAGGTTTATCTGGGAGCTCATCTAGGACTATCTAGGAGCTTGTCTAGGACTATCTAGGAACTCATCTAGGACTATCTAGTAGCACATCTAGGTTTATCTAGGCGCTCGTCTAGGACTATCTAGGAGCTCATCTAGGACTATCTAGGAGCTCATCTAGGACTATCTAGGAGCTCATCTAGGTTATTCTAGGAGCTCGTCTAGGACTATCTAGGAGCTCGTCTATGACTATCTAGGAACTCATCTAGGACTATCTAGTAGATCATCTAGGTTTATCTAGGAGCTCGTCTATGACTATCTAGGAGCTCATCTAGGTTTATCTAGGAGCTCATCTAGGATTATCTAGGAGCTCATCAAGGTTTATCTAAGAGCTCATCAAAGATTATCTAGGAGCTCATCTAGGATTTTCTAGGAGCTCGTCTAGGACTATCTAGGAGCTCGTCTAGGACAATCTAGGACCTCATCTAGGACTATCTAGGAGCTCATCTAGGAATATCTAGGAGCTCATCTAGGTTAATCTATGAGCTCATCTAGGTTTATCTAGGAGCTCATCTAGGTTTATCTAGGAGCTCATTTAGGACTATCTAGGAGCTCATCTCGGTTTATCTAGGAGCTCATGTAGGAATATCTAGGAGCTCATCTAGGATTATCTAGGAGCTCATATAGGTTTATCTAAGAGCTCATCTAGGATTATCTGGGAGCTTATCTAGGATTATCTAGGAGCTCGTCTAGGACTATCTGGGAGCTCGACTAGGACTATCTAGGAACTCATCTAGGACCTTCTAGGAGCTCATCTAGGAATATCTAGGAGCTCATCTAGGTTTATCTAGGAGCTCATCTGGGACTATCTAGGAGCTCATCTAGGACTATCTAGGAACTCATCTAGGACTATCTAGGAGCTCATCTAGGACTATCTAGGAGCTCATCTAGGTTTATCTAGGAGCTCGTCTAGGACTATCTAGGAGCTCGTCTAGGACTATCTAGGAACTCATCTAGGACCTTCTAGGAGCTCATCTAGGAATATCGAGTAGCTCATCTAGGTTTATCGAGGAGCTCATCTAGGACTATCTAGGAGCTCATCTAGGTTGATCTAGGAGCTCGTCTAGGACTATCTAGGAGCTCATCTAATTTTATCTAGGAGCTCATCTAAGTTTATCTAGCAGCTCATCTTGGTTTATCCAGGACCTCATCTAGGATTATCTAGGAGCTCATCTAGGTTTATCTATGAGCTCATCTAGGTTTATATAGGAGCTCATCTAGGTTTATATAGGAGCTGATCTAGGTTTATCTATGAGCTCATCGAGGTTTATATAGGAGCTCATCTAGGTTTATATAGGAGGTCATCTAGGTTTATCTAGGAGCTCATCTAGGACTATCTAGGAGCTCATCTAGGACTATCTAGTAGCTCATCTAGGTTTATCTAGGAGCTCGTCTAGGACTATCTAGGAGCTCATCTAGGTTTATCTAGGAGCTCATCTAGGACTATCTAGGAGCTCATCTAGGATTTTCTAGGAGCTCGTCTAGGACTATCTAGGAGCTCGTCTAGGACAATCTAGGAGCTCACCTAGGTCTATCTAGGAGCTCATCTAGGAATATCTAGGAGCTCTTATAGGTTTATCTAGGAGCTCATCTAGGACTATCTAGGAGCTCATCTAGGACTATCTAGGAGCTCATCTAGGACTATCTGGCAACTCATCTAGGACTATCTAGTAGCTCATCTAGGTTTATCTAGGAGCTCGTCTAGGACTATCTAGGAGCTCAACTAGGTTTATCTAGGAGCTCATCTAGGATTATCTAGGAGCTCATCAAGGTTTATCTAAGAGCTCATCAAAGATTATCTAGGAGCTCATCTAGGATTTTCTAGGAGCTCGTCTAGGACTATCTAGGAGCTCGTCTAGGACAATCTAGGAGCTCATCTAGGACTATCTAGGAGCTCATCTAGGAATATCTAGGAGCTCATCTAGGTTTATCTATGAGCTCATCTAGGTTTATCTAGGAGCTCATCTAGGACTATCTAGGAGCTCATCTCGGTTTATCTAGGAGCTCATCTAGGAATATCTAGGAGCTCATCTAGGTTTATCTAAGAGCTCATCTAGTATTATCTAGGAGCTCATCTAGGATTATCTAGGAGTTCGTCTAGGACTATCTAGGAGCTCGTCTAGGACTATCTAGGAACTCATCTAGGACCTTCTAGGAGCTCATCTAAGAATATCTAGGAGCTCATCTAGGACTATCTAGGAACTGATCTAGGACTATCTAGGAGCTCATCTAGGACTATCTAGGAGCTCGTCTAGGAATATCTAGGAACTCATCTAGGACCTTCTAGGAGCTCATCTAGGTTTATCGAGGAGCTCATCTAGGACTATCTAGGAGCTCATCTAGGTTGATATAGGAGCTCGTCTAGGACTATCTAGGAGCTCAACTAGGTTTATCTAGGAGCTCATCTAAGTTTATCTAGCAGCTCATCTTGGTTTATCCAGGACCTCATCTAGGATTATCTAGGAGCTCATCTTGGTTTATCTATGAGCTCATCTAGGTTTATATAGGAGCTCATCTAGGTTTATATAGGAGCTGATCTAGGTTTATCTATGAGCTCATCTAGGTTTATATAGGAGCTCATCTAGGTTTATCTAGGAGCTCATCTAGGACTATCTAGGTGCTCATCTAGGACTATCTAGTAGCTAATCTGGGTTTATCTAGGAGCTCGTCTAGGACTATCTAGGAGCTCATCTAGGTTTATCTAGGAGCTCATCTAGGACTATCTAGGAGCTCATAAGGGTGATCTAGGAGCTCGTCTAGGACTATCTAGGAGCTCATCTGGGTTTATCTAGGAGCTCATTTAGGTTTATCTAGGAGCTCATCTTGTTTTATCTAGGACCTCATCCAGGATTATCTAGGAGCTCATCTAGGACTATCTAGGAGCTCATCTAGGTTTATCTAGGTGCTCATCTTGGTTTATCTATGACCTCATCTAGGGCTTTCTAGGAGCTCATCCAAGTTTATCTAGGAGCTCATCTAGGAAATTCTAGGAGCTCATCTTGGATTATCTGGGAGCTCGTCTAGGTTTATCTAGGAGATCATCTAGGACTATCTAGGAGATCATCTAAATTTATCTAGGAGCTCATCTAGGACTGTCTAGGAGCTCATCAAGGACTATCTAGGAGCTCATCTCGGTTTATCTAGGAGCTCATCCAGGAATATCTAGGAGCTCATCTAGGACAATCTAGGAGCTCATCTAGGACTATCTGGGAGTTCATCTCGGTTTATCTAGGAGCTCATCCAGGAATATCTAGGAGCGCATCTAGGACTATCTAGGAGCTCATCTAGGTTAATCTAGGAGCTCATCTAGGTTTATCTAGGAGCTCATCTAGGACTGTCTAGGAGCTCATCTCGGTTTATCAAGGAGCTCATCTAGGAATATCTAGGAGCTCATCTAGGACTATCTAGGAGCTCATCTATGTTTACCTAGGAGCTCATCTCTGTTTATCTAGGAGCTCATCTAGGACTATCTAGGAGCTCCTCTATGATTATCTATGAGCTCATCTAGGACTATCCAGGAGCTCATTAGGACTATCTAGGAGCTCATCTAGGACTATCTAGGAGCTCATTTATACTATCTAGGGGCTCATCTAGGTTTATCTAGGAGCTCATCTAGGTTTATCTAGGAGCTCATCTAGGTTTATCTAGGAGCTCATCTAGGACTATCTAGGAGCTCATCCAGGACTATCTATGAGCTCATCTATGTTTACCTAGGAGCTCATCTTTGACTATATAGGAGCTCATCTCTGTTTATCTAGGAGCTCATCTAGGAATATCTAGGAGCTCCGCTAGGATTATCTATGAGCTCATCTAGGACTATCCAGGAGCTCATTTAGGACTATCTAGGAGTTCATCTAGGACTATCTAGGAGCTCATTTATACTATCTAGGGGCTCATCTAGGTTTATCTAGGAGCTCATCTAGGTTTATCTAGGAGCTCATCTAGGACTATCTAGGAGCTCATCCAGGACTATCTATGAGCTCATCTAGGACTATCTAGGAGCTCATCTAGCTTTATCTAGGAGCTCGTCTAGGATTATCTAGGAGCTCATAAAGGTTTATCTAGGAGCTCGTCTAGGACTATCTAGTAGCTCATCTAGGACTACCTAGGAGTTCATTTAGGACTATCTAGGAGCTCATCTAGATTTATCTAGGAGCTCGTCTAGGACTATTTAGGAGCTCGTCTAGGACTATCTAGGAACTCATCTAGGACTACCTAGTAGCTCATCTAGGTTTATCTAGGAGCTCGTCTATTGACTTTTAGTAACTTTTAGCATGTTTTCTACTGACTTTTTAGTGACTTTTAGCGTGTTTTCTAGTGACTTTTTAGTAACCTTTAGCGTGTTTACTGGTGACTTTTAGTAACTTTTAGCTTGTTTTCTAGTGACTTTTGAGTGACTTTTAGCGGGTTTTCTAGTGACTTTTAGTAACTTTAGCGTGTTTTCTAGTGACTTTTTAATGACTTTTAGCGGGTTTTCTAGTGACTTTTTAGTAACTTTTAGCGTGTTTTCTGGTAACTTTTAGCGTGTTTTCTTGTTACTTTTGAGTGACTTTTAGCGTGTGTTCTAGTGACTTTTGGTAACTTTTAGCGTGTTTTCTAGTGACTTTTTAGTAACTTTTAGCTTGTTTTCTAGTGACTTTTTAGTGACTTTTAGCGTGTTTTCTGGTGACTTTTTAGTAACTTTTAGCGTGTTTTCTGGTGACTCTTTAGTGACTTTTAGCGTGTTTTCTAGTGACTTTTTAGTGACTTTTACCGTGTTTTCTAGTGAATTTTTAGAGACTTTTCGCGTGTTTTCTAGTGACTTTTTAGTGACTTTTAGCGTGTTTTCTGGTGACTTTTTAGTAATTTTTAGTGTGTTTTCTGGTGACTTTTTAGTGACTTTTAGCGTGTTTTCTACTGACTTTTTAGTGACTTTTAGCGTGTTTTCTAGTGACTTTTTGGTCACTTATAGCTTCTTTTCTAGTGACTTTTTAGTGACTTTTAGCGTATTTTCTGGTGACTTTTTAGTGACTTTTAGCGTGTTTTCTAGTAACTTTTTAGTGACTTTTAGCGTGTTTTCCCGTGACTTTTAGAAACTTTTAGCGTGTTTTCTAGTGACTTTTAGTAACTTTAACCGTGTTTTCTAGCGACTTTTTAGTGACATTTAGCGTGTTTTCTAGAAACTTTTTAGTAACTTTTAGCGTGTTTTCTGGTGACTTTTAGTAACCTCTCGCGTGTTTTCTAGTGACTTTTGAGTTACTTTTAGCGGGTTTTCAAGTGACTTTTAGTAACTTTTAGCGTGTTTTCTAGTGACTTTTAGCGGGTTTTCTAGTGACTTTTTAGTAACTTTAAGCGTGTTTTCTGGTGAGTTTTAGTAACTTTTAGCGTGTTTTCTAGTGACTTTTGAGTGATCTTTAGCGTGTGTTCTAGTGACTTTTAGTTACTTTAAGCGTGTTCTCTAGTGACTTTTTAGTGACTTTTGGCGTGTTTTCTAGTGACTTTTAGTGACTTTTAGCATGATTTCTGGTGACTTTTAGCAACTTTTAGCGTGTTTTCTAGTGACTTTTTAGTAACTTTTAGCGTGTTGTCTGGTGACTTTTAGCGTTTTTTCTGATGACTTTTAGTAACTTTTAGCGTGTTTTCTAGTGACTTTTCGGGAACTTTTAGCGGGTTTTCTAGTTACTTTTTAGTGACTTTTAGCGTATTTTCCGGTGACTTTTAGTAACTTTTAGCGTGTTTTCTTGTGACTGTTTAGTAACTTTTGGCATGTTTTCCAGTGACCTTTTAGTTACTTTTAGCGTGTTTTCTGTTGACTTTTAGTGACTTTTAGCGTGTTTTCTGGTGACTTTTTAGTTACTTTTAGCGGGTTTTCTAGTGACCTTTTAGTGACTTTTAGCGGGTTTTCTAGTGATTTTTAGTAACTTTTAGCGTGTTTTCTGGTGACTTTCAGTAACTTTAAGCGTGTTTTCTAGTTACTTTTTAGTAACTTTTAGCGTGTTCTCTAGTGACCTTTTAGTGACTTTTAGCGTGTTTTCTAGTTACTTTTTAGTGTCTTTTAGCGTGTTTTCTGGTCACTTTTAGTAACTTTTAGCGTGTTTTCTAGTGACCTTTTAGTTACTTTTAGCGTGTTTTCTAGTGACTTTTTAGTGCCTTTAAGCGTGTTTTCTAGTTACTTTTATTAGCTTTTAGCGGGTTTTGTAGTGACTTTTTGGTTACTTTTAGCTGGTTTTCTAGTGACTTTTTAGTGACTTTTAGCGTGTTTTCTGGTGACTTTAAGTAACTTTTAGCGTGTTTTCTAGTGACTTTGTGGTAACTTTTTGCGGGTTTTCTAGTGACTTTTTAGTGACTTTTAGCGTGTTTGCTGGTGTCTTTTTAGTTACTTTTAGCGTGTTTTCTAGTGATTTTTTAGGGACTTTTAGCGGGTTTTCTGGTGACTTTTAGTTACTTTTAGCGTGTTTTCTGGTGACTTTTTAGTTACTTTTAGCGTGTTTTCTAGTGACTTTTTAGTTACTTTTAGCGTGTTTTCTAGTGACTTTAAGCGTGTTTTCTGGTGACTTTTAGTAAGTTTTAGCGTGTTTCCTAGTGACTTTTATTAGCTTTAAGCGTTTTTTGTAGTGACTTTTTGGTAACTTTTAGCGTGTTTTCTAGTGACTTTTTGGTAACTTTAAGCGTGTTTTCTGGAGACTTTTTGGTGACTTTTAGCGTGTTTTCTGGTGACTTTTTAGTGACTTTTAGCGTGTTTTCTGGTGACTTTTTAGTTACTTTTACCGGGTTTTCTAGTGACTTTTTAGTGACTTTTAGCGGGTTTTCTAGTGATTTTTAGTAACTTTTAGCGTGTTTTCTGGTGACTTTTAGTAACTTTAAGCGTGTTTTCTAGTAACTTTTGAGTAACTTTTAGCATGTTTTCTAGTGACTTTTTAGTGACTTTTAGCGTGTTTTCTAGTTACTTTTAAGTAACTTTTAGCGTGTTTTCTGCTGACTTTTGGTAACTTTTAGCGTGTTTTCTAGTGACTTTTGGGTGACTTTTAGCGGCTTTTCTAGTGATTTTTAAGGGACTTTTAGCGTGTTTTCTAGTGACTTTTTGGTGACTTTTAGTGAGTTTTCTAGTGACTTTTTAGTAACTTTTAGCGTGTTTTATGGTGATTTTTTAGTGACTTTTAGCGTGTTTTCTGGTGACTTTTTAGTAACTTTTAGCGTGTTTTCTAGTGACTTTTTGGTAACTTTAAGCGTGTTTTCTGGAAACTTTTTGGTGACTTTTAGCGTGTTTTCTAGTGACTTTTTAGTGACTTTTTGCGTGTTTTCTAGTGACTTTTTGGTAACTTTTAGCGTGTTTTCTGGTGATTTTTAGTGACTTTTAGCGTGTTTTCTAGTTACTTTTTAGTAACTTTTAGCGTGTTCTCTAGTGACCTTTTAGTGACTTTTAGCGTGTTTTCTAGTTACTTTTTAGTGTCTTTTAGCGTGTTTTCTGGTCACTTTTAGTAACTTTTAGCGTGTTTTCTAGTGACCTTTTAGTTACTTTTAGCGTGTTTTCTAGTGACTTTTTAGTGCCTTTAAGCGTGTTTTCTAGTTACTTTTATTAGCTTTTAGCGGGTTTTGTAGTTACTTTTTGGTTACTTTTAGCTGGTTTTCTAGTGACTTTTTAGTGACTTTTAGCGTGTTTTCTGGTGACTTTAAGTAACTTTTAGCGTGTTTTCTAGTGACTTTGTGGTAACTTTTTGCGGGTTTTCTAGTGACTTTTTAGTGACTTTTAGCGTGTTTGCTGGTGTCTTTTTAGTTACTTTTAGCGTGTTTTCTAGTGATTTTTTTAGGGACTTTTAGGGGGTTTTCTGGTGACTTTTAGTTACTTTTAGCGTGTTTTCTGGTGACTTTTTAGTTACTTTTAGCGTGTTTTCTAGTGACTTTTTAGTTACTTTTAGCGTGTTTTCTAGTGACTTTAAGCGTGTTTTCTGGTGACTTTTAGTAAGTTTTAGCGTGTTTCCTAGTGACTTTTATTAGCTTTAAGCGTTTTTTGTAGTGACTTTTTGGTAACTTTTAGCGTGCTTTCTAGTGACTTTTTAGTGACTTTTAGCGTTTTTCTAGTGACATTTAAGTGACTTTTAGCGTGTTTTCTAGTGACTTTTAGTAACTTTTAGCGTGTTTTCTAGTGAATTTTTGTAACTTTTAGTGGGTTTTCTAGTGACTTTTTAGTGACTTTTTGCGTGTTTTCTGGTGACTTTTTAGTTACTTTTAGCGTGTTTTCTAGTGACTTTTTAGTGACTTTTAGCGTGTTTTCTAGCGACTTTTTAGTGACTTTTAGCGTGTTTTCTAGTAACTTTTAGCGTGTTTTCTGGTGACTTTTTAGTGACTTTAAGCGGGTTTTCTAGTGACTTTTAGTAACTTTTAGCGTGTTTTCTGGTGACTTTTAGTAACTTTAAGCGTGTTTTCTAGTAACTTTTGAGTTACTGTTAACATGTTTTCTAGTGACTTTTAAAAACTTTTAGCATGTTTTCTAGTGACTTTTTAGTGACTTTTAGCGTGTTTTCTGGTGACTTTTTAGTGACTTTTAGTGTGTTTTCTAGTGACTTTTAGTAACTTTTAGCGTGTTTTCTAGTGACTGTTTGGTAACTTTAAGTGGGTTTTCTAGTGACTTTTTAGTGACTTTTAGCGTCTTTTCTGGTGACTTTTTAGATACTTTTAGCGTGTTTTATAGTGACTTTTTAGTGACTTTTAGCGTGTTTTCTAGTGACTTTTTAGTGACTTTTAGCGTGTTTTCTAGTGACTTTTTAGTTACTTTTAGCGTGTTTTCTGGTGACTTTTAGTAAGTTTAAGCGTGTTTTGTAGTGACTTTTGTTAGCTTTTAGCGTGTTTTGTAGTGACTTTTTGGTAACTTTTAGCGTGTTTTCTAGTGACTTTTTAGTGACTTTTAGCGTGTTTTCTAGTGACATTTTAGTGACTTTTAGCGTGTTTTCTAGTGACTTTTAGTAACTTTTAGCGTGTTTTCTAGTGACTTTTTGGTAACTTTAAGTGGGTTTTCTAGTGTCTTTTTAGTGACTTTTAGCGGGTTTTCTAGTGACTTTTAGTGACTTTTAGCGTGTTTTCTGGTGACTTTTAGTAACTTTTGGCGTGTTTTCTAGTGACTTTTTGTAACTTTTAGCGGGTTTTGCAGTGACTTTTTAGTCACTTTTAGCGTGTTTTCTGGTGACTTTTAGTAACTTTTAGCGTGTTTTCTGGTGACTATTTAGTGACTTTTAGCGGGTTTTCTAGTGGCTTTTTAGCAACTTTTAGGGTGTTTTCTAGTGACTTTTTAGTGACTTTTAGCGTGTTTTCTAGTGACTTTTAGTAATTTTTAGCGTGTTTTCTAGTGATTTTTTGTAACTTATAGCGTGTTTTCTAGTGACTTTTTAGTGACTTTTAGCGTGTTTTCTGGTGACTTTTAGTAACTTTTAGCGTGTTTTCTAGTGACCTTTAGTAACTTCTAGCGTGTTTTCTATTGACTTTTTAGTGACTTTTAGCGTGTTTTCTAGTGACTTTTTAGTGACTTTTGAAATATTGAGCAAGTAGACCTTCAAATGTAGAATACCTGTTGTTCTCCCAAGACAAATGAAAGGCAGCATGCCCTTATCTATACAACAGCTTATTGTATTGCTTCATTATCAATTACACTTACCAAAATTACAGAAACAAAATAAGCAAACTAATTTTGCACCACTAAAGACACATATGAGAGTAAAAATTGCCTTAATGGTCTGGTTTCAATGAATAGTGTACATTTGGGATTGTTCTTTCCACAAGAAAGTGTCAGCAGTCTACAACAAACTCCATACACAAGAGCAGCGAAGATCAATTTAGAAATTTGAGGGTTTGTGTTTGCTTATAAATGAAGTTTGGTTCAGTCAGACATAAAACGTTAGTGAAGACTAGATTTTTTCTGCATTTTGAAGCAAAGTTATAAAATTTAATTTTAAACTAAAAAATTCAATGTCATGTCAGGGATTTGAACCATGGATCTCCTGATTTCCCAGCAGTCGCTCTTACCCATTGGGCTACCATGGCCAACTTGCCGTCCTGACATTAAATTTTCCATTCAGCTCATATATGTTCCCGGTGAACCACTAGGGTCTCTCGTATCTGAGATACACATCATTATGCAGATTCAGATTCATTACTTTAGGGAAAAAACAATAAGTTTATACTTTCAGTATAGTGTAATATGCTAATATCGTTGTTGTAACTCTGTAACAACTACATTATTATAACAGTTTGAGTTCCCTTACGACTGGCACAAAGGAGACTTGCCTGCTGTAGGGAGAGAGAAGTCATACTTGCTAAAGACACAGAAAACTCAGCATTCAGAAAGTGACATTTATCTGCTAGTATTGGCTGTTAGTATAACGAAGGAGTTAAAACACAACATGAGAACATGTGGACTTATGCGTTGGTGTGTAAGTTACCTGCCAAAGGATGAAATGATAACTTTGGAGCTGTTTATTTGCTTTTATCATCATTATTGCTAGGTTTGATGAAGAGTCCTAAAATGTAAGTTAAGTGTACAATAATATACGTTCAGGTCATTAAGAAGGTATCTAAAGTCCCTGTTTTGTCAGTGCCCAGACTTCTAAAGATACATTACGCTCCAGTTCGGTATGGATAACGCTTAATAAACAGTTACATTAGTGATTTTAGAGTAGATACATTTTGCTTTAATAAAAGTAGTTAAGGATTATTAAGTTTTAGCTACACTGATATTTTGGCTACGTTTTGTCATCGCTCGGCTACGCTCTGCGGCTTATGATCCTCAGTTGTTTGTTCATTATGTGTTCTATAACACAACTCGTCAAACTTTCGTGAGTACAACCATGAAACACACGGATCAATATCGTATAAACGCTACCACAATTTTAGCCTCTACATGCGATAATTTTGCTCTTCAGGGTTCATTACAAACAAATATTAAAGTTTACTGTCGCCCTTAACCTCTGAAGAGACACAAACCACAGTCGTAGGATACGGAAGTTTGTGCGGCATCAATAGTAAAATAGTTAATTTCACAATTTATGCCACACAGAACACCCCTACACATCATACGTGTAACCTACACAAAGTTTCTGTATCACTTTGTGAGTCTGCAACAAGTGACAAGGTATCAGTTACATTAGGTTGCTTTAAATGAATGTTTCTGCTAGTAAAAATCTGTAAGGCATCTTCCATATTACACTACGAAGAACTTTAACTCCCTCACTAGTGTACAAAATGAAAATAAAACGATATGATCCATATTATAGTAGTGGAAAGATACATATGTAGGTAACAAAGAACAAGTGCTAATTGGTTGCAGTATTAATAAGAACACAAATGACAAGTTACTACTATTATTATACAAAGAAGGACTGCATGAACATATTAAAATTAGTAATATTATAAATTATAACACCAAAATAATTTTAGAAATGTTATAAAACATATTAAAATGCAAAATAAAGGCATAATAATACAAAATCAGAAATAGAAAGCCGCCTGACCAAATGTGGTTTTCATTTAAATAAAAAATTTGCAGATGCTAGATGAAGGTGTGGACTTTCAAAATGGTCTATAAATAGACTGTAACCTGTATTATTGCTTGTGCTACGAAGTTTTAATTGTAAGCTTTTTTTCACTGTTTAATTCAATCCCTTACTGTACTAAAATATGACGCGTGACTCCACTCATGAATGTATACGAAGTTGGATCATGCTGGCAGTGAAAATACAAAGTTTACACAACATTAACTACAATGGTCAGGCCTCCATTGTTTATTGCTTTTGCGATATTGTAATTATTTGATATTCAGTATTTATTGTTACGTTTTAAGTAAAGTTAACTTACTAATTCCTAATTAAACTCAATGTCAGATGTGAATTTGGTAGTACATGAATTCGAAAGAAGCGAACAGCAAGCGGCGTTAGAGGCAATTATAGCAGACGTTCTTTTGAATTGTACAGATCCTCGAGTTGTTTTTGTGTATGTACAGGAAATAAGGGAGAGTCACAGGTATGATACATCAGTTCTTTTAACCTAATTTGATATAAAATTAACTTTCTATTTGTTGCTCTGTAGAGTCACAAAGTGATACAAAATCTCGTATGGTTTATAAGTACATATGTTATATAGCGAATGCCTTAAGAGGTACAAGTAGGTCTGTTAGGTTATTCTCGCGTGTACTCGCATTCAAAGAGTAGTGAAGGGCGGCGGTTCACTACCAGTAATATTTGTCTGGTTTATATAGGAGAGAGTTGAGGCAACTTCATCTATGGTTATATGAAAGTGGTTAGGGTTCTGTTAGTAACAGTAAGGCTGTGACGTAGCTAGCTTATGTTAAATGTGATACTCGTAAATTCTCAATATATTGCTAATTGTAATTGCTTTACGGTAAATATATAGAGCGAAAATTCGGTTAAACTGCAGAAAGACGGCGTACACTTTTGGTATGGGATGACGGAAACTAACTGTTGCCAACTGCGGAGTGTTGAAAATGCCAAAATATAGAGATGTTGCCAACACATTTTCTTGTTATAAATTAGCAATACTGTAATGTGTAAGGATACTGGCAGTGTATAATAATTGAGATGATAAAACATAAAAGAGTAGTTTAAATAATGAATTATAAGTGAATTTAAAATTAATTTATTGTAAATGTTAAACTATGCTTGAAGCATGGAGAAATGATGTCACAAGTAAAAATAAAAGTGAATGTACATTTCTATACAATCTTATTTTTGGAAATTAGTTGTTCTTAGTCAGACTGAAAAATTCAATGCCATAGCCAGGATTTGAACCACGGATCTAAACAATTGAGCTACTATGGCCAAAGTGCCAGCATGACATTAAATTCTCCAACTGACTATTATGTTTCCTGGTAGACCACTAAGGATTCTCATACATACGAGCCAGTTGGAGAATTTAATGTCATGTCGGCTATTGGCCATAGTAGGTCAATGGTTTAGAGCGGCTGGATGGAGACCAGAAGATACATGGTTCAAATCCAAGCTATGGTATTGAATTTTTCAGTCTGACTCTATCTTTCCAATCCTGTATTAAGTAATTACTAACTTCAACAAAGGCATTCTTAGTTTTATAGAAAAACATTTCAGAAGATGATGCAAAATCGAAATGCACTGTTTGTCATTATATAGTGCTTGCTTAAATATAAAAAATATATATCATATACGAAGAATTTATTTTGTGAAGCAATTTAATTAAATTCCTGTGTTTTTTCTGTATAAAATATATTTATGCTTAACATTTAAATTATAAGCAAGGGTCTGAGTTTGGGTCTTGGTTTTGGTACTTACATAGATATTTTGTTTTTGTACCACTTAGCTGTAACAGTCACATTCCAATCAAACTCTCTTATAGAGGTTCCAGTGGACATTTTGAGGTTTTTCTAAGGCACTTTTAAAACACGATTTCCTCAACCGTACACAAGGCATGTACAAATATCAGGAGAAAAAGAAGAAAAACAGAAACAGGTTCCTTATATATTACATGGTTAGTTTGCATACATAGTGTCAGGATTTTCAGCAAAAGCATGCTTTCACAGTTGGCAACTCTCCAGCCATGACGTCAGGCCTGCCATATATCTACATTGTCTTCCTGCGGTTTAACCAGAAATTCTTCCTCTTCTTTTTCTTCTGGTTTGATGTTCTTTTTATATTGTGCAGCCCTGTACAATTAACTTGTTTAACCAGGTATGGTATGACCTCAATATGACCTCATGCAGTAAAATAATAAAACAATGCATAATGTGCTGCTCAAAGAAATAACAATACAGCCACTGCTTCTGTGTAATAATGTGTGCTATCTTTATGTCACATAACAATAGAGCAGCCATATTTGTTTACATGTAAGATCATGGGAGGGTTTAATATTATCCAGCATTTTATTTTGTACCTATGTTGTATTTACATTTTTTGTACATGTATTAGTAGTTTATTAAGTAAATGTAATTAGGAAATGTGTATTAGTTATAATATATATTTGAACAAGAAACTTTATGGATCTTGAAAATTGCCAAATTTAGTATTTAAATGTAATGTATAAGCAAGTTCCAATTAATCATTCACATCTTTATTCAGATTCATCCACATCACTCACACACCCATATCATATGTGTGTCTTTTGTTTGTTTCTTTGTATGCTCCTCAGGTCCCATCCTAAGTAAACTTCAGGTACATTCAACATGTCATATGTATGACTGTCAACAACAAACAGTTATTCATTTATTTATATTATTTCTGTGTCTTCCTGTGTACATGGTACACTCATAAAAATAGGATATGTTATTCTGTACCCATTTACAGCACAGCATACCCCAATTCTTCTTTATCATAGAAGAGAGATAATACATAATATCGGTTGTGTTATGGTGATCTATAACCACGTAAATGAAACTATCCTTTATCATGAACAGTATTAATCATAGATCAGCTGTTCTAGCATTAACAGTTCTCAAATTGCAGTTATAGAAATTTTCCTGGTTGGTGATACCTAGACAAAAGTAACCTTATATATTTTGAATTTTAAAAGTTATGTTGATTTTTGTGCTGAATCTTTTGAAATGTCAGTTTCTTGTGCAAGGTGACTAACAGATTTTTGAGAAGATAACCATTCTAACCTTTTGCGGATATTGTGTAAATTCAGCTCCATAAGCACACAGCCATTTATGTATTGTGAATTGTGGGTTCGTGAAATGAAAAGTCCAATTACACCACTCAAAAATGTTCTTTATTTCCACCGTTTGATAGTTAAACACTTGCCGATTACACAGAATTACGTAATGCATACAATTACGATTCACCAGTTCGCTCCAAGGTGTCCTCCCGAAGTACCGGCGTGCACTTCCTCCAAGACTTCCGGGACCTTACTCCGGGGAAGTACCAACTGTTCTCCCTGTGTCTTCCCATCGGGTGATTCCCATACTTCGAACAGCCCCCGTAGGGGAAGGGATCCGTCCCTTTCAGCTGCCAAAGTGCGGGCGCTGCGGACCCTTAGCACTCGTGGTACCTCTGACGTTACTAGAGGAACCTCGGGCCGAACATCTGAGCCACTTCCATCCCGTCTTGTGTCCTCAGGACCAGATGGGGGAGCTTGTTAGTCTCTAGGTCTTGCCCTATGGAAAGCCCCTCGGAGGACGCCGAGCGCCCTTTGGGACAGCTCGGATACTCCCATGTAGGAGGCCCGGGTCTTGTTCCTACGGATTCAAGGCTAATGGGGGTAGAGCCTCTGGACTTAAACTTCGAACACCACGCCATCTCTGGTCTTCAACGAGTCCCAATGGGCCCAGTACGACTTGTAGGTGGCGCTCCTCGGTGCGATGTCCTCCCAGGTTGGTCTTGTCCCTGCCTCCACTCCCTCAAGAGTGGCCCCAATTCTGCATCCGCCAGCTGCTCCCTCCTCAGGCCTGCGCTATTTCAGCCGTCCGCAGGCACTGCCACAACTACTCGGACTGCTGTGGCACGCTCCTTCTCTTCCACTCTTGTGAACTGGCCGCACTCATCTGGACAGGGTCTTCGTGACATGGTGTCTGCGTTACCGTGGCTCTTCCCTCTACGATGTTCCGAGGTGAAGTCGTACTCCTGCAGCCTCTGAACCCAACGTGCTGTCTGGCCTTCTGGTCGCGCCGTCACCATCACCTCGCTCCTCGCGGGAACAACCACGTCTTCGTTCAAGACGACCCTGCAGATTCCAAGGCGCTCTTTGGGCTGACGGAGTATAACCTCTTCTCCGTTGAGCCGCACGACCTTCCTGCCGACGTCGACCGTCGCCTCCTGGCTCCTGAGGGCATCCAGTCCCAGAATCACCTCAGCCACCTTCGCGACGAACACCCACAGACGCACGGCACTCCGCCCCAAGGTCAGCTCCAGCAGGGCATCCTTCTCCACAGGTAAGGTGTCGCTCGATGCCGTGACAAGCTCGTATGGTCGGCTCGGCTTCCTCGTCGGGAAACCCTTCGCCACGTCAGGTCTGATGATGGTCACGGCTGCCCCAGTGTCCACCAGCACGCGGCACGGCTTCCCTCTCACCCAACCGTCTGCGACGAGACTGTCATCCATACGCCGGCTGACGGCGCGCAGTGTCACTCGAGGGGATGGTGGTAATGGCGCCGCAGTGCCCCTCTCCACGCCGGGCCTTACTCGATCTTCCAGCTGTCCTTCTTGGTGTGCGCAGTCTCTCTGCAGGTGCCTGGGCCGTCCACACCCCCAACACAGGCCACTAGATGTTCGCCGGCGTCCCTCGGCTGGTCTTCTTTCTCCGCTGTAGCGGACACTCCTTGTTCTCGACGGGATAGCTGTTACCTTGGCCGCCTCCATCCCTCATGCTGCCGTTAGCGCCTCGTGGATTGTTTTATAATCGCCGAGCATTAGGCGCTGACGAATCTCCGTGTGTCGTACCCCGTCCACGAATGTGTAGGCAGCTTCCCGGGATACGAACTCTGGTGGGAGGTCGACTATGGCCTTGCTTGCCAGTTGTTCAACTGCCAGGGCGAACTCCTGCAGCGTCTCCCCTGGCTGCTGTGACCTTGCCTTCAGCTGACTGCGGTACGCTGCTGCTAAGCGGTGGTTCCCAAACCGATTCTCCAGGGCCTCCAAGATGTCTTTGGGCGCCGCCGTTGTCTGCACCGCGTTTAGGACTTCCGTTGCCCGTCCCTGGAGGCTGGCTATTAAGTGTGTGGCCTCCTTCTGTGGCGACCATTTGTTGTGCTTGGCCACTGCGTCGAACTTGCGGCGGAAGACTTCAAACGTTGACGCGCCGTCATACTTGGGAGGTTTGATGCCCGCAGATGTTGTGTCGCGTCCCGGCGCGTCGGCCTTCAAATCCTTCAGCTTCCTGCCGACGACGTCCTCCACCATGGCGTTCAGGGACTTGACGCTGCTGTCGGCCTTTCCCTCCAGGTTGTTTACGCGGTTCGCAAGTTCTTCGACGTCTTCCACCACGGCGTTCAGGGTCTTGGCGTCATTGTCGTCCTGTGCCTCTAATTCACTATGGCGGTCGTCTACTTGACCCATCCGGTTGTCCAGCTTCGGGATGTCATCCCTCACGCCGGCCAAATGTTCCTCAAATTTGGCGGCGAGGATCTCGTTCGCCTCCTTCATTTCCGTGGCCAGACTGTCGTTCGCTGCCCTCATTTCTGTGGTCAGTTCGGCCATCTTTCCGGTCATTGTTGTGGCCAAGTTGTTGTTTGCCGCTTCTGTTTTTGTTGTTAACTCGTTCTTCATTTCTTCCATCTTCTCGGTGATGTTGCCGTTGGCCGTCTTCATTTGTGTCATTTCCGCCTTCATTTCCATCATCTTATCCAAAATCTTTTCCAATGCCGCGTCCTAATTTTCGGTGATGTTATCGTCCCCTTCCTGACACCAGTGTGACTTTGTGGGTTCGTGAAATGAAAAGTCCAATTGCACCACTCAAACACGTTCTTTATTTCCACCGACTTACAGTTAAACACTTGCCGATTACACAGAATTACGTAATGCACACAGTTACGATTCACCAGTTCGTCCGTTACAATTTCCAGTTTGCTCTCGCAATTATGTACAATCCTCCGATGCACGTACACAGTCTTTTCGTCCGTACACTAGCACTGCACTCTTACGCTGCTTGCCAAAAACTGACTGCCTGACCCAGTTCACTCACTGCAGCCCTTTTTATAGAAATATCACTGTTTTCTAGAAGTCTCTGGTTTCAATGAATTACCGCGAAAGTTCCAGGGTACAGGGGAAGGGGAAAGAGGCGGCCAGCGACAAGTGACACTTCCCTTTAACCCCTCAGTTAGTCACTGAGATTAATGGGAGGGTGTGGCTCGGCCGCCTCTGGTCCCTTCTCAGCTGTCGTTGGTCGGGCTTTCCACTAATTGGGTGACAGTATCTTCTATTATCAAAATTGGTTTGGCCTCTCTGATTTCATTTACAAGCAAATGAACGACCTCTCTACTTAGAACCCTCATACCAGAAAGTTTAGTTTCAAATTGCCTTAAAACTTCCTTCCAAAATGATGTAAGCATATACATATTGTGCATTAACTTTCTTGTGTTGTACTGTATACAACTGGTCTGTTACAAAAGTAAGACAGAGTCCTACTCACCTACTTACATTGCAGTTATGTTGGAGAGCCTGTTATAGCCCTGTTGTTATTAAAGCATGTAATCTACCGCATCTCATTTGTATCCAAATATATTATTGACAACCATAGTTGGCCTAATTTACTTCTGTCAATTTGAGGACCTTTGTCAATTTTGCCAATTCTGCCTTTACTATGAATATCATGCACATCTTATGAGAATAACTTGGAAATCAGATATTGTCTGATGTTCTGTTACATAACACTCCAGTATTACATCATATAGCTGCTTATATGCAATAGTATTCATGTGAGTAATGTCTTTGAATCAATCCAACAATGTTATTTTACACACAAGCAGGCATTCTCAGGACATTTCCAACATTACTGCAGCTAATTAGTTTCATATTTTATGTACCAAACAGTTCCTTTGTTTGTGTGTGGAGTTTTCTTTCAGAGGTTGGCTACATATGTTCTTGTCATCTGCTGTAAATCAAAGAGTAATAAGCTAATAGACATAAGTTGAATCTGTTTTCTTATACATGGACATTGATGAACTTTCAGAATTCCAAAATTTATTGCATCACATGTTTGAAGTTTCACTGTTCTTTCTTCTTAGGGACAGATGTGAGATGTGAATTTGTAAAATGACTGTCCTTGTTTCTTACATATCTATTGTCAACAATGTCCTCTGTGATAAACTGAGTGCTTCAACCTTAAGATCACCTTCAGTGTTGAACTTGATCTTTTAGGACAATGTGATCCACAGTAAAATCTCTTGCAACTGAAATTTGTATATTTTACACAGAATGTACACCTAAATTAGTGAGTGTTTGTTAGACATTCATGTTGGTGTGGTAATTCAGCATAGTACCCATTGAGAGATCTAAACCTTTAATATTCTGTCTGATTTTAAGTTTACTTGCAGAGAATAGAAACTAAGGGGCAACTGCTAATTTAGTTTGCCTTTTGGGCTACAAAGTGTTAAAGGCTTAGACATTCAAGTTTCAAATTTAAATTTGTGGGTTCGTGAAATTAAAAGTCCAATTGCACAAACTCAAAATGTTCTTTATTTTTATCGAATTACAGTTGAAACACTTGCCGATTACATAGAATTACTTAGCGCACACAATTACAATTCACCAGTTCGTCTGTCACAGGTCCATTGCACGCTCACAGTTACGTACAACTCCTCTGATACACGTACACCGAATGCCTCCCGGCCCTCACCCAGCCTCCAGTTGGTCCCGCCTTCTGATAATTGGGTGACACTGCTCCTTCCTCATAGCTGGTCGTCCCGAACAGCACCATTGTAGCGAGCCAGGCGATCCAGGTGTACCACCATCTTTCCTCGGGGCACCTTCTGGATGCGGTGGACCACGTCGTTAATCCACTTCACCACCCGTTACGATCCTTGCCATGGCTGCTAAAGCTTCGGGCAGCGTGCCTTGGTCCATGTAGGATGGTACAACCAGAACAGATTACCTTGCTGAAACCCTTGGCTGTTGGCTTGCCTGTCATATTGGGTGTTCTTGCAGTCGCTCGCCTTCTGCATGTTCTGGCGAGCCATCTCGTGCATATCATATAGGTGGTCCACCAGGTTCTCCACATACTCTGTCGCTGGCTGTTTCGCCTCCGGAGGGTTTCCAAAAGCCAGGTCACAAGGGAGGCGTAACTCTCGGCCGAACATTAAGCTGGCTGGCGTCATCCAAGTTCTGTCGTGTGTAGACGAGCTGTAGGCCAGCAAGAGTGTGTGTGGTGTTTTAGGGCCCGTCGACAACATGGTCATTTGGGCCGGCCAGCAAGAACAGTGGTACCTTGACGTCCCAGTCTCGCTGATGGCTGGCCACGACCTTCCTCTTGGCCACGCCGTGGCTCAGTGGTTAGACCGCTTGGCTCTAACCAAGACGGCCCGGGTTCGATCCCAGGCGACGGCAAAGTGAGATTTGTGGTGGACAACACGGCGTTGGGTCGGGTTTTCTCCGGGACCTCCGGTTTCCCCCGCCATCTCATTCCAACCGGTGCTCCATCTTCATCTCATGCATCAGCAGTGTCACCACCTGCGGTGACGTATGTAGTAAAAGCGGGCGTTAAACACTACACATTTCACATTACCACCTTCCTCAGATGTTCCTCTAAGGTCTTGATGTACCTTTCGACCATACCATCCGACTGGGGATGTAGAGGTGTTCTGCGGGTCTCGTTAACCCCAAGTCTTTCTAGTGCCTCCTTCAGCTGGTTGGACTCAAAATTGGTACCCTGGTCGCTGTGGAGCTCTAACGGCACCCCAAATCAGCGGAACACTTGCTTCACGAAGCAGTCTGTGATTTCTTTGCCTCTGTTCGGCATGGCATACACCTCCGTCCACTTAGTGAATAGTCCACGACCACCATCAGGTATTTGTTGCCTCGGTCGAATACTGGGAACGGTTCAGCAATGTCAACGGCGATCCGTTCGAATGGCGCTCCGACGTTGTACTGCTGCATGCCACCCGGCTCATGATCTGGGGGCTACGACTCGCCGCGCACACGTGACATTGACGACACCATCTCTCAGCGTCTGCTCGGAGCCTCAGCCAGTAGTAGCGCTGTCGTAGTTTGTCAATCGTCCGATTTGCTCCAAGGTTTCCTCCTGAAGTACCGGCGTGCACTTCGTACAAGACTTCCAGGACCTTACTCCGGGGAAGTACCAACTGTTCTCTCTGCGTCTTCCCATAGAGTGATTCCATATCCGGAACAGCACGCCCTCTCTGATCTTCAACAGGTCCCATTGGACTCAGTAAGACTTGTAGGTGGCGCTCGTTGGTGCGATATCCTCCCAGGTTGGTCTGCCTCCAATTCCCTCAAGAGTGGCGCCAAGTCTGCGTGCGCCAGCTGCTCCCTCCTCAGGCCAGCGGTATCCCAGCCGTCCACAGGCACTGCCGTGACTATTCGGACTGCTCCGGCACGCTCCTTCTCTTCCACTCTTGTGCACTGGCCGCACTCTTCTGGACAGGGTCTTCGTGACATAGCGTCTGCGTTACCGTGGCTCTTCCCTCTGTGATGTTCCGAGGTGAAGTCGTAATCCTGCAGCCTCTGGATACAACGTGCTGTCTGGCCTTCCAGGTTCTTAAAGCTCAAAAGGCAGGTTAGGGCGGAATGGTCAGTCCTAAGGTTGAATGGCTGACCGTACAGGTACTTGTGGAACTGCTCCAAGGTCTTTACTATCGCCAGTAACTCTCGTCGTTTGACGCATTAGCCCTTCTCTATCTTGGAATGTCTTGCTGTAGTAGGCTATCACCCGCTCATGGCCGTCCTGGATCTGCGATAGGACACCTCCAATGCAATGTTCGCTGGCGTTGGTGTCCACAATGAAGTCGCCACCTGGTTGTGGGAAACCCAAAATGGGAACACTGCACTGGGTCTTCTTAAGGTGCTGGAAAGCGTCTTCGGCGTCCTCCGTCCAAACATAAGGCCGGTGTTCCTCTGTCAGGCGGGTGAGGGGTTTGACGATGTTGGAAAACCCCTTTATGAAGCGTCGGTAATAACTGCACAGCCCCAGGAAACTACGCAACTCTTTCTTATCCTTTGGGCGAGGCCAATCTCTCACAGCATGTGTCTTCTCCGGGTCTGTGGCCACTCCGGTTGCTGAGACTATGTGGCCCAAGTGGTTAACTTCCTTGCGGAAGAGCTGGCACTTCTTCGCATTCAGCTTCAAGTTGGTCGCCTGCAGTCTCTGTAGCACCTTACTCAGATTCTCAGGATGGTCTTAAAAAGTCTTGCCGACAATGATGATGTCGTTCTGGTATAGCAGGCAGGCATCGTAAGTCAGCCCTCTCATTACTGACTCCATGAGGCGTTGGAAGGTAGCTGGTGCATTGTAGAGGCCAAAGGGCATAACTGTGAACTGCCAGAGCCCTTGGCCTGTCGAGAATGCGGTCTTCTCCTTGTCTCTCTGGTCTAGAGCTACCTGCCAGTAGCCCGACTTCAGTCCAGGGAGAACCACTGTGCACCAGCTAGCATGTCCAGGGTTTTGTCAATCCGGGGTAAGGGGAACAGTCCTTCGGGATGACAACGTTCAGCTTCCTGTAGTCCATGCAGAACTATAGTTCGCCGTTCTTCTAGCTCTCACCCAGCTGCCAGTTGGTCATGCCTTCCGATAATTGGGTGACAATATAATTATTCCAATTCCAATTTGCAATATAATTTTGATTTGAACTAATACTCAATGCTCCACTTATTGCTAGTATTTACCTAGAATGCATTTCATTAGGATCTTCCTAACATCATCAGCTGTTGTTGACTAACAGATGTTGGTTTGGTGTACTCATTGGAGGTGATAGGCAGGTCTCTGTTGGTCGGTATCTTGATGAAGTTGAAGTTTGGGTTTTCTTCAAAGATATTGTTGAAATTAAACAATTTTCGTTCATATTTCCTTTTGAAGATTTTTTCCCACGTGGTTAATGCAGCTGGACCTTGGACATTTATGTAAATGAATACCACAAAATAGTGAACAACAAAGTTTAGCCTTTATGGAAACAAAAACACTGGACTTTAATGTATTTTTTTCATGTTGAATACGAATATGGCAATATAGTTTTCAGATGTTGTCTGGTTTTCTTGTAGCAACAAGAATTAGGATTTTAGAATTAAACTTGAACAAACAATTATAGTTTCTTAAATATGGTACATTTGCCAGCACTTGCCTGAGTTACAGACGTCTCATTTCAGCTTCTATGCATATCTAATATCTGGGTTTCTGGAAGCTATGCCAAGCATTATTATGCAAACTTCATTTTTAAATCAAATTACACCAATCAATTTACAAATTTTGCAGATATAATCTACTTGCAACCATAACGTAGTAACTAAACCCACAGATTACTGGATTCCCATAACCTTACATTTCATCTATCAAAAAAATAGTCTTTTTTTACCTTATTTCTACTCCAACTAAGAAACACTGTTTCCTATAATTTTAAATTTCCTCTTCCACAACTGGCATCATCTACTAACTGGTCCGTCAGTTCCAGTTATCCTGATTATACTCTTTCCTCCTCTACATAATAATTTGTATCTATCCTCTCTGATTCACTCATTAGCAATCACCTCACAAGTTTGATATGAAGAGTTTCCTTTCAACTTAGAAATTACAGGAGGTACTATCACAACAATCAGATATACATATGACAGCATCACAGTACTTTACAGCATATTGTACTCAGGGGACAGATGATTCACATGGCATACTGCATCATGCAACAAGAGCGATAAGTTTACTGAATATAGGAGCTGGAAGGAGACAGAAAAGGAGAAGGGTTATGCCAACACATTTATTTTAAAATAAGTCATTTTGCTTGAGCAGACTTTTACATTTCTTAATACAATGGTTTGTTTACAGATGTTTGCAGTTCATTTGTACATTGCCACATTCTAGTCAGTGATAGTTCAAGCAGTAGGTTGTGAATGAAGACAGGATTTACCAATGCAGAAAAAGCTGACATGCCCATGGGGTATGGAGAGAGTAGAAGAATGTAGTTTGTTCTTGTATGGTGTTTTTCTTTTTTTTTACTTTCCAAAGGACCTGTCTGTTAAGCTCCGAATGAGGTCCAGCCTTAAGGCTTATGGTGTATAGGGAAAGATATCCCAATATATGTCAACCATCTCTGCATTTATTTATCAACCTCTTCAAACAGTTACATGAAAGTGCTAGTGTAACATCAGGAAAACACAAGAGAAAGAAACAGGAGACTGGAGATGTAGGAGAAATGAATGTTTTGGCTGTTGTTAGAGTAGATTCACAAATAAGTTGCCACACAATCACACATGGGAGTGGAATAAATCAGGCAAGTGTAGTTTGCGTTCTCCATCACCAAAGGTTCCATTCCTATCACATCTCTCTTCATCAAGAGCTGCATAGAAACAATATTGAGAATTGTATTAACTCCTGAGCAAAGAGCCATTGTTAGAATGTTTGCATCCCTGGTGACATGGTGATGGCAAATACTAGTCAGCCCATTCCACTATCTTAAAAGTTGTCATGGAAGAAGGGAAAAATGCAATATTTGAGCACAGTCACTGATGATGAAGTAGGTTTTATCTCTCTGTATTTTGTATTGTTGTGAATCCATTTGATTTACTAAGATCTAGATGATTTTACTTGAGTTCGAGTAATTTTATTTTCTAGAACATTTAATTTGTGAATGGAAGGTTGTAAACGTGGTGTAAAGTCACGTTCAGTTGAGTTGCTAGTTATGATTGTACCAGTGAGTATCAGAGTTGTTAAGAATCAGTTGGCTGTAGCAGTTGTGTTGTTAGTATTGGGTATTGGTCTGTCAGTAGTGAATGTGTAGAAGTTCCATCCGTACAGGTTAGTGAATTATAACGGAACATTTTATTAATGTGCTCATTTTGTGTATTTGCAAATAGTAAAAGTGATTGTAAGTCAGCGTTTGGATAAAAATTCTAGTGACAATGTGAGTTTCTTATACTTTACATTGTCATTCAGTCACCCAACGTTTGTCAGATAATGTCATTAACTGAATCTCAACTTAGTACAAGGGTGGATCAAATATAAACGGGAATTGTTTTTTAAAATTTATTGTGTCAGCAAACAAAAATTGTCATACTAATTGCTTTTATACATAAGGTACTGACTTTGATGCACATTTTCTCCATTAGATTGGCTAGATTTTGATGCCATACTTATAGAAAGAAGAAGGACGCATGTAGAGCCAGTTGGCAGTACGAACTCTTGTACACTTTGTGTCATGATCAAACCGCTGTCCTCCTAGGTCTGTTTTGAGTGGTCCAAACATATGCTAGTTGCAGGACTATAAGGAGGGTGTTCCAGAGGTGTCCAATGCAGTATGTGGCATCGTTGGTTGCAATATGCAGCTTTTACTGAATCCAAAATGTGACAGTAATAGGCTGCATTGATTGTTCTTCATTAGAGAAGAAATGCAAAACGCTCGCAGAGTCCCAGAAAACGGATGTTAGCACCTTTCCAGAAGATGGGTGTGTTCTGACTTTGACCGGACTTGCCTAGTCTCCTTGCTGTCACTCCATGCTTGCATGCTTTGTGTATTGATGCACCATGTTTCATTACAAATCACGTATCTGGCAGACAGTTTTCTATAATGGAGTTCATCTCGGATGATAAATTACTTCCATAACTTGTCCTTGTGAAAAAAACAGAACCTATTTCGGATTCCGTTAAGTGCCAATCTTCTTTAATAATGTCACAAATAGGAACAATGTTATCTGCAGTAATGCTTGTCCCTGATCTGCTCCTATGAGGTTCATTTTCTACAGCATCTCTTCCCACCACAAAATATTTAGCCCACTCATACACTCCAGTCTTCCAAACTATTTCTTCCCCAAACTGTGCACAGATCCGTCTAAAACTTTCCAAAGGCTTGGTGCCCTTTTTTGCAAGAAAACTGATGATGAGCATTGTGTAACAGACATGTGTAGCTATTACTCAGTCATGGCCCAGCCCCATTTTCCACAGTGCATGCACACACAGTACCCTCTCTGTAGATAACCCCCCCTCCAACATACTGACAAAGTTTCTCCTCAAAATTATTACCAACGATAGTGTTACATCAAACTTCCCGTTTACATTTGATATGCCCTCAAACTATTGAGTTAATAAAGAACAATACATCACTTGTTTAATCTTAAGGAAAATTGTTTCAGTCTTTTCTTGCATCCTTGGTTCTTGTTGTGTTAAATTAAAAAGGTGTATGACACTGTTTACCAAACTGTATCATATGTTACCCTCTGTGGATGTTTTAGTACTAGAACTGTTATGTCATGTAGTACTAAACCTTGTTACTTAATTTAAATATCACAGCAAACCTTAGAACAACAGTAACAGAATACAAACAAACTGTGATATTAGTAATTGCCACATAGCAATTTTTTTAGTTATATGTAAACCTGAGATTGCTTTGATATTTATCCATGACATTTTAAACAGATTAGGAGGCTTAATATTGGTACAGTATCTCAGGAAGTTATCTGGACTGATAACAGCGTTGACATAAAGAGACAACTGTCTGTAGTTTGAGATCTTCACATGTCTTTGCGTTTCTTAAGTCTGGTTCAACTTTTCAAGAAGTTATTTGTATGATAAGAGAACAGTGGTATTTAGTGTGGTTTGAACAATTATTGATAGTACAAAAGTGAATCGAGAAGATATTGACACATTAAGTTAATTAGGAGTCGATTAATAACACAAAACAACACTCACAGTCGATGTCCGGCTGAAGATAGAGGGAAGACCTCAGAAACCGGTTCCGGGAAAATTTAAAAGTGAGTGTTGTTTTGTGTTATTAATCGACTCCTAATTAACTTAATTTATACAACAACACTGTTTTCAACACTTCCATAAAAGGATTTATTGACACATTGCTTCACTCACACTGTTTATTCACAGGACATGTTTCAAGAGCTCTTGCTCCTATCATCAGCTGATACTCGACTACTGCAAGTTGTAGTGGTTTCCTCTTTCTCCGTTTTGTCAATAGATGGTGTGATGTACTTGTCAAAGATGTCCGGTGGTGGAGTTTCTAAATTCATGACTCTGACGATTTTTGTTGATGAAGATTTTTTCCCATACGGAAAGGTCTATGGGGTGATTAACATATTTTATTAGAGATGTTTCCAAGTTGATGTCATGTCTAGTATTCAAAAAATGAAAAGCCACCGCTGATATTTCTGTTTCACCATTTTTAATGTTTCTTAGATGTTCTTTAGTTCTGATGTTAATATTTCTTTTTGTTTTTCCTATATAAATTTCAGGGCAAGTTTCACATTTGATCTCATAGATTCCTGGTTTTTCTTTGGTAGTGACTGAATTTTTGGAAGGGCCTTTTAACAAATTTCTGATATTAAACCTATTTTGAGGTGCAAGAGTTATGTTGTGTTTTGAGAAGATTTTTTGGAATTTGTTATAGGCTGATGGGTGGAAGGTGAATTTTTTAAAAAGTTTTTTCTCTTTTTCTCCTGTAGGTTCTAGGGTGGTGGTTTCTTTTATTTTCTTAGCTTTGTTGAGTCTGTTAACTGTTTTGTCTACTAAATTTGGGTTGAAACCATTGGATATAGCTACTTTTTTATGTGTAGGTATTCTTCTTGATAATCTTCTCAGTTTAGTGGAAAGTTGATCATCCGAAAGATTAAACTGTTGAAAATGGCATGTTGGTATTGTTTTGGGTTTAAACTGTTGTTCTTGATGTAATTATCTGTGTGTGTTGGTTGCCTGTAAATACCAAAGGTGAGTTTGTTGTTCATTTTTTTGATCTTGATGTCCAAAAAGGGGAGCACACCATCCTCTTCTGTTTCCAATGTAAATTTTATAGCTGGATTTTGTATATTCAAAAGTTTAAGACTATCTTGTATGAGTTTTTTAGGTACTATTGCAAAAATGTCGTCAACATAGCGATACCACACTTTGAAATAATTTGGAAAAGTTTGAACTAGTACAAATAGATATACTGTAGAACTTACTCTAAGCAAAATCATATGGGTCAAAACAAATTTCCACATTGAACATGTTTCTGTCCACAAAATACAAGAGATTATAGAGTCAACATGAAAAATTCAGTGCCATGGCTGGAATTTTAACCACAGATCTCCTGGTTTCCATCCAGTAGCTCTTAACCTTTGAGCTACCATGGCCAACATGCCATCCTGACATTAAATTCTCCAGTTGACTCGTATATTTCCCCGGTAGACCACTAGAGGCTCTCGCATCCGAGGTACACTGTTTGTGGCGATTTAGTGTCATAAGTTCTTAAGTCCCAGGCTTCATCATTTAACTCTTATTATTTTAGTTAATTGATGGAACTTAATGATTTCTGTGCACTAGCCGTATATAGGCTAAGGCTTTTGATAGAGTCAACATGAAAAATTCAGTGCCATGGCCGGGATTTGAACCACGGATCTCCTGGTTTCCATCCAGTCACTCTTAACCTTTGAGTTACCATGGCCAACGTGCCATCCTGACATTAAATTCTTTAATGGACTCGTATATTTCGCCGGTAGACCACTAGGGGCTCTCGCAAACGGTGTATCTCAGATGTAAGAGCCCCTATTGGTCTATTGGGGAAAGATACGAGTCAACTGGAGAATTTAATGTCAGGATGGCACGTTGGCCATGGTAACTCAAAGGCTAAGAGCGACTGGATGGAAACCAGGAGATCCGTGGTTCAAATCCCAGCAATGGCATTGAAATTTTCATGTTGATTCTATCAAAAGCCTTAGCCTATATACGGCTAGTGCACAGAAATCATTAATTTCCATCAATTAATTGATACAACAGATTATATTTGTAATAATGCATATACGAAAGTATGTACTTTAACTGCTGTGCTGTAGGTGTACACACTGTGTTTTGCAGGTATTTTTGCCATAAAGTACTACAGTATCATACTAGCAGTAACGTCATATAAGAACATGTGTTGTAGCTTACATTATGCATTTCTTGTGTTGTTATTCCTATCTTTAATTGCTTTATATGCCACTTGCTGTTTTTGCTACATGGAGGAAAGTGTGTTTGAAATTTCTAACCATACTTGTTTTTCTTCATGCAAATTTTTTAAACTTCAATATAGTTTCAACATCTTTGGAGAACTAGTGTACCATGTCAGTCCATGATTTTATTTATGCATGTGTTTGCTTCTTCTTGTATGTTAATTCTGCACATCTTCATTCTGTTCACTGTCATCGGCATTATGGATTTCTATTAGATCTGTTGGCAAAGTTAAAGTTACTTTGCTTTACAGGAGTTAATCATTTCTAATGCAGCACGTCAGACTACATGAAATGTTCCACATTTTAATTAATTCAGCATTTTGTCCGTATTTTCTTCAGCTTCAGTGAGTGCAAGAGCATCCTTTTCATCATCTCGTTGTTTTGAAGCACTTCATGATTGTTTCCACTTTAACTCCCTTAGAGCTAGAGCAATGCTGTTCAGTGCATCCTGACTATGCAAGAGCAAATGTACTTTCAGATTCTTACTTTGTTGTGGTTCATGTAACATTGACAAAATAATGAAGGAAATAATTTCTAAGATATCATTGACACAGCTATGGATTTGGGATTATTCATCTCTAAGCTACAATAATGGTGTGGTGTTCTGTCACATGTGCGAAAAGGAGTGAGTGCAACATTGTATATTTAATACATTTAATTAGGATTTAGGTCACAGAAATTAATTCCTGCTGGTTTTGTATCTGGCTTAGGTTAAGTGCAGTAACAGATTCCTTATAATGCAGCATATTAGCACCATTTGATACTCCATCAGTGCATATCTTCAGGGTTATATTGCATATATTTTGGAATACTAATTTCAAATATTAACAAGTGGTTTCCACAATTTTACTAAAATGTGATTTCTATGGAATGAGCAGGTAAGGATATTCCAAGGAATAAGAAAGAATCATTTGCTATTTCCCAGTTTAAGGAATATGTTTGGAATAATAGCAACACATCAATTTATTAATAGTTGTCTGACAGATACATTCTATTTGCTGAAAATGCGTACAAATGTTATCATGAACCGGGAGCCAGCATATCCTTAACTGAGAGTGGCATTCAGAATATGGAGGACATCTAAATGACCCAAATAACAGTAGTTTATAAATTAATGAATTTCTGAATGCACTACAAATGTGTTTTCATTTTGTGTTTTATGCAGTTTGAAGATTATGGTATTCAATATGCTGAACATCAATATTGTAGTAAAAAACTATATTTTTAAGTAAATAATGACATTTAACTCTAAACGTATCAAGTACAGAAAGAAAAAAAAGTTTTTTATCAAAATCAGTTCTTTCAATAATTGCTATATATTTAATAATAAATAATAATAATTATAATAATTATATATATTTACTGTACTGTAATAAGGCATACATAAAAGAGAACCTTCGGAAATTAAGTTTATAACTAAACTTTTTTCGTCTATCCTAAAAAGTTAAATGACGTAGTTCCTTTCTCCACTAAACAATTCATTTGAACTCTGTGTGATTTTAACAATGCGGAATGTTTGCTTATAGGATCAATTTATTTTCTTTTATGATAGAGGGGATATTGAATTTAAATTTCAGCTCTTAATGAAATACTTTTGAAAATATTACTATTCTTTCAACATTTTATAAGCTGCTTTTACCTAGCACAAGATATGTGGTAAAACCTTTTTGTTTTCATATGACACTAAGCATTTAGTAATTAATAGTACAAGAGAGATAAAAGTAACCAGTTGAGGCTAAATAGGATCAATTTAATCTTATATCTAAGAATCACCTTCCTTTATTAATCTTTTGAACCAATACCTATAAAGGTGCTAAATCCATTTTCTGTATATGTCTGTAATTTAAAGTCTATGTTGGTATATCCTTGTCTCTCCTGTAGAATGTCAAAGGTAAGTAATATTAAAAACATTAGCTTCTTAGTGGAATTAGGAAAAAACAGAGTATCAGGTATAATATTTGAAATAATCCTGAGAGTTTGCTATATATACTTGACAAAAGACAAGACAAAATCCTAGAGGTGTGTATAAATTGACAAAAGAAAGTAGGGAACAGGAATATATAGAAATCAGTAGTAAAAAGAGCTATGGAAGAAATATGAATATATATGGATTATAGAAAATAGAAACAAAGACATTTTATGGGAAATAATTACAACCACAATGGAGGATATAGAATGACAGACATGGGAAAGGCGAGAAAATAGAAAAATCTTTAAACTTTTTGTGATCTAAAAGGGAATGGTACAAAAAGGATAAGTAAAGCTATGCAACAGACAGGAGGGGGCAGGAATGTCTTGGATAAGAATGGGATTAATGTAATTAAGAAGCACAATAGGAATATGTGAATTATGTAGAGAAACAGAAAGTACGATTCATTACTTGACAAGAATAGAGAACTAGCGCTATGGGAGGAGAAACATCAAAAGATTTGAATCAAGTTAATAGCTTTAAGAATTGTTGCAGGAGGAAATAAAAATATGTGAAATTTGTTTTGGAAAGTTAAAAAGAGGTAGATAAGAAAAGGAAGATTGACAATGACAAAATGCTGGGTCAACAATGGGAGACAAATAGGAAATTACATTAGATGGCAGAGTGGATGCTATGCTACTATTAGATCAAAATGTTAGTTAAAATGTCCTCTCACACTAGCCGTGTGTAGGCCAAATTCTGGATAGGTTCAATCAGACTGACAAATAATAGTGGTTGACTATAAAGCCTGGACTTAAATTTTTACAGGTTATAAATCACCATTAAGGAATTACTTGATATGTATATGAGAATTGAACAAGAATGTAAAATGAGGAACTGTCAGTTCCACTTGTTGAGGTAAACCATTATTCAAAGCTTCCTTCACTCGCTATTGATAGGCGACAGGAAAGACAAAGGAGTGCAGTGTTTCCTGACACTTGAAGTCCCATTGCTGTAATAGAATATCCGAATCTTTGAATGGTATAGTTGATCACTTTGCTGTGGGCATTAACTAACAGTGGAGTTGTTTACTTGCTCTTTCTTCACCACAATCTAGAGCAGAACAAAGATTACAGTACTGGGCTGTACACATCCGGATTAATTTAAAATAATTGTAGGTAGATTCCTTATTTGTAGCTTCTTTCCACTTATCTCTGAGTTTCATATGTCTTACAATTTAAAAATGGTACTAAATGATACTAAGTTTTGCAACATTTCAGATTATACCCAGAAACAGTTCCTGTCGCGATTCTTGACAAGTCTCCATTCTTCTGTGCTGAAGTCCCATCAAGAAACTCAAAGTATGGTTATCAAAAATATGATGTTACATGTGATGTACTAACTGCAAAGGAATACGTACATTCTGATCGATATGATAAATGTAGTGATGGGGCAGACACTCATATAGAACATTTATACTTAGAACACAGTAATTTAAGTGATAGGAACAAAACAACACAACAGTGTAGCAGGAGTGAGAACAGCTCTACATCTGTATCGAATTTGAGAACGCATATCATTATTAATACCGGTAAGAAACCACATCAGTGTAATGTTTTTGATAAGAGGTTTACCCAGCTGTTAAGTTTGAAAAGAGATATTTTAGTTCATGAAGGCAAGAAGCAACACCAATGTAAAGTTTGTGATAAGTGCTTTACTCAGTTGTCAAGTTTGAGAATACATCATTTAAATCATGAGGGTAAGAAGACACATCAATGTAAAGTTTGTGATAAGAGGTTTACCCAGCTGTCAAGTTTGAAGAGACATATTTTAGTTCATAAAGGCAAGAAGCTACACCAATGTAAACTTTGTGATAAGTGCTTTACTCAGTTGTGAAGTTTGTAAAGGCATAATTTAATTCATGAGGGTAAGAAACCACATCAATGTAAAGTTTGTGATAAGGGTTTTACTCAGTTGTCAACTTTGAAAACACATACTTTCGTTCATGGAAGTACAAGGCCACATCAATGTAAAGTTTGTAATAAGGGGTTTACCCAATTGTCACATCTGAAAATGCATAACCTAATTCATAAAGGTAAGAAATCACATCAATGTAAAGTTTGTGATAAGAGCTTTACTCAGTTGTCAACTTTGAAAACACATAATTTAGTTCATGAAGGTAAGAAATCACATCTATGTAAAGTTTGTGATAAGAGCTTTACTCAGTCGTCAACTTCGAAAACACATAATTTAGTTCATGAAAGTACAAAGCGCACCAATGTAAAGTTTGTGATCAGAGCTTTACTCGGCTGTCAGATTTGAAAATACATAATTTAATTCATGAAGGTAAGAAACCACATCTACGTAAAGTTTGTGATAAGAGCTTTACTCAGTTGTCAACTTTGAAAACACATAATTTAGTTCATGAAAGTACAAAGCCACACCAATGTAAAGTTTGTGATAAGAGGTTTACTCGGTTGTCACTTGTGAAAAGGCATAATTTAATTCATGAAGTTAAGAAGTCATACTAATGTAAAGTTTGTGATAAGAGCTTTACTCGGTTGTCAACTTTGAAAATGCATACTTTCGTTCATGAAAGTACAAAGCCACACTAATGTAAAGTTTGTGATAAGAGCTTTACTCGGTTGTCAACTTTGAAAATGCATACTTTCGTTCATGAAAGTACAAAGCCACATCAATGTAAAGTTTGTGTTAAGAGCTTTACTCGGTTGTCAGATTTGAAAATACATAATTTAATTCATGAAGGTAAGAGGTCACATCAATGTAAAGTTTGTGATAAGAGGTTTACTCGGTTGTCACTTGTGAAAAGGCATAATTTTATTAATGAAGTTAAGAAGTCATACCAATGTAAAGTTTGTGATAAGAGCTTTAGTCGTTTGTCACGTTTGAAAATAGTTTGATTCATGGCAGTAGAAGCACACAATAATGTGTTAAATATGCACTGTCATGTTTCCTACCCAATAATTTGATTTATGAGGGTATGAATTGGAGATGAACAGAGTATGTTAGCAGAGTACTACTTGTCTTGAGGGCGCCGGGGTAGCGCGGTGGTTTCGTTCGCGGCTCCCGTTCTAAGGGTCCCGAGTTCGATTCCCGGCTCTGGGGTTGGCAATTTTAAGTCGGCCCTATCCACGCCTTCACCCCTGTCTAGCACACGTGAAGTATCCCCTATGCCCAACGTGGTTCGGAGTCCACGGTAAAAACTGTAGGTCCTCTCACCTCACCGCCATCTTCACTATCACCCTATCATCGGAGGTAATGGACATCGCCCTCTGGGTGCCTCCACCTGAGAAATGGGTCCGGTCATCACTTGGTGGGGTGAGGTTACCCCGAAGGCAAAGGTTGCCATGTGGGGAGTGTTAGTAACTAACTAACTACTTGTCTTGTTTCAAGGAAGCACTTCTTATTGTAAACGGAATGGGTGATTTTGTTCTCAGCAGTTTGTATGATGGTGTTTATTATCATCACATTATTAGTAGTATAATTATTATTTAGTTCATGTTAAATTGATATGTTAATTTGTATGTAGGTATTAGTTGTAGTTACATAGTAAACTATTATTTAAATCTGTCAAATAATTGTCCTCTTCAGGTCTGACAATAATTCAAATGATTTGCTGTCTAACATTATTTGCCCCAAATTAACATAAGTAGCCACGCCTTTCAACCTTTAATGCAGTTTCATTATTCGTTGTAATCCAGCTTTTGTTACCTTGGCAGTGAACTCACTCAGGTAGTTTGTTTACTACACACTTAATAGATACTCCATAGTCATTTTCACATTCGTTCAGGTAGGAGAGTAGAACACATGTGTATAATTTTGCCCCTGTGTCTTGGTTGAAAGGACACACACAATTGTCACATTGGGTAGGAGAATGGGTTCATCGCTACAGCGGGATGAATAGTAACATTGTCAATATATTTTAAAGAAGACATTGTCAAGTTATTAAAAGTGAGTAATCTTTTGTATAGAAAATGAGTAGTTGTCAAACAGTTTTTGAGATTACTCACTCAGATGAGATGTTCTTCATATCTCCAGAAGCGCTTTTCGGTCTGGTTTTGACCATCTTCAGTGGGTGTTGACCAGCTACTAAGGTAGAGAAGAGCCGAACCATCCAAGAAAGTTCTGCTCCTGTGATTGTCATTTGGTTATCGCCTGATTTGTACTGCCAACTTCTGGGACTGGAACACTGTGGCTGGACACAGGTGGCTGATGGTCATCTGTGGTGTTGACTGGTTGTAACTGTTTTTCCTCTGGATGTGGATCAATTGAACTGTAGACCTGTGGTGGCGGATGAAATTCCATTTTTTCTTTTCCCCCTCTTTCTCTGGACCAATATTTAAGTTACTGGTTGTCTGTGGGAAATGTGCTTCCTCACTCATATGTTCCTGGAGTAAACTAGATTGGTTGACATATGGGTTAATTTCAACTGGGTCTATGTTCTTTAATTTTGTTTCAACAATATCAATGTTGGATTTTTTAACTTTTTTAATAAGTTGTAAAACACTGTTTAATGGTAGTATCTCAAAATTCAAAAGGTTTTTTGTTTCACTATTTAGGATATAAATTTTTTCCCAAATATCTAATTCATTAATTGTTTGTACATGTTTCAATAGTTGTATACTTTGGCCAATTTCATGGTTGTGTTTCCAGAAATGGTTGCAACTGCAGACTTTTCTATTTGTTTAAGTTTTATATTTCTCAAGTGTTCCTTTTGACGGGTTTTTAAATTTCTCTTAGTTCTTCCAATATAATATGCTCCACAATTGTCACATGGTATTTTATATATTCCAGATAATTTTAATTTATCAATAGTGTTGCTTAAAGGTTTTTTGAGCAGATTCTTAAGGTTGAAATTATTCTTTGGGGCTAATTTTATATTATAATTATGAAAAATTCTTTTAAATTTGTTGAATGCCCAAGGATGATAGGTGAACTTCTTGTAGATAACAGTAGTTTCTGGTTTCTTTAAAGTAGTAAATGAACTTATGTGGTTCTTGTATATATGTTCATTAATTATTTTAAATATAGTTGATTCTTTAAAGCCATTGATCTTTGCAACATGTAAGATATGTTGGTATTCTGGTTGATATTCATGTTCAAGCATAGGTACATTTATAAGTCTGTGGATTAAACAATGGAATACTGCAAGTTGATGTGATGTTGGATTATAGTTTTTAGCTTTGATATAATTATCCACATGTGTATTTTTCCTATGAATACCAAAATTCAATTTATTATGGTACTTGGAAATTTTTAAATCCAAAAAAGGTAAAAGTCCTTGATCTTCTATTTCCATAGTAAATTTGATAGATTCATCTTGATTGTTGAGAATTTCTAAGGCTTCATTAATTTTATCTTTGGGTATGATGGAGAAAATATCATCAACATATCTGTACCATACTTTAAATATATCTGAGTGAGTAGATGTTACTTGAATTTCTAAGTTGCTCATATATAAGTCAGCTAAGAATGGAGATAATGGGTTACCCATAGCTAAACCATGTGTTTGAGTGTATAATCTTCCGTTAAATGTGAAGGTATTCTGGTCTATACAACTGGTAGTACAAGTTAGTAAATCATGAATCTCAGCTTCATTAATATTGATTGAAGTAAGCCACTCTTGTAATAATGAAGAAATCTCCCCAGTTGGGACGTTTGTGAACAAAGAAGTGACATCAAAAGATACTAAAATGTCACTATCACTGATTGCAATATTCTTAATATATTGTATAAGTTCAAGAGAATTCTTAATGCTTTACTTTCAAATTTTTTTAAAGATGAAAACTTTTTTGAAACCCATTTTGCCAATAAGTAACATGGCGAACCTATGTTATTGATAATAGGTCGCATACTGTTATCTTTTTTGTTAGTTTTTGGAAGGCAGTAAATCCGTGGTAGTGTTGGATTACTGACTTTTAATCTTTTTTTAAGAGCTAAATCAAAACAATTAGCTTCATTAATAACTTTGTTAATAATTCTTATGTTGGGTTGTAATGGGTTTTTTTTCTGTTTCTGAGTAGTCAGACTTTTTAAGAAGTTGCATGACTCTATCTTCATAATCATTTTTGTTAAGTAAAACAATTTGATTTCCTTTATCTGCTTTTACAAATGTAATGGATTTATTATTTAAGTGTTTGATAATCTTCAATGCTGGAAAAGTGTATTTACCATATTTTAATTTTTGAAGAACTTTTGTACATTGAGATCTAACATTATCTCTTTCTTGCACAGGAACAGTTTTAATATTTAATTCAATATCTGCTACAAATTCTTTTATATCTTCTGAGAAGGCAACACAGGTTTTCAATCCTTTATTTAACAAATTTTATTCTTCATTACTCAGAGGTTGATCAGATAAATTAATTACTGCTTTCTTGTTATTCTTGATTTTTGGAATATAAGATGGCTGACCTTTTAATATGAACAACTTCTGTTTTAAACGTGTATGTTTAATTCTCATCATTTTATTTAAATGAGCATAGAGTAGATTTTCAAAATTATTCCAAAGTGCAGGCCCCAAAGTCTGAGTTAGTTCCATGTGAAGTTCATAAAGCTGCATGTTAATTTGATTCAGCTTTTTGTAATGTAGAAATTTTTCTGTTTTAATTACCATTTTTTCCGCCATTTTTTGTTCGGTACACAGCTCTTCCTGTTTTTTATATATTTCCTTACAAAAATTGGAGTGACGTTATTAATTAAACATAGGTTAAGAAAGTGAATATCTGCTAAAGTATATCTCTTCTTAATTTGTAATGTTTCATAAAATTTCAACTTTCTTTTATAGAAATGATGTTGAGAGTTAAAATTTGTAGCCTCCATGTTCTAATAGTTGTAATAAGTATGGTAACAGAATTACTTGTAAGCCATCTAGCTTATATATTTTAAAGAAGACATTGTCAAGTTATTAAAAGTGAGATATCTTTTGTATAGAAAATGAGTAGTCGTCAAACAGTTTTTGAGATTACTCACTCAGATGAGATGTTCTTCATATCTCCAGAAGCGCCCTTCGGTCTGGTTTTGACCATCTTCAGTGGGTGTTGACCAGCTACTAAGGTAGAGAAGAGCCGAACCTTCCAAGAAACTTCTGCTCCTGTGATTGTCATTTGGTTATCGCCTGATTTGTACTGCCAACTTCTGGGACTGGAACTCTGTGGCTGGACACAGGTGGCTGATGGTCATCTGTGGTGCTGACTGGTTGTAACTGTTTTTCCTCTGGATGTGGATCAATTGAACTGTAGACCTGTGGTGGCGGATGAAATTCCATTTTTTCTTTTCCCCCTCTTTCTCTGGACCAATATTTAAGTTACTGGTTGTCTGTGGGAGATGTGCTTCCTCACTCATATGTTCCTGGAGTGAACTAGATTGGTTGACATATGGGCTAATTTCAACTGGGTCTATGTTCTTTAAGTTTGTTTCAATGACATCAATGTTGGATTTTTTAACTTTTTTAATAAGTTGTAAAACACTGTTTAATGGTGGTATCTCAAACTTCAAAAGGTTTTTTGTTTCACTATTTAGGATATAAATTTTTTCCCAAATATCTAATTCATTAATTGTTTGTACATGTTTCAATAGTTGTATACTTTGGCCAATTTCATGGTTGTGTTTCCAGAAATGGTTGCAACTGCAGACTTTTCTATTTGTTTAAGTTTTATATTTCTCAAGTGTTCCGTTTGACGGGTTTTTAAATTTCTCTTAGTTCTTCCAATATAATATGCTCCACAATTGTCACATGGTATTTTATATATTCCAGATAATTTTAATTTATCAATAGTGTTGCTTAAAGGTTTTTTGAGCAGATTCTTAAGGTTGAAATTATTCTTTGGGGCTAATTTTATATTATAATTATGAAAAATTCTTTTAAATTTGTTGAATGCCCAAGGATGATAGGTGAACTTCTTGTAGATAACAGTAGTTTCTGGTTTCTTTAAAGTAGTAAATGAACTTATGTGGTTTTTGTATATATGTTCATTAATTATTTTACATATAGTTCATTCTTTAAAGCCATTGATCTTTGCAACATGTAAGATGTGTTGGTATTCTAGTTGATATTCATGTTCAAGCATAGGTACATTTATAAGTCTGTGGATTAAACAATGGAATACTGCAAGTTGATGTGATGTTGGATTATAGTTTTTAGCTTTGATATAATTATCCACATGTGTATTTTTCCTATGAATACCAAAATTCAATTTATTATGGTACTTGGAAATTTTTAAATCCAAAAAAGGTAAAAGTCCTTGATCTTCTATTTCCATAGTAAATTTGATAGATTCATCTTGATTGTTGAGAATTTCTAAGGCTTCATTAATTTTATCTTTGGGTATGATGGAGAAAATATCATCAACATATCTGTACCATACTTTAAATATATCTGAGTGAGTAGATGTTACTTGAATTTCTAAGTTGCTCATATATAAGTCAGCTAAGAATGGAGATAATGGGTTACCCATAGCTCAACCATGTGTTTGAGTGTATAATCTTCCGTTAAATGTGAAGGTATTCTGGTCAATACAACTGGTAGTACAAGTTAGTAAATCATGAATCTCAGCTTCATTAATATTGATTGAAGTAAGCCACTCTTGTAATAATGAAGAAATCTTCCCAGTTGGGACGTTTGTGAACAAAGTGACATCGAAAGATACTAAAATGTCATTATCACTGATTGTAATATTCTTAATATATTCTATAAGTTCAAGAGAATTCTTAATGCTTCTACTTTCAAATTTTTTTATAGATGAAAACTTTTTTGAAACCCATTTTGCCAATAAGTAACATGGCGAACCTATGTTATTGATAATAGGTCGCATACTGTTATCTTTTTTGTTAGTTTTTGGAAGGCAGTATATCCGTGGTAGTGTTGGATTACTGACTTTTAATCTTTGTTTGTGAGCTAAATCAAAACAATTAGCTTCATTGATAACTTTGTTAATAGTTCTTATGTTGGCTTGTAATGGGTTTTTTTCTGTTTCTGAATAGTCAGGCTTTTAAAAGGTTGCATAACTCTATCTTCATAGTCATTTTTGTTAAGTAAAACAATTTGATTTCCTTTATCTGCTTTTACAAATGTGATAGATTTATTATTTAAATGTTTAATTATCTTCAATGCTGGAAATGTGTTTTTACTATGTTTTAATGTTTGAAGAACTTTTGTACATTGAGATCTAACATTATCTCTTTCTTGCACAGGAACAGTTTTAATATTTAATTCAATATCTGCTATGAAGTATTTTATATCTTCTGAGAAAGCTACACAAGTCTTCAATCCTTTATTTAACAAGTCTAATTCTTCTTTACTCAGAGGTTGATCAGATAAATTAATTACTGCTTTATTATTGTTATTCTTGATTTTTGGAATATAAGATGGCTGACCTTTTAATATGAACAACTTATGTTTCAAACGTGTATGTTTAATTTTCATCACTTTATTTAGATGAGCATAGAGTAGATTTTCAAAATTATCTGTGTCAATGTCTGCGGGTGGTTTGTATACTGCTATTTGTGTGAGATCTGTACTAAAAGTGTTAATTTTAACCGTTATCACCTCTAGAAGATTTAATTGCGGAATGTGTACTTGTTGATGACGATTACTCGATCTTAATCGTTAAGTTTTCACCTTCACTTGTTCCATACAGTACGCCTAGTACTGTTATTTTCTTTCCAAAAATAACTATGTTCATTTTAATTACATTTTCATTTATTGGTTCTCAGTTTCTGAACAGTCTTCTAAATTTATTCTTTATCAATATTGATAGTCCCCTTGAAGCACGTTTATACTTTGGCACTCCGCTATAGAAGTGTGTATAAGAGATGCGTTAAAAATATCGCGAATTTTGGTTTTTCCGCAAAAGTATTTATTCATGAAATCTAATTTCTCCCCTTTAAATTAATCCCCACCAGATATGCATTTGTGCCAACGTTTCTTATAATCCTCGTACCCTTTTAAAGATATTTTTGGTAATCCTGTTCCTCTCCTCATTCGATGACTTCTTTATCCCCTCAAACGTGACAGAGCGTCATCATTTCATGTGCCTCTTCAGATTTGGAAACTGAAAATGTCACAGGACGCTGGGTCTGGCGAGTACGGTGGCTGCTGCATCATAAGTGTGTTGTTTTTTGGCCAAAAATTGGCAATTCACAATTAACGATGTGTGAGCCGGGACGTTATCATGGTACAAAACTCAAGATTTGTTCTTGGACAAATCTGAGCAGTTCTGGCAGATTGCTTCGCGATATTCCGCATAACGTGAAGGTAATATTCCTTATTGACGTTCTATCCTGTGACAAGAACTAATGAGGCATCACCTCCCTCCAATCTAAGAAAACTGTAAGCAAAACCTTTGCATTCGACCGAGCTTGGCACGCTCTTTGTGGTCTTGGCTCGTGAGGCTGCATCTATTGGGCTGATTGAGCTTTAGCTTCTATGTCATAACCACAAACCCACGATTCGTCACCCTCTGTCACAGACAGAGCTCAACAACTCCTTAGCTACATTAATGCGATGTGTTTGGTCGTAAGTGAGGAGCTTTGGTACAAATTTTGCAGTGATCGGACTCAGGACCAAATTATTGGTCAGAATCGAATGGCACGGGCCAATCGATATGTTTATGTTCTCAACAACCTCTCTAACGTACAACCAATTTACTGAACATTCAAAATGACCGACATTATCAAAGTAACTGAGGTACATCAGTACCAACATAACACCACAAAAAATCGAAAATCGAATATACGTGGCCAGCAGAAATTTATAGTTCGCTATGTTTTTCGAACAGATGATGGATTGTATAATCTTGATGTAATTGACCTCTTTCACATTTACAATTATTACTTGCCAGGAACAATAGAAAAGCTCTTGGAGATAAACAAGAGAGAATACGTCATAAACTGCGTGCTTCTACAACTCGCCATTGGTCAATCACAACAAAGTAACAGATTGCATTACCTGCTCAATACTACACTCAGAGAAAGGCTCGTCTAGACTGAGAAATATTCTCTGCAATTCCAAGGGACAACTGTATCAGCTGTCAGAATATACCGAAGATAAAACTGCCACAAAAAGCTATCTTGACAAGGCTACCAGTTCTCCTTCTGAACTGATGAGTTCTCCTTTATACCCAATGTGACAACGCTCTTTGAGCTCATGAACCAGATATATCATTATTGGCATGTACTTTTGTCACTTTGCTGCATGAATGTGATAATGACTCCAGGGAGGATCTATTAAACGCGCGGGAAGTAATCCACTTATTTGACTTCATTGCAATGTTCCATAAACTTAAAGAATAAGTTGTTGGTAAGTGTTGAACGACGGAAACTGAGACAGACCAAGTTTTAACAGATGAAATAAATAAAAGCGTGCTGAAAGGTGCTGAAAAAGGCAAAGGATGACGGCTCGTGAATGTCACTTTGCTAGTGCTGACATATTCCTGGATGCAACAATCTGAAACATGAAGCGAGTGTGTAATAAAGCGTGTCGCCGTTGAGTACAAGCATTCCAACCACTAAACGTTCCGGACAAGCTTCAGAGAGACACGAGTTAGTATAGACAAAGTATTCCGTGAAAATAAATGTTTCTTGTAACTAATAATGAACAGTCCAAATATAGAACATATAGATACAATGTGAAACACTTGATGCCATAGCCGGGATATGAACACGGATCACCTGGTCTCCTTCTGGTTGCTATAACTATTGAGCTACCATGACTAACGTGCCAGTATGACATTAATTCTTCAACTGACACACCTTATCCCGCTTACCATAGAGGCCGGGTTTCAGTCCCGGAGACCGCAAAAGTGAGATTTGTGGAGGCTCATGACACCGGTACTCCATCTTCATTACCTGTATCTCCAGTGTCAGCACATGAGGTGTTGCATGGAATAAAGTCGGCCGATAAACACTACACATTTCCCATTTAAGTCCAAAACTTTATAGCCCCACCACTAATAGGTCTAGTAATCCGAAATGAAATTGTTCTTACACACCAGTCTGTCTAAACGCAAGAGTTATACCAGCGAGAACTGCCAGCTATAAAACATTTTAGTCAGATGACAATGGCGGTGGTATACTTAAACGGGAAATTTTAAAATTGGCTAGAAGTATCTGAAATTTTATTTTGCAGAGCATATAAAGTCGTCATCCTTATATGTTTATTTTAATACTAAATTATACAAACTAAATCAATCAACAGTCCTGCATAAAGAAGGTTGTTGACAACTATAACTTAACTCAGCATTTGAACATTATTTTTAATTCAGTTATTACAAAGCAATCACAGTTAGGAAATTGCTCTTCCTTATCTTCAATTAGCTCTTCTAGTTTTAAATTTACATTATGAAGATGTCACCTACTTATTCTCACAATATAAATAAAAAGGTGGACAAATAAAGTAAAGCCCTACAAACAATATCAGCACAACCAATATTCTTTCATTTTGCAAGGTTTGATTTATTGCATTCTAATGGATGGAGGATACAATTTCAAAGTAACATACAGCCAGTAGCTTGCACTTTCCCAACAGGACCTGAATCACGCAATGTACCCTAGCTACAGTTGTACTTGACAAACCAAATGAAACATACAAGCTCTCTTCACACCACAGTGACGCATCTCCACTTTAGACCAAAACAATCTTAGAAATTCTTCCGTAAAACGTGTCAAGTGATGTTCTCCTGACCCACAATTGAGTTTTGCTTCTAACCACCATAACTCAATTTATGGGTTTGCAAACCTGAATACTGAGGAATGCTCTTATCCCAAACTGTGGTGTGACTTCTTACCTTCATGGCTTAAATGATGTCTTCTCAGATTTGACAAATCAGGAAAGCTCTTACCACGAACTTTACATTAGTGTAATTTCTTACCATCATGAATAGACTGATGCGTTTTCAAATGTCACAACCGAGGAAAGCTCTTTTCACAAACTTTACATTCATATGGCTCCTTACCATCATTAATTAAGTGGTGCGTTTTCAAAGTTGAGAACTGACTAAAGCCGTTATCACAATCTCCACATTGGTGCGTTTACTTACCTTCATGACCTAAATTATGTCTTTTCAAATTTTACAATTGAGTAAAGCTCTTATCGCAAACTTTAGATTCGTGTGGATTCTTAATTTCATGAATAAACTGATATGTTTTCAAATGTGACAACCGCGTAAAGCTCTTATCACAAACTCCACATTGGTGTCACTACTTACCTTCATGAGTTAACTTATGTTGTTTCAAAGTTGACAAATGGGTAAAGCTCTTGTCACAAACTTTACATTGGTGTGGCTTCTTCGCTTCATCAGTAAACTGATGTGTTTTCAAATTTGACAACTGAGTAAAGCTCTTATCACAAACTCCACACTGGTGTGGCTTCTTAGCTTCATGAATTGAGTGGTGTGTTTTCAAAGTTGACAAATGGGTAAAGCTCTTGTCACAAACTTTACATTGGTGTGGCTTCTTTGCTTCATGAGTAAACTGATGTGTTTTCAAATTTGACAACTGAGTAAAGCTCTTATCACAAACTCCACACTGGTGTGGCTTCTTACCTTCATGAATTAAGTGGTGTGTTTTCAAAGTTGACAACTGAGTAAAGCTCTTATCACAAACTTTACATTGGTGTGGCTTCATGAGTAAACTGATGTGTTTTCAAATTTGACAACTGTGCAAAGCTCTTGTCACAAACTCCACATTGGTGTGGCTTCTTACCTTCATGAATAAAGTGGTGTGTTTTCAAAGTTGACAACTGAGTAAAGCTCTTATCACAAACTTTACATTGGTGTGGCTTCTTAGCTTCATGAATTAAGTGGTGTGTTTTCAAAGTTGACAACTGAGTAAAGCTCTTATTACAAACTCCACATTGGTGACGGCTTACCTTCATGAATTAACTGATGTTTTTTAAAAATGGACAAACGGGTAAAGCTCTTATCACAAATTTTACATTGGTGTGGCTTCTTAGCTTCATGAATAAACTGACGTGTTTTCAAATGTGACAAACGGGTAAAGCTCTTATCACAAATTTTACATTGGTGTGGCTTCTTAGCTTCATGAATAAACTGATGTGCTTTTAAATTTGACAACCGAGTAAAGCTCTTATCACAAACTTTACATTGGTGTGGCTTCTTTCCTTCATGAATATACTGATGTGTTTTCAAATGTGACAACCGAGTAAAGCTCTTATCACAAACTTTACATTGGTGTGGCTTCTTTCCTTCATGAATAAAGTGATGTGTTTTCAAAGTTGACAACTGAGTAAAGCTCTTATCACAAACTTTACATTGGTGTGGCTTCTTAGCTTCATGAATTAAGTGGTGTGTTTTCAAAGTTGACAACTGAGTAAAGCTCTTATTACAAACTCCACATTGGTGTGACGGCTTACCTTCATGAATTAACTGATGTTTTTTGAAAATGGACAAACGGGTAAAGCTCTTATCACAAATTTTACATTGGTGTGGCCTCTTAGCTTCATGAATAAACTGATGTGTTTTCAAATGTGACAACCGAGTAAACCTCTTATCACAAACTTTACATAGGTGTTGCTTCTTAGCTTCATGAATAAACTGATGTGCTTTTAAATTTGACAACCGAGTAAAGCTCTTATCACAAACTTTACATTGGTGTGGCTTCTTTCCTTCATGAATATACTGATGTGTTTTCAAATGTGACAACCGAGTAAAGCTCTTATCACAAACTTTACATTGGTGTGGCTTCTTCGCTTCATCAGTAAACTGATGTGTTTTCAAATTTGACAACTGAGTAAAGCTCTTATCACAAACTCCACACTGGTGTGGCTTCTTAGCTTCATGAATTGAGTGGTGTGTTTTCAAAGTTGACAAATGGGTAAAGCTCTTGTCACAAACTTTACATTGGTGTGGCTTCTTTGCTTCATGAGTAAACTGATGTGTTTTCAAATTTGACAACTGAGTAAAGCTCTTATCACAAACTCCACACTGGTGTGGCTTCTTACCTTCATGAATTAAGTGGTGTGTTTTCAAAGTTGACAACTGAGTAAAGCTCTTATCACAAACTTTACATTGGTGTGGCTTCATGAGTAAACTGATGTGTTTTCAAATTTGACAACTGTGCAAAGCTCTTGTCACAAACTCCACATTGGTGTGGCTTCTTACCTTCATGAATAAAGTGGTGTGTTTTCAAAGTTGACAACTGAGTAAAGCTCTTATCACAAACTTTACATTGGTGTGGCTTCTTAGCTTCATGAATTAAGTGGTGTGTTTTCAAAGTTGACAACTGAGTAAAGCTCTTATTACAAACTCCACATTGGTGACGGCTTACCTTCATGAATTAACTGATGTTTTTTAAAAATGGACAAACGGGTAAAGCTCTTATCACAAATTTTACATTGGTGTGGCTTCTTAGCTTCATGAATAAACTGACGTGTTTTCAAATGTGACAAACGGGTAAAGCTCTTATCACAAATTTTACATTGGTGTGGCTTCTTAGCTTCATGAATAAACTGATGTGCTTTTAAATTTGACAACCGAGTAAAGCTCTTATCACAAACTTTACATTGGTGTGGCTTCTTTCCTTCATGAATATACTGATGTGTTTTCAAATGTGACAACCGAGTAAAGCTCTTATCACAAACTTTACATTGGTGTGGCTTCTTTCCTTCATGAATAAAGTGATGTGTTTTCAAAGTTGACAACTGAGTAAAGCTCTTATCACAAACTTTACATTGGTGTGGCTTCTTAGCTTCATGAATTAAGTGGTGTGTTTTCAAAGTTGACAACTGAGTAAAGCTCTTATTACAAACTCCACATTGGTGTGACGGCTTACCTTCATGAATTAACTGATGTTTTTTGAAAATGGACAAACGGGTAAAGCTCTTATCACAAATTTTACATTGGTGTGGCCTCTTAGCTTCATGAATAAACTGATGTGTTTTCAAATGTGACAACCGAGTAAACCTCTTATCACAAACTTTACATAGGTGTTGCTTCTTAGCTTCATGAATAAACTGATGTGCTTTTAAATTTGACAACCGAGTAAAGCTCTTATCACAAACTTTACATTGGTGTGGCTTCTTTCCTTCATGAATATACTGATGTGTTTTCAAATGTGACAACCGAGTAAAGCTCTTATCACAAACTTTACATTGGTGTGGCTTCTTTCCTTCATGAATATACTGATGTGTTTTCAAATGTGACAACCGAGTAAAGCTCTTATCACAAATTTTACATTGGTGTGTCTTCCTAATGTCATGAATAAACTGATGCGTTTTTAAGTGTGACAACTGAGTAAAGCTCTTGTCACAAACTTGTAGGATTTCTGTAACATCACGTTTTTGATATTTGAATTCTAAGTGATCCTTTCCACCATATAAGCTTGTGTCTCCTGCTTGCAGTTGAGCAGAGAGCAATTGGGATTGACCAATAATAGCACCATCAACTGTTTCTTGAAAAAATCTGAAAACAGAATATCAGTACATTTAAAAAATCAAGTGACAGCTCTAGTTAAATAGATTTATTGTTGATTACTATATCATCCTGAGCCCCACGGTATGGCATCATATACTGGAACTTGCATAAACTGTCCAGCAGATGGCAGATAAGAGCAATGGGTGTCTGCTAGTTCAATATGTTGCCAATATGGATGATTCTGAAGATGTTTTTTCTGATCGAGATGGGGATTCAGAAAATGGAAATACTAGCAACACAGTAGATAACAATCCTATTCCCAATGAGGTAATGAAGGCTAATGTAAGAGATCCAGTGGTGATTCTGATGAGGTATGCTTTCTCTAATTAATAAATTATCTATATTATGCACATTTTCCTGCATTTGCCCTAGATAAAATGATAGTTTCATTGTATGAAGTTTGCAGGATGAAGCAGTATTTTCCTAACAAACCTAATCCAGTCAGTCTAAAGGTTTTTGTTTCCGCAATTTTGAATTGCATTGTGTTCGATTTTAAATTGTATCATGGGAAGACAATATGCCTGAATATTAGTGCACAAAGTTTTGGTTTGGGTGAAGCTGCAGTGGTTCAGATTACAGAAGGTCTCACTCCAGGACACTATTTATTACAGTCAGGAATTTACAAGTAAAAACCTAATGAATGAGCTTCTCAGGAGAGGACTTCGATTAACTGGCACAATAGAGAAGAACAGATTACCAAAGGAAGCAGGACTAAAGAGTGATGAAGAATTAGACAAAGAAGGTAGAGGATCTTCAGACATGGTTGTTCACTACGACAGCAATGTGTTTATTGCAAAATGCGTAGATAGAAAGAGCATTACGATGTCATCCAACTACGCACTAAAACTTATGAATAAGTGCACAACTTCACAAGACGTTTAAACCATTCAATAGAGCAAAATAATGCACAGAGAAAAATATGAACAGACTATCCTCACAGTGAACAAAACAGCAAGTGAGATATAAGACAATTAATCCTAGGGAGAATAGAAAAAGAAAGAAGTAATCTGAATTGCAAATCAAGTTATGATATTGTGTTAGTGTTATTAGTACTATTGTATTAGTCTGTGGCACAAATATCAGCAATCTAATTAACAAAATCTATGCTACAGCAGTTAATTATACATTTACATATGTGCATAATTACAAATACATACATATTTATGATACATGGTAACTGAAAAACTATACATAATCTATTGCATTTTGTATAGTTAGGAAAATGGTCTAATTTAGAAATTCCTGTGGGTCCCATATGATTACACTTAGAACCAGTTTTACTGTTTATCCATTTGTATAAGTTTAAGAGTTCAATGAGACATGTGATAAAACATAAAGATGAGAGTTATATATGAACAAAAGTAAAGAAAATACAAAAGGCAGAAAGCTCGTAACAGAAAAGTGTGAAATCTTACCTTGAGGATTTTACTGCAGGAAGGTCGACATTCTGTAACAGAATAATTCAAATGTATAGTTTCACAGAATTATCTAACATCTATGTCCTATGTAACATGGCTAAAATATATGTGGGCACAAACTTTTGATATTTTATCATGTAAAGATATATACGAAAATTAAGACAGAGAGAAAGTATTAAAGTGAATTAGAAATCTTAATACAGAAACTTATGAGAAAACAGGAGAAGGAATTGCATGAATAACATTTTAGTACTGGACATAAATCATGTAACTGATGGACTACTCAATACAAATTGTATCAACATTAATGATAAAACAAAGTACATATTAATGGCTTTCAGTATAGAGGTCTACTCATCAACACAATTGCACATGGACATACTTAAACATGAATATTACATTTTATGTATAATGCAGGCAATTAGAAGAATCGTTCATCTCTACCTCAATCTGTGCTGGCAGGCTTTAGTAAGCCTGAATAATTTTGGTTCATGCGCACCTTTAATAGGGTTAAACTGCAGCTACGAAAATTCATGTCTAGGTAGTTGTAGGGTATTGCTTCTGTTATGGTTTAAATAGGAAGTAGGTTAGAGGGTGTGAGTTACCCCACTAAGCAATTTTATTGTAGAACAGAATACCTATTACACCTTGATGTAAATAGGTTTCTTCATTCTGATAGGTAGACTTAAAGGTCAACGCTGTCTGATTGGGGATTACTGAGCTCAGCTTTAGCTGCTGCCACGAATTGCTCCTTTGTTGATTTGGGTGCCTGCATTCCATATGGGGTACCCAGTGAAGCCTGAAGACAATTTCCAACTGTCTTTTCATCTGGCTTGTTTCCTGAGAAAAACTTGAACACTTTTTTTGCCAGGAAAGCTTCGGGCCTTATTTTGCATAATTCAAGTAACTGGACATTGAAATGGACATTCAAACTCGCAGCCACTTGAATGTGAGGCAGACACACTACCCCACACTACAGAGGTGACAGATTGCTCCCTACCTCGCAGTGCATTCAAGTGTATACATAAGGGTTAAGGGCACTGTAGCTGCATGTTCAGTCCATCTTGGAAAGATTTGCAAACATTGGCATATATATAAAGTGAAATGCATTGTTACACAAACCAAATAACATAGTGAACTGCTAGGGCACATTATATTCATTTGCCCATTTAGTTGTTAAGTTAGCATGTATGGACCAATCAGTGATAATATCTTACACTGATGTGGTGTTCATGTATGTAACTTTATAGTGCAAAGCCCTCTTCATGATCCAAGTATACAAGAAAGAAATCAATTTTATGATCATCATGTGGGTGGAAATAGCCTGACATTGTTTCTATAACCTTAAGAGCTGGTATTAGTACAATGTATTGTAACGATAAATGTGACACTTCGATTACATGGGTCATTTATAAGTAGCCCATTGTCCACTTGTTGTTTAGGGTAGGTCACTTTCAGCTTACTGAGCCTGTTTCATATGTAGAATGTGTCAAATATCCAATAGACTTCTAGATAACTTACCTTAGTATTATCACAAACTGATGAAGTTTCTGTTTCCAGCCACCAAGGTTCTTCTTTAATTTCTATTTTGTTATACATTTCATCATCACTGTTGTATTTCTTATCCATCATTTCAGGATTCTCTGGAAGAAATTCTCCCTCATGCTGTTCAACTTCATTGGATTTATCCATCTCGCAGTTGTTGCTCCATATCGCTGTTTCATTCTTAATCTGTTTTTCAAGTTCTTTGATAAAAGAAGTCTCTGATTTAATTTCTGTTTTGACTGTCATGTCACAATCAGTATCCAGAAGTACAGTATCAGTACTTATCTCCCTAGAAACAACCTTCTGAAAGAAGTCTCTCTCATTCTGTGAGGTTATGTCATCTGTGAGTGGATCCTCTTCTTTGATTTCTATTTTCTCATCCATTTCAAATAGATGTTGAATCAGATGTAGATCTTATTTTCAGAAACAAATCTGTGAAGAAAGAAACACATATATACTACAAAATATTGTTGCGTATAAGGTCTGAACAAGATTTGGGAAATATTTTAATTATTGGAGGTTCACATTTCATTTCGTGGTAAGCTCCAGGATTTAGCAGGAATTAACAAGTTGAGACAGGTTGGATGACTCAGTGATCAGAGTAAGCAGTGGTACTGACCTGCCAGCTCATACGTGTTCTGTTAAATTGACAGAAAAATTAAGAAGAGTCATTCTTGGTTTGCACATGATTGCAACATCGGATGTAAACGCTCTGTGAAGAACCGCTGAGTCATATGATAATAATCAGACTGTTTTTATATCATGTGCAAGCTATCTGTTATTTGTTTACAGTATTTTAATTTTCATCACTTAACTGAAATACCTAAACTTATTAAAAATGTGCCCTGAATTAATATTTAGTACCAGTAATTCACACTTAATGAATGGCTTTACACAAAATTTAAATTCTGCGCTACGCTCACGCGAGACAGAAGTCAATTCTTTTCTTAGTTACACATATGAATGTTTACCTCACCCACTCATGTTAAGCAACTCCAAACCTTGGGAACGCATTATACCTTCTACAAATTTATAACTTACGCACTCCCCGAATCAAAGCACAAAGAAAACTGTTCGTTCACCCTCACATGTAACTCCATTTACAACACTTGATGTGCCTTTTCTCACTCAAAAAGACTTTTCTTGTCTTGATTATAAATTATCTTTCTAAATCTATAATTACAATGGGTGGTATTTCACTGACCTAGTTTGGACCAGCTAGCACGTTATTTGTAATAATATTATAAAGAGTTACAACCCCAATATCCATTTATATACGCATTTATATTTTTTTATTTATTTTTATATACCCTGTATTATATGCCCAAATCATTGCAGTTGAGCTTTAGAGAAGCAATATCCAATAAAATGACAACAAACTAAGTTCTGAATTACTTACAGCCTTTAACACAAAATAATAAGGAATATTTTCTGATTTAGCTATGATATTTGACAACCTCTTGTTATAATAGCATTTTATGTTTTCAATGAGTTCCCTATAAATTAGTTCAGTTCTTTCTTAAACAAAATGCAGAAAACCAGAATAAATGGTTATCATTCGGAACCAGGTCCTACTACTACAGATGTCTCACAAGTGTCTATACTTAAGACATTCTTATTTTTAATATTGCAATTCATTTTTTCAGAATTGATTTGAAGTAAATAAGTTATCATTAAATTATGATAAAATAAACCTTTTTACAATTTAAAACAAAGCGTAAATAGATAATGGAATAAACAATCAGATATGACAATTACATTACAAGTGAAGTATCTGATGGAAAATTTCTTGGGCACAAAACATACTGTAACTTTGTGGGTTCGCAGAATTAAAAGGCCGAGTTGCAGAAATTAAAAATCTCCTTTATTTCCGTAGTAATACACTGTCCAATTCTCACGTAACAACATTACATCAAACAAGCTTCCAAGGTCGAGGACAATAACAAACACTTGCAGCTGATTACATTAGCTCTCGTTACAACAACACTGACTGTTACACAACTGCTTCACAACTACAACTGTCCTGCTAGCGTGTTACAATCCCTTCTATATCTCCATTCATGATTACCAGACTGTTCTGTGAATCACTAGAGGTTTCTGGAAAACAAGCATCTAGGTACATACTTCGAACATTCTATCGCCTTCGAGAAACATAACTTAATCTACCCGGTGAGGCCTTTGCCTCAGTTATCTTGCTTGCCGGCGTTATCTGTTTATGCAAGCTCGTTATCTGTGTGAAACCTATCCGTCTATTGTGTGCCATGCCGCCTTATCGTGATTGGGTTCGCGACATTATGAAGAGCTTTATTGTAGAAAACAAATACGAGTTATCAAAGCTTAGCTCAGCTTGCTCTGCTTAATGGAACTTAAAAATGTGATTAATCAAAATGCTTTAAGAGCAGCGTACTTTGTATATAGTTAGTCATGTTATGATGTGGAACTATGAATTATTACTGCATTACTTTAATCACTATTGTATTATTTAATTACTATTGTATTATTCATAATTGTATTACTCATAAGAAATGAATTATTCTTATGGGTACAAATTTGACGAAGCCATGATTATTCTATATTCCTAAGGTGAATAAAACTATCTATCTATCTTTTGGAGTAACTCAGTACACAGCAGACAAGTTTTCATATTACAAAAAAGGGTCACAAATTTTGTAAGGCATAGCGTTCCATTATTGCGGTATGTCCTTATTTAAAGCCCAAAATATTATTACTCTTATTGGTGAATTAATATATTTTCTTTTAAGCTATCTTACAAATAATTATAATGACATGACAACAAAACTTGCTGTGCATGACCACACTACAAGAAATGCAGGCAGTCTCGTAGGCAACAAATAACTTAGAACTGTTCCAGAAGGAATGTTACTATTCCACAATAAGAATTTACAACAATCCTGTACACTACTTAAAACTATTAGGTAAATCAAAAGTCTTCAAGAAAGTATTACTGCTCGTACAATATGAAGCAATTCTTTAACATTCCTTTCAACATTTAAATTTGTATTACACACGACAGATGACATGCGACTATGATTTGATGTTCTACTTTATTACTGACCTACTTTAATGTATGTTCTGAGGTGATCTTCAAATGTTGGTGATTCACGAATTAAAGTTAAAATAAAATCAAAATTATAGGTGTCAGTGTAGTTGTGGTGGTGGGTGTATTACTAGTAATAATACATGTACCATAAATGTAAGACATGTTCAATGTCTCTCAGTTTTGTTCTCGGTACGACCCGACAATCAGCGGACGTTGTTGACATTAGAAATGGGAGATACCTATAGCACATGATTTTACACATTTATCACACTCGTCTAGTCCAGAAGCGGTCAATATAAGGTCAAATAGAAGTTAATATTGTTTATGTAATTACTTTAAAGTAGTTTATAGTCTAAATGTTATCACTTCAAACGTTATCAACCTGACACCATCGCACCCGTCTTATTTATAAGGTTAAATTTGATAACAAAATTATGTTTTGAAAACCCGAAACCATGGCATACTGTTACGTGTATAGGCTGAGAGATATTAAAGAATTATTTGGCATTATTGAGACTTAACTTTTCATCTCTTACATGTGTGGAATGACTGGTATATTTCGGACAGGATACGTACTTTGGACTGCCAAAGCAGCTTTTCTGACAAACCGAAGCCGCATGATCACGGTTAGAGTGATAATGGAACACGCAATTTAAGACGATTGGGTAAGACAGAGAGCTGAATCTGTAGTGAGCTGGATTGAAGCAGTGACGTAAGGGCCGCTGAATAAACAGGTAGCCGCCATTTTTGGAAGATGGGTATTTAGATTATTAAAGGTAGCGAACATCAGCGCTTTTTGGTTGGGGCTTTTAGTGTGAGTGCGTCGCTGGGCTTGCTGCAGGACCGCTCCCTCAGGCCTTCGCCAACACATTCCCTAAGGTATGGCGTATCAAACTATGTATTAACTTAGTTTACTGCCCAGATCTCAGAGGGGCCTTGCTATGGCTGCGTAAGTTTCGGGCACTGTCCCTTGGTCCGGGTAGGGCGGTACACCCAGACCAGGTCACCTTGCTGGACCCCTTGGCTGCTGGCTTGCCTGTCGTATCAGGTTTTCATGCGGTCGCTCGCCTTCTGGATGTTCTGGCGAGCCATCTCGTGCTTGTCGTGGAGATGGTCCACCAGGTTTTCCACATACTCGGTCGCTGGCTGTTTCACCCCCAGAAGGCTTCCAAAAGCCAGGTCACAAGGGAGGCGTAACTCTCGGCTGAACATTAAGCTGGCTGGCGTCATCCCAGTTGTGTCGTGTGTAGATGAGCGGTAGGCCAGCAAGAACAGTGGCACCTTGACGTCCCAGTCTCGCTGATGGCTGGCCACGACCTTCCTCAGGTGTTCCTCTAAGGTCTTGATGTATCCTTCGACCAAGCTATCCGACTGGGGATGTAGAGGCGTTGTGCGGGTCTTGTTCACCCCAAGCCTTTGTAGTGCCTCCTTCATTAGGTTGGACTCAAAGTTGGTACCATGGTAACTGTGTGGCTCTAACGGCACCCCAAATCGACAGAACACTTGCTCCACGAGGCAGTCTGTGATTGTCTTTGCCTCTTGGTTTGGGATGGCATACACCTCCGGCCACTTGGTAAAGTAGTCCACGACCACCATTAGGTACTTCTTGCCTCGGTCGGAAACTGGGAACGGTCCAGCAATGTCAACGGCGATCCGTTCGAATGGCTCTCCGATGTTGTACTGCTGCATGCGACCCCGGCTCCTAGTCTGGGGGCCACGACTCGCCGAGCACACATGACACTGACGGCACCATCTCTCAGCATATGCTCGGAGACTCAGCCAGTAGTAGCGCTGCCGTAGTTTGTCAATCGTTCGGTTTCTCCCAGGTGTCCTCCCGAAGTACCGGCGTGCACTTCCTCCAAGACTTCCGGGATCTTACTCCGGGGAAGTACCAACTGTTCTCTCTGCGTCTTCCCATCAGGTGATTCCCATACCCGGAACAGCACGCCCTCTCTGGTCTTCAACGAGTCCTATTGGGCCCAGTACGACTTGCAGGTGGTGCTCCTCGGTGCGATGTCCTCCCAGGTTGATCTTGTACCTTCCTGCACTTCCCTCAAGAGTGGCCCCAAGTCTGCGTCCGCCAACTGCTCCCTCCTCAGGCCTGCACTATCCCAGCGGTCTGCAGGCACTGCCACAACTACTCGGACTGCTGCGGCACGCTCCTTCTCTTCCACTCTTGTGCACTGGCCGCACTCTTCTGGACAGGGTCTTCGGGACATGGCGTCAGCGTTACCGTGGCTCTTCCCTCTACGATGTTCCGAAGTGAAGTCGTACTCCTGCAGCCTCTGGACCCAACGTGCTGTCTGGCCTTCCAGGTTCTTAAAGCTCAATAGCCAGGTTAGGGCGGAATGGCCAGTCCTCAGGTGAAATTGCTGACCATACATGTACTTGTGGAAATGCTCCAAGGTCTTTACTACCGCCAGTAAACCTCGTCGGGTGACGCAGTAGCTCTTCTCTGCCTTGGATAGCGTCTTGCTGTAGTAGGTTATCACCCGCTCATGGCCGTCCTGGATCTGCGATAGGACACCTCCAATGCAATGGTCGCTGGCGTCGGTGTCCACAATGAAGGCGCCACCCGGTTGTGGGAAACGCAAAACTGGAGCACTGCACAGGGTCTCCTTTAGGTGCTGGAAAGCGTTTTCGGCATCCTCCATCTACACATAAGGCCGGTGTTCCTCTGTCAGGCGGTTGAGGGGTTTGGCGATGTTAGAGAAGCCTTTATGAAGCGGCGGTAATAACTGCACAGCCCCAGAAACTGCGCAACTCTTTATCCTTTGGGCGAGGCCAATCTCTCACAGCCTGTGTCTTCTCCGGGTCTGTGGCCACTCCGGTTGCTGAGACTATGTGGCCCAGGTAGTTCACTTCCTTGCGGAAGAGCTAGCACTTCTTCGCGTTCAGCTTCAAGTTGGTCGCCTACAGTCTCTGTAGCACCTTACTCAGATTCTCGAGGTGATTTTCAAAAGTCTTCCCGACGATGATGATGTCGTCCAGGTATAGCAGGCAGGCATCGTAAGTCAGCCCTCTCATCACTGACTCCATGAGGCATTGGAAGGTAGCTGGTGCATTGCAGAGGGCAAATGGCATAACCGTGAACTGCCAGAGCCCTTGGCAGAATAAGAACAGTGCACACTTAATTCCTGCTCCTGAGATTTTGTCCAAGTTAGATCCATCTGTGTAGATATGTAACCATTCTTCAGGTGGGTATCTATTGTTCACAGCTTCTAATGGTAGTGCTTATAGTACAGGTTTGGAAGTTTCAGATTTAGTAACTATTTCTTCTAAATCTAATTGAATATTAATTGGTTCAAAAGTCAGTGGGCTTTCTTTGATTAAAATGTTTTCTTTAGAATTAGGAAGATTCAGATCTGTTTTTAATTCCATAACTTTGTGTAGGAAACTTGTTTGTGTTTTCAACTTGATTGGTTGTAGTAGTCTTTTCTCCCATTTTTTTTGTTGTTAACCGCAATATTTTTTCAAGTTGTAATAGTGCCTGCTCCTGTAAAGTTAGTTGTATTGGATAGTTCCGAGTTAAGGCTTGCATTGCTGTGATTGGAGTTGATTTTGCTGCACCGGTTATTAGTCGCAGGGCCTGATTTTTGCATACTTCTAGGTGATTTCTGTTAGAACTGTTTGCTGTAATTATTACCTCTGCATTATACAGAAGTATTGGCTTGATGAATGTTTTGTATGTGGTGTTCAGTGTCTCCTGACTACTGCCACACTTGACTCCAGCTATTCTTTTCAAAATTGAAAACTTTTTTGTTGATTTGTTTACGATTGCTTCAATATGATGTCTCCAAGATAATTTTGATCAAAAATTGTTGCTAAATATTTTGTTTCATGCTTGTTTGAGGTTTGTTTTTTTTGAACTGCCGATTTAGTTTAGGGATTCTATTTTTTAAGCTAAATATTTGGAATTTTGTTTTATCAGTATTTATTTTCATCAACTTGTTGTCAGTCTACTTTTCCAATAGTATCAGATCCTTTTCCATTGAAGTTTTGGATTTCTGTATTTGTGGGGAAGATGTTCACATGATCATGTCATCTGCAAAAAGAACTGTCTTCATTTCTGTGATTGATACAGCCGCAGGAAGATCATTGACGTAGATGTTGAACAAGGTTGTACTCAGTAATGCACTTTGTGGTAGACCCATTTTTATTTGTCGGAATTTGGATGTATTGTCAATGTATTTTGTAGCACAGAAATGTTGAGAGAGAAACTGAGTGATCCAATTTAATATGTTATCTTGAATATCTAGCTTTCAAAGTTTCTCAAGAAGTTTATGTCTGCATACTGAATCGTATGCTTTTTCAACATCAATCAAAACGAAATTTTAAATTCATTCATTAATTTTGGTCAGTATGTAATGCATTTTTCATAAAATAATGACTTCAAGTTTTGTTTGTACTGATCTAAGGAGAAGATTTCTATTTCAAATGGGGCTCTTTCTTTAAATGAAGTTGATTCAATAAATTGTTTGAAAGATTTATTGTTTTTCTTTCTGTTTAAAATGTCTATTGTATTGTGAGTAATATTTGCAGAGAATCCTATAACTAATGATGTCTTCCGCAATACACTGAATAAAATATCTGTTATATCAGAAATGTCTTTAAAAACTAGAGATAGGAAGACAAATTCAAAGATACTAAACTCATTTAAGAACTGCTCAGCCTGACAAATACTTGTTCAATCATCAGTTCTCATTGTATGTTCAAATACCCATATCATTCCGTCCCATTCTTCTCCTATTACCCATAAGGTCTCAGAAACCAAGCACCACCTGGTGTCTGATCCTGTAGGTATACGCCTTCCAATCTCGGTACCAGCAACATAAGACCATTGGCTAGAATGGGGGAAGAAACCTGGTATCCCACTCACGTTTTAAAAAAATGTGGCATTTCTGTATTCTATTACAGCTTTGTTGCAGAACTAGTGTAAGTCTATGAGCAAAACCCTGAACGAAAGACTGCTTAGGGTGCTATGTCTTTCACGTTCTTTGGTGACCATTTAAATGCCCAGCCATAACAGCAGCTCCATCATAGCACTGTCTCACAAGTTTAGATTATAATTACGCTCTGATAATGAATCATCAAGTGCATGGAAAAATACATCTGAAGTATGACCTTCACTAACATCACAGAAGTCCAGAAATCTTTCGACTACATTTCCACATGAATTGACATATCACAAAGTTACAGAGCATTGTGATTTTTGTGATATGGCAGTAGTGTCTTCTCCCTGATCCTAGAAAACATCTCTTTAATTTCATCATTAATAGAGCCTCCTATATAATCAGATATGCACTTTGTAATTTCAGTTCGTGTTGTGTATTGTTTTTGAATGCTCTGCAAAACTGTTTATTATGCTGTAATAGTAGTTTAGAAATTTGATGGGACTTACCTCTATGTATGAATCCAAAAGTTCCTTAAAGTTATCTTTATATAAAGAGTCCTCACTTTCATTATGTCCACGAAATGCCAGTTCTTGTCTACTTAAAAATAAAGCAGCCTTAAGGGGATATTGCATGAAAAGTCTGTTAAGCTTAACATTCTCATTGAATTTTACAATATATAGACGTGAGCTTTCCTGAAGGCCGGCTGTAATTTTTTTAGTGTTTTTTTACAGCTTCATCAATGTCACACAATTTAGTAATTTAAACCTAATGCAGCATTAAATATACAAATTTCAGTTCCTAGTGGTTCACTGTGGATCACTATGTTCTGAAAGTCTAGGTTAGTCATTTACTTATTTTAAGGTTAAAGCACTTTCAGCTAAACACAATGGTTTGTTGGCAATTGAAATGGGAAAAATTTACCATATTTATCAATTTGTAAGTATTATATGCACGTGATAAGTAGAAAGATTGGGTTCCAAGTCGTCATTGGGTAAGTTCCATTTAACTCTGTACACATAGATGACAAGTTTGAAATTTGTAATGCGCTATACGCTGACATCTAGAGGCTAATACACTAAGCTTTATCATGTCATCATATTTTGTTTTGATCAATTTCGAGGTTAATTAGCAACCAGTTTACAACAATCGTATGCTAGAATTAGAATTTAAGTTTGTCCTTGGCAACATATACATGTTATGAGACACATCAAAATGTATAAATACAGTTTATATATAAAGTCAAATTGATTACATACAATATACAAAGTAAGCAGCTTCCCTAGGGTTTCATATTTACTACAAGAAATGTCACAATATAAATATTACAAGTTTGTGAATGTACTATGCTCCCAGTGCTCATTTACAAGGTTATAGTTCTAAAAATTCATTAACCGTATAAAAACAGTGTGCATGCAAAAATTTCTTCACCTTATTCTTAAAGTGTTTTAATGATAGAGCTTGTTTAAATGAAGTAGGAAGTTTATTATATAACATTATCACCTTGTAGTTAAAGCGTCCTTCATAAAGGCTCGCTTGAACTGCCAGTTTACCCTTGTTACGAGTGTGGTGGTAATGTACTTCACCATTTACCTGAAAATGATTTATTTTTTTATGGAAATTTGTGGATGTTATGGCTCTCGAAAAGGGACACATTATTATTTGTCTACCTCTGTATTACTGTGATCTGAATGCAATTGAGCTGGCGTGAGCAAAACTAAGGAATGTTTTCAGAGAATGCAATGTTACTTGTAATATCTTCACTTACCTTGAACACCTTTGCTGAATTGTGTCTTTCAAGGTTGACCACACAGGAGAAACAAAAGAGCGTTGGCTCTCACTTCTTTCCATCTGCCCGCACCACACCGTAAATCCAGCGCTCAACTTATTTTGTGCGTACTATACATAAGACAAGACACTGTTACCAACAAAGTTAAAATAATATGTATTTAAAAGATACTAATATTACATGAGTAATTGTGTATGCGGAAACCGTTAGCAGTTGAGAAACCGGCAAACTGAAGTCATGAAGTACGTAAAGCATGCTCTACGTAGAAAATTGGACATACAGGTTTTAGAATGACAAAATAAGAACATGAATTGCAGGGAAATAAAATAAAAGTATTGGGTAACGGTTTACTTTAACGGCATACAGTTATGTTGGTAAGAAATAACATCACGGAAACAAGTTGTTGCTCTGAAATATACGAATACCAAGAAAAGTTTCCAACACATTTTCTATTACTTATTATAAACTTGTGATACCGTAACAGAAATACTGCATAGTAAGCATAATTCCTGAATACAGGGAAACGTTTAACTAGGAAAGAAATTTACCATTCTGAAACCTTTGTGCTACAATTCCTTTTAGCTTTTAAGTTATAATAATAACTAATAATAAACTGCAAATCCCAAAAACAACAATGATGATAATCACTACCAATTTTCTATCACTGTAATTGCGTAACTGTCGAGACTAGAGTGGGTAAGCAATGATCCACTGACACAGTTTCCTCACCTCAATATCCCTATTAATAGCTATTACTGCATCGCTAGTTTACTTACGTAGTGTTTGTATTTTCCGCGATTGCGTGCTTTGTATGTTGGCAACGCTCGAGCTATGAAGTCACGCCCGCCATATTGCTACGCCGTTAAAGTACATCTTTACGAAGTACTGTTATATCACGTCTGGGAAAACAAGATATTCTACATTTGTTAACTTTCGCACATCCACTAAAAACTTGTTAAATACGAGAGTAGCTGTTGTACCTGACCTTCATGGACGTAATCCATGTGGCCCTGACCATCACAACTCTACCAGAGACGGCAATGCGTACAGAGTTAAATACGTCACAATGCTTTACGCTACATTGGAAAGCAAAATTTAATTTAAAATACTGAGATTTCATTCTTCCAACATTCACTGAAACATGGGCATGTCAGAAGAAACTTCTCACAAGATTTATGAAACTCGTTTAGGACAATGAGGCTAACACAATCAGTTTGTTTCGCTCAATTTTTCACTTCATACACAAAACAACTTTAACTAATCAACATAAATTATTATAACTACCACCGCCATACATCAAAACATGCCTATTTTATCACACCACCAAACATATAACATCAGTAATTATTCTAACCTCAAGTAGAACTTTAGAGGCAGATCACTCAGCCAAAAACATTACAAATTTGAATGGCCGTACTTATTGATGCGTATTACCTCACACTATTGATATTTTCCACATCTATATTTTCTTCTTCTTTACTGAGTGTAGCTTACTTTGTTGTGTTAAATTATCATTGCAAAAGCAGTTTACCCTGTTGTACACAGACTAAATTAAAACAACTTCCGGCTTGATCACTGAAGTTAAATTTGTAGGTTTATGTGCTAACAATGCTAACTGCAATTTTGAAGAAGTAGTAAAGATAAAAACAACGTTTACACTAATAGAAATTAAATTGTTATTTTACACCAGTCGTGTGTAGGCCTAATTCTGTACAGGATGAGGCGGGATAAAAAATGCAATGCCATAGCCGGGATTTGACTTACCTATTGTAAGTTTACATTTCCGACATTCACTGAAACATGCAAATGCTAAAATTAAGATATGAGGTAATTTGTTCTAAAGTCACTTTTTAAACTAATTAAGGACAATTACATAAGACAATAAGTAATTTTTGTAACCTGAAACAGAACTTCGGATACAGACCACACAGCCAAGATTTATACTTATTTTCTTCTTCATTTACAGCAATATGTAATCACGCGGTCAGTTTGACCATTTCACGGCCTTGTAAATCACATAGTCAACGACCTCTGGTGAAGATGCCTAGCCCGAAGAATTGTACTTACTTGAGTTATGAGCCAACCTTATCATAAAATAAGGTTCTACTAGCAGAAATAGCCGTGGGAGGATTAACAGATATAGCTTCTTGTATATTGACAGGTATGATATTTGTTTGTTCATTCGTTGGATAACAGCCGAGAGCAAAGCTCAGGAATGTTGTACACATTACACATTTATGGTGAAATAGTACTTTCATCATATTAGAATTTAGCTTCTTATTTGTTATCCAAAGGGGATTTGCAGCTGCAAGATCCTACATATGAGGATTACACAGTGTAATTTTTCTTTGAAAGTTCATCTGTTTTAAGGCGGGTGCGTGGATTGTAGGATTCCAAAATGAAAACATTTACACCGAAGTTAATTTGTTTATCTTACTAACTTTCATTTTTGGACTCCATTCTTTGTTTTACTATATTTACACTAGATGAGTGTAGTGTGGTGTGATGATTGTTAAATGTTGCTGGTTGCTTCAGACTTAATCTTGGTAGTGGCAGTCGTGAATTCCGAGGGTTTTTCTCGTTAATATTACATTGGAGAAACTAGCTGCAGTGCGGTCATTACTGACGTCACAAAACCGTACAAATCTTTCTTCAACTCGTCCCTCTGGTGTGACGAAAAGAAGAATAGTTGGTAGTTGGGATTTATTTGATACATCAGTGGTTTCGTCTATGTTGACTGATACAAAACTTTTCTCACTCACCTAATTCTTATTTCATTAATCAAAACAACATCATTCAATAATGTAATTTTCAATCACATTTGACGTTCCTGAAAAACAATTTAATTCGAAGTTGTTTCTCTAACTTATTTTTTTTGAATAATTAGGTGTAAGAATTCTACATAGTTACCTTTGTTATCTGAATTTCTGGACTCGTTATAGCCCTAAATGGGATTCCTTGCTCAATTTTGACATCTTTACCATTCTTTTTAACTTAGTTCTTAAATGTGTCACTCAAAGAAGTGCCAATTCTTGTTTTTCCAAACTTAACTAACATTACAATGGAAGGAATATTAGTTTATGAATTTTCATGATGAATTCTCAAGATATTCATACTGCTGATGCCATCTGTCGTCCACACATTCTTTTCGTTAGCCAAAACCAGACATGACCAACAAAATAGTTTCAACAATTTGTAACAACCACTCAGCCAAGGAAACTCGTTATACGAACAGATTCTAAAATATCTAAAAATGTCAGTGGGATTTACATTTTAAAGATCTAAGAGCCAGAGTAGGCCGTACTGTTGAAATTATATGACATTTTCACAAAAAAAAAATGCAAAGTCAAGGACGAATTTAAAAGCTCTTTGATCCCTGTATCACAGTCACTTTTACGCACAATTTATGTCATTCTTCTTATTGTACTTTTAACATTAGTTCATTCACAATGTTGTTGTTATAATGAAGAATTAACACTGAAACTCAAGTTTGGCCTTTTCACTGAAGTCATAACTATTGTGCTATAAAGAAGTAACAGAAGTCTCTTCCCACACAAATCTGTAAGCTCTGAGTTTGCTGGTGAGTGCCATTGGCAAAATAACGAGCTATTTAAAACTGCAGGATGCTAGATGACTGGCCTCAGGGGATCTGTCACAAATTAACACAATTGAAATCTGAAAGTGAAATCGCTTGGACTTTCCATTATTCTTTGAACAAAAATGAGTATAAATTTTGGATATACATTGATCAGCTAGCACCAGAGGCAACATTAACGCCACGTTACTTTAAGTGTAATAAGTGTGTAAAATGTCATGTCATTGGTATTTTCCATTTCTAACGTCAACAATGTCCGCTGTGTTGTTTGATTATTTGTCAGATCCCATTGTGAGCAAAGCTGAGAGACACTAAACATGTCTTACATTTATTGTACATGCATCAGTAATATATCACCACCACAAGTACACTGGTACCTGTAACTTTGTTTTTGTTTTAATCTTAATTTATGTAATAACACTGAAAAGTTGGTAATCTCCAAAATGTTACGTATTAACTCAGAACATACATTACAGTAAGTCAATAATATCAAACATAAAATCATGGTTGCATGAAATCTGACTTGTCTTTTGCAAATTTAATTGCTAAAAGGAATATTAAAGAACTTCTCCAGTTCGTCTGCAGGGTGAGTATTTAGAATAATTTTAAAACTTTGGTGATAATAGATAGTCAACCTGAAATATTATAGGCCACGCCCTGGCTCAGTGGTTAGACCGCTTGGCTCCCACCAAGGCAGCCCGTGTTCGATCCCAGGCGACTGCAAAGTGAGCATTGTGGTGGACAACACGGCATTGGGGCGGGATTTCTCCGGGACCTCCAGTTTGCCCCGCCATATCATCCCACCGGTGCTCCATCTTCATCTCATGCATCATCAGTGTCTCCGCCTGTGGTGCTGTATGTAGTAAAAGCGGGCGTTAAACACTACACAGTTCATTTCATTTCTGAAATATTCAATGCCATAGCTGGGATTTGAACCATGGATCTCCTGTTGTCCGTCCAGTCGTTCTTACCCATTGAGCTATAATGGCCAACATTAAGTTCTCCAATTGACTCATTTACTTTCCTGATAAACCACTATGGACTCTCATTTTCGAGATACATGTTTGTGGCAACTTATTGTAGTAAGTACTTTAGTCCCAGGCTTCATCGTTAGGCTCTTATTATTTAAGCTAATTGATGAGAATTAATTATTTTTCTCTCTAGCCATGGAGATCCCTGGTTCAAGTCCTGGCCATGGCATTGCATTTTTCAAGTTGACTCTATCTAAACCCTTAGCCTATATATACTAGTGAGAACAAATGATTAATTTCCATTCCTTAACTTAAATAACTTCAGTGAAGAATTTAGGTTCAACTGGTATGATGGTTAATATACGTTTTTATTGCAGAATTGTAATATTTGGAACAATTTCAAGTTATGTGCTGGTCTTGCACAGATTGCCTTAATTCTTGATTCTGTGGTGCTGTACAGCACGTGCTGTTGTCAAGTTATTATAATTATCTAGAAGTTAGCTTAGTAGAGAATGTATGTACTCATCAGCAGGAGTAAGAGTTGTCTATGTTTTAAATATAGGCCTCCAGGAATGATGGGCCCAACACCACAAATAATACCTACAACACTTCTGGTAATATGAAAACTTGTCAGCTGTGTGCTGAATTAACGCTGAAGGTAATTCCATTTCCCAACATGGAGTAAAAGTAGGCACAGTACGCTACTCTTAAGGCAGTTTAATTAAGCAGATTAAGTGGTGGGGATTTGCCATAACGCTACTTACCAGAGCTCTTTTAGCCATCATCTTGGATAAGGTTTATCAAGATTTCCTGTTTTCTGTAATGGTATTCTCAACCCCTCACCGACCTTCAACCTCTAACTGGGTCCTGTAACTGCAAATTTAGTTTGAGTTGGTGTCTGTATATCAGCAGGAGGATAGGCTTCTCTATTCTTAAAATTGAACCAATATTTATTTATTTTAAATTATTTATTTTCATCCTTTTATAACACGATACATGCTTTTTGGATACATCAGTTAAATTTATATTGCTTATTCAGAAAAAAACATACAATATTACATGATTATATAACATTTCACATTAATAGTAATAATGATAATAATGATGCTTATGATAATAATGATTTTTTTTAAATTTTTTTTAAACATTGTAGTGTGTTCTGGGGATATTGGAATCTTTTGACACAATCTGTTTTTCACTAACGGGAAGAACGCTTTAGTCACTGCACCTTTCGTTGTGTTCGTCCAGCCTTGTTGCCACCTGTTGAGTCCATATTCCTTCGCTCTCATTACTATTACATCTTTCGATACTTTGTCGTACACTACTTCACTATCTTTGATAGCAGCTCGTTTTGCAAGCCTATCTGTTGATTCATTCCCTTTTATTCCGCAGTGGCCTTTAACCCAGCCAAAGTGGATGATCCAATTTAAATGGTTTAGCGCAAGAAGTTTGTCTTTGATAGATGCTATTAGTCGATTTCTTTTCCAGTTGTTTCTCAGTAGATCTATAGTAATTCTGCTGTCAGTGCATATTGCAACGGTTCTGTTTCTATCTATTGAACTGGCATAAGAAACTTCTTTTAATCTCTCTAGTACTTTTAAAATAGCAAGTTGTTCCACTTGAATGTTAGCGCAGTGGCCATGCAATTTGAATTTTAACTGGTGTGTTATAATTCTGTTTTGAAATATAATTCCTGCTGCGCCAACTTTCTCCCCCATGTTACTTCCATCTGTGTATGCTTCCATTCGATATGTGGTATCTTTGTTCACCTCTTCAATCTTTGCCACTTCGGCAGGATGCTGCAAGTGTTTCACTTCTGATGGTTTGTCGAAGTCTGCTCTGTGAGTTTTTGTTGCTAGATATATTGGGACTTTTTCCTCTATAGCTTTTTTTATGGGGTGATGCATCATACGAGAGAGTTCTATATGCTTTTGTCATTCTTATGTTAATTAAACTTTGAATTCTTCTATATTTTGCAATATTTTTATTCTATCGCATCTATCCACACAGGAGTTCCGTATGTCCAGACAGGGACTATAGCTCCTTCATAGATTGTCTTAAGTGCTTTGTGACCTAGCCCCCATTGTAGCTTTGCTGTTCTTGCTAACATATGAACCAACGAGATTGTTTTATCTGCAGTATATCAATGTGCACATTGAAGTTAAATTTGCTATCTATATATATTCTGGAGTCTTTTATTTCTTGGTTTGGTTAAGTTTATGATGATTCAAAAATATGTTGGCAACTCTATCTTCATTTCTTCTTCTTGTGATAAATAGAACCTTGGATTTTTTTGGTTAAATTGAGTTTTGTTTTCATCAGCCCATTTTTGGATTTTTCTAAGATCGTGATTTGCAACGTTCTCTGCTTCTGATTTGTATGCTCCTCTTGTCATTACTACCAGGTCGTCTGCGAAGGCGATCACTCTTGTCCGTTTATCATATTCTAAATTCAGTATCGAATTGTACATTATGTTCCAGAAACCTGGACCACAGCATGATCCTTGAGGGCACACTTTGTATACTTCTCTTTCTGCTGTATAGTTGTTCACTGAAAATACTGCTCTTCTGTTGCTGAAGTAATTCACTACTAAATTATATAAATTCTTAGGACATCTAAACTGTATTAGATTCTTGAGTATGCTAGGCCATCAAGCTGCATCAAAAGCACCTTTGACATCAAGACTAGTGACTACTACAATTTGTTTTGACTTCAAGCATTTATCGATGAAAGATTTAACTTCCATTACAGCGTAAACCCAAACTGGTTATTGTGTAACAATTTATTGCTGTACATATCGTGTAGTATTCTGTCGATCATCAGTTTTTCTAGTACCTTACCTCCGCTATTTAATAGGCTTACTGGTCTTTATTTTGATGCATCTTGGCAGTCTTCTTTTCTGGGCTTAATTATTTCTAATAACAATGGACTGTTTCCGATCTTTTGGAAAGCATCCCTATTTTAAACATGCGTTGTATACTTGCGTGGAGAATACAGGGAGATTTTGGAGAACTTTTGTAATTATGTTGCTAGAGAAGCAGTCCTTCCCAAGAGATTTCTGTGGATTGAATTTTTGCATATAAATATGATTTCTGCTGTCACCCGAGCGTCGGAACACCCTGTAGACTGGGCAAGCAGCAGACGGGTCGGTGTTCGCCCCGCCCCCTCGTTTGTCTTATAGCGTTAAGAAGGGTTGGCTGGGACAAAAAACATCACTGCGCCGTCTTTTTCTGTTCCACCTGTGTTCTCGAACTTACGGGATATTTCATCTAATGGAGAACCTTCCAGATCGGCAAGCGGACCCTATATAAGCTACACGTCGTGCAAGAGGAGTCAGTTAGTGAGTCAGTCAGTCAGTTCTTGGTGTAAGAATGCAGTGCTAGTGTACGACGAGAAGACTGTGTGAGAGCATCGGAAGATTGTACGTAATTACGAGTGCAAGTGAAATTGTAACGGACGAACTGGTGAATCGTAATTGTGTGCATTACGTAATTCTGTGTAATTGGCAAGAGTTTAACTGTAAGTCGGTGGAAATAAAGAACATTTTTGAGTGGTGCAATTGGACTTTTCGTTTCACGAACCCACAAAGTCACATTAATGATGATTTCTGCAGTTGTGAAAGGTTTACCATCAATAGTATTGATGGGTTCTTCAATTTCTTTCCTGATTTCTTTGTGCAATTCGTTGTCACTATCTTGATTGTCTTCGGGTACAAAGTGTTCTAACATAGTGTCACCCTGGCGGTAGAATCGCGAAGCCGATAACAAATGATGGCCGGTGGAGATTCGGAAAACTACGGAACCAATCGTTACCGGTAGCGACAGACAGTTGAATGTAGAGTTGGAAAAATAAACAGTTTTAAGGTTCTAGCAATTTTTTAATGGTGAACAGTGTATTTCGAGGAGAATAAAGTGTAGTTTTTGTGTTTTGTACCTCGTTTTATCATTTCACGAAACCACAAAGTCACAACTGGTGTCAGAAGTGGGATAACTACATCACCGAACATTATGGCCATGGAATCGGCATTGGAAATGCTTTTGCAGAAGATGAACGAATTAACAGCGAAGTCGGAAGCGGCAAATAACAACTTGGCTGCGAAGATGAACGAGTTAACAACAAAAACAGAAGCGGCAAATAACCTGGCCGCAGAGTTGAAAGAAATAAAGATCGAATTGACCACAGAAATGAAGGCAGCGAAAGACAGTCTGGCCACGGAAATGAAAGAGGCGAACGAGGTCCTCGCCGCCAAATTTGAGGAACAGTTGGCCGGCGTGAGGGATGACGTGACGGAGCTGAGCAAGCGGATGGGCCAAGTGGAGGAGCGCGTCGAGGACCTGGCGAACCGCTTCAATGACCTTCAATGACTTGGCCGACAATAACGCCAAGTCCCTGAACGCCATGGTTGAAGACGTCGAAGACCTCGCGAACCGCGTAAACAACCTGGAGGGAAAGGCCGACAGCAGCGTCAAGTCCCTGACCACCATGGTGGAGGACGTCGTCGGCAGGAAGCTGAAGGACTTGAAGGCCGAAGCGCCAGGACGCGACACAACATCTGCGCGCGTCAAACCTCCCAAGTATGACGGTGCGTCAACGTTTGAAGTCTTCCGCCGCCAGTTCGACAGAGTGCCCAAGCACAACAGATGGTCACCGGAGGAGGAGGCCACGCAGTTAATAGCCAGCTTCCAGGGACGGGCCGCGGAAATTCTAACTGCGGTGCAGACGACGGCGGCGCCCAAGGACATCTGGGTGGCCCTGGAGAATCGCTTCGGGAACCACCGCTTAGCCGCAGCATACCGCAGCCAGTTAAAGGCAAGGTCGCAGCAGCCGGGGGAGACGCTGCAGGAGTTTGCCATAGCGATCGAACAGCTGGCTAGCAAGGCCTTGGTTGACCTGCCACTGGAGTTCGTATCCCGGGAAGCCACCTACAATTTTGTCGACGGGGTACGGGACACGGAGATTCGTCAGCGCCTAATGCTCGGCGATTATAAAACCATCCACGAGGCGCTGACAGCGGCATTAAGGATTGAGGCGGCCAAGGTAGCATTTATCCCGACGTCGAGAACGAGGAGTGTCCGCTACGCCGGAGACAAAAGACCAGCTGAGGGACGCCGGTGAACACCTAGTGGCCTGTGTTGGGGGTGTGGACAGCCGGAGCACCTGCAGAGAGACTGCCCACACCAGGATGGGCAGCGGGAAGAACGAGTAAGGCCCGGCGTGGAGAGGGGTACGTCGGCGCCATTAACACCATCCCCTCGAGTGACAATCCGCGCCGTCAGCCGGCGGATGGATGACAACCTCGTCGCGGACGGTTGGGTAAGAGGAAAGCCGTGCCGCGTGGTGGTGGACACCGGGGCGGCCGTGACCATCATCAGACCTGACGTGGCGAAGGGTTTGCCGACGAGGAAACCGAGCCGACCATACCAGCTTGTGACGGCATCGGGCGACACCATGCCTGTGCAGAAGGAGGCCCTGCTGGAGCTGAACTTGGGACGGAGTGCCGTGCGTCTGTGGGTGTTCGTCGCGAAGGTGGCTGAGTAGGTGATTCTGGGACTGGATGCCCTCAGGAGCCACGAGGCGGCGGTCGACGTCGGCAGGAAGGTCCTGAGGCTCAACGGAGAAGAGATTATACTCCGTCAACCAGAAGAGTGCCTTGGAATTTGCAGGGTCGTCTTGAGCGAAGACGTGGTTGTCCCCGCGAGGAGGGAGGTGATGGTGACGACGCGACCGGAAGGCCAAACAGCAGATGGGGTTCAGAGGCAGCAGGAGTACGGCTTCACCTCGGAACATCGCAGAGGGAAGAGTCATGGTAACGCGGACGCTACGTCCCGAAGACCCTGTCCAGAAGGGTGCGGCCAATGCACAAAAGTGGAGGGGAAGGAGCGTGCCGCAGCAGTTCGAGTAGTCACGGCAGTGCCTACGGATGGCTGGGATAGCGCAGGCCTGAGGAGGGAGCAGCTGGCGGACGCAGAATTGGGGCCACTCTTGAGGGATGTGGAGAACCCGGTGGACCACCTCCACGACATGCACGAGATTTCTCGCCAGAACATCCAGAAGGCGAGCGACCGCATGAAAACCCGATACGACAGGCAAGCCAACAGCCAAGGTTTCCAGCAAGGTGATTTGGTCTGGTTGTACCGCCCGACCCGGACCAAGGGACGCTGCCCGAAGCTTCAGCAGTAATGCCAAGGACCGTACCGTGTGGTGAAGAGGATTAACGACGTGGTCTACCGCATCCAGAAGGTGCCCCGAGGAAAGATGTTGGTGGTACACCTGGATCGCCTGGCCCGCTACGAAGGCGCTGTTCGGGACGACCAGCCTTGAGGAGGGAGCAGTGTCACCCTGGCGGTAGAATCGCGAAGCCGATGACAAATGATGGCCGGTGGAGATTCGAAAAACTTCGGAACCAATCGTTACCGGTAGCGACAGACAGTTGAATGTAGAGTTGGAAAAATAAACAGTTTTAAGGTTCTAGCAATTTTGTAATGGTGAACAGTGTATTTCGAGGAGAATAAAGTGTAGTTTTTGTGTTTTGTACCTCGTTTTATCATTTCACAAACCCACAAAGTCAAAATATGCTTGATTGTATTTTCAGTACCTGTTGTAAATGCTCTATATCTTTTTGTTGTGTAGTCTATCTCACAGCTGTTCGGAGTTTGCCGGAAGCTAATTTGTATACTAAACCCCAAGGATTGGTATCGTCACATATTGTGCAAAACGCTTTCCATGACTTCAGTTTTGCATCTCTCATTTTTGTTTCGTACGCCCTTTTCCCATCCAGGTATTTTTCTTTCCTCTCCTGCCATAGATTTCTGCTGGTGACAGTTCTTTGGTATCTTCTCCGCAGTGCATTTGCCCATTTTCTTAATCTAGTTAGTTTGTCTGTCCACCAAGATACTGTCTTCCCTTTTATCGCCTGCACCTGTTGAAACTTTGAAGGCTGCATTACTAGCTGTTATAATACATGAAAAGGCAAGGTTTGCCATTTCCTCTGAGTCAATTTTACATGCTACTGTTCTGCTTAGTTCTTGATCTAATTTCTGCAAGTTCTCTTCATTATAGCGGTAATTGAATTAAGATATCACCGTGGAAAGGAAAATATTGTCTAATTTCTTGAAATCTTCATTGCTTACTATGTACTTTGCTCTTATGTGATCGATGCCAATTGTGGACGTCTTTTCAATGTGCTTTGTGAGCTTGAAAGTTAAAATCTTGTGAATGAGAGCAGCTTTCTATGGAGCCACAGGTCCACTCACTGACATGTCTTAACTACTTTTTGTTAACAATCGTTAGGTTGATATAACTGCTGCCTTTTAGTTTCAAATGTAGGCTCCAATCTAGTATTTACTATGTTTAAGTTGGACATTGATAGAAAATCTTCGATTGCTGTCCCCCTGTGATTTGTTGTTACGTCATACCACGTTTTACTTCTGGCATTAGTGTCCGCTGCTATAAGTAAACCACTCCCCTTTATATGCTTTGTAATTTTTTCTATTGTCCTCAAATTTACCTCAATATCTTGTGTAGAATCGAAATATAAACAAGCTGCGAAAACTTCATTCTTTTTTATGTTATTTCTGCGACAACAGTGTCTTCGTCAGAGAGCTGTATAATAAGAATGGGGTCTATGTCTTTGTTATTTATAAGCAGTGCTGACCTTTTCCTTCCCTTAACACTCTCGTAGGTTCTTAGAGATTTAGGCACTCCCGCTACATTACTGTGTATGGTGTAAGGTTCTTGTATAAAGGCAAGGTCAATGTTACTGTTGTTCATATTATATATAATATTATTCATTTCTGTTCTTTTATGTTGCAAATTAACCTGTACACAATCTTTCCTCTGTCCGCATGACCATCCACGTTTATAGTCGATTTTTTCCATAATTAACTTCGGGACAGTTTTATAGCATGGGCAGCTTTTATCAAGCGATGAATGGTTCTCACTTATAGGCATTGATCCATTGTATTTGTTATAATTTGTGCAGTTGAGGCATCGGTGGTTTTCTTTAGGTGCTTGGCATTCATTCATTCATTCTATGATTTCCAGAGCAATGTGGACATACTTGCTCCCCTGTGCATTCCTGGGCTCTATGGTGGTATTTACAGCAATTATGGCAACCTGTAACTGACAGGTAGTCGTCAGTATTACATATGTGCCAGCCTAATTTAAGTTTCCTGCCTGAAATGCGCCTACGAACTTGTGACGTGATTTCTATTATCAAATTCTTGTTCTTCCTTCTATCTGCGAACACAAATTTAGGAATTATGTCACTTTCACTCAATTTCAGATCTGAATTCTGATTAATTATGGCTTCTGTTGCATTGTCTGTAGTAATATCCTCTGGAACATTATATGTAATAATTCTGGGATTCCTGAGTTTCGGCAAATAGCTTTCGAGTTCTAACCCGCATGTTTCAGTTATTGCTTCACAAACTATTTCTGGTTGACCTTGGCTTTCTGTTTCCAGAAGTAACTGCCCGTTTTTTTTAGCGTTTTTAGCGCAGAAATTCTAACCTTCATTTCTGCAGGCTTAACTTTCGACTTGAGTAGAGTCTTGGCGTACTCGACACTCTGGTTGTTTTTTTGATTTCACTAACAATTTATATGTTTTTTTCTTTGTGACACTTCCGACTGTTGCCACTGTTGGTTTGTCTTGTTAACTTTGCTGTAGCACTTCTTTGACCTACCTGCAGGTGGAACTACCCTCCTCTCGCAGGTCGAGAGGTTGTCTCCCGTCGTCGCTTGATGTCTCGTGTTGTCATTCTTCTCACCCGATTGCAAGGCTTGGACAATGGATGTCGCTTCTATCGCTCTAGATTCCAGTTGTAGTTGCCCCCACAGTTGTAGTTCTTTTTTTTCTTTTCCCTCATATTTGGCTCCCTGTTTCCAATTGTTGACCCCCTGTCCTCCAATTGCTTTCTATTGTGGAACCGTCACAGTAAGCAAAGTTCTCTGGAGAAGAAAGACGGGCCTAATAAATGATTCATGCTCTAGGTGTGTGTTTTGTGGTTGATGTCATGAAGGCCAGTGTATAACATAAAGCCAATACAGTACATTTATGCGTGATTTCACCTACAGATGTTTAGACTTAGCACGAGTTTAACAATAGTTATAACAAAACTTGCATTTCAACAAGTGTTAGCTTAACACTCGTGAAAGCTCTTGTTAAACTAAAAAACCATATTTCTTTTGTTAAGTCCTTAGCAGTTGTAAATCGGCAAGATGGAGTGCGTGAGTGCAGCTTTTGATGTCGATTTCCTATATTTAAGACTGTCTAAATGGATTTCATATTAGAGCACGACCCATAATGATTTTTAAGGAGGTACCAGATTGGGATTCCCTTCTTGGAAGTGTTGAAAACTGTGTTGTTATGATAAATTAAATTTAAAGGGAGTCGATTAATGACACTAAACAACACTTTTAAATTATTCCGGAACAGGTTTCAGAGACTTTGCCTCTATCCTCAGCCGGCTATCAAATGGTTCTCATTGGTGTAGTTGACGATATTTTGTCACAGGTCTCCTCTGGTGGCATTCAAGGAACTTGCTTAACAAATCTTTCTGGGGGATGTCGAAATTGAATACTTTGTTCCTATTTTTTGCAATGAAGATTTGTTCCCATGTGGATAGTTCTTGTTTTCCTGATGTATGTTTTAGTAGTTTTGGTTCTGGATTTATGTTGTGGTTTTTTCCCAAAACTGTGTGGCAACTGCTGATTTTTCTAATTGTTTCTAATATATGTTTCTTAAGATTCCCTTTGCTCTTTTTTCTAAATTTCTTTCGGTTTTTCCAATATAAATTTGACTACAGTCACTGCACTCAATTTGATATATACCAGATTTTTTGTTAGATGGAATGGCATCTTTGATGTTTGAGCATATGAGGTTTTTTAAGGAGAAATGGTTGACTGGTGCTAGTTGAATGATTTCTTTTTTTGAAGACTTTTTTGAATTTATCATAGGCCTATGTTTGGTAAGTGAATTTTTTGAAAATCATATTAGTTTCTGTAGCTGAGAGGGTTGTGGTTTCCTTTAGTAGCTTCTTCTTTTTTGCTAAGTTCACTTTTTTGTCCACTAATGATTTGGGAAAAGTTATTTTTTTGTGCTATTTCAATTATTTTTATGTATTCTGTTTTGTGTTCTTCTGCTGTGAGAGGGATGTTTACCAGTCTGTGTGCTAAACTATTGAAGATTGCCTGTTTGTGGGATCTTGGGTTGTATCATTAGCTTTTATGTAGTTGTCTGTGTTGGTTTTCTGTAAATGCCAAAGTTTAGTCTGTATTTATTCCTCATTATTTTTAGATCCAAAGGTGGTAAATACTCGTCTTTCTCTATTTCTACAGTGAACTTGATGCATTTTTCTTGCATATTTAAAGGTTTTAGTGCATCACTGATGTGGTTTTTTTGGTACTATTGCAAAGATGTCATCTACATATCGTTGCCAGAGTGTGAACATCCAAGGGAAGCCTTTGTTGATCTTTATTTCTAATGCACTCATATACAGATCGCCGAACTCATTTGAGCAGTATTTCACCCCTTCCATTCATTGACACACACACACACACACACACACACACACACACACACACACACACACACACACACACACACACACACACACACAAGAACAGTGGCACCTTGACGTCGCAGTCTCGTTGATGGCTGGTCACGAGCTTTCTCAGGTGTTCTTCCAGAGTTTTGATGCACCTCTCCAATAAGCCTTCCAGGAAGGGCCCCGGGTGTTGCGTTTGAATCAGCTCATGGGTCTGAACGATTGGTGTTACGCTGACCACAGGCTCGCACGTCCCCAATACCGTCCCGGCCTGGACGTCGTGATCGGTATCTGTTGGATTTAGCAGCCTCCTCTCGGCACGGCAACAATCTCCTGGCTACACAAGGTCCCTGCACAGTCGTCTTCCGGTCCAGCATCAAGTTGTTCGTCCGCTGACTTTCCAGTCGCGCCGTCACCACCACCTCGCTTCTCGCAGGGACAACCACGTCTTCCCTCAGGACGATCCCGCAGATTCTCAGGCGTTCTTCGGGTTGCCGGTAATGACCTCTTCTCCATTGAGCCGCAGGACCTTCCTGCCGACGTCGACCGTCGCCTCATGGCTCCTGAGGGCATCTAGTTCCAGTATCACCTCCTCAGACACCTTCGCGACGAACACCCACAGACGCACTGCACTCCATCCCAAGGTCAACATTGTACAGGGCCTCCTTCAAACAAACAGCTTACTCAACTTCCACTGTTGTACTCAAAATTGGTGCCCTGGTCTTTGTGGAGCTCTAACGGCACCCCAAATCGGCAGAAGACTTGCTCCACGAAGCAGTATGAGGTTGTCTTTGCCTCCTGGTTCGGGATGGCATATACCTCCGGCCACTTGGTGAAGTAGTCCACGGGTCGGAGTTTGGCAGTTAACCCCCTGCCGGAAAGTGTCAGGAGTTCCAGTTGTGGATAGTAGGGCGTCTTGCGTGGGTACGCGGCCCTACACTAGTGCCAAACTTGCTTCCGGGTCCACGTCCCGACCCTGGGTGCCCTGGTATGTCCGGGGCAGCCGAGAGGAGCTTAAAAACGCAGGCGGAAAGAGGGAGAGTGGAAGAGGAAGAAATTTTCAAACCTAGAAGGTCACTGCAGAGGTCTCCAATGAAATCTGTAGGTGCAACATCGAAAGAAATGGTCGAGGGAGAGACAACAGTTAAGGAACATATACTTTCCAGTATTATGGAATATATAACTGAAATTAATGCAGCAATAGCTGCTGATAAAGTTAGTGTATCAACCAAGAACCTAATAATAGCCCAGATGGGCAAGATAACTGAAGCCTTTAACGAGTTATCTGCTACAGTAACTATACTACAAGCGGAAAATAATATTCTGAAAACCAATTTGGTACAGCCTAAGCCTTCTTATGCCCAAATGGTCATGAGACAAAGGATGACTGACACGAAGGACAAATTTGACAGGGCTATAAAGAAGCAAACCCATACGGTGCTGATTAGATCGACAGAAGGTAAAAGGGCAGATGTGGTACAAGACATAGTTACCAAAAATCTAAAGCCAGTGGAAGAAAAAATTAAAATAACTAATGTAAGGATAACGGACACAACTGTAATAGTCGAGGCAGAAACAAAGGAAGATATGCAAAAAATTCTGAATAGTCAGAATCTTAAAGATAAGGAAATTAAGGTAGAACTGGCCAAGAAAAAACAACCATTAATGATAATTTATGATGTTTTATCCACAGAAAAGAAGACGACATCAAAAGAAATATGTATGAACAGAATTATAAAGATGAAATGACATGGGAAGAATTTAACCAGAAGGTAACCTTCCGATTTAAAACAGGGCCTAGAGATAAAAGAACAGTTCATCATGTAATAGAAGTAGACCCCAGGCTAAGATATAAACTTATTCAAAAGGATAAAATATATTTTGGCTTCCAGGCGGTTCAGTTCAAAGATTATATTGTGGTAGCAAAATGTATGAAGTGTCAAAAACTACGACACGTGGCAAAATATTGTAAACAAGAGGTATCTGTGTGCTCACACTGCGGGGAACAAGATCATACAAAGAAAGAGTGTCAAAAAGCTAAAGATAAGGAGAAGTCCGTGTGTATTCCATGTAGCACAAGAAAGAAAAACCTAACTACTGGGACAAAAATACACTGTCAAAATAGGAATGTTTGTCCAACGTATAAGATGTTTTGGGAACAGTTAATTAATAGAACAGACTATGGACAGATAACCCAAATGGAATGGAGTAAGAGAATAATGAATATAAGACATGGATCACAAACAAGTAGGAATCAAGGTAAACCAACTGCAACTTCTAAGACATCAGTTGTATGTCTTTAAAGGAAAACCTACACATGTGGCTGCTACAACTAGAATAATAGTAGAGGGCGATCAACCAAAAGCAATAATTCTAATCATCAACAAAGAAATACAGGTGGTAAAGATTACACAATTGTGCGACAAACATGTTAACTGCATTGAGGTAACAACTGATGGTGTAAGCTTAATCCTGTGTAATCAATATTTTCAATATAGTGATGATATTCAAATACACATCGACAAGATGGAAAGAGTGCTAGACATGATGTCAAGAAAGTCCATTATATATGGTATGGATAGTAATGCCAAATCAAAGAGGTGGTATAGTAAAAATCCTGATAATAAGGGAGAAAGATTAGAAGAAATATTACTACAGAACGATATGATCATAATGAATACACCATTTAATCCATTTACTTTTGAAAATAGAGCTGGAGCAGAGGAGAATATAGACCTTACGGTAGCCAAAGGAGAAATTGTGAATTGTATCAGTAATTGGAAAGTGGCGCAACAACTAACAACTAGTGACCACAATTTAATATATTATGATATAGTAACATGGACAGAAGGGGAACATCAAAATCCGAAGAAGAAAAGAAAATATCAGATAAAGAATGCTGATTGGGCAAAACTTAGAGGTTCAATTAAAATTCCCAATGAAATACAAATTCGAGGAAATATAGATACAAAAGCTAAGCAATTAACTCAAAGCATACAACAGGCGATGGAGCAGGCATTAAAGAAATGTACAAATACCGATGGAAAGTATAAGGTATGGAATGACAAACTGCAAAAACTAAGGAGCAGAGTGAGGAAGTTAAGAAGATATTATCAACTAAGTCGGACTGGGCAAGAAAAACAGATTAGACTTCAGGAATATAGAGAAGTGAAACAACAATATAAGATCAAGCTGGAAGAAACGAGACAAGAAACATGGAAAAGATTTATAGAGGAAAATGATTGGGGGACTCCGTATAAAATAGTCATGGAGAAAATAAAAGCACCGGAAGTAATCTCAACAATAAAGAAACCTGATGGAAGTTATACAGAATCGTGGACAAACTCTATGAATCACCTGTTGCAGATATTACTTCCTTGTGACGAACAAGAACAAGAGAATGAGGAACAGCAAGCTATACGACGTGACTTTCAAAATGTATATATTAATCAAGGAGTAATCTACCCATATGACATTTCGGAAGTAAAGTTAGCAATCCGAGAACTAAAGAAGAAAAAAGCACCAGGACCAGACAATATAAATGCAGAAATTCTACAAAACTTGGAAGAATCTATAGCACCATACTTATGTAGCCTACTTAATGAATGCCTGGTACAGGGGTGAGTTCCATACTGTTGGAAAGAAGCAGAGGTAGTAATACTAAAAAATCAGCAAATAAGGATCCAACAGAGCCAAAAACATATAGACCAATATGTCTATTAAACACAATAGGAAAGGTACAAGAGAAATTAATATTAAAAAGGATAAAGGAATATCGAATTATGATAAGCATGACCCAGAAACAATTTGGCTTCAGAAAGGGGAAATCCACTGAGGTGGCCATAAATATGGCGTTAGAAGCGATAAAAAGAAGTACAAATAAATATGTATTAGGAGTATTCATTGACATCGCTGGAGCCTTTGACAACTTATGGTGGCCGTATCTATTTAAAATCATGGAAGCGAAACAATACCCAAAAGTTCTATACAATGTACTCAGAGATTATTGTAAAGATAGATGGGTACATGTCACTGGCAGAGAGGGAAAAATTACAAGAGTAATTACCAAAGGTTGCCCACAGGGATCCATTTTGGGGCCCCTCTTCTGGGACATCATGACGGAGCCAATACTTGAAGAATTAGCTGTATCACAAGATATCATCGAAATTGTTGCCTATGCAGATGACATTCTGATTATTACAGAGACAAATAGTAGGATGGAATTAGAGAGAAAAACGAATTCAACATTAAAGAAATTTAACAACTGGTGTAATCAAGCCAAATTAAAAATATCAGCAAACAAATCTGCCTATGTACTAATGAAAGGAGCGTTAATTAGGGACCCGACTATTAAGGTAGATCATGAAAATATAAAAAGGGAAAAAGTAATTAAATATCCTGGAATACACCTGTATGAAAAGAGAAACTTTGAGCAACACATAAAGAAAACCAAAGAAAAAACTATAAAAATAATGATGAAATTGTCTACTTTAGCATCCAGAACATTTAAAATACCGCCAAAGGCTATAACTTCATACCACATGAGTTTTGTTGTGGGAATAACAGCATATGGAGCTGGGGTATGGGCTGATAGAGTTAATATAAAAAAGAATGTGAAGATGATACAATCCATACAGAGAACAGGATTATTGAAATGTATTGGAGCCGTTAAGACCACATCTACCATGGCACTATTAATTGCAGTGGGGACATGGCCATTGGACTTGATAATCAAACAGCAAGGAGCCAACTATTTGGTTAAAAAAAGGGGACTTGAGTAAAGTAGAGAAAATAATAGGATATCCGTGCTCTACCAAAAAGGAAATAAATCAGAGACTTATAGAAGAATGGCAGCAAGAATGGAACAACATAGAGGAAGGTAGAAGAACGTACAATTTGTTTCCAAATATAAGAGAAAGATTACGCTTAAGACAAATACAGCCAAGAAGAGCAGGTATACAATTTCTAACTGGCCATGGACCATATCGGACCTATTTCAAAAGAATTGGAAGCTCAGATAGTGATATATGTGACAGCTGCAATATACAGAACACACATTGTTTGAATGTAAAAAATACAAAGATCTGTTAGAACACCATAGAAGTATGCTACAAGGGAAATATGTATATGTCGTCAGATCGTGGGGACTTTAGAACACTGGAAGAAATGGCCGAGATCATCTCTGCGCGAGTCATGGAGGAATATAAACAACAACATATAGAAAGACGTGAAAGAGGAGAACCGCGGAGAAGGAGAGAGGAACAGGCAGCTGTAGAACCAAGGAGGTCAAAAAGGAATATACAAAGGGAATCAGAGGATGGAATAAGGCGAGAAAATGAAATGGAAGATCAACAGGAACAACATATATGTGACCAAGAAATACCATAAAGGATCAACAAGAGATGCCAATACTGAACATCCAAACGCAGAATGGGAGTGGGAGCGACAAGCAGATTAGCGGAAGACTCAGAAGAAGAGTGGAGTTAGCAGACATCTGCAATAGAATAATGTTTACGAAAGAAATCTGAACTGATGGATGAATTCTCTCCAAATGATGGTGGAAACACTACAAGTCTAACCGAGAGGAATATTAATACCAATAGTTGGATAGGAAATGACAGCAAATAAATGATAGAAAGCCTTATGTAGTAGACTTACATAGTGAGTTAGTTTGAGGAATTATAAAACTACTGGTTTCCGGTAGCTAGTGGGACAGGACAATAGTGAATGTAAATGTAAGCAAGTAGGATATATGATACCTACGTAGGTAGTTTTCATGAGTTCTAAAGCTGCTGGTTCCCAGTAGCAAGTAGGTTAGAATTAGCTAGTAGGTTAGGATTATTTGGCAAGTTAGATTAGGGAATATCTGCAAAGATAAGTATTGTAAATGGAACTAATAAATAAGGCAGGCGGATAAAGAATATAAATCTGTGAAGAGCTTTGCCCTGGTATAGCTTCAAGATGCCAGCGCATGCGTTGAGCAGATTTTTTTTTTTTATTTTTTATTTATTATTTTTTTTTTTACTTTAAATATCACAGCAAACTTAGAACAACAGTACCAGAATACTATGATATTAGTAATTGCCACATAGTAGTTTGTTTTAGTTATATCTAATACCTGAGATTGCCACATAGTAGTTTGTTTTAGTTATATCTAATACCTGAGATTGCTTTGATCTTTATCCATGACATTAGATTAGAGGTTTAATGTTGGTACAGTATCTCAGTAAGCTAGCTGGAGTGATAATAGCATTGACATGGACAGACAACTGTCTGTAGTTTGAGATGTTCACTTGTGTTTGAGTTTCTTAAGTCTGATTCAACTTTCCAAGAAGTTGTTTGTATTTTTGAGTTTGATTTATGAGTACTAGTTTACACTCAAACTTCACTTACTTGCTGTATAATTGAAACATTTTTAAGATCATTTGATCTCATCCTCAATCACCAAACAGCTGAGGATGAGATCGAATGATCTTGAAAACGTTTCAATTATACAACAAGTAAGTGAAGTTTGAGTGTAAACATAGTGACTCATAAATCAAACTCAAAAATGAAGAACACTTCACTGTTAATAATGCTTCTGCTTTTTAATATTTATGAAGTTGTTTGTATGATAAGAGAACAGTGGTATTTCGTTTAGTTTGAACAATTATAGATAGATTCAAAGAAGTTGATGGCTAAATTCACTTATATTTTTTGGTATATAAAATATGATTTTTTCTTCACAGATTTATTTCTGGATATAACTGCAACACCCTATTCGACAGCTATTTGAAATGGATAAGAAAATAGAGATCAAACAAGAGGATCTTCTTGAAGACGACATAGTCTCACAGAATAAGAGAGAGTTCTTTCAGAAGATTGTTACTGTGAAGACAAATAACGATTATGTACCTCTGGATGTTGATCGTGACATCACAGGCAAAACAAAAGTTAAATCAGGGACTCCTGTTATCCAACATCATGTAAGGCAGATTAAGAGCGAAACTGCTACATGGAGCAACAACTGCGAGTTAAATGTGAAATCAGACATTGAACAACAGACTTCATTTTCAGACATTGGTTTACAGAATGAAGGAGAATTTCATCTAGAGGATCCTGTACTGATTGATAAGAAATACAACAGTGATCATGAAATTGATTATAAAATAGAAATTAAAGAAGCACCTTGGTGGCTGGAATCAGAAAATTCATCAATTGGTAATAATACTAAGGTAAGTGATGTAGAAACCTGCTCTGTTAGACTGAGCAATGTTTAGTAATAATGTAGTCAATATTGTAACTTTGTGGGTTCGTAGAACTAAAAGGCCAAGTTGCAGAAATTAAAAATCTCCTTTATTTCCGTAGCAATACACTGTCCAATTCTCACGTAACAAAATTACATCAATCTTCCAAGGTCAAGGACAATAACAAACACTTGCAGCTGATTACATTAGCTCATTTTGCAACAACACTGACTGTTACACAACAACTACTGCTTACTCACTCTTGTTTACAACAGCTGTTTCACAACTACTCTAATCACTATCCATGGCTTCTTTTTATACACAAATTCATGAACCGAGAACCTTCTGGAGCAAACAAGAAAAACAATCATTCTCTGTTAATCGAGATATTTCTAGAACATTCCAACACTGGAACCCTATCTGAGCGTCAAGTCCTTTACCTCAGTTATCTTGCTTGCCGGCGATATCTGTTTACACTACGTGCTATCGTTAACTGCTTAGCAAGGCTCATTATTACCATCAAACTTTATCTGCCAATTGTTTCCTTATTTGTGCTGAAACTTTTATGCCTGTTGCTGTGACACTGCTCCTTCCTCAATGCTGGTCGTCCCAAACAGCTTCATTGTAGCGGGCCAGATGCTATATAAGTGTACCACCAGCATCTTCCCTCGGGACACCTTCTGGATGCAGTAGACCACGTTGTTAATCCTCTTCACCACCTGGTACGGTCCTTGCCATGGTTGCTGGAGCTTCGGGCAGCGTACCTTGTTCCGAGTAGGGCGGTACAACCAGACTAGGTCACCCTGCTGGAACCCTTGGCTGTTGGCTTGCATGTCGTATTGGGTCTTCATGCGGTCGCTCGCCTTCTGGATGTTCTGACGAGCCATCTCATGCATGTCGTGGAGATGGTCCACTAGGTTCTCCTCCTACTTGATTCCTGGCTGTTTTGCATCCGGGGGCTTCCAAAACTCAGATCACGTGGGAGGTGTAACTCTCGGCCGAACACTATGCCGGCTGGCGTCATCCCAGTGGTGTCGTGTGTAGACGAACGGTAGGCCAGCAAGAACAGTGGCACCTTAATATCCCAGTCTCGCTGATGGCTGGCCACGACCTTCCTCAGGTGTTCCTCTAAGGTCTTGATGTATCTCTCGACCATGCCCTCCGACTGTGGATGCAGGGGGTGGTGGGGTCTTGTTTACCCCAAGCCTCTCTAGTGCCTCCTTCATCAAGTTGGATTCACAATTAGTGCCCTGATCGCTGTTCAGCTCTAACGGTACTGCAAATCAGCAGAACACTTGCTCTACAAGTCAGTCCGTGATTGTCTTCGCCTCCTGGTTCGGAATGGCATACACTTCCAGCCACTTGGTGAAGTAGCCCACGACCACCATCAGGTACTTGTTGCCGCGGTCGGACACGAGAAATGGTCCAGCTATGTCGACGGGGATCCTTTCGAATGGCGCTCTGAAGATGTACTGCTGCATGCGATCCCGGCTTCTAGTCTGGCGGCTGCGACTCGCTGCGCACGCTTGACATTGACGGCACCATCTCTCAGCACCTGCTCGGAGCCTCAGCCAGTAGTAGCGCTGTCAGAGTTTGTCGATCGTCCGGTATGCTTCCAGGTGTCCTCCTGAAGTACCGCCATGCACTTCCTCCAAGAGTTCCGGGACCGTATTTCGGGGAAGTACCAACTGCTCCCTCTGCGTCTTCCCATCAGGCGATTCTCATACCCGGAACAGCACGCCCTCTCTTGTCTTCAATGAATCCCATTAGGCCCAACACGACTTGTAGATGGCGCTCCTCGGTGCGATGTCCTTCCAGGTTGGTCTTGTCCCTGCCTCCACTTCTCTCAAGAGTGGCCCCAAGTCTGCGTCCGCCAGCTGCTCCCTCCTCAGGCCTGCGCTATCCCAGCCATTCGCAGGCACTGCCGTGACTACTCGGACTCCTGCGGCATGCTCCTTTTCTTCCACTCTTGAGCATTTGCCGCTCTCCTCTGGGCAGGGTCTTCGAGACATGACGTCTGCGCTACCGTGGATCTTCCCTCTACGATGTTCAGAGTTGAAGTCGTACTCCTGCAGCCTCTGGACCCAACATGCTGTCTGGCCTTCCAGGTTCTTAAAGCTCAATAGCCGGGTTAGGGCAGAATAGTCAGTCCTCAGGTGGAATGGCTGACCGTACAGGTACTTGTGGAAGTCCTCCAAGGTCTTTACTACCGCCAGTAACTCTCGCCGGATGACGCAGTAGTTCTTCTCTGCCTTGGATAGCGTCTTACTGTAGTAGGCTATCACCAGCTTGTGGCCGTCCTGAATTTGGGATAGGACGCCTCCAATGCAATGATCGCTGACGTCGGTGTCCGCAATAAAAGCGCCGCCTGGTTGTGGAAACCGCAAAATAGCAGCACTGCACAGTGTCTTCTTCAGGTGCTGGAAAGCGTGTTCAGCGTCCTCCGTCCACACATAGGGTCGCTGTTCCTCTATCAGGCGACTAAGGAGTTTGGCGATGTTGGAGAACCCCTTTATGAAACGGCGGTAATAACTGCACAGCCCCAGGAAACTGCGGAACTCTCGCTTATCCTTTGGCCGAGGCCAATCTCTCACAGCCTGGATTTTCTCCGGTTGGTGAGACTATGTGGCCCAAGTAATTAGCTTCTTTGCAGAAGAGCTGGCACTTCTTTGCGTTCAGCTTCAAGTTGGTTGCCTGCAGTCTCTGTAACACCTTGCTCAGGTTGTCGAGATGGTCTTCGAACGTTTTGCCGACGATGATGATGTCCAGGTATAGCAGGCAGGCGTCGTAAGTCAACCCTCTCATTACTGATTCCATTAGGCGTTGAAATGTGGCTGGTGCATTGCAGAGGCCAAAGGGCATAACTTTGAACTGCCAAAGCCCTTGGCCTGTCAAGAATGCAGTCTTCTCCTTTTCTCTCGGGTATAGAGCCACCTGCCACCAACCTGAGGACAGGTCCAGGGTCGAGAACCATTGTGCACCAGCTAGCGTGTCCAGGGTGTCGTCAATCCGGGGTGAGGGGAAACAGTCCTTCCGGCTGATAGCGTTCAGCCTCCTGTAGTCCACGCAGAAGCGTAGGTCGCCGTTCTTCTGCGGCACCAAAACTACAGGGGAACACCAACGGCTGTCACACTCTTTAATCACTCCACTGGATTTCATGTCGTCTACCATATCCCGTACCGCTGCTTGTTTCACCGACGGAACGCGTCTAGGTGGTTGCCGAATAGGCCGGGCGTCTCCGGTGTCGATGCGGTGAAACACTTTATCCGTGCGGCCGTAGTCACTGTCGCCTTGGCTGAAGACGCCCTGGTATCGCCTCAGTAGTTGTCGAACTTTCTCCAGCTGTTCTGCGGTCTGGTGGTCGGCCGCTCTCTCCAATACGCCTTCCAGCCGGGGCCACAGCTGTTGCGTGGCCACCGGCTCCTGTGTCTTGTTGATAGCTGTCACGCTGACCACGGGCTCGCACGTCCCCAGCTCCGTTCCGGCATGGACGTCGTGGCTTGTGTTTGCCAGGTTGAGCAGCCTCACTGGCACCTCCTCTCGGAATGGCAATAATGTCCTGGCTACTCAGAGTCCATACACAGGCGTCATCTGGTCCAGGATCATGTTCTTCGTCCTCTGACCTTCCAGTCGCGCCGTCACCATCACCTCACTTCTCGCGGGGACCAGCACGTCTTCCTTAAAGATGACCCTGCATATTCCAAGGCGCTCATCGGGTTGCCGGAGTATCACCTCTTCTCCATTTAGCCGCAGGACCTTCCTGCCGACGTCGACCGTCGCCTCGTGGCTCCTGAGGGCATCCAATCCCAGTATCACCTCAGCTACCTTCGCGACGATAACCCATTGACGCACGACTCTTCGTCCCAATGGCAACTTAAGCAGGGCCTCCTTCTCCACAGGCAAGGTGTCACCCGATTCCGTCACAAGCTGGTATGGTCGGCTCGGCATCATCGTAGGCAAACCCTTGGCCACGTCAGGTCTAATGATGGTGACGGTCGCCCCAGTGTCTACCAGCACGCGGCACGGCTTCCGTCTCACCCAACGGTCCGCGATGAGGCTGTCATCCATACGCCGGGTGACAGCGCCTAGTGTCACTCAAGGGGATGGTGCTGATGGTGCCGACGTGCCCCTCTCCACGACGGGCCTGACTCGTTCTTCCGGCTCCTCTTCCTGGTATTGGCTGTCTCTCTGTGTGTGTCACGGCTGTCCGCACTCGCAGCTCACGCCACTAGGTTTCCGCCGGCGTCCCTCGGTTGTTCTTCTGTCTCCGGTGTAGTGGACACTCCTCGTTCTCGACGTTGGGATAGCTGTTACCTTGGCCGCCTCCATGCTTAATGCTGCCGTTAGCGCATCGTAGATGGTTTTATAATTGCCGAGCATTAGGTGCTGACGAATATCCGTGTCTCGTACCCCGTCAACGAATGTATAGGCAGCCTCCCGGGATACGAACTCTGGTGGGAGGTCGACTAGGGCCTTGCCAGCTAGTTGCTCAACTGCCAGGGCGAACTCCTGCGGCGTCTCCCCTGGCTGCTGTGACCTTGCCTTTAGCTGGCTGCGGTACGCTGCGGCTTAGCCGTGGTTTCCAAAACTATTCTCCAAGGCCTCCCAGGTGTCCTTGGGTGCCGCCGTTGTCTGTACCGCGTTCAGGACTTCCGCGGCCCGTCCCTGGAGGCTGGCTATCAACTGTGTGGCCTCTTCCTCTGGTGACCATTTTTTGTGCTTGGCCACTGCGTCGAACTGGCTCGCACCATCGTATTTAGGCGATTTGACGCGCGCAGATGTGTCGCGTCCCGGCGCGTCAGCCTTCAAGTCCTTTAACTTCCTGCCGACAATGTCCTCTACCATGGCGTTCAGGGACTTTATATTGCTGTCGGCCTTTCCCTTTAGGTTGTTAACGCGGTTCGCAATGTCTTTGACATCTTGCACCATGGCGTTCAGGGACTTGGCGTTACTGTCGGCCTTTTCCTCCAGGTCATTGAAGCGGTGTGCCAGGTCTTCAATGTGCTCGTCCACTTGGCCCATCCGCTTGCCCAGCTCCGTCACGTCATCCCTCACGCCGGCCAACTGTTGCTCAAATTTGGCAGCGAGGACTTCGTTCGCCACCTGCATTTCCGTGGCCAGACTGTCGTTTGCAGCTCTCATTTCTGTGGTTAATTCAGCCTTCATTGTGGTCAGGCTGTTGTTTGTGGCTTCCATCTTCTCGGTAAGGTTTTCGTTAGCTGTCTTTATTTGTTTCAGCTCTGCGGCCAGGTTGTTATTTGCTGCTTCTGTTTTTTGCAGCGAGTTAGTAATTTGCTGCTTTCATTTCCGAGTGAGTTTGGCTTTCATTTCCATCATCTCCTCCAGAATCATTTCCAATGCAGCCTCCATGGTGGTGATATCCCGCTTCCAGACACCAGTTGTAACTTTGTGGGTTCGTAGAATTAAAAGGCCAAGTTGCAGAAATTAAAAATCTCCTTTATTTTCGTAGCAATACACTGTCCAATTCTCACGTAACAACATTACGTCAATCTTCCAAGGTCGAGGACAATAATAAACACTTGCAGCTGATTACATTAGCTCTCATTAGAACAACACTGACGGTTACACAACTACTGCTTACTCACTCTTGTTTACAACAGCTTTTCACAACTACTGTAAACACTAGCCATGGCTTCTTTTTATACACAAGTTTATGAACCGAGAACTTTCTGGTGCAAACAAGAAAAAGTCATTCTCTGTTAATCGAGATATCTCTAGAACATTCTAACACTGAAACCCTATCTGAGCGGCAAGTCCTTTACCTCAGTTATTTTGCTTGCCAGTGATATCTGTTTACACTATGCGCTATCGTTAACTGCTTAGCAAGGCTCAGTATTACCATGAAACTTTATCCGCCGATAGTTTCCTTATTTGTGCCGAAACTTTTATGCCTGTTGCCGTGACAATATATATTGTACTATTGAAGAATATTTCAATCTTTTGTACTCAAATAAAGAGTGAACTGAAGTCACTGATTCAAAGACAACTGTCACCTCAGCCATAAACCTTTAAACATGCCCAGGACACATCAGCTGTCCGTAATAATAATAATGATAATGATGATAATAATAATAATAATAATAATAATAATAATAATAATAATAATAATAATAATAATAATAATAATAATAATAATAATAATAATAATAATAATAATAATAATAGTAATAGTAATAGTAATAGTAATAGTAGTAATAATAATAATAATAATAATAATAATAATAATAATAATAATAATAATAATAATAATAATAATAATAATAATAATAATAATAATAATAGTAATAATAATAATAGTAGTAGTAGTAGTAATAATAATAATAATAATAATAATAATAATAATAATAATAATAATAATAATAATAATAATAATAATAATAATTTATTTACCATTCAGTAATTACAATAATTACAATAGGCTTCCTCACATGTTAATAGCTACCTCAGATCTAGGAAAAACACTATATATGCTATTCCTTTCTTGGAAGTGTTGAAAACAGTGTTATTATGATAAATTAACTTTAAAGACAGTCGACTAAAGGCACTAAACAACACTTACTTTTAAATTTTTCCGGAACATGTTTCTGAGGCTTTGCCTCTATCATCAGCCGGCTCTTGACTGGTTGTCATTGTTGTAGTTGACGATATGTTGTCACACATCTCCTCTGGTGGCGTTTCAAGGAACTTGCTGAACAAATCTTTCTGGGGGATGTCGAAATTGAATACTTTGTTCCTATTTTTTGAAATGAAACTTTGTTCCCATGTGGATAGTTCTTGTTTTCCTGATGTATGTTGTAGTAGTTTTGGTTCTGGATTTATGTTGTGGTTTTTTTCCAAAAAAGGTGTGGCAACTGCTGATTTTTCTAATTGTTTATATTTTATGTTTCTAAATTGTTCCTTTGCTCTTGTTTCTAAATTTCTTTTTGTTTTTCCAATATAAATTTGACTACAGTCATTGCATTCAATTTGATATATACCAGATTTTTTGTTAAATGGAATGGCATCTTTGATGTTTGAGTACATTAGGTTTTTTAAGGAGAAATGGTTGACTGGTGGTAGTTGAATGTTTTGTTTTTTGAATACTTTTTTGAATTTATCATAGGCCCGTGGATGGTAAGTGAATTTTTTGAAAATCATATTAGTTTCTGTAGCTGAGAGGGTTGTGGTTTCCTTTAATAGCTTCTTCTTTTTTGCTAAGTTCACTTTTTTGTCCACTAATGATTTGGGAAAGTTATTTTTTTGTGCTATTTCAATTATTTTGTTGTATTCTAAAAATAATGAGGAATAAAAACAGACTAAACTTTGGCATTTACAGAAAACCAACACAGACAGACAACTACATAAAAGCTAATGGCTACAACCAAAGATCCCACAAACAGGCAATCTTCAATAGTTTAGCACACAGAGTGGTAAACATCCCTCTCACAGCAGAAGAATACAAAACAGAATATGACAAAATAATTGAAATAGCACAAAAAAATAACTTTCCCAAATCATTAGTGGACAGAAAAGTGAACTTAGCAAAAAAGAAGAAGCTACTAAAGGAAACCACAACCCTCTCAGCTACA